>CM065487.1:29570829-31040193 GCA_032873175.1 Leptopilina drosophilae | reverse complement strand
AAATCAAGTTAATCTAAATTAAATGTCGGCTACAATGGTGGAGTTATACAAGGGAGGAAAACAAATTCTCACCCCCGCACAGTTCAACCAAACATCACAAATACATATCTCAATTTAACGACACCGATCGTTATATTCAATACAAAAATAATCCCTCCGTCACCTTCACAATAAAAAAATACTTTTTCAACAAACTCCCTTATTTTCTTTAAAAAAAAAAACTTATTTTTCTACGACGCATTGTATCAAACTAATTTGGGCCTTTTTCGCGCAAGTCTTTCCTCTATCAATGGTGTATAGATGGTGATAAATTGAGATAAGATTCCATAAAATATTTAAAATACAAAAAAAAAATTTACCCAACGATAAAAATGTTCAAAAATCACAATTATTATCACTGTTTTTTTATAATAGAAAAAATAAATTTTTTCGGGACTTACTTTATATTTGGAGTAATTTTCACCAGAAGACTGACTTGCGTTGATGATATATAAAAGAGGGGAAGGACTAGGAGAGAAAAAGAGGGGGAGGAAGTATGAACTCTTGCCTCACGTCGTCGAATACAACCTATTATTGATCAAGACGAATTTACGTATTTGTTGAAAAATGCAAATTTAACAAAAAATACTCTACACGTCTTGAATAGCACTTTTTGCACATTACATGAAGAATAATATTGTAAACATGAAATCATTTAATCATGGCACACTCTTTTTTTCTATTTTTGAAAAAACTCAATTATTTCTTCCGAGAAAGTTGTTTTTTCTAATCACTGTCATGTTAGTTAATTGCACTGAGTTACCTGAGTCAAGTAATGTGCGTTTATTTCATAAAAACTGGCTTTTTATAAGTTCCACTTAAGCACTAAATGACAGCTGGGAGCCATTTTCTTTTTTCGGGGAAAACGCACCACAAGATGCGTGAAGGAAGCCACTTTACAAACACAAGTGAACACCAGAGTCCCAGAGTGGTAAAGCGTGCTGGTGGAGGGGGAAATGAAAAAAAGAAATAAAACCGTTTTTTTAGAATTATACCGAATGTGATTGATCGTTTTTCAATGAAACTGAGCTTAGGAAACTTAGGGATGGGTTTATTTTAATAAATAAGGAGTTCAGGGTAAATTTGACCGGACATTCTTTGGAAATCGTGTGCGTTTTAAATGTCGGGAATAGACTGTGACGCGATTGGTCGATAATTTCTCAGCGTTCCATACCTTGTGCGCTCTTATTGGTCGATTCTGTCACGTGACGTTTGGCACACTTGATTCAAACTGGCGGGAAAATTCAAATTCTTAAAATTTTAAAATCAAAATTTTAGAAAAAATTTTTTTTTATTTAAAAAATTCGTATTCAATACAATAGTAAAGATATTTTTACCTTATTTACAAAATCTATGAAAAATGGAAATAAACAGTAATTTACATAATTACAATTATAAATCTTAAAAATTAGAAATAGAAATAGAAATTGAGTAGAAAATTAATCTTCCGGTTTTAGGAATTTCCTTTTTTCCGGAACAGGCGGTTGCTCTTCTTTTTTCAACCACTTTTTGTGCACTGATTTCACACGTGAATTATCGGGTTTAATTTTCTTTAATTTACGAAATCTGTCAGCCATTTCGGAATCTGAAACGTCGGCATCCTCTTCTTTTTGTTTTTGTGCTGGAATTTTTCCTTGCGCCTCATTCTCCATTATTTTCTCAATTTCAGGATTCATACCCTGAAAACTTACCCGGCCGTCAATTAATTGTTCACAGACTAAATAACTTGGCTCCAAAATAAATTGACCACTGCAAAAAAGCAAGAAAAAAAATGGGGAAAATTAATTAATTAGGTAATTTTGAATAGAAAACGGTGGATTTTCGATAATAAATCATTTTTTTTTACGTTTGTTTCCTCATGTACGATGTTAACTGATTGTCAAAGTATTCCTCGCCTTCCTCTTGAAATTGTTCCTTCTCCACTTTTTCTTTACTTCTTTTCATAAACTAAAAAGAAGAAAAATTAAATTTAATAAATATTTATTCTATTAATTTAATAAATATTAAATAAATTAATAATTAGCGTCCAAGAGTTCGTGAAAAGTATAACAAAGAATTTCTTACCTTCATGTCCAAAATGGATTTTGACAAACGTGCTTTGTTTTCGTTTGCCATTTCCACTGAGATTGTGTTCACTTTTTTTTTATTTGAATTGTTTTCGAAATTTAATTATTCTTGAAGGTTTTTTCTACACTTTTCTTTTAGTTATAGAATTTCATTATAATATTTTTCGAAGAAATATTCACCAAAGGTCCCAAAAGTTTCTCTTTGAAAGTGAGGTTAGGTTTTACCAAACAATTCTCAACTCTCGAAAGTTTTTCAAATACAACTTTTATTTTTTGAATATTATCACTAAATGAATTTTAGTATAAATTGAACTTGTATCGATTGATTTAGAATAGATAACAGAAGATTGTAATCAGTCAAAATTAAAATTCCCGTAACTCAACTCGTCCCATGTGAGAACAAAAAACCGAAAATTTTGGGGTTAGGTTCTCAATTTTTTTTGCTCAAAAATTCATAAACAAAAAACATGCGGAAAAGAAGGGAAATAATAATTTTTACACTGTAAAAAATGATTTTTTGAGAATTTAGGTACTAATTTACAGATAAACTAGAAATTTATTAATAATTGATTAGAAATTTTTTGTTTTTATTATTTTAATTGATTAATAATTTTTTGTTTTCATTATTTTAGTTGATTAATAATTTTTTATTAGTTTTCATTATTTTAATTGATTAATAATTTTTTGTTTTTATTATTGTATTTGATTAATAACTTTTTATTTCTTTTCATTACATTAAATGATTAATAATTTTTGGTTTTAATTATTTTAATTGATTAATAACTTTTTGTTTCTTTTCATTATTTTAATTGATTAAAAATTTTTTATTTCTTTTCATTACTTATACCTAAACTTTACAAATAAATTTCACAAATTTCAAATGTTTATGTACAATTTAAATTTACCTTAATTTTAGAGATTAGAAATCAAAAAATTGAAAATAAATCAGAAAAAATTAAAAAATGACAAATTAATTCGTTACAACCATGTAGAACAATGATTTTCCAATTCTAATTTCTCGTAACTTTCGACAGGAACGCAAAGCAGTCAACATATTCAATTTGATTTTATCCAATTTGCTCGACGTGTGTTTCAAATAATCTTCAGCGGTGAAAAAATAAATTTTGCCTGCAACGAAAAAAATGGTTCATTAGAATTTATGATTTCTCAAGCTGTGATTAAATTTATATTTAGTTAGTATTTATATTTATTTTAGTAAAATTTATATTTGAATTAAATTTATTCTTTCCTTTTTGTAAATTTACCTTCTCCTTCTTCGACCGAAGTCTGTTGTTTCTTAAACTCAAGATATGAATCTAAATCTCCTTTTTTCCTCGCGCCGTTTTTTCCTAAAGACAAAAGTGTGTATTTTGCTTTTAAAATTTGATTAATTGTTGTAATTAAACTATTAATCATTGCCAGAGTTTGTCGACCGATTATGTATTTTGGAATTTTCGTAAACTCTTCCTGTGTGACTGGAGTGATTACTGGATAAACTTCAACTTCTTTGAACAATGATTTTTTGCAGTCTTTAATCGATAAATGTGCGTCTGGAGTGAAAACTTCACCATTCGAAACAATGGAGATATTTTCCTTTTCCTTGTGATTTGCATAACCATTTTTAATCTCCTCGCTTTCTTGTAATTTCAAAAAGTCCTTTATACCCGTTGGAATATTATTTTCCATGTGTATTAATTTCTCCTCGAGAGTCTTTAGTGTCGATAACATTTCCTGGTGAAAGCGAAATGAATTTTAAAATTCATTTTGTTTTTGTTTTCTTTTTTGTAAGTTTGTAATTAAAATTATAGTAAAAAATAAATAAATAAAAATAATAAATAAAAATAACAAATAAAAATAATAAATAAAAATAATAAATAATAATGATAAATAAAAATGATAAATAAAATTAATATTTAAATATTTAATAATAATTATTATAGTTTCTTACCTTACAACGCTCGTTTCCTTCTTTTAATTCTTTGAGATGTAGTTTCAAATATTTCGTACCCTCGAGCATATTTCCCACAGTTTCCTTTGATTGAAGAAGATTTTTCTCTATGTCTTCTTTATCTATTAATATGGAATATACATTTAAATGTTAAAATTCACTTAATATAAATATTTTACATACGGAATTAATCTTACACATAAAAGAATGCTGATTTTTTATCACCAATGTCGCTGTTTCGAACATTTTCAATTTCTCCTCACTTTTTTCAAAAAAGTCTTCCATTTTTTTTAACTTAGTTTAAATTTTCTAAAAAATTATAAAAATGTTGTCAATTTATTCACATTCCCATAATTTTGAATTATTCGTCACAAAAGTATTTTTTACAAATATTTTCTCAATACTTACTCTATTATTAATAACTATAACTTCAATTATTTATAAATATAAACTTTCTCTTTAGATTAGTAATTTTTTAATAAAACACAAAAATAACAAACACAAAAATCAGACGCAAACTCGAAAAGTAAACAAACTTTTGAGTGAATTAAAATACTGCACGAAAACAAATTTTCTTTTCGACTATTTCAATTAAAAAAAGAAACAATTATTTCCTCAAACTTTTTTGTTTTTCAACTCCATCAACATGTTAAACTGTTAACTTGTTGAAAACTAATTTTTTAAGCACACAAATCATATTGTTTTTTAACGTTTTTAACGGACAAGAGATTTGAAATGTGGATCAGCTGACTTCAGGGTTGGGAAGCTTTGGGGAACAGGGAGGGGTAGTTAAATGGCAATAATTCCATTAAGGTGTATTCATAACTACCTCTTGTTCTGACAGCAATTGGTGGAAAGGAGTAGGGATGGACGATACCTCAAAAAAGAATCGATTCCCAAGAATCGATTCTTTTCAAAAATTATCGAGGAATCGAGTACAATACTAATAGTGTTTTTTTAGTATAAAAATAATAATAAATAATAGTATTGAAACATAATAACAAAATGACATTAATATTAATTTAAAATCTTAAGTAATTGTTAAGAATGAAAGCATTTTTAAATAAACATATTATAATAAAATTTCTTTACAAGATTTCAATCCGTATAGGTTATGATGTGTTGCAAAAGATTTAATTTGATGAAAAATGTTCACACTACAATTACTAATTAAAATATAAATGTTATTTTTTATAATACATTATTATATAATATATTTTAACAATTTCTTATCATCATTTACAGTTTTCATCCTTCACATTTATTAATTAAGTGGAAAAAAGCACTCAAAATAAAAAAAGTTAAAGTCTTTAAAATTAAAAACACATTATCCGATTCTCCCACAAATAAGAATCGAAAAAAGTATCGATTCTCAAGATGGGATCGGTGCGATTCCAAACAGCATCGAGTAGAATCGTCCATCCCTAGAAAGGAGAAAGAAAATATTTTTGTCTTCTTCACTCTAATTATTCCCTGTGAACGAACTATTAGTTTCAAAACAATTGCCGACTTTCACGCATGCTTTCGTTATCCTTATCGCTTTATAAACAAAGGATTGTTTTGTTCATTTTTGCATTTAGTTTCTCTCAGTTTCACTTTAATGATAATAAAAGTGTAAATAGAAGTGCAAATAGAGTGTAAATAGAAAAGTGCACATTTTTATTATAATTTTAGGCAAAAATGGAAGAATTAAGAATTAAGGTAGGAAAAGATCTTTTAGAAAAAAAGACTATATTTTTGTAAATATTCTATAGGTTATGTATTTTCGTTATCAATCTATTGTTTTCAGTTAAATTACTCTGATAATTTATCATGAAGTAGTGAACAATTGAAATGATTGTAAAATACGAATTTTATTCTAGAAATGTGAAAAATTTCTGTTTAGAAAACTTTTGCATATGGATGTTTTCATAAAGTTAAAATTTCATTTATGACCTAAAAAGAATGTTATGCGGTTTTTTTTAACAAAAGTTAACAGAAGTTTAAGTTTTTTATTTAACAGAAGATTTTTTTTTAATCTAGTGTCATGAGATACGACACGATAAAAAATATTATTCAATTACAGTGGTGCAATGATTTAGAAGAAATTCTCCAGTGTCCGGTTTGTTTCGAAAGACCTGTAAAACCAATATATCAATGCAATTTTGGTCATCACATTTGTTACGTTTGCAGAGGACAAATTACAGTTTGTCCCATGTGTCAAAAAACGTACAATGGATCAAGAAGTTATTTGGCTGAAGATTTAACTTTAAAGTTGGATGAAATTAAAGTACGTGAATGATTTATTTTGGATTTTAATTCTATTTATTTGGATTAATCTAATTTTTAATAATTACTTGTAATGTAGTGTAGTGAATACTATTATTAATTGATTAGTAATACTTTTAAATAAGGTATTTATTAAGTTTTTATTTTATTAATTAATTCAGGAATTAATAATTAATTAATTAATTAACGAATTAATAATTAATTATTTGTTTTAATTAAATAACGAAATAATACCTTTTTTCTAGAATTCACTAATCACGCCTCCGAAGGAAATCCAACTTGTCACAATTTCAACGCAAACTGACAACGTAGAAATAATAGAAAAAAAAGAAAAAGAAAATGTAAAGGAAGTGAAACTAACTCAACCTTCGGCAGCAAAAGGATCATTTCCTTGTCGATTGGCAAAATGTACTTTTCAAGGTCCTCATAGTCGGATTCTTAATCATTTGAATTATTACCATAAAGACAGACTAGTTGAGGTGAATATTTATTTTAAAATATAAATTAAAATAAATTTTAATAAATTGAAATCTGTTTTTTATTACTCAAAATGTATTTCTCTTTAGACTGAAAGTTCAAATGGAAAAGAATATTCCCGGCAATGGGAAATGGATCATCTTTCAAATATTGTCTTTGATTTGGCATTTTTCATTCAAAAAATGGGAATTTTCTTTTTAATTACGACCATTAATGCAGCTGGAGATTTCACCGGAAATGTGCAAATGGTGCACAACAATAACACGGCTCACGAATTTAAATACAAATTAGAAATTCGAGGAAATGGGAGATCTTGCTCATTCGAAGGATTTGTAAGTTTTAAATCTGTTCTTTATATAAATTATTCAAAGAATTCAATTATTTGCATAAATAATAAAATTCTTAGTAAGAATTCAATTATTTTCGGAAAAAAATAAAATTCTTTGCAGAATTTCAATTATTTTCGAAAATTCCAAAAGATTATTTAAAAAATTAATCTTTTTCGTAAATAATAAAATTCTTTGCATAATTTCAATTATTTTCGAAAATTCCAATAAAATTATTTTAAACATTAATCTCTTTCGTAAATAATAAAATTCTTTGCAGAATATCAATTATTTTCGAAAATTTCAATAAAATTATTCAAAAACTACTACAATTATTATTAATATACCAAATAAAAATTTTCTTTTTCAGCCCCGTTCTTGCAGAACTCTCGAGGAAACAACATTCAAAAATAGTCTTCACATTGCATCTCAAGACATTCAAAGAATAGTGTGTAACAAAAACAAATTCACCTGTATTTTTACATTGACACGCAATGAACCAAAAACTACCAATAACGCCAACTGACTTAAGAAAACAGAGATTATTTATTTTTTTTCAATTTCTTTCTTTTTTCTTTAATTACTTAAAAATGTTAATAACCATCGAGTTCATGGTTTTCGTTCTATTTTTTCTATGCTTTTGTTCTCTATTCAAAAGAAAAAACTTCGTTCCTTTAAAATGTTGACTATTAACAATTATTCATATTTTAATTGTTCAAAAAATAAATTTTGTTCTTTAAACAAATTTCAAACAAAACTACTATGAAAATTGTATGTAAAATTTTATAAACGAAAGTTTGTGATATAAATTTTTTTAAGAAAACTACGTTTTATTTTTCTCAACCTCTTCATGAATTATTCCAAAAGTCGAGTGAGAATAACGAGACAAAAATTTAATTCCAACATCATTTTATTTTGCCTGTAATCGAATATAACTATCAATTTTGTTAATTTAAACAATAATATTTATGCCACTACGTCATTTTTTTTTAAATATTGTCCTCTACTTAACTATCATCGAAGCCGCGGACATCTAATGAAGCTGTTAATTTTGATATTCCAACAAAACGTCTGATACATTTTTTCCTAATTTCAGTTATAAAATCTACTAAATTGATAATTGGATTGTCATTCAGAGATTTGGAAAAAAGTGGTTAGAATAGAAAAAATGTATTCTTTAAATTGGATTTTAGACATGTATTGTCGTTAAAATAAGTCATTTTTTAACTTGTAAAAAAATTTTTTTTTTATAAAAAGTGTAAGGAAAAGAAACGCACGGCCTCGAGATAAGCTTCTTTTTCTTAAAAAAGAAAAAAAGAAAATATAACGAAACTAGAAATCTTCGTGTCAAAAAAATGCGAATCAACTTTGTCAATTACATAATAATTTAACTACACTTGTAATATACTAACAGAGGCCACTCTCAATTTTCGACTACTGATAAACGAAATCTAGTTCTTTTTTTATCCTCACAACTTTTTTTTTATCAGTATTTGAAACCAGCCTTTCTGGCCTCCTTTGCACGAGTTTCTTGTATTTTTTTTTGTTTGTTTGTTATTTTTTTCACGGGAAAATTACTCAATGTTTCATTTCCTCTCTTTAGTGCATCCAAATACATCATAGTTTTTATTTATTCCAAGAACTAGTCTTTTTTGGAGCTACACTTTTTTTTAATTAATTAGTTTTTTTGTAGATGTTCTCTCTTTTGGCCTATTTTCGTCTTTCTACAGAACTCTCTAAATTTGTATTTTTTTTTTGTTTGTTCTCTCACTATGCAATTTAAATTCCAGTGTGTTTATAAATTGACTTCTTGGTAATTTAACATTTTTTGCTTTTGACATTTTTTTTACCCGTCCCGCGTGTTTTGGGTAATTGAAAAAATAGGAATTTCCCCTTTTTTTTAAATCAACGACGACATGGGTCATTATTTTGTTTTCCTTCAAGTGCCGCCTTCTCGAAGGGATTTTTGCTGTTCCAAAAGACGTTCGAGTGGTGATGGTCCGGGTCCAGACCAGAGCGATTGTTGATTTAATCGACTCTTCATTTGGTCTTGATTCGAAATTCCCGAAGATTGTCCACTCGCACCCCAACTATTGCCACTGAATAGGGAATAAGTGTTTCCTGTTGTGATTGTTTGCTGTTGCTTCTGATCCATCTGTGAATTATTCAATAAAAATTATTTTCATAAATAAGTGAATTAAAAATTAAAAATTAAAGATTAAAAATTAAAACAGGGTTGCCACAAATATTTAATTTTATTTGTCCCTGACTTTTCCCTGATTTCCAGACAACATTTTCACTTTTTCCCTGACCCTAAAGAATATTCTGATTCACTCTAAAAATTATTGGATAATAAAAAAAAATGTTCCATTACATTTATTTACAAATTTCATTAATTGTAAAATTATTCAAAAGCATCTATAACTTCTTTTTTAAATAAATATTTAATCATTATTATTTTTCTGTAGGAATTAAAATTCTTCAAAACATTCAAATTCAAGCCTTTTTAAATTGAACAACTTATAAGAATATTATTACAAAATATGAAGAAAAAATTTCTCAAAAAAATTAAATTATTTTTAAAAAATGTAATAAAATTCGTGGCAATAATTCAATTACTTTCATAAATAATAATAAATCGATTATCCGTTAATTCATTTTTAAATCAATTTTTATTAGAAAATTCTAGAAAAATTCAATTATTTAAATTAAAAAATAAATAATTTATTCAATAATAGAATGTTCTTTGTTAAAATTTAATTCTCATAAAGAATGTTATCAATAAATTTTTAAATATATGAATTCAATTTGACAAATTTTAATAAAATTTTTAAGAATAATTACATTTTTCGAGAAATTTAATTAAAATATATATCGTATAAAAAATCCTTAAAATTCTGCGATGAATTTTATTACTTATGAAAATAATTTAAATTTTCTTAAAATTTTCAAAAAATAATTGAATTTTGAAGAAGAATTTTATTATTTATAAAGTTACTTGGAATTTTAACATGAATTTTTTTTAAATTTTCGAACACAATTGGATTTCTGCGAAGAATTCTATTACAGTTTTAAAATAATTTAATTCTTCCAACGAATTTTATTCAAATTTATAAAAATAACTGTATTTATGTAAAGAATTTTATTATTTATACAAATAATTGAATTCTTAGAAAGAATTTTATTCCAGTTTATAAAAATAATTGAATTTCGGTGAAGAATTTTATTATTTATAAAAATATTTTTAAATAATTGATATTTTTCGACAAAATTTTATTAAATTTTGTATTTTAAATAATTGAATTCCTGTGAAAATTTTAATACTTATTAAAATAATGGAAATATTTTGAATTCATTAAAATTGAATTCCTACAAAATTTTGCCAAGAATTTTATTAAAATTTTTAAATATAATTAAATTTAGATTTAGAAATCTATATAATTAAATTTAAATTTAGAATTTTTTTATTTATAAATATAATTGAAATTTTGAAAATATTTTTTTTTAATTTTTGAGAATAATTGAATTTTTGCTAAGAATTTTATTAATTTTCAAAATAATTTAATTCTTCCAATGAATTTTATTCGAGTTTATATAAATAATTGAATTCTTACAACAAATTTTATTCAAGTTTATAAAAGTAATTGAATTTCGGTAAAGAATTTTATTATTTATAAAAATATTTTTATATAATTGATATTTTTCGAAAAATTTTATTAAATTTTGTATTTTAAATAATTGAATTCCTGTGAAAATTGTATTACTTATTAAAATAATAGAATTATTTTGAATTAATTAATTAAAATTGAATAATTGAATTCTTGTCGAATTTTGTCAAGAATTTTATTAAAACTTTAAAAAATAATTGAATTTTAATGAAGTATTTTATTAATTTACAAAAATAATTGTAATTCTGACGAGAATTGTTTTTAAATTTTTGAACATAATTGAAATTCTGCGAAGAATTTTTGTAACTTTTAAAAATAATTGAATTTCTGTAATCATTTGTAACTTTTCCAAAATCTAATTTTTTTTAGTATTTTTAACTAAAATTCTTTTATCAATCTAGTATTTATGAAAATTGTAAAAATTATTCATAAAATAATTTATAAGTCATAATTTATGATAGTTATTTTTAATTTTATTTAATTATTATTTATTTATTATTTATCAGTAATTATTAATTTTATGATAGTTATTGAAAATTTAAGTTATTTAAAAAGAAATTATTGTCAGAAATAGAAAAAATTGAAGGTTTTGTATCAAAATTTGTGGTAATTTCATAGTTTACGAGGCAAAAAGAAAAAAAATTCAGTTTTCTCGTGAATTTTAAAAATTCAATTTTTTCCAGCATTTTTAGTAAAAATCCCTGACTTTTCCCTAACCAATTTTACTTTCCCTGACTTTTCCCTGAATTCCCTAACTTCCCTGACCTGTGGCAACCCTGTAAAAACTAAAAATTAAAAATTTAGATTTGAATATACTTGAAAATTTATGTTTGCAAACTGTTTCTGTCTGAAGAGAACTCACCTCGAACGATCGTGCGTCTTCAGGACCACGATTATAGTGCCGCCCATGAAAACTATTTTGCGAATAATTATTTCCCGAATTGAGAGGCACTCGTCCTATCATATTGCCAGAATTCGGCGCATTCGTCCAATTCGAAAACACTTCATTGCTCGTACTCTCCTTGCCCGGCAGCATTTGTCCTTGACCCGAATTTCCCCACCACGTGATTGGCGGTTGTGGCGGCGCCTGTGGTTCCTGCTTCCAAGGATTGAAATCCTTATTCTCATAACCATGAAACATGGCATAGTTATTAATCCCCTGTCCCTTATTTAAGCCCGTAGTTTGTGGTATCTGTGAAAATTGACTCTGATTTTTAGCTGCGAAATTCGACGGCATCTGATTGAAATTACTTTGCTGTTGCTGCTGCTGCTGTCCGTAGTTCGAATTGAAATTCATTTGTAAATTGCCGTGCTCGGTTGGTGGTGCAATGCCCGGCTGGAGATTCTTTTGATAGCCAGTCAAATTTGTCGTGGCAATCATTGAACCGGGTAATTTCAGAGTATTCAGTCGATTTATTCCATTATTCCGGCGATCGGGCATCATGTTCTGTTGATGAAGACGCATTGTTGGGTTTGGATTCAGCGGTGAAATGTTCTGTTGAGCGTGATTGGGGATATTTTGCTGTTGATTCAGATTCATCTGAGTGGGATGTAGACGATTTTGTTGGTATTGCGCTCCTTGGATGGGAAAATCCGTTTGATTGACTATGAAGTTTTTGCTGAATGCCGGATTTTGGACGTTGAACGATTGAGTTGGAAAACAGTTCACTGGTAATTGGTATTGAGACATATTTCTCTGATCGCTCGGGGGAAATTGTTGACCCTGTTGGGGAATTGTTTGCGAATGGAGTTGTTGTTGCTGCTGCTGTTGGCCCGGAATCTGCGGCTTCATTTGCTGCGATTGGATTTGATTTAGACTTGGAGCGTGGGTTTGAATTTGATTCGGTGCGAGTGTTTGGATTTGACCTGGAGCGAGTGTTTGAATTTGACCTGGAGCGAGTGTTTGGATTTGATTTGGAGCGAGAGTTTGAATTTGACTTGGAGCGAGAGGTGCTTGAAGGGAAATTGAATTTTGAGGCGGAGATGTGAGTGGATTTGGCGATTTCTTCGATTGAGGATTCGGAATGAGGGCAGGACGATTTTGAACGGTTATTGCTTGACTGACGGATGGAGAGTTTTTGCTTCCGGGAGAAGTGTTGATTGATTTCTTCTTTTTCAATTCGTCCAGATCGGTGATTACTGGTGAGATATTCTTGAAGGTCACTTGTTTTTGCTCGGTCTCGGCGCGTCGCATTATCGCTTGCATCGCGACATTTTGACGCGGTTTTCTTGTTGCGGGCGTTGCGTGAGATTCGGCAATAATTACACTTGTACTGTTCACCACATTGTCGCGGTTTCGCTCCAAAGAACCTTGCGGTTTGAGAATGCCAACTCTCTTCTCGACTGGAGAAAAAAAATTAATTAATTAATTAATTTAAACTAATATTAAAGTCGCAGAAGTAATTTTTGTTTATTTCAACTATTAGAAAATCGCAAACAAATAAAAGGAGTATTAAAATAAATTCTTACGTAAGATTTCGAAGGCGTCCGTCTCCGAGGATCCTTTACTACTCGCTGATTCTGATGGAACGGGACTGTTGGCGACAATTTGCTTCTCCTTGTTCAGACTGAGTTCCTCCAGTTCGCGCATTAATTCATTGCTGGGCCCAACGCCCTCGATTGCAGACGTGAATTTTTCATTCTCCTCATTTCCGACTGTTATTAGCGCGGAGCCATTGATTTGATACTGGGATATTTTTCGCCCCGACTGCAAGATTCGAATCGCTCGCAACTTATTGAGAGAAACGTTATCGCCTTCCAAATCCGTATTTGTGAATCTTAGAGGTTCGAAACTTTTCTCCAATGGCAGAAAGCCCTGAAGGTCCCGATCCTCCGGCAGTGGTACTTTGGTATCTACAAAAAAAAATTCAATATTCACACCTGACAACTTTTTCAATAGTGAAAGAGAAAATAGCTCCACGTACACTGTTCGTGTTTGAAGTCTAATACACAGGTTTGTAGACCGTTGAGTAAAACACAAAGACTTGGCCATATTTGCAGCCGAGTTGTGAAAGCAGGCTCCTCCAACAGAGTCGGCTTCAGACGAATCCAATCAAGGCACAATTTGACTAAAAAAGAAAATGTTTCGTTTATAAACAGTAAATAATTATTAAAAAAAGAAACAGTTCCATACTTACTACTTGGCAAAGCGAAATAATCGACAATTGCATTTTTGATCGTATAAACAGGCAACAAAAGAGCAGAGAGACTACCAGCGACAAGATCCAAGATACATTCCTTAGCGAATTTCTCGTCAGCGCTCAATTGCTCGACAGATAAAAAGTCCGTATTCTCCGACGATGTTCCAATTGCATGTTGCAAGGCGTATAAATTAATAACCAACATTTGTACAAGTCGCCATGAATTGAAACTTTCAGTGGCAATTAATGCTGTCAATGTTTCAGTCAATAATTTCGTGTACTTCGCCGCCTCACTCAAATCACCCAAATTGTGTAAAATAGCGTGCAATTTTAGAAATACCAATAAATACTCTTGGGATGTTAATTTCGTCTTTCCATTGATATTGAATGTCGTGTCATTCATGACGGACGAGAGGGTTTTCGCCAAATTCGTCGTCGCCACTGGAAATGGATGTTTAACGGCTATTGAACGTGCATAATGGAATACAGTGCCCAATTTATCGCCACGTGATGCTTCCAAAAGTGCCAATTGATTGTAGGGTTGACCACTCGACGGTGACAGTGACACTGCGTGACGGTAAAATAATTCCGCTTGTTTATTTTGATTCTTGTAACGTGCAATATCACCCAAGTGAACTAGACAATATTGACAGGCGTAAAAACACGAGGACTTGTGTGGTGCTGTCAATTTTTCGATTGCTTTCCACGGCGACGTGCAACCATAAACGTATCCTTTTCTGTGGAGAAAATTTTTTATATATGATAAATATTTTAAATAAAAATTCAAGTCTTGAGCGTTTTTTTACTTTCCAGATTTAATTTATCGAACGATTTAACTTTCAGGAATAGTAAAAAACAAATAGTTAAGAAAAAAGACAAAAATAGTAAAATAATGAATAGTAAAACCAAAAATAAAAAAGAGAAAATAGTAAAAAAAAATTGGACAAGTGCGAGTTGTACTCGCACTGCAATGGCGGGATTTTATAAAATTAGTTTTTTTAGCAAAGCATGTAGATAATTAAAAAAGTAAAGTGGTTTTCAAAAACCCAAAAATAAAGAAGCAAAACTAGAAAAACAAGTAGAAACAGATGAATTTTAAGAATTTCGGTTTTTATAATTTTTTATAAAATTAGTTTTTTTAGCAAAGCATGTAGATAATTAAAAAAGTAAAGTGGTTTTCAAAAACCCAAAAATAAAGAAGCAAAACTAGAAAAACAAGTAGAAACAGATGAATTTTAAGAATTTCGGTTTTTATAATTTTTTATAAAATTAGTTTTTTAGCAAAGCATGTAGATAATTAAAAAAGTAAAGTGGTTTTCAAAAACCCAAAAATAAAGAAGCAAAATTAGAAAAACAAGTAGAAACAGATGAATTTTAAGAATTTCGGATTTTTAAATTTTTTATAAAATTAGTTTTTTTAGCAAAGCATGTAGATAATTAAAAAAGTAAAGTGGTTTTCAAAAACCCAAAAATAAAGAAGCAAAACTAGAAAAACAAGTAGAAACAGATGAATTTTAAGAATTTCGGATTTTTAAATTTTTTATAAAATTAGTTTTTTTAGCAAAGCATGTAAATAATTAAAAAAATAAAGTGGTTTTCAAAAACCCAAAAATAAAGAAGCATAACTAGAAAAACTAAAAAATAATTTAATTCATCGCAGAAATTCAATTATGTTTAACATTTTTTTGAAATTCTCCGAAATTTTAATTATCTTTATAAATTATAAATAATTAAATTGTTCTCTACAATTCAATTATTTTCAAAAATTTTAATAAAATTCTACGCAAACATTTAATTATTTTCATAAATATGTAATAATATTTTTTTGAAGGATTTAATTACCTTTATAAATAGTAAAAATCTTTGCACAAATTCAATTAGTATCAATAAATTTTAATGAAATTGAATTAATCATATTTTTCAATTATAATTATGAACAGTCAAGATTGTTTTTTGAAAAATTGAAAAAATGTTTAAAAAAATTTGTTTAATTCAATTATTTTCCAAATTGTAGATTCATGTTCGAAATGAAATAAATAAAAATTTGATGAGAAAATAAAACCGGGAAAAACAGGGAATTTAAAGGTTAAACAAAATTTCTAATCAGTCACTATTGATAGAGTAAATGTAGGTAAAATTATTTCCTATTATCTTATTGGCGGTCATTTTTCGTTAACGATTTTAGTTTTAACACTATTTGTTGAGAAAAGTAGCTTTTAGTAGAAATAGTAGCTTTTAGTAGAAGAATGCAAAGCCTGTGATTATTTTCTCCAAAATGTTGAAAATAATTTTGAACAATTTTAATTTGATTATTTTGTGCATGAATTTTAATTTTCGGAAATATTGAAAATAATTGAATTTTAAAAAAAATTAGAACGTAATAATACAGAGAATTATTCTTTTCTAAACTATTTTAATGCTATTTTTAAAATCTATTTTTCATTAATTTTCATTTTTATTGGATCTACACTTGAAGATTATTTATTATAATTTTTGATAATTTAATATTATTTCATTTTAAAATTCTTGAAAAGTTAATTTTTAAAAATTGTAATAAAACACTTGAAAAGATGATTTATTTTAAATTAAATTTTACAGAATTTGAATTATTCAAAATCTTTTTAATTGTAATATTTTGAAACATTTAATTAGAAAACTGATTGAATAATAAAGTTCCAAAAGTTTGTCTATAATAAGTTATTCTTTGCGCGGTATAAAAATCGAAATAAGTTGCATTTCATACCAAAACTATTGTATTTTGGCGCAAAATTTGGAAGAAAAGTCGAAAAAGTTGCAATTTTTTAATAAAAGTCGATAAAAGTGGTATTATTTGAAAATAGTCGAAAAGGTCATAAAAATCCGAGGCCTGAACTTTACTGAATTAAAATTTACCTTCTGAAAGGTAAATCGAGGTCGAACGCAGTGCAAATTTCCTGAAGGAGAGTCAAATAAAAGCCGCTGGCAGCTTCGAGGCACCAACTGAGCATCGCCTGGGACTCGCCTCGCTTTGGATTTTTTCGATCCTTAGCCTGCGATTGCAGCAAAGCTATGTAATTCTTAAAACCGAGATTCCAAAGTTCCTGTTCCACTTTTCGATCGAGAGCATATTCGAGGTCCAAAATAAGAACTTGTTGATAAATCTTTTGTAATTGTTGCTGGCAAAGCCAAGCGTCATTGTCATTCAGAAGATCCTTACATTGTTGTACTTTGTCCTTCAGTGGTTCAGCTTTCCTAAAATAATCACTATTCAATTAAACCACCCGAATCGCTTATTTAAGAAAAAAAATACTTTCCACTCTACAAAAATTAAATTAAAATTAAAACAGAACTTCTTCTTTTTGAAAAAATAAATTCAACACTTAATTCCATTTCTATAAATAGATTTTTCACCATTCTGGAGATTTGAAAGAAGAAAATATAATTTCGAACTTACTTTAGGGCCTGCACCGCTGCTTTTAGGCCCATATTCTGCGATGGCCGCCCTCGTGATTATCCAGGTTTACCTGCGGAAGTGACAAATTAATTTCAAAAAAAGAGGAACTGAAAAAAAATTGCAAAATTTATCGCAATCCACAACGGACGAAAAAGTCCATATTTTCTTTATTTCCAAACTTATCAAAAAGAACAAAATACTTTTCATAGAAACCGAAAAATTCGAAAAAACGACCAAATTTGTAAATTTTGGATATGCGGTCAAAAAAAGGATGACAGTAAATATTTAAAGGGGAAAAAAATTCACCCAAAAATCTTTCCCCAAAGAATTTCATTTAAGCGCAACTTTTTCAATTTTAATACCAATGTTAATATGAAAATTTGCGTTGAAACTTGAAAAATAATGTCAAAAATGAAAAAGAATTTTCCACCGAAATAGGTTAGGAATGACAAATTACAATCATAGACGATTCACTTTAAAAAAATTCTCTTTTCGGATTTAACAAGAATGGAAAATTAAATGTGAACAAGAAAAAATGTTGAAATACTTACTGTCACATATTTACGGCTGATAAAAACATTATAAAACAGTAAAATAATGATTCAAGTGCGGGGAGGAACGACTGGTCGAGTCTCGCAACGATATCAAAACGAATACGCGATATGGCGAACAGACCGCAGAAAAAGTGCGTCTCGCCCTCGTGACAGTTTTTAATCTATTTTTTTTTTTAAATAAAAGAAAAAACCTGTCTAAATAATGTACACTTGAGTAATTCTTGTTCTTTTCGGCAAAACTTCCGTTTTTGCTATCTTTACATATAAGTGCGGATAATTGAAAGACGAAAAAAAACTATATATATAATAAACAGAGAGGTTAAGTGTATATTTTTAATTTTAAAAAAATGTCTCGAATTCTAGAAAGATTAATTCTCTATCGTGTGCCGAAGAAACACGTGAGTTAACTTTTTGTCTCACTTTTAATTTATTTTCTCCTCTATACTGCAGAAGAAAAAAAAATACGATCGCTAGAAATTTTTGCAAAATTTGTAATTTGTAATTTATAATTTGTATTGTAAATAAAAATACTGTTAATCTATTTTGATTAAGCATTATTTTTTCTTAGTTTTGCACAAATAAAGCGTCACAAGATCTAGAAAGTCATCGTCGAGAAATAATGGGACGTGGCCTACCGAGGAAAAAGGCAATCGAAGGTGTGAGGCAAATTTTAATTGTTGCTTCGGGAAAGGGTGGTGTTGGAAAATCAACAACTTCGGTGAATTTAGCAGTTGCTTTAAAATTAAACAATCCGGCAAAATCAGTTGGATTGTTAGATGCCGATGTTTTTGGTCCAAGTGTTCCTCTAATGATGAATCTTGACGATTCGCCAAAATTGAACGAGGCAAATCTCATGGAACCTTTAGTGAATTATGATATTAAATGGTAAATTCTTTTGGAAAAAAGGTTTAATAATAAATGCCGTATATTTAATAAAATTCTTGGCGAAAATTTGAATTCAATTCTTTTTTTTTTTAAACTGTTGTGAAAATTGTAAGAAATATATAACAAAATTCTCTATGATCAACAGTATGTCGATGGGATTTTTAGTGAATAAAAAATCACCTGTAATATGGCGTGGACTTATGGTAATGAATGCCCTTGACAAATTGATTCGACAAGTTGCGTGGGGCCCGTTAGATTATCTCATTGTTGATACACCGCCAGGAACAGGTGACACTCATTTGTCGCTTGTTCAAAATGTTCCCATCGATGGAGTTTTACTTGTCACAACTCCGCAGAAGGCCGCTCTCGATGTCACACGACGAGGAGCTTTAATGTATCAAAAATTAAATGTCCCACTTGTTGGAATTGTCGAGAATATGAGCAGTGTCATCTGTCCAAAATGTAATCACGAAGCCTCTCTATTTAAAGACGGATCATTGAGTCTCGCTTGGGAATTAGGTATATTAATTCTTATTTTGCATTTTTTTTCGAATTAGTTTTCAATTTTTCTTGGAATGATTTTTTAAATTCAGTTTTCTTTGAATTAGTTTTAAAATTCAGTTTTCTTTGAATTCGTTTTATACTATTATTAATTAAATATTCAACTTGGAGGTGAAAAATAAATTTAGTTTTGTTTGAATGATTTTACAAATTCAATTTTCTTTGAATGACTTTTTTTGTACAAAAATTTTATTTTGCAATCACATTGTGTGCTCATTTGCATCTTCTCTCTTGTAGGCATTAATATATTGTGCAAAATTCCATTCAACGATGACATTGCAGAGGGCTGCGATAATGGAAGACCGATCTTAATTTCCAAGCCAAATTCACGACAAGCTGATGCTTATAAAAGATTGGGGAAAAATGTCGCTGAATTTTTGCATGAACGACTTTTAAAAGTCACATGAAATTTTAATTAATTCGCATGGAAATTTTAATAGAAAGAAATTTTAGAATTTTGCAGAAAATTGCAATATTGTATATAAATAATATAGTTTTTTTTAAATTAAATACTCAACTTGGAGGTGAAAAATTAATTACTTTCGTCATTGTGATTATTAATAATTGACAAGCCAAAGAAGCCAAATGAATTTATTTTTCTCAAAGTAAAAAGAAATTCTTCTTGTCGAAAATATTTCAAAAAAAAGGAGAAATTCGTGATTATTATTAATAATTGACAAGCCAAAGAATTTATTTTTCTCAAAGTCTGAAGAATTTCTTCTTGTCGAAAATATTTGAAAAAAAAGCTGAGAAATTCACAATTCACTTTTGATTTTCAATTTTTTTTTCTATCCATAAAGTCTAAAAATATATTTTTTCTTTTTTTGCAAGTTTAGAGGGAGAAAAAAAATGTTATTTACTATGTAAATTAATAATTGCATAATCTAACGTAAATAATCAACGTACTTCTGGATTTAGCTGTAGATTGTCATCTGATATCAGAGAGAGAGAAAAAAAGAGAGAAAAGTAGGGAGACACTGTAAAAGTGACACACGTTGAAAGAGAACTTCATTCATTACCAAGTCAGTTATGATATTACCTTCAAAATTGAAAGTCTTACGTCTGATAAATCCCAGCAATAAATATATAGGTAAGAAAAAAATTTTTCCCCATAATTCTTTTCACTTAAAAAAGTTTTTTTTCTCCATTTAAAAAATACAACCTTTCCCAAAATTCCACTTTCCGAAAAGTGAATTCTTCCGAAACGATGTTTAATAAAACTTACATTTTACTTACACTCACGACAATTTTACGCATTTAAATTAATTCCGTAATTAATGATAATGAATTCAAGGATTTTTAATGAGAATTAATTTCAAGGTTCAATTGTGAATGAAAAAATGACGAGTATTCACTCAAGCGAGAATGCAGAAATTCATGAGATGCCAATGAATATATTGATCAGACCATTTCCACCGGAAGTGAATGAGGCAAAAGTGAAGAGTTTGATGAAAACTCTACAGGATCCGGAGACTGAATCGTTGGTGCCTCCAGTTGACGTTCTCTGGATTACAGGAAGAGAAGGTGAGAGCAAAATTTTTAATATTCATTCAAACAAAAACGTTTTTTCAGTCCTCGGATCGACGAGAATCAAAACATTCCAAATACTCTAAAATTTTATCATTTTTTCAAAATAAAAATTGCCACTACTCCGAAATTTTCCTACTTTTAAGAATTTCCAACAAAAATTCATCTTTAAATCAATTTTCCAAAGGGTTAGATAATAATAAGATAATAATAAAAATATAATTCAACTCTTGGAATAATCGTTAAAGATAAAATTTACAGTCCAACCTTGTTAAGTAGGACGACGAGAGATAATTCTTTATCCGAGTTCCACTTAACAAGATTTAACTGTTTATTCAATATAAATAGTTATCCTGTAAAAAACAATATAAACAATTAATCTTGTAAAAAACAGAAATAACAATAATTTAATAAACTTAATTCAAAAAAATTTTTCCTCAGGCGGCGATTATTATTATTCATTTGGAGGTTGCCATCGTTATACAGCTCATCAAAAACTTGGCAAGCCAACAATACGAGCGAAACTAATAAAATCGACCGTTACCGATTTACGAAGTTATCTTGGTAATTCAACACCCGATCTCAAATAAAAACTTCTATTCTTCTCGAAAATTTATTTACGCAAATTGCAAATAAAAATCATCCACGTAACTTCTGTGGAAAAAAAATTTTTTAGTAACAAATAAAAAACTATTTATTAAATAAACTTCATTAATTCACAACAATTTGCTTAAAACATTTATTTTTATTTTTCACTTACATGCCTAAAGTTAAAAACATTTATACAAAGAAAATTTCACAATACTGTGAGACACATCTAGTGAAACATTAATTGAAGAAAAAAAAACAAAATTTGTGTTCAAATAAAAATCAAATATTCTACTCATAAATTATCAATTAATCTGTTAATTTAATTAAAGTTGAATTCATCTTATATTACATTATACAATATATTTCTATGTATATATATATTTATATATATATTATGAAAAAATCTAAATCCTGCTAAAAAATATCAATTAAAAATACTCGTGAAGAAAAATCTTAAATTACAAATTGCACGCATTTATCAAATTATATAATATAACTTTCGAAATTGTAATTTTCTTTAGTCTTTTTTTTACAATTTTCTTCTTTTTTATTGCATCGAACGTTGGCTTCAATCTTTTTCTATAAAGATTTTTTTGTTTGTAAAAATTGCATTAAAAAAATGTAAATAAGTTTTTTAAAATTTTTCCCTAAAAAAAACTAAAAATATCCAAATATACTAATTTTTTTTTCAGTCACTGCCCTCAAAGGGCAAAAATTCCGCACTTTATGTCTATTGTCAATGTACAATATATTATATCTCTTTAGGCTCTTTCTATTCTTTTTAACTTTCTATTTTTCTTCTACACAGCCTGATTTTCAGTTTTGACGGTAAAAAAACAAAAAAAGGAAAGAGAGAGAGAGAGAGTAAATTTTTGAGACCTACCTCTTTTCTATGGTCAAAATTTTTCTCATATGAATTTCAAATATTTGGACCAAAGTTTGTTTCATTTAAAATTATTCTCGTCGATGTCAGTCTTTTTTATTAAATGAGAACTTTCCTTTTGCAGTTTCTTGACAATCTCGGTGTTATTTTTCAAAAAATATGGTCTATAATTTTCGCTATTCTTTTGCGGTGGATTTCTTGGCTTTTGCGTGGCTCGCAAATAATCGGGAATCACGCTATTTTCGAGATTGAGAAATTCCACGTTTGCCACTTCGCAATCGATTTGCATCATTGTCACATTATTCGGATCCGTTGAAAATGTCTCTGTAAATGAAAAAAAAAAGACAAATTAAATCCAATCATTTGTTTCCTATGTATAAAAAAGTAAAAAAAAAGTAAAATTACCATTAAGTGGAAGAGTGGGAAAAATAAGTGTCATCTTCGGTCGTAGAGTGTTATTTTGTCTCGACGCTGGCAACAGTAAATGCTCTCGACTAAACCAAACAACGTAGTGCGTATCGTGTTTTCTTTTCAGCGCGTCGAAAAGTGCGGAGTAATCTTTGAAATTCGGCGAGAATACTTCGAGTGCATTATCATTTTGCCAGGGAATATTATTCGAATTCGCCTCGACTTTCTTTTCCCTCGTGATTTTTAGCTTGCGAAATATTTTCTTCTTCGGCGCCGTCGTCGATGTTGCCGCGAGGGCAATTTTACTCAATGAAGAATTGTCCTCCCATTTTGTTATTGGCGATTTCTTCCAATTGCCATCGTTGCTTTTGTCGCCGAAAAACCGTCGAATCTCATAATCCAAACGCTTTGATTCGGTGTCATTTATCGACATTGGACACATTGATTGATTTATTGATGTGGCGTTGAAATTTTTTCGCGACGAATTCCTCTCCTCTGAGTCTAGCTCGGTCCAGAGTAAACTCCTGGTGTGTCGCACATTTGGCAGGGGCATGTGTCGTGACATTCTCTCCAAGTCGGATTTACTTTTGAAAACGCTGAAAATTTTTCGTTTTTTGTAGATCAAGAGGAAAAAATTAGATTTAAATTCAGTTTTTACTAGAAAATTCGACTGGAATTCAATTATTTAAATAGAAAAAAAATTGGAAAAAAAGTTGGAAAATTTTAAGTTAAGTATAATTTAATTCTAGACCTAGTTTGATAAAGTTTTTAGTAACTTACCCAAAATTGCTAAAGTTTAAAGTTATCATACAAAAAACTGCTAAAAGCATCACTGTATTTTTTTTGTTTCCGTTAAGATTTATGTTTCTTATTTTACTCCTGCCTCCGCTTCCTTCTTCCGACTCGCACAATCTTTGCCTTAACGCTGCATTTTCCTGAAAAATTTATATTTAATCAATACAATTCTTTTATTAAATAAATATTAGAAAAAAAAGTAGTATTAAAAAAACTCAATTAAACTTTTTCAAAAAAATTAATTACAAAATTCAATTTTTATTAGAATATTCTGCGAGAATTCAATTATTTAAATAAAAACAAAACGCAATTAAATAATTTATTGAAGAATTGAACTTAAAATTCAATTCCCATAAAAAGTTGTTATCAACAAATTATCAAATACTTGAATTCTATTAACGAATTTTAATAAAATCTTTAAGAATAATTACATTTTTAGAGAAATTCGATTAAAATTGTATTAAAAATATTTAAAATTCTGCATTGAATTTTATTATTTATGAAAATAATTGAATTCTTGCGAAGAATTAAAAATTTTATTAAAATTTTCAAAAATAATTAAATTCTTGTAAAAAATTAACAGGAAATCAATTATTTTAAAAAATTTTAATAAAATTCTTGGCATAAATTAAAAATAAAAAAATTCTTAGCAGATCTTTAATTACTTTCAGAAATTTTAATAAAATTTTTTGCAAGAATTTAAATATTTTCGTAAAATAATAAAAATCTTTGCAGGGAATCAATTATTTTTAATAGTCATAATAAAATTCTTCGCAAGAATTCAATTATTTGAAAAAATATTATAATTTTAGCATAAATTCAAACATTTTAAAAAGTGTTGATAAAACTTTTTTTTGGTAGAAATTCAATTATTTTTAAGACAATTTTAAAAAAATTCCACAAATTCTATTATTTTTTTATAATCTGAGATTTTAACTGAAATCTATTTTTAAATCAATGTTTATGAGAAAAATTCTACCAGAATTCAATTATTTAAATACAAAAATAAATAATTTATTGAATAATTTAATGTTTCTTGGAATACAATTTCTATTAAAAATTTTATCAACAAATTTTTGAACAATTAAATTCTTTGGACGAATTTTAATAAAATTTTTAAGAATTTTTTCGAGTAATTCGATTAAAATTCTATTAAAAATAATTGAATTCCTATAAAAAGAATTTTATTATTTACGAAAATAATTGAATCACGGTAAAATTTTATTAATTATGAAAATAGTTGAATGATTGCGAAGAAATTTATTAAAAAAATTGTTATTACTGAAATTCTTGTGCAAGTTTTATTATTTTTTGAAAATAATTAAAAGTTTTTGTAGAATTTAATTAATTTTTTTTTTAAATAATTAAATTCTTTTTGTAAATTTTATAAAAATAGTAGATATTGAACAATATTTAATTTTTGCGAAGAAAAAATGTAAAAAATGAATAAATGTTTGAATTACTTTTGAAAATAAGTCAAACTTTGCAATGGATTTTATTAAAATTTTTGAAAATAATTGAATTTTATTACTTTAGAAAATAATTGAATTCGTGTGATAAATATTGTTAATTATGAAACTAGTTTAATTTTTTTAAATGATTTTTAACAAAATTTTTGAAAATAATTGAAGAATTTGTTGAAGAATTTTGCTTTTTATTTATACAGATAATTGAAATGTTGACAATGTTTTTTTATAGTTTTTTTTTTGAAAATATATGAATTTCGGAGAAGAATTTTAATATTTCTAAAGATAATTGAAATTTTGACGAAAATTTTAAAATAATTTTGAATATAATTGAATTTTTGCGAAGAATTTAATTACTTTTAAAAATAATGGAAAAAAATTCTATCGAGTAAAACTAGAAATAAATTTTTTCAGAAATAATTCAGAATGATAAATTTCGGAAAACTGAAATTAAACGTTTCAAATTACTTACAGCATGTAACTGACGATTTTGTTCCTGCAAATCGCTGATCTGATTCTCGAGGGCAGTGACGTATTCCTTCTTCTTTTTCCTCGACAAACAAGCGGACTCGCGATTCTTAATCATTCTTTGCTGTCTCTTCAATGCCTTTATTTCGCTCTCTTGTCTGCCGGAGAGATTGAAAAAATCGGATGTTTCATTTTTAATGACAATTGGCTGACACGTTGAATTAACAATTGGCGCGCAAACTGTCGATTCTTTTGGTATGACAATTGGCTTGACATTTTGAATTTGTACTTTTGGAATTGAATTGAGAATTTTCACTTGATTCGTTGGCGTGAATGCAGTGCCTTTCTCAAGATTCACCTGCTGCGATGGTAAAATATTCAATTGATTTTGAATTTTCACCGTTTTACTCGTTGGCAATGCTTGAATTTTCAATTGTGGCGTTCCATTTTGTTTGACTTTCTGCGAAAGAGCGGCGAAATCTTGAGCACTGAGAATTATCGTTTTACGCGATTGCTCTGAAATTAATGGAAATTGAATTAAAACATTTACACTTATTTTTCTATTCTTCACATTAAATTAAATTTTATTTTAATATTTTTTGAGTTGAATTAAATATCTTTAATGGATTTTTTCGAACTTTGGGGGATTTTTGAAATGGTTCTCACCTCCTTCTGTTTTTATTTTGTTGACTTTCGGTTGAATGCAAATTCTCTTTGCACTACTTCCTTTTGAGAGAATGAATTTTGTCGTTTTCGTTTCTTCCGATTTCATGGGAATGAATTTGATTTGTTGTAGAATCGATGTGTTAATTAATGTTGGCGGAGAAGTTGGTTCACTTTGTGGCGGAGATATTGGCGGCGTTTCGAACGTGAACTAGAAGAAAAATATGATTTCAATAAAGAAAATTATTTTCCAATAATTAATAAATTAATTTTTCCATGTATCTACTTTTTTTGAAAACCTGTAAAATTCCATCTGCTATTTTAATAGAATAATTAAAAGTTTTCGTCTAATTGAAACGAAAATGAATTTTTATCAGAAATTGAGAAAAAAATACCTTTCCATCGTTGGACGAATTTGACGATGCGTCATTGTGCCACTCGTGTACACTACTATCTGAATGACTAGGACTAGGTGAAGGTGGCAGTTGAGATCTTGGACTTCTCGGCTCCAATTTAATTTCGTTTTCAATTTTCACATTCTCCGTGATGCCGTCCATTAAATCCGGTTCCACCGAAACGCCATTCAATTCTGAATATTTCGAAAATCATCTCACAATTAGTAATAGAAATTAATATTTATTTTTTACTAATTTGTTTTTCTATTTAAATGGAAAAATTACCACTGGAGCAAATATTCTGGAAAATATCGAGATCCATAGGCATGAGATTCATGTCAATATCCTCGGAATTGCACGAAGGCGATTCCACCGCATTTTTAATGATATCGTCTGGACTTTCATCACAACCAAGAGATCCTTCTCCACCCAAAAGTTGAGGAATCTCCAATTCCGAGCTGAGAGCTTCAAGAAGATCATCCGCCGGAAATCCTTCATCTGCAAAAAAAAAATATTTTCTAAAATTTCGTATTCGGAAAAAACAAAATAGTTTTTGAGGAAAAATTGCATTTCTTTTTATTACTTCAGGACAATTTGTTTTTAATTTATTTAAAAGAAAATTAATTTTCTCGCTTGTTGGAAAATTATTATTGCTAACTAAAATTTTTGCTATACTCATCAACACTTTTTTTCAATGTCTGTCTAAAATTTTAGCAAACAATGTCTTTACGTATTTCGCCATGAAAGAAGTGAGTAATAATTTTGTGTCAATGAACTTTGAAGAAGCCGGTCTCTTCTGTATTATATTTTACATCGTTCAGAAAGTGAATTCGAGTATTTTACTACGAATCAATTTTGCCCGGCTCATTAAAATTTCTAATAACAATAATATTTATTTTAAAAATAATTGTCCCCATACATAAAAATTGTAAATAATCCCACGAATTGCGAACGTGAACAAAATATCGAAACTTTGCAAAAAAAAAAAAAAATTACAATCTGTACGAAAAAGTTTTTTCCAAACAATAGGGAAGTAAAACAAACGGAAAAGAAGAAAAAATTATAAATGATAAAAAAAATAATTAATAAAAGAAAATAATTAATAAAAAAAATAAAAAAATGTTATTAACAAAAATAATTTTACTGGATTAATATTATTCATTACGATTTAGTTTGGAATCAGAATTACATAATTAAAAAAAGAAAAAAACGTATTTTTATCAAAAGAAGAAAATATTCAAGTATCTTATCAAATGCATTTGGTGCACTTGCGTCGAATAAAAAATTATTATTCAAACATTAGAGTCACCATTAAAATGTCAATAAAATGTGACCTGTTTTTTTCTCATATTCTCACATCTAGAGTTATACATATTTTAATATTATTTACTTTCTCTGCAATTACCTGCCACCTACATTGTCTTATGTTTATTGTATTATCCATTACGTCTAATGTGCCCTATCAATGATACTTTTATTTTTTTATAAACCATTTTTTTACGAAAATTAATCAATTTAAAATCTATTGGGGAGGAAAATGTTTTTTTTCTCTCCAAACGTTTGTCAACTTCACAATTAGTTTCTAATCAATTAACAATATTAGTAATTAATTAAATAAATAACGAATAAGGGACAATAAATAAATAACGATAAAATAAATAACGAAAAACGAATAAATTTTTAAATAATTGAATTCTTTCGACGAATTTTAATAAAATTTTTAATAATTTTTTAATCTAATTTTTCGAGGAATTCGGTTAAAAATGAATTAAAAATAATTTAAATTCTGCAATGGGTTTTATTATCTAGAAAAATAATTCAATTCCTGTAAAAATTTTATTATTTATTAATAATAATAATAATAATAATAATAATAATAATAATAATAATAATAATATAGAAAAATAATGAATTTTTATAAATTCTATTTTCCACGAATTCACATTTTCGGAAAACTTGGTCCCTTTGACGCCCATTTCGGAGATAAGATAAAATTATTATCTACGAACATCTGTTTTTCTAATTATTAAAATTCGATTGAAACGTCGGTTCGAGACTCTTAACCAATTTTTTGATAATTTGATTCACTCTAAAATTAAAAGCAGTCTAGTTTCGATAAAATTAATTTTTCCCCTTTTTCCTATGATTTTTTCTCCCAATAATAATTTAAGAATTTAAAAATAAAATTTGTAATTCAAAAATGTTATTGAAAATAATAATGCGAAAACTAGTTTTATACTTATCGTAGTTTTAAATTTATCTAGGAAAACCAAGTTTTTAGTGTCACTTGTAAAAGCGAAAGACGCAGAAAAAAAATGTTTTATTCCAATTTCAGCTATAATTCATATTTTCTTTTCAAAAAAAATTTATTTCTCTTCAAATTTTCAAAATAAAAATATTGTTCTTTTTTTTAACTATTTTCACATTTACTAAACATTTATTAGAGAAAAATTTACATTTCACAAAAAAGGGAGAATATTTTGTCATGATTTTGTTTTTGTTAATAGAAAAATATGTATAATAATAAAAATAATTATAATTATTTACGTCTGTAAAAAATTGTTTCTTCCCGATAATAAAATAAAACTATTTTCACTAAGTATAATTATTTTCTTGAATAAAAATCTATTATTAATTGAACTATTAGCTAATTATGTAATTATGTGGCATTATATTATAATTATTGTTAAAATATTATATTAATTGAAAATTATAACTGAATAGAAATTTAAATAAATTAAAAATAAATTAAAAGTAAATTAAAAATAAATTAAAAGTAAACTAAAAATAAATTTAAAATAAATTAAAAGTGAACTAAAAATAAATTAAAAGTAAATTAAAAATAAATGGAAAATAATTTAAAATAAATGAAAAATAATTAAAATATAAAAAATCTCTTCCTTTTTATTTAAAATTATTTTAGTAAATAAAAATATTATCAACTAAAATTATTTAACTAAATTTATTTCCTAATGTAAAAATAGACAAAAGATTAATAAAAAATAGAAAAAATCGGAACAATAAAATGAAAATAATAAATAGGAATTATTGCGAATTGAAAAAATTTGAATTCAAACAAGAAATGGAAATTAATGAAAATTTACCTATAAGATAATTACTGTCCTCGAAATCCATCATGTCAAGTATACAATGCTCGGACATATTCATCATATTGTTATCCTCTTTTAAAATTTTAAAGAAAAGACGAAAAAAAAATTTGACTATATTCACACATATTCTTTTTTTTAAAACTAAATCACGTGTCACGAGAAAAATTCACCTCATGTTCTTTGAATTTCCAAAATGTTAATAACACTTCGAAAATAGACTAGAAATACCATCACACTTGCCTCTAATATAATAACACATTTCATTATTGAAAATAGTTTCATAATGTCAATTCAATAATGTAAATTACATTGCACCTGTGTCCACACAAGAGGACCCAAAAAGTTCACACTTTTCAGATCAAATTCACTTCTTACCACAAATTCCATAAGATAATTTATGGACACAAAATTAGACATTTATTATAAATTTTTTATTTTTCATTTTTATTCATTTATATTTATTTATATTTGTTTATATTTATTTATTTATATTTATCTTTATTTATTTATATTCATTAGTAATATTATTTTACTAAAATGCTTTCAAATAATTAATTTCCGAATATTGACGAATTTTTATAAACAACTTTTTTCAAAGGAATGTTTTTTCCGCAATAAAGATCAAAATTTTTCACGTGGAAAGTAGGTTTCTTTTTTTTTATAAAAACAAAACAAAACAAAATGTTAAAAACATAAAAGCGTGACCGAATATTTCCTGTTTCCGTCAGGAGAAAAAAAGAATACACTGATTTTTATTTAATTTCTCAATTTTATCTTCCGTATAAATTACCACACTGAATCGAACGACGAATTAAGGGATGAGAGATTTATTTTTATTACATACGGGAAATAGGGGACAATACAAAAATGAATTTTTGAGTCACACTTTTGTATAATATTATGAAGGAATGAATTTCACCGGTAAAGAAATGTGTTCGAAGGCAACGACATCGCAACAAGTCGTCAAAAAGAGAGTGGGGGTTTCGAACTGACAGTTTAAACTGTAAAAAAGTCTACAGTTTATTCCTTGCAAAGACATCCCTATGAACTATAGCTTATTTCTGGGTCTAATTCCTTAGATCCTTGCGTAGCATATATTATTCCCGAGTGTGCTCACACTGAAAACCGGATTTTTTTCTATCCTCATAATACTATTGTATAACAACTAGAATATATAAACTGTAAAAAAAAGAGGGAAAAAATAATGGCAAATATTCACCGAAAAAAAAGTCTTATCTTACGTGATTGTATAAGCATATAAATAGGAAATGTAATCTTTAAAAGTTTACATTGACACAGGAACTGCTTTTTTTTTGATAAATTTTTACACCAGTAAAAAAATGAGAAGGTCATGAAGAGAGGTAATTTGTACGTTTTGTAATAGTCACGAAAATTTTTTACAACATTCGTGAGCAAATAATAAACCTCTCGATTATTTTTCAACAAAAACATTTGTATTTTTCGTTTAAAAACGTAATTTAAATATTTTAAAATCAAAAGCATTTTACAAATACAAAACATTTTGCTTCTAAATTGGAATATAATTCGATATTAAAAAAATATAAACGAATTTTGAAAAATTATTTTTATCACCGCGAAACAATTTTAATTTTATCTTCAGACTTTGATACTTCAGTGCAATTTATCAGTTAATTATTTTCTCTAATTTTCGGTAAAAAAAAGAGAAAATATATTAACATTTAAAAGAATAAAAAGAAAGAAAAAAATTTTATCTGTCTTTAAAAAACAGTAATAAAAAGTAAAAAAAAATTAGTTTAAAAAAAACGAATAAAAACTGAAAAGAAAGCATATTTTTTGCAAACTTTTTTCGTATTTCGTGCCAAGGTTATTTATAACTATTTTGACGGAACGCTTTATTAATAGACATAAATGTATGTGAATATCGATTTATTCGAAAGCCTATAAGGAGAATTTATCCAAAAAAAATGCCTAATTGAAACGTAACCTATAAACGATAAAATACGAAACATAGAATTTGCAATATTTCCTCACAATTGCATTGTTATTAACAACCATATTTTCTTATAAACACTGAGCCACGTGTTTATTGACAATGCCTTCAGTCAAATAATCAAACATTAAAGATAAAAGAGGCATCACGCTTCTGACACATTTGTTTGGCCATAAAAATGTGTTAACATTCAACTCTTTTTTTTTGCACCAATAAACATATTTCTTTATCGGCATAACTCGTTTTTATGGAGTACAAAGTAATGTCAAATTTTTTATCTCCAAGACAACAAGTTATTTGCCAATAATAGTGAAAAAACAACAATAGGATAAAACTCACCTAAACCCTCAAGCTCCGGAAACATCTCAAAATCCTCCTGAGTCAAACCGGTTGACTCGTAATTTTTTGTTATTAACATAACACTTGCTGGCTATTGTAATATTCACTTTGAAAACTGAAACAAACAGTAACTTGGCGTATTGAAGTTTGCAAAACAGCACTTAAATATAACAGTTAATTATTTGAGGAAAGCACAATTATTTTCTATAACAACAATATCCACCCATCGGAAAATAATCTGTGAAACTGATAGTTGGTAGAACTGCCGGTGAGGGCGCTTGAGTTTAAAAAAGGCGGGATTATTCAAATATCAAAAATCGTAATTCAACATAAGATTATTTATTATTATTATTATTATTATTAGTATTATTAATAAAATTAATAAAGTGGATAAAAAATGGCTGAATAATTTTGAGACAATAAGCGTAACAACGCTGGGAAAATATTTTTATCAACAAATTTGAGATTTTTACCGTTTTTTACACAAATAAATAACTAAAGCAGTTATTAATTAATTTTATTATTCGGAAATGGCTATAATTCAAAATAAAAAAATTTTAATAAACTAAATTTAAAATTTTAATTTTTAATCTTCATTTAATTCTTAATCCTTTTATCATTTAATCTAATTAATAATTAATTTAATTTAATATTTCTCTTAATTTTTATTTAAATTAAATTTTAAATTTAAATTTAATTTTTTTTCTAACTTTAATTAAAATTAAAATAAAATACTATTTTAATTAAAATAGCTAATTAATTACTTATTATGGTTTGATTGATAATTAACAATAATATATATTAAATAATTAACACTTAAATTATTTTCGAAATTTTGTTTCTATTGCGTAAAAAAATACTGTGGAAAAATTCAACAATAGAAAATGATGAAAAATATGTATTTCCATAAATAGGACAACAGTTTACAATCATTTTTTTAAAGCAAAAAAAAATGAACTTAAATTACAGACTTTATATATACAAAAACGAAAGTCTTTTGTACTATAAACTCTTTTAAATGAGTTTATAAAACAAAAGCTTCTTCATTATTCTGGTGAAATTATTTTTCTAAGAGAAGGAAAAACAATTTTTGGAAATAGATGCGAAAAACTTAGAAGAATTTGATGTAGAAAATATAGAGTGATAAATATTTTAAAAGCAAGGGGGGAAGTTATGTTTTACTGTCAACGGAATTCGTGTGTATCCTCTCGGAAATATGACCCAGTGATGGATCATTCGAACATCCGCCTAGGGAGAACATTTTCGGAATATCCTGACCATAGTAGACCTTTGAATTTTGCGCGAGCGATTGATATTTCTTTAATTCCAAATATTCTTTCGATAATAGTAAATTATTTGCCTCGGCTTGTTTTTTCGTCTGATAATATTCAGCGTCCGATTTACTTTTCTCACGCGCCAAATGCATTTCGTCCTCGATTGCTGCAATTCTTTGCAGTGATTCCTTTTCCATTATTTTCTGTTCGAATTGAATTTTTGCAACTAGTGCTTCTTTCTCGGCAATTATCACCGCTTTTTTCCTATCGGTCTCGGCATCTTTCTCAACCACCTTCTGATGTTGGGTTGAAATTAAAAGTTTCGTCTTCTCGCCTTCCCTGAAAATTAACGAACATTTTTTTATAGAAACAATTTTAATTGCTACGATAGATTTAAGAGGAAATTTAATTACTCGATTAAAATCATGATTTGATTTGAGATAAATTAAAATTTGTTTAATTAATTTTGGGGAGAAGAATTCTTCTTACATGAGTTCGTAATTTTTTCTTATTGTCTCTGGTATTTTTGGCTTCGTAACACGAACGGCCTGAATGTGTAAACCTGGCGCAAGTTCATTGAGATCTCGTTGAAGTGCAGTTTTCAAATTCTCGTCAATTTGATCGAAGAGATCGATGTAAACCTCGTGTAAAGTGTGCACTGAGCAAAATTGATTCAATTCATGGTGAACTTTATTGAAAATTAATGTTCGATCGTAGTCGGCGGTGAAATTTCGAACCATATTGTAAACTGGAAAAAATAAATTTCCATTAATTAATTAATTTAACTTAAAGAATCATGAGAAGGGAATTTTTTTCTTTACCAGCGCCGGCGTCTAGAATATTAACAACTTCAATTCGATCGAAATAAATCATAACACCTCCACTGGTTCCGCAGGGAACATTTTTCACTTCGTCCGTTTGCAAAGTTATTTGCACTGAACGATAATACGTGAGGACGGGAATCATCATGTGAAATCCTGGATTACTGACATGAGGCAATAAAGCTCCTCCCTGAAATAAATAAATAAATAAATAAATTTTTTTACAATTGTATTTGTCCCTTTTTTCAAAAACAAAAAATTGTAGAAGGAGAAAATAAATTTTACCCTGAAATAAACACCGACATGTCCCTCGTCTATGCGATGCAGAGAAAAATTAAATATCACAGCCAGAAAAATTAAAATTCCAATTCCAATGACACTCTGATCGATCATTATTTTCTCCAGAGAAATATACAACCTGAAAGAAAAAATTTTGTCAGCTCAGAAGATTATTTACTCATTTACTCAGAAGATTACGGAAAATTATAGAAAAATAGCAAATTAGATTTATTGCTAGAATTTATTTACTTATTTTTAGAGTAAATTTATTTATTTAGAGTTTACAAAGTTTACTTCTAGTTGAAAATTTCATTTAGTTTAATTGTGAATTATTATTAAAGTTTACTTAGACTCATGTCTAATGGAATTTTCATAAATTCCATTTAATTCAATAATCGTGAATTATTATTAATTTAAATAATTAAATAATGTTACATTCTAGAAAATATTTTGTCTCTATCTTTTGTTTTTACAAAAAAAGAACATTAATCATTAATGTAAATAAATAATCAAGGTTATGTTGACCAATTGACGTGCAATGTAAAGTTAAACAACATTTACTAGTTAATTACTCGACTTTATTCGAATTTTAATTTCTCTACGATCATTGTGTTTAAATTGAAAGAAATAGAATATTATTTTTAAACAATTAATATAGATTTATTAATGAAAATAGTATAAATACCAAATAACATACACTTCATACACTACATACACTTGTGTAAACACTTTAACACTAAAGAAATTTTTGTTACCGACAGTAGATTAATTCCCACGATTCCTACAGAATTTCCCATAATTAAAACGATTAAAACAAAGAAACTTTATTAGAAATTCAACGTAATTATAATGTAAGTATTTAAATATTAATAATTAGTAGTTAATAATTAATAATATTTATTTCTACTGTTGACAGTTGTAGGAAAGCGCTCACTTCACTGTGAGTGTGAACGCTCCTTAATTGAGTGGCGGGAAAAAAATTCAAATATGCGCCCGACTCGAGTCGTCCGAAGTTGTCAGCGAGTCAAACTCACAAATTTCAAGATTTCAAGTTTTCAACGATATTATTGTTTAAAAAAAAAATAAAAAATATATTTAAAAAATGAATAAAATGATCAGTGTCGTATTAGGAATATAATAGATATTTATACTATCGATTATTCCACAAAACTGTGTATATTGTATGGAAAATAATTCTAATATGTGCAAAAACGTGGCAAAAACCTGAAACCTAACCTCACTTTCTTAAATCAACGGGATCAACAGGTATTTATAATTATTTTTTTTTAATTTATTATATACGTATTGTACATAAATATTTACTGAAATAACGATAAATACAATACAACGATAAGTACAAAAATATTAGAAGTATTGAAATAATTTATGTTAATATAAAAGCAATTAATCCACATTCAAATGAAACTGCACCAATATAAACACGTATGAAAGAATACTCCCTAAAAACTGAATTATTAAATTAATTAATTCATGAAATTTAATAAATATAAAAAAACTTTAAATAATAAAAATTAAAGGCTTCATACCTGCATTAAAAATACAGTTCCCAATGTATGAAATTTACAAATTGAGAAAGTAAATGGCAAAAGACAAATCTGTTGATAGAAATGCTCAATCTGGTAAAAGAAATAAATTTCATTAATCATTTCGTCTACTATTAATACTGTTAATTATAAAATCTACCTCTTCAGTTAATAAAACATTTTTTCTCATATTTTTCACATCTGTCAGAATCATTTTCATCTTTTCAGTCTGCAACAAATTAGTTGTGAATATATTATTAATTTTGTAATTAAAAAAAAAAATTGTAAAATTGATAATTAATTTTAAATAAGTAAAATTTTTGTTGACATTCAAACCTCTTTGCTGATAAGACAACATGGCACAATAATGTGTAAGAATCTCATGGCAGTTGTAATAATTCTTAATGAAATGAAAATAGCTGCCATGTAACGATTTTTAATAAAATATAGTACCAGACCGAAAAACCATATTGTAAAACAACAAAAATTCAAAATAATTTGCAGTAGTAAATGCTTTCCATAAATTTCATTTATATTCAATTTTAATTTATAGAGCTCCAAATAAATGTGTCTGAAAAAAAAAGAATTTTATGATTCTCTCACTTGACAAATTCTTATTGTATCCTAAGTTTATAAATGTTTTCAAATTTTCAAATAAATTTATTGAAAATCGTAAAATTCATGCAGTTTTTCTTGAATTTTATGAAAATTAAAAACTAATTTAATTCCTAGGAAGGATTTTATTTATTTATGACAGTAATTGAATTCTCAGGGTTGACACAGAAAATGTAAATATTTTCCAAATTTTTTTTTTCAAGAATTCAGTTACATTTCACAAATAATAAAAATTCTTCGCTGAAATTAAAATATTTTCAAAATCTACTATTTTAATAAAATTTCTCATAATAAATTATTATTACAAAAAAAATGTAATAAAATTCATTGCAAGAGTTAAATTATTTTCATAATTAAAAAAAATACTTTTTACAAGATTTAAATTACTTAATAATTATTTTATTCAAATATTCAATTATTTTCATAATTAAAAAATACTAAAAATTTTTTATTTATGTTTCAGTTTACTTAATTATTTCCAAATGCTGTTCATTTCTCTTTGTTGACATTTCTGATATTTTGTCAGTTGATGCAATCGAGATAAAAAAACGTCTATTCACATAGCAGTCAAAAAATGATTTTTCCAAACTTGTACTGAAGTAGCTTATCAACATAAAATTGAGGATTTTTAATTTTCTCTCAATGAACCTAAAAAAAGTTGTTAAGTTGACAATTATTTATAAAATAGTTATTTTACTTATTAATTTACTTTATACTTTTTAATTTTTTCTAATTTTAGTTTTCTTTATAATTTTCCTTTTAAGAAATATCAATTTTTTTTTCGTTTAAAATACTCACTTGAGAGTAAAATTGAAACTCAAATCTACCATAGTAGCCGTGTAGTAGGGCCAATTAATTATGATACTACAAACATAAAAATAATCCTCAAACTTTAATTTCGACATCCATAAAGTTATATTGATAACATGAGATGCAGTAAACAAAACTAAATACACAATTATCCAATAAAGTAGCTGTTTAAAATTCTTAACGTAATTTTCCTTAAATGCTAAACATTTGAAAGTCTCATTCAGCGCTTCCATATTTTCAGTTAGACGATACATTCTCTGTTAAGATTTATGATTTAAAAAATTTTAACAAACGGAAAAGTTTAATTTTTCTAGTAATATTTATTCAATCAATTTAATTTTAATTGAATTTTTGCTAGATTAAAAATTATTTTAACTAAATTATATTAGCGAAAAAAAATATTATCACTTACCTTGCGATAGAACCAACCGTGAATAATTGCAAAAACAGCAATAAATGCTTCCAGAAAAAAAATTACTTTTCGTATTAAAAACAATGATTTAACGCTACCATGGCATTGTAAAATAAAATAGAAAGACGATTTTACAGAATAAATAATTGCAATTATTATTACAGCGATGAGAAATAATTTATTTCTTCTATTGCCAACTGGATAATCGTTTAAACCCAAACCAGTTAGCCAATTGAGTGTCAAAAGGGGATACGCTGTTTCGCGAATATTTTTTGGTCGCCACTTCATAATTGTCAATAAAGAAAAAGGAATTATTTGAAAATAATTTCTAGAAACGTTCACGTCGTCTTTTATCGTCACAATGGAAGGATGTTAACAATTTTTTTCAATTTATAACAAAAAAAAAGAACTCTTCATCAATATATTTATTGTTAACAATTATCTTTCGAGTGGATCTGAAAAATTGCAATTATACCCCTTTAATGTGATAATTGCTTTTTGCAATTATTCTTCTAAATTATTCACACTGGAATTAAATCGATTATGAATATTCTTTGATAGTGAAAATACTGCTTACACTTATTTTTTTTTTTTACATATATTTTTAAAAATATTCCAACAATATTTTTTCATTAAATAAAATTTTGCCACTTTTATGGGAATTAGAGAAAAATTATTTTTTCCAAGTGTACTACTTTTAAAATTTTTTTAAATAAGTTTTCTAAATTATTCCAACAATATTTTTTCATTAAATAAAATTTTGCCACTTTTATGGGAATTAGAGAAAAATTATTTTTTCCAAATGTACTACTTTTTAAGTTAAAAAAGACAAATTAAAATTTAGGTATTAAATCGTTTTAATAAAATTTCACTAATTTATGTCGTTTTTTGTGAAATAAATTTCTTTTTATGAAACTTGGTGTTTAAGAAATTGTTTTATTAATTACTAAATATTTAATAAGAATTTAATTAATAAAATAAAATAAAATTAAATTAAATTAAATTAAAATTCAACGAATTTAGTTCGTTTTAGCGAATTTCGTTCAATTGGGAAAACACGATATTTAAGCTGATCAAGATTTTGTAGAATATTTAAAAAAAAATGTAATAAAACTATACAAAAAGTGATCAAGTGAAAAAAACAAGAAATTCGAAAAAGTAAGTAAAAAAATTGTTTCAATTTTGGATAAGTAATTTAAAAAAGGTAAATAAAATTTAATAAAAATATTGAGAATAATAACGTATTTCACGTTACAGAAATTAACCACACTTTAATTGCTTTAATTTTGACATAATTATAAGCGCAGCGCTAGTTGAATGTTTAAAATGCCAATCAAAACATGAATTTTTCATTTAAATTTTGACAGCCATTGTTTACGTTTAATTATAAATATTGTTTCACTCGCATTTCTCGTAAATAATCTGCTCACATAACCAGAATATTATCTCTTTGACATGTGATTGAAATTCAATTTTAAAAATTTATTCCCTGATTTTACGAATTAATTTGTAGAATTTTTATCGTTATTAAAGAAAAAAAAGAACAAATTCGATGGAGGCGAATGATTTTGTACAATGTAATCGAAAACAATTCGAACTGCTTTTTTTAAAATAATTTTTCACAATATATTTATTAAATTTTAATTAAAATTAAAATTTGTTTCAAATTTATTACTTCAATTAATTATTTTAATTAATTAATTATTTTAATTAATTAATTTAATTAATTATTAATTATTTTAATTAATTAATTAAATTAATTATTAATTATTTTAATTAATTAATTAAATTAATTATTAATTATTTTAATTAATTAATTAAATTAATTATTAATTAATTTACTAATTGAAATTAATTAATTAAATTAATTATTAATTAATTTACTAATTGAAATTTATTAATTTATTAGTTTAGTACTGAATTATTTAATTTACAGAGGTTATTATTTAATTATTTAATTCATCGAGGTTTAAATTTTTTTCAGTGGATTCGAGTGAATTATTGAGAGAGCATCGGGAGAAGTTTGTCGAACTGGAGGAACAATTAGAAGTCGAAAAGAAGAAATTACTCGAAGCTGAGGAAGAATTGTGTCATTTGAAAGAACAAGTAATTCGTAGGAATAAGTAAAATTTGATTCCAAATTGAAAAGTAATTGAAGAAATTTTTTTCTATTACAGTTAATAGAGCACAGTAAATTTAGCATAAGTTTAGGAGCAGTTTTGGGCAATCTTTTATGGCACGCTTCAAAAATACCGGATGTAACAGAAGTATGGATTTCAAAGGTGATTTCCAATTTTTCTATTTTTTTTAATTTTTGCAAAAATTGTCACGAAAATTTTATTTTTTTTATTATTAGAAATTTATCTACAAATTCTAAATAAATAATTTTGAGAAGTTCAGAAAAACTATAAATTATTGGAGAAATTCTATTATTTTCAACAGTAATAAAATTCTTCGCAGAAATTCAATTATGAAAACAATTTTGTAAAAATTCTCGTCAAAATTTCAATTATTAGAAATAATTAAATTCCTCTTCGAAATTGAATTTTTTTTTTGGTAAAAGTTGTAATTAGTTTAGTTTATTTATTTTCATTTTAAATTTACATGTTTGTTAATTTTTTGCCGCAAGAAATTTTTGGTTTAATTTTTGGTTAATTTTCAGCCGTACATAAAACTGGACGAATTTTTCGGAGCGGTGAATGGCACTTTCTTCTCATTCATAAAGACCTATGGGGAAACTGAACCTCCAATTAATAGTGATGAGTGTCAATTTGTAATGAGTCTTTTGGGAGTCACTGCAAATCTCACTGTGAGTGGAAAGGAATTTATTGCCACAAGAGCCACTGGAAAGGAACTCATCAAGAATCTCGTTGAATACTTCGCCTATTTGCAATTAGCAACTCCACGACATGCTTTATGGAGGTGTAAAAAGTAATTTTTTTCACAAATCAAATTAAAAATTAAATCACAGAAATATATAATTAATTTCGAGAGTTTAATTCTTAAATTTGTTAAGAAGTAAATTCGAAATCAATATTAATTCCAATGAGAAGGAAATTCAAATTCGAAATTAATATTAATTCCAATGAGCAGAAAATTCGAAATTAATATTAATCAATCAATGGACAGTTTAGAAAAATAATTAAAAAGTCAAAATTAAAAAATTTATCGCATTGCAAAAAAAGAACAATGGAATATACTTCAAATTCTCAACTATGAATTTTTGCCTTTTGACCTATAAGAAACAATTTCCTTTCTCGTACATTTGTCATATTTGAAAAAAAAAACATTTTCAAGACAAAAAAACAAAACAGTTGACAAAAGATAATATCTTTTTTCCAATATTTTCTCACAAGAGAGAAGAGAATTTATATATTTCTAAATATAAATTATTACCGCATAGTCGATGATTGAAAATGCGGTAATAATTCAACAATTTTCCTTTTTCTAAATTCTTACACAACGTTTCTCTAATAATATTTAGAAAGAAATTCCATCGACTCAAAATAAATTCCATTCTGATTTTTATTCTCAAAGTTTCATGATTATGAAAATAGTAAAAAATTTTTGAGAGAGAATTTTATTCAAATGTTTTCAAAAAAACAAAATGAGGGAAATGAAATATTTACAATTAGAAAATTAATTCTATTCTTCTTATAGGATAATTCTGTGCATTTTATTCAACATCAGTCTCAACGTAATTGGAGTTGAATTGTTACTTGATTATCAAGTGGCAGATAAAGTTTTACGTGAATGCTTTAAGGATTCAACGCCGGACGATATAAATCTTTATTGTCTCTATATTCTCGATTCACTGACATGCAATTTAAAGAATCCGAAATATTTCCAAGAAATTCTTGCATCAATTCCATTGGAGAAATTGGAAAAAATCGCCACGACCGAAGATTATCAAACGATTAGGATAGTAAGGAAAATTAAGAAAAATTTAAAAGCAACACAAAATCTTTTGAAGGCAAAATCTTGATCAGCTACTATTAAAATAAAATTTAGTTAAATAAATTAAAATACCGCAAGTTTCGTACAAAAAAAATAGTAAATTATTGAACAAATTTTTTTTTCCACTCAAAAAAAAAGGGAAAACAAATTTTCTCTTGATTCTATTTGGGGCATTTTCTGTATTTAAAAAATAAATATTCAAATTTGGATAAATTTTGGAAAAAAAAAGAAAAAAAGTTCCAATATGGAAAGTGGAAATTTCTAGCCGATTTTTTTTTAATCAGCTTCTTCCCCCTTCACACAAACACACGTACACGAAGAGAGTGCGCTTTTTTGTATAAAGAAAGAATCTGTCCGAGATCGATCAGGTTGGGGGTGAAGGAGTATACGCGCGTGCTCGATAGTTTTCAACGAAAACCAGAGTAAAAGGCCAGGACGGCCAATATTGATCCCGGGGCGCCGCGGCCCCAGGGTTCGCCTTTAAAAAAATTTTATCCACTTTCTTTTTCCATTCCCCGTTTAAAATCATTGTGATTAAAGAAGAAAAAATTGTCGCCGAACTTGTTAATTTTGAAGGGAAAAAAATTTAAAGAAGAAAAAATATGAACAAACAATAATAAACTCCCTATTTCTGAAAAAGCGTGTTGAGAAGGTCGCGGAGGCGCCGATGCGTCGGCGTCCTTGCCCAGGAGGAGGAACCGCCAACTGCTGTCCTCGAATTATTTTATTTGGAATTACAGAAAGAGTTCGGATTTACATTTTCACTGTTCCAAAAAGAGGATAAGGGAAATATTTTTTAGTTTTCTTTTAGTAAAAAAAAAAATTGGAAGAGAAAAACAGAGAGGCGGATAAAGTGAAACAAAAACGATTTACGGGAACAGCCCCGCAAAATGGGAAGCGCGGGATAAAGTGAATTGTTCCGGTTTTTTGACAAGTGACAGTAGTGTCGAATTTTTTTTTTTTCTTTTGATATTTTTTTATTAGAAAAAAGTTTAGAGAAATCTAAGGGTGCATAAATGGGCCCCAACGGTAGTAGAGAAATTGGCGAAGATGATGGCCTACAAATTAATCCACGAACTACCTCGAATCAAGTTGTAAGTTTTGATCCAGTTTTCTGGAAATTTTCTTTAATCATTCCAAAATTTTTCCAAAATTATTCTAAAATTATTCCAAATTTCTTTCGAATTTCTGTCAAATATATTTCAAATTTCTTGCAAATATATTTTAAATTTCATTCAAATATATTTTAAATTTCATTCAAATGTATTTTCAAATTTCTTTCAAAATTGTTCCAAATTTCTTTTTCAAAATTATTCCAAATTTCTTTCGATTTTATTCCAAAAAAGACAAAGTTAGAGAAATTATTGCTGATGGTTGCAATTTTCCCACCATTTTTGATTCCTTGTTGTTTATCACCGAATTTTCGTTGCATTTTCTCGAAATAAAAAATTTTTTTCGAAATTATTAATACAGAATATTAATTATTCTTTCTTTGTATTTTTTCCCTAGAAATTAAATTTGAAATTAAAGGTAATTTTCGTTTCGATTTGAAGCAATATACTAAAAATAAATTCTCTTAAAAAAGAATTTCGTCTCGGTTCTTTTTTTATTGCTAAAAATATAAAGATGACATTGCGAAAAAGAAAATTCGGGACAAAGAAATTTTTATTTATTTTTCTTCTTTGCGAAAGTAAACGTTTTCACGAGCCTTTGGGGAAAAAACGATTGAATTACTATTTTAAGTTCACTTCGCCTCTTATACTTTCCATATTGCATCGAAAAAGTTTTGAATTATTGAAATCAAAATAATTTGTGATAATTACTCGAAAAGTCTTTGACATCAAGTGACGTGAATACTTTTTTCTAAATTAATGATTTTAATAAATAATAATAATAATAATAATAATAATTTAATTATAATAATTAGTAAATAATTATAATAATAAGTAAATAATTATAATAATAAATATGACAAGTTTACATTTTTTTAAAAATACAAGTTGGATTTTTTGGCCTAAACTACGGAAAGACAAACATTTTTTTCTGAAATTAATTTAAGAGTATTTTTTCACTTTATGTTTTAATTGCATATTTTAAATTGATAAATCACTTTTTTTCTCTATTTGAAATAGAATTAATAAGGAAATGAAGAAAAAAAATTTATGAAATAAAATTTTTTTGAAAAAAGGCATAAAAACTGAAATTATCTTTAAATTAGTCTCGTATCATCACTGTGTATACATTTTATGATTACAAAACGTAAATGATTTAATGCCAACATTATACTCTGTAGAGCACCTATATCGTAGTCATGCAACAGTTACATTATATCGATTTTTCTTTTTTCAGTAATTTTTTTCAACAAATTGTACGAATATTTTCTTCTCAGATATTATCAAACAAACACAATTTTCCTCTATATTTTAATGCAAATAAAATTGCAAACAAAAAAAAATCTTCAACCGTACAGTATACTAATATATAATTGTAGCAAAATAAAAAGCGAAATAAAAAATTGTAATAAAATTAAAAACTAAAAAGCGAAATAAAAAAATGGAAAACGAAATAAAATAGAAAATAAAATACAAAATAAAATAGAAAATAAAATAGAAAATAAAATAGAAAATAAAATAAAAAATAAAATAAAATAGAAAAAATGAAAAAAGGCGAAATAAAAAAAAATTAAGATGGAAAATAGAATAAAAAATTCAAAAAGAAATAAAAAATAAAGAAATTAAAATGGGAAACAAATGCAAAAAATAGAAAGCGAAATAGAAAATAAAAAATAGTTTAGAAATATAAATGAAAAAAATAGAAAGCCAAATGGAAAATAAAGAATAATTTAGAAAAGAAATTGAAAAATGAAGAGTTAAATAAAAAACAAAATAAAATAGAAAACAGAAAAAAATAAAAAACGATATAGAAAATAAAAAGAAATAAAATGCAATACAATAAAATCAGCAAACGAAATAATTCTGAATATAATGAGTAAAAGAGGCGAAATAAACTTCATAGAGAAGCGATTAAGAACATGCAATTTATATCTTAGTCGCGAGGAGGACAAAAACCGATAAGATAGTTCATTATTTTAAACTCTCTGAAATATAAAATTTAAAATACACTTTTTGCAACAAAAGAAAATAATAGTGTTGAAAAAATTTACGCTATCAAAAATTTTAGCAAACTTTGTAGAATTTTATTTTTCTTTAATAAAGCTTAAAATTGTTTTATCACACACACACGCGATATCGCGCAGAAAATTTCTCTCATTTATATCAAGGAAATTGCATTGTTGACATAGAATGAAAAAGAAAATTGTTACTATACACAAAAATTTAATTGCAAAATCCAATTTGTTAAATTAAAAAAAAAATTAAGAAAATGTTTCCTAAAAGTTAGAAATAAAAAAAAATTAATTACAAAAAAAAACTGTTACTGTAAAAATTTAATTGTAAAAGCTAATTTTTAAAAGCTAATTTAAATTTAATTAAGGAAAAATAGAAAAGAGAAAAAAAAGAAAATTCGTTTCCTAAAAATTAGAAATAGGAAGAAAAAATTAATTATAAAAAATACTGTTACTCTAAAAATTTAATTGTAAAAGCTAATTTATTAAATTAAGGAAAAATAGAAATGAGAAAAAAAAAGAAAATTTGTTTCCTAAAAATTAGAAATAAAATTTAATTACTTTTTTTAACTAAATTATAGTGAACTGCCTAGTGATTGTTCATGGATTTTTCAGGAGAAATAGATTTAATATAAAATTATATAATGAAAGAAATATCGATTTTCCTTTTTTTTCATTTTGCAATGACGAACGTAGTAGAGAGATATTGCATCTCAACCACCATGTTATGTATATTTTCTAAGAATTAATTGAAATTTTATCGTTTCCTGAGTAATCCGTTGCATTGATAGGAGTAATGTCAGATACCTATGTGTATTATGTTGTTCATATACGAAGCACATATAGTGAAAGAGTTTAAGTATTGATCGTTGCATTCTGTCTGCGTGTTTCTTTCTAAAGGGGAGTTCGAAATTATTTTTGGCGCTAAAAAAAAAAAACAAGTCTCAAAACGCAAATGAATTCTACAATGAGTTCACAGCCAGAGAAATTTAACCAGTAAAAAGTACATTTGTTTTTCTAAATTTTACACCCACGTGCGTGAAAATAATATTTCATCACGCAAATCCACTTTTAGGAATATTTCTGTTTCTCCAATAGAAAAGATTTTCAGTAAATATTAAAAAAAAATGTTTAATTTAATTTATGTATTCAAAATATTTGAGTATTTATTTCTTGCCTTTGAGTTTTTTATTCATTCAAATAAAATTAGGAAAATAAAAAATTAAGTATACGATCCATTCGAAAATAAAGCGAAGAAAATAAAAAATTATTACCTTCAAAAAGGAAATAAATTTTTTTGTCAATAAAAGAGAAATTAGATCAAAACGATCGTTTTGAATTTCTCTCTAATTTTTTGCACGTCTTTTAAGTAGAAAAAGTGACACATTTACAGGACTTAAATTACAAATCCAAGTTTATAATGTCTCTAAGCTTTAAATTATACCCACACGACCCTTTACTTATCGCGATTCCTTCAAATTAGGAAAACTTTTTCTTTCGAATTGCAGGAAATTGTAGTTGACAAGCGGCGAAAGTATTTTCGATTTTCTAAATTGTTAAACGTGACAAAAATAATTATAGATGAAAATTAATGAATAAAAATTGACGAAAATTGTTCCCGAAAAAAATAGATGAATAAATAAAAATTTACGAAAATTGCTTATAAAAAATTAGGTAAATAAATAGAAATTGACGAAAATTGTTCCCAAAAAAAATAGACGAATAAATACAAATTTACGAATATTGTTTTTAAAAACTTAGGTACATAAATAAAAATTGACTAAAATTGTTCCCAAAAAAACAGATGAATAAATAAAAATTTACGAAAACTGTTTTAAAAAAATTAGGTAAATAAATAAAAATCGACGAAAATTGTCTTTAAAAAAATTAGGTAAATAAATCAAAAATTGACGAAAATTGTCTTTAAAAAAAGTAGATAAAGAATAATTGCCAAAAATTGTTCTGAAAAAAAAATTGGAAAAAAATAATTCGCCATTTTTTGATAAGTTTTCAACACTCTTAAAAAATCTACGACTATTAAACTCAATTGTTATCACGATTATTAGACGTCAACTACTCAATTTCATGAAAGAAACAACAATCGTTCCCCGGCAATAAAACGGATACAACAGATTCTCATGCTATCATACCTATATAAAATTACAATGTTAAACAACTAGAACTTTGTACCTTATCTATCGCAATTTGCTTTGTTTATTGTTGGCAACATTATAGCAGAAGTGAGAGAAAAAAAAGGAAAAGAAAAGAAAAACAGAAAATGAAGATGGCACTCCATATGAGGGGAAGAGAATTAAAGTCAGATGAGTTGTGTTAGGTAGTGGGGAATTAACAGTGGGCACGTCCATTGAGTGATAAACTGTCGCATTTTAATATCATTCGTTCCCTTGAATAGTTGGACAGTGTCCATTTGGGAATTATTTTCCCTTCCTGGAGAGGACATCCCCCAATAGATCCTCGTTTCCTTTTTAAAAATCATGCCGTCCACAAAAAATAAGGTACAGTGACCTTCTTCTTCAATTCATTTTCAATCATCGCAAATAATAATTCTTCTCCTTTTTCGTCTTTTCTCTGAAAAAAAATCGAAAAATTAATTTTAGAAAAAGAATTCTCACTAAAAGGAAATATTTCTCTAAATTTGTCTTTTTTGTTTTTAATAAAAAAAAGTGGAGAATTTTGTTTACCTTTTTCCAGTTAATTTAGTTCGGTATTTATTCACATTCAGCTTATTCATCACAATCAGTCTTTACTCATCTCTTTCAGTGCTCGCATTTTTTCCTTTCCGCATTTTTCTTTTTCTTCTTCTTCTCTCACTGAAACAAATTTATTCTCATTTAATAAACGTTCCAAAAATCTTAGATTTTTTTTTGCAATTTTACATTCGAAATAAATTCAGTGAAACAGATTTTAATTTTTGCTTCGAGATTAAATATTTGGACAAAATTCTCATTCGAAGATTATTTTCCAATACAATTTGAATTTTATTTTATTAATAAATTTTTTTGACTACAAAATGAATAAAATGGATAAAATGAATTTTGATTTGATTCAAAAGTCAAAATCCATTGTTTAATCTAAAATTTCGAAATCGCCTCAATACCTTATTCTTTTGATAAGAACCAGTTACTTAAATTCCTCACTGATAAAAATTGATCTTAATTACTCGAAAGAATGTCCCAATATTTCGTCAATGAGGGCCTGTTTTTCTTTTTCCAAACGAATATTTCAATTTAAATTAATTAGAAAATACCTTGGGGGCAATTTAATGAATTATTCACTCCAAGTTGTTCCAGATAAAATTTAATAATTCGTATTCTTTTCTCAAATTTTTCCCCCTTTTTTCGAATTTTTCCTCTTTTTTGTATTTTTTCCTTCTTCGTATTTTTTTTCTATTTTTCCTATTTTTTCCCTTTATTTCTATTTTTTCCTTTTTAGTATTTTATTTACTTTTTCTTTCAATGTTTCACTCTGTTTCATACTCAAAACGGAAAAAAAATAAACTCGAATTTATTAAATATAATTAATTTAGTTAATTCGAGTTTATTTTATTAAATTAATTAATCAATTACTATTTGTATTCGACAGGAAAAAAAATAAAATTCAGTGTGAAAATAATTAAATGATTGTCTAAATAAAATAATTTTCTCGACGAAGAATAGGTACAACACGCGTGTCATAATTTATTGTACAAGGCGCCATAGAAAGTAAATGTGCACGAGAGAATGTGGGTTGCGGTCAAGAAAAATATCGGCAACTGCAATTGATAATTTTTTTCTCTCTATAAAATCCAATACCTTATCTCGCATTTTCTTTTAAATATTATAACATTTAAAACTAATTTTCTCAGACTTTTCAAGGAGGACTTGGTATTAAATTATAGTTTTCGTATTTAATTTCTTTTTTCAATGATAAAATTTACCAATAAAATTACTATACACACATCTATACATCTTTACAATTTCATGTATATTAAAATCGAGATAAATTGCTAATCTTGATAAAATTATCTATCTTTAGTGTATTTTATCAGTTTGTGTTTTATCAAACCGGTAACGTTGGCCGATATCTTCTATTTGTAATGAATTTTTTTTTCCCCTTTTATTTCTAAAATGCTGAAAAGAGAAAAATTTTTTCCGAGTTGAAAATCTCACTTCGATTTTTGGTTTTAATTTTTTTATTCCATACGAAAAAGCGAGAGAAGCGAAAAAGTACAAAAAAAAACAAGAAAAAAAAAGAAAAAGGAGAAAAATACGAAAAAAAACGAACAATACGAAATAAAAAATATACAAACAAAAATTTAAACAATACGAAAAAGTAAAAAATAGGAAAAAGAGAAAAATACGAAAATGGGAAAAAAAATACAGAAAAAATAAAAAATACGAAAAAGGGAAAAAATACAGAAAAAGAAAAAATACAGAAAAAATAAAAAATACAAAAAAGGGAAAAAATACAGAAAAAGAAAAAAAAGAGGGGAGAAATACGAGAAAAGAAAAATATACGAAAAAGTGAAAAATACGAAAAGAAAAATATACAAAAAATGAAAAAATACAGAAAAAGAAACAAAAAGAATAACAATACTAAAAAAAATATGCAAAAAGAAGAAATACGAAAAAAAGAAACTCGATAATTCAGGAATTTATGTCGAGATTAAATTTAATTTACAAAAAGAACATTAAATGGAATGCATTTTTATTAAAATGTTTAGCTAAACTAAATGCGAGTTGAATCACTTGTTTGAACTCCTGATTCATCAAAAGACTTTGCTACCAATTTTTTCACTTGAGAGATGAGAAGCAGATGGTGTTTTCATTCGGCCATTTACCAGTTCTAATTGTCGTTGCTCGTTATCTAATTAATTCATAAAACGACATTGCGTATAACGTGCGAGTGCATTGTATCTCACTTTCAAAACAAAAATAATTTTTCATTATTTCAAAAAATTATTTCGACACATTTCATTTTTCACTCCGCCTGAGATGTGATGCTGGTGGGAAAATATTAATTTCCCCATTCTTCTCACTCTAAATTCATTATCAAGAATTAGAAGAATTTCTCTTCAATTTTTCCTTCTTTTAATTTTTCAAAATCGAATATTTTCTTCATTCTGTAGATTATTTCCTCTTATTTTTTGTCCGTGGATTATTGTTTCTTTAATTTTCAAATTATCTGCCAATACACCTGAAAGTTGAAACAATGTATAATTAAAAAAACGTGAGAAAGGCATTTAAACTCACGACCTTCGTGTGCTGAGAAACAATAACATTTTTTAAACTATCGATTCCAATAAAAAATTTTTTTTCTAATTTCAATTTTTTTCAATTGAATTAAATAATTTATTAAAAATTTATTTCAAGTGCATCTTTAATTAATTAAAATTAATTTTATTTTTCTTGTACATTTCTTTTGTTAGACAATCAAAGTTTTGTTAAAAAATACTTTCATTTTATTATTATTATTATTATTATTGTTATTTTTATTATTATTATTATTAGTATTATTATTATTATTGTTGTTGTTATTATAAAAACAGAGCATAATTACAATAATCTAAACTTTTAAAAAATCTTTTTGAAAAAAAATAGTTACCAATTTGAACGCTTCCTTGTTTTTGTGATTTTAATTGTCTTTTAAGTACACAATGATGCAGAACACGTCATAATTTTTGAACGCAGAGTTCGTCGGAAAAAGAGTGGGGTACGTCGAGCTGCGTGCAGTATGTATCTGACTACAGAGTAGAGTGCAACTATTTTATTTATTTTTATCTGTATAGTGTATTATTATATGTATACAACATCTGTATAGTTTCTACAAACTGTCTTTCTCAAACAACTAACAACCTAACCTCAAAAAAAAAGAATCTCGAAATATGTTTTGTATATGCGACATATATATACAAACAATGTATATAATCTAATTATCAATGCGTTATGAAAATTGTGTCAAGATAAACATCCATTACTCAAAGAAGCTATAAACTCGTGCGTTTTATCAAACTAAAAAGAATGTAATTAAATATTTTTCTAAATATATAAATGCTTCATTCTTCCAATTAATTTCACTAACTCTGGTGAATTGTGAAGTCGACTTTCAGTTTTCCAGTAGCAGAGGGGAAAAAAGAAACATCGAATGTGTGGAGGGTGATATAAATATAGAAGTTTAAATTAAAATTAAATTTACACGCAGGATGCATCATGACAGTGCCTCGGTTATCGAACCTCGTTTGCCCGTGGCGTTGTATATATGGCTCGATTGTTTAAAATGGCTTGTTGTGTGAATTGTGCGAAGAAAAAAAGTTGAACGAAGAGTGTAAAATATCTCCTTGGATTAAAAAAGAATATCATGGCTTTTGATTCTATTTGTTTCGAAACGCTTTACGCGCATCAGTGTCTCACCTATTACTATTAATAGATTATTTCTTGAAAAGAAAATAAAGTGCAGAATGTCACGAGTGTCGCTCAAATCACAGTACAGCCAATACGGCTCACGAAGAGTTCGTAAAATAAGCACGGTAAGCTTCAAAAACAAAACATTTTCATCTTATAAGAGACTTCATGATAAAACACGTGAGCAAACAATACCCATGACAGTTGTTGGTGAATCATTAACGCATTGTTCCTTTGACTTTTAGGTTATGTTTTCATCAGTCAATATTGATAATAAAATGACACGCATAGTAAATTAGGTTTATTTAAATTTGCAAAAAAATTAATTTCGTGCTAATCGAACTGTCATAGAATTTAACATTAGTAAACCGAATTAGGTAATTGCATTTTTAATTCGGGTCGAAAGGCATAAAGGTCGAAAATTAAACAAATTCGTTTTTGAAATTTGGAGTATAGTTTAATATTAATTTTTATATCTGACACGTCTGCTGGCAAATTCATAATCAGCTGATTGGATCCGCCCTCTGAACCTAACCTAACAATACCATTTTCTAATCTCGTGGTTTTGTCAGTGTTTTTAACAAAGTCATGATCGCCTACTACACAATTTATTTGCAACAGAAAATAATATTGTTGAGGTCATTGATCGTGTCCTTGGCATAATGCCTAAACGTTAATTAACTCAAAGCACGTGCTTCGATATCTAATTTTCTCTTATTTATGTTGTTTTAATTAAAGAAATTTGCAATTTCTTTGGAGTTATTTTTCGAGTTGGAAATAAAAAAAAATGAACAAAGGAATGAACGATTCTTTAAGGTCACTGCAAGTGTGACTGTAAATCATGATTCACTATATAAGCTTACTGGAATAAAAATGTTGACACTGACTTGCTATAAGCTTTTTGTTTTGTTGATAATTTACGACATAATAAGCACCTTTTCATTGTATATATATTTATAGGTTTAATAATTGTAGATGTTTTATTATTCCAATTTAAATAATTATAATACTCTTTTTTTTACTCGAATTTTATGGATTTTTGAAAACAATCGGAAATGCTGGAAAAATAATTTAAATTACTATCAGGGCTCGAACTAGGTTTGTAAATTTGCTTAAAGTCGTGCAAAAATAAATTTTTTTTTGAAAAAAGGTCCGAAAGAAGGTTAATTTGATTGAGAAGAGGCGAAAAGTTAATAAATTGTACGATATAATTTGTGAAAAATTTTAGAAAAATTACAAATGATTGCAGAAATTTAATTATTTTCAAAAAAAGGAATAAAATTCTTCACAGAAATTCAATTATATTCAACAATTTCGAAAAAAATCTGGACAAAATTTCAATTATTGTCTTTATAGACATAATTAAATTCTTCCTCTGAAATTAAATTACTTACAAGAAATTCTGCAAAATTCTCAGCAAAATTTTTATTATTTTCAAAAATTTTCTTGAGTTCAATGATTTTTCGATATTTACTATTTTTACAAAATTTTCCAGAAAAATTCAATTATTTAAAATAAATTAAATTAAATTTTCCAGAAAAATTCAATTATTTAAAATAAATTAAATTAAATTTTCCAAAAAAATTCAATTATTTAAAATAAATTCAATAAAATCTTACACAAACCCTTAATTATTTTCATAAAATAAAAAACATTTTATAGAAATTCAATTATTTACAAATTTTCAAAAAAATTCTTTGCAAACATTCAATTATTTTCATAAATATTAAAACTCATTACAGCAATTTTAATTATTTAAAAAATTTCCATCAAATTCCGCTCAAAAATTTCATTATTTTCATAAAAACAAAAAATTAAAAGTTCTTCGTATAAATTAATTTATTTTCAAAAATTGTAATACGATTATTACAAAAAATTCATTAATTTTCAAAAATAAATAAATTTTTATGAGAAAATTAATTAATTTTATAATTATCAAAAAAAAAAAAAATTCTTCACAGGAATTTAATTACTTTCAAAAAATAAGAAAACTGTTGTTAGCAATTATAATTCTAGTTTTAATAAAATTTTAATAAAAACTTTTGTCAAGAATTCAATTATTTTAGTTATGAACACAACAAAAAATTTTAATTTCGAAAAGTTACAAATTATTGCGAAAATTAAATTATTTTTTAGAGTAATTATATTTTTTTAGAATTCAATTATTAAGAATTGAATTAAGAATTCAAATATTAAGAATTGAATTAACAATTCAATTATTTTAGTTATAGACACAAAAAAACTGTTATTTCCGAATATTTACAAATTATTGCGAAAATTAAATTATTTTCAAGAGTAATAATATTTTTCACAAAAATTAAAATTCCTTTTGTTCAAAAATTAACGAAATTCTTCTCAGCGATTCAATCATTCAACAAATTGTCTTTTTTTCTTTAAATAACTGAATTTCAGAATTAAATTAAATTAAAGTTCGAAAATAATTTCTTAAACAAACGAATTTGAAAATTGTCAAAGAACTTTTTCGAAAATAATGAAAAATAAATTCAAAGAACAATTTTAGTTAAAAATTCTTGAAAATAATAATTTAATTGAAAACGATTTAATTTCATATTTTTTATTTGACTCGGACTCGTGATATTTTTGTCAAATTTCTCATTTTTGGTCCCCGTGAAGTCCATTTATTTTCCGAATACTTTCACTGGTTTCGAGCTGAAAAAATAAACTTAAATTACTATCGTACATGTAAATATTGAAATTGATTTTTTTCCTCTTTTCCTTAAAAAAAATTCTACCTATAGGTTAAATTTTCTTTTGTTTCTTATCTCTTTCCAATTCACGCATATTTGCAACAGGGAAATAGAATAGAAGAAAAAAAAAATTTTTTTCTAAAAAAAAATCACTTAAGACCGGATTAGAAAAAAAATTTAGAATATGGAGAGATTAAAGAGCTAATTGAATAATATTATTAATACCAAGTACAAAGAACAAGGAGAATGAAATCAAAACAAGATTTTCTTGCTTCTTTTGTAATCAAGGTGAACTGCCCGCGAAGTTGATTCAGAGAATCAACTTATTGCATTCAGCAAAGGGGGAAAAAAAATTGCATTCATTAATTTGGATATTAATTTGAAATTTGAATAATTGGAGAAGAAAAGAATTTTAATTTGAAATATTAAAATATTGTTTTCTTTTTTTCGCAGACGGAAAGCGAGTACTCGGTAGAGGAACAAGCCAAATTAACGGGAGATGGAGGCGCTGATGAGACTTCGCCTGAAGATGATGTATCGCTGTGCGACTACCACGATATACCACCGCCACCAGACGGTGGCTATGGTTGGGTTGTGGTATTTGCATCATTTATGTGTAACATGATAGTTGATGGAATAGCGTATACATTTGGAAAATTTCATCAACCATTTGCTCTGCATTTTAATGAGAGTCAAGCTACGACAGCATGGGTTGGTTCTCTTTTATCGGGCGTATACCTCAGCGCAGGTAATTATTTTTCCCTAAATTAATTGTTAGTAATTAATTAATTTAAAAGTCTCTTTTTTTCAATTTATTTTCAATTTATTTCAATTTTTATTCAATATATTTTGAACTTGAATTTGAATTTGAATTGGAATTTGAATTTGAATTTGAATTTGAATTTGAATTTGAATTTGAATTTGAATTTGAATTTGAATTTGAATTTGAATTTAAATTTAATTAAAATTAATTTAATCTAAATTTGCATTTTACTGAATCCTTTTCTCTCTTTTCAGGTCCTATTGTCAGCGCATTAACAAATAAGTATGGTTGTAGAAATGTCTGTATAGCTGGTAGTTGTATTGGTGCTATTGCATTTGTCTTGTCAATTTTTTCGAGCTCCATCAATATGCTAATTTTAACGTATGGAGTTTTAGGAGGTTTGTAAATGAAGAATTTCGTATTTAAAATAATTTTTCTTGCAGTGTAAATATTTTCGAGTAATAAGTAATTTAAGTAATAATTACGGTTTGACTGAAATGGAGTTTCTTTCATTTTCCAGGTATTGGTTTTGGTCTCATTTATTTGCCAGCTGTAGTTTGTGTAGGATATTACTTCGAAACAAAGAGATCATTAGCCACGGGAATAGCTGTTTGTGGATCAGGATTTGGAACTGTTTTTTTTCCGTCCCTTGCAGAACTTTTACTTACGGAGTATAAATGGCAGGGAGCGAATTTAATTTTAGCTGGTCTTATACTTAATTGCGTGGTGAGAATAATAAAAAAATCTTATTTTTTCCTCTATTTTTAGAATCGTTGCCACTTTTATTACTTTTTGGATTTTTGACAATTTTTCTCTTTTTAATATTTTAGCATTGAGTTACTATTTACTACTTTACTACTTTTACTACTTTTACTACTTGTTTTAAAATTTGTTACTTTTTTACACTTTTTTCCTCTTTGTAAAAACTAAAAGCCCTTTTTTTCTTTTTCTTGACAATTCTCACTACTTTTGATTAGCTAATAATTGAAATAAACAAATCCTTCATTTATTTGTTTAAAATAAAAAAAAGAAAAAAGAAATTAAATTAAAATTTAAAATTAATTAATTATCGAGTGTGTAGCTAATTATTAACATTTGATTACTTTTTCTAATTTTTATTCAGTGCTATTTCTTTGATTATTAGTTTTTCTTCTAATTTGCATTTGTTTTTATCTCTTCGATTGATGTCTGTCTACTTTTTCTAATTTTTATTTATTTTTATTAATTTTTGTTAATTTTTATATGTTATTATTTATTTTTATTTATTTCTATTTATTTTTATTTATTTCTATTTATTTTTATTTATTTCTATTTATTTTTATTCATTTCTATTTATTTTTATTTATTTTTATTTAGTTTTATATATATTTTATGTATAATTTTTTACTATTCTGAGTAAATAGTCTAATGATACTGAAATAAATTTAAAAAAAATTTTCGGTCGATTGTTAATTAGAAAAACGATTTGACTGTTTAATTTCAAGGTTTTCGGAGCGTTGATGAGGCCTCTGGAATACGCCAAAGCATCGTCAGTGAAACCGCTACTTCAAAGAATGGCGGAAGAGAAAAGATTCCAAATGGAACGTGGAAGCATTGGGGGATCGTATTTTATGGTACAACTTCCAGACGGATCCATGGAGAAGAGAATGAAAATGCCAATTAACATTGACCCTGGCGTACACTCCAGTTTCAACTTAGACCAATTAGTGCCTGGTAGGAAAATTAACTTAACTCCAAATTCACCACTTTCCAAAAGTCAATTTCAAGAAATACTTTCCAATATTTTTCCATTTACGAGTAATCAAAGTTTTCTAGAATTTAAAAGTTTCGAAATATTTTTTTTATTACCTAAAAACAAGACTTCAGTTTTTAATTAATTTGAAAACCGAGTGATCACTTTTTATTCTTCCAACAAAAAGTATAATCGTAAATGAAAAATGAACTTTGAAATTCTTTTTGCACATATAATCGATGAAATTAATAAAAAAAAAATCGTCTCGATTATATTAATTGATACTCATATTATAAAAGGAACTCCGCTGACTCCAGTACCAACTGTGCCGACTCTACCGACAATTTCGGAGGTAAAAGTGCAGGAGCACTCGTCAAGTGGAGCGACAAGTAACAGTGGAAGTATGGATTTGAAGAGCTCGTCAACCAAATCAAAAAGTAAAAAAGCCATAGATGATACCAAAGAACAAACAAAGGACGTTTTGGATAATAAGCCCGCCGATGAATTCAATAAAACTGTCATTCCACGAAATGCATCGCAGCCGGCTTTTACAACGCACGTTCAGGGATTGCCGAAAAATGGTTCAGTGCCATTTTTCGACAGAATACGAAAGACAAGTACAGGCGAACGTTATAAGCCAAGTCTTAGTGCAATTAAAAATTCCCGTTCCACATTGAATTCGAATGGCGACATTAGAAAGAGTTTGCATCTTCGACTGTCCGTTAGCAGTATGTTGGGTTCTCGAAATAATAACACGGAATTAGATGTGAGTATTCTATTAATTAAAGTCGAAATATTAAATTGTATTTGGATTATTAATTATTAATTATTAATTATTAATTATTAATTATTAATTGAATTCCAAATTGTTGAATTTCGAATTCTAAGTTGAATTAAGATTAAGATTAAGAATTAAGATTAAGAAATAAAGAAAAAGGAAATTAGGAATCAAATATTTCGGTACTGTTTTTTAATTCCTGGATTCTGCATGCTTTCAGGATGGAGAGAGCATAACTTTCACGACGAGCAAATTAAGTCTGAGACAGGCAATGCCAAAGGAGAAGCCTATGATAGTTCGTCCCTTATCTCGGAAAGATATTTTTTATAGTGGTAGTGTAGTAAATTTGCCAGAGTATCAGAGTCAAAAGTCTCTCACTAATTATCGTCAAAGTGTGATTTCTCTTTCGAAATCAATGCGAGGGGACGTTAGAGATGGTGATTTTGAAAAAGGACCTCAACGTGCGTAAAAATTTTTGTTGAAACTTGAATTTTTTGTTTTCATTTCCAAAACTTTGAAGACTAAACAACTTTTCTTCTTCTAGAGCCTCTGTGCCCTTGTTTAGTGTTGCCGAACTCTTTTAAAGAAGCCTTGGGAACAATGCTCGACATGACACTACTGAAGAATCCCGTATTTCTCATGATTGGAATAAGTAACGTTTTCGGAATGGCTGCCACGTATATTCCATTCGTTTACCTTCCGAGAGCTGCTGAAAATGATGTAAGCAGAAAATCTACTCTTATTTTTAATCACAGCCAGGGAAATTGGCAGAAAAATCAGGGAAAAGTCAAATGAAAGTCAAATAAAAGTCAAATAAAAGTCAAATGAAAGTAAAATGAAAGTAAAATTGATTAGGGAAAAGTCATTGATAAAAAATTCTAATTTAAAGCTTGAGAAGAATTTTATCAAGAGTGAATTCAAATTATTTTTCTCATAGAAATTTTTCTTGTAATTATCCAGAAGATATAGTAAAATATGAATTCTAGAATTAGAATTAGTTGAAAAATTGTAACCAAATTATGGAAAAATTAAAATTAAATGCCAGAATTTCTTTTCTAGGGAATTGATAAGAATTTGGCGACATTCTTGCTCTCTGTTATTGGAATAACAAACATCGTTGGGCGTATTGCTTGTGGATACATTGCAGACTTTCCGCAAGTCAATTCTTTACTTTTGAATAATATCTGCTTGATAGTTTGTTCCTTTTCGCTGGCTGCGACGCCACTCTGTTATTCTTATGGCGGCTACGTGGCTGCCAGTGTTTTCTTTGGACTCGCAATATGTAAGAACACATATTATAATATAATAATTATAATATAATATAATTTATATTATAAATAATTATAATATAAATCGAAAAAATGCAATAATAAAAAGTCTAATACCCTTTTCTAAAAGGAATACGTTTAAAAAAATTCTTATCTAATAAAAATTCGGCAGTTCTTTTATTACGAAAGTAGTTTTAAAAATTCGTTTGTAATAAGAATTCTGCAGTTCTTTTATTGCAAAGTAATTTTAAAAACTTCTTTCGTAATAAAAAGTCTGCAGTCGTTTTATTACAAACTACTTTTAAAAATTATGTTTTAATAAAAAGTTAATTGCCCTTTTATTAGAAGAAGAAAAAATAGAATTAGAAAATTGTTAATGTAAATAATTAACAGTCGATTCTTTTATTCCTACAGCGGGATATATTTCTCTAACGTCAATTATCCTGGTGGATCTTTTGGGATTGGATAAGCTAACCAATGCTTTTGGATTACTAATTTTATTTAGAGGAGCAGCAGCAATGATAGGACCACCAATTGCTGGTGCAATTAATGATGCCACCGGAAGTTACAGTGTAACATTCTACATGGCGGGATTTTTGTTTCTCTTGAGCACCATTACCAGCTTTATGGCTCCAATGATGAAACGTTGCATTGCCCCACAGGTAAAATTCTTTTAATCATTTACTACTGTACACAGGTAAAATTTACTGCACTCAGGGATCACAGTGTCTTTTTTTCCTTTAAAAATAAAGTGAAAGGCGAATTATTTTCAAAAGAAAAAGTGGCAAAAAAATTATAATTATTCTAATTGTTAATAAAATCAACTAATTAATTACTCTATTTTTCATTTCAAAAATTTTTACGTAAAATTCTTCGCAAAAAATTCATTATTTTGAAAAATTACAAATAAAATTATTTTCAAAAATTACAAATAGAATTCTTTCCAAAAATTACAAATAGAATTCTTTCCAAAAATTCAATTATTGTCATAAAAAACAAACATTCTACTCAAAAATCAACTATTTTATAAATAATAAAGTTCTTCATAGAGATTCAATTATTTTCCAAAATTTTCATAAATTTCTTCCCAGTATTTTGCTTATTTTTTTTATTTTCAACATACTTTTCATTAAATTTAGCAAAAAAAAAATTGATTGATTTTAAACGTTATTTTTACTAAATTTTTAGTAAATTCGAAAGAATTTTAATTCTATTTTATTATAACCAATCTATTTTATTTGTTTGTTTAGTTTATTTATTTATTTATTATAACGAAATTCTACGAATGAATTCAATTATTTTCACAAAATAAAAATCTTTACAGAAATGCAATTATTATAAAAAAATAATAAAATTCCTTGTAATAATTTAATTTGTTAAAAAAATTGTAACCAAATTCTGAGAAGAATTTATTTATTTCCTAAAATTCTTCTAAAGTATTAAATTATTATAAATTTTTTAAATATAATTTTAAAAAGTCATTTAATTATTTCACAATAAAAGTTACCAAAGTTATAAAAATAAAAACTTTTATTATAAAATCAAAAATCAAAAATATTTATTAAAATAAAAAATTATACAAAAGTTTTGTTTCCGAATATGTTTAAAATAATAATTCATCAAATTTTGTTGAATAATTCCTAAATTTTGTAAATAAATAAATAAAAATATACAAATTAAAGTTTCAAACGACTGAGTTAAAAATTAAATTTAAAAATTTATATTGTTTTTCAATTTTGTATTTATTTTTTTATTTGCAATATACGGGACTAAATTTGGAAAAAATTCAAATTCAGATCCACCGATTTTGAGATTTAATAAAAATAAAAGATTTAATAAAGATTGAGATTTCATAAAAATACGATAAATTACTTATTTCAAAAGATTGAAAATTTTGACGATTTAAATTCAGAGCCAATAAAGATTTGAATCAATGAAAGTTTCAACATTTTAGAATTTTTATTCCTCGAAATATAATTAACTAAAAAATTTCAAAAACTAGTTTTCATTAAAAATAGCATAAAAAGTTTTTCGAAATAGCAAAAAATAAACGGAATAGGTCAAATCTGGAAATTTAAAAAAAAGGTGAAAGTCTGTGATTCCTGATTACTTTTCTAATAATATAATATTTGAAAAAACTGACTTTTTAAAAAATAAAAAAACAATTTCCAGACACAGCCCTTGGTATTAGATCAATTAACACCTATCGATGAAGATATTGAAGAAGAAAACGAAGACGATATTCCAGAAATTGTGGAAACTGCTCCATCACCAGTTGATCCACCCGAAAAAGAAATCAAACAGATTGAATCTGTTTTATAATCACACTCTGAGCTTTTATTGCTTCTTCTTCTACTTTCATCATTAGAAAAATTGCCTCCCCTCCAAGCCATTCTGTGATAGAGCTGTTTCTTGGAGAAGGCCAACTAATAACGGTATTTTTTCATAATTATCTAAAAAAAATACCACAAGAACGAACAAAGCACAAATTTAACTAAAAGAGAAAAAAAATTCCCCTCGGAGTTATTAAAGAAAAAAAAGCACTCTAAAATGCACCAAAATGAAAAAATATCGACTGCAATTGACCAAAGCCTGAAAACAAAAAAAAAATGAAACTCCGTCGGGTAAAAAGGGTTTTTCTTTTTAGTTCATAAATCGGCCTCTGTCGAAGTGTAGATTCTTTAAGTAACTTAATCAGTATCGAACGTCAGTATAAAAAAAAACAATTCGAATGAAAAAAAATGCGCTTTTGCACGTGCATATCGGTTAAGATTTGAAAAAATATATTATATATAAAAAAAGAATATAGAAGTAAATAGAAACGTAAAGTTTTTTTTATTCTCTACGTTTCAATTTACAATTTTTAGACTTTTCATTCTCTATATTTCGATTATAATTCCTAGGCTTAAATTATTCGCGGCAAACCGATGTTTTAATTGCACTTAAAAAAATTGTACATAAGATCGACGTGACTGAGTGAAATCAATCAATTTATTATATTGAGCAAAAAAAAAAAAACACGCAGAAAAATAAAAAAAAGCAACGCTGCCGCGGAACGAACATCTCTTGTAAATATAGAGAGATTTGTGATAACAGCAAAATTTGCGAATCAGTATGTCATAATGACGATTTTCAAAATCAAATTTCATTAAAATAAATCGAAATTTGATCAATCGATACAAAAATTGTTGCAAGATCTCGAAAGTAAATCAACCGAGATTCCGATTAACGGCTAGTTTTTGATTAATCCGTCAATTTTCAAAAAAAAAATTTTTGAAGGATTAATTGACTGGGGGTGAAAAAGGAAACTAATAAGCGACTAATATTTTGTTATGCTACACGAGGCACACACCACAAACACAAGTGAATAGCGAAAAAAAAATAAAGAAGCTGTTTAACTAATTCTGTGACTTAAAAAAAAACAAGCAAATAGCGAAGAATTATTATTATTGATATTATGTGATTTATAATATATGAATATATGTAAACAAATAATGTATATAAATCTTGTTAAAAGTACTTAGTTTACTGAAGATGATTTAAATTTAAATTTAATGTTTTCTGGAAATTCTTCACTCACCTCTTTTCTTTGATTGAAAAGTAATTTATAAACTTTAGAAAAAGAATCCTATAGACAATAGTCTATGGAATGATTTGTAAAAATAGGAAAAAATAGAGAAAATTAGTAAAAATATATTTTTACGTTTAGTTAAATTTAGTAATTAATCAAAAACGAAGGTGATTGAAAAATTTCTGCAAAAAAATGTTTGTATGTGAGCGCGAGTGAATCGAAGAGAAAAAGTGTATTTGTGTAAGAAAGCTGACTTTTTTGTCACACTCGAAAATTGTGACACATCGAGTCTTGATTGTTGCTTTTTAGGGGAAATCAGTAAAAAAAAAAACATTAAGAAAAAATCGATTTTGCTTTAAGCTTCGTAAGCAAAATCTTAATGTTCTTAATTTTATATATTTTATCGTCATTATTTATCATGACTAGTAAAATCACATAATTTCATTTGTCTTTGATGTACAAAGCCATAGCTTTAATGTGAAAAGAATTTTTATTAATGAAAAACATTTAAGACTAATTTTAATAAACCTCAAATCATCGCCGTTTTAATTTTTACAAATGAAACATGATTTTTACATTTTCTGCAAATGAAGTTTCTTTAATTTTCAGATTGAAAATTTCAAAAAAAAAAATTTTTTTTAAACTTACTCTTTGAATTGAAAAGAATGAAAAACTAGAAAATATAAATGTAAATAAGATAATTTAATGAATAATCAGATAATTAATTTGCTAAAGTATTTTATTATCCATCGTCAATTTATTGCATAAGTAAACCACTTTTTAAAAAATTTGTTAAAAAATTCGTAAACATTCAAAAACATTTCCAAAAGCTTTATAATTTAAAAATTCCAAATTGTTAATTTTGTTCGACTTTAAAATTTTCTTTTTCTTCAAAAAATAAATTTTTCAAGACAATAACAAAATTTAAAATTTAAATATAAAATTGTTGTCAATAATAATTAATGTAAGATGATATAAACATATATATGTAAATATATATATTTTGATGAAAATTTCCTTTGAAAATACCCATCAATCAAGAATGTGTTTATGTATTAAATTAAAAAAATATTGCAGATGATTTTCTAATTTATAATCCAGTCATTTTGTTTTTTTCTTTCCTTCTTCTTTTTTTTAGTAAATTTATTATGTTTTTAAATCATTCTATTTTTTTCTTTGGTATAAACAATAAACTAAATAAAAGTGAAAAAAGCGTATTTTCTTTAATTACCTAGATTTTTTGCTTGTAATTTATTATAATATGTAATTTATACTTGATTAACAAGTGACTTGATTGCCAAGTGAAAGGATAATTTGAACTTTAAAATTTTCTGGAAGATTGAGTCTCAACTATCTAATGTCACAACAATTTAATTGACTTTGTATCGCGGTTGATGTCATTTCTCTTCCATACACTGATCTATTTAGATTTATTCAAAATGATAAAATATTTTTTTTTTTTTAAACAGGAATCTTCAACATTGTTGCGAAGTTTATTTTCATTTTAGATTTCTAAACATTGTTTCAATATTTACTGACAATACATTATTAATAGCAGGTTTCAAACTCGATAGTTAATTTTAAGTTAATTTAAAAAAAACAATTTATTTTTAAATCAATAATTCTTATTAGAAAATTCTACAAGAATTCAATTATTTGAATGCAAAAAAATAAATTTTCTGAAAAGAATTTTATAATTTATGAAAAGAAATTAAATTTTTGACAAAAATTTTATTGAATTGAAAAATTTATAAATTTCTCAGAACAATTTTATTATTTTTCGAAAATAATTGAATATGAATTCAATAAGAATTAGAATAAAAATAATTGAATTCGTCAGAAGAATTTTATTACTTATGAAAATAATTGAATTTTTGACAAAAATTTTATTAAAATGAAGTAAAAAAATTCCTATAATCAATTCCTAATAATAATAATAATTAATTACTAATAATTAATAAATTAATAATAATTAATTAATTAATAATTAATTTATAATAATTCCTGAAAAGAATTAATTATTTCTGAAAATAATTGAATTATTTCGAAGATTATTAAAATTTTTAAAAATAATTGAATTTCTGCGAAGAATTTGATTAACTAAAAAAATAATTTAATTAATGCGAAAAATTTTATTGTTTTTTCTGGGAAAATAATTAAATATATTTAAAATAAAAAAATATATTTTTGTATGCAGATGAGTCGAAAGTTTCAATAGTTTTTACTTAGTCGAAAAATAAATTTCTTTCTTAATGTCAAATATGAAAATAAAAAATTGTATTACTTCTAATCTTGTTAGAAAATTGAATTCTAATTACTTATTGAGAGATATCTAATTCTTGGGATATGTTTCGAGTTCATTGACTTTAATTAACATACGAGACTGATCGCGTGATAATCGATTTTATTTTTTTGTTTCATATTTATTTATTTATTTTAATTATTTATTTCTGTTTTTCCAATTAATTAATTTTTTTTACTTGGTATTATTTTTTATTCCTTTTTTTTCTTTTTTTCTATGAATTTTTTTATTCATAATTTGATGAGAAGCGTCAAATTTTTACATTTGATACAAAATTTTCGCCTAGTAACAAATAAAAAAAATCTTTCAAAAAGATAAAAGATTCTTCTATTTTTATTGGTCAGAATAATAAAAACATTCGCAAACATTCGTTCAAAATATTTCTTTTTAATTTTTATTGAACGAAAAATTAAAAAAAAAATTTTTTTTATTTATAATTCAGTTAAGAATATCCACCGCATTGTTAATCGAAATACTCGGCACTTAATTCTTTTTTCTCTTCAAATAAGTTCATAATTAATTCTACTTCTGTTTTGTGTGCAAATTATTCAGTTTAAATGTTTCTGGTCGATTTTCCTCTTATCACTTAAATGCATTTATCAAGTGAAATTAAAAATTCATAATAAAAATTCCATCAACAACACTTTATGCGTATACGAATAAATGTATATATACAATAAATGAATTTGTATACGTAATTTTTGTATATGTATTTATATGACTAACAGAAAACAATTTTTATGATATTTTATTTCTGGATTCGTATGTGTATCTACTCTACACTGATTCGCAACAATGTTATTTTTAAATCGTTGGACGTTCTTAAAAATTTCTCTTTTTTTTTTAGAAAAATTATTCATATTGCTTCGGAGTTGAAAAAAAAATATTTCAATGTTAAAAATATAAACTGAGCAAAAATGAATTATAAACTTTTTTGGAATTTAAATTCAGTGCTTATTTCATTAAATATTTAAATTGCGCTAAAAAATATTTTAATTTACTAGAAAAATAGATTTCATTCTCAAAAATTATTATTAATTAATTATGAATGAAAATTGATTAATTAATTAATAATAATTTAACTTTGGAAATTAAGATTTTATTTTGGTAAATATTTAATAATAATTATTAGTTTTATATACGAATTAAGAAAAAAAAATTAAAATTTATGAAACTTTTGACATTCAATAATTAAAATAAAAAAATCCTACTGTAAATTCTAGGAAATTATTTTCAGAAAACTGCAATTTTATTTTCAACTTCATCAAATTCGGCTAATTTCGGATTTCAAAAATCGCTCCATTCGTTTGTATTTTAAAGTTAATTAATTAATAATTTTTCATTCATAATTAACTAATAATAATATTTCCGAATGAATTTTCTTCAAGGCCTGCAATTTTTGCAAAAAGGGGGCAAAAAGTATTTGTATCGATTATGATAAAAATTATTATCTAAGGGGAAAAAAATAAACGTCGGATGTGTTATTTAAAAAAAAAAATTACTTCCTACACAATTTCACAATACAAAATCTAAAGGTTCGTTTGTTTTAAAATGTCTTTGTTTTCGTAATAACAAACACGAAGAGAAGGAGCGAGAGAGAGAGAGAGCGATAGTTACAGTTTGTAAAACTATTTACGGATTGATTTGGTTCATCCTATCGTAAGATGATTGTTGGTAAATAAATGAAAGAAAATTTGATAAACTTACGGACTTTAACCCAGAGAACGTGACCTCTTTGCAAGAAATGCCAGTTATGCGTAAACGTGTCATTTTAATCGTATTTTCATTCTATTCTCCTTCAATTCAACCACTTCCTGGGCATTGGAAATTTATTTTATTTCCGAAAATTTGTTTTAAAAATTCTGAAAAAGTAAAAAAAAACACAAAATTTAATTTGTCCTAACGAAAAATGACAAAATTAAACAAAACAATTTTTTTATTATCATACGGAACAAAATATCAAGAAAAAACGAAAAAATTTATGGAATTAGAGGATTTAATTTTTCTTTTGATTTAAAAAAAAAAATACCTCCTCGGTTTTGTTTATTTATGTTCAATTTTCATCACTCGAAAACTGTTTTATTCCATTTGTTGGATAATTTCGTTTACTGATAGAGGGATAAATTCTGCACTTTGTAGATAAAATGTAACGTCACATGTGATAGTTACATATTAATAAAAAATCTTTTAATAGTTTGACAAAAAAAAATTCCCCCCCGGCAAAAAGTAGAGATTTTCTTTTGAAAACAAATTTTTTCCTCCGAAAAAAAGAATGAAATTTAAGTGAATAAATACCGCAAAAAATGAAGCTCATTCGTCGATAGGTCACTTTTTGTTTAAATTTCCAAAATGCTTATTTAAATGAGCCATATACATATACGAGAGCGCACTTTGTCACGTACAAATAATTTATTCCCTTATTTGATTGCCACTCTTTTCGGCAGTAGACCGGTAGCCTATTTTTAGACAACATTTAACAGTCGAGTGGATTCTCTGACTAAAAGTCATCGCGCGAGTTGATACCGGGAAGAAAATGAAGATTAGCTTGATTTGAATAAAGGTCTGTTGGAGACTGTTTGTAAAAAAAAGGAAAAAAAAAGAAAGAAAGAAAAGAAGAAGAAGAAGGAAAGAAAAAAAAAATTAATAGAAACACGATATCTTTTACGGGTATGTCGAAATAAAGTATCGTATCGGTGACGAGTTTATAAGATACCCGCGAATATATTAGATTTGTATAAGTGAAACGTGCGTAAAGAAGAAATTTGGGTTATTCTCCTCTCGTCTTCGACGCTCATCAGAGGCGACAACACACACAGAAAGAACACCGAAGGGAAGACGGAGAGAGAAAATTTAAGTCTGACCGTGTCCTGCACGCGACACATTTTATTCTCGCCGTGTTTTGCGATTAAGTACAAAATTTACCTTGAAGAGTGCCTTTTCGGGGTCATTGGCCTTGAACGTCTTATATATTGCATAATTGACCGATTTGGCACCCGCCAATATATACCAGCTGTGGGTGGAAATTTCCTTCCTCCTCTCTTTCTTTCTCCAAATAGTGACCAATTTCGGATTATTCCAGTACGTATTCATCCTGCAAAAAAAAAAAACAAATTCCATTAATTCATCAACAATCACAAAATTATTTTTCCAATTTTTCTCTTTCCTTTCCCTCCATTTCTTAAATTTTTCGAAAAGTGCAAATTTGAACAATCGTGAAGTGCAAAATACAAGGAAAAGTAAATAAATTCTTTATCGATTATTGATGAGAATAAAAATTATGTGCGCAGTAAAATCAAGCGGAAAAGAAAGGAAAAATTTTTGCAAAAAAAAAGTGTTATAAATATGAAAATGAAAGTGAATATTTGGATCTTGTTTCACACTGTCAGGATTACATCAGTTTAAAAATGAGAGAGAAATTCTGGAGGCAAACCTGTTACTCGAAACACGTTATACAAAGTAAACGTGTTTCGCTCCAAATTATTTTAAAATTCAATTTCTTGAATTAAAACATTTTTCGTTCACCACTTTCATTGACAATATCAAAAATTTATTAGTTCCTTCTTCAAAAATTTTGCCGGCAACTGTTTCATTCTCCCTTTTTTCCAATTCGCACCGCATAAAGCTTCCATCTGCAAAAAAAAACACATTTAATTTAAAATTCAAACAGCAATTTTATTTTCATTTTTCAAAAAATAATTTTTAAAAAATAAATTTGTTCTTTCTCATTCATTAAACACTCAAAAGTGATATAAATAAAGTGTAACATAAAGTGTAACAAATTTTGCTCTCTGAAAATTGCAATTGGATAAAAAAAAAATTACCTGACTATAAAATACAAAAATTTTTGTAAATGTTTTTTTATGACTATCTGTCTTATCAGTGTTTACGTAAGTGTGAAAAATCTTTCGTAACAGATATTATTGGTTTAACCATATATACTGTACTATACTTTATAAATGTATAATTATGTATGCAAATAATTAACCATATAAATTTATTTTGAATTTCTTTTTAAATTACAAAAAAAATAATAAGCAATAAATAATAATGAATGAAATAAATATATTTCTTTGAGTAATAAATTCATAAATTTAATAAACTTGTAATTTAGTATAGTTAATTTTATTTTAAAAGGTGAATCCAAAAGATTTAATAGTTATGAGCTTCAAAATTTATTACACGCTGTAGAAAATAAATGTTCTTTCTTATAATTCAGAGAAAAAGAGAAAAAAAAAAGATAAATTGAATGAATTTATTGAATATTTGATTTTTTTCCTCCTGATTATATGTATTTTAAAATATTAAAAATAATAATGTAATTTATTTTTTAGAAACTTTAGAATTAGATAATGAGTACCTAGTTCATTATAAATTATTAGCTTCAGTAAGCTATCAGTAAATAGTTACTCAATATTTGAGTCAATTAAAATAACTATTAGTTGAAGATAACGTTTTTAAAAAAATGAGATTAGTCCAATTATATCGAATCGTATTTTTTTTATGAAAAGTGTATTAATTTAATTTTTTCCACCAACTATTTTCCTTATAACTCAATAGGGAAATTTTCGAAAGAGATCAATTATTTGCATATGAAGTTTGAAATAAGTATTTTTTTCTGGAAAAAATTATTCTTTCAATTCAATTATTATTTTTATTGTTATTACTATTTTATTTAAAATATTATTAATTATAAATATAAAGGAAATCTTGTGAAAAATTACAATTAATTAATAAATTAGTTAATAAAACAATTTTTTAATTTTTTAATTTGCCTAATGAGAATAAATAAAAAACCGCGTTTCGCGCGCGTAAAAAAAGTAAAACAAAATAAATTAAATAAAAATACAGAAATCGATTCTCCAAAAATATTGAATACAAAATTATTACTAGTATCAAATTATCATTCTTCGGAAGAAAAAAATTGAAAATATTCGATATTTTCTAATTGTAATGAAAATTCCTGAAATGCACTTTTTTTTGTCACACACGCGTTTAGGAATCTGACAAGTGGACAGCATCTCACTTTGAAAACTTGATAAATTTAATAATTGTACATAGGAATTGCTGTTAGTGACTCATCGGAAACTATCCTTAAAACCGGAAAGTGTTTATTACATCATATTACTGTCTATCATGAACATCCATAGAATAATATTCTTTCCGATGATCCTTGCGAAATATTTGAGTTTCGCTTATATTGGCGATTATTAATGCAATATAAAATTTTTCCACTATTTTTACCCACACACATATTTGAATATATATAAAATTGTCAGAACACTTCCCCGATAAAAGACACACAACAATATTTCAAATGATAAATTTTACAATTCCAAAACATTATTTACGGAAAAAAAAGAAAAAATAAACACGAACGATTGAATTTAAAAAATGAATAAAAATTCAATAGAAAATGAAAATATAAATAAAATAAAAATTCAATAAAAAATAAAAATACAAATAAAAATACAAATAAAAATACAAATAAAATAAAAATTCAATAAGAAATTAAAATAGAAATTAAATAAAAAATCAAAATTCAAAAAAATTTAATTGCAAAAAAAATTTTTGAATTCTTTAGTCACTTTTTTGTTACGTTTTTTTGTCACTGAATTTTTATACATTTAATATGCGTGTTCCTTTAGTTTGTTAGCTCATGTAAATTCATTAGCTATAATTTTTTCTAAAGACCGGATAATCTTGTTATGAACTTTCTCATTCAATTCAAGAGTAAATCCAAATTTGAAGGAATTACATAGCGAGAATATTTTGTTTTGACAACAAGAACTTTTTTTTCGCTTCAATTATTTTATTAGTGAAAGAAATAATTTTTCCTACAAAAGAAAATTTGTTTTCAGTAACATTTTGTTGTCAAAGTTAATTTTTCCCCGTCACAATATTTCTCTTCGTAATGTAAAACTAATTCTTTCAAATTAATTGAATAAAAATTAACAACAGTTGATGATCAATTATTGCCAAAAGAGAAAAGATGAAGGTCGAGATAGTTTCATTAATTTCATTAATTTCATTGATTACGCAGAGTTTAAAGTGAAACTAAATTCGTCAAAATCCAAATTCTTATCAACTTTTGTTGATATCAAAACTATTGTTTGTAATAAAAGATAGTTTCTGGAAGAATGATAATTTGATTTTTAGCCGGATTCCATAAATATTCTGGGAGATAGAATATATTGACATGTAGGCATTAGATCGAGTTTCATTTCAGTTTCTCGATAAATGATAAAAATAAATAAATAACCGAGAGCGGCATTACGTTGGCGCCACGCGGCGAAGAAACTTTAATCTGGTAAATGCTTAGCAGTCGATTGTTCATCATCATCACCACCATCATCATCATCATCGTTGTGAAAAAGCCTCTTTCTTTATTTCTTTCTTTTATTTCTCTCTATCCAAAGCTAACTAAACTATCATTCCTCCCCCTTCCCAACTACCTCTGTAGCATTTTTGGTGTAGCAATTTTCTACTTGTTTCACAGTCGCTTGACAGTCATGGATCCGACAGAGAGCAACAAAGTACATTGTGAGAAATCTACTGTAAAACAGAATGGATATAACAATCACAATGAAGAAGTGCCTTTTGACAATTTCGCCGACAAAGATGATGTGAGTGAATTTTTACATTTATTTTCCAATCATAATATTTATTACATTTTTTTCTTTAATTATATTCGAAAATTCTTCATTTTTCACTAATTAATTTTTCCATTTCGTTTACTGGGAAAAAATCATAAATACGATCCAAAGAAGCAAAAACTGTTCTTTGTCAGTTTTTGAATAAAAGGGAACTATTTATAATTTACAATTGTTACTAATAATAATAATAAGAAATAATTTTTAAAAATATAAAACATATTTAGTTTTTCTTGACATTTAGATTGTAATTTTACAATCAAAAAATTTCATTCAAGTAAATATTATTTCTTATTCATAGTAATATAATAATAAAATTATAATCTAATAATTTTATAATCTAATAAATTTACAAAATAATAAATTTATAATAATCAAGAATAAATAATGTTTACTTGAATACAATTTTTGTTATTGCGAATAAATTGAGAATTACTTCCTTCAAATAAATTATAAATTCTTCCTTTAATTACTACTTATTTTAATTTCAATTATAATTATAATTATTTTCATTATTAAAGGTGAAAGAAGCTATCAATTTCAATTTAATAATATTTTCATCATTATTAAATAATTTTATTATTAACAAAAATATGATAAACTAATAATAATATTAAATAAAAGAAGAATTTTTCGAGTTCTATAATTTTACTAATTTACTATTTCTATAATTTTTTACTAATTACTAATCACACAAGATCAGAATTTTTTTATGTAGCAAAAATGTTAACACAAATTAAATTATTTTTATCAAAGACTACAAATCGGATAAACAAAAAAATACAATATTTTTTAAAAATTAATAAAGAATACTTTTTGGTTCTTTGGATCGTCTTGAGAAATTTTCTTTCTAGACAATTTAAAGAAAAGAATTAATCCCCCGAAAACGAGAAATCAGAATTAAAAATTCTCTGAATTGAAATAAAAATTGTCTATAAATTAAAAAAAAAAATTTTACCAAAAATTAATGGAATTTTAATCGAAATAAATAAAAAATTGTCCTTGGAAATTAATTTAAAAGCCAAAAAAAAGAAAAGGGAGACAAATAAAAATAAATAAAAAATTGTACTTGAAAATGAATCAAAACGTGAAAAAAGAATGAAAGGCATAAATAAAAAATTAAAAATAAATAAATTTAAAATTAAAAAACTTTTAATAAAAAAAAATATTAAAAGACAACAATTTTTTTTCAAAGGAAGAGTTCAATGACCTTTTTTCTATAGAGAAATTAATTTTAATTGCTTCCATTAATAGTTTACTGTTATTTAAAAACATTGGTATACGAAATTTCATAATTTTCTAATTAATAAAACAAATTACCATAATGACTTTGATAATGATATTTTGGATCATTGACCCTAAATGGAACGTTTATTTTCTCTTTCTTTTTTAAAGGGAAAAATTGAAGCTACAATTTAAATTAATTAATTATAGACAACAGAAAAAAATGTATTTCTTTTTTGGTTTTTTAATTTGGAAAACGATTTTTTTTTCATTCTTTTTAATTTTTCTCTTGTTTTCTAAACTTCTGAACGTAGAAATAATGGAAATGACATTAATTTATTTCTTTCCTCTTCGTATTCAAATTGTTAACAATAATTTTTCATCTCATATTAAAAAAAAATTCAACCTTTCTTTTCTTGTTTTGAAAAATTATTTTCTATTAGATTTTTAATTTTTTAAATTAGAAGACGATTTTTTATTTATTATTTTTTTTATGTTCTCAAAGTTTTGAATGTTTTAACGACTTTAAAATTTATTTAATTCTTTTTCAAATTCAAATTTTTGTCCATTTTTCGTCCTGAAAAGTTAATTATAAAGAAACTAAAGGTTAAATATTTCTTTTACGAAATTTAATTATTTCTTTTTCAAATTTAATTTTTTTACAATAAATTTTCGCACTCATATTACAAGCTATTTTTTGAAAAACATTTTTTGAACGAAATTTAATTTATTTGAACGTTCGAAAGTTGCGGACATTTTTTTATTTCCAATTTCAATAGAATTAATTAATTTCTACGCGTCTCATTTTTGGTTCATAATTATTTTTCCTACTTCAATAGATTTAATTTTATACGATTCCCATTATTTTTGGTTCATAATTATTTTCCTAATAAATACTAAAATGAAAATCTTAGAGATAATTGTTTTCTTTCTCGAAAATTTCCGTTAAAAAAATCATTTTCTCACCCTCAGGGCATCGAGGTGGAAATGGTGGTTCCTCCGGACGGAGGCTGGGGTTGGTTGGTAGTTGCCGCATCTTTCATGTGCAATCTCGTTGTGGATGGAATTATCTCCAGTTTTGGAGTTTTTCTCGACAGGATCAGTTTGACGTTTGAAGTTTCAAAAGCTCGGGTGGCCTTGGCGAATTCCTTACAATCAGGATTTTATTTAATGGCTGGTCAGTTCCTAAAACAATAATTAATTCCATTAGTTCAAACGCATCGAAAATAAATTTACAAAATCAAAAAAAAAAAAAAATCGACAATTAAAAGTACAAACGAAAATTAAAACTAAAAATTACGAACGAAAATTAAAGCCAAAAGTTACAAAACGAAAATTGAAGCCAATAGTTAGACAAAAATTAAAAGCAAAAGTTTGTGTAAAGGAATTAATTTACTTAATTGAAAAACGAATCAAAAATATTAATTCTAATTAATAAAAAGTAGTGAATTTATTTTCCAGGTCCATACGTTTCTGCCTTGGCAAACAGATATGGTTTTCGATCGGTTGCAATTCTAGGAAGTGTTGTCAGTTGCTGTGCATTTGTACTTTCATCCTTCAGTACATCCATTGAATATCTCTACATAACGTATGGAATTATAGGTAATGAAAATAATCCCCAAAAATTTAATCACCTCAAAATTAATTTCAATTTTTACACGTGTTCAACTAATAAAAGTGGTAAATTTTTTCATTTACTAGAAAATCGTCGCCTTTTTATTATATTTGATCACATAAAAAAAGAGAATAGATTTTCGCAATCTTTATCACAGCAAGAATAATATTTTCTTATCATCATCATTTTATCAGAAACTAATTTTTCAATTGCGAAATTAAATAAAGCCTCTGTAAATATTCATCGATAAAAAAAAAATGTTTTCACTGATGTTCAAGATACTTTTTTTCTTTTGATAATTTTGATAACAAAGTCTATATTGAATATAAATAAATTAAAAAAAAAAGAGAACAACTTGTTCAACTATTCGAGAAAATTTATCTTTTATCTTGTTTGTACTTTTCATTAACAAATTAAATCTTATGCAATGTAGGTTACGTAGATATTAAAAAATTTCTCTGACACAATTAAACGAAGAAACAAAAAAAAATAAGATAATGAAAAATATTTTGGGAAATTTTCAATTTTTTTTTGAATTTTCAGGGGGAATTGGAGCCGGACTGATTTATTTGCCCGCCGTAATAACGACAGGATTTTATTTCGAGAGATGGCGAGCTTTAGCGACTGGTATTTCCGTTTGTGGATCAGGAATCGGGGCATTTGTACTCGCACCAATTTCCGATATAATAATCAAACAGTATGGATGGAAACAAGCACTCTTAATACAAGCCGGTAAAAAAAATTAAATTCTACATTCAATCGAAAATAATTAAAAAACTTGAGTATCAAATATTTCACTTAGCTCTTATCGTATACGAAAAAAAACGAGATATTTGAGATAATTAATAAATTAACAAAACAATTTCAAGGTTTTTGTAAAAAGAAAAGAAAATATCGAGATTTAATTATTCGCACAATAAAGATTGATCTATATCTATATATAATTGAATAAATTAAAGTAATGTTTTCTTCTATGTGAATAAATTATAATTGCAAATTTTTATCAATAATGAGGAAGTGGAGAAAAATTTTCATAGTTAAAGTAAATAAAGAAAAAAAAAGAGATTAAAATTTTTCTTCCAAACAGGCATGTTATTAAATTGTGCTGTATTTGGTGCGGTATTTCGTCCCCTAAAACCGAGGAGGATCAAAGTTAAACCGACAGAGGAAAACGCAATGATCGAAGCGAATACAACACTGATGGGAAAAGGTTTATCGCTTGGTTCATTACATGCAGGACAGCCAATTCGAAGTGGTTTCTTTGGAACTAATAACAATACAGAATATCCGACTGCTGCTCAATTCATCGGTAGCAGCCCCGACATAGTAAAGTAATAAAGATAATTCGTCGGAACATCCATTCACCGATAAATGAACTACTTTAGCCTTTATAGTTCGGTAATGCTGCCTTCACCTTGAAACAATTAACATATTAACAGTATTAAACAAAGTCTCACCTTATAAAGATCTTTAATCTCGATAACAATTATTATTCCTTTGTAAATATTCAGTATTTTTTCAAAATGTTTGTTATTCCTTTTTTATAGATGATTTATGTCAATGTTTAATCAAGACTCGTTATTTTTTTTCTTCTCTCTCTCTCTCTCTCTCACTCTTTTCCATTTTCATTGTAACTAAGTATTTAATTAATCTTTTTATTATTTTTCTATTTATAAATATTATTATTTTTAAAAATCTATTTTCAAATATCTCTCCGTTGATGATTAATTACGATATTATTAATTATAACATAATTACGATATAATCAAGTGGAAAATTAGTTACAATATAATTTCTATTCAATCAATTAGAAAACTAATTAAATATAATTAATTATACAGTTAATTGCAATTAAACTAAAAAAACTAATAACTGAATTTTAAACAAGAAGGAAAATAATTGTTTCTTTTAGTAAATTCAAACTTTTAATTTGACAAAAAATTTGACAACAAAAACAAATCTGATATTATTAATTCTGGAAAAATTAAAAAAAAGAGTTGAGGTTTAAACAAAAAGAAAAATTATCCCTTTCAGTAAATTAAGAATTTTAAATTAAAAAATTGATCGAATTTGACAAAATTTGACAGTAAAAACGAATTTGACTAAATATGATTACTAATTCCAGAAAAATATTAAAAAAAACCAATTGAATTTTAACCAAAAAGGAAAATAATTTTCCCTTTGGGTTTTAGTTTTTTAAATTGAAAAATTAAGAATCTTTGACAAAATTTGAAAAAAAACGAATTTGATTAAATATAATAATTAATTCCAATAAAATTAAAAAAACCAATTGAATTTTAACTAAAAAGGAAAATATTTGTCCCTCTGGGTAAATTTAGTTTTTTAAATTGAAAAATTGATAAACTTTGACAAAATTTGCGAATAAAAACGAATTTGATTAAATATAATTATATTTAATTCCAGAAAAATTAAAAACCAATTGAATATTAACCAAAAAGTAAAATAGTTATTTCTCTTAGTAAATTTAATTAAATTTAATTTTTTTTTAAATTGAAAAGTTGAGAATCTTTGACAAAATATGTTAACAAAAAACAAATTGAATTAAATATGATTATTCTAGTAAAATTAAAAACCAAATTGAATTTTAACCAAAAAGGAAAATAATTGTCCCTCTGAGTAAATTTGGTTTCCTAAATTGAAAAATTGAGAAAATTTGACAAAATTTGAGAATAAAAACGAATTTGCTTAAATACAATTATTAATTCCAGAAAAATTTAAAAAACCAATTGAATTTTAACCAAAAAGTAAAATAGTTATTTCTCTTAGTAAATTTAGTTTTTTAAATTGAAAAGTTGAGAATCTTTGACAAAATATGTTAATAAAAAACGAATTGAATTAAATATAATTATTCTAGTAAAATTAACAACCAAATTGAATTTTAAACAAAAAGAAAAATTGTCCCTTTTTAGCAAATTTAGATTTTTAAATTGAAAAATAGACAAAAGACGGCAATAAAAACGAATCGAGTCAAATAGAATTATTAAAATAAAATTAGAAAAAAAAAACAATTCAATTTTAAATAATAAACGAAAATAATTTCTTTCTTAAATTTTTAAAATGAAAAATTGACAAAAATTAACAAAATTTAACAATAAAGACAAAATTTAACAAATAAACCTATGAGAATATTAATTAAAATAAAAACAAGAATAATTTATTATAACTAGTTAAACGCAAAGTAATTCAAGGTGAAACAAAAGAAATTACGAATCAAAGCTTAAAAATAAAAGCTAAAAAATTCCTTTATCTGTGACTAATTCATCATTTTACTAAAAAAAAAAAAAAATTGATTTCCAAAAAGCAATTCAATTTCCAACCACTGTTATTAACATTAAAAAAAAATTGTCTTCTTTACAGCAGATCGATGCATTCACTGCATAAAGTAAACGAAATGCAACGAATGGAGAGAAAAAAAAGCACTTCGGAAAAAAGATTGTCTGTCCCGATTTATCCCGATTTGGAAGTAATTAATGACGAGGAAATAAAGTCAGTCGAGGAGGAAAATAATTTATTGAGCGGCGATTTGGAGAGGCTAAATGGTCGAATACCGACAGTGAGTTTATATTTTTTTTCTTCTCAATACCGTTCGCTTGTTTCTTTAATTTTCTTTGTTGTATTTATAAAAAAAACGACTGCTTGCAAATACGTATTTTTAAATCATTTTCAAGTTATTTTCAAATTAAGAAAAATGCATGGAGATTGAAATTAATTTCTTTATATATACATATATGTTAGAAAAAAAGACAAACTTTATGAATCGTACTTGAAAAAAGCCGGATATCCTTTCCAGATACGTAGACACACAATTAGTGGACGTCGTCAAAGTTCTGATATTAGCCAGAAAAGTCTCAAGATGGGTAATGGCCGAAGTCCAGCAGTGAAGGACCATCAGAGGCCCTTTTACAGAGATGATATTTTTTATGGAGGGTCCTTGAATAGATTGTCGCATTATAAGTCACAAGTACGTCTTGGAAATCTTGTCTTGGCTGAAAAATTTCAATTCAGTAAATTTAGAATAATTTATAATTTATAATCTAAATTTATTCACCATTTATTTTCTTGATTTTTTCCATCATAATCAACAATTTTCTAAACACTCATTTTTTTTATATTTATTTTTCTTACCATAGCCAACTATTTTTTAACCAAATCATTTTTTAAAAATTTGACATAGATTTTTATTTATTTATTTTTGATCAGAATTAACTATTTTTTAACCAAATTATTTTTATCCATTTTATTTATTAACTAGCGCCGAAAAAATTTTATTATAAAATTCTCTGCTCGATTTCAATTTTATTATTTTCTTAAATAATTCAAGTTGTTAAAATTGTTTCTTAATAATTGAAATTGAACTTTCAATTATTGAAAGTTTATAGACAATAGTTAAATTCTTCTCAGAATTTTATTACTGTTTTTCTAAAATAATTTAATTCATTCAAGGAATTTTATGAAAAGATAGAAAATAATTAAATATTTGCAAAGAATGATTAATTATTAATTACGAACTTAATAAGTGAATTGTTTTTAATTTTGATAATGAAAGTATTCAAAAATTTATATTTGAAAAAATATTTTTAAAAGAATAAATTTAAGTGAGCCGAATTAATTTATTTACCAAAATAGTTTAAACGAGATAATAATGAATTAAAATTAACTCACCAGATATCTTCGGTCGGTTATCACATGTCTGTGACACGACTTCCGACAGCGAAAGATTTAGCCGAGGAGGAAAGCGGAAATTGCTATTTATGTCCCGAAAGTGTAAGAAGAACTTTATCGACAATGTTGGATTGGAGTTTACTCAAAAGTCCTTCATTTTTGATATTGGCAATTAGCGGATCTCTGACGATGATGGGTTTCTATACGCCATTTATCTATTTACCAGGTAAACTTTCCTTCTTATTTTTCTCTTTTTTCTTCTTCTACTTCTTATTTTTCTTTGTCAGATTCGTCACAGAAAAAGTCTGGAAGATTTCTTCATCTTTTTTTTTCCTTCCTCGTGAAGAAACCTTTTTAACTCTGTCTCCACTTGGCAAATAAATGTCATCTTTTTTTTCCAGACAGAGCAAAAACATTCGGCATCGAGAATTCCACTTGCATGTTTTTAGTCTCAATTATCGGAATTGGAAATACAATTGGCCGTGTCCTTTGCGGAGTAGTGAGCAGTATTCCAGGAGTTGACGCTCTAATGTTAAACAATATCTTCATTAGCATAGGCGGAGTGCTGACAATTTTCTCCGGCCTCTCGTATTCTCAAGAGTATCAATTTTTCTACTCGGCAGCCTTCGGTCTCAGCATTTGTAAGCATCTGAAAATTAAATCAAAATTAATTAATTAATTAATTACTTAATTAACAAAAAAACAATTACGAAAAAATGTTATTATTTAAAAAATTCAATTCTCATCGTTTTCTTTTCTTCATTTAATTTATCCAATCTTTCCTAATTTTCCAGCCGTATTTGCCTCACTGAGATCAATTATAGTCGTCGATTTAGTTGGCCTGGAAAAACTCACAAACGCCTTTGGACTTCTTCTTCTTTTCCAAGGAATGGCGGCAGCAATCGGTTCACCTGTGGCAGGTAAGAAAATAAAAAAAAAATTACCCAAAAAATATCCCTAAAAGGAAAAAAATAAAATTTCCCTTTTTCTCCATAGGTCTTTTCAGAGACTTGACTGGAAGTTATGATGCCTCATTTTACATAGCCGGCTCTTTAATTCTCCTCTCAGCGGTAATATGTTATCCTTTGAAAAGGATAAACGAATGGGAAAAACGTACAAGTTCGATTGATAAATCGAAATCTTGATTAAAATTTAACTGAAGCGTTATCACCATCAGATACATACACACACACTCAAGACAAAATTCTACTTCTACACGTGCCTTATTTCGTACAAATAAAAAGTAGAGTTTTGCATCAAAGAAATCAAAAGACTGCAAATATTTTTCAGTCATGAATTTATGAAAACAATTAGTTTTCAAAAAAAAAAAAAAAACTCTAAGCCATTTTCATTTAGAATGGAAAAAAGAAAATCAACGGTTTTAAAATTTAAAACTCAATCTAAATAGTCAGTGTTAAATTTGTATTTACGTTCTAGTAAATTTTTTTTAAAAACCCCAAAGTTCTAAACTAGAATTTTTTACAAATCTTAAGAGAAAACAGGAGAAAATTAAAAAGAGTTTACTCTTATTTTAAATAAGAAAATACCTTACGAAATTCTTCTCCTACAATCAATTTTTCTTTAAATTATTCAAGACCGTTCTTTCTGTAAAATTAATTCTATATGTTAATAAGTAAATTATTTTGTATATTTAATCGTGTAAATTGAAGTCTATATGTGTACATTTGAAAAAAAAACAATTTTAAATAATTAATTATCTCTCCAAGACTTGGAACGTCTAAGGAAGAGATCGCATTTTTTTTAAATATAATAATTACATTTTCAAGTCATTTATTTATTTATTTATTACACTATTCGCAATAATTTGAAATAAAAACTTTTAATAAGAATGTACCTGAAATATTTTAGTCTGACACGACTCTAATCAATTTTTACCTGAAAGAACTGCATAATATTTGTAATTAAAATAAGCGCACTGAGAAAATTGTTTCATTTATTGAAACTAAATATATAGTCATGATAAATAAATAAATAAATAAATTTCTTCGAGTAAAAATACTTTTTAAGAATGATATGCAATGTGTTCATTTTTCACTTCCAGTTGGAAAATATTTTATAAAAATGTAAAATTATATTTATAAATATAAAATTATATTTATACTATAAACTTAGATTTTAATTATTATTATCATCGAAATAATTACCCTTATCAATGAAAAATAAATATGTTGTACTACAAAGTGTCCATATCAATTTGTTATTAAATTATTAAATAAATGTTGTTGAAAATTTTCGTTCTTTTAAACTTCCTCTTTAGATACATAAGTCAATTTTTTGTGATTTGAAATCAAGTGGAGAATTTTTTTTCTAATTCTTTCGAAAAAATGTAAGGAATTACAAAATTTACCTTCTTATTTATTTTTTATTTTCTAAAAGAATTTAAGTAACGTAAAAAATTTGGTAACTTGAAAATAATTTTAACTCGAATGACTATAAACAATTTTTCATGGCTTCGATGCCATCGACAGTGATCTGCAATTAAATATGTAAAATTATTTAATAATTCTAAAAATGAAAAGATTTAATTAATAATATAGTATCAATTAGAAATAATGTATTTAATGTTAAAGATAATTAAGTATATCAAAAATTTAATAAAATATTTTTCGTAAAAATTTATTTTTTAAACACTCAGTAAGTGTAAATATATTTATCTTTATAAATCTATGAGTTACGTATAATCTTCAATTATTGAATTACCCTCAAGTGTCCGACGTTTTTAGTTTGATTAATGTTCTTTATCAAAAGCGACATATTTCGAGTATAATTGCCCAAAACATAGTCCTTCAGATTTAATTTAGCAAATCTAGAAGTTTCAATTATAATTCAGATTATAAATTTATCATCAACTCAAATGTTAAACTATAATTTTACTAGTATTTTTTTATTATAATTGAATTTCTTCGAAGAATTTTATTATTCAAAAAAAGAATTCATTCTTTCAAAGTATTTAATTAAATCTTTTTTTTATTCAGAATTTCAAGAAATTTTTCAAAATTATAAAAATAAAAATATTACGATTCTCCTAAAGAATTTCTGGGAAGAATTTAATAAAGTTTATGGAAAAAATAAATAGTTAATAAGTTAATAATTGATTTTTCTGAATCGTAAAAAAGATTTTTACCCGACTTCTTCGCAGTCTTTAAACTGTTCTTCGGGCAAAGGTTCACTAACCAGAATAAAATTAATACACGGATCTAAGTGTCCTGTCAACATTTTTCTTAATATTTCTCTTTCTTTCGAATGATTTTTTTCATCTATTTGGAATTCTAAAAATAGATTTTAAAATTTTGAATATTAAATTCTACAGTTAATCGATTTTAACTCCAATCAAATATTATTTTACTATTTTTAGTATTATTAAAATTATATTGGAAATAATTGAATTCCTGCAAACAATTTTACTATCAACGAAAATAATCCAATTCTACGGAATGTTATTGTTTTTGAAAATAATTGAATTCTTACAAACGAATTTTATGAAACTTTCTGAAAATTCTAGAAAAATTCTTTTAAAGAATTTCATTGAATTTTTTTTTTAAATAATAGATTTTTTTAAATAATTTAAATTGGAAATTTTGAAAGTAATTGAATTTTATTAAAGAATTACTAGCAATTAATAATGAAGTAATATTTATATTAATATAATTTTAAATGTTAACAATATAATTGGTTTTTTAATTTATAATTCAATTTAAGAATTTAATAAATGACAGATGAATAATTTAACAAATTTTTAAAATCGTAATTAATTCTCACCCCTTTTGAAATTATACTTCATTTCCAAAATTGGAGATTCCGGAACGGGAACAGAATAAGTTTCCATGTCTTTGCCAAAATATCCCAAAAAGGAATATTCAATGTAAAGTTGAACAATATTTGGATTCAGAAATATCGTCGATTCCTTAAATAGTCTGATGCTTTTCAATTCAATTATTATACAATTCAGTTTCTTGTCCTGCTTGTTTTTCAATGAAAAATATTATTTTCATTTCCTGTTTTTTGGATAATTTTATAAATCAAAATCAAAATCCTACTTGATCGTGAAGAGAATACGTCTCATCGTCCTCTAGTTCACTGTCATCTGATTCCTCATCAATATCTCGATTAACTGTACAAATTAATTATTTTTTTTTGCATTAAAAAAATATTTCTGTATTAAAGAATCGTTTCTGTGTAAAAAAATGTTTTCTATATTAAAAAATTTCTGTATTAAAGAATCGTTTCTATATTAAAAAATTGTTTCTATATTAAAGAAACATTTCTGTATTAAAGAATTGTTTCTGTATTAAAAAATCGTTTCTATATTAAAGAAACATTTTTATAAAAAAAAATCAAAAAAAAAAAGAAATAAAAAATTGTAATTCTAGTAAAAGTTGAGCTATTAAAATTATTACTTGTAGTTTGAAAATTTTTTATCTTGTATTTATCCCAATTATCATCCGTGAGCACTTCGTATAATGTGTTATCCGATTGACTTTTATTTGAAAGCATATTGAACTCCATAACGTCGTCATTCACAATTCGATCCGAATTGTTCGTCATTTTTGCCTTAAGTTCCTCCAGTATTCTGAAAATAAAAACAATTTATCCAAAGTAAGGAAAACAATTTTCTATTCCAAAGAATATCGACTTATTGATAGTTTACTTCAAGTGTTCATTTTCCTCCAAAGATTCATCATTTTCCGAAAAGACGCTATTCGTCGATATTGTCGAACTATTCGAATCTATCGCCTTTTTTCGAAAAAGAGAATTTTTACTCCTTTTGCTTCTGCTTTCGAAATTTTTTCCATTCCCGTTCTTAACGACTGAAATAAAATTTGTTTGCAGTTGATTTCAATAAAGAGAAAATTTTATAATAACATAAATTTTATAATTTAATAAAATTAAAATAAATTTTAATAACATAAAATTACCTTTTCCATTTGGAGAATTTTTGATTTCTTCCTTTCGAGTAAATTCCTCATTACTTTCTGTTTCGGTCGAAGGGTAATTTTTCACTTTTTCCTTTTCAATTTTATTTGGCGTTGAATTCATTGACAATCGGCGGCTCTCTTCAGATTCATTTGTTACTTTTTCCACTTTTGGAACTATTCCACGTTGATTTTTAAACGTCTCGATTTTATTAAGATCACAGCCGAGTCGAATCCAAAGAGACAAATAGCCGAAATTAGTTCCATAACTGCAAGGAATGACACTTTTCACCGAGGGAATGTACTGCATTTTATTGTGAGGATAGTCGATAATCTCTTTGATGCAAATTTTCGTTTCAGCAACAGTGTGAGTCACTTTATTCGGATAGAAAGCATGAACACGAAATGTGATGAATTTCTCAAAAATGTAGTGCAAAAAATTGTAAAGATCAAGAACGACAAAGATCGACGATGAATCGAAATTTAAATTTGGATAATTCATCACTGGCGTGAATGATGTTTTTTGATCTTCAATGTCCCAACTGATGAAGAAGGACGCTTTCCATAGGTCGTTGTCCTGATAGAGCAATCGCACTGCCTAAAAATTAATAAAAATAAATAAATAAATAACATCAATAATAATAAATATTTTCCAATTTTCTTTTCCCTAAAGGTAGAATTTTTTTTCTAAAACGTACCGATTTGGATAACTGAAGACGAACGATGTGAACTTCCAAAAGACCCTGATCGTTGGTAATTAAAATTGAATTATCCACCAATTTCGAATTAAAATTTCTCCTCTTCCTTTTTTTCGATTCTGACTTTTTTGGATGCTCGTCAAACGTTTGCTTAATTGAATTAACATCAGAAACAATATTTTTAAACAAATTATTCGCTAGCGAGCAACTTTCGCAATTAGTCGAATTTTTGGAATTTGAAAGACAACAGCAAACACATTTTTCGTTTGTTTGTTTGTAAAAATAATTCGGACACCTTCCATCGCAAATACAGAAACATTCGGATTTCTCTTTCTCGCCTTTTTCTTCATCTTCTTTTTTAATTAATTTAGATTTAGAAATTTCACAATTTTCAATGACATTTTTTTCAGTACTACGATAATTTGCCTCTACTTCCGTTTCATTATTATTCGAGTCAATAAAAGTTGTCTGAACATTATTTTTACTATCAAGTTTCGAAGAAGAATTAAAGTCCTTCAAAATCTCGGAGATGAGAAATAGAATTTGATTTGGATCTCTAAAGGGAATAGTATTCGAACAATAATTGACAATGTGTTTGCTTAAATATTGCGTTGTTTCTAAATCTTGAATAAATTTCAATCCTCCTTCTTTCAATCTGCAAACGGATGTTTAAATTGATCTATTAAGTAAAAGATTGCGATTGACTAGGGAAGGCTTTTCGGTGTTCCTAAAATAAACTCGCATCATTAAAAAAAAAAGAACGTAAAAATACATTGAAAATTGTTTACAAAAGTTGAAACGAAAAATAAAAGACCTCGAAGAAATAGAAATTGAATAAATTATAATTAAGGGAATAATAGTAATAAATATTACATTCAATATTTCATTCAATAAGTAATTAAATAAACAATTAAATAAATAATTAAATAAACAATGAAATAAATAATTAAATAAGTAATGAAATAAATAATTAAATAAAAATACAATTTTGAAAAATTAATCAAAACAGAAAAAGAAAGTTGAAGAAAAATGAATGATTCTGGAGAAAATTTAGTTTTTTGTTTCTATCTTTAATTTTCTTATTATTGTCTGCAAAGTACAAAAATTGAATAGTGATTTTAAATTAATTTGCTCTAGGTACATTAGTTGTTGTTTTTTTTAGACTAACAATATTTTCGATTAAGAAAGTAAATTAGTCTGTTTAAATAATTCGAAACGTTTCATACTGTGTGGCAATATCAATTCGATAACATCAATCGAAAGACGTGCCAAGAATTCGATAACAACACATTTATCTGTCGTGATCAACTTTTAAAACAAATACAATCACCTTAAGAATAAAATATTATTCCTATCACTTAATTTGTACTATTCATTGTATTTCTAAACATTCATTAAAATTAAAACCTCCTCCATGGAAGCGCTAAGATCAATATTGAGTTTAGAAAAATTTGCAAAGCTAACAAAAAGAAATGAATTTTCCCTTGCCAGTAATTTAAAGTCCTATTCTAAATTTCCGAAAAGTTCAAATGACCGAAATTTTATTTATTTCTTCGCCAAAATTCCCAGGCTTCGTACTTGATAATTTATTTTTAAAAAGTGGCTTCAAAATAGAGAATTTAATTTTAATGAAATGAAAATAATTTATTATTCGGTCATTTGGACGAAGACTTATTCGGAAATTTTCGAACCGAATTTTACTGATTCGGATATGATTAAAAACAGATTAGAAGTGAATAAGAATAAGAAAGTTGTTAAACAGTGAAAATTGGTTAACGGAAAAATTCCGTTAGAATTGAAAAATTACTATTTAGAAAATATTCAAATTCGGAGAATTTTTACAAGAGATTTTTTTTTAAATCTATAAAAATTCTACTTTTTCTACTCGAAAACGAACTTCTCTTAGTGGAAATCAATTTTTTATGTTTGCAAAACAACCTCTGACTTAATTTACCCTTTTTCTTCCTCTTAAATACAAATTAACAATTAAAATTATTTTCACCAACAACAATAATTATTTCTAATGACAGATTGAAATTGCTAAATTATTTCCCGACAGCCAATGTCAAAAGATATTGGAATCGCCAAAAAGTAATGTTTCAAGATTAACAACTTGCCTTTGTTTTTGTATCGATTCCGAAATGGGATCAACTTGTTTCAATCGGTTGTTTTGCATTTCAATTTGATTCGATATTTGCGCCTGTTCCAATAATTTCAACATTCTCTCCGGCGACAATGTATTATTTCCATTTTGAATATTCGTCGTGTTTCTATTATTAATTTCCTCTTGTTTCCTTCTGTCGGCAATTTCCGAATTTACAACCTTCTGAATAAATTCGTTCTCATCTTTACGAAAATTCCCAGACTTTTGCAAATAACTACTTTCAGTTTGTGATTCTTTTTCTATTCTCACTTTCAATTCTTCCTTTACTATCGTCGTGCAGTGTTTCGTTTTATTTTCAGTCGAAACGGAGGGAATTTTTTCAGACGCTGATGGATATTTTTCCTCCCGCTCCTTCTTTTTGGGGGTTGATTTCTCCTTCACTGGTATTTCTTCATAGGTCTGGGAATAAAAAAAAGAGAATTATTAAACTTATCGAAAAAGGGAGAATAATTTAATTTCTTGCAATATTTACCGTTAGTTGAATTGTCAACGTATCGACATTTCTTTGCAGTTCATTTAATTTCAGGAGTAATTGCGAATTGGCCGTTTGAAGGGCAATCGAATTCGCCTGCTCGTTATTTAACGCATTTTTCAAAATTTCGTTATTGTTCAAATGATCCGATATTTTGTTCGTCAATTGTACGTTTTCGATTTCGATATTTGAATACTTGCTACTTAGTGCTATTAATTCGCTATTGTGTTGTTGGAGGATTTTTATTTCGTTCATTAAATCTTGAATCTGCTCGTCTTTCTCCCTGAGAGAAAGTTCCGAGTCTTTTGTTTTCAAAATTTGCAAATCCATTTCGGTTATTTTCTTCCTTTCGACTAGCAGCGAAGATGTCATTTCTTTGTTCACTCTTTAAAAGGAAAGAAAATAAAAATTTTAAATTAAATTAAATCAAATTAAATCAAATTCAAATAGAAATTCCAAATTATATTAAATAGAATTTTACGCTCACCTTTTTGTGTCAGCGAGGAGTTGTCTCAGATTCTCGACTTCTAATTTTAGAGATTTATTCTCGTTTTCAAACACAACAAGCTGTCCAGTGCATTCATTAATATAACGCAAATTACGAATATGTTTAATATTGTCCGCAATTTTTTCCCGTTGATTCTCAGTGTCACGATTCACTAATTCACTTTCGAGTTCCGAAATTCTAAATGACATTTCCTTCGACTGTGATTCGAGTTCCTTGAAAATAAAAAGCAAAAATAGAGTGAATTTAGAAAATTTCTAATTATACAGAAATATTTCAAATGAATTCCACGTACTTGAATTTTTTGCAAATCCTCTTCATTGTTCGGTGACAAAAATTGACCCGAGTCGGTTTTCAACTTTGAGTTTCTACTTTAAGAAGAAAAGGAAAAAATAACATTAAAAGCGAACACTAAAAATTTATCAACATTTTCGTTTTCGGTAAAATTTCACTTACTTTTCTGTCTTTGGCGTTCCTACCATAAATTTGGGAAATTTCTTAGGCGATAATCTTTGGTTTACGTAACACAGCAACTGATTTCTCATTACATTTACTTTATTTTTTAACTAGATGGGAAAAAAATATAATTAATAACAAAAATAAAAAATATAATTAATAACAAAAATTATTCTTCTGAAATGAAATAATACAAATAAATAAAAAGTAGAACGGGAATAAAATTTGAATATTAATTCTAATCAAGAACCTTATTATTTTCGCATTCCAAAGCAGAAATTCTCTCCTTGTCATTGCAAATATCGTGAATATTGACAAAAGCCGAAGGATTTGCAGAAACTCTCATTAATTTAGTAGTCAGTCTTTTGAGTTTATCTTCTTGTTGATTGGATTGTTTTTTCAAACTTTCCATTTCTTCGAGCACCCGCAAATATTTGTCTTCAAGTTGATAGCGATCGAGTTTGCTCACAAACTGACGTTCCCTAATATCTTTCATAGTGGTTCAGATTTATTCCTTACGTTTAAATCGTTCGTTAATTATAATGTTTAAGAGGACATTCAGTTTGTCATCTTTCTTTTTTTAAACAAAAACAACATTTCTCTCTTTCAGAAAATTACATTATTTCACACGAACCCATTTCGTAATTTTAGACGATAAACCTGAAAACAAATTTATTATTAAAAAAAAGAAAAAATAAATTCTACAAGTAAATACAGTTTTTGAATTTAAATTAATCCTTAATTATTAAGGAAAAATTTGAAAACAAGTACAGAATTACAGAATTCAATATAATAAACAGAGGAGAAATAATTTTTACAATTTTTACAATTTCTTTCTCTATAAAAACTTTCTCTCTATTTTAGAGGAAAATGAATGTCCCCTTAAGTAATATTTTAATTTTCTTTTACATTTATCCCTGTTCTTCAGAGTTGTCACAAAAAATTAATTATCTTTTTCCCTAATTTCCAAAAAATAAAACACAATTTTGACTTTTTTAGAATTCTCAAATAAATTTCTTCTTTAAATCAATTTTTTTTTTCAATTTTTAATAAAGTTCTTTTGAAAATTTTCAAATTTGTTTGTATTCGATTTAACGAAAGTTCGATTATTATTGAATAATTAAATATTTCTTAAAACTCAATTTCCATAAACAATTTTATTAATAAATTTTTAAATAATCGAATTCTTTTGACGAATTTTAATTGAATCTTTAAGAACTATTTCATTCTTTGAGCGATTTAATTAAATTAAAACTGTTTTAAAAATAATTGAAATTCTGCAATGATTTTTACTATTTATGAAAATAATTGAATTTCAAAAAAGAATTTAATTATTTCCAACCTGTGACAACTCTGTTTTTATCTAAATTTCATGAGAATACTTCGAAAATATTTAAAATAAATATTTAAAGTAGAAAAAAGAAATAAAATGAAAGAAATAAAATAAAAATAATAAAGAAAGTAAGAAAACAAAAAAATAAATAATGAATAAAGAAAGAAGTCAAAAATAAAGAAATGAAATACAAAACAAAGAAAATAAAGCAATAAAATAAAAGGAAACAATAAAATTTACAAACCTATTATACTACTGCGGCAGGTGTCCGAGCAAGATCCTTCTTTCATCAAAAGGATATCGCTAATAATTGGAATATCAGCCATTGTTTTCAAGATGTTTACAATCCCTGAAAAAACCAAACACAAAAAAATCAATACTCTTGTTTATACAACAAATTTTCAATTTTTTAAAATCTAAACATCCTTACTGTTTTGCCCTTATTATCATTTCCTTTAATCTGAAGAAAAAAAAGGATAAAATTAAAACATTAATTATAGAATTCGAATATTTGAAAAAAACATAACCTATAATAAAGAAAAGATCTATTTCCTTAGAGTAAAAAATTATTTTCCTTCTTTCAAAAATAAAATAATAGAATTAAGTATCAAATGTATTGTATACAAATAAATTTACTGATTTACATCAATCAATGTAAAAAAAACCATAACAGTTTTCTGAAAAAATAGGAACAAAAATGGTTTCGTATAAACTATACGAAATAATTCGAAAACAATTTTTTACTCGCCAAATTGTTAGATGTTTTAGATTTATTATTTTTTTTTATTGAAAAAGGAAAAAGATATTTATATGGGTATATTGTATATATACATTTAATATGATTCACCCGCGTCTTATCTATAGGGCGTTTGACACATTAGGTTAAGTTGGGTTATGTTGGTGTGCGTGCGCGTACAGTTGTAAAGGTAAGATAAGATGGCGGCGGATGGAGATGTGATTCCTGATCAAGAAAAAGTGCGAATAGTTTCGAATTTTATTTTGCATTCGCCTCCTGGCGAGTTTAATGAAGTTTTCAACGATGTGAGAGTTCTATTGAATAATGATAATTTATTAAAGGAGGGCGCGTCTTGTGCATTTGCACTTTACAACAAGGACCAGCTCACGCCTGTTAAGGTACCTATAAGAATTTTCTCCAAAACTTGCAAATTTTCTTTTTAAAAAAACATTCTTTAAATGTAGTTGAAATTTTATTTCCTTCTTTCAATTACGGGGGAAAATTTATCCAACTCTGCAAATTATATTTTTTCTTTTCTCTATTGGTGAAATTTTTTTTTGTCGAAAGGTTATTGACATTTCTCCTTTTTTTCTCGAAAGCTAAATAAACTCCCTTTTTATAATATTCTTTGTAATTTAATTTAATTTTCTTTTTTTTTGTCTGGAATTTGTGTTTGAAGTGAGTTTATTTTTAACGTTTCATCTGCTGGATAATGATGACAGTGTGTGACCTATTTTGAGGTTGAAATGTAGGGTGAGAGTGTGAGACATCTATGTTTTTTGGAAAATGAAATTGCTTGACTGTTTTTTTTTTTTTTTTAATTCATTGGGGGAAAAAGGGGATTATTTTCGATAAAATAAAATAAGTTTACGTTTTGTTTTTCCTCGCAAATTCAGATAGAGGGAAGTGAATATCCGGCACTTATAACGGAGCACAATGACTTGGGTGGTTCGAGATTTTACGATGCTCGGAGTAAACAGAATTTTAAATACGATCATTTGAGAAAAGAAGCTCAGGATTATGAGGCTTATGAACCGGATTCAACCGCAGAACCCTGGAGATCTGCTCTACAGGAGGAAATAACAACGTACACTCAAAATCATTACAGACATGGAGCTTGTTCCGTTTTTGGCAAGAGCCAAGGAGGTTGGTTTTTAAAAATTATATTCTGCGAAGTTCTGAAATTAGTTACATTTTTCTAACATTATAAATTATATCTTTATGGTCCAGAGAAAATAGAGAAAAATGTTTTCTACGTCAGGGAAAGACAAAAGTTAATTTTTGTGGCAAGACTTTTTTCCTAAAACAAAAATTATTTTTTTAGGGAACATAACTCTAACTGCCTGCATAGAGGATCACCAATTTCAGCCTAAAAATTTCTGGAATGGACGCTGGCGTTCAGTATGGACAGTGAGTTTTAGTACAAGTTCCGGTACTGCAGAATTAAGAGGTTGTTTAAAGGTACAAGTACACTATTACGAGGACGGAAATGTTCAATTAGTGAGTAGTAAAGATGTGAAAGAAAGTCTGCCTATCTCGTCCGAGAAACAAACTGCTAAGGAATTAATAAGACTCGTCGAGGAATCAGAGAACGATTATCAAACAGCAATCTCTGAAAATTATCAAACAATGTCAGACACAACGTTTAAGGCTTTACGAAGGCAATTACCTGTAATGCGAACTAAAATCGATTGGAACAAAATTGTCTCCTATAGTATTGGCAAAGAGCTTAAAAGTCAATAGAACTAGATTTTTTTATATAAGAGAGAATTAATTAAAAAAAAAGAAAAGCACATTTTGCTAAACGGGTCAAAGTCTGGAGGTGTGATGAATATGAAAAGCAAACTTTGAAATGAAAGATTTATCCTATTAACTGCGATATAATATTCTCCACAATAAGGGCCAATTTTTTCATGGGCTGTGACGAAATTTTCATTTCGGAAATTCATTTCCTTGTTTTTTTTTCTCCTTTTAATCACAATGCACAATAGTTTTCGAGAAAAATTCACACAGCCCATATTTTTTACCAAACTTTATACAAAAAAAAGATATATTCTTTCTTTTAAATTAAGAAACACTCCCTATTATTTTATGACAATATCCAATCAAATTTTACCATTCAACTACAATAACATAAAAAATTTTTTAAATAATTTGGTGCTATATTGCATACACAACCAGACAAGTAACACGAAAAAAAATAACATGCCTTACTCCGTTCGTTTTTTGCGTTGAAAGAAAATAATGTGTAAATATGTTATTTGAATGAATGAATCGCGTCTGTAATATGTAACAATTGTAATTTTCTCAAGATTTATTTTCAGCTCTAATTAAAAAACAAGCAATTATTTCATTATTACATATATTCACAGTGAGTCCAGAATTCAAAAACAAAATTAACTCACTCTGAATGTGTAAAAAAAAAGAATTTAAATCTATTGCAAATTGTAATAAGTAGATAAATACAATAATGCTGATGTTGAAATTAAATATATTCTCTTTCAAAAAAAAGGAGAATTTTAGAGCGCGTACGAATGTGTATTTGTGTGAGTGAAAAATAAAAACACAAGGGGGAGAGAATAAATAAATGTTGAATAGAAATTACAATTATCAAACTTTACAGAAAATAGTTGCCTATAATAAAAATGAAATAATACAACTTTAGGAATAATCAACAATCGAGTGTATCTTAAAAATAAAAAATTCTTTTTGAATTATATTGTATTAAATGGAATAAAGTGATGACACTTTAAAAAATTTTTCATTCTGTACTTATAAAAAAAAAATGTCATTTTTCAATATTTTACTATGTATCAGTTTCTTATTTTTTTTAAGTTAAATAATATATGCTTGATGAACGAGGTGTTTGGAATGTATTCTATTAATTGTGGGACTGTTTTTTATAATAAAGTTTTTTGAAATCTATAAACTACTTATATTTTATTACAAACCATCGTGTGCAAAAAGTAATTTTCTTCTCGTATTATCTGTTATAAATTTTTAATTCAAGTTAAATAAGTTTTGTGTGTATAGTAATATTGATTTTCCTTATTATGAATAATTGAAACAAATTATCCGTTTGAAATATTTAATATTGTTGAGAAAAAAGGAAATTTTTTTTCTTTATTCTATCATGGCAAAAAATTCTCGTATTGATAAAATTTGATAAATTAAGATATCTATATAAGCAAAAATTAATAAATAGAATTTATTTGATCACTTTTCGTACTTTTATTATATTTATTATATTTAAAAGTATAAAAAAATGTGCGTAAAATGTAAATTCTGAGACACATTTCTGTTATTCGGTAAAATGGCCAAAAAACGTAAGAAAAACTCCCAAATACTTGTACTCTTACCTGAAGTAATTATCCGACAGATGTATTCGTTTATTATTCTTTTGTAAACAAATAAACATTAGTTTTTACAGTTTTAGAAAAATTAATACAGCGTCGAATTTGACGTCTATGGTTTGTTTGGTTTCTCTCTGGTCACGTGACTAAAGCAGGTTAAAACGCGCCGATGCAGCGCTTGCGCAATACGCCTCGCTTCCTTCAACCAATCAGATAACAGGCGCGAATTTCAAATTCTAGAAAATTTAAAATTCGCGCCTACAACGCTTGCATTTGATTGGTGGAATGAAGTGAGCTTCTCTGCACATGCGCGAACCGTGTGAACGGAGCGCTTTTTAGCCGGTTCGGTTCCTAACCTCAAAACTAAATAATACAGAATTGACAGCGTTGACAGAATCTACAAAATAGTCGATATTTTAATGATTTTAATTAATTAATTAATAATTGTTAAATCTCTTTTATCGTTTTCTTAACATTTTTATTAGTTTCCATAGAGCCAAAGTGTTAAAAATAGAAAAGAAATGGAAGAAAATTGTGTGACTTTACTGCCAAGAGATTCGGCGAAATTTATAAGTGAACATTCGAAGAATGTTTTTGTTAACGAAAAAGGGGTGAAGGATATTTCAAGCTTGGTAACTTTATTAATTATTTTACATCTTTTTTATTAACCGTGTATTTCTAACTAGGCTTTAAGATTTCATTCAATTTTTTGTACCCTCGAATTTTCTCCTCGTTCTTAAAAAGTATTTTTTTTATATCCTTTTTACAATTTGTTTTACGAATTACATTTGGCAAAAATTCGCTCAATTTGAAACTTGGATATTTCTGTAGATTCTCGAAGGATTGAAGAGCGGGGAAATCTCCAAGGAAAATTTCTTCAATCATGAATTTTTACCAAAAGAATATGACTCGAAAGTAATTGACTGGATATTCGTGTTAAATACCTTGAATTTTTGCTTCTGGCGAAAAAAGAATGATGTCCACTGGGAGGTGAAGGGAGAAAGTGGATATTTTGCCCTCTGTGCTGCCGTTAAACGAAGTCTAGAGGTATTTAAAATCATTATCAAATTATTTTATCAAAATTGTAGAAAAAATACAATTTTCAAATTTAAAATCAAACTGAAAATTGTATTTTTTCTTTAAAAAAAAAGTTTACCGAAGAATTTATTTTTTAAGAAACAAAAACTATTGAGAATTTTTATTCCGAATTTTCCGGATTATCGAAAAATTTTCCAAGAAGTTATTTTTTTTTGTTCAGGAAAGTTGAAAGTGGGAAAAATACTTATTCGAAAGTTAATTCCAGATTGATAAATTTTCTTTTAGGAGGGGATTCCAATTTTGGATCCTGGTTATTATTCGAAAATAACGAGAAAAGAATTAGAGAATATTTTTCGAAGCGATTGCGGTACGGTTGAGATTCCCTTAATTGAGGAAAGAGTGCAAAATTTACAAGAGGTCGGAAGGGTTCTTCTTGAAAAATATAATGGTAATATTCGAAATTCGTCAAAGTTTCCCTCGTTTACAACGAGAAAGATTAGAAAATCTAATTCTTATTATTTATAGGCACATTTCTCGAATGTGTTAAGCAATCAAGTGGATCGGCATTAAAATTGTTAGACATTATTGTCAAAGATTTTGTTTGTTTCCGCGACGAAGGTGTTTATCGTGGCCAGAAAGGTAAGTGAAAAACAGAAAGAGAATTTGCATTTAAAAATAATTAATCACAATAATTAAAATAATCAACGTAATAATAAAACATAATTTTAATTACAAATTTCCCTGAATAATTATTATATATTTTTTATTATTTGAATCTAGTTATTACTTTGATAAAGATTTCGGAAAAATTACCCAAGAAAAGGGTAATAACTAATTAATTATTTAATAAATTAATTAATAAATTAATTAATATAATAATAATAAATTAATTTTAATAATTAATTATAATAATTAATTAATTAATTTTCCTAGTAAGATTTTTAAACATTTCTTTTTATTTTCACAGTTTCATTTTACAAAAGAGCGCAGATAGTCGTCGCCGATATTTGGGCCTGTTTCAAAGGAAAAGGTTTGGGAAATTTTCCCGATCTTGATGAACTGACGATGTTCGCTGATTATCGAGTTCCACAAGTTCTCGTACACTTTGATGCCTTGAATTACACTTCGTCTTTACACAATTCCCTGGAATCTGGTATGTAGATTGTAGAATATGATTCGAAAATTATTTTTTTTGAAGGTAAGAATTTTCTTTTTCCCCTATAAAAAATTATTTTCATTTATTAATTTTTCGTTACGTTTAGAAATCGAAATGAAAGCAGGCTCCGAGGAAGAAATCGAAATCCGCGGATGTTCAATCGAAGTTGTCGAGAGAATTGTCAAGGAAATTAAGACACAGTCGCCAGATTTGGACTGCAATGCTATTCAAGTGGATTTTTATTTATGGTTTTATCGAAGGCAACATGCCCTGGAATTAGAGAAAGTGCCTTTCCATAAGGTTCGAACGATTTATTACTAATTTTTCTATTAATAAACATTCTTTCAGAAAAATCGTTTTTTAAATTCATTTTTATCCGAATCTTTTAAATCGTTTAATTCACTTAATTCGTTCAATTCGTTTAATTCATTTAATTCGTTTCAATTCCTTCAGTAGTATTTCAATTATTTTTTTCTAATAGTAATTATAAATTTATTTATTTCTTTTAAATTTACAATCGTATATGGCAGATATTATCCTTCTCGCCCTTCACTGATTTTAGGTTTCAATGAATAAATTTCAATAACCTTGAATGGCAATAAACTAAAATTTTACAAGACTAAAAATTAAATGAGCGTATAAAAAACAGTATTTTACATTTAAATTCTAAATTATTAGATATATCGATATTTTCACAACAGATATTGTTTACTTTGTTTACTTTGTTAACTTTGTTAACGTTGTTAACTTTGCTTCTGCAGTTGTTCCCAAAATTGAATATTATTTTTCAATTTACCAGGAGAAATAATACTGATATCGCCAATTGAACTTTTATTATTTTCTGCTTCGTTTCTTTCGTTTTCGGATGAATTTTGTTCAAGTTGTTTTGGTTTTTCAACGAGAAGAATTTCAGGTGTCGTTGATCTTTTTTTCTCCATTTTTAGCTAGCAAATTATATTAAAATATATCAAAAATTATTATTAATATTATTATTAAATACTAGATGACAATAAATTTAAATTCAACTCACCATTGAAGAATTAATTTCAGTTGATTTGCTGAACGCTTTAGCGAGTTTTCTCACCGATGGCAAAATTGGAATCGAGCTTTTCTCGCTCGTAAGATCTTCCACTGAATTCACGAAAATTTCCCTCCCATTTTGTTCTTCATCGTCGGAAAAATCAATGTCGGCAATATTTGGCACTGATTTCGCTGAAAATATGCCACTCATTGGATAACGAAAATCGTCATTATCAATTTCACTCGAATTAAATTCATTTTTTCCATTAAGAATCTTTGGTTTTTGCTCCGCTTGACTGTGATTTCTACTATCAAATTGAATCGATTGCGTTCGTCTCAGGCCACATTCGTATCCAAATGATTTTAAATCCAATTTATTTATCACTCTCTGTTGAGATGATGCTTTAGTTTCGAAATTAATATCCCGAGTTGTATTCTTACTGTCCTTATTATTGAATCTTGCATTTATTTCATTCTTATTGTTTCTTCGCTCTTTTTCCAATAATTTTTCAACATCGGAATTTTTCCAACTTTGCGATGGTATTATTGTTTCACTTGTACTTCTCGTGGCTGCTGCTGCTTCTTCATTATTCTTCTGACAATTGGAAACTTTTAATTGACCTTCTCCATTCACGAGGCTATTTGATTCATAATCTATGATATCATCCTGAAACAAAATAAAACAATTTTTTTGTTATATAATTTTTCTCCATGGGAAATCAAAAGGCAACAATTGATTTTGAATATTGTTATTCTTAGGTATTAGAAAAATTACAAAATACGTTCTTTTATTTGATTTTTTTCTCTCTTCGTCTTAGATGAAGGTTTTTTATTATTATTTAATTTTGAACCTCGTCCTTTCGTGGCGTTTTCGAAAATTCAAATTGGAAAAAATTATGGAATTGGAAGAATTATTGTGGGTTAATGAAAAATTATGACTTCTCATGAGAACATCGTTTGTTAGTCAAGAGAAAATTTGATAAAAATACTCACCCGCTTTATTTATTGCGAGCAGGATACAGAATACGGTAAAAATGGAATCATTTGTCGTTGAACAGTTGAAATAATATTTAGTTATTGAAAAAGAAAACAAAAAAACAAAATAAAAGTAGTAAATAAAAAATAAAATAAAAATGGTAAATAAAAGAGGAATGGTAAATAAAAGAGGAACAGTAAATAAAAAATAAAATTGGAACAGGAAATAAAAAACAAAAATTGTAAATAAAAACTGAAATAGGAACAGTAAATAAAAAACAAAAATACGAAATAAAATAGAAATAGTGAACAGAAAATTAAAATAGTAATTAAAAAATAATATAGAAACAGTAAATAAAAAACAAAAAAGTAAAAAGAGTAAACAAATAAAATAGTAAACAAAAGGCTTTTTAATTAACAAAAAGGAAAAGTTCCAAATTAAATTTTCTTTTGCATAAAATTGAAATAATTTTGCAAAGTGAATTTAATTCTTTAATTCTCTAATTAATTCTTGAATTCTCAAAAACTCTGTGAGTTTATTTCATCAAACTGATTACTATTAAACGTTGTACTATTAAATTCCTGAAATTTTCGTCTTCCAATTCCACCAAATGTGTGATAATTCCCAGCATGAAAATTCCAATATCTTTTTCCATTAATACAAATCATTTGATTTTCCTTAGCTAATCGAAAATTATTTCTCGAGTTCTCATAATCCTTTTTTTCATAGATATTTATGAAATCGAAATTATTGATAAATTCGAGGGAACTTTCAAAATCGTCTTCAACTTCATTCTCTAATTTTTTATTCTCACAATTAAATAGAGGATTTACTGTGATTTGTTTGTTTCGAAAATTTATCAGTTTTAAAAAATCTCTTTGTGGAGAATTTTTAATTTTATGAAATTTATTATAATTACTATACTTGAGAGGAATGTCTGATTGTATTTCTTTTTTATTTGCGATTTTTTCTGCAGTTTTAGTATTTTTTGATAATTTTCGATTAATTGCAGTATTAATCGTGTTAAATAAATTCTCATCGTTTTTTACACTAAAAGAACTGCAGATATTTAATTGACCATAACTCACCTCAATTTTTGAATGTTGATTTGTTTCTAAATCTTTTTGTTTTTCTTCGTTAGAAGTTATGGCATCGTTGATGTAATAATCTCTCGCAAACCTGTGTGAAAAATTTTTTTATTTTGTTTTTTATATTCGAAATAAAATTCGAGATTTATTAAAATTAGGATTTTTTTTATTTAAAGTTATTATTATTATTTAAATTAATAATTTAATTAAATTTCCATTAAACAGAAGTAATAGAAATAAATTGCGAAATTTTAATTGATTTTAAATTTAATAGAAATGGTAAAAATAAATTGCAAATTTATAAAATTAAAAATTTCGAAATTAATTCAATTATTTAAATTAAATTGAAATTATTTTAGTTAATTAAAAAATTAAATTAGGTGTAAAATTCAATTATTTAAATTTAATTGAAATTAGTTTAGTTAATTAAGAAATTAAATTAGGTGTAAAATTTAATTTAATTCGAATTTAAAAAATTGTTTTACCTTTTGAAATCGACATTCTTCGCTCCTAATACAATTTGTACAGGTTTATCACTTGGTTTTGAAATATTACTCCTAAAGAAAGAGTAAAAAAAATGTTTTTTTTAAATCAGATTGCAAAATAAGTTGTAAGAAAAAAAATCGTAATCACTTACTCAGTAATTATACTGTAACAATTGTATTGTCGTTCCAAAAGTCGCTTTTGAATATTTTTCTTGCTATACGGATTATTTTTAATTGGACGTGCATTTTCCCACTTTCTGTGCTCGCGTTCTGCGATTGTTCCTGAGAATTCGAAAACATGAATTTCAAATTAAGAGCATACGAAAAACAAATTGCAAAATTATTTATTATTATTTTTAATTTTATTTATTTAGTTATTTTTAATTATATTCATTAAATATTTTTAATTATATTCATTTAATTATTTTTAATTATATTCATTTAATTATTTTTAATTATACATAATTTTTGTAACATTTTTATTATTATTAATATTGTCAACGAAATTAATTCACAATATTTTCTTTTATAGAAATTTGATTAAATTTGCCGACAGATTAAAATTACCTGGTCGTGGAGGTGTGGCCAATTCAACTTCATCCTCAATTTCATTTTCGAGATTTTCTCCTTTAATGAACGCCGCAGAGTCGCGGCACTTCCTGCAATGTGGTATTTTCGTTTTATGCTAAATTATCTTCATAAAGAAATTTCCTTTCAACACGGAATCTCTAAAGTTGACTTTTAACAAAATTTCACAGAATTTCGTGAATTTTTAAATTCAAATTTCGATTTTCAATTTTATTTCAATTTATTTCATTTTATTTTTCGAAGTTTTCAACAATTTTTAAATCAAGAAACAAATAACGATCGTTAAAGTTAAATAAGTTGCTGGATTTTAATTAATTTCTGATTAATTGAATTCATTCGTAAAAATTGACGAAGCATTTAGAAAGAAAAATATTTCCAGTGCTAAAAAAATTGCTAGTGAAAAAATTTATTTTTTAATTTAGATCCTTGTGGTTAAATTACAGTTTATGGAGATTTCAAATCTTACCCAAGAGTATTTGAAGACGATGAGGATGTTTCAGGAATTTTTGAAGACGATTCGTGATCCACTTCATCAATTCCCATGGGTCCGTAAATTTTCGTCAAACTGTCCATGTGTTTTTGCGTCGCAGTGTCGAAATGTTCGGTATATTCACTTTCCTGTTGAACTTGATCCTCGGCTGAAAATTGATTTTAATATTTCTCCATTGTAAATTAATTTCAACGCCCAGGAAAAAAAAGTATAATCGACTCAGTGCCTAATAAACTTTTGATTTGTCTCAAATAAATTTTATTTTCTTAAAATAAATTTTATTTGCTTCAAACAGAAATTTTCTGTTTAAATAAAATTCTTATTTGCTTCAAATAAAAATTTTCTGTTCAAATAAAATTTTTATTTGCTTCAAATAAAAATTCTGTTTCAAATAAATTTTCTTTGCTTAAAAAAATTAATGACGAATAAAATTTGTATTTGCTTCAAATAAAAATTCTGTTTCAAATAAATGTTCTTTGCTTAAAAAAATTAATGACGAATAAAATTTGTATTTAAAACAAATAAATAATTTACTAGACTCTGAGACAAATATACTTTTATTCAACTCAAATTTTATTTTATTTTCAAATAAAATTTTTCTCAGAGTGAATTTTTGGTTTTGGGAAAAAATCTTACCAAACATTTCTTCAGTTTCATTTTTTCCATTAAGAAACATTTCCTTTTGCTTCGATTTGAAATTTTCTTCTCTCTTTTCACACTCGAAATTCTCTTTTTTCGATTCAACATTATTTTCCTTTACAAATTTGAAATTACCTCCCTTTTCACATTTCAAGTTCTCCTTTTTCTTACATAAAAATTTATCTTCTTTTTCGCATTCGAAATTCTCTCCCGTCTTAAATTCGTCATTCTCTCCTTTTTTACATTTAAAGTCATTTTCTTTTTTACACTCGAAATTATCTTCTTTTTTACACTCGAAATTATCTCCTTTTTTACACTCGAAATTATCTTCTTTTTTACACTCGAAATTATCTCCTTTTTTAAAATCGAAATTATCTTCCTTTTCGATTCTATTTTCGAAAAATTCAGCACCGCCAAAAATTGGTGATAATTTTTCAATTCCATTTTCGAAGGCAAAAGTTGATGAGAATTTTTCAATCGCCTCCTCCTCTTCATTGTCTGACGGTGACGATTCAGTAGCACTGCTGATTACAAATTTCAGTTCGTGTTCGATTTCATCGTCAGAGGAAATGTCCTCGACATTTTTATCGCCAATCAGAGCTCTGTAGTCTTCGCTTGGATATGGAACCAACATTGACACTGGATCGGATCTAATTTGCATTTTTCTTTTCTGAAAAAGCCAATTTTCCTCCCACGATTCAAGGGGAGTTATATGATCGTGAATCGACTGTTCTTGATTTTCATCCGATGAATCTTGTGACACTGGATGATGAAAAAAGAAAAATTTTCCTTTAATAATTTTTTTTTCTATTTTATATTCGAAATTGAAAAAGTATTCTCTAAATTTAATATTAAAAATATTGAAACTCTTTTTTAAATTGCAGAAAAAAGATCGTAAAAGTGCAAATACCAATATCCATTCCAAATTCCGGAAATGGAACTCGTCGAGTGCTTGAAAAATCCACGTCATTTTCCTCTTCGACTTCTTCAATGCGCTCTTCTATCTGGAATAATCAGGCAAAAAGTAGAGTTAAATTAAATTAAATTAAATATAATTTTTAATTTAAATTCAATTCGTTTAGTTTCGACTTAATTAATAGTGAATTAATAAATTTAACTAAACTAAAAAATTTTTAAATAAATTTTCCTAATTTATTGTATATCAACCACAGTTTGATATAAAGGGAGAATAAAATTGGAATTTCATAAGGATTTTCTGAAATTCCGTAAGAAATGGATAATTTTTTCCTCGTCTCGAGAACAAGTCAATTTGAAGGAAGGTCAGTAAAGTGAAGAGAACAATATAAATAACTTCCATTCCCATGGCTGTTTATCTTTAACGCTGATTTTCCGCAGCATTCTTCTATAATTCTCGAATGACTCGAATGATACTGCTATCATTAACTGTTAATGATTCAAGAAAAGAAAAAGCAGTAACAATGTATGGTTCAATGGATTAATTAGCTAAGTCTGTATATAAACACACTTTTTCCCTCCTTCTCAATAGATAAAAATAAATAAATATTGAAAAAAAGTCGCAATAAACGAAAAGGAGAAGTTAACTTTTACAATTACCGTAAGAGACAGCTGTTCTTGTCCTTTTTCAAAACTAGTTTCGATTTCGCCTGAAAGGAAAGTTGTTTTAATGTATCCATTATTGTTTTTTTTGCCTTTTTAATTTGTGTAGGTAATTAAATTAACATTGAAATTGATATTTTAAATGGTATTTTAATCATAATATTATACTCACTATTTTTTTTCCTATTGGGTGATATTTCTGATAAGATATTTCTATTTCCGTCAACGTAATCGCTTTGAAATTTTTCTATCACCTGTTGAAAGAAAAGAATTTTTTTAAAAATTATTTTCGATTGGAAATGGTGTGAAAATTTTTTATTGTTTTGACTTTTTGGAAAAATTACTTTATTAAGTATGGCTGTGGCTAGAAGATCTTCGAAGGTTGAATTCTCCTTTTCTTTCTCCGCTTTAGAACTTCTTAATCCTGGCAGCATTTTTGCCTCCTCGACAACACGTTCCACAAGTTCTTTGAGTGCCATTTGGGCCATGCTCGCCGTATTCGTTGTACTTTTGTCTGAAAAAAAATATTTATTATTATTTCAAAATTTATTTAACATTTATTTGCTAAAAAAATATTTATTCGCTTTAAAAAATATTTATTTGCAGCAAAGAAAATTTTTTTGGCTTCAAAACAATTTATTCAATCAAAGAAAATTTTATTTGCATCAAAAAAACATTTATTCGAGTTAAAAAAAAATTTACTTGCACCCAAAAAAATATTAATTTGCATTGACGAAATATTTATTTGCTAAAAAAATATTTTTTCCGTTAAAAAATATTTATTTGCAGCAAAGAAAATTTTTTTGGCTTTAAAACAATTTATTGAATTAAAGAAAATTATATTTCCATCAAAAAAATATTTATTCGTTCAACAAAAATTTACTTGCACCCAAAAAAAATATTTTATTGCATCGGAGAAATATTTATTTGCTAAAAAAATATTTATTCGCTTAAAGAAAATTAATTCCACCAAAGAAAATTTTATTTGCACCAAAAAAATATTCGTTTGCTTCAAATAATTATTTATCTCTGTCAAATAATTTTTACTGAATAAAAATTGTACAAAGAAATTGTGATCAGAAAATTGCACAAAAATTATTCACGAAAAATTGTAAATAGAAATTTTTAAAAAATTTGCAGAATATATAAAAATATATAAAAATATATAAAAATTCTTAACTAAAAATTGTAAAAAGAAATAGTGATTAAAAAATAGTAAAAAATGACAGAAAATATTGGAAAAAAAATTATTATCGAAAAAGAGAAATAAAAAAAATGTTATCGAAAAATTGCCATCAGAGAGTTTCTAAGTTAGTTAGAAGACAAGTTTGTGCAACTTTCTTAAATCAAGTGCCAACTTTGACGATACTGGTTGATCAGTCACAAGCAATTTCTCCTTCACTTTTAGTTCAACTCGGAGAAATTTTATTTTATTTCCTTTTATTATTTCATTTCACGTTTTTATTTTTATTTGAAAAAAATCTAATTATAAGGAGTTTTATAACAATTTATATTTTTATTTCCCCTGTGTATATTAATAATAATAATAATATTGGAGAATTTATAGTTTTTTTCTTTTCTATTTTTGAGTAAAATTGATCATTAATTAAATGAATTTTTTTGTAATTTCTTGAGGGGAAAAGAAATATAAATAAATAAACAAAAATTCATGGTATGTTATAATTAAATTAAGTGCTAAAGCAAAAAAAAGAAAAGAAACTAATTGAAGAAAGTGAGAAAGAAATTAATTCCCGGGCTATCATTAATATTGTGAAAGAGCTCAATTTTTGCAATTTTTTAATAATCCCCTCTTTGCATATATTTCTCTTTTCTCCTTCGGGACAGAGGAATAGCTTGATAGACTGAAATTCGGCACCTTTTGATATTTAAAGTAGATTTAAATTTACAAAAACGTTTTTAATTCTATACAATTTTAATTTTCTATTTTTTATTTCACAGGTTTTCAATAAATTTATAATTTATTTATAATGTTTAATAAACGATTAAACTAAATATAAATAATTAAACTATAAATAATAAATTATTTAATTTAATTAAATAATAAATTATTTAATTATTATTTAATACATTTTTTTTGCTGTTTGAATAAATTGTCCTTTTGAATGTAATTATTACCATTTTTTTTCGTGATGATTATATAGACGAAGTAAATTACAATTAGACCGCCAATTAAAGTTAACATTTCTTTAAATAATTCCCCAAACATTTATTACACTTTCACAATAATTAACATAATTGATGTAATTGAATTCTCATCATCACTTCCAGTTTTTAATTACCACGTCATTTCTTTTTTTTTTTATTTTTTATTCTTCCTTAGAGTCTTGATTCAGCACATCTCACTTTTTTATTCTTTCGCATTGCAATAGTTATTCTATTTTCAATTCGAAAACTTTAATTCCTTCAAATATTTCATTGCCACATACATTTTTGTACGTATTTTTATTTTTAAATTTAAAATCTTTATGTTTCTTCAAAAAATAAGGGGAAAAAAATAATTATAGTAAATATTGTAACTATTTCGGTATTTTTATCGTTGATTATAAATTCTAAGGAAAATTTGTAAGTTATGAATTAAATTATTTTAATTTATAATTATATTAATGATTATTATAGTATAATAAATAATGATTGATAAATAATTATTCACTGAGGAAAATTTAAATGATTGCGCTACTCATAAAAAAATATTTATTGCTCTTAAAAAAAAAAATTTATGTATTTACTTTAAATAAATATTTGGTTGGCTCAAATAAGTATTTTTTTGCATCAAAAAATATTTGTTTCAAATAAACTATTACTTTTCAATTAAATAAATATTTATTTCCATCTAAGAAATTTTTATTTCCATCAAAAAACTACTATTTGTATTCGAAACAAATAAAATTTTCCGGAAACAAAATTTTAACATTGAACCAAAGAAAATTTATTTTAAACGCTCAACAATTTTAATAATTGAATTATTTCCATCAAAAAAACATTTATTTGTATAAAAAAAATATTATTTTGCCAAAAAACTATTATTTACTTAACAAAATATTTATTTGCTTAAAAAAAATGTGATTTACCTAAAAAAAATATTTAATTGCATCAAATAATTTTTACTGAATTTAATAAAATGCTCCATTTGATTCAAATACAGAAATTATTGGTTCAAAAAAAATCCTTTGGTTCAAGTAAATATTTATTTAATAATTAATCGCTTAGTTGAACCGAATAAATTTTTTCAGTGTATATAACAGTTCATGTAATTATAATAAAATAATAATATAATTATAAATTATTACAAATATATGAGAATATTTATTTCGTTATCGATTTTTGAAAGAATTCAGTAAATCTGTCAAATACTAAAATAATAAAATCGTCAAATTTGTACAAGAAAAGGTATTTTCTAAAAATTCGTAATAATTTGAAGAAAAAGATTTTATTTTTTCTGCTACCTATATAAAGAATTCTAAAATTCGTCGATTACTATAATCAGTATTGCATAACACTTTATATTAGATAGATAAAATGATATGATTGGAACTTTAGATATATTTATCTAACCATTTTATAATTATTAATCCTTTCAAAGTTCCGATCAATAAAAATTTTAATTTTTACTATTTTTTACTACAATTCAACTTCAAAAAAAAAAAATTTGAATTCTTTTAAATATCCTGAATATTAAAAAAGATTATTAAAATAAATCACCAATTTTTTAATTCAAAAAAATTCTTTTCGGTTCCTTAAATTTTTTCCCACAATTTATTTCCCTGTGGACAAAATTTCAATTTATCAAAATTTAAACTATCACTGGGTTTTTAATTGGAAATTTTTTATTCCAATTTTTTACAATTTAATTTAAACAATCTCCACAACTGGTTTTTACTAATAAAAAATTATTTTCTCGATAAAATTTTGAGAAAAAAAATTTAGAAAACAATCGAAAATTTATCTAGAAAAATAATTCGAATTTTCCTTTTTCAAGTTTATAACATTAGATCATTGAGTTTTACGTAATTTTGATTCACATGTGATGAGTTACAATTTACTATTTACAGTTCGGTATTTTTTCTGTTTCTTTTTACTGAAAATAATAAACTCGAGTTTCGTATTTTTTTATCAAAACAAATTTTATTTTTTGTTTCTAATTTTTTCTTTATTGTTTTTTAAATTTTTGTTTGAATCGAACCGTTTATAAATGTTTGTTATTAAGTAGCAGTTAAAAAAATAATTTAATTAATTAATTTTATTTTTTTTTCACTGAAAAAAAATTTACTCAAATTTCTTCAATTTTTTTTGTTTTTTTATTGTTGTTTTAAATCGAATTGTTTATAAACTGTTATTAAGTAGCAGTTACAAAAAATCACTGATATTTTTTTTTTTATTTTTTTGAAAAAAATAGACTCGAATTTTTTTTAATTTTCTTTTATAAAAGTTAATTTAAATTGAACTGATTATAAACGTTTGTTATTAATTAGCAGTTGAACAAATCACTGAATTTTTTTCCCCAAATAAAAACTTTAAGGGACACTGTATTTTTTTGCATTGTTAAAAAACACTGTTTAATTGGGAAATTAATAGAAAAAATGAAAATTTGCTGTTAACTTTTTTTTTAATTAAAGAGAAACACTCTTGTAGTTTGTAATGTCGAGGCGACTGAGCCTGGAAAGAAACGACGTACCACATTTGCTCTATGGCTTCTTTAAGTGGGGGATCTTACCTGTTTTCATTCTAAATTCAACAGAGATATACTGAATGTCGCCGATTATGTTACGCGGCCTTGAACTTTTCCCTCTAATTCATTCATTAAATATGTATCAATTGGGAAGAAAAACTATTTAGATGAATCTGCAATTACTCCATTTTTTACTTCCCTCAAAGCTCAATATTTAATTAAAACAATTTTTTGCATCATTTTTTTTCTGCTGATAAAAAGAAATGTACAACTAGAGAAAAATTTATTTCGACCAAAATTTTTATTTGAATCGAATATAAAATTTCTTTGAAACAAAATTTTTATTTGAACCAAATATAAAATTTCTTTGACACAAAATTATTGTTTAAATCAAATATAAAATTTTTTTGAAACAAAATTTTTATTTGATCCAAAATTTATTTGATACCAATTTTTTATTCGAACACAAATTTATTTGAAACAAAATTTTTATTTGATCCAAAATTTATTTGATACCAATAATTTTTTATTCGAACACAAATTTATTTGAAACAAAGTTTTTCCTTGAAACAAAAAGTTTTTTACCAAAAGGTTTTTGAAAGGAAATTATTACTTGAACCATTTATTTGATGCCAAATTTTTATTTGAACTAAAATTTATTTGTAACAAAGTTTTTACTTGAACCAGAAATTATTTGAAACAAAATTATTGTTCGAATTAAATAAAAAAATGTCTTTGACACAAAATTATTGTTTGAATGAAATATAAAATTTCTTTGAAACAAAATTATTGTTTGAACCAAATAAAATTTATTTTATAAACAAAGTTTTGCTGGAACCAAAGTTTGATTGAAAAAAAAATTTTATTTAAACCAGAATTTTGTTGAAACAAAATTTATTTTTGAAGCAAATATCAAATTTTAACGAAACAAAATTTTTATTTCAATCAAAAATTTGTTTAAACCAAAATTTTTATTGAAACCAAAATTTGTATGTTCAAAACAAATAAAAAAAAATTTATTAAATAAATAAAATTTCTCGGAATCAAAATTTTGACTTGAACCAAAGAAAATTTATTCTAAACGCTTAAAAATTTTAATAATTGAATTGATTTAGAGTTTATTTTAATTTAGAATATTTTTTCTTGTCGTGCAAAAATATTTTCATTTTTCAATATTTTTTCTTCAATATTTTCCATTCTTATCTATATTTAGTTATTGCTGTTGTTGTTTCATTTTTAATTGGCCGAACATTCTTTCAAAAGTAAAAATTCAGTTTGTCTGCGAATGGAAAAAGTGGAGATAGAATTTTTTTTTGCCTGCGAGTATAAAACAATTCTCAACTGGTAGAGACGGCATACTTTTCTTCTTTAATAAACCTCTTTTAAATGGATTAATGTTGACATTTATCGATTTTGACCTCATTAAAACAAGAAAGAAAAAAAGAATAGCGTATTTCGTTGTTATGCAGTTTTACGCAGAGAGATAAGAATACCCATACATTCGCAATTTACTTACGATAAAGGCAGTAACTACTTTTAGACGTAATATTATTTTTTGTCAAGTAAAATACATTTGAAACAAAAAAAAAATTTTTAATTTAAAATTTATAAAAATTTTACTATATTTTCAAGCATAAATTTATTAAAACTAGATTAAGATAATTGTAGGACTTAAATTCATACTCTCAAGGGGAAAATTCGGTCAAAAATAATGGTTTTAAACGATTCGAAACCTTCTTGTTTTAATTTGACAATTTAATAATAAATAATAATAAATAAATGATAACAGTAATAAATAATAATAATAAAAAAATAATAATAAAAAAATAATAATAATAAAATAATAATAATAAAAAATAGTAATAGTAATAATAATAATAATAATAAAAAATAATTTTTAGGAACACTTTTTATGAATATTTTCTAAAGAAAATTTTTGCAAATATTTTCAAACATCTGCAGTTTCGTATCAACTTTTACGTACTTTGAAATCTTTTACATTCAATTTTTTTAATTGAATTTCAATTAGTTTTTTTCGTTAATCCTTGATCTATCGCCTGATAACAAAAAGTGATTATATCATTTTCAGAGAGAAAAAAGGAAAAAATACAAAAAAGACAAAAAAAAAAGTAGTAAATGATATTTTCTACGAAAAATAAAGATATTTACATTCTCAAGAATGCTCAAAAGGTGGCAGCATGTACTGGATATTTTTTTTCCAAACTCATTTCAATAAATTGTGCGCAAATTTTAAATATACTTAAATTTTATTTTATTTTATTTCATTTACTAAAAAATTAAAATAAACTTTTATTTTGTTGTTTCTCTAGGATAACGAAAGAATTAATTTAAACAATTCCACTCAGGAAAAAATTTCATTTAAACCAAGAATATTAATTAATTTCAGTTAAATAAATGTATATTTGTCTCAGAATCAACTTAATTGTTTATTTACTTTAAATAGAAATTTTTATTCGACAAAAATAAAATTTACTTGAAACAAAAATTTTTATTTGAACCGAATATAAAATTTGTTTGAAACAAAAATTTTATTTGAATTAAATATAAAATTTCTTTGAAACAAAATTTATATTTAAACCAAAAATTATTTGTTATAAACTTTTTATTTGAAACCAATAAAATTTATTGGAAACAAAATTTTTATTTAAATATTAAAACCAATAAAATTTCTTTCAAACAAAACTTTTATTTAAACCAAAAATTATTTGTTATCAACTTTTTATTTGAAACCAATAAAATTTATTGGAAACAAAATTTTTATTTAAATATTAAAACCAATAAAATTCCTTTCAAACAAAACTTTTATTTAAAAATTAAAACCAATAAAATTTCTTTCGAACAAAATTTTTATTTGAACCAAAATTTATTTGATACCAAATCTTCATTTGAACCAAAATTTACTTCAAAATTTGTACTTGAACAAAAATTTCTTTTCAAACCATATTTTTATTTAAACCAAAATATCTTTAAAACAAAATTTTTATTTCAACATAAATTAGTTAACGAACCAAACAAAAATTTTTTCGAAACAACATTTTTACTTGAACCAAATAAAATTTTTTGGCAACAATTAAATTTTTAAACCAAATAAAATTTTTCTAAAACAAATAAAAAGTTTAGAGTAGGTTCTGTGAAGAAAAAATGTTGAAAAAAATATGTTTTTTCTGATTGTAAAAACTTTGCTAAAATAGTAAAATATTTGGCTTACATGCTGAATGATGATAAGTTCGATTTATTGGATTTATATTTATTTCAATTAGATCTTCTATCATTTTCTCATCTGCGTCTCGTATAATTTCCATCGAATTTTCTTCCTTTTTATCATCCGCAGTCGTCTCCAAATCGTGTTGCACATGCTCAACTCCTAAAATTAAATAGAAAATTAATTATTATTTAAATATAATTAACTTTTTAATTTTTTTCTTTTAAACAGAAAAAGGTTTTTGTTTTCGAAGTAAATAAATTATTTTCTACAAAAATAAATTGTTTTCTATATGAATTAATTAATTTTGAAGAAAATAAATTTTTTTCCAAACAAATAAATTGATTGTACAACAAATAAATTAATTTATAAATAAATCAATTGATTTTGTAACAAATAAATTAGTTTATAAATAAATTGATTTTGTAACAAATAAATTAGTTTATAAATAAATAAATTGATTTTGCAACAAATAAACTGAATTTAAAAAAAATAAATTGTTTTCTAAATGAATTAATTAATTTTGAAGGAAATACATTTTTTTCCAAACAAATAAATTGATTTTGATACAAATAAATTAGTTTATAAATAAATAAATTGATTTTGCAACAAATAAACTGAATTTAAAAAAAATAAATTGTTTTCTAAATGAATTAATTAATTTTGAACGAAATAAATTTTTTTCCAAACAAATAAATTGATTGTGCAACAAATAAATTAATTTATATATAAATAAATTGATTTTGTAACAAATAAATTAAATTATAAATAAATCAATTGATTTTGCAACAAATAAATTAGTTTATAAATAAATTGATTTTCAAACAAATAAATTAATTAATTTTGAGAAAAATTAATTTTTTTGGTAAAAAATAAAAATTTCAATTTCCTTTCAAAGCTTTATATTCACAAACTTACTCATCAAATATTTCAAACAATAATATTTACTGTACAATATTTAATTATTTTTTTCGCTTTTATTTTTTTTACATAACATTTTACGCGATATAATTAATTATTACAATTAATCACAATAAATACCGCATGTCTCTTTGTGGTAATATTTCTTTATAATAACACACTCTTTGAAGGCTTGTTATAAAGAAGAAAAAATTTCGCATCCTTTATATGATTAAGTCATCATCATTATCGTCATCAAATTGTTATTTCATCTTTTTCATTTTTTTTTCTTCACATTTTAACATTTCAATTTCAGTTACAATACGAACGTTTAAAAAATGTTTGTTGTTTTTTTTCTTCTAATTCTAATTTTTTTTCACAAGTGCATTTATATATATGTATATGAGAGAAGTGGAGAAAATCACGTGGTCCAATGTAAAGAAACCGCGAATAACGGGGCACGATGTTGCTCGAGAGAGTACTGGAGCATAACTGAGGTCTCAGAACTGAGAAGCAAGTTCAATAGAATCATGAAATTTGAGAAGAAATAACACCCACATGCACAATATATTATAAAGATCAGGTGCAAGAAAACTGCAAACTTTCCAATTCCATTTTTTATTTCCTTTTCTTTTTTTTTTGGGGGGGGAAAGGAAAACAAAATTCATAAATATACGATAACAAAATGACGAAATAAAATAGAGACGAATTTTTTTTTCGTTATTAATAATTTCCTGTGTTTGCAAAAAAGACGAAAAAATCGAAAAGAATATTTTTCTCAATGTTAACAAATTGTTTTATTTTTCTTTCAATTCATTTAATTCACTGACAAAATAAATTTATTTCATTCAAAGAATCATTTTTCTATTTGTCAAATAAATATTTACTTGATTCAACTAATTTTTTTCTTACAAATAAATTATATATTTAAACCAGTAATTATAGTATTTGAATTTGCTTTCAAAAAATAAATAAACGAAAAATAAAATTCGCAATTATTTTTCAAGATTTAAATAAAAATCATGGCAAATTTTTTAATTATTTTCAAAACAAATTCAAATTCTTCAATTTTCAGAATTTTCAGAAATGTCAGAAATTCTTCAATTTTCTTCAGAAATTCAATTTTTCCAAAGAAACAATTTTATCAAGATTTCAATTATCTTTAGAAATAATTAAATTATTCGCTCTAAAATTCAATTATTTTCATAAAAAAAAATTCTCTCAAATATTTTCATAAATAAAAATATAATTTTACAGGGATTTTAATATTTTCGTAAACAATTAAATTCTTTTTAGAAGTTCAATTATTTTCATAAATAGTGAAACTCAATACGGACTTTCAATTATTTTTAATACAATTTTAATCAAATTTTCCAAAAAATTAAATTATTTTTTAAAATTTGATTAAAATTCGTCAAAAAAAATTCAATTATTTAAAAATTTTTTTGATGAAATTCTTTGCGTGAATTAAATTTTAAGAAACATTCAATTACTCAATTACTTGTTTATTTTGTATTTAAATAATTGAATTTTCGTAGAAATTTCTAAAATAAAAATTAATTTAAAAATGGATTTCAGTTAAAATTTCAGATAATAATTGAATATTAAAAGCATTAGAAGCGTGAATTTTTAAAAATAATTGAATTTTATTTTTAGAAATAATTGAATTTTATTTTTAGAAGTAATTGAATTTTATTTTTAGAAATAATTGAATTTCAAATAAGATTTCAAATTAAAATCTTTAAAAACCAAATTTGTTCATATTTTTAACTAAAAATTTTGTGGAATTAATTTTTTTGAGAAAAAGTTCAATTGCAAATTTTTTTTCGAAATTATTTACAGCTTTTATTTTCTAATATAACATTTCCTTGAATAATTTACGAATAATTGAATATTGAAATTTCGTAAAATTGAATTTTAAAGAAATGAATTTGAAAATACTCAAAAAAAACTTTAATTGAATTTTTAAAATTTTTTTAATCTGTTTATTTTTATTCAGTATCAAATTTTTATTTGTATTAATAAAAAATGGTTTATTTGAGTCAAATAATTTTTTTTTCCACTATAAATGTTTATTTCGAGACAGAATTGTCCAATCTGTATGGAAAGGTTATTCAATTACTATATTACACTCTAGTAGTAAAATTGTATTCAAGCCGTTATTGCTCTTCTTGTGAAAGCCTAATATAACGGCTTACAATATTTTTTTTGGCATAGTATAAGATTTTGTTGTTCAGATTTTATAATATCATAACGGTTAAACTTCTGCGAAGGAATTCATTTCTTTTTTTATTACGTGACTTTTTCCATTTTACTTCACCATTTTCCTCTTGCTTGTTTTTTATTATTATTATTTGCGAAATGTTTTTACCTTTAAAACAAAGTAATGCCAAAACAAAAAAATTATTTTATTATTATTATTTTTTAAAAGTTCCGCGTGTTGCAAAATTTGTAAAAAATAATTTTTTTTTAAATATTATTAATATTAAGTGAATTAAAAATTAAATTTTACGAATTTCATTAAATTGGTCAAATTAATTCATTTAAAAAACAAAAATTTCTTACTTGTCGTTCTGAATTCGATTGAAGGCTCTGAAAATTCCGTCAATTGGTCTGCAGTCTCTAAACAATTGTCATTTTTCTTGACACATTTTCTGAAAACAAAATAAAATGTATTAAAAAATTGTTTTTATGGTGGGGAAATATATTACAATTCTTTTTTAATATTTTAAAATTTTATATATTTTATATATTTTTAATTTTAAATTAAATTACACTGAAAAAAATTTTACTTGATTCAGATAAATATTTATCTGCAGGGAAAATTTTTTTTTTTCAGCATTTTAATACCTTTCTAGATGTTGTGTATTAATAAATTTCACTCTTAATAATTAATTGTTGCTTACTTAATAATAAATAAAAATATGCAATTATGCTGAGAATAATAATAATTTTCTCAATTCTCTCTCGAGAAGAGAAAAAAAAATTATTTTTTTACTTTTTTTTAACATTAACTTTATAATCTGGTTTGGAACTTTTTATTGAAAATCTATTTTTTTATTACAATCTATAATCAGTTCGTTACTAAATATTTTATGCACTGGTAGAAAAAATTCTTAGGAATTTCGTAAAAAATTGAAAGCTGAATAAGATATTTTCATTATCTGGAAAATAGTAAAAAGTACAAACAATATAAGTAATATAACAATTAGTTTAAGTATTGTAAAAATATATTTTGTTAGATTCACATGAAAAGATTTTAATTTTTGTTTTATATTATGTTATTTTAATTTTAAATTAATTAATTTTAAATTAGCATTAATAGAATAATTTTTATTTTACTTATTTTTTTGTAGTTAATTTATGTAGTTATTTTACTTATTTCTATTTTTTTTAAATTCCATTTTTTATTTAGTTATTTTTTTATTTACATTTTTATTTAGTGTATATTTTTACTTAGTCATTTTTTTATTTATTTACATTTTTATTTAATTATTAATAAAAAAATAACCTTGAAAAATGTATCAAATGATAATGTAATAAGAGATGCAGCCGTGAGTTGTATCGGAATGCTCGCACGCGACATAATCATAATTAAACATTTTTTCGAATTTGTCGAAAACAAGGACCAATTTATTTCGTAAATTCTTTGTGCAACATCTACACTCTGCAATAAATAAATTTTTTAATTTAAAAAAAAATATTTTCAATAAAATTATTAATACAATACAATTAATTATACTAATATTATTTATTATATTCTATTATTATTTGTTTCCGTTTTCACAAATTATTATTTGTTTCCGTTTTCACAAATTATTATTTGTTTTCGTTTTCACAAATTATTATTTAAAAAAAGCGATAAATTTTTTTTCGCCCAAAAAGTTTATAAAAATTTATATCATACAAATTACCTCGTTGATCATTATTTCTCCAAACCAGCAAAGAAGATAAATTTCAAGTAAATAATTATTTAAACGAAAGAGAATAAAGAAAAATTTGGACGAAAATATTTTCACTTTTGCCAATTGATAAATTATCACCCCCAGGGCAATTGTAGTCAGAAAAAATTGTGCAAAAGTCAAAATACTAAATAATTCATTCAACTTTTTACCCATTCTGAAATAAGCACAAATAAAAAAAAAATTAAAAGAAGGAAAAAAAGAAAGAGAAATAAAATATCAATAAATAAATAAACAAAAATAGATTCTACATAAATAATTCCATAAGTGAAAATAAGTAAAAAAATTAAAAATAGATAAATAAAAAAAAATTAGATAAATTTACAAAAATATGTAAATAATTTTTAATTTATATTTTTTTTATAATAAAATAATATTAATTATTTCATTAAATATTAAATTTAATTAAATTTTATTTATTTATATAAATACATAAGTAAAAAATAAATGGATAAATAAATTTAAAAATATGGAAATAAAATTAAAAGAAAAATTAATCGCTCACGAGTAAACATGCCTGTGATGACTTATCCAATCCTTTAAAATTTTCAATTCATTCTTTTTATTTTCTACGTAATGTTTATTATTTTCAATTATCAATAGCGGTAAGAGTTCTAATCGATGTTTAAAAATTTGCAGTTGAGCACAAATTTGCCTCATTATTATTATCAAATACATGTCAATGCAGCATATTAAAATCGAACGTGCATAGGAATTGAAAACTTGATAGACAAATGTAATGTACAAATAAATGTTTCCATCAATAATATTGTAAGGAATCCACATTTTTTCCACGGGAAGAGCTAATTTTGATGATATCAATGTTGGAGCAAATGAAATTACGGATTCAATAACAATATTCATTTCCAACAGAACAATCGTTGCTTTCCTGTATATAAAATTATCACACAAAAATTATTTACTATAAAAAAAAATTTTTTAATCTTTATAATTGTTTATGTGTTTATATTTATAAATACACATTAATAATTATTAAAACATATTAAACTTTATACAAAATATAATTTTTCCAAAATGCTTTTCTACTTTGATTTTTTAATTCATTGACTAAATTTATTTTATGAATATTTTAAATATTTAGCAGTAACAATTATTACTGATAAGTATTAAATTTAAATTACTAATTAAATTATTTTAATTATTTTAATTATTTTAATTACTTTCACAAAAGCATTTTTTGTATTTTATTAATTATAATAAAAGAAGAAAGTTTTTTGAGTGAAAGATTAAATTTCTCCACTTGAGAACGCCAAGGTCACCACTAGGTGTCAGGAAAAATTCCAAGAAGTGACTGAACTGCCATCTAGCAGTGACCTTGGCGTTCTCAGGTGGAGAGTAGCGTCTCCACATTGAATCTCATCATTTTCGTCAATATTCCTACTTCATAGATTAGTTTTCTATTTATAAAAATAGTATAATTAAATTTTTTCCAAAGGAAATTATTATCATCTAATGCATCACGATAGTCGGGTAATTTTTTTCGTTTTTCTAAGTTTGTGTAAAAATAGATCGCCTATAAAAACCTGTCAATGTAATCGAAAGTTTGTTGTATTTGTGTTTCCTGATTGTCGCGTGGTCTGCAACACTTTTCAGTGAACATATCGTCGAATTGAATAATTTTCTTGCGATTCAGTAAAATAATGACAATTTTCACCCACGACGAGCAGGACGTTAGAAAGACAATTAATGATTCTGTCAGTGTGTCAAGACTCTCGGAACTGTTTATTATGTAAATTAACACTGAGACTGCGAATGTCAATAGCAATGTCACATTAAAGACACCGTAGAGTCTATACAATTGTATGGACCATTCCGAGGTCCACGATTTTGGTCGCCAAATTCCAAAATATTTCATAACGGCGAAAGAAACTTTTGCTACTTTCATAGTTTCTCTGGTTTCAAATCATGATTTTAGTTGGAATTACTCTTTTAATTAATACTTTATTTGCTACTGTGAATATTGCTTTGATTACTGTTCTATTGTTGCAATTACTGTTGTAACATTTGTTGCAGTTACTGTTGGAACATTTGTTGCAGTTACTGTTGGAACATTTGTTGCAATTACTGTTGGAACATTTGTTGCAGTTACTGTTGTAACAATTGTTGCATTTACTATTGTAACATTTATTGCATTTACTGTTGTAACATTTATTGCAATTACTGTTGTAACATTTACTGCAATTACTGTTGTAACATTTGTTGCAATTACTGTTGTAATATTTGTTGTACCGATTTTTGCAACTATTGTGGTAATTACTGTAGAAATTAATCTTCTAATTGATATAACAATTAATATTTCAATTACTATAACAATTTTTATTCAACCTTTAAGTCAAAGATATTCCGTTTTTTGTTGGAGAAACAACCATAAACGAAATGAGATGTTCACCTGGTCGTGAACGATTCTAGACTAAAACTAACAAAGTGTTTGCGAATCTTGGAATCGAAAGTGCCAATAAATAATTCATATAGCAGAATCTGGAAAATAATTTTCTCCACGCTGAATAAAATTGATACTTATAGAGCACGCAGAACAAAAGTACAATTATCTTATTAATTATTATCAATGTGAACCGAACACATCTACTATTTTAAACTTCAAACATAAAAGGATCTGTTCTTCGAATCGACAATAATCTTTTATTCATTTGAAAAATTATTTTCTCCAACACTTTTCCTAAAGACTGCGTGTCTCATGGCACACACTTGGGGTAGAATTATCAGATTAATTATTAATCCGTTTTTGACAAAGGACAATAGTTTTATGCACACGCGAACACAGAGTCTTTTTCTTGAAAATTAATTCACTATTCTCAAAGAATAAGAATGACAAATAATATGGGGTTTCTTTTGTAGAAAATAAAATAAAAATTTCATCTCTTTTGTAGAAAATATACAGAAGAGTAATTGTTTGTATCGAAAAAAGTGATCTTTAATTTCGTTCCTCTTCTAAAATTAGATTTTATAATTTCGTTCCGTGTTTCCGAATTCAAATCAGATTAAATTTATGTCTGCTTCTTCAATAGGGGATTGAATCGGATTTTTGTAATTTCATTCCCAGAGTTAACAAAATTTAATCCTACATTTAATCCTGAAGTTCTGACTTTATTACGAGAATTTTTTACGTTCTGCTATATATTTTTATCGGGCAATGAAAAACTGACTTTTAGGAATTAAATGTAAAATCCTCAAATAATGTTAAAGAGGTAAGAGAGAAAATTTTAACTCACTTATTTTTATGGCAAAGGAGACAAGTGTTTGCTGCTGTACAGTCACTGCAATTTTCTCGACGATCAATCAAGAAGGGTTTCAGGCAACAGGCGCAACGATTCTTTTTTACTGAATCCACAGCTCGTCTAAAATATCAAAAAAACATTTTTTCTTTCATAAAAAAAAATTGAAATCTTTCTTTTGTTCTTGTACAAATATTTAAGGGACGAAAAATAAACTTTTAATAGTTAAATTCAATTTACGAAATTTAATAAAAATAAAAATTGTTCGACTTAGAAAATATTGTAAAATTATATTTGCAAAAAGTGTTTTTTCTCAAATATTACAAATTGTTTGATAATTTCAATAATCTTAACAATAATTAATCTTGACAATAATTTCGAATAATAAAGTTTGACTTAAATAAAAAAAATCAATGGATTTAGATATTTTTGTAAAATTCTATTTGCAAAATAATATTAGCCAAACACTAAAATTTGACTTAAATAAAAATTAATTAATTAATTAATTTATTTATTTATTACAATTTAGAACATTTTAGAAAATTCAATTTGCAAAATAATATTAGCCAAACACTAAAATTTGATACTATTAATACTTTTGACTAATAAAGTTTAACTTAAATAAAAATTAATTAATTAATTAATTAATTTATTTATTTATTTATTTATTTATTACAATTTACAAAATTTTAGAAAATTCTATTTTCAAAATATAATATTTGCCAAATACTAAAATTTGATACTATTAAAACTTTTGACTAATAAAATTTGACTTAAATAAAAATTAATTAATTAATTAATTTATTAATTTATTTATTATAATTTAGAAAATTTAAAAAAATTCTAATTTGTAAATTAATATTTCCCTCAAACACTGAAATTTGGTTTAAAATAAAAATGAACTATTTAAAAAAAAATTTGCAAAATATTGTCAAGAAAAAAATTCACACAGTTTAAATATAATTTTTTACGGGAAATATTTCCAAATTTCGGGGTGTGAAAAAATATTAATAACGAAAAATAATTCAAATTACCATAAAAATATATCAAAAAAGTCGTTTCACCGTTCTTTTGAAATACAATTTACATTTAATAAAAGAATACGTTTTCCTTTTACAAATTGTTTTCTTCTGATAATAATAAAACTCGTCATACTGTCATCATTAAAATTTTGCAAACGTTTCTAGACATTATTGAAAAACCCGGATATTTCATTCGAGTCACGTCAAGTCAAATTGAGAAAAAGAGAATTTTTTTTCTCTGCTTTAGAATTCTTTTTTGTTATAATGTAAAATTTTCTTGTCATTTACACAAAAAAAAACATCGGTATTAATTGAAATTTTTTATATTCTCATTCTTTCATAAAAGACTAGAAGTTGTACCCAATTTTTTAATTTAAACAGATTTTTTTTACGTTTGTTCTTAATTTTTCTTTCTAATTTTCATTTTATTTTTTAACTTTCTTTTTCAATTTTCTTTTTAATTTTCTCTTTAATATTCTTTTTAATTTTCTATTTAATTTTTTATTTTCAATTTTAATTTTAATTTTCTCTTTAATATTCTTTTTAATTTTCTATTTAATTTTTTATTTTCAATTTTAATTTTAATTTTCTTTTTAATTTTCTATTTAATTTTTATTTTCAATTTTAATTTTAATTTTCTTATTAATTTTCTTTTTAATTTTCTTTTCAATTTTCTTTTCAATGTTAATTAAAAATTTAATGTTCTAGTGTACAAAGTTTCAAATTGAAAATTAAAATTTTTCATATTGATAATTAAAATTTTTTAATTTTAATTTCTAAAATTGATAATTTAACTCTTTTTTTAATTTTTTTAAATTGAAAACTATTTTTTCAATTTGAACAAAATTTTCTTTTCAATTTTCTCTATCGATAAAAATACACAAAAAAATAAATTCAACTCAAAATATTATTTCTTCTTCAATAGTAAATTTATCGAAATATTTTAAATTGAAATTCAAAATATATTACAATAAAAAGTGTTTGTATGCATATAGAATTTTTCAAGCGAAGGTTACGATAAAAATTTAACTTTCAATTTAGTTGAACCATGTTCTTGAATTTTCTTCTTCAATCTCTGGATCATATATAACGACCTTGAGTACAACGACCTCGATAGTAATTAGAAAAAAGAAGAAAAAAAATGTCGCCATAGTTTTGTTATCTTTTGAAAATTAATACATATATTATCATCTGATTATCTTCGTTACAGCAGAATGTCAAGGTCAAAATGTCTCCGCGAGACACTGGACTTTCTTGCACCTTTCTTCGTTAACAAAATTCAGAAAACAAAATCTTAACTCAATATTTCCTTTGCTTAAAAATAAAATATTTTCCTTTAATTAAAAATAAACCACAATATTTTTTTTTATTTAAACTCTAAACTATTTTTCTAACTTTACCTGAATACTTGATTTAAACATTAACCTCAAGTTTTTTTTATCTACAAACTTGACTCAATATTGTTTTTAATTAAAAATGAAATTCAATATTTTTTTATTTAAAAATTTAAATGAATACCTTTTTTAGCTTTAATTCAATATTTTTATTATTTAAAAGCTTAATTGAAAACTTATTTTTTTCTGTTTAAAAATTGAGAACTTAATTTTCTTTTCTATTTAAAAATTGAGAACTTATTTTTTTTTCTATTTAAAAATTGAGAACTTAATTTTTTTCTATTTAAAAATTGAAAATTTAATTTTTTTTCTATTTAAAACTAGAAAACTTAATTTTTTTTCTGTTTAAAAATTGAATTCAATGCATTTTTTTCACATAATTATAATTAAATTAAATTGAATAATTATTTATTATATAATAAAAACGAAAAAAATCTATAAATGCTTTAAAAAATGTACAGATTTTAAAGAGAATATATTATATTAAGAAGAATACCGACTTGGACAATAGAAAAAAGAAAAAAAATTCGTCAAAGAAAATTAATCTCGCCTGATATCGAATATAAGTGTACTTCTTCTCTTTCTTTTGTTACAAAATTTTTTTTTTTTGCAAGAATTTCCTTTTGTCACGTCATTAATTTTCTCACAAGTACAATGGTTATAGTTTCTCACTTTGTCAAGGGACTTTATTTACACAGAATAATTTTTAAGCATTTCCGCACTGTTTTCCGCAGATGTTTTCTCACTGATTGTTGATTTTATTAAATATTTATTTTCTCCCGCACATTTTAACCAAATTTTCTTTTCTCCAACAATTATCATTTATTATAATGTTGCACTTTTTCTTATGACAACTTTTAAGTCAATTTTACAATTGTTTTTTACATTCTACTATTATTACTATTGTTATTAATTGTTAAAAGTTTGAAAAAAAGTAGCGAACGCGCATATTTGAATTTATATTCCGAAACAAATGACTGTATATTTATAAAATGTTGCACTGTTGCGGAGACTGTTTTGAAAGTGACAGTCTCACGGTGCGAGACTGAAAGTAAAGTGTGTTTCATGTTTACTTTCAACCAACCGCATCACTCTACTTTAATTCATTAATTTTTCATTGAAAAAAAAGTATTTTAATTCCCTTTATACAAGTGTGAAATTTATCTCGAAAAAAAAATTCTATTCTTTATAATAAATTCTATTCTAAATAACAAATTCCATTCTCGTTCACTGCTATCATTTTTATTAACACAGAAACATTCTTTCGAAAAATAATAAAAAAAAAACTTTTTTTCATTTATTTTTATTTTTCCACTGTGTCCCATTTTTGGAGAGTATTTTTTTTGTTTGTTTGTTATTCGTTGTATGCGAATTTATTGCAGAATGAAAGTGATGTCAAGGGGAAAATTCAATTGTTTCTCCTTCAATATAATCAGAAAATTTTCACGTACTATTTTAATATTAAAATATATAGTTGAACTTTAATATTCAACAAAAATAAAATATTAATGGAAAGTTCAGTAGACGTGCCTTTGACATATTTTTTTAAAATTTTTATTCTTTGAAAACTTGTTTTAATTGCAACTTTCTTAAGAAATTTTTCTCCTTAAGGAACAAGTTTAATTTTTTAGGAAAATATGTAAAAATTTTTTCATTGCATAAAACTACTGCCATTTATTCGCTCCAAAAAATAATATTAATGTGTAAAAATAAATAAACTTATAATCCTTTAATGTTGAAAATAAATTTAAAATCAAATTTATATAATTCAGAAAAAATGGGCATTGGACGAAAAATTTAGTTAAAAATAAATTACGTAAAATAAATTGCGTTAAACAAATTGTAGTTAAATTATTTGTTGTTAAATTGTTATTAAATAAATAAATTTATTATATTTATTATATTTATTTTATCTTATTTTATTTATTTATTTATTTATTATATTTATTTTTAAGTAAATTTATTATTTATTTATTATTTACTGGTTCTAAATTGTAAGCAAGTTAAAAAATTGTAAATAAATTGTTAAGAAATTGCTAATAAATTGTTGATAAATTGTTTATAAATGTTAACAAATTGTTAACAAATTGTTAACAAATTGCTAATAAATTGTTGATAAATTGTTTACAAGTGTTAGCAAATTGTTAACAAATTGCTAATAAATTGTTAACAAATTGCTAATAAATTGTTAACAAAGTGCTAATAAATTGTTAACAAATTGATAATAAATTGTTAATAAATTGTTAACAAATTGCTAATAAATTGTTAACAAATTGCAAAAAGTAGTAAAAAAAATTGTTAAAAATTTATAAATAAATTGTAAACAAATTGTAAATAAACCATAAACTTAAACAAAAAAAATTCTCAATTTTAGAGAAAATAATTTTGTTTAAAGCCTAAATAATTTGTGTAATCTGCAAAATTAATTCGCTTCCCCTTAATTTATGTTTTGCACAGCGCGGATATTATTTTCGAGTGCCAGTAATACACATATTGATTTATTTGATTTATGCACATATTATGAAGATAGAAATCCTTAAATATTTTTTTGCATCTCAAGAAGTGGAGTGCGATATGTACACTTGACTGAATTTCATATAGATGAGAAATTTGGTTTATTATCTGGACCACAAATAGCTCGGTGATCTTGACAGATGACCTTTCAAACTTCTATATGTAAAATTCAATTATTCTAATTGGCTAAAAACGTCAAAATAAACAGATCTAAAAATGTATGTGCAAAAGAAGTCAATTATTTTCAGGTCCTTTATTTTTGTACACCCAATTTAAATATTATGCTCGTCTTTGCATTCGAGATTTGATCGCCAAACGAGTAAAACGCGATATTCTAAATTTAAAAACACAATCCTTGTAAATTTTTTGTTTTTTAATTAGAAATTGTTTTTTCTCTTCAAAGGAAAAAGATTGGAAATAAATAATTAATTTTTCGTTAAAAGAAAATGATTTTTTATTTATCTCTAAAGGCAAAAAATATTTTTTTAAGTAACAACGGTAAATTTTATTATATTAGGAAATTTTTTTGGATGTTTCGAGTAAAATTTTCGCTATTTTAGGGGAACTTGTGCTGTTCCAGGTGAAATATTTTTTCCGTGATAAATTTTAATTTGTAAAAATATTTACTAATTTATTTTACTAATTTAAAAAATATTTCTAAATATTTGACAATATTTAAAAAATATTTCTAAATATTTAACAATATTTAAAAAGTATTTCTAAATATTTGACAATATTTAAAAAATATTTTACAATATTTAAAAAATATTTTACAATATTTGTAAAATATTTTACAATATTTAAAAAATATTTCTAAATATTTAAAAAATATTTCTAAATATTTAAAAAATATTTCTAAATATTTAACAATATTTAAAAAGTATTTCTAAATATTTGACAGTATTTAACAATATTTCTAAGTATTTAACAATATTTAAAAAATAGTTTTTTAAATTCTAAATGTGAATAAAATTATCTGTCTATACCTTTTTTTATGTTTTCTACATAAAATTGTTCGGAGAAGAAGAACTGTTAACTTTTTCACTTGTACTGATTTCATGAAGAGCTGCAACTTTACATAAATGTCAAAATAAGTATATTAACTTTAAGTGTGAGAAATAAAAATATTTTTAATAAATATATTATTGTTTTTTTTGCAGCAGTCACTATAGTGTTATGGGACGAACTACGCCGAGGTTAACAATGCTATGGTTATACGCTTCATTTCCGGGCTCACTTCCTCCTGCCTTCCCCATCCTCCACAACGGAACCAAACGGTACGTTCGTGTCTTGGCTTTTAAATTAAATTTTAATTTAAATATAAATTTAATCTATCACATACTTCAACTTAATGCGATTTTCAATTTAGCAATAGTTGCAGAAATCCATACTTTAGTGTTTTTGTTAATATTATTAACTAATTAATTAACTAATTAATTAATTAACTAATTAATTAATTAACTAATTAATTAACTAATTAATTAACTAATTAATTAACTAACTAATTAACTAACTAATTAATTAACTAATTAATTAATTAACTAACTAATTAATTATTTAACTAACTAATTAATTATTTAACTAACTAGTTAATTAAATAACTAATTAATTATTTAACTACCTTATTAATTAAATAACTAATTAATTATTTAACTACCTTATTAATTAATTAGCGAATAAAGTAACTAATTAATTAGCTAACAAATTAATTAACAAATCAAATAACTAATTACCGAATTAATAAATAAATAACAATAAATCACTAATGTCATAAACTGTTAAAAAAGCCAACAAATAATTTTTAAATAAGAATTTTAAATACGATTTTATAGTGAAGAAATTAATTCGAAGTTTAAAAAATGCTAAGGGGGAGGAAAATATTGAAAGGGAAAGTAATTAAAAAATTAAAAGTCGTTTTTATTATTTGTCAAACTGTTTAAATTTCATTAAAAGTATTTTTAGATTTGCGAATATTGGCGAACGTTTTGAAATTCAATATGGGGACGCAATTCCCCACCTGCGAACGCCAAGGTCACTGCTAGATGGCAGCTCAGTCACTTCTTGAAATTTTTCCTGACACCTAGTGGTGACCTTGGCGTTCTCAAGTGGAGAAATTCAATTTAACCTTCAAAAAAACTTTACTAAAATTAATAAAAGAAAAGAACTTTATGAAAATTAATAAAGTAAATAACCTAGTTTACTCCGAAACAAATATACTTTTACTCGACACAAATAAATTATATTTATGAATTAAATAAAATTTCTCTTCAAGTTGTAGAAAAATAAAAGGGTTATTCGAATAAAAATAATTTTTTTCAATTCAACGAAAGTAAAATAAAAATAATTTTTTTCAATTCAACGAAAATAAAATAAAAATAATTTTTTTCAGTTTGAGAAAAATATTAAAAAATACTTTCTTACGGTGCCTGCAAACACGTGTCCATCTCGCGACGAAATGGAATTGCCTATTGCCAGGAGCCTGTCTCGCCTCGCACTTTACATACAATATATATGTACATACATATTTAAAAAAAAAGTTTTCCGATATACGACACAAAAATAGAAACGTGTTTTTAAATAAACACCAGTCTTTGCAAGTCAGTTTCGCGTATTATATTGTCAGAGAGTTGAAAACAAATTTTTTTTTCTGTCGTGCCAAGGAAAAATTTATTTCGACAGTAATGTATGGTTTTTACCTGAAAATTTCTCACTGTATAGAATTATATAGTAAATGGATATTTCTGAAAAATTGTTACGTATATTTTAAAGCGGGGAAAACGCCGTATTGAGTATACGTGTCATAATAATGTTGCCGCGAGAGCGATGATACACATTGTGTGATAAGAAAATTTGATAAGACGATTAATTTCTCTTCAATTTTATATACACATTTTCCGCCGTTTATTTCAATTATATTTTTTTTTTAATTAAATAAGTTTTTTAATTATATTTTTTAATCAAATATCTATTTTAATTATATTTTTTAATTAAATATATATTTTAATTATATTTTTTAATTAAATATATATTTTAATTATATTTTTTAATTAAATATCTATTTTAATTTTTTAAAATTAAATTTGTTTCAATTAATTTTTGTTTTAATTAAATTTGTTTCAAATAATTTAATTTAATGAAATTTGTTTCAATTAATTTTTGTTTTAATTAAATTTGTTTCAAATAATTTAATTTAATGAAATTTGTTTCAATTAATTTTTGTTTTAATTAAATTTGTTTCAATAATAATTTAATTTAATGAAATTTGTTTCAATTAATTTTCGTTTTAATTAAATTTGTTTCAAATAATTTAATTTAATAAAATTGGTTTCAATTAATTTTTTTTTAAATTAAATATTTATGGTTTTTTTTTTCTTATTTTGATATTCTTAGAAAAATTGTGATATTAGCAAAATTATCAGTTATTTAGTTAAAACTTTCGTTAGTCTAAATTTACTCGAATCGAATAAATTTTACTTGAATCAAAAAAATTTTACTTGAATCAAACCAATTTTATTTGAATCAAATAAATTTTATTTAAATGAAATGAATTATATTTGATGCAAATATCATTTAATTGACTTAAAAATAATTTAATTCGAATAATTATTTTTTTATTTATTATTTATTTATTTAATAGTAGAAAAGTTGATTTGAATCAAATTTTTTTTCATAAATAAATATTTAAAATATACTTTAATATTTTAACTTTATTTATTTATTTAATAATAGACAATTAATCGATTATTTGAAAATTAAAAAAAAAAATTTTAAATATTATTATTATTTTTTTTTTATTTTTTTAAAAGTTGCATTCAATTAAAATATATTTTAATTAAATACATTTTTCCACGGAATACAAATTTTGAACTGTAAATTATAAAATTCTATTAAATACTAACATTGTCAATCAAGGTTTCATAAAAATTAGCGCATAATCTTGTGCTCATTTGTTTTTCTTTTTTCGTGTTTATTTGTTGACCTGAAATTTTTTCATGCGTGAATTCAAACAGTTGCGATTCTAACAGTGAAATCTACCGGAGAATGCAATTCTTATTTTCAGATAAGAAATGAGGAAGAGAGTGTGTGTCTTACTGTTTTAGAAGAAATTTTACCAAGATAAAGATTAGTGAAGCATTAGATAATCTCCTTTTTTTATTTTTATTACCATAAAACAAACTTAGCAAAAAAAAAAAATTTTACTTTACATATTAAACGAAAATCAAGAGTAAAAAATTTTTCCTTCCTCAAAATTAAATTTAAAACTCACCGTTTTTTGAATGTTATTTAGCAAAAAAAAATTTTTTACTTTACACATTAAACGAAAATAAAGAGTTAAAAATTTCTCCTCCCTCGAAATTAAATTTAAAACTCACCATTTTTTTAATGTTATTTAGCAAAAAAAAAATTTACTTTACACATTAAACGAAAATAAAGAGTTAAAAATTTCTCCTCCCTCGAAATTAAATTTAAAACTCACCGTTTTTTTAATGTTATCAATAATAAACAAAGGCAGGAAAATGCCGCAATTCCCCATGGTGACACATACATTTTTACCATTATAATCAAAATTTTTATCTAATTCAGTCAATTGTTAAAATTTGACGAAAAAAAAAGAAAAGAAAAATAAAATTTTCTTTTCAAGAAAAAAGAATTAAGCTCGACATTTTATTTTTTCTAAATACACTTTATATTGAGTGAAAACTTTTTATTTAGGGCATTGTTTTTTTTTCTTTTTTTTTTCTCTTTAAATTTGTACTTTTTGAAAAGTTCAACACCTGTTGCCTGTGGTGTACGATCGTAAAGACTGAGTCTCGTTCTAAAGAAAATGGTACTTACCGGTTATCATACATTCACTGATATCATAGCGTAACAACTGGGAAATCGGGAACTGGAAATGTATTATTTATAGTGTAATTTAGAAAAAGATCCTGTAATAAAATTCTTTGACATTTGACATTTTTTTTTACTCTTATTTTCTATGGCAAAAAATTATTATTATTATTATTAATATTAAATATATATGCTTTAGATATAAAAGAGAGTTACGATAAAATAGATTAGATAAAAAGAAGAAAATTTCTATTATTAAGAAATGATGTAAAAATATTTTGTTTTCTTATTATTATTTATATTGACGTTCTGTCAGATTTGATATGTATCTTTATGATTCAGTATTTTTTGGATATAATTTTATTCATCTCTTTGAATTTGAAAAAGGAAAATTTCTTTATCAGGAAAAAATATTCTTGATAAAGAAAATTTTTCCCTTTAAAATTACTATTGCTTTTATAGTTAATTTACTTTTTTTAGTTTAGTATCGTTCTATTTTAGGAATAATTACATAAAAATATATTTATAAACATGTAAATATTCTATTTTAGAAATATTTACAAATTTACAAATATAAATTGAATTATTCACGAAAAAATAATTATATTTTTCTTAGAAAATAATTGTTGATTTTATTTTCTAAATTTGTGAATTGTTTTCTATTTTTTTTAGTATTTTTAAGTATTTTGAAGTATTTTTAAGTATTTTTAAGTATTTTTAAGTATTTTTAAGTATTTTGAAGTAATTTGAAGTATTTTTTAATATTTTTTAGTATTTTTTAGTATTTTTATTTCTTTTAGTATTTTTAATGCTTATTATTGCTTTTTGAAGACTTTTCAGGGTTAATACAAAAAAAACAAGTAGTAGTGGTTTTAAGTCTGACTTTTCAGGCCTCAACTACTGATTCTACTGACAAAAGAAATTTCTAATATTTTAATTCAAAAGAATAATTATAAATATTCCTTTGACACCAATTATTTTTCTAATCTCCACTTTGCCGAATTTTTTATCCCTTATGAAAAATAATTTTTTTTTAAATTTGTAGCTTGATAAAATAAAACAAAAAAGTAACGAAAATAAAAGATTAAAATTTGAAATTGAATTGAATGGAAAAAAAATCAAAAGAATATAGACGAAAATTAAATTTGTTATTTAAAAAAAAAATTAATTGCCTTAAATTGATGAATTATGGTAATTTTTTTTTTCTTTTCGTTTTTTTTCGGGACGAAAATAAAAAAAAATTTCCAAAAACTGATAAAATTTAAATGCGCACGCACCAACTTGACAGAGCATCGAGGTCACGCCGACATACTATCGATGCAGAATCTCCCATTGTAGAACCACCATTAAAGACGAATCCAAATGTAAATGCCAAACTACCTTTCCAAAGCCCGGGCGAGTTACGTAATTTAAATATAAATTTTCGTATACATAAGAAGAAGAAAAAGAAGAAGAAGAAGAAGACGAATTCATTATTTTTTTTCACAATTTATCAAAAACGAAAAAAAGAGGAAATACCACTTTAATCATCTGTTATTTTTCATTATGCATTTTCCAAGAACAATTACTTTTTCAATTGTAGAAAAAATAATAATAATAATAATAATAATAGTTCGTAAATATTATTTGCTTCGAAATTTTTTCCACAGCAAGTTTAAATTATCTTAATTTAAATGTAAGTAAATTTAAGTTTAAATGTAAGTAAATTTAAGTTTAAATGTAATTAAATTTAAGTTTAAATTTAATTGAATTAAAGTTAAATTTAATTAAATTAAAATTAAATTTATTTAAAACTTATAAAAACTTAATTGACTAAAGTTTCAATTTAATTTCAATTTTGTACGTGTATTTCAATGTTAGATGAAGTAAAAAACAATTTTTCAACATGAATAAAAATTTATTTCTTCTCACTTTCTTGAATATAAATATAAAGTATATTATTCTTGAATAATGGAAAGAATTTGCGAAAAGAATATTTCATGAAGTAAAACATAAATTTTCTGAGGAATAAAAAGTAAATAATCTGAGAAATAAAAAAAACTATTTTGACAAATAAGAAATAAATATTTTGAAGGAATAAATAATAAATATTTTGAAGGAATAAAAAATGAATATTTTGAAGTACAAAAATAAATATATTGAGAAATAAAAAATAACAAACCGTCTGAGGAATAAAAATTTTAAAAACAATAAATATTCTACAAACGAAAAAATATTCGAAGCAACGAGAAAAGAATATTCTAAAAACCAAAAAAATTTTATGAATAAAAAAAAATTCGAAGGTATAAAAAATAAATATTCTAATTACGAAAAATATTCAAGGGAATAAAAAATACACGAAGGAATAAAATCAAAATAATTTGAAGAACAACAAAAAATTCGAAGAGACAAAAAACAAATATTTTAGTTACAAAAAATATTCGAAGAAACAAAACTTGAATATTCGAACGAACAAAAAATATTTGAAGAAACAAAAACTAAATATTCAAATGAACAAAAAATATTCTAAGATACAACAAATATTCGAATGAAAAAAATGTGATTAATCTAGAAACAAAAAATATTTGAAGAAATAAAAACTAAATATTTTAAGAACCAAAAAAATTATAAGGGAGAAAAAATAAATATTTGAATGAACAAAATATTATTCTAAGGAACAAAAAATACTCCAAGGTACAAAAAAGACTCGAAAGTACAAAAACTGAATATTTTAAGAATAAAAAAAATTCGAAAGGACAAAAAATAAATATTCTAACCACAAAAAAATATTCGAAAGGCAAAAAATAAATATTCTAAGTACAAAAAAATATTCAAAAGGACAAAAAATAAATTTTCTAATTACAAAAACAATTTCGAAGGAACAAAAAATATTCGAAGAAGCAAAAAAATATTCCAAGGAACAAAAAATACTCCAGATCAAAAAATAAACATTCTAAAAACAAAAAATACTCGATGTAACAAAAAAATAAAAATTCCAACAACAAAAAATACTCGAAGCAACAAAAAATGAATATTCAAAAAAATAAATTTTACGATTAAAAGAATATTTCCTATTCACAAAATTGCTTCGTATTAAAAAAAAATGACAGCCAAAAATAAAATCTAAAAAAAAAGAAAATGGTTTTAGTTCTCGAATATAAAAGACAATCAATACTCTAAAGTTAAGAGTAAAATTTTTTCCGTGTGCGACAATTATGATGATGATAATGTTGCTGATGCTGCTGCTGCAGCAGCAACTGAAGGCACATTTATAACACCTATTTCAAATGAAATTGTCAGTGAGTTAGTACTGCTATGCGATGTTCCTATTCGCGCAGAAGCATACAGCCAGTTGAGCTTCGCTTCTCGTCAAACAAACATCACTGATCAAAGTCTCTCTGGCAAATTTTTCCCTTTTTAATAACTGAAAATCGGCCCTTTTTTTCAAAATCCCAAAACATTAACAATTTATCCAAAAACACAAAATTAAAATCAACCAAAAACCAAATTTTTTTTTTAAAAAACAATCTTACCCCCCTCAACTAATCGATATACCTGCTCACACACATAATCATACCAAACACAGCTGTTCCTTCCCAACAAGTTTTTGGTTTACACTTTTTTTCACTTTTTTCCCAATCCCAAAAAAAACAAAATAAACAAAAAAAGCGCGCACTATTTAAAAAACAATTTTCCCTGACAATTATCACCAAACAATTATTTAAATAAAAAAAATCGAAATTAAGAACAAAATTCCTCTCCAAAGAAAAGAGAGCAAAAATTTTATTTTTCATGAATGAGAAAACAAAGGGAAATATGTACAGTATAGTAAATATTATTTTAATCGGAGGACGATTCTACTTTACCATCAATTGAATGAAGCCTAAGAGCTGATGAATTTGTAAATATATAAATATAGATCTAGAACCACGTGGACCTTTTTTTTTGCTTTTCTTTTTTTTTGTTATAAACAAAGTATATACAGCGACAATAAACTGGGGTCTTAAATAATCTTTGGGAGCAACTAAGAATATTTTATGAAAATAAATACTGCAAAAAGATAAACTCATTGTGATAAGAAAGCTAACAGAGATCAGACGTATATATTTTCGTAATGTGAATAATCGCGTAAATGTAATAAAAAAAAAGTGTTTTCAAGTCAAGAGTAACTAGAGAAAAAATAGGAAAAAAACTGTGAGTAAAACAATTAAAATTCTTTTCTATTTTTTGCACAAAAATTTTTATTCTAATTCGATTGTTGTCATCTCATGAATGTTTCTCTAGTTTTATTTTATTCGTATTTTTATTTGCAGTGTATTCGTTCCTCTTGTATTTGAATTTTTATTTGTATTCTTATTTTTGTTTACAAATAATTTTCATTTAATTTACTTCTTTATTTTATTTTCTTCTTTATTTTTTTGTTTATTCTATTTTCTTCTTTATTTCTTTATTTACTTTACTTATTTCTTTATTTATTTTACTTCCTTCCTTATTTCTTTATTTTGTTTTTGTATTTATTTCTTTGTATTTTCTCCTCTTTCTTTGTACTTTCTTTTAGTTCCTTGTATTTACTTTTTTATTTATTTGTTTTTCTTTCTTTTTTACTTGCATTTCCTTTATTATTCATTTACATTTTTTCCTTATTTTTAATTATTATTTTTTACTTGAATTTTTAATTATTTCTTTACTTGTATTTTTATTCGCATTTCCTTCATTATTTATTATATTTCCCTCTTTCTTTATTTTCTTCCATTTTTACGTATTTATTTATTTCTTTTCTTACTCTCTAACTTTAAATTAGAATTTTATTTTACTAATTTAAATATTAGTGACTGATATTTTGCTTTTAAATTGGCAAATTTTACTCATGAATTTCTGAAAATTAAAATTTACTAATTCAAAGGCAAAATGGCATTTTTATGAGTAAATTTTACTAATAAAATTAGTAGAAATTAAAATTTAGTAATTCGAAAGCAAAAAGGCTTTTTTTATGAGTAAGTTCTGGTAATAAATTACTAAAAAATAATATTTACTAATTCAAAAGCAAAAAGACTTTTTTTATGAGTAAAATTTACTAATAAATTACTAAAAAAGAAAATTTACTAATTCAAAAGCAAAAAGGCTTTTTTATAAGTTAATTTTACTACCAAATTAGTAGAAATTACTATTTATGGGTAAAATTTGCCAACTAAAAAGCAAAAAGTCAGTTTTAATTAGTAAATTTTACTAATAAATTCCTAATAAAAAATCCTTTGCAATAATTGGTAGAAAATTGTGGCAAAAATTATAGCTTTTTTTCGTAGACGATAAATAGTCTTTTAAACAGAACAATTTGATTCAAATAATCTGTTGACTCTTGCTTTACTATTACCTAATAAATATTCAATTGAATCGAGTAAGAATTGCAATTGAAAAATTATTATTTAAGTCAATTAAACTGTGTTTATTAGAATAGACAATTGTTTTTGCACTTTCAGAGTAAATTTGATTGAAATAAATTTAATTTATTTATAATGCATCGAAATAAAAATCCGAATTAAAATTTCTAATTAGTAAATAATTAATAATAGTCAAGTTAAGTTTTTATTTATCATAAAAAAATAAAATAAAATATAAATTTTATAATAAATAAATAAATAATACATTTTACAACAACTTACAATAATTAATTAACAAAATGTAATAAAATTAATTAATTTAATTAATTAGCTTATAAATATGAACTCTATAGTTATTATTGATTTCCTTTAGCAATAATTAATTATCATTTTATTAAGCAATTGAATTCGAACGGACTAAGCACTTTACTATTTTTATTATTTATTTATTTCTTAACAATAATATTAATAATAATAATAATAATAATTATTATATATATAAAAATATTTTAAACTCTGAAAAATAATAATATTACATTAATTATAATTAATTATAAAATCCATAGAAATAATATGTTAGATTTCTATTTTATTAATTAAGTGGTCTCGTGTTTTTTTTTCTAAGAGAGAAATAGACAAATTTATTTTTATTTTACCTATTCGATAATTGATCATTAAAAAATCAAATCATCGACTCTAATATGCAAGTCTAATCATTTTCCTTTTAAAATCATTAACATAATTGAACAGTGAAAAATAGCATTTGCGGATTTATTTATTAAAATCAATTCCCAATTCTTGTATTTTCCAAGTAGGCGCACAGTCTTTATATTTTTATTTTAAAAATATGTTTTTTAGATAACAAAATTCTGATAAATGATAATTTTTATTTTATTTAAATTGCTCTAGAGATAGCGAAGAAAATTATTTTACGATACGTTAGGCATTTAAATACCTTGAAAAGAAAACAGTCCAATTAGAAAATATTAATTAATTAAATAACAATGATAAATTATTAAATTCTATAAATATAAAAAATAATAAATAATACATCAGTAATAAATAAATAATAAATAAGTAAATAAATAATAAATAAATAGTGAATAAATAATAAATAAATAATAAATAAATAGTGAATAAATAATAAATAAATAATAAATAAATAATAAATAAATAATAAATAAATAATAAATAAATAATAAATAAGTAAAAAATAATAAATAAATAATAAATAAATATCAAATAAATAACAAATAATAAATATTAATATTATATTTAAAATTTTAAACACAATATTGAAACATAAAATATTTATATTTTAACCCTACATTAGGCATTATAATGTATATATTATATATTTCATTATTGGAAATATTATTTAATATCTATAAAGTTGTTTTATGGTGTATATGACGTTATGACCTTCAACAAAACTCGTTAAATTTTCGGAACCCACATTCCTAATCGATTTTCGATACAATCTCATCCTAGTTACTTTCAGCACTTTTTGCCACCTTCAAAAACTGAGAACAAAACAATTTTAAATGTTTTGGTCCAGTCGTATAATAATAGTACTAAAATGGGAACACTCAAAATGAGAAAAGATTCCATCTCGCTATTATCTTATTTCTCAAGGAGGGAAAAGAAATATAAACCTTTTTTTTATTTTCATAAAAGTAGACGATGAAACTCGTTCTTCTTTTCTTTCCGCGCAAGAAAAAAAGAATGAAAAAAAAAACATTTCAATTTTCGCGAGAACGAAATTACTATACTGCTTTTAATTTTTATATGCGATCAACTATTTTTTTTATAACAAATTTTTATTCTTATAACCGTATCGTTGTTATTTTATTATTATTATTCTATTTTAGTGTCTTTTTTTCTTATTCAATTATTAAATTTTGATATCACAATGATCGTAACTAGCAAAAGTCGCAATTATTATAAATATAAAAAATACTATTATTTAATTTAAACTGTTCTTAATTAATTACTGTTTTTATTTTGATGTCCTCAGCATTTTTTCAAAGCAAATTTTTTTTTATAACTAAATCATTATTATGATGAAAATAAAATAATATAATACCTTATAAAATGATAATTATGGTTATAAAAAATTACTGAGCATATCAAACTAAAATAGATTACATTAAATAGTCTCGTTTATTATAATAATTATAAATATTATCTGATCTTCCTTTTTTTACGATAATTATTTGCAAAAATTAATTAAACATTTAAGAAAAGAATAATTTTAAAATTGAACTATTTCTAAAAATTTAAGCTATATATTTAATATATAATATATAATAATTTTATTATTTAATAAAATATATAAAATTCCAATTGAAATTATTTTCTCAATCAATTTTCACTAGAAAATTCTACCAGAATTAAATTATTTAAATAGAAAAATAAATATTTTTTTCAGGAACTGAATATTTCTTAAAATTAATTTCTCATATAAAATCGTATAAACAAATTTTTAAATTATTGAATTCTTTCGACAAATTTTAATACAATTTTTTAAAAAAATTACAGTTTTTGAGAAATTCAATCAAAATTGTATTAAATATTATTGAAATTTAGGTTTTGAGTTTCATTATTTGCTTAAATAAAGATTGAAAAAAATTTGTATATATTTTAATGATTTAATTTTTGAGAAAAAATATTATTTTTGAATTTCTCCAATAATTTGTAACTTTTCCAAAATTAAATTTTTATTCGTGTGTTTAACCAAAATTCTTCTCTAAATACATTATTTTTAATATTATTTGAATAAGTTCTTTGAGAAAAGCTTGAAATAATTTAAAAAAAAACAAAATTACACTTTCTCAAAAAAATTAATTCCACCGAATTGTTAGTTAAAACTTCAGTTTTTAAAAGATTTAAAATTGAAATTTCTTCAAAATTTAATTATTTTCTAAAAAACCCACTCTAATACTTTTATTAGTTTCGATTATTATTTGAATTTTAAACTGAAAACCAATTTTCAAATTAATTTTTAATAAAAAAATCTACGAGAATTTAATTAATTATTAATTTCATTAATTTAATTTAAATAGAAAAAACAATATATTGAATAATTCATTGTTTCTTAAAATTGAATTCTCATAAAGAATTTTATGAACAAATTTTCAAATAATTGAATTCTATCGACAAATTTTATTATGATTTCTAAGAATAATTATATTTTTTGATGAATTCGATTAAAATTGTATTAAAAAAAAATAATTGAAATTCTACAATGAATTTTTGTATGAAAATAATTGAGTTCCTAAAAAGAATTGTATTATTTACGAAAATAATTGAATCCCTGTAAAAATTCTATTATTTTCGAAAAAAAACAATTTAAAAAAAATAAAAAAATAAAAAAAAGTAAAAAAAATTGTTTATAAAAATATAATTCCAATTATAACTTTAGCTTTACTTGAGAAAAAGTTCCTTTTTCTTTTCTAATTAAACACAATGCAAGAGAAGCATAAGTTTCAGAGTCATTATAAAATAAAGCAACATTCCTAATTAGAAGACTTTTGAACAAGCTGTCACATTATAGTTATAGTTACTGTCCCTATACTCGCATATTATTATTTCACGAGTGTGTAAACTATTTTTCTAGTCAAGTTAAAAGAAAAAAGAAAAAAAAAAAACTTTCTTTGGTCAATTTATAGAAATTGACCGAATAAAAATTATATCATAAAAATTTTAATGTAAACAAATTTAAAGCACTAATTATAATCTCTAATTTTTATTTTTAGGGATTTTCTATCATTTTTCAAAGCGAATGAAGTTCTAAAATGTCAAAATCAGCGGCGGAATATGTTAAGGCTGTTGAGGGCGGTTTATCACCGACGCAGGTAGAGTGAAAAAAATTTAATTTTCTACTTTTTGGATTTTGTTTTAAAAACATTTTTTTATTTTGTTTTTAATATTGGAATATTTGACAATAATATTTTCTTACTTTAAAAAAAGAGGTTTGAAACAAACATTATTTTCCGAAAAATCTGTAAGTTAACAAAAGTTTACAAAAGTTTCAGTGCAAACTTGCACTGTAAACTTCCTGCAATCTTAAAAACTAGTTTCGTTATCATCGTCAACAAAAAATTATCTTTCAATTAAACATCAAACTTTGATTCAACACATTTAATAAATTTGATTAAAAATTCCAAAATAAGTTAAAAATTGCGATTTTAGAGTTAAAAATTGCAATTTTCAACGCATTGAGTGTTAAAAAATACAATTTTTATAATTCAGTAGAAGTTGAATAATTTAATTTAGCTGTAAATTTTTTTTTCTAATTAAGTTAACATTGCAGTTGAATGTTCCACAGAATTTCCATAGAAATTTCACTTTACAGGCGGTCGAGACGAAATTATACAAAAGAAGATGGTTGATTTTGGGAATATTTGTTTTCTACAGCGCCAGCAATGCCATGCAATGGATTCAATTCAGCATTATTGCAAATACAGTTGCCGAATACTACAAAGTGTCAACTTTTGCCATCGACATGACGAGCATGATTTTTATGATCACCTACATACCATTTATTTTTCCAGCAAGCTACCTTTTAGACAAATTTGTGAGTCAATTTTTTAAAATCGATTTGAAACTATTTTTCAAATTATTTCCAAAGTATTTCAAGTATTTAAAGTATTATCAAAATATTTTCAAAGTATTTCAGTATTTAAAGTATTTTCAAAATATTTTCAAAGTATTTAAAGTATTTAGAAAGTATTTCAAGTATTTAAAGTATTTTCAAAATATTTTTAAACTATTTCAGTATTTGAAATATTTTCAAAATTTTTTCCAAGTATTTACAAAGTATTTACAAAGTATTTAAAGTATTTTCAAAATATTTTCAAAGTATTTCAGTATTTACAGTATTTTCAAAATATTTTCAAAGTATTTCAGTATTTACAGTATTTTCAAAGTATTTACAAAGTATTTAAAGTATTTAGAAAGTATTTCAAGTATTTAAAAAGTATTACAAGTATTACAAGTATTTTTAAAATATTTTCAAAGTATTTTGAGATTATTCAGAAAAATTTGCAGAAAATTAATTGTAACGAAAAATTCGGGCAATAATTGTGCAAAATAATTTTAGGGTCTCCGATTTGCAGCAATTTTCGGAGCTGTTGGAACGGCGGCTGGTTCCTGGATAAAGGTCTTCAGCGCCGTTCCCGATCGATTTTGGATTGCATTTTTCGGACATTCTTTGGTGGCAGTTAGTCAAACTTTTATTCTATCGGTACCAGCTCGATTGGCGGCCGTTTGGTTTGGACCAGACCAAGTTTCGAGTGCTTGCAGTATAGGCGTTTTTGGAAATCAAGTAATCCCTTAATTTCTCATTTCATTTTCCCTTCACTTTTCTCTCTTTCTATTTTTCTCTTTTTCCCTTTTTCTATTTTCTCTTTTTTCATTTTTTTTCTTTTTTTTCTCTTTTTCTTTTTTTCTCTTCTCTTTTTTATTTTTTCCCCTTTTTCTCTTTTTTCTTTTTTTTCTTTCTATTCATTCCATTAATTATTCAATGTCCCATTTTGTTGAAAATAAAAAAAACCCAAAGATTTAAATAATTTTAACTTATCACATAAAAATCGTCACTTGATGTGGCAATAATATCCAAATGTCGAGGACAAAAATTAGGTTTAAAATGCAAAAAATGGCGTTTTTTCCGGCATCGTTGTTTATTGGGCATTATTTTCCGTCTCGAGCTTAAAAGAAATTTTTTTATCAGCCAAATTTAAAGATTTAAAATAATCACTTAATCTCTGAACCAGTTGTGTAATGTTGTGATATACACATGCGTATCATAAGTGATTCAATTTAGCCAAGGTGCTCCCCATTACTCCCTAATACACCTAATTTGTTTTAAAATGGTATATAAACGCTCTTTACATATTGCCATTAAGAGAAAACGACTTTATCCCATTAATCATTTCATAAAAAAAAATTCTAATCTTCCAATATTAATAATTCTTTATTAAATTGAACAGTTCGTTCATTTAAAAACTATTTTACCTTTTTATTTTCTTTTTGCAAATTAAATTAAACGAATTATTCTTTTCATCTTTTATTCTTTTTACCTTTTTTTCTTTTGCGTCATAATTAATTTTTAATTGTTAATCTATAAACCTTTTTCCAATGGACGAAAAGGGAAAAACCGATTCACAATTAGTGGAGACAAAAAAAATACAAGGAAAGAGAAAAGAATTTTTTTTTCAAAGAAGAAAAATAAAAATTAGCTCACGAAAATTAGGGGTCCATTGATAATAGAACGTGGGAGGAAAACAAATACATAAACGACACTAAACTATCTTAAAATAGTACTTAGTCAAATAGAATTTCCGAGATGACTTTGATGCTCAATATGCTGATGAATCTCTCACTAGATAGTAATTGGACGTAGTCACATCCTGCTTAAACTTCTATTCTCATGCGGTAGATAATTTGTTTAATTTCAATGAGCAAAACAATAATATTCCGTTGCTTATCTTACTTTCGACATTAATTGCTTATTTTTTCATATATTTTCCCTAATCTTTTCGCAATTTAAAAAAATGTCTATTTCCAAATAAACATTTACTTGAATCAAACAATTTTTATTTAAATCATTGAAATAGTATTTATCCCTCAAATATTAAAATTAAATCGAATGAAATAATTATTGTTTAGAATTTATTTGATTTCAAGCTTTTTTGTTAAAAGTCTCCATAAAATCCGTAATTTTATTGCGAAAAGACGAAAAATTTATAAACTCTACGATATAATTTGGAGAATTTTAGAGAAAATTTAAATGATTGCAGAAATTCAATTATTTTCAAAAGTAATAAAATTCTCTTCGCAGAATTTCAATTATGTTCAAAAACATTTAAAAATTCTCGTCAAAATTTCAATTGTCTTTAGAAAATATTTAATTCTTCTCCGAAATTCAATTGTTTTAAAAAATTGAATACAATTCTTGTCGAAATTTCAATTATTTAATAAAAAAATTCGTCAATTTAATAAATTTAATTATTTACTATTTCAAAAAAATTTTTCCAAAGAATTCAATTATTTAAAAAAAATTTTTATTAAAATTTTACGCCGACCTTTAATTATTTTCATAAAACAATAAAAATTTTCCAGGATTTTAATTATTTACAAACTTTTTTAATAACTTTTTCTAGAAAATTCTGTTACTTTTATAAATGATATAATTTTTACAGAAGTTCAATTATTTTCGAAAAAAACATTCTTTTTGGGAATTCAATTATTTTCATAAATATATTAAAATTCATTACACAATTTCAACTACTTTTAATACAATTTTAGTCGAATTCCTCGAAAAGTGTTTTATTATTCTTAAAAATTTTAATAAAATTTGTCAAAAAATTCAATCATTTAAAAATTTGTTGCGATAAAATTCTCAATTAGAATTAAATTTAAAAAAAACGTAATTATTCAATTTTCTTGTTTTTAAATAATTGAATTATAGTAGAATTTTTTTTAATAAAAATTGATTTAAAAATGGATTCAAATTTTCAATTGTAATAAATATTAAAAGCAGAATAAGTATTTTATGAAATAATTAAATTTCGAAAAGGTTATAAATTAAAATCTTTGAAAATATGAATTTTCCATATTTTTAACTATCAATTCTGTGAAATTAATTTTTTTAAGACAATTTGATGCGGATTTCAAAAAAAAAAATTTTAAATAATGCATTTATAGAAGAATTTTAGTTAAAAATAGGAACAAAAAATTTATTTGCGGAAAAATGACAAATTATTGAAAAAAATACAATTCTTTTAAAAATTAATAATATTTTTCCCCAAAATTAAATATTGTTCAAAAATTAATAAAATTCTTCCTAGGGATTTAATTATTTTCAGAAATAATAAAACTCATTGTTTGAATTCAATTGTTTTCAATACAATTTTAATCGAATTCCTCGTGAAATGTAAAAAATTTATTAAAATTCGGAAAAAAGAATTCAATTCCTTATAAATTTGTTAAAAAATTCAATTCAATTTTCCTAAACATTTCAATTATCTTCATAAATGATAAAATTCGGAAAAAAGAATTCAATTCCTTCTAAATTTGTTCAAAAATTTAATACAATTTTCCTAAAACTCTCAATTATCTTCATAAATAATGAAATTCGGAAAAAAGAATTCAATTCCTTCTAAATTTGTTCAAAAATTTAATACAATTTTCCTAAACATTTCAATTATCTTCATAAATAATAAAATTCTTATCCGAAATTTAATTATTTAAAAATCTATTGATAGAATTCTTCACATGTGAATTGAATTTTAGAAAACATTCAATTATTCAATAAATTATTTTTTTTTGTTTAAAATTTTTTTTTTAATTTTTAGTTCGTAAAATCTGAATATTTTTAAATACTTCCACTGGTTCGAACCCTGCTCCATTTTTCTTCAGTTCATTTCAATAAATAATAATTTATTCATTAAAGATAGTAGAAGTTAACAATAACAATAACAATAAGAAAAAACTTTAATTAATAATTATTTATTTACTTATTTATTCCAGTTAGGAATTGCAATAGGATTCCTATTCCCGCCAATGTTAGTTCCAGAAAGTAAAGATCCAGAAGTCGTTGGCCAAGGATTGCGACTCATGTTCTATATAGTCGCAGGCTTTACGTCCGTAATTTTAGCATTAATTTTAATATGTAAGTATGTAAAAAAATGAATATTAATAATCTCCAAATATTTCCCTTTTGAACCTCGTTTGCACTTGACATATAAAATCAGAACTAAAATCTAAATTTATAGTCTGCTGTACATAGTCTACTATATTGTCTGTTATATTCTCTACTATATATAATATAAATAATAATAATAATATTAATAATAATAATAATAATAATAATAATAATAATAATAATAATAATAATAATGCGATGACAAAAAACAGAATACATACACTTCCACTTTTTTAAATCAAGATTCCAAACTGTATTTAAATATTTTGATGAATATTCATAATATAAAATGAATTTTTTGCGCAGTTTTTAAAGCCGAACCACCACTTCCGCCCAGTCCAGCTCAAGCGGTTCAACGAGAAGCGGAGGATAGCGAAAATTTTTTCCAATCAGTCAAACGACTAATGTCAAATATCGGTTATCTAATACTTTTGCTGAGCTATGCAATTAATGTTGGAATTTTCTACGCCATCAGCACTTTACTCAGTCAAATTCTTGAAAAGCATTATGAGGCAAGTGTCACTTTAGAGAGAATTTATGGATTGGAAAAAAAATTTAATTATCATTCATCATCACACTTTTGTCATGCAGGGAAAATAATGAAAAACTGTACTATTATTATTTTTAGAACTCAAGTATGGACGCTGGTAGAATTGGTTTAACAATCGTTTGTGCCGGAATGCTCGGTTCGGTCATGTGTGGAGTTGTCTTAGACAAAACGCACAAATTCAAGTTGGTGTCCGAATTAATTTTTCATTTATTTTACATTTAATCTAATTGGAATCGATTTTAATTAATTTTTCCACTCGCAGGGAAACTACTCTTGGTGTCTATCTATTTTCCTTGATTGGAATGATAATTTTCACCTTCACACTCGATTGTGGAAAAATTTATGTTGTTTACGTCACCGCAGGATTGTTAGGGCAAGTTCCTATTCTACTTTATTTTTCCCTTTACAATTAATTTTTCATTCGTCAATTTTGACATCGAAAAAAAATTCAAATTCAAATACAGTCAAAACCTAACCGAATGTAACTCTATTTTCCAAATTTTCTTATACTCAAAACTGTCAAACAAGAATTATTTTCGACTACTTCCAAAATATTCAAAAAATATTACAAATTTAAATTAAATAATTTTTTTAGGTTCTTCATGACCGGATATTTACCAGTCGGTTTCGAATTCGCTGCAGAATTAACATATCCCGAACCAGAAGGCACATCAGCCGGTCTACTGAATGCAATGACACAAGTTTTTGGAATTGCATTTACATCGCTTTCTGGATTTTTAATTAAAGAATGGGGCGATTTCTGGGCAAACATAGGTCTTTGCGTTACTCTCACATTGGGAACGTTTCTCACAATGATAATTCCCAATGATCTCAGAAGACAAAATGCCAAATTTTAAATATTGAATTTTAAAAAAAAAAAGAAACCTATTTTAAGTATTTCAATGCTAAAGCAATTCAATGAAATTTCAGACAATAGCACGCAAGTGCAAGTGCTTGCCAAATGTGCCAATTTTTTGAATTTCAAAAAAAAAGAAAAACCAATTATATAAAATATAAAAAAAATTCATTTTCATCCGAAAATGAAAAAAGGAAATCGAGACAATAATAGATAATGAATAAATTTAAAAGCGCAAAGCGTTTTTTTATCAGAGCTTTTTTAGAATGTCAAATAACAACGTTTTGAAAAGTATCACGTCAGTTATTTTGCATTTTCATTTAAACATCTATTTTCTATACAAAAATGCAAAAAAAAGTTCTTATTTTTGACAATAAAAAACGTTTAATTAAAAAAAGAAATAACACTTTATCACCGACATGATACTTATCGAACCTGTAGAATTTTTTCTTTCTACAAAAAAGAAAATATTTTTTAAAATCCAAATTTAAAGAATATAAATTTTATGAAGTCATCCAAATTTAAAGAATATACATTTTATGAAGTTATCCAAATTTAAAGAATATAAATTTTAATAAAAAGTAATTCAAATTAAAATGTAGATTTTGTGAAAAAGAAAGGTGCAAATCGAATTTTGTTCCAAAGCAAACAAGAAACAAACCGAGCCGAACAATTCTATTCGAATTATTTTGCCCACATCCAATGAAAGAATAGTTTAAGAAAAGAATAAAAAAAATCGCATTTACTTATCTAACCGAATAATTCCAAAAGAAAAAAAAATGAGTCAATCGACAAATAATATTGTCCAATATATCGAATCTTCCAAAAGGGCTTTCCTAAAAATTAGTTTGGAGAAAAATAATCATTAAATAGTGCAAAAAAGCACTTTTTCCCGATCCTTGAGATCAATTTTTAAACTGTTATTTACATGAGAAATATTTTTAAAAAAAAATTCTAATCAAGAAAAAAAGAGTATACGACCTATAAACTTTTTTTTTACAAGAATTCTGTGATTTATTCCAAGCGTAATAAATATATAAAAAAAATATTTTTTATAAACACCAAAATGATTTTTTGATCATTTTTTTTATTATTAAATTATAATGTTTAAAAATTCTTCCGATTAAATTTTTTCATGGACAATTAGAAAGAAAAAAAATATTTTATATGTACTTTATCCAAGTTGTAAATAATTGTCCGTGTCCGTTTTTTAATTATTGTATGTATCTATAATTTAAAAAAACAAATGTCATGAAAAATTGTATTATGGGAAAAAAATGAGTTTTAAATATTAATAAGTTTAGGAAAAAAAAAATAAATCAATGTTAATTAGATGAACACGGGATGAAAATATTTATACAACACAATGTTAAAGTTTACTAAAGATATTTAAAATCAACTATTTGAAATAGTTGACTGTTAAATGAGCGTATTTATTATAATTAATTAATAATAGCGTATTTAATTTTGAAAACTTCTTCCAGAATTTTTTTTTCACACTAAAGGGAAATTTTATATTTGATTCAAATAAACGATTACTTGTCTATTATCAAATAAATATTTATTAATATATTTTTTAAAATAATTTAATTTTAATTAAAGTATTTTTTATCGAATAATTTTTATTTAAATCAAATAAATACTATTTGCTTCCAATACCGAAATTATTGTTTCAATTTTACTGAAATTGATTCAAATAAAATTTTTAATATTTAAATCGATTTTAGTAAAATAAATAATTATAAAAAAAATATTTCTTAAATATTTCTAAATATTTCTTAAATATTTCTTAAATGTTTCTTAAATATTTCTTAAATATTTCTTAAATATTTCTTAAATATTTATTAAATATTTCTTAAATATTTATTAAACATTTAGTTAATAATAGACAAGTAGATTATTTGAATCGAATACATTTTTTTCTACTCTAACATTAGAAATCTATATTTTCCACAAATATAGTTATAGTTAAGTACACTAGGTACTTGAAAAGAATATTTTTTCAATGAAAAAATTTTTAGATTTAGAAAATACAGCTTTAAAATGTTCAAAACGATTAAAAATGAATAATTCTAAAATTTAGAAATAAACAAATTAGAGTGACTCGAGAAATAATATTTATAATTTTGCTAATCTATTTATAGCTTTAGTTTTCGTACAAAACGGCGCTAGAAATAATTTTAATTCATAGAAAAATGTTTATTATACTTTACACTAAATATTTTTCTATTTATTTATTATATAAAAAGTTAAGTATTAAAATAATTTTAATATTAAAGCTCAAATCACTAAAAGAGTCATTTTAAAATAAATTAGTTGTAATAGGAATTCATGCTTGAAAGTTGTCAGCGTAAAAATAAGCTATAAAATTTTAAAAAATAAATGTTAAATAATGAATAACAATTCGACATTCATGTTCAAAAAAATAAAAAGAAAAATATATCGAATTTTTTGACAATTCAAAAAATTCAGAAATAAAAAATGTTAATGAGAAAATGTCCGAGGACATAATTCCCAAAACTGTTGAAAATATAGTTACAATGTTTAGAACTGTTGTTTAAAATTGAATGTTTGTTAAAATACATGTGAATAATGTTGAAAATGTGTTAATAATTTTTACCCACCACTAATAAGAAAAAATTAAATATTTTTGTAAATTAATACAATTTCGGTTAATAATAGAAAGGCCTGAATTTATTTACTCTTTGTGGCCTTTTTATAATTTTTTTTAGAACAAAAAGATAAAGAAAGCGTAATAAATTATTTGTTACCAAAAAGGAAATTTGGCAAAAATTGGAGACACTTGTCAGTAATAAAATAACTATTCAATTATAAATATCTAAATTAACTTTAATTGAATGTACATAATATTGCATCTCAACAAAATTTTTGTGCGTCAAACGAAAGTAACTGCTAAAAAAAATGTATACAAAATTATTATACGATATAAACACTTTGTTCAATATTCATTGAAAAGAAAAAAAATACCTTCTTTCTCTTCTTTATATATAACTTTTTTTTTATATATATAAAATAATAATAATAAATATGACTAAGAAACATTTTAATATCCGCTTGCAATTTCTTTAAATATCTCAACTGGGAAAAAAATTGCGCAGATATTTAAAAATAGACGAAAAAAAATTGGCACTCGATTAAAATTCTTGTAAAAGGTAAAATAATTAAAAACAAATTGCACCTTTTTTTAAGGCCTCGATACAGTACTGGGATGATAAAGAGTATTATCAGCTCCCCATTCGTAGGGATTTTCGTGTGGTCCCAGAGCAACAACATTTGGTCTAGATGTGTTGTGGGATGCTGCACTGCAACATCTTGGCTGCTCTCTTAGTCGTGCATGCTTCAATTCTTTTTTATACCTAAAAGAAAAATAATTTAATTTAGCATCACAATTGGATTAGTATCATTAGATTAATTTATTGTTTCTTCAAGTCCCACTTGATCCACTTGTCGAGAAGTATTTGATAAACTTTATCGATTACTTTCAATATCTGACACTTGAAGTGAACTTGAGTCTTGGATCAATTGGGTCTGAGAGAAAAGAAACGAAAAATACCACTTGAAAAATCTTACTTTGCATGCATACAACAGAGGGTACAACTGGAAACAACAGTAGCGATTCCCACCAAAACAGCAATAGCCAAAACCCACATTTGTGTTTTCGATGCATCAGCACGAGAGACACTTTTGGCACAATTTTGCACCTTGTCCACATGATATGTTCTGTAGACTTTCTTCAACTCCTCATTATTTGGATCGGTGAGCAAAGTCTTCATTTCCCGAAGATCATAAACCTCCTTGCCAACCATTTGAAAACAGGAGCTCGTCGATGAGAAATCCAGTGAATTATCGTCTTTCGAATAAAATTGTGTATCATAAACATTCACACTTATCGGCAAGGACAATGCTTGCTGTACGGCTTTCTCAAAGTTCTCCAAAGTTTTACTAACCTCGGCCGGTGGTTTCGAGAAGACAAATTTCAACATGTCCCTATCTCGGAGTAAAAATATCCTCAGAACAACACTGGTCTGCCTTTTCGTTTCAATGGAATTATTCGCAACAACCGGAATTTCCATGTAACCATCCGAATAGCTCGCCAAAGAACCAGTGGTCCTAAGTTCACCGGTCTCCGAATTCAGTGACAAATATGACGGTATTTCCTTTCGCGACATTGTCGGATCGACTAGAGAAACAAATGAAACATTTCCCATAATATAATTTATCGCCATTGCATCCGAATCTTGATCGTTAGCTTCCAATGTTATTAGATTCGTATCAATTGGCACGTTCAATCGAACACCCAAAGTTATATTCTCCTTCATGAACTGCGGTCTATTATCGTCAATATCCAACACTTTGACGAGAATTTGTCTCTCCGATGGATCTTGACGATTGTAAACTTTCAGCGAATGCGAACTCTCCGACTTATTCGGCAAATACTTGAAACACTTGACAGTCAGTAAATGCTTATCATTCGCCTCTCGATCCAATCGTTTCACCGCCTTAATAATTGCCGAATTATTCTCCAAGCGTTCAATGGAAAAAATACCCGCCTCATTACCGTAGATTATCGCGTAATCAATCATTCCATTCTCTCCAATGTCTTCGTCGACGGCTTCAATAACGCCAACCTTCGAATTAAGGGGCAACTCCTCCTGGATATTCAATTCAATCGGAGGACTGTAGAGATTCCTCTTGAAATGCGGCTTATGATCGTCGATATCGACAATTTTTACCTGAAGAATTCGAGTCGCCTGTTGAGGCGGACTGCCCAAGTCCTGAGCAATCAAAATCAAAGTATAAGAATCCTTAGACTCTCTATCCAACAGTTTTCTAGTCGTAATCAAACCCGTCTCGCTGTTTATCTGAAAAGCACTCGAATCACTGACAAAGTTACCATCCTCGAGGAATTTAAACATTATTTTCCCATTCGGTAAATTAGGATCATCGGGATCGGAAGCAACGACTTGAAACACAGGACTTTTGATTGTCGAATTTTCCGCGATGTACGCAATTTCATCTAGAGTTGGTCTGATGAAGAGTGGAACACCATCATTGCTGACAACATCTCCAATGTAGAGGGTCAACAGAACATCCGAATACAGAGAAGGAGCTCCACCATCCTGAGCTCTTATTCTCATCACATAGGGATCAGTTCTTCCCTTTCCGGTCAATTTTCTAGCCGATGAAATTTCACCCGAAGTGTGATTAATTTTCAGCAAACCGTTTGCCTCTCCTTCGTCGATAATCTCATAGTGTACACTACCACCTGGACCTTCGTCAGGATCAACAGCTGTAATATTTACAATGCTCACACTGGGAGCAGCATTTTCGGGAATAACAGCCGTGTAGGAATTTTGAACAAAACTCGGAGCATTGTCGTTAACATCTAAAATGTCAACAGTCACCAATGCTCTCGTTGTCTTCTGTTCGACACCTCCTTCCGGCATGTCTGCGGCAATTATGTAGAATCGAACAACCGATTGCTTTTCCCTGTCTAGACTGGAATTTTGAGCAATCTAAAAATAATTAGTTCATCATTAATTGCACTCGGAAAAAATTATTTTATTAATAATTGCAACAACTAACACTAAGAAGGAAGTAAAACACACCTGAACGTTTCCATTAATCGAATTGATTTCAAACATGTTGGCATTTTCGCCAGTGATTGAATACCGAACTTCACCGTAACCGCGTTTCTTTTCCTCTTCTGTATTCGAACTGTCCATATCGGTCGCCTTCACATTGAGAATTATTTTCGAAGGCGTCACCGATTCCAGTATCGCAATTTTATAATCCTTATGAGTGAAAATCGGACTATTGTCATTGACATCATGAACTTGAATTATTACATTCGCTTCAGACATGTGACGAGTAATGTCGTAATCTCTCGCCAGAGCTCGAACCTTAAATTTAATGAACTGAAAAGAAAAAACCCATCAGACTATCGTTATTATAAGGTAAATTCTAAAAATCCCTCTTTAGCAATTACCTTTTGATCAAGAGTCTCATAGTCGAGTCTTTTACTCAGAACAACATTTCCGCTTTGCACTCCAACATTAACGTACCCTTCGTCATCGATTTCTCTAATTAATTCGAATCTCTGAACCGGATAGCCGGTCATTGGTTCCTTAGCCGAGAGCGTCATTAAAGTTGTTCCTAAAGGTTGCTCCTCAGGCACCGAAAGTCGAATGGTTGGATTATTCGGTGACCAACCAGCATTTGTGAATGTTGGATTATCATCACTGTATGCTTGGATATAAACAGTGACTTCCACTCGCGCCACTTGACTATCTTTGTTCTCCATTGCATTCAGATCTCTCGCTTCAACCGTAAGAATAATAACAGCAGCCACTTGATAGTCAAGTACTCTGTTCACTGTTATCAATCCACTTGTAGAATTTATTCGAAATGCCGTCTTGTAATCATAAGGTGTTGTTGTTTTAAGAGCAACTCCAGTCTTATCAACAGCTCTTACAGGCTCTATCAGTGAGTACTCAATGTTCGCGTCTAAATCTGGATCGAAGGCTGCCACTTTTAACACTTGATCCCCTGTAATAAAAAATAGATCATTATCATACAACTGTTATAATCATAATCATACAACTGTTATAATTATAATCATACAACTGTTATAATTATAAAACAATCATAATTATCATTAAATGTTAATAAATGCAATTATGGTATTTATGGTAATTGTAGTAGTTGTGGTAATTGTGGTAAGCAGTTGTATCTAATCTGCATGATTGCATCAGAAATCTCACCTATGGCTGCTCTTTCGGAGACATAGACAAGGTACGTTGAGTTCTTAAAAACAGGTGGTTTATTATTGACATCAATTATGCTAACAGTGACAGTTGTACTTGCTGTCTCCCTAACAGGAAAACCCGAATCAATTGCGTAAACAATCACCTTGTATTTATCGCCACCAGTTTCTAAATCTAATCTCGCGTCAGGAGAAACTGTTATAATACCGGAACTGTAAGAAAACATTAGTTTTAGTTTGACATACTTTTAATTAGTTTTAATTAGACAACAGAATTTGGACCATACAGGATCTGATTTTAGACCAAATACAATGTCGAAAGTATTATTAAATACCTGGAATTGATGACAAAGTTATCTTTGGCTCCAGAAGCAATTTGGTACTGCAATAAACTATCCCTGCCATCAGGATCATTGGCAACAACCCTAATGACTTCAGTACCAGACGAAGCATTCTCCAAAAGTCTTGCCCTGTAACTATTTGGTCCAGGAGTACCAGCTTTGTAATTACCCCTAAAAACTGGTTTCTGATTTCCCGGTACGCCGACTCGGATAAATATTTTACTCTCCGAATACAATGGCGGTTTGCCAAGATCAGTTCCACGTATTGTCAGTTGATAAATTCCACGCTCGGTGTCTCCGGACTGAACTGGTTTCAGCATTGTTAGCTCACCAGTTTCTGAATTCACTTTAAAGACACCATCAGTCATGCTATTGTGACTGCTGATGGAGTAGACGATTTTCCCATTGCCATGCACTGGACCATCGATATCAGTGGCCCTGACAAACATCTGAGGATCGAAACTAGTAGCCCCTTCTCTCACAGTTCTCGAGTATTCCTGCTGTTCAAAAACAGGTTCATTGTCATTAACGTCTTCCAATTCGATGAGAATATTAACATTCGACACTCTCCCGCCACCGTCCTTGGCCTCAATCGTCAATGTGTACGACTTTTGTGTCTCATAATCCAATGCCTTCGCCACTGAAACGCCACCCTCTTTTGGATCTGTCTTGAATTTCTCCGATCCAAAACCACCGAGACTGTAGGTTAGATCCCCAAAAATTCCACTATCCCGATCTGTCGCGAATACATCGGCGAAATGTGTTCCAATCTCAGCATCCTCTCGAACCGAGAGTTTGTAGACGGACTTCAAAAATTTCGGACTATGATCATTGGCATCTACGAGTTTAATGTGCACTCTACAGGTGGCGACCTTGAAAACGAAAAAGCTGGTGAAAGAAGACAATAATTTAGCTCAACTATTAGATAGTAGTATACGTACTATTGTTCCAGCAACGGACGCAGTGACTTCGAATTCAATTTCTCGTAAAGCTGGATCAGAGACGTCGTAATCTAACACACTGTCATCTCTGGCTCTTATCACTACTGGAACTCTTCCCTGAGCTTCCTCCGGACTGACAACAAATGCGTCGCTAATTCCTGGATAATTAGGCACGTCTTGCAGAGCCAAAAAGTACTTTGCATTATCCCCAACGTCACCATCACTCACAACCATATTAAGACCTGAAAAGACATTCAATTTCAGTCACCTTACACACCTAAGTCCCCGAAAGCTCGTAATACTGTTAAAAAAAGCATCATTTACCAGGAAGTGGCGTATCCATGCCGATATCTTCCGAGATTCTCAGCGAAAAGTAATTCTTATTGAAAGTTGGTGTCAAATCATCAACGTCGGTCACAACAATCGTGACAATTGACATCGACGAATCGCCAGGAATCTCATTATTAATAAGCTCGGTGGCTTTCACTTTAAAACTGTAAATACCGCCATTCTGCAAAATATTCGGATCTTCTCTATCAAGTGAATTATTTGTCGTCACTAATTTCCCAATCGACATATCGCCTTTTCGTGTAACATCAAGTCGAAAATGACCAAACTCTTCGTCTTCTAAAGTCAGCAGCAGAGGTCTTGGCTCACCACTGTCGCCGTCTCGCGCTTTTACAGTCAAAATTTGATAACCCTCCGGAGTATTTTCTGGAAGAGCTGCACTGTACGGCGAATTCAAAAAAATCGGTCGCTGATCCTTTGAACGAAAAAGAAGATTAAGTAGAATGATGAAGAAAAGAATTTAAAAGATGATGAAGAAAAGAATTTAAAAGATTATGAAGAAAAGAATTTAAAAGATTATGAAGAAAAGAATTTAAAAGATGATGAAGAAACAAATTTAAAAGGATGATGAAGAAACGAATAAAAAAAATTAGGAAGAAACCAATAAAATAATGATGAAGAAACGAATAAAAAATGATGAAGAAACAAATAAAAAATGATGAAGAAACGAATAAAATAATGATGAAGAAAAGAATAAAAAAATAATAACTATGACTCAAGTTCAGAAATTTTATGTCTGTAATTAGATTATACAAATTACAAGTACCTGTACATCTAAAACATCGACTGCAATAGTAGCTCTTGATTGTAATCTTTTGAAAGGATCACTGGCTCCGTCGATAGCGACAAGATTTATAAGATACGAATTTCTTTTCTCGTAATCCAGTGCGTGGGATAAAGTGATCTGCACATCGTATTTTCCCTCAGCCAACTGTTAAAGAAATTAATTTCAATTACTTTATACACTAATTATCTAATTCCGAAGACATGAAATTTACGGCAACATTTTTCTTAAAATGGAATCAATCCTAATCTCGTAGAAAAATTAGTGAGAATTCTAAAAGTTAAAATTGAAGAAGAATTCATAATTGAAGAATTCTTCAGTTGATGTTAAAAGTATTATTTCTTCTACTGAATTAATTTTTATTTCTCGTCGATTTCAGAAGTCACCACTGGGGTTTTTTGGTGCCTCAGATAAAGTTCAAACTACGTTCCTAGGTCTATGGCACTCTCGGCTCACTCTAACCGAAACTGAATTTAAGGCGAATCGAAAATAAAAATCTAAAAGCTGCAGCAGGCACATTATAGCTTTTCGTTCAGATATATTTAAACGCTTGTTGTAGAGTCACCCAAAACCGTTTCAAACAATCGACCTTGGCTGAATATGCGCGGAAAGTCTGCGTGAGAAACAGCACGATTAAAAAACACATGGGGCACTTCACTACCCCAGTTACTTTGTAATGTCACAATACTGTCAAGGTAAGTGAATTTTTTTATCTATTCTCTTCTTCTTTGTCTAATTGAGCATCAGTCTAAAGTTAATAATTAAAAAACATTACTAACAAAAAGAAACGTTTTGCCTGGGAACTTCTAACCTTAAATTACGAGTATTCTAACCTTAACATCAAAACCTTCAAAATACTTAAGTTAAGGTTAGAATTTCTTGACTCATACGGAACATGTTTGTTTGTACTTTAAAATTTGGGGTAACTTACTGCCCCAAATGAAAATGAATCCATTAAATTTAAACTATAATGTTATAATTTATTCACTATGACTTCCTTCTACGATAGTACAAAAGAAGCCACTGAATATTTTAATAAAATGTGCGACGAATACACTGTGGCTAGAACAACACTCCGATGGCCTTTACGCTTTTGGTACGGTATGATGGATCAAGCTGCGACCAATGCCCTAATTTTACACAATTTTAACTATGAAAATCCGAATCTAACCCGGAGGGAGTTTCTCAAAAAACTAGTCATACAACTCGTGGAACCGCAATTGAAACTACGGCTCTCTTTTCCGAATCTTCGAAAGGAATTACGGATGTGTATTCAGACTATTTTGCAAGTAAAGTCAACAGCGTCAGTGTCATCAAAAAGTCCCGTGAGAGTAAAAAAAGTGACTCGCTGCAGTCTTTGTCCTAGAGCCGCAGACAGGAAAGTCAAAACTACTTGTAAAAATTGCCAACGAGCTGTTTGCGAGGATCATAGAATCATATTATGTTATGTCTGTTCAATTACAGAATAAAAACTTTGTTGTCTTAGTGCTGTTGTCACTATTCTCATCTTTCTATTACAATTCGAGAATTTCTGTTAATCGATCAGAAGTTCAACGTACACAAATAAATAAAAGTTTGTTAACTATATTTTTAATAAATACCACATGTAAATTAAAAATAAGCAGAGGATCTCACAGGTTTTATACTTGTTTTGGTACCATGTCGGTTCTTCTACTACTTTTTGTATTCAAAAGGAACTTTTTTGACAAGATTAAGAAAGTTCTTGTCTAGAACATCTTGAAGTTGCTAAAAAAGCCACCTTGAGCCAAAATTAGCATAAATCCCGTGGGATCCTTTTATTAACTATATTTTCAATAAACGATTTTTGTCAATTGTTGATAAATTTTAATTGTAAACACAATCTTTTAGTTCCGTCCTCGCTTTCTGTAATGCAATTCTCTACAATTTGCTTCTCATCACAGAAAATTGTTCGGTAATTGTTCGTTAATCATTCGACACCAAAATGGATTAAAATAATCTCCAGTGCTTTGATTCATGTACCACTAATCCATAGGATTATTTTTTTGTTATTTTTGTCTATTATTTTTCAAAATGATTTGATTTCGATTAAGACACACGGAAGAGGAAAAAAAACGTAAATTTAATAAAGCAATGTACCTTTTCAGAGGACACAGAGAAGACTTGACATACATCATCATCACTGGAAGCGGGAATGCAAGAAACGGAAATGTCCGCATTGACACCGCCGTCACGGTCTGTTACCGTAATTGTTCCTGGTGGGAGCAAGAGGCCTCCTACTTTTGCACTTTCTGGCACTCTGGCAGCATAAGGACGACCATGATACACCGGAGCATTATCATTTTCATCCAGAACCGCTATTTCTCGACGTAAAGACACAGTATTTGGTTCTGAGCCAGCAATACCCTCGTCTGTAATATTTCAAAACACATATATCATAATAGAAACCAAGTTCTTTGCCCAACGGGCGTTACGTGCAGAAATTAATTTCCATAATATTGCGTAATGCTTCCTTCTCAATTAGTTTCTTTATACTTTCACAAAATAATCTTCATTTCCGATGATTCCGATGATCAGAAAAGAAGATTATTCTAACCTCTACAAAAAATAATTCTACAAAAAAATCCGTTACGTAATAATGGTAATAGATTTTTCCTTAATTACCAAGAAGCTTGATGGTGGGTATGCAACAATAAAATGGCGTTATCTAAAAAATGTTTCGATTTTGCAAAGGGAAAAAAAATTCATTAGGGCGAATTTTAAGGAAATTACCTGTTATACTGATAATAACTTCAATAATGTCTTGAGCTTCGCGATCTAATGGCTTTCGGAGTATTACAACGCCACTCTCTCTGTCAACGGTAAAATATTCCCCACTGATGGAATAATGCAGTCTTGAGCCTTCGGGATCTTCTCCTTGAAGTGTGTAAACTGGAGCACCTGGCAAAGTGCCCTCGGAAACTGATAACCTTGCCATGTCCCCTCCATGAATAAAATGTGGTGCTCTGTTTATAACCTGTGCCCATATTGTCCAGCAACTCGTTATCAGAAGGAATAAAGACGACCACATTGTCACCTTAAAATACATTTATCAAAAATTAGGCCCACATTCCCAAAAAATAAACTTTTTACTTCCCAAAAAGAAAGTCTCGCAACATTTTTACGACGATAGAATAGTATTTCTAAGACCCTAGAAATGTTGCGAGACAAAAATTTAAAATCAGTACCAAGTTTTAGACCCAAATCAGAATCCCAATTTTTAAGAGAAACAAAGAATAAGTCTATAGAGTAAAAAAGAATTCTTGGAAAAAGAAATTCTTCTGGAAAAGAATTCTTAAAACAAGAAATTCTTCTGGAAAAGAATTCTCGGAATAAAAAATACTTCTGGAAAAGAATTCTTAAAACAAAAAGCATTTTTGTAATTAAAATTCTGTTCCAAAGACAATCTTGCTGACTTGTGTTATAATTAGTATTACGAGTTCAATTCGAATGCTTTCGTTTTATTCGATTTTTCTCTTTTCCAACATCAATGAAGGTAATTAGCATTGAACCTGAATTCTCGAATGGTTACGCTTAGTTTGTGACGCATACGAAAAAACCCATTAACTTAATGACACAAGACGCAGAGATATATTTAAATACGCAAACTGCATACTGCACATATTTTTGTCAGAGTGCGATATTAATAAACCGGTACTAGAAACGTTTTTTACATATCCGGTATACTACAGTTATTTGCATACGCATAAATATTCGTTGCTACGATTTTCTCCAATAAAAGCAAGTTCTAATTTTATACACTCCGATGCTGTTTGTTCAAAAAATTGTACTCACGAATCTTTTACAAAAAGAACAAATAAAAAAAATAAACAATTAAATATTAATTTTAAAAAATGTTAAACTAACACTGGTCGTAAATTTGGATTTTATTACAGACATTTTAGCAGAATTGTCTGCCTGCATGTAAAATTCTTCAAATTCCACATGGTTTAGATGCAACATTTGCTGTTCTACGAATGTTGCATCTTAAACACAGTAAAAAAAAAATCTAAACTTATCAGCTCAGTTGAGTAAAAAAATTTGTATTACAATAATTTTTAATTTTTGTCTTGAAACATTTACTGTTTAAAGTAATAAATGTTTTCAACTTTCTTTTGACTAAAAAAATCTGTATTACAATCATTTTTTGATTGAATCATGAAAATCTAAAATTATCAGCCCACTTGACTAAAAAAATTTACATTACAATGATTTTTGATTAAATTTTTGTCTTGAAACATTAACTATTTAAAGTAATAAATGTTTTATAACTCTTTTGGCTAAAAAATTGGTATTATAATCATTTTTGATTGAATTTTTGCCTCGAAACATTTACTGTTTAAAGTAATAAATGTTTTCAACTTTCTTTTGACTAAAAAAATCTGTATTACAATCATTTTTTGATTGAATCAAGAAAATCTAAAATTATCAGCCCACTTGACTAAAAAAATTTACATTACAATGATTTTTGATTAAATTTTTGTCTTGAAACATTAACTATTTAAAGTAATAAATGTTTTATAACTCTTTTGGCTAAAAAATTGGTACTATAATCATTTTTGATTGAATTTTTGCCTCGAAACATTTATTTATTTAAATAATAAATGTTTCAAGACAAAAGTTCAAATGTAAATGACAGAATTTAAAATTTAACCGAGTTTAAAAAACCAAGTTTCAAATTTAAAAATCGGTTCCTTTGGAATCATTTACGTTCCAAGATTGAAACGGTATTTCCGACTTTGTTATTTCTGTGCCATGTTCGCGAACTTTTTACAACTCAATATTGCTTTATTGATAGTTTGAAGAGAAACAGGAAGAAAAACAAAAAAAAGAAACGTTAGTTACAAGAAGGTACAAAAAGAAGTCGTATTTATTCTGTTTCAACATTTTTAATCTCAGAGAAAATTAAAAGAAAAAGTCTACAACTATATTCTAACTCAGTTGAGTCTACATTCAAGCTATCTTTATCTAAGATTTTCTTTCAAAACCTTCATTCTTTTCTCCAATAATAATTAAGAAAAGATTTACTTTCTGTTTTAGGCATCCTAAAATTATTTTCAAACTGTTTTAATTGTTTTAAGAGTGGAGATAAAAATTCACTATTTAGAATAGATTTTCTGAAGCGACATTAATATTTCCTTTATGCGGGCATTGAAATCTCGAGATTTTCGGAGGGCCGGCCAAAGATGGCTCTTTACTACCTGACTAAAAAACATAGGTGTAACACAACACGCGTCTAAGTAACTGTTTCATTGCGTCCTAGACTGTTTAATACCCGTTATATCCTCGCATTATTTCTCAGTGAATGACCGACAGCTTTTACCTCTTCTTCATTTTTTACTCTATAGTTCACTCTTTATCATCAAGAATTCCAGTGACTCACTTTACAAATATCAATGCATTTTTTTCGAATTCAATCCTTATAACCTTCAAGCAAACTGATTTTATTAAATATCCAACAGTCGAAATGAAACAATTTTCCCAGTAAACAAACAGTGGATAAAAATATAAAAAGTACCATTCTTACTTTCACAAAGGTTTCTTTATGTTGGATCAAAAAAAGTAAAAATTTTGAAAGTGGAAAAAAAATTCGACACTAAACAAAATATGGAAACAAAATATGGAATTTTTAATCATTTCCCTCATTTTTTTAGGCACATTTTTTAATTTTTCCATTATTATTATGGGTAATGATTTAATTTCTTTAAAGTTCAACTCTTCAATATGGTGAATGATCACATGGATCCGAAGAGAGATGTATTCTTAATAATAATGACATTCTATTGAACTTACCTCTCATGTGTTAATCCTTATCCTCAAAAATTTGCACAAAAATCACGTCATTTTAATATATAAACAAAACACGTGTTCACTAGTGGGGAAAAACTATCATCACAGGGAATTAAAGAAAAAGCGTCCATCGTCTTGGTTCGGCTAAGACTCGATTCGTTTTGAAAGAGGCACCTCGGTGTAAGAAAAGAGAAAGAGCAAGCATAAGATCAGTGTGAGTCACACACAGAGAGTGTGCATATAGTAGAGAGGCACAATTAAATCTCCTCTACAATACATGCGTGTTAATAAATAATTATTATTAACAACAACAATTTGAAACACCATTTTTGCGAAAAGGGGAAAAATTAATAATTATTAATCCCAAGGGTTTATATAGTAAATAATTAAATTATTATTTAATTTATTTATCGTTTATTATTTTCATCATAAATTTAAAGGTCAATTATTGTCGAATTTGTAGCGCAGGAAATTAAAAAATTTTAATTTTTTAGGTCACGTAAAAGGGAAACAAAGATTTAAAGCTGTAAGAACGGTTGTCAAGGTATAGGGGCTAGAACCTTGACAAGTTTTCAATTTTGTATTGTAGTCTTAAAAGTTGTTTTATAATAGTTTTTAAACATAATATAGTTTATAGTATAAATAATTTATAACTGTTTTTCAAAATTGTTTAAAAAATAAGTTTTGGGCAAAATTAGTTTTTAAAAATTTCACCATAAATAACAAAAATTGTCTTATTTCAGGAAAAAAATTTCTTTTTTTTTAATTCAAATATAAAATGTATATTTATTTATATTTAAATAAAATAGCAAAAGTTTTAACTGAAATAAGTAAAAATTTCACTAATTTAATGAAAATAATAATAACATTACGTTTCCCAGGAAAAAAATGTTTTTCTGGAACAAATGTAAAAATTTTAGTTGCTCCAGAAAAATATTTTTTTAAAGCAAACATTATCTATTATTATTATTATTATTATTATTATTGTTTAATTAAAAAATAGAATTTAAATTTATTCAATAATAAAAATTGTAAAAATTAATAATAATAATAATAATAATAATGATAATAATAATAATAATAATAATAATAATAATAATAAATTAACATACAATTAAAAATTAAGGATATAATTTTTTCATCAGTTTTCATATACTAAACGTGCGCAATTTCACCTGGCAGTAGAAAGTACAATAGATTTGGCAGATTTAAAACAAGTTACATATGAGGAAGAATAATATCGTGGGATTTTTCACTTTGGGAATTTTATTACACATTTTTTTTTGCCTCAAGTTTCTAATATGATTATGCTGTGATTCTCACCACAAGTACTGTTACATAAAAAGACATATTCCTCTGAAAATTATTCAAGAAAGACAATTTTATTGTTAAAAGAGGATTTTTATACAACAATTTAAAAAAAACAATTTTTTACTCTCTAAATAATAATAATTAAAGATCCTAAAGTTCTAAACGTTCAAATGAACGAAATTTATTTATTTTTTCTAAAAATCAAATTTTTATTGCAATTATTTTAAATCACTATCCAAAAAAAATAATTACTGAATTTCTAAACATAAAATTTCAGTTCGTAAATTTTTTTTTACTAATTTATTAAAATATCTTCAATAAAAAATATTTCGTTCATTTGAACGTTCAAAACTTGGGGATCGCATAATAATTAGTTAAAAGAGGATTTTTAAATCCAATTTAAAAAAAAACAATTTTTTACTCTCTAAATAATAGTTAGTAAAAAAACACTCGTTCCCAAATTTAATTCGGAGTAAAAAATTTCTACTAATTCTAAAAAATAATTTTCTACTAAAACATTGAAAAATTTAAAATCGACTAAAAAAATATAGTAGAGTTAAAATTCAACTATCTTTTAATCAATTTTTAATTTTTTACTATAGTAGAAAATTTTTAAGAACAAAAACGTCTTTTTTCTAATTAAAAACCAAAAAATTAAAAACCAAAGTCACAGTATTTTTCTCATAAGACATTAAACTGAGACAGAAAAAAGTATCAAAATTATTACGAATATGTTTTGATAATTTTTTCGTGTCTCAATTTAAAATCCTTGTAGAAAAAAACTGTGTTCGTATAAAGACTGGTTTTTAATTTTGAAAAAGTTAAAAAAAAACTGTGTTCATATAAAGACTGGTTTTTAATTTTGAAAAAGTTAAACAAAAAAAACTGTGTTCATATAAAGACTGATTTTTAATTTTGAAAAAGTTAAAAAAAAATTAGGTAAAAAAAAGAATGTAGATAAAAAAAAGAAAAACAGAGAGAAAAGAAATAAAAAATTGCGGAAAAGAAGAAAAATATATCAGCATTTAAATGAAAATGTTCCGCTCTCGCGTATAAATTTTATGCCAAAAGAGGCAATAATTTATAGGGCTCAACCAATGGGCAAAAAAAAGTTTCTCCTGCCAATAAATTACCTAATTTAGAAGAACGACTTTTGTCAACTGAAATAAAAACGAAAACGCAAACCCTTTTTTTTATCGGCTCCCAATAATTTAACCTTCTGTCGATTTTGGTACAACTTGAATCCGTACGCCCCTTTTTTTTATTTGATTTTTGATTCTCCACGGTCTAGAAGCAAATCTTTCGTGTAATTTCCAATAATTTTCTGTTCGCCAATTGAGAAGACAATTTCACGGAAGCCTTTTACTATCAAATATGGCTAATTTTCAAAGCGTAAAAAAAGGGTTATAACGAGAATCTGTATTGGGAATTTGGTCTTTTTTCAAACAAACTATATGACAATAATAAAAATTGTGTATTTTAAAAAACGACTTTTTACGATTACATTTTTTAAATAATAGGAAAAAAAATTTAAAAGGGGGAGAAAAGTTTTTTTTCGGATAGCGAAACTATTGATTGATACAAGTAAAAATTGCCATAATGTATAGTGAAATTCAAAATCCCTTTTACCGTAAGAATCAAAATTTAGTTGATTAAAAATTTTTTTCCTAATGTACAAGTAATTTTTGCAAATTTTATTCTCACTCTTAATGAAATTGAGAACAATTTTTCGTTCACAGTTTACACCAATGAAAAGAAAGTGGACTTTAAAATATTCACGCTATATATAGACAAAAAATGCTCCATATACTTTGTATGAAGAAAGTTTATGAGACTTTCATCGAAGAAAAATAACTTCTCGGAAAAGTTTACTCATAAATAATTGAAGTAAAAACCAGAATAGTAGTAAAAAAAGGTATATCGAAAAATAATTGAATTTCGCGACTAAAAAACTCCTCTTATACACGTTTCGAAAAATTGACAAAAATTTTATACAAAAAAATATTTTTCTTCCAGATAATAACTTCAATTCCAAATTCTTCCAAATTTCCATTACTATTCATAAATTTTTAGTTCGAAAGTTTATAATTCTTCAATCAATCGGGATTATAATTTTAAAATAATTTTAAGAAAGAAAATTAATTTTTTTAAGTATAAAATTCACAGTTTTCTTAAGAGTATCAAATTGATACTAAAGTGGATTAAATTGATGCCAAAAATCTCGATCAATTTTTTATTTGATACACATTTTTGGTATTAGTTCGTTGCCATTTGATACTTTTAAGTTGAAGGTGTTTATTTCAATTAAATTCGGACGAAATTTTCCATTTAAAATTTAAATTCGGACGAAATTTTCCATTTAACATTTAAATAAACGTTTTTAAATTTTACTACATTGAAAAAAGTTTGTTTAAATTTATTTAAAATGTTTTAAGAGACAAATTTTAAATTCAATTTAAAATTTAATACTTAAATACTAAAAAAAAAATGTTAACAAAATTTTTGAAAATAATTCATTATCCTTTCGACCAATTTTAATAAAATTTAAAAGAATAATAACACTTTTCCAAAATAAATTTTTTTATTATTTTCTTTTCGAATTATTATCCTTTATTTATCTACATAAACGATTTCGAAAGCTGACTCACATATTATTTGAGATTTACACTTTCGATAAATGTGCTACCTGTTGGTTTCTATAGCAATCTCGTATTATCAATTGATTAGAAATGACATATGGCTGCTGTTGACTTTATTGCGTTTTTATTAACATTCTTTTTCTCCCTAATTTTATTTTTTATTTCTGTGTTTTTTTTTAATTTAACTAATTTTTATGTTTGAAAAGAAATTTCAATAATTAAAAAAAAATTTTTTAATCATTTTCTAAATGGAAAACTAAGCCAACATTTGGACCATAATTAATAGAATAAATAAATAAAAAAAATAAATAAATAAAATAAAAAAAAATAAAATAAAATAAAATAAAATAAAATAAAATAAATAAATAAATAAAACTAGTGCTGAAGTAAAATAACTTATGCGAAGCGAAAAAAATTTAAAGGTTTAAAAAAAAACCGTCAGGTTTTCTAAAACGAAAAATAAAAAAGCGAGGATTTATTTTGGCTTCAAACTCAAGTCACTTTTTAAATAATAATCCCGGTGTAAATTGATGACGAAAAAAAGAAGAAAAAATGAAAAACGAAAAATAATAAAAATCTTATACTTTTGCTTCAAAAAGTGATCGAAACCCAATTAAACAAACTAATTTAAAAACTTGATTTTTCTAAAGTATTAAGACTATTCCCCACTGCAATAAATAACCTTTAATCATTTGGAAGACACCTTCTTTTTTTTTTAAATAAATGACAAAACCTATATCTCGTTAGGAAAAAGAAAAGCCATATCCACAAGTCAAAAGAGTGTGGCAGACAAATATAGGGACAACATTAATCAGAGGCTTGAAACAGTTTAACAAGGGCGTTTCCACATTTGACACGAGGTGAAAAAAAAATAATTGGCAGGCTCGTGTGGCGCATCAAAAACGAGAGGCCGCTTTGAATTTTGCGTACGCGCAACAGTGTTTTAAGGGCGGAACCCATTTCATTTGCCGCGCAGGTATAGGAAAAGCGTAACCTAATTTTTTCACACTTTAGTGTCAGAAATTAGAACATTTGTTTTCCAAGAAGAAACAAGATACCCTTATATAGTTCTTTGAGATTTGTCAATTTGTTAAAATAAAACGAAATATGAAACCAAAGCTACTCTGAAGAAAAAACACACCCCTTGAATTCTTTTTAATTCTTGATCTACGGCGCCCCCATCATTTTCTGCAAAAAATTCTTTTATATTGTTTTCAAACAAAAATAAATACACTTTTCGTTTTCTGAGAATTTTTAGCTAGTTAACTTTTTTTTGTTCTTTATAAGTGTTTCAAATTTTTTTTCTTTCTTTTTTCAATTTAATTAAAGCTATTTTTACTATTTGGAAAATTTATTTTTACTATTTGTAGCAGTAAAAACTAAACTGATGTCTGGAACTTCTGGGTGCCTTTCTGCTTTACCACTTTTATTATTTTCGATGTAAATTTTAAAATATATTTTTCTAATTTAAAAAAAAAATAATTTCAAACTTATAACAATTTTAACACTTTGAAAATATTAGAAGTAAAGAAGTTGTTTCAAATTTATGTTTTACTTTTTAAATCTATTAAAAGTTACTCTATACATCACGAATATATTTCAAATCTTTTTAAATCTTTTTAAGTATTTTTAAATCTTTTTAAATATTTTTAAATCTTTTTAAATCTTTTTAAAACTTTTTAAATCTTTTTAAAACTTTAAAAAAAACTCGTTAGAAATTTAGTAATTAAAAAAAATAAACTAAAAAAGGTTAATTAATTTTAAGTAACTTTAAATTATACAACGTAAAAATTAATTATTTTTAATAATTTCTAACAAAGTTCCTTGAGAATATTCAAATCCATTTATTTACAATTTAATTTCGTGAAATTACGATTATTTGTAAATTTTTCAATAATATATTATAAAATACAAATTCAAATAATTTATTGAAGAAAAATTCAATTAAAATTTTAAAAAAAATTAATTCTTCAAAACTGTTTATTAAAAGTACCTTGACAAATATAAAAAAAAAATTTTTTTAATTTATTTTTTCGAGAAATTTGATTTAAGTTTATTGTATTAAAAATAATTGATTTTCTCTCCAAAGAATTTTATAAAAGTTTTTAAAATAATCAAATGCTTTTAAAATTTTTATTATTTACGAATTAATTAAATGTTATTAAAATATTTTTTAATAACTAAATTCCCATGGAAAATTTTTTTAAATAATTGAAATTTTCAGAAGAATTTTATTTAAATTTTTAAAAATACTTGAAATTTTGATAACAATTTTATTAAAAATTCTTAAAAATAATTAAATTTCAGAGAAATGTTTTATTACTTATAAAGATAATTAAAACTTTGAAGAGAAATTTTGTAAATTTTTCAACGTAATTGAAATTTTTCGCGAAGAATTATATTACTTTTGAAAATAATTGATTTCTTGAGACGAATTGATACTAAAAATTCTATTTTTGAAATTTTATTAAAATAATACACATTAAAAATAAATAAATTTTGACAAATTTCTGAATTTCATTCATTTACTATACGACAAATATTTATAAAATTATTTTTTAAAAAAATTGAATTATAACAAAAAAATTTCATTAAAAATTTTTGAAATAATTTAATTCTTTGAAGAATTTCGATTAAAATTGAAGATAATACATTAATTCTACGAAATAAATTGTAGCAAAGGGTTTTTAAATAATTAAATTTCTTTAACGAATTTTAATAAAATTTTCAAAAATAATTCTTTGGTAAAATTTGATTAAAAAAGTAGATATTCAAAACCATTAAATTGAGAAAAGTTTTTAAAAATAATTGAAAATTTTGTCCAAAAAATTTTATTATAATTTCAGAAAATATTTAAATTTCTAAGAAGAAGTTAAAAAATAAAATACATAATAATATAATATAATATTTAATAGACTTAAATAAAAATTGTTTGAGTTAAAAATTATTTGAATAAAAATTATTTGACTTAAAAATTATTTGAATAAAAATTATTTGAGTTAAAAATTATTTAAAGAAAAATGATTTGACTTCAAAATTATTTGAATAAAAATTAATTGACTTAAAAATTATTTGAATAAAAATTATTTGAGTTAAAAATTATTTAAAGAAAAATTATTTGACTTCAAAATTATTTGAATAAAAATTATTTGAGTTAAAAATTATTTGAATAAAAATTATTTGAGTTAAAAATTATTTAAAGAAAAATTATTTGACTTCAAAATTATTTGAATAAAAATTATTTGAGTTAAAAATTATTTATTCAACAAACAAATAATCAATTACTTCACAATCAAAAAATTATTTTTCCATTATAAAATAAAACATTTTCCAAAACCAAAACCTAAAAAAAGTAAAAAATGAAACAAAACATTTTCATCCATTGTCTCACAAACTCACATAAAGACGCTTTTCTTCTTTCTTTTTAAAAAACAGTTTTCACAAGTAAAAAATTTAAAAGCTGTTTAATCACCCTCGAAACCTCTAATCCTCTAACAAGCATGGCACGCGTCTTGTGTACCAGGAAGTGGGGAACGAGGGCGGAGATATGGGGTGAATTCTTCAGTCTAGTACCACGCGTGAAGGGAGTGGGGGTAAAAAACCCTCCAAATGGTCTATATATGTTCCACAAACCCTTGGCACCGGTACAGTTTGAAATTCTACCCCGCGAGGTTCGGTAGTGTTTTCCATTTCACCATTAATACTGTGTTTTTACTCGAAAATATGCCGTTTGGCCTGACGAACTAATTTTTTTTAAAAAAAGTTACTGAAGAATATTTTTGCAATAAAAAAAACCAGTGTACAAGTGCATTATATTTTACAATCTTAATTGTGAAAAATAAGGTAATTTAATTTCTGTTTCTATATTTAAAATTAAAAAAAAATTAGCTGTTTTCTAAATTGAGTTTTTTCAAAGTTATTTTTGAAGTGTAAGAAACAATTTGACTTTATCAATCAAAATATTATTTTTGTTTTATAATTTATTTACACTAAAATATATTTGAACCAAGTACAATTTTTATTCGATCTAACTACGATTTTTAATCGCACCAATAACGATTTTTATTCGAACGAAATAAAATTTACTTCAACCGAGTACAATTTTTATTCGAATCAAATAAAATTTATTTTAACTGATCTCCATTTTTATTCGAACCAAATACAATTTTTTTCGAACCAAATAAAATTTATTTGAACCAAGAACAATTTTTTTTCGAACCAACTACGATTTCTATTTGAAAAAAAAATAAAACTTAGATACTTCTACTAACAACAATTTTTATTCGAAGCAAATAAAATTTATTCGAACCAAGTATTATTTTTATTCGAACCAAGTAAAATTTATTTGAATTAAAGACAATTTTTTTTAATCAAAGTAAATTTATTTGAACCAAAAACAATGTTTTCCGAACCAACTACGATTTTTATTAGAAAAAAATAAAATTCCGTTACTTCAATTAACTACAATTTTTATTCGATGCAAACAAAATTTATTCGAACTAAGTACAATTTTAATTCGAAACAAATAAAATTTATTTTTGAACAAAGTACAATTTTTATTCAAAGCAACTTTAGGATTTTCATTCGAACCAAATAAAATTTATTTGAACCAAGTACCATTTTAATTTGAACCGAATAAAATTTATTTGAACCAATCATAATATTTATTCGAACCAAATAAAAAGTTTGTATAGAACCAAATATAATTTTTAAAAAGTTTAGTAGAACTTGACCCAAAAACACATTTTTTCCGCGATTGGAAATTTTTTCGACAAAGTAAAATTTTGACATATAATTTTTATTCGATTGAATTATATTTTTGATTCATTTTTTGATTAATTTAACCAAATTATCTTTGAAAAATAACAAACTGTTTTTCTTTAAATATATTATTTTGTGTATTATAACATTTTAAATTTTTTATAATTTACATTTTTTTACATTTTTACATTTAGATTTACATTTACATTTTTACATTTAAATTTACATTTTTACATTTTTCATCCACCGAAGTAATTTAAAATTATTTCCAACACATTCGAAGTAAAATTTTCAAAACTATTATCAAACTTTACCTAAAATTATTTAACTAAACAAAAGTGGGAAAATTTTTTAACTAACAAAGTGCATTTTCTTGTAAAGTGTTGCAGAAGTACCGCAACAAGAAGAATCGAAACCAAAAAAAAAATGTCGTCCGAATATTCATACTGCAGTGAAGGAGGATTCGACGAATTATCCAGTTCCTCAGATTCTGGATTTGACGTCAGTTACGAATCTCCAAAACACGAAATAGCCGCCGATTTATTTACACCAATCAAGGAGGAGAGGAGGAAGAAGACCCGAAACACTCGTTGCAAGAGTCCAACACAGGTAATTAAAATTACTTTTCCATTATGAATTTATTTTGTGAATTTTAATTTTCAACAAACTTTTCAACAAATTTTTCAACCGTACAGAATGAAATATAGTAAGAACTAGTTTTTTCAATCGTATACAGAACAAAATATAGTAAGAACTAAAAATTGCCATAAAACCAAAGAAAACAATTTACAATTTACAATTTACAAGTTACAAGTTACAATTTACAAGTTTACAACGTCAAATCTGACGATTTTGCCAAGTAACATTATTAAAAATCGTCAGGTTTGACATTATAAACTTTATAGTTCAATGGAATATAAATTTTCCAAACTTGCCAGTACAGCACAACTAAAAACTCATTGATAGAACCAAACAATGATATTCTTTATTATGAAAACAAATTTCTTTCTTTCTTTCTTTAAAAAAAAAAAGATGAATTGTACACGCAATGACACTCGAATTTCACAAATATATATTCTTTATTCCGCAGGTGCTCAAGTTGAAAAGAAATCGTCGAATAAAGGCGAATGATCGCGAACGGCACCGGATGCACACCTTGAACGACGCTTTAGAGAGGCTAAGAATGACCCTGCCTACATTTCCGGAAGACACGAAATTAACAAAAATCGAGACACTGCGCTTCGCTCACAACTACATTTGGGCACTCTCACAAACATTGGGCAATGCTGAGAGTGGCGAAATTACGGTTAACGTGGGCAATGTGACTGTGAGTATCAGTGACACTGGAAATATGATAACATCATCGACTGGCAGTTGTGCCGTCGCAGCGCAAAAACGACTTGGACCAGCGCACACATCATTTCCCTATCCACAAGAGAGGTTCATGCCCGAGTGGCAAGAATACGATTGTTACAGTGATCAAAGTGTCAGTCCACCGATTCAGTATCAAGCATGCTACGACCAAAGAATGTACACTCCACAAATACCACCTCAGACTCAACATCATCATAATCTCAGTCATCATCCTCACCATCATCATCATCATCATGTGCAACATCATGGAATGTATCAATGTCTCTAGAAGTATTTTTCCTCTAATATTTATTTATTTATTGTCCCTGTGTTGCAATCGAAGAGGCTAAATTATTTTCAAACAAATTTCTATCATGTAAACGCTTTGATTGATTTTTGTTCAACCAAACTATTTTCAAAATCATTACCACTACGTGTCAATTTTTACCAAACACGCAGCTTTCTAAGAATGCTAAATTAAAACAAAAAGCGAATCAAAATTTTACTTTGCTCTCTCGTCTCAATTTGACATCCATAGAAAAGCTTACAGTGAAAACAAAACCGGTTTTTAAATATTCAAACACTTATAGCACCAAACCATTTTTTATTTCTCATTATTCATTGAAATAAATATTCTACAGAACAAAAAGTTTACCTGGAAGAGTGAAAAGCTTTACTAAAATAACAAGTTTTTATTGTTGTAAAAAGTTTCCCAGTTCTAGATAAAGCATTTTTTTCCTTGTTCGAAACAAAAAATAACACAACATTAAAGGTAGAAATAGAATAAAATTAAAATAACAATAAAGCGAAGCAAGAAAAAAATGATCCAAAGAAGCAAACCAGGAAAAAAATAAAACCAATGAGTTTTATTTTTCAGTGCTAGTACTTTTGAAAACAGACGTTGAATGATTGAGTGTAATGCTCAAATATAAAGTGATTAGAAATTGAAGGTGCAGAATCGAGGAGGAGTATAGCCTTAAAGTTCAAATGTCAAATAAGTATTTCTAATAGGAATGTATAAAGTTTTATATAAGCAAAAAATATATATATTTTTTACATAAACGTAAAATTTTACATAAATCTAAGTGAAAGGATCAATAATTTTAGTCTAAGAAAATATTTTAGATAAAACTATATATATTAAATTATGAAGTCAAATAATTTTTAAAACAAAAATTTTGATCCAAAAAGTAGATAATTTTTCGACGAAAACCAACTTTTTATATGCAATCATTATTTGCAATCATAGAAAAAGCGAAAGAAAAGACTAATGTACATTTTCAATTTTAAAACAAAGACTGTAGGGAATATTAATAGAAGCCTTCAAAAACACTAAATTCAAATTCGTTAAAATCGTAATTAATTTTCATTATAACTACTATAGTTTTTGTGGTAAAAAGAATAAAAAAGCAAAAATTGAACTAAAAGAAAATAAAAAAGGAAGAGAAAAGAAAATAAAGAAAGAAAAAGAAAAAAGAAGACAAAAAATAAAAAAAGATCTTCACCTGGAGCAACTACAAATTTTACTATATTAGCGAAATTTTTAGTTGTTGCAACGAATTCTTTCAATATTTTAGCGAAAGTTATCGCTGTTCCAAATGAAGATTTTTTTCCTGAACGAAGAGAAAAGGAAAAAGATAAAAATTAAAAAAAGGAAGGAAAAAGAAAAAGAAGAAAAAAAATAAAAAAAGGAAGGGAAAAGAAAAAAGATAAAAAATAAAAAAGGAAGGGAAAAGAAAAAAAGATGAAAAATAAAAAAAGAAGAAATAAAAAAATACTAATTTACTGGTAAAATTGAACAACATGAGTAAAAAATCACTGGATTAATAACGATTTTAACGAATTTCCATTTAGCGACAATGACACGTATATTCAAGTACAATAATTATACCACAGAATTGTAAAAAAAGTAAAATGAATATCGTTATCTAATGTTTTAAGAAAATATCTTCTATTTTAAATATTGTATTATATAAAATAAGTCTCGATACTTAGATTAAGTGCGAAGTTTCTCTTTTCGATTTTCGATTTTACCTATTTATAATTTCTTTGAGACTGCGGAATAAGCAATTAATTTTGTTTTAGTGTATTATTTTATTAAATTTTATAAATCAGTTTTTATGTTCCTCTTTGTCTAGTCAGGATATTGTGTATTAGGTCGCATCATTGATCTCATACCTCTGATCTCATTTTTAATTTTTTTTTGTTAATTTTTAGAAAGTATCTTAGTATTATATATACTTATATTATCTATACTATACCCCCATATTGTGCTCTTATTAATAAAAACAAGGAATTGCGCCGATTCAGGGAAAAAAAATTGTACAGAATTTCTACTTTTTGAATATAATAAATCATATTTTACAACAACAGAATTCTTGTTTTTTCATTTAGAAAATTAATATATAAAGAATGAATTAAAAACTATTCATGTAACAAATTTCAACAAATTTTTTTTAACAAATTTCGTGTTTGCTTCCTCACGAAGAGGCTTTTATTTCATTTAGTATGAGACTATACTATTTTTTTGTTTTAAGAAAAATTCTTTTCGCTATAATGAGTAAATATTTGGTATTTAAATAAATAATTAGTAAATATTTTAGTAAATATTCTACTTTAACAAATTTTTTCCAACTAAAATGGACTGAATTTAAATTAGCGAAAGGCACTAATTAAAAATATGGTCATTGCATCAAATGGAAAAATATTTCTTCCACAAGAACACAGGGAGTATTTTTTACTAATTTTTAGACCTTTTTTGACAAAAGAAGGGTCACAGAGAAAAAAAGGATTGTTAATATAGAAAGAACAGAATTTCGTTTGTTGTTGTCACAACATTTTTTGTTACCACAACAGATTTATTGTTAGAGAAAGTTAAAATTAGAGAAGATTTAAATCATTAGGACAAGAAAATAAATTTGTTACTTCTGTATTAATAACATTTTTGTCTACGTAACGATCCTTTTTCTCCGTGTTATAGTAAAACAATTAAAAACACTAGAAAGCAATAGTAGTATTAGATTGAAAAATTGATTAAAAAATTTAAATTAATTTAAATTAAATTAAATTAAATTAAATTAAATTAAATTAAATTAAATTAAATTAAATTAAATTAAAATGAATTAAAAAACACTGCTACTTCAGATTTAGAGGGGAATTTTTATAGAATATACTAAATTTTTTTACTAAGTATAATACAAACATTACAGATGCCAAAAAAATGATTCCAACCGCATCCAAAGTTGGGAAGAATTAATACGGATCCCAACCCTGGTTATTTGGATTTTTATTATTATTTGGTTATATTTTTTACTAATTATAATACAAATATTATAGATGACAAAAAAATTGATCCCAACCATCCAAAGTTCGGAAGAATTAATACGGATCCCAACCCTGGTTATTTGGATTTTTATTATTATTTGGTTATATTTTTTACTAATTATAATACAAATATTATAGATGACAAAAAACTGAACCCAACCATCCAAAGGTCGGAAGAATTAATACGGATCTCAACCCTGGTTATTTGGAACAATTCCAAACAAGTTTTCAAACTGTAAAAATTTCTCCTAAAATTTTTAATTATAGTACAAAAAGTTGTACTGAATTGATAATTGAATTTCGATTATTGAATTTGTTGGTATAGAAAGATGATATTTTTAATAGAAAATAGGAGCAGTGGAATTATTTTCAAAAATTCACTTCACAAGAATGACTATAGAATGAACGAATGCACGTGCCAAGGGTCACGTGCCTTTTGTTAAAATCACGATAGCTCCAGATGCATCACAAATTGAGTTGCACCTACCATCATAATCCTATAGATTACAAATTTAACATGATTTCCTCTAAAAACCACACATACACTTCTCAACGGTCATTCCTTTATTGATAACTTCAATATAAATAGTAATATAAATATTCAATATAAATACTTTCACTTAGTTTAAAAAAAAATTCCAAATAATTTTGAATATCATTAAAAAAAATCAAAGAGATACACAAAATCAATCAAAAATATTCAAAAACAAAAAATTATTCATAGAAACAAATTCTTTCTTTGATCGAAACGAAATCCTTAAATTAATATTTAGGGATTTCGTTTCGATCAAAGAAAGAATTTGTTTCTAAAAAAAACCTTATGAAGTAAAAAGGGAAGATTAAATACCAAAAATGTGGTTTGAAGAAAAAAATTATGATCCTATTCTTTGGCAACAATACCATTCGTACTTTAGTATCAAAACTGTGTTCCTGTTTCATTATAGTAAAATATAGTAAAATCTATAAAATGTTTCATTATAGATTTAGAATGTTTACAACTCGAGTTAGGTTACAAACAAATATTTATTCACCTTAAAACAAAATTTGCCCAAACAAACCGAAAACATATGCGTATACGTTTAGTGAAAACAAAAAACAAAAATAGATTCACATTGGTAATAAAACATTTATCTCGAGAGTGCATAAATAAAAATTTACTTCTTATGATTTCTAAACGGAAATAATAAAAAGAACACCCGGTCGGATAATAAAAAAAGCGAACTTCCGCATTGAATGCTTGTTTAAAAAGTTTGAATGTGGAACAATACTTTGGATCCGTTATAAGGACTATATGCCATAAAAATGGAGGTCGCCATTTTTGTGACAAGGGCTGGTGGGTGTTCCCTCTCTCTCTCTCTCTCTCTCTCTCTCTCTCTCTACATATATACGTGTGGTATAACGTTAGGAAAATAAATAGGTTCTCTTCAACTCTAGAACCGTTCGATCAAATTGAGAACAACGGAAAGCGTTCTATCAAAATAACACGACGAAAGGACGTGGATTGAAGGATAATATTTTCCTCATGGTTGCATAAAATCCTCTTCAAAATCGAGGGTTTTTTTCAAGTCTCTTATTTTTCAAATATATATATGCATTCCTATTTTTCCAAACACAAAATTCTATTCATTGAACAGTATGTGACAAATGGAAACTTTCCGAATGTGTCGTTTAGCAAACAGTTAGAATAGCTGGGACAATAAAAATTATTAAAATGTAACTATTTTTATGTTCTTTGAACCAATTTTTCTATTTTAATAATTTGGTCAAATGATTTTAAATTCTATTTAATTTAAGAGTTAATTTGGTTAATTGTTTTTAAATTCTGGTTAATTTAACATAGTTAATTTAGTTACATAATTTCAAATTCTGGTTAATTTTAGAGTTAATTTGGTTAAATGATTGTAAATTCTGACATTTAACTCAAGAAATGTTTACTTCTCTCCAAACCTCTAAAACACTACGAAACACTGTTTAAAAATTGCAGTAGAATAAATCCCTTGTAATTTAAATTAGAAAAAGCACAAATTATGTAATAAATTCAGAACTCGAATCAGTAAAAGTATTAAATTCTTCAATTACATAAATATTACAAACTAAATACTTAAATGAATACAAAAATAACCAAATTAAACTTTTTTAACAAAAAATTAAATTCAAAATTCAAATTATTTCTAAAAATACTTTTAGAATATACAATTATTCAATCTTTTAATATACAATTACAATCTAAAATTTTAACTGAAATTCATTTTTGAATCAATTTTTTATTAGAACTCCATCATTTAAATAGAAAAATAAATATTTTTTTAAATAATGAAATGTTTTTTAAAATTCCATTCTTATAAAAAATTGTTTCTACAAATTTTGAAATATTTGAATTCTTTCGACGAATTTTAATAAAATATTTAAGAATAATTACATTTTTCCAGAAATTCGATTAACATTGCATTAAAAATAATTGAAATTCTGCAATAAGTTTTGTTTGTGAAAATAATTATGAATCCCTAAGAAAAATTTCGTTATTTTTCAACAATGTTTAATTTTTTTTTAATTTTTTGCGAAAAGTATTATTACTCTTAAAAATAATTGAATTTCTTTAGGTGATAATTTGTGAACAATTAAAGTATTTTTTTTGTGTTTTTAACTAAAATTTTTCTTTAAATCCATTATTTTCAATAATGTTTGCAAAAATTCTTTGAGAATTTTCAAATTCAATTGATTACAATTCAATTTAATAATTTTTGAATTATTCGCAAATTCTTCAATTAAATATATATATATATATATATATATATATATATATATAATATATATATATATATATATATATATATATATATATATATATATATTACAAAATAAAAACTTGAATTAATTTCTTAAAAAAATTGGCAATATCAAAAATTGTCAAAAAAATAAATTTCACAGAATTGTGAGTGAAAATTATGAAAAATTCAAAATCTTAAAGCTTTTAATTTTAAATCTTTTCAAAATGCAGTTATTTCTAAAAATTGACGCTCTAATGCTTTTAATATTTAAGTTTAATCTCAAATTTTAATTAAAATTCATTTTTAAACTAATTTTTGTTACAAAATTCAACCTGAATTCAATTATTTAAATACAAAAAAAATTTTATAAAATAATTGAATGTTTCATAAAATTCAATTCCTATAAAGAATTTTCTCAACAATTTTTTAAGTAATTGAATTCTTTCAACAAATTTTAGTAAAAATTTTTTTAAATAATTACATTTCTCGAAGAATTCGCTTAAAAATTGTATTAAAAATAACCAAGTTGAAGTCCACAACGTTGATCAACGAATAAAAATTGTTCACTTAGTAAATTAATTAAAAATGACGCTACAATATTAACAAAAAAATTTTAGAAAAAAAGATTAATGTTTATATTTTGAGAATAATTATTTTACAATTAAACATTAAATTAAAAATAATACTTAAACGGAGTAAATTAATTTTTTTCGTTGATAAACGTTGTGGACTTTAACTTCGTAAAAATAATTAAAATTCCACAATGAATTTTATTATTTACGAAAATGACTGAATTCCAAAAAAGAATTTTATTATTTTCGAAAAAAATTCAATCCCTGTAAAAATTTTATTATTTATGAAAATAATTGAATGAATACAAAAAGAACTTTATAAAAAAAATTGATAAATATCTGAATTTCTGCTTGAAATTTTTATTATTTTATGAATATAATTCAAGGTTTTACGTAGAATTTTATTAAATTTTTCCTTAAATAATTGAATTCTTTTGGAAAATTTTACTGAAATTAAAATTTTGTAAAATCCTATCAATTTATTTAACTATTTAATTAAAAATCTTCGTTAAAAATTTAGTACACTGAAAAAACAATATTTTTGAATCAAACATATAATTATCTTTCATTTTTTGGTCAACTAAAAATTATTTTTGAACCAAACATAATAACTTTGATTCAATACCTAATAAATTGGATTCAAAAAAAATTATCTTCAACTCAGTTATAAAATATGTTTAATTCAAATATATTTTTTTGGCTGACTACTCAACTACTTAAGTATTAAACTTACTTAAGAACTTACTTCAGAATTAAATAACATTTTTTCTTGTAAATTTTGGAGAAAGAATTAAAATAGTTTAAAAACAAATTTGAAAGAGTAAAAAAAGTTGAAGGTAAAGCCATAAAGTTGTGCATTAAAAAATGTCAGCAAAAGGGACAATTTAATTTAACTCTAGAATTTAAACAACCGGATAATAATCAATTTGACAAGTTTGATTTTTGAATATACAACATCTATTTGCAAACAAGACGCAAGCTGCGACGAATCCGTTAGTATACGCGTGATGATCGTTTCCCCAAATCTCGCCAATAATGCTAAATGGCTAAATGCTTCGATAGAACTATTATGCTGACGATATATATCAATGTGTACATATACACATATATATTCGAATTCGACAGACGGCTTTGAGCCCAAGGTTTTGAAAGATTTTTGGGGGAATTCAATCAGTTTTTGCTGCGGCGATTATGCGTCCGAGGAGGGTCTCATAAAACGATGATTCATTTTTCCTTCCTTTTTTGGAAAAATATTTCACTCAACAATAAAGTGCAATTCATTTTTTTTTTACATTTCAAATTTTTTCTTACAGTTCGTTCAAAAAATTAGACTTTTTCCAAAAATGTAAGAGAAAAGGAACATTCTACAATTCTTCTGATAGAATTTATCATCATTCTTCTGATAGAATTTATCATCATTCTTCTGATAGAATTTATCATCATTCTTCTAAAAATTTATCATCATTCTTCCAAGAATTTATCATCATCACAAAACGTTTTCTTATCTTGAAAATTAGAAGCTGAGTGTGACAAGTTCCTCAAAGGAATACCAAAGAATTGTTTAGAAAAACTTTTAGAAAAATATTACAAATAAAAAAAGAGTTTAAACTTAATGTCGACGCGCAGTGATTTCCCTCTTCTATCAAGTTTATCATATTCTGTACGTCGTTTCCGTCGAGTGCACATATCGATCGCTTGTTTTATTGTACTGGGGTGCTGGTCTGTATGGTGACATACTGGTGGCTGACATAGGTGCCCCCCTAAAGTTTCTAGTACACATATAGGCACCAAATTCAAGGGGGAACATTTTCCTAATTCACGAAAATTCGTGAAATTGCCCTGACCAATCGTTGAGCACTTAATCGATGATTAACGACTATGACTTATGTCACTATTAATCTCTCGAGATGCTAAAACCCACCTAGTTCATACACCTATCGGTCATCGAAGATTTCTCCTCTTCACAATAACAAAGAAGCAAAATTTCCAAAAATAAGGGGCCAAACATATTCATAAATTCGATTATATACCCGGAAAGTTCCTCCTCAACAAAATTTACACAAATTTTTACTACGCACTTTGAATTTTCGAAAATATTTTTATTACATTCTCATTTTTTTAGTTCTTTTTGTAGTTCTTTTTTTGTTCTTTTTTTGTTCTATTTTTGTTCTATTTTTGTTCTATGCATTCGATTGATGCTTCGATCAAAACGCGATGAAATGTCCAATAACAGAAAACTGTGAAACAATCAAAGACCCAAAAAACCTGTTTCAACGAAAAACTAACGAATCCTGTATAGGAGAGAGAAGAAAAAATATCGAAATTTGTCAAACATCAAACAGCATCGTATTTCCGCATCTGTTTAGATATATATCCTGGGCGCAATATAAGGTTCTAGCCTGCTCGTGGGGTGTTGTTCAGCTCTTCATTGTAAGTTGGCATTTGCAGGCCTTTGTGGTAAACCACGAACAATGCCCGAAGGCCTCTATATGCCATTCTATATTCGTATCAGCCGCAAACATATAGTGCACAAGCGAAAAAGGATCACGAATTCATAAATGAAAGTATACACATATTACTTGTCTGTGCCAAAATATGGAAAGCCGCATCGGAATATTTGTCTTCAGGATTATGAGGACTCTTCTACGAGATCGATATGTCCAATTTGAATAAAAAAAAGGAACAGGGCAATAAGTCTTCTGGAAAAAAATACGATACACTAAAGAAGAAAAACACTACTAAACACTGACAAAAAAAATTTCAATTTTGACAACAAGAGGGATCTGTTTTTCTAAACTAAACTTTACTACTTTTGTAAAGTAACGGAAAGTTGTTTCCCTTTCCTCAGTAATAAAATAAAACAACCCCAATGAAGAGGGAAAATAAAATAAAACAAGAATCGTAAAATGACTTTTAATATGTTTGGAAAAATTTAACAGCAAGGAAACACGAAAAGAAGACTATTGCTGCTAATTGGCTTAAGATCATGTTATTCCGTCGTCGAGTGCTGTAATAAAACGTCACACTTATAACATGACCTTAAAATCTAATTCCTGACTAAATATTGTTTGTGAAGTGTTTATTTTACTGCTATTGACTATAAAGTCCAAAAACAGTATGGCACAATTTTTCTAAGGATATCATCATCAACTTTTGAGCCAAGAAAAAAATTAAAACTTTGCTTAGCAACAGCATTCCTTGTTTGTTTGAATTTGATGTCCTTAGAAAAACCGTGGACTGAAAGAACAATCCAACGGTTTTTATCACAATCCTAATCATACATTATGATACACTATATAAAAAAGATACTTTTCTGTCAATAACAGCAGAACTTTATGTTTGTAAATTCAAAGTTGCAGCACTAAAATAAGTACTAGTCGGATTTGGTTACTTTGGCCCTGATGCACTTTAACAGCTTTAACACTTTAATATTCAATTATCCAAAAATAATTAAAGAATTCTCTAAAATCGGATTCCAACTTTATATCGTATAGGATTCAAAATCATATGCTTTCAATCTCAAAAAGTGGGAATATTTTTATTTTATTGGATTCACTGAGAACTTTAAAACCAGTGAAATGTAAGGTTCCACACTTTTTGAGATTGAAAACATATATGATTTTAAATCCTACTGTGTAAAGTTGTAGTCTGATTTTTAACAACGTTTGTCAAAAAATATCCAGAAGAGCATTCAGAAGCAAAATTAAAGAAAAACAAACTAAAATTACAAAAGTATTAATACAAAGACTGTACCCATACAGCACCGGAAATTTCTCACAAGTTGAAACTAATTTTATCGCAATTTTTAGTTGCGCAAAGCACATGAAACTTGATGTAGTTCTTTAAAAATCTGCTGTTTTTCAATGATTTACGTAAAAATTGACCGAAAATTGTATGAGTGTTTCAGTGAAATGAAAACCAGTTTTCAATGGTTTCAGAACATTTTAACATTTATACAATTTTCAGACAAGTTTAATGTCAAACATCAAAAAACAGCAGACACTTAAAGAAATACTTTGAGTTTTATAAGCTTGGCAGCTAAAGATACCGAAGGTTCCAATCAGTCAATTTCAATTTTTAGAAAAGTTTCGGTAGTAAAGAAGTACAACTATGTGCAAATTAAGAAGATGAAACTGTACATGATTTTATCCAAACGTTCATCATCCGAAATTTTTCATCATCTTAAACACAAACATTTAATTTTTACATCTATCGGTACAAAGATCTCATAAAAATAAAGAAATTATATTCATTGCCCTATGATTTTTAATCTAAACATAACAAAAAGAAGACACAAATGCCATTTAATAATACAACTTAATTTAAAAAAAAAACATTTATCTGTAAACATAAACGAAAATAATTGATATTTCTACTATCCGAAACAGACTCTGTCTGAATTAGTTCGAACTTCCACTGTACATAACTAAGTACAAGTAAAGAATTATACAACCAAGAAAAAAAAGTATAGAAATAAAATGAAGTACAAGTAGTGAAATAAAATCAAACACAAGTAAAGAAATAAAATCAAGTACAAGTAGTGAAATAAAAACAAGTACAAGTAGTGAAATAAAATCTAGTACAAGTAGTGAAATAAAATCAAGTACAAGTAGTGAAATAAAATCAAGTACAAGTAGTGAAATAAAATCTAGTACAAGTAGTGAAATAAAATCAAGTACAAGTAAAGAAACAAAATCAAGTTCGACACTGTCTAAAAAGATTCTAAATTAAAACCGATTTCGGTATTAAAATAGAACCAAACCACGATTTAGTACCAAAACTGGTACTAAATTCGTACCTTTCTTTTTACAGTGAAGTACAGAAACAAAAGCAAGGACAAGTACAGAAACAAATCCAAGTACAAGTACAGAAACAAAATCAAGTCCAAGTACAGTAAAAAAATCAAGAACGAGTAAAGAAACCCAACCGAAGAATCACTCAGAATTACGGACAACAAACAAATTGGTCACAAATTCTTTCACAAAAAAAAAACGATTGAAACCAACAAATATCTAAATCATCAAGTCCAAATCAAAATTGAATGACGATTTTATTAATACATTTTCCAAAGAAAAATAGAGAAATTCACGCTTTTTTGCATATAACGAGCGCGGTTACTGGTTTTCGATCTCGTCATTCTATGCCGGGTACGGGCATTCTTCAAGTAAATTATAGTCTTGAATGGCAGCACAGTAGGGGGTTGGTTGGCACGCGTATACAGTCAGCTACACCTGCCCCTATACACATCTGTCCCCATATATATCGCGAGTCAAACTTCAACATACAAACATACACACACATTTACACATATGCAGACTTATATATTCTAGACTGACTACTGTGTGTGTGTGTGTGTGTCTGGTTCCTGGTTCATTTCTCCTCCACCAATCCCCCCAATGTAATTTTTCCTCCTAGGTCCTTCGTGATTTCATTCTTATTGCTTTATAGAAAAAAAAGGATCCAACAGCGAAACTGAGAAACATATATACTGACTGTAGGGGTAAATGCACTCGGGTGACAACAATCACCATAGTGAATTTATTGACATTGGAGATATGATTTTGCAAAGCGATGAGTGTCGAATCACCGGTTTTTTAAAACATTTAAAAAACATTTAAAACATTTGAAACGTTTAAAAAACATTTAAAACATTTGATACATTTAAAAAACATTTACCAAAAATCAACCATCTCTTATTTTTTTCTGATCGTGAAAATTCACCGCGAATGGTAAATAATTTAAATAAATTATGTTGTAGGTTAACGTACAGTATAATCACGTGAATTACAGGTTTCTGCTATGAAACTTAAACATAGATATTAAAAAGAGGAAAAAGAACCCCCGCACAAGACAAGACGATCGTTGACATGTTATGCGTGATATTGCATTACATTTTCATGCATGGTTTAAGAAATTAAAACAGGACCGAGTAAGAGTGATGGAATTAAATTACAGCCTTGTACACGTGGTAAAATTTAACCGTTAGCCATTTTTTTTTGCGGTGCACAACAATTTTTACGAATGTTCCACTTAAGTTGTAAGTTCATTATATAAAAATACGTTATATGCTTTCTAAATTTCTCCTTTTTGGTGGCTGTGTAAACAATGAAGTAACAATAAATAAAGAGAACACATTTTGAACTAAACCACTATAGTTTTGTAACTATTTTCATCATAATCATAACTAATCCTAACTCCTTCATAACTATTTTCATCATCATATAACTATTTTCATCATCATAACTATTTTTATAAATTATTTTTATTTTCAATCACTTTTAGCAAGTTTGTGGAACAATTTTGCCAAGATGTACAAATTTCTAAGCATTTCAAAATATTTGTAAACACAAACAGATTATAGAAGCATTATAATAACAATAACGTTCAAAGCGTAAAGAAACAAAATGTACTTTTTCTTCTTTAAATTTTTTTACAACAACGATTTTGTCTCACTATCAAAAGAACTAATCGAGAATTTCGAATGCCAACCCTTTGCCTGTCCAGACTTATGACTCCAGCGTTTTTAAATCTAATTCTCAATCTCACGGCAGGCTACCGAAATTTCGTTTTTTGTTAATAACGGTCAACTGAGCAGCCGAAGGGTTAAATTTGGGTTCTTACTTTTTAAATAAGTCGGTATTTGAAGATTGAAAATTGAAGATGAAAATATTTCGTTAACTTGTTGATTATTTTTGCAATGAATAGAGATCTAACAGGAAAACAAGTTTAAAAGTCCAACCACAACAATTAAAGCATAGAGAACTTTTACCAAATAACTGTCAAACAATTACCGAAAATATCAGATGTGCCTAAAAATTTCTATTTTTAGATCCTATCTCACATAATGGCTTCCTGAATTTATAAGTCTCACCTGCGACTATTTTAGAGGATGGACTGCTTTTACGGGGCTAAAAATCTATGATATACGAAGAGACAAACATTATTTGGATATTTATTTAAAATTTCTACCCAAAACTGTTTATAAAATTCTAAAACAGTTTATAAATTTTCACCACAGTTTACAAAAATTCACAACTGTTTATAAAAATCCACAACTGTTTATAAAAATCCACAACTGTTTATGAAAATTCACAACTGTTTATAAAATTCCACAACAGTTTATAAAATTCCACAACAGTTTATAAAATTCCGCAACTATTTACAAAATTTCACAACAGTTTATAAAATTCAAAACTTCTGGAAGAAGAAGAATACTCCTTTCTCCCCGCAATTATGGAATTTTATAAACATTTCTTATAACGAAAAGACAATTTACGCGTGTGCGTATATAATCTGCATAAATGTTTCTATAATAATATACACTCTAGTGATGAAACTATTTAATGAGTCAAGAAGGTTGTATTTTTTAATGGTTCGTTTCATTTTGATGCATGTACGCGCAGAGGAAGTTATGCACGTGCCAGATGCTTGTCTTTCCAAATTCCTATCAGATATCATTAAATATATCTGTAACTTTCTGCTCTATCTTCGTATGAAATCTCTCACACAAGTCACACCTGATGTTAACGGCACCCGGTGCGCTTCTTTTTTTACCATTTTTTTTTATCACCCTTCTAATTAACTCTCCATTATATTATTAGATGTGCTTATCTTTTTGTTAATGAACAGCTTGCCTATATACATGGTCCAACGACGAATTGTTTATAATTATTTATAAATTTATAAAAAACAAATATAAATTTATAAAAAACAAATATAAATTTATAAAAAACAAATATAAATTCATAAAAAACAATAAAATAATTCGAGTCTACAACAAACACTCTTTAAATTAATTTTTTCTAATGAAGGTACAGTTTTTCTAAGGACATCAAATTGAGTGTTTTTGAATGTAAAAATAAGAATAAAACAAATAAAATTATTCGTATATTATTCACTGTATAATAAAACACACTACCAACGTCATAAGCAAGTTTTTTTTTCGTATCCTAATGTGGTTAAGGGTGAAAATTTTTGAATTCCATATAACCAACAGGCAGTCGAGAACCAAGAGCCATAGTGAATTGATTTTAATGCTTGCACACTATTTCATGCTACTCAAAACCTATTAGTTGTCCCACCCTGTTTAGCGACTAAATTGGAAATCGATTTCCCTTCCTGCTGCTTTTGTGTACGAGAAAAAAGTTAAAGACATTCGAAAAAAATATACCCATATAGTCTATAAGTATATACTAACTAAGCAGAAATAATGAAACAAAAGAAAACTGAGGATTTAAAGAAAAAACATTAAAACACAGCCGAAAAGAACAAACCTTCCCCCCAAATAATTATTTGGAACGCAAAATGCAAAAAACAAACAACAAACCCAAATAGAACAAAATTTTCACGCAAATAATTATTTGGAACTAATACAAAAACCTAAACAACAAACCCGAAAAGAAGAATATTTTCCTCTAAATAATTATTTGGAGGAAAATATTCTTCTTTTCAGGTTTGTTGTTTAATGTTTTCTGAAATTAAACAGTATATAATTTTTCCATTCGCTAGAAGATGATCTTTAACAATTGAAATACCGGCGAATATTTTAACCCAAAAGAATCTATGGTCTATGTTGCATATTTAGTTTGCCTCGCACCCTTAAATCTATCGTATAATCAAAAGCACGCGACCGCCACGTGCTCGCAACACCGCACGACGTATACACACCTTTGTGCTTATATTGCAATGCGAGGATTATTCAATGAAACCGCATTCTAATATGATGATCCAAAAATCTTCACCTTCTGTGTAATATAGCGATAAAAATAATACAATACAATAATAATTCCTGTCATTGATATAGTAATAAGCTTACTTTATAGCTCATCGAAAGCAAACAACATAAGAAAGTGGGCGCGTGACGACTTGAGAGCTCTTGTGTTAACAAAAAGTGTTTCAAAAATTCTAACAGTTGTGTCGTTAACTATACATATGTTTCCATCATAATTCAGCACCGACATTTACGACTTGATTTTAAACATCGATTTTGAAAAAGGAACTTTCAATTTTATGTTAATAATTCAATATTAATAAAGCCGCATTTTATTCTCAATTCAAGCATTTTTGGAGAAAACAATTTTTTTCGAATAAAAATTAAGAAAGAAAAAGGAAAAAAAAGAGAAAATGGTAAAAAGAAAGACTACTAAAGATCATATTAATCCCTCTAGGATTAAATTAACACCAAAAAGGATTAAAATAATCTATTTTGATGTTATTTTTAACTATGAATGGAATTTTATTATAATAAAACACCAAAGTTAACGATTTGGAAAAATTCAACGAATTTAACTTCTCCAGGGAAAATACACCCAGAAAAAGGATTTTTTTAAAACAAAAAAATCGTTTATTCAAACTCACTCTTTGAATTAAAGATAAAATTTGTTAGAGTTAAAAAAAAGTTTTCTTTACGTTTAAGAAAAACAATTTTCAAGGTTTTTTGAATCAAAGAAACTATTTCTTTAAATCATTTATTTGCCTTAAAAACAGATTTATTAAATCCAAAGAAGCATTTCTTTGAGTCAACAAAATACAGTTAAAAAATTATTTTCTTTAAATCAAAGAAGCTTTTTTCTGGGTGCAGTAAGTTAGTTACTAACTTAGTTACTTAGTAACATAGTTACTAAATTCAATTGTGTTCAAAAATTTAAAAAAAATTCTCGTCAAAATTTCAATTCTCTTTATAAATAATAAAATTCTTCTCTGATATTCAATTATTTTACAAAATTTAAATCAAATTGTTGTCCAAATTTCAATTATTTTCACAAGCTTTCTAAAATTTCATAATTTTCAATATCTACTATTTCAAAAAAATTTTCCAAAAGAATTACATTATTAAAAAAATTTTTAATACAATTCGATGCAAACATTCAATTATATTTTCATAAATAATAAAATTCTTTTAGAAATTCAATTATTTACAAATTTTTAAAATAAATTTCTTCGCAATAATTCAATTATTTTCATAAATAATAACATTTCTACGGGGATTCAATTATTTTTATAATTAATAAAATTTTTTTAAGAATTCAATTATTTACAAATTTTTAAAATAAATTTCTTCGCAATAATTCAATTATTTTCATAAATAATAACATTTCTACAAGGATTCAATTATTTTTATAAATAATAAAATTCTTTTAGGAATTCAATTCACGGTAAATCGTTAGGTATTAAAATAACACCAAAAAGGATTAAAATAATCCAATTTAGTGTTATTTTAATCCATTTTGGTGTTATTTCAATACCTAACGATTTACCGTGTTATTTTCATAAATTATAAAACTAATTGCAGAATTTCAATTATTTTTAATGCAATTTTAATCAAATTCCTCGGAAAATTTCATTATTCTTCAAAATCTTATTAAAATTCTTATTAAAAGTCCAAAGAATTTAATGATTTAAAAAATTTGTTGATAACATTTTTTATGAGAATTAAATTTCAACAAACATGAAATTAATCAATTATTTTTTTTTGTATTTCAATAATTGAATTCTCGTAAAATGTACTAATAAAAATGGTTTTAAAAATGAATTTCAGTTGTAATTTCAGATTCTACTTAAATATTAAAATCATTATAACCTGGATTTTTAGAAACAATTAAATTTTCAAAAAGTTTCAAATTAAAATAATTGAAATTCTTAATTTTTCATATTTTTGACAAAAATTCTGTAGAATTAATTCTTTTTAAAAGTTTAATAGGATTTTTATTGAAATTATTTCAAGTTTTTATTTTTCAATATATATTTAATTGCAGAATTTCCGAATAATTGAAATTTTTGTAAAATTGAATTGTAGACGAAAAAATTTGAAAATTAAAAAACTCATCGCAGGGTTTCAATCATTTTTTATACAATTATAATTGAATTGCTTGAAAAAAGTAATTATGTTCATGCAAGTTTTAATAAAATTCGACAAAAGAATTGAAGTATTAAAAAATTTGTTACTAAAATTCTTTATGAGAATTGAATTTTAAGAAACATTCAATTATTGAATAAATTATTAACTTTTTTCAATTAAATAATTAAATTCTTGTAGAATGTTCTAATAAAAATTGATTTTCATTTCATAAAAATGAATTTTAGTTAAAATTTGTAATTATAATTGAATATTAAAAGAAATATGGAGTGGAATTTTTGGAAATAATTGAATTTTAAAATTAAAATTTTTGAAAAAGTTTAATTGAATTTTTTTAATATTATTTGATGTTTTTATTTTCAAATATGAATTTAATTAAAGAATTTAGGAATAATTGAAATTTCGTGAAATTGATTAATTAATTATTATTAAAAATAATAGATGTACAGTAAAATTGTAGTTAAAAATATTTGAATTGAAAATAATAATTGAATTGAAATAATGAAAATAATTTTGAAGAAGTATAATATTGTTATAATATAAAATAATGGTTTTATTACTTGATCATCTTTAATTATTATAAAATATGAAGAAATCGATCACTCCGAGTCGAAGACTCGGAGTTATCTATATCTTCATATTTCATATTTTTTATAAAAAATGTAATAAGTTAAAATTTCAATTATTGTAAAAAATAACACCAAAATGGATTATTTTAATCTTTTTTGGATGTTTATTTAATCTGCAGCACTTTTTAATACCTCACGATTTACTGTTATAGTTATTAATAAAGAAAGCTCTAAGCGTAACATACACTGATCGTTTCGCCGATAATTGTGCGGTTAGTTTAAATACCGTATACACTCTATTAACTCGATACTTGTAAAGAATTTTGATTTTTTCAGTGTCAGCACGTGTTGCTTGTATGACACTCAACACGTGTTAGGAGAAGCTCAATAGCGTGAATATATAAAGATAAGTTTCCAACGCCTTCGCCACGTGTCTTGCACGCACCCTTGCTTACTTACCAGCAAAAAGATGGTGCGAAATTGATCGCGTATGGCTAACTTCGTGGCTCGTTGCACGTGTCATTTTATCATTGACAAGTGTCCTCATAATTGAACTATCATAGCCACTTTTCTTATTAAGTATCATTATTGTTCAATTTTCCCGCAAACCTACCATCTAGCACGTGATCTGATTTTTAGCATGATCCATCAAAAAACATTTGCATAAAGATTCTCTATACCCATCATCAGCAAACATATCAATTTCATGGGAATTGAAATATTCTCACCAATTTTTTTTTCTTGCAATTTATCAAGCACACAAGAAAAAAAAAGTTGAAATTTTAACCTGATTTTGGGGTAAAAATTCGCTGCAACCAAATTTCACCTAGGTGAGGTCGCCACTGTCTATGTGACTTAGCATTGGTTAAAATTACCCGCAACAAAATTTATATCACCTTTTTTTCTGTGCAAAATACTAATCGTTCACACATAAACCACTTGATTGAAAACTAGTCCACCATTTTACCACACTAAAATAATTTTTAGTTTCAAGAAGAGATTTACTATTAAGAAGAATAAAAAAACCCCCGATTATCTATTTGATGTAAATGTTACAAATCCACACGGGAAATTGACTCTCAAACACGCTCCAATTGATAAATTGCCTCCTCGTTAAGAGCAACGAAAAAGAAACCCCGAAAATCCTATAAATTTTGAGAATTAGGAATAGAGCCGACCTAGTGAAGAAATAAATTTTGATGTTTTTCCCTTAATTCATAAGAAATAAGTTTTGAAACTCGAGAGAGGTTAAAATTTTTTGAAAAGGGGATCAAAAGCGCGAAAATCCTTCCCCTCGCTTTGACCAACATCAACCGACGGAGCCACGGTGCGTTCATCGGCATTTCAAAGGCGCCGCTCTTTCTTCAAGACACAAACGCCCAAAATACATAAGGGCACACTCCGCACCAACAAAAATATAAATTTGGGTGGTCAAGGTTGTGTTGTGCTCCCATTCATTTCTTTACAAAACTATAAAATCAAATGTATCGAAATAGACTCCTTTCTTGTTATTATATACATTCAATAAATGTATTAAATATAGATATCTGTACGAAAACCAAAATTCACTTTGGGTGGTAGAAGATCTTTATTTTCAGATGATCTAATTGAAAAAAATCGATGACTTTTCCTTTCTTAATATTTGTATCATTCATTTCCTTCTGAATCCCTCTGGTCTATTGTATAACTGAGACAAATTTTGCCATGGTTCTTAATTTCTTACTCCATTACTTCAATACTATTCGATTTCTTTCAATGACAGTGAATCGTCTTTATTATTTCGAATTTGAAATTCATGCTGATATTGACAGTTTTTTTTCGAATTCACGCAATTTAACGCTCGTGCTGCTCTTTGTACGGCAACATATCGGAATTATTATTAATTCTCTTTCTAGGAAATATCAAATTGAGACAAAAAACATATATCTCAATTTGATAGAAAAATTACTTTTATTATTTTTATTACCATCAGTAAAAATTATTACAGACATAAACAGACGTATATATACAGGTTGTTCGAGAGATGCTTATTCTTTCACTATAAAACAACAAGTTAAGTTGAAAAATTAATCCAAACTATAATTCGTAGGTTAGTCAACCGACCATAGCGTGTCGGATAACATAACAGTTATCGCCCCCAACGAACAGTGCGATTGTTATGAAATAATAATATAGTCAAGTCCGAATGAAGGGGGTGGTCCTTGCCTTCTACTCTAGGGTTGAAACGATCACAATCAATGCCAAATGCAGTCTATATGTGACACGTAAGTTCTGCATTTCCAATGGTGCTCAATTTTCATTAGTTTGCCTTCATATAATATTCCAATTAACAAACAATTTACTGGCTCTCATACTATGAATATTCAAACATTTCCCAAAAATCCATACGGAATATTACTCCACCCTTGCTTTAATACTTAAAAAACATTTCTACATAATTTCAATATATGTCAAAACAATAGCACCTGTAGCTATTTCACTAATGCAGTACTAACTGCTTCCTCTTTTGATGACTTTAAATTTTTTCTTGTTTTGCTTAAAACAGTGCTAAGAAGAGTACTTTTCGGCACAGTTCTTTTTACATCGCTATCTGCTATATGGATACAATATACAACAACCGTAAAATTAGATATTTATACATTAAAGTAGTGGAAAAGGAATGTTTTTGATAAATGGGTGTTACACAATCCGTTGTATATCATTTTTGAACCTATTTTTTTAATAAAAGAAACTCTTCTTTTATTAAAAAGTTAGATTCAAAAATGTATTCGTAGTAACGGTTTTCTTTCTCTTTTTTTGGATAGGTGGCAAAATTAAGAGCATTCGCAGTAATAGTTGTCTTTCTCTTTCTCTTTTTTGCTAGGTGGCAAAATGAAGACTGACGCAAAGAATAAAGCAAATATCGAGGAAAAATTTATTTACTTGCACCGAATTGAGATCTACTTTTCGTCAAATAATGTCCTCGTCAATAACTGTATTAGCGTTGACCCTCTCTAATATACGACACACATAGTACAGCGTGTATGACCAGGAAGAACCCTGTGGTTTTTACAGGTTCTTCACAGCCCCTTTGAGCAAATCTTGTTTCCAACCCTCTGAAGACTTAAGATCAACTCCATCAGATGCCGACGAGTATATCAATGTAGAAAGAACCACTGCGCACGTACATACATGCATTTGTGTGCGTATATGTACCGAGTATGGACAGATGGCGTACAACTACCCCTCCAACTATCGTTCCAAAGTGTATATATTCTCCAACACAACTTCTGTTATACGTGCAAAGGACTTTGTAAATTAGTTATATGTACTGGTGAGTGGGGCAAGTAGTCAAACACATACGCAGAAACTAAACAATAGTTAAATCAGGGTGCCGGTCGTCTGAGGGGTTCTGTGGGTGTTTAATGAGCTGCCACAGTAGTAACGCGGGGACACATAAAAATCCATGGGGCACGAGCCACCATGTAAAGTGCAAAAATGACAATCATTGTCCATAACATTTTTTTCCATTTCTCTCCTTATCACACTTAAATTGACTCTCGAGAAATATCTTGATTTATTTTTTAGTCTATGATACCGTATACATATCATTTAATATTAACCCTCTGAGTTGTTCAAGCGAATCACATGCAATCTCTGCTTGACACGAAACAGGTGATTCAGTCCGCTTTTTCGAAAATAAGGTAAACAATAATTCACACTAGCGAATATGATTTATATATATATAGACACTGGCATTTGGTTCATAAACTTGTGTATAAATAATACTAAAACGCTTTGACACTTATCAATAATACTAGACTTTAATCACATGTAAAACTAGGCTTAAAATTCGCATAAAGAATTTTAAGACCCCATTGCGATCAAATCATTGATTTAGTCTTATTGTGAAGCTTTCCTATTACCAACACATAATACATTTCGCTTTTTATTCGAATCGTTTTGGGGTCCTACAGGGCTTATCAAGGATTACACGCGAGTACATGCAGGATCACAAATCTACAGACGTAAATGTTTTTAATGATAAACCGAAATTCGATTTTGCGAATTTTGTCATTTAACAAAACTTTGTTGCCTAACAATTTTGATGTGTTTTTGTCTCAATTGTTCTAGATATTAGAGAAGAATTAGATGTTAAAGTTTTCTAGATATTAGAGAAGAATTACAGATGTTAGAGTTTTCTAGATATTAGAGAAGAATTAGATATTAGAGTTTTCTAGATATTAGAGAAGAATTAGATATTAGAGTTCTCTAGATATTAGAGAAGAATTACAGCTATTAGAGTTTTCTAGATATTAGGATACAGTTTTTTTTGTAGAAAAATTGTAGGTAGAAAAAAAAATGCTGTGTGCACAAAAAATAGGTTACAATATTTATTATACTTGAAGCTTAACGAATCATCTCAATTGGTACAAAATAGTATCAGTCTTAGCCCTAGGACATTAAAACGATGAAAGCGCACTACACTCTTCAAATATTTGCAACACGTGAAGTGCCTCAAGCAAAGTTATGCTCTAGAGAGAAAGGGATATATTATTGGTGTCCTAGCTGTTGGAAGCACGTGTTTAAATAAATCAAATTAAGTAAATTTTTACTACGCTTCCCTTAATTTTGATCCTTTGAAAATCCTAACTGTAAAACTAACAGGGTTGCCACGCTTCTACCCTTTCCAAAATCCCTGACTTTTCCAGGTTTTCCAAGTTGAAAAAATAGCATTTTTCCAGGTTAATAAGACTACATTTATTATTCATTAGAAAATTATTGCAAAACTCAAAAATTCAATTATTTTCAAAATTAACATAATTCATCAATAAAAATCCAATTATGTTCCAAAATTATCAAAAATTCCCGTCAAAATTTCAATAATCTTCATAACAAAAGTTTTTCTCCGAAATTCAATTATTTTCACAAAAAATTTCATAAAATTCTTGTCAGAATTTCAATTATTTTTAATATACAAAATTTTCATCAAATTCCTCGATAAATGCAATTATTTAAAAAAAAGTTTATTAAATGTTTTTAAAAGAATTCAATTATTATTTAAAAGTCTCGTAATTCTTCATAAAAATTCAATTTTAAAAAAAGTTTATTAAATTTAAAAAAGAATTCAATTATTATTTAAACATTTCTTGATTCTTCATGAAAGTTCAATTTTAAAAAAAGTCCAATTATATAATAAAATGTTTATTTTTAGAGTTAAATCAAAGAATTCTCGTAGAATTTTCAAATAAATAAATATATTTGAATGTGATATTCAATTACAATCCAAAATGTTTACTGAATTTTATTTTTAAATTAATATTTATTAGAAAATTCTACAAGAAATCAATTATTTAACTATAAAAATAAACAATTTATTAAATAATTGAATGTTTCTTAAAATTTAATTTTCATAACAAATTTTATCAGAATTTAATTATTATGATTAATATTATTATTATTATTATTTATTGTCCAGAGATTAATTTAAAAAAAAAATTAACAATAATTTCATTTTTCAAGAAATTCGATGAAAATTTTGTATATATTAAAAATAATTGAAATTCTGCCAAGAATATTATTAAATAATAAAAAAAGTTTAATTATTTAATAAAATATTTATTTTTAGAGTTAAATATATTATTTAAAAAATTTTGTACATATATTAAAAACAATTGAAATTCTGCATAATAATTAAATTCTGAAATTAATTTTAATATATTTAACAAATAATATTAAACTAATTGAACTTTGGAGAAAAATGTTACTATTTATAAAGACATTTTTAATTTTGACAAGAATTTTTGTAAATTTTCAAACACAATTTGATTTTTGCGAAGAAATAAATTACGTTTGAAATTAATTAAATTGTTTTGCGAAATTCGATTAAAATAGCAAACATTGAAAATAAATGAATTTAAAAAAAATTTTTGAAATGAATTAAATTGATACGAAAAGTTTTATTAAAATTGTTTTGAAAAAATGGAATTGTTATAAAAGAATTCCATTGAAATTTTTGAAAATAATTCAATTCTTCGAAGAATAAATAATAAAAGGTAAAAAAAGAATTGAATTTTTTAGAAGAATTTTACTTCTTTTAAAAATAATTGAATTTCTCCTCAATAAAATAATGTATTTGCTTCAAAATTCAATTTTATTTTAGTGTTTTTAACTAAAATTCTTCTATAAATCCGTTAGTTTTAAATTATCAATGAAATATGAATTTAATATTTTTTAATAATTTTAAAAGATTTTTAGTTATTAGGGTTTTTTAAAAACCTAGATTTTTAAATTGTTTAATGAAATTAATTTAAAATTGAAGTTTTAAAACATTTTTAATGAAAATCTTTTCAAGTTTATCTACTTATGAAAATTGTAATTGTAACTCTTTTAAAATTGAATTAATTTTGAAACACTAAAGTAAAATTTTTCAAAAATAAATTTTCCAGGATTTCGATCAAAATTTCCTCACTTTTCTATGTTTTTTCAATTTTTATAAAATTTCTTGCCATTTCAAGGTTTTTCAGGTTTCCAAGTTGCGTGCGGCAACCCTTATAAACAATTGCAGTAGGGACAATTTTTTTTATTTTTGAAAATATATAGTAATATTATTCCAATAATCAAAAAGGAACTATTGAATACTTTTTTGAATGCAACTAAAATGTAAATTCGATAAAATAAAAAAAAACACTCTTATTGGAGGGGGGTTATACATATACAGCTCTTACATATCCAATCATGTCTACTCTTTATAAACACGATACAAAGATAACGAACCTCTAAAGTGCGCATGAATTTCAATCGACAAGGGAGCTCCTCTTATACATGAATATTGGAAAGAAAAAATGAGTTCGCTAATATATCAAAGGAATAATTCAAATTCGCTAAAGTGTCTTTTTTCTTTTCTCTTAAAAACAAAAATGTAAAATAAATCTGGCATCGAATTTTCTTTTTCAATTTTAATTCCTTACTATAGTTGATCCAAATATTTTGGTAATCTTTGATACTTTCAAAAACATTGCGCACTAAAAAAAAGGGTCCTTTAAGTTAGCGTTTGAAAATTTTCGCAAAAATGCAAAATTATAACAATTTTTTTAATGTTTCAGGTTAAGAAGTGCCGAAGAATAAAAGAAATAAAATTAGCGCCATTTTCACCGTTTAAAACCCACCAAAAAATAGTTTTCTCTGCGAAAAGAGGAAGCACTAGTATATCAAAGCTTTAAAGCAAAAAGAAACCTCTCGCTAGACAATAAAAAAAAGCTGTTCAAATAAGAAAAGCAATAAAGAAAAACAAAAAATTCCCTCCGCCCTAAAATTCTATTTTTAAAAACTGAACTCCATATTGGAAATAGGAGGCAGGCGCGCTCCTACATTTAAATGATGAATAAACGAGTATAAAAAGAAAAGAAGAAACAATGTGAAACATTAAAATCCATTGTAGATCTCATTGAAGAGGAGAAATGGATAAAGGACTCCAGGTGAAGCAATCGAACCGAAAAACGCCTTTTGACGTTAACGCCATGCCTCTTGTGCGTGTTCTATAAATGCAGCCGGCAACAATGGATTCTCGATTCTTATCTCTTGCATTAGTTCCTGGTTACCGGGGACGTTTTGCCATTATGTTTGCACTTGAACCATCACTCCATTGTCTCATTTATCTGATAGGACTCAAGTGCTTCGTGTAACGAATTCGTATGAATTGTATAGCACTCAGAACCCAATTACATTTATATACTATATATAGTCCTCTCCTCATATATATACATTATATCTATCGTCCTACACTTTTTTCATCATTTTTATGTGATCCACCATCAAGATTGTGGACTAATTTATTAAAAATTCAAATTCAAGCTTGTTTCCCTAACGAAAAATCAACTTTCCGTTGCGGTTGTATAAATGATACGTGTACTCAAATTGCTCTTAACCAATAATACAAATGTAAATCTTTCTTTTGAAATAAAAAAAAAATTCAAGACCATTTTTCAAATTAAAAATAATTCAAGACCAATTTTTAAATTAAAAATAATTCAAGACCAATTTTTAAATGGAAGACAATTCAAGACCAATTTTCAAATAAAAGAAAATTCAAGACCAATGTTCCAATAAAAGAAAATTCAAGACCAATGTTCAAATAAAAGAACATTCAAGACCAATTTTTAATAAGGATGTAAAAATTAATAAATGGATTACTTTTGCACTATTTTGTTTATAGTTGGCTTTTTTCAAATAAATTATTGTTGCTCCGAGTAAATGACAACAAAAGCAATTCATCCTGAATCGAAACCTCATTCCAATCCCTAAACTAATGCAACTAGGGATCTTTTGTTCGTGGTTCGCGAGAATCCATTCTCCCATTTCCCAAGAGAATTTTCGCGTATTATGTTAACCCCTCCCACTTAGCACGATCGTTATCTCATTTTAACAGATACTATTATCATCTATATGCATGTATATATGTTGATCAAGATTCGAAGGAAAAAATTTATTTTCCACGAACCAATAATTTTCTATAAATAAAAAAGAACATTGTACCATCATGGAACCAAAATAAAGGATTTTTAACAAATACAAACCAAACATATGTACTATAATTCTCTTAGGATCCATTCACCAATACCGATTAAAAGTTAATTAATGATTCTAATAATGATTAATCCTCAATTAACCATAGTCATAAGGCGTTAAAATTGCTTGAATCATTAACATTTTAATTGACGTTGGTGGAATTAGCTTTTAATATGTTATTTAATTATTGATGATTGTAGGTTGACAACAGTCTTTGATATTTATTACCTCATCGCATGGTTTAAAAATAATATAACATCACATCAAGTGTTGCAATGGAAAAATGAACAAAAAAAACTAAAATTCTAGACGATAACAACAACACAGATGTTGGCTACTTGAGAATTAAGTGGACCGTCCAACTATATAGCCGCACAGATCTAAAAGTAAAACAGTTGCCGCTTGAGATGGAATAATACTGACAAAAAAGTGCACGCGTCACTACTCTTTCTATGGGACAAGTTGGGGTGAGCCACTGTCCGTAAAGGGAACAATAAATAAATAAACAAACTGTTTCTTTCTATCAGCAATTTAGGCCCAAAATTTTCCATCCATTTTCCAATCTACCAATATTAACAATAAAACAATTTTTTGTTCCGTGTGTTAAAATTTAAAGAACAGTTTTTTCACTAGTGTCAAAATCCGCTACTTTTCCCCCTACTGGTAAAAAACCCACTTCTCAATTTTCTACACTAAAAAATAAATCTTTTATATTTTAAGTTCTTCAGCAGAGAAATTTGCATCGATCCAATGGTTTAATTTTATAAAAGTGATTTTAAGACCAAAGTATATTTAATATCGAAAACCAAATAATACGACGATTCATTTTATTCTGGTTTCAAGTGGTCATTATACTTTTGGAAAAATTGGGATTAGTAGATGTAAAATGCAATGTTAAAAAATATTAAACTTATAAAACAGATATTTGAATAATAAATTCATTATTCATATGATCAAATTGTTAATCGAAAAAGAAGCATAATGCGTCTGCAATAAAAAGGACTCTGGTCATTTATTTGAAAGCAAATATATACAATGAAATCAAATTGAAAATAAGGCTCTGGCTAAATATATACGAATTTCCACCCCTATTTATCGTCGTCCCTCTCCCTCTTGCACTGACATCAATGAACTTTTTTTCCTTTCCCTATATCTAGAGCACCTGCCCCAAAAATTTTTGTCCCTTGAAAAAGTCTTTACGGATGAACGCGCACAAAGAATAAATTCACTGAGACTAGACAATTTTAATCTTCTCTCTCTTTAAGTCAGTAGAGTGAACTGCAATGAAAATTCGCCTACACTTAATTGCACTGACAGACGCATTTAGCATCTGATTAAAAGGACTTTAGTTAATATTCATTAGAAATTCATAATTCATTAGATCATTATAGTAAATAGGATATCTCATTTATATGCTAATGTGCTTATAAATAGTTTCAATCAATTTATTATTAACTTCCTGTGGGGTCATTTTAGTTTTTACTTCCTAAATTTTGTAAGTTAATAAATTCTTCTTCTTCTTTCTAAATTCTTTTTAAATTTTTTCTAAATTCTCTAAAATAAGGAAAATTATGGACTAAAATACTAATAAGCTTATTAAATTCAAATTACTGAGAATTATTAATTCGTTGAAAAATTTACGTTGGATATTTAGAAATGTTAAAATTCTTCTCCGAAATTCAGATATTTTCAAAAAAACTACACTGAAAAAAAAATTTATTTGATTCAAATAACCGATTATTTGTCTATAATCAAATAAATATTTACTTGAATCAAATAATTTTTATTTGAATCAATTAATTAGTATTTGCTTCAAATACTGAAATATTTGATTCAAATACAATTTATTTGATTCAAATAAAAATTATTTGATTCAAGTAAATATTTATTTGATTATAGACAAATAATCGGTTATTTGAATCAAATAAATTTTTTTTTCAGTGTAAAAGACATTGTCAACATTTCAATTATCTTTATAAATAACTAACAAAATTCTTCAACAAAATTCAATTATTTTCAAAAATTTTATTAAAATTCATTAAAAAATTTCAATTACTTTCATAATTAACAATATTTATCACACGAATTCAATTATTTTCTAAAGTAATAAAATTCAATTATTTTCAAAAATTTTAATAAAATCCATTGCAAAATTTGAATTATTTTCAAAAGTAATAATATTCTTCGCAAAAATTAAATATTGTTCAATATCTACTATTTCTTAAAAAATTTACCAATAAAAATTTAAATATTTAAAAAAAATTTAATAAAATTCTTCAAAAACTTTCAATTATTTTCAAGAAATAATAAACATTTCGCAAGAATTTTATTAATAACAAATGATTTTATAAATTTCTTCGCAATCATTCAACTATTTTCATAATTAATAAAATTTTACCGGGATTCAATTATTTTCGTAAATAATAAAATTCTTTTTAGGAATTCAATTATTTTTAATAGAATTTTAATAGAATTCCTTGAAAAAATTCTTAAAAATTTTATTAAAATTCGTCCAAAGAATTTAATTGCTTAAAAATTTGTTAATAAAATTTTTAATTGGAATTGCATTCCAAGAAACATTCAAGTGTTCAATAAATTATTTATTTTTGTATTTAAATAATTGAATTCTGGTAGAATTTTCTCATAAACATTGATTTAAAAATAGATTTCAGTTAAAATCTTAGATTATAAAAAAATAATTGAATTTGGGAAATTTTTTTAAAATTGTCTTAAAAATAATTGAATTTCTACCAAAAAAAAGTTTTATCAAAACTTTTTAAAATGTTTGAATTTCTGCTAAAATTCTAATATTTTTGAAAATTATTGAATTCTTACAAAGAATTTTGTTAAGACTATTGAAAATAATTGATTCTCTGCAAAGATTTTTATTATTTTACGAAAATATTTAAATTCTTGCGAAAAATTTTATTAAAATTTCTGAAAGTAATTAAAGATCTGCTAAGAATTTTGTTATTTTTAATTTATGCCAAGAATTTTATTAAAATTTTTAAAAATAATTGAATTCCTGTTAATTTTTTACAAGAATTTAATTATTTTTGAAAATTTTAATAAAATTCTTCGCAAGAATTCAATTATTTTCATAAATAATAAAATTCAATGCAGAATTTCAATTATTTTTAATACAATTTTAATCGAATTTCTCTAAAAATGTAATTATTCTTAAAAATTTTATTAAAATTCGTTAATAGAATTCAAGTATTTGATAATTTGTTGATAACACTTTTTTACGGGAATTGAATTTTAAGAAACGTTCAATTCTTCAATAAATTATTTAATTGCGTTTTATTTTTATTTAAATAATTGAACTCTAGTAGAATATTCAAATAAAAATTGAATTTTATTTCATGAAAATGAATTTCAGTTAAAATTTTAGATAATCATTGAATATTAAAAGCAATATAGCGTGAATTTAAAAAAATAATTGAATTTTGTAATTAATTTTTTTGAAAAAGTTTAATTGGGTTTTTTTCATACTATTTTCAGTTTCTATTTTCTAATATTTATTTAATAAAAGAGTTTAACTAATAATTGAAATTTCGTAAAATTAAATTTTGCAAAGAAATGAATTTGAAAATTGTCAAAGAACTTTTTCGAAAATTATTAAAAATAATCGATATAAAGAAGAATTTTAGATAAAAATTCTGAAAAATAATAATTGAATTGATAATGATTTTAATTATTAAAAATTATTTTTATTAATAATTATTATAAATTGTTTTTACTAATAATTATTATAAATTATTTTTATTAATAATAGCGATCCAGGACAACGACCCTAGTATTAATTATTATAAAACATAAAGAAATCGATGTCCTGAAATAGAACCAAATTACGATTCAGTACCTTTCCTTTTCCATTGTACCAAATTACCAAAAATGTCAAATCCTGTGCGCGGGAATTTAAAAAATGAAAATTCTATCAAACCACAAAGCAAACTGATTATTCTGGAAGCAGGATAACATTAAATTAGACTCACAGATTAAACTTTAAACCGCTCTCGCCTAAACACTTGGCCTTCTTCAAACTGTCACGGTTTTAAAGGATTACACGTCGATTACAAGGCTTAATTTTAAATGGTCTCAATGCTCTTCATTGGTAGAAGGCAACCCTTCTTGTGGGTTGGTCCATGGTTTTACAATCAGTCATCCATGCTATGACACAGAGAAGGGTTTGCTGGTTCATTTCAAAAAGCGGATTATACTCTTCTTTTTTTTCACTTTGCCCGTTATTGCGTAATATTTTATATATACATATACATCCTGTATATATGAATAAAAAAAAAATATATCCCATGTAATATGTGTGAGACAGAAATTCTGCAATTGATCATGGGTCCTTTTTTTAAACCTCTTCCGGTTCCAATATACTCGGTATAAGAGAAAAGGGCTTTATTTCTCAACTCTAATGATTCTACACTCCTCCCCATTTTCTATTTTTTCTCGACATCTCCAAGCGAAATGTGGTTTCATGTATTTTCCGCTATTTTGTTTCATCTATTAAAGTGTAATCTTGCCTGTCATTGTTTACAATAAACTCGATCCCTTTGATCATGTCGGGGGGTGTGTCAATTTATTCCCAAAGAAAGAAAGAAAGGACCGTTTTCTCCAAACAAAAAAAAGAAGTGACAGTAAAGAAAAATTTAGGAAACATTTTTCAAATTACTATTCTGCTATAGTATTATTATGAATATTATTATTAATATTATTATTATTATTATTATTATTATTATTAATAATATTTTTATTATTAATATTAATATTTTTATTAATATTCACAAATAATAACAAAAATTGTACTTTTCATAATTTTTTTCAGGTTTCGAACCTATAAAAGTATTTAAAAATTTGGATAATTAAAAATTATTTGTTTTTAAAATAATAAGATTTTAATAATAATAATAATAATTTTAGAGTTCTTTCGATCAAAATTTCCTGACTTTTGAAGAATTTTAAAAAATTCCCTGACTAGCGGCCATCGTGAATTTTTATTTTTATGAGAATTTTTAACTAAAATTCTTCTTTAAATCCGATTAATTTTCGGAAAAGTTCTTTTACAATTTTCAAATCCATTTCTTTACAATATTCAATCCTAAAAGATTTCAATTATTCGTAAATTCGTCAATTAAATATTTAATAGAAAATAAAAACTTTGAAATAATATATCAAAAAAAAGCCAATTAAACTTTTTCAAAAAGGTCAATTTCAAAATTCTATTTTTTGTAAAAATAGTTGAAATTTTGTCAAAAAATTTATTAAAACTTTTGAAAATAATTTTTACGGACCTCTACATGATTTATATGGTTCGAATCCTTTTTTTAAATTAAAAACAATTCACTTAGAACTATAGAATCACTATACGTAATAATTAATTTAATAATCAGAATCTAATTCTTTTTTAAAAAGTATTAATGCAACAACAATAATTTTTCTCATGAACCTGAAACAACTTTTTTAGATATTAAAGTGCTTTTAATATCTCAAATTATGCTCTAATCAACAACTAATGAATATTCTATTCCATTAAAGAACAATCATGTGTTCAATCTTCCGGTACTTTGATCTCAGATTTGAATTTTAATCACGCCTCACTTATTCCAGCTGTCCTATATACTATAAACTGTACACAAAAATTACGACATTTTTTTTCGCCAATTCTGGAATTACGGGGTGGCTTTACCAACGAGTCGAGCAGGAGGATTATTCACACCCAGGTCTTTACATTCTTTTGATAGAAACAGCGGTAGAAAAATTTAAGACCCTACCTTATTTATCTCCCAGACAAGGATTGGAAAAAAGCCATAATCCAAAATTTAGGGATTAAGAGAAAAACACCAAAAAAAAGCAACAACTTGCGGGGGAAATTTTTGTAGATTTCAAACTGTTAGGGGACAAATGATACAAAAATGAGTTAGGAATTTAGAATTTTAAACCAAAGTCAATGGAGTAAATTTGACAAAACAAAAAAAAACAACTTCACTGTAAAGACAGTGCAAAAACAAGCATCTTAAAATACATTATAATCACTTTTGAAACGATTAAAAGATCTTATTTTTCCATCTTCTATCTTAGAAACTAATGAATTTTAAGAAACTTAAAACTTGACTTTTAACTTTTTGGAAACAACTTAAAAGTGACTACCAAAGTATCTTAAAATCAGATGCCTTCTTTTTACAGCGCTTGAGGAAAATTTTTGTACATTCTAAACTGTTGTTCGGGGACAAGTGATTCAAAAATGATTTAAAAATTTCGAATTTAAAACCAAAGTCAATGGAGTAGATTTGACAAAACAAAAAAAACAACAACCTCACTGTAAAGACAGTGCAAAAACAAGCATCTTAAAATACTTAATAATACTTAATTAATAATCACTTTTAAAACGATTTATTATTTTAATAATAAATCTTATTTTTCCATCTTCTATCTTAGAAACTATATGCATTTTAAGATGCGTTGGATAACTTTTTGGAAACAACTTAAAAGTGACTACCAAAGTATCTTAAAATAAGATGTCTTCTTTTTACAGCGCTTGCGGAAAATTTTTGTACATTTCAAACTATTTGGGGACAAGTGATTCAAAAATGATTTAAAAATTTCGAATCTAAAACCAAAGTCAATGGTTTTAAATTAGAGATTAGGTTATAGGAAATAAGTGACCCGAGATCTAATGCGCGAATGAGAATCAAAAGGAAAATGAGACTTATAGGTCCTTTCGTTTAGTACTTGGGTTTGAAGCCTTCGGAGGTCCTTCCAAACCAAGTTGTGCAAAGGTGCCCCCATCCTTCATTTTTTTTTTAGAATGAATGATGATGTATGGATGTTGGCTGGGTGCTAGGGGCTTGGTAAAGGGTTCTATTGTTGCATACCCCCTCGGAGAAACAGTTCTCTCTCTTTCTCTCTCTTATTTTTCTCTCTCTCACCCCGCAGGGGAGGCCATCGTGAAATATTGCTACGGAGCAGCATACTGCATTCTGCAGCCTGTATATACTGTTAATTTTATGCCCGATTTTTTACCAGTCTTATATTCCCCTACCACCTCTCAAAGAGGATCCCTTCATCGGCCCATCAAAACTTAGTGTAAGGTCCTTAGCAACATTTTCATACCCTTTTGAATAAAATTTCCAAAAGAAAACTTTACTTCTGTCATTGATTGATGTTCAAATTTTCATTATTTCAATTAAAAATTAGTTACTAATTAAAACTATTATTTAAATTTATTTCTCTAACAATGAAAAACAATTATTTCCATTCATACTGTTCACATTGCGTTAGATACTTTTCAGCAATAAACAAACTCAAACCTAAAATGTTCTTGAACGAAAAAAACAATAAAGCTTTAAAAATAAAAGATCCTAAAGTTCTCAACGTTCAAATAAACGAAATTTATTTACTTCTTCTGAAAATTAAATTTTTATTGTAATGAGAACGACAATGACAATAAATTTTTATTGTACAGAACGTTTTTAAAAACGAAAACAATAAAATAATGGTACGGTATTTTTATGTTTGATTCTAAGCCATTGTTATTTTTTAATAATTGTATCCTCAGTGACAGTTAACTTCTTAAAAATTAAGACTTTAAGATGAGTTAAATTTTTAAAAAATTATTTTTTGTTTTTTCGTTTTTAAAAACGTTGTGGACTTCAGCTTCTTTTATTGTATAATTATTTTGCTTCACTATCAAAAAAATTAATAACTGAGTTTCTAAACGTAAAATTTTAGTTCTTTTTTGTTATCATTAATAATTCACTAAAATTTCTTCAATAAAAAATATTTCGTTCATTTTGAACGTTATCAAAACTTGGGGATCATATATAAAAATAAAGTTTTCATTCTATTGAAAACGGTTTTTGAATTTTACTAATAGGTTTATAGAAATTTGATAGCAAAACTAAACCCGATCGCACCGCGCGCGTATGCAAATCTGATCGGTCACGGTTTTAAAAATTCGACCCGGCCCTTTTCTCGAATATATCCCAACAATGCATGACTCGGTCAACAATAGGTAATAATAAACCGTGTTCAATATACAAGCAAATATATATATGACAAATAAAAGAAGAGGCAAAAAAAAAAAAACGTTTGCCAGGTGCACAATTCCGAATCTTAAACAAATAGAATAAGCAAATAGTGAAATCAACAAAAACTGTTTACTTGCTCTTAATTATTTGCAATCGACTCTCTTTCTCCGTCTTTATAATTTATACGCAAACATAACACATAAAAAGCATATTTCAATATTTAAAGTATATTCATCAATTTGACAATTTTAAGATGATTTAAATATTTAAAAACTATATTGTAAATACAAAAATCTTTTCAAATATCATCGCTATTTTCAATGAGCAATATTGCATTGTGATAGAGATGCGAGAGAGAGAGAGAGAGAGGGTTTCTTTAATACAAAATGGTCCATGGAGACAGATTGAAGGGCGTTTTGAAATAAATCAGTCCTTTTGTTTTATAGAGCACACCCTAACTGAAAGCGACATCAAATTCTGTGTAAAAAAATAATATATGTGTGCTATATTTATTATTTGTACACTAGAAAATGCGCGCGTCAAATATTATATTATATCTTACAGAGGCAAAAAAAATTGTAATTAATTATTAATTACGGAAAATTAAAATAAGGCAGATGTAAAAATTGTAATTATATATTTATAATTTGCTACCGATCAGCAAAAAAAATGATGGGGGGGGGGATTATCCAAAAATGGATCCAGTTTACAAACGACACTTATTCTAAACATATAATACTTCTAAAATAACATATTTATAGAAATAATACATTTTAAACAAAATAATACCTTTCAATGTCAAAAATAAATAACTGAAGATCCTAAAGTTCATGATCCCCAAGTTTTGAACGTTCAGATGAACGAAATATTTTTTATTGGAGATTATTTAAAATAAATTACTAATCATAAAAAATTGTTTTGAACTAAAATTGTACTTTTTTAAACTCAGTAATTAATTTTTTGGTTAGTGAAGCAAAATAATGGCAATGAGAATTTAATTTTTAGAAGAAGTAAATAAATTTCGTTCATTTGAACGTTCAGAACTTTAGGATCTTAAGTTCTGAACGCTCAAATGAACGAAATTATTATTTATTTCTTCAAAAAATTAAATTTTTATTGCAATTATTTTTTATCACTAACAAAAAAATTAATTACTCAGTTTGTAAATGTAACATTTTAGTTTTTAAATTTTTTATGATTAACAATTTATTAAAATATCTTCAATAAAAAATAGTTCGTTCATTTGAACGTTCGAAACTTTGAGATCATTAACTGAAGATCCAAAAGTTCTGAACGTTCAAATGAACGAAATTTATTTATTTCTTCTAAAAATTAAATTTTTATTGCAATTATTTTGTATCACTGACAAAAAAATTAATTACTCAGTTTGTAAATGTAAAATTTTAGTCTTTAAATTTTTTATGATTAATATTTTATTAAAATATCATTCAATAAAAAATATTTCGCGTTCATTTGAACGTTCAAAACTTTGGGATCATAAGAACTTAAAAATAGGATAAATAAAATGTGTATGACAAAGTATAAAATAAGAATAAATTATAGATGTAAATCGAAAAAATCAAATTTTATTCACTACCTACAGTGAACATATTAAATAATTCAATTAATTGCACAATTAGTAAAAATAAAAAATTAGTAAAAATATTGTTAAAATCAAGCAATTATTTTGAATCGCAAATTTCCATTTTCGTCAAAAATATATATAGTGTAAAATGCAAATGTATAAATATTCAAAATTTTCAATGGGTCGGGATAAAAAAGTAAACACAAAAAATATACAATGTCTTTGAAAGTTAATAATTCATTAATTATAAAAGAATCTTTCAGAGACATTATTGCAAAAAAAACACTATGACGTTTATTGAAATAAATAGAAACACATTTTTACAATATTTATCTGAAATAAATTTATCTGAAATAAATTTATCTGAAATAAATTTATCAAAATGGACAAAGATGGAAAAAATATTGAATAAACTCTTTTAAATTCAAAACAGCGAATAAAAATAACGCTATTTCAAATTTTCTAAGAGAACAATATAGTGACAGCAAAAATTCAAAGATCATGCAGAAGAAGAAATTATCAATTCTACGACACAGTTCATCCACTAAAAAAAATAATAAAAAAAAAACCCGATTTTCCTACCTATTTTCAGAAATGTTTTTTAACGGAATGTTTTTTAACTCACACAATCGATCATACCACAAAAAAGCTAATCCTACCTATACCCTATATCTAAATATACTGCAAACCTATTTTTTAATTAATATAAACAAACACTCCACGGTTCTCTCTCATGCCGCCAAGGTGCAAAAGCCTAAACTAGAGATAACGCGCCCCGGGGCGGGTTTCCGTCACCTTAGCTCAATCCTGCCGTGCAAAAGAAGAAGATAAATAAGTGACACTTTGATAAAAAGATGCGAAAATTGAGAAAAAGGAAAGAAAATTTGAAAAAATGCTACAAAACAAGTAGAAAAAGAAGAATAAAAACAAATAGAAAAAGAAAAATAAAAACTAATATAAAAAACTATATAAAGAATCATAAAAAAGAAAAATTAAGAGAAAATTTACAAGAATTTACTTTTATAAATTTCTTACGTATCTTGTTACTTAATGCACGACAGAACATCAGACTCAGAAAACATAATATGTTTACAAACACAGACAAAACATATAAAAAGAGATTTTAAAAACTGACACAAATATTTTGTTTACAATTCATTGAAATTAAAAATTGTTTTTCAATTTCTAACGGCTAGTAAATAATTAAAATTTTCAGTTTATGTTCAAATCGTTCAAATTAAAAAAATATTTAAAACAGGTTTTATTTTAAATTGATGGCGACGGTGCGATAGTATTATTTTTGTATATTTAAATAAATTGCAGGTAACTTTATATAAACTAAGCCACTTTAAAAGGGGTTAGTGCTCAGGGAGGGGGTTTTACCGTTTGTTTACAATATATCGAAAGGGGGAGAGGTTCGGGCACACGCGAAAAAAGGGTTAAAAATAGCGTGACTTAGTTTACAAAAAAAACCCGTATTTATGAAAAAAATAATACAAAGAAATTTTTATTTTATAATCATGAATTTTAATTGTAAATTATAATTGTAAATTATAATCATGAATTTTAATTGTAAATTACAATTATAATTTACAATTATAACTATGAATTATAATTTTAAATTATAATTACACGAAAAAAAACCTATAACTGGAACAGCGATAACTTTCGCTAAAATAGCGGAAATATTCGTTGAAATACGCACTGGAAAAAAAATTTATTTGATTCAAATAACCGATTATTTGACTATTATCAAATAAATATTTTCTTGAATCAAATAAATTGTATTTGAATCAAATATTTCAGTATTTGAAGCAAATAATATTTAATTCATTCAAATAAAAATTATTTGATACAAGTAAATATTTATTTGATAATAGTCAAATAATCGGTTATTTGAATCAAATAAATTTTTTTTCATTGTAGCGAAAGTATTAGTTGAAATAGCGAAAATATTCGCTGCAATAACTATAAATTTCGTTAATATATAGTGAAAGTTGTAGTTGTTCCAGGTGAAGATTTTTTTTCGTATACGAATTAAAATTGAAAAAAATATTTATAAAAAAATTTTAAATTAAAAGGAATACTATTTGTGTCAGTCGTCACTATATTGTTTAAGTTAATGAGGACTCACCGAATCTGCAACTCCCGCGTCGAAATTTGATGAAGAGCTAAAGGCAGCATTGCTCATGGATCCACGATTATCCTTTAAATCCTTCGGTCCTTGCATTTTCAGAGCACAACACTTTCACTAAATATCATTTGGATATTTTTAAACACACACTGAGTCCTTAAAAGTCCTCTTGTCCTTTAGTTCATTCAGTTCGAAAGCACGACACTTGCACAGTAAATATCATCTGGATTTATTTGTAAACGTAGAGTTTAGAAATTTCCTTTTCTCCCTTTGTTTTTAAACGCGCACTGAGTCTAATTATTAAATTATTGAAGTATTATACACTTGTTAATTGTCACGCACCAACACTGATTAATTAAATACTTTTCTACTTTTCTAACTTTTTTTTTAATAAAAACAAAACGGTTTAAAAACGCGCACTGACTTATTACTTTTCCTTTTGTCTAGTTGTCCTCTCCCTTTTGTTCGTCCCAAATCGTTGCTTCTCTTGTCTGCGTCCCTTTGTCTGAAAAACAAAACCGAAAACGAAAAGAATTTAAACACAAATAACAAAGCAAAATTTAATGCAACTATTCTATTCATTAAATGTTTTTGCTTCAAATTTAACGCAGATAAAGACATAAAATGATCTATTTTACTACAAGTTGATCAGAAAAATACAAAAAATGATGAAAATAATTTTTTCACAATTGTTTTGAAAACTGGAGTCAAACAATCAAATGAAACTGTCAATTTGCAACGTTCCATTGTTACAAAGTGAACAGAAACTATATTGACAAGTAAAACTGACTGCTGACTGCCGACTGCGAACCTAACCTCAAATAATCAGCACACTGTAAAATCATAAAACAGTACAAAAATTATATGTATTTGAGAAAATATACAAAAAAAAATTGTTTGTCGACAAGCAATACTGACAATACTGCGACAGTAACGACAAACCTAACCTCAAATAATCAGCTCGATTTAGCTCAACAATAGAATGTCACAAAACAGTATTTTAGTTGCACACATTTGAAAAAGGGGTGAAAATAATTTCACCAATGAACAAACAAAAAGAATACTCAATACATAAGAGTATGTTGCGAATAATATTTACATTAAATATGAAGAAAGACGATCATGATTGTCGCGAGCAAGTCTGATATTTAACATTATCAAACATGGCGTCTCTGAACTGGAGGCGAACATCCAAGACAAAAGGTTTTTAAAAAATAGTCACTATAAGTAATTATGTATAATTATGTAAACGATGTAAACCGACGGGAAAATATTCAAAACTTTCAACTGCAAATTAACTACAAATAAACTCGCGTTTGATAGGCTGAATCGGGGCAACTAGACGATGTTCAGTCCTGCCACCTACCGCTCATTTATGGAACTAGATCACTACATTTTCTACTTTATCGACACGAATAAGTATTCCCATTGGTCACTTCAAATTGTGTGGGAAAATTTGAATTGTTTTTTAATGCAATCAAAACAGTCTGTTAATAAAAAATACTACTTATTAAAAAAAAAGAAAATAAATTTGGCAGAAAACAGAAAACTAATTTCGTATTAATTAAGACTACTGCATTAAAAGCAACGAACAAAAGCTGATTTTATATTTACTATATTAAAAAGAAACTTCTAATCGCAAGTTGAATCTGTCACAAACATAACCTATAAATTCGTTATTGCTTATGATAAAAAAATTATATAAAAAACAAAAATTTTATATAATTATATAAATACCTTTGTTAGGAGTGTGTTCCCTCTAGCGTCGACAAATTGAATCCGACTTGTGACAATAATCTTCGAGTCACTCGAACCAGGAGATCCCTTTTTATAATCATTAATCAAAGTATGAAAACTTCGAAAACAACAATTTGTTGTAAAAAGACCCAGTTCTCGTGACTCGAATTTCTTGTTGCCGGAATTTCCCGACGCTGAGCAAGTGCCGCACCAATGAAGGAATCTGAAAAATACAAAATAGTTTCTTTCTGTACAAATATTTCGTTAGCAAAAATTAAATAACCTCTTTTCTAAACTAAATAAGAATAGGCGATAATATGCGTATGAATCAAAAATAAAATAAATATGAATGTCTTTCCAAAAAGTGAGGTTATAATCCACTGACAATTCTTGTCGATTTACTATATAGTAAATATGATGTTTTTTATGTAAATGTATATCAATATTTGTTTAATAAACAGTTAAGCTCAAGACTGAAAATACTTTGGAAATACTTACTAATATTTTGAAGAAAGGTGTAAAAGTTAATGACGGCTCGTGTTCTGCGCACCGCAGAAGAACAAGTAGAAGTAGAAATTCACTGATTGGTCGACACCGTTTTTGGCGCGAAAGTGCGGTGCTGAGTGCTGCCGCCTAGCGTCAATTTTCAGAACTGCTAACCGTATTTTTCTGCATTATCGACCAAAGTTCTCACACCTATTGGACATTTGAAAAATGTTTACCTTCAAAATTTCTACTTGTTTTCTCCTTTTTTGCTACTTATTGTAAATTAAGCAAAAAAAAAAGTAAATCATTTTGAATAAAAGATGAAATTTTCATTTAGAAATGAACTAGAGTTGGTGAATTTAGTTTTGTTTTGCTTTTTTTCGCCATATTGCATATTGTAATATTCATCAAAGTGTTAAACGCAGTGTTAAATACCAAAAAATGAGCAGTAAAAAATTTTTGTTACTCATAAATTACGTAAGTTTTACATAAAATACTAATTTAATATTTTTTAAAGACTGATAATTACTATATATAGATGCATAATATTGAGAAAAATCTTTATCATTAGATTTGCAAAATTAATGCTCATGTTCTGAATCTTTGTCCTTTGACTTCTAACCTTAAAGATAAACTTTCAGTCGCATTTTTCTGCTGAGTTCGTTTAACTTTCTATTTGCAATTAAAATTTCACATGAGAACTGACTTTCGCTTTCCTTACTAATTTCTTATGTCAACTGAACATCGTAAGTTATTTATAAAAATAAAAAGGAAAATAATAAATTTTTAGGTTATGTTTATAATTTTTGGAAAGGAAAATACGGAAAGAAAGTCCACTTGATTGTTAAAAGCTGCTTTTAGTTTTAAACAATTATAAAAAATGTGTTGTAAAAATTATAACGAAACCATTAAAAATCTTTGCTTCCTAGGTACCTTTCTTCGGAGCGCGTCACAAATATGTTAATTATGCATGCGAACTGTCAGTACGAAACATTGCTCATCTTCAAAATATAACAGCAGGAGGAAAATATTTATGTACATATATTTACTGTTAAAATAAAATTGCGCTGGCGCGAGTTAATATTGAGAAAATATGTTGACGACAGGAGCGAAACTGGCTTTCAAAGGGTTGAATCTCATTATTCAAGGATCCTCTTCTTCAGATGCTGTCAGGCTTTTACTGAACAACAATCGTTAACTATAAGTACACTGTTAATTTTAATAATTTTACAATTATAATAATATGATTGTTTTTAAATTACAATTAAATTATTAATTAAATAATTATATAATTATTAAAGGTAGAAAGTAAATTTTAACAAAGATTCGTTTACTGACTTCGAAAAATGTGGAAAAGAAGAACAAGTGTCACGGAATGTCCGAGTGAAGAAAATCAAAGACAGCAAGAAATTAAACTCAACGAAGGCGACAATATGAAGAAAAGACACGAATTCGAATTTTCAAGAGCAAAAAATCGCGTTTGGCAAAATTTGAAAAGAGGTTTTGAAAAATTTGCTGGTTTTCAAATAGATGAACTCGACACGTTTGAAAAAGTCGTCAAATTACTTTACCGGCCAACAGATGCTTCCAGTTTAGGAGTTACACGAGCACTTTTTGGTAAAAATTAAATGCTTCTTTGAATTTTGCGTCTGATTAAATATTTTTTTGATTTCTATAATATTATTTCTATATAATTAATTTAAATATAATTTTTTATTCAATTTAATTACAATTTTTAATTGCAATTCATTTTAATTGAATTGAATTTTAATTGTGTTTAATTTTAATTGAAATTAATTTTAACTGTATTTGATTCTAATTGAATTTAATTTTAATTGTATTTAATTTTAATTGTATTTCATTTTAATTGAATTGAATTTTAATTGAATTGATTTTTAATTATATTCAATTTGAATTGAATTTAACTTTAATTGTATTCAATTTGAATTGAATTTAACTTTAATTGTATTTAATTTGAATTGAATTTAACTTTAATTGTATTTAATTTGAATTGAATTGAATTTTAATTATTGTATTTAATTTTAATTGTATAATAAAATAATTTCTATGTGATTGGGAAAATAAATTCTAAATTCACAGGACTCTGTATGGTAATAGATATCGTCAACGAAAGAGGACTATCGGACATAGATAAAAAGTGGGGCGATCAAAAAATTTGTCGATTTCCTCTAATTCATGGAATGGAAGCGCCAACACTTCCTTGGATGACGATTATTTACACGATCATGTGGTTCGGTGCATTTGGAATTATGCTTGGATATTATTTCAAAATTGCCTGCTTTTGCTTTGTCCTACCCTATTGGTACATATTTTTATTAGACAAAACATTTTGGAATAATCACAGTTATTTGTACGGTGTCGTCGCTATTCTCTATTGGGGAACAGGTGCAGATAAATATTTGTAAGTTGAAGAAGAAAAAAATTTAATTTGACGACGCATACTGAAGAAAGGTACTTAGTACTTTAATCATTTTGAAGTTATGTTTGTGTTATTTTTACCTTTAGGTTGTATTCAAAATAGAGCCTTTTTATGTTCAACAAAGAAACAAACAATCTATGTAACAAAGAAATCTATTGTAATTTTAGGTTTTTCTTCTATTTCTTCTTCTTAAGTACCTTTCTTCAGAGAAAAAGAAAAAAGAAAGAAAATAATAATTCTTATTGTAGTGAATTAAAGTTCCTTAGATTCGTTAACGAAGAAGAAAGAAGAGAAAGTACCATTTTGGAATTATTTCATTTTACGATTTCAATTCTTTCTTTTGTATTTTCTGGCTGGTTTGAAGAAAACTGATGTCGATTGGTTAAGAGGTTATTCAGTAGTGACTTTATCGGGACACTGGATATTTTACCCATTTACGTAAGTTTTATAAATCAGAACAGCTGTTTTGTTTTTGTAGTCAATTTTCGGATTGATGTGCTATTCCGTTAACAAAAATTTAGGCAAAATTAAACAACAAAAAAGTATTTCGTAAATAAGTATAACAATGTATTTTAGATTGTTATTAACGGCAGAGCAAACAAATCACTTTATTGTTCATCTGTTCGGATTCATTTTTGACTTGACCATTGGATTTTGGATGATGTTTGACAAAACTCGTTTGCCTGCAATGCTTTTTTGTACTGCTTTCCACTTGATGAACACAAGACTGTTTTCCATAGGTAGGAACAATTTTTAATGGCAAGGTAACAAATGCTACTAATTTATACAGATAGTACAACTAATGATGCCACGACTAATACAACTAAAAATTAATTAATTCATGAAAGTACGAAAAAATTAATTGTGTTCTAATTTTTACAAATGATTTAGGAATGTTTCCATACACATGCCTTGCAACAATGCCACTTTTCTGTCATGTCGATTGGCCAAGAAAGTTTGAAAAGTTGACTATTGTTTCTACAAAATATCTGCCAAAATGGAGAGCCAACGTTAAGCCGCTTTTTCAAGAAGTGCTTAAAGCTTTTGAAAAGAATAGTCAAGATAGAAAAAACGACGATAATCACGAAAATGAAAATATAATTCAGCAACAAGATGACAGTATGAAAAATACTGGAACTAAGGATTCGGAAATAAATACAGAATCAAGAGAAGGGAAGCGACGAAATGAAGTAGAAGAAAAAGAAAAAGTAGAAGAAGAAGAAGTAAAAGAACAAGAAGAGAAACAAAGGGAAGAAAATGATGACCTACTACCAAAATCTCTACCTGAAGGAATTAATTCAGATCGTTCGAAACATTTGGAAAAGATTTCAAGAAAACAAAAATTTGTTACTGTTCTACTAATTTTTCACATGGGTCTACAGTGCTTTTTGCCCTACTCTCATTTCATAACACAGGTAAATTGAATATCAACTTCTAAATTAGTAAAAAAAACTTGACAAAAATTTGATTTGTCACCAAATTTGTCAGAGACAAAAAAAAATTGATTAATTTGGCACTAAACAAAAATTGATAAATTTGTCAATAAACAAAAATTGATAAATTTGGCACTAAACAAAAATTGATAAATTTGGCACTAAACAAAAATTGATAAATTTGGCACTAAACAAAAATACTAGAGGCTTAAAGTTAATTTTCCATACTCAGGGATATAACAATTGGGTTCCTGGTTTATACGGATACTCATGGAACATGATGGTCAATTATTGGGACGCAATCGCTGTCGTGATCCAAGTGCGAGACAATGTAAATAATGAAGATTACTTTATAAATCCCGATGCCTATGTTCGAAACAATAGATGGTGGAGACATGGGGACATGGTGAAGCAATATGCACATTGTTTAAAGGTACATATCACAATAAACAGCTAAAAACAATTGTAATCATTGTACAAGCAACATATTAATTTTTCTAATGATTCAATCATTTTTGTCATATACTCAAATACAAAATTAATTAATTAGCCCTATTTTTAATTAATTGTTGCTTTTAATAAACAAAAAGAATTCTGCTAATAAACAATTAATTCTACAGGACAATCTAATGAAGGAAACACAAGTATTATTGTCCCCGAACATAAGCATCTATGTCGATGTTTGGTGTTCCCTAAATGGGAGATTTCAGCAGAGAATGTTTAAACCGAATGTTGACATATTAACAGCAGAGTGGCATCCATTAAAACCTGTTTCCTTTTTAGTTCCTCTGCTTATTGACTTCAATTCCCATCGGTATGCACTCATAAATTCATTATAAAAATACCACCTACCGAGCAGTTAAAATCAATTAAGAATTGGATCAATTGGAGAATGTTTGCTATTAAAATCAAATTTTCAGGTACAATTTGGAAGAAATCGAAAAACAAGTCTACACATGGTCGAATTTCTCCGACGTTTATTTTGTCGCCGACTATCCTGGTATGAAAAAATTAAATTTCGTCGATGAAGAATTAGCAAATGTCACATTGACGGTAATAGAGGGAGAAGTGTCATACACTGAAGAAGGAGAAAAAATGAAAGTGATCATTTCAAAAGGAGATCATGTTCATGTCTCAAGTCAAGTATTTCATCAAGTGGAAGTAATTAGTTCAGTTCCCGCATGCTACATGTATACTTTTCTAAATAGAAGTGAATTTTATCGAAATAGTCCGTAAGTTTCTTCGAAGTTACAAATAATTAATATTTTGATTAATTTAACATTTAATTAATGTATATTAATTAATTAATTAATTAGTTAATGTATATTAATTAATTAGTTAATGTATATTAATAATTAATTAATTAGTTAATGTATATTAATAATTAATTAATTAGTTAATGTATATTAATAATTAATTAATTAGTTAATGTATATTAATTAATTAATTAATATAATACAATTTTGATTGATTTCAATTTTTTCTACAGAATAAATAAACTATCAGACACTGATTCTAGACCACCAACATTAAAAACTCTGATACATGAAGTAAGAGAAAATTTTAATGCCTGGATACGAGCTATCAAGCACATAAACACTGCATTTATCAATATTTTCTCTAAATCATTTTACGATTGTGACGTGGAAAAGCATATAAATTTTCATCAAGCACTTCCTTAATTGTATAAATACAAAGTGCAAAAAAAACCGATTTACTTTGAATATTCACTTAATTATTATACAGTTTAAAGTTTTCATATTAAAAATTCGAATCCTAAGCTTTAAGAGAAAATTTGCATCTATCTGAAAATTTATCGAGACATGGCAAAAATCCTTTAGTGATTAGAAAAAATAATTTGTCGAAAGTATTAATCATTATCTTCAGACTTGGCAACTATCAGTTATAAATAAAAACTTTTTTATCTAAATCAAGTGTAAATATTCTTGTCGCTTGCGCCGTTCGCTTTAGTTTTCCAAGTGAATTCGCAATATAATTTAATCGCAATACTTCATGTTTTAATTTAATAAATTTAATAAATTTAATACATTTAATACATTTAACACATTTAATACGATTTAATAATTAGGAGTAAATTTTTGATAAGAAAAAAGAAAACCCACCCCGCAAAAAAATGGAAACTGGCACATTTTTTAATGTAGAGGTGATAATTATTAGTATAACTGTGTTTGTTGTTTTCTATTTGCTAATGATGAGACACTTTGAATATTGGACAAGAAAAGGTGTAGTGCAAATAAAACCAGTGCCAATTTTCGGCAATTTCGCCAAATGTTTCTTTATGAAAATCTCACCTGGCCATTGGTTTAAAGAATTTTACGAGCGAAGTAAAAATCTACCTTATATGGGAGTTTATATTTTAAATCAACCCGGACTAATGCTACGCGATCCTAACATAATAAAGCAAATACTTCTCAAGGATTTTAATCATTTCGCCGATAAATTCATGGAATCTGGAAAGAATGATCATTTGGGAAATGCAAATTTGTTTATTGTGAAAAATCCCCAGTGGAAAATTCTACGAACAAAAATATCGCCAGTCTTTACATCGGGAAAATTGAGGCAAATGTTCGAACTAATGACAAGTGTGGGTAATAATCTCGATACTTATATGAAATCACTTGATCTTCACGGTGAGTTGTATTTTCATGTCAAGTTCTTTTTTTATTTTTTATTCTGTTTTATTTTATTTTTTATTATGTTTTTGGAATTCTATAGTTTTTTACTTTTTTAATCAGGTTCGGGAAAGGCGATAGAGATCAGAGAAATTTGTGCAAAATTCACAACGGATTTAATAGGAACAACTGCCTATGGTTTAGAAGTGAACAGTCTAAATAATCCCGATGCAGAATTTCGTAAAGTTGGCAAACGAATTTTCACCTACGATCTATTCAGATCTTTGGAATTGAATTTCATATTTATTATGCCGCAATTAGCAAGATTATTCGATCTGCGATTCTTTAGAGGCGATGGCAGTGCATTTCTGAAGAAAGTATTCATGGAAACGTTGAATGAACGAGAAAGATCTGGAGGAAAGAGAAAAGACTTAATCGATTTATTAATAGAATTGAAGAAAAAGTACGAAAACGAAGATCCTCATGGAATAAGTGAGTTGATTTTTTTGGACTTTGAACTCATGATAAAAAAAAACTGAATTAATTTAATTGCAGAGTTTGAGGGTGATATTTTATGCGGACAGGCCGCTATCTTCTTTACTGGAGGTTATGAAACATCATCAACAACAATGTCGTGTGCCTTTTATGAATTAGCTAAACAGCCGGATATTCAGGAGAAATTAAGAGCTGAAATAAGAAGTGCTCTGGAAGAAACTGATGGACAAATAACACAAGACTTGGTAGGAAAATATTAGCTAAGTTGGTACAAAGGAATTTTTTTCGAATTGTTGAGCTATTTTTTACCATCTTGTTAGAAAGGATTGAAAATAATTTAAAATTATTGATAATAATTTAAAATTATTGATAATGATTTAAAATTATTTAAAATGATTTAAAATGATTTGAAATTATTTAAAATGATTAAAAGTAATACTCATTAAAAATGGGAAAGAAAAGACCTAAACTAAAGTACAATGTAACACTTATTTGATTCTTTAAACGATCAGTTTACTAATAATGATTCTTTTTCAGATAAGCGGCCTTCAGTATTTAGATATGGTTGTCTCGGAAACATTAAGAATGTATCCAATTCTTCCCGTTCTGGATAGAAAGGCAATGAACAACTATCAAATTCCAGGGACAAATTTAATTATCGAAAAAGGAACGCCTGTGTTTATTCCATTATTGGGAATGCATTATGATCCGCAATACTTTCCAAAACCGGAATTATTTGATCCCGAGCGTTTTTCGGAAGAGAACAGAAAATCCAGAACTAATTATGTTTACATGCCATTTGGAGAGGGACCACGTAATTGTATTGGTAAAAATAAAAATATATATTTCAATCTTTTAAAATTTAGAATTGCCACAAAAATTTAATCGCTAATTGCTAAATATTTTGATTACTTGTAAAAATTACAGGGCTCGAAGCAGTGAAAGTATTTAAAAATACGGACTTTACGGACCAACTGACAAAAATAGTATCAGGCCGAATCAATTTATCTAAAACTCTTCTTTATATCGATTATTTTTAATAATTTTCGAAAAAGTTCTTTAACAATTTTCAAACTCATTTCTTTACAATATTTCATTTTACGAAATTTCAATTATTAGTTAAATTATTTTATTAAATAAATATAAGGAAATAGAAACTGAAAATAGTATTAAAAAAACTCAATTAAACTTTTTCAAAAAAATTAATTACAAAATTCAATTATTTATTTAAATTCACGCTATATTGCTTTTAATATTCAATGATTATCTAAAATTTTAACTGAAATTCATTTTCATGAAATAAAATTCAATTTTTATTAGAATATTCTACTAGAATTCAATTATTTAAATAAAAATAAAATGCAGTTCAATAATTTATTGAAGAATTGAACGTTTCTTAAAATTCAATTCCCATAAAAAATTGTTATTAACAAATTATCAAATACTTGAATTCTGTTAACGAATTTTAATAAAATTTTTAAGAATATTTATATTTATTATATTTTTTATTTATTTTAAATTTGATTAAAAATGTATTAAATATAATTGAAATTCTGCATTGAATTTTATTATTTATAAAAATAATTGAATTCTTGCGAAGAATTAAAAATTTTATTAAAATTTTCAAAAATAATTAAATTCTTGTAAAAAATTAACAGGAATTCAATTATTTTTAAAAATTTTAATAAAATTCTTGGCATAAATTAAAAATAACAAAATTCTTAGCAGATCTTTAATTACTTTCAGAAATTTTAATAAAATTTTTCGCAAGAATTTAAATATTTTCGTAAAATAATAAAAATCTTTGCAGGAAATCAATTATTTTCAATAGTCTTAATAAAATTCTTCGCAAGAATTCAATTATTTTAAAAAATATTAGAATTTTGGCAGAAATTTAAACATTTTAAAAAGTTTTGATAAAACTTCTTTTGGTAGAAATTCAATTATTTTTAAGACAATTTTAAAAAAATTTCCCAAATTCAATTATTTTTTTATAATCTAAGATTTTAACTGAAATCTATTTTTAAATCAATGTTTATGAGAAAATTCTACCAGAATTCAATTATTTAAATACAAAAATAAATAATTTATTGAATAATTGAATGTTTCTTGGAATTCAATTCCTATTAAAAATTTTATCAACAAATTTTTAAACAATTAAATTCTTTGGACGAATTTTCATAAAATTTTTAAGAATTTTTTCGTGGAATTCTAATAAAATTCTATTAAAAATATTTTGAATTCCTAAAAAGAATTTTATTATTTACGAAAATAATTGAATCCCGGAAAAATTTTATTAGTTATGAAAATAGTTGAATAATTGCGAAGAAATTTATAAAAAAAAATTTGTTATTAATGAAACTCTTATGAAATTTTTATTTTTTTTTGAAAATAATTAAAAGTTTTTGTAGAATTTTATTACTTTTTTTTTTTAAATAATTAAATTCTTTTGGTAAATTTTATAAAAATAGTTTCAGGACCTACTTTGAGCCCTGAAATTAAATACTGAAAAAATGTTCAATTACATTTATTTATGAATTTCTTTAATTGACTGACTTCCCTGACCTGTGTGGCAACTCTGAAATAATAGTTTAGTAATTTTTTATAAATTTACTATTATTTCTTAAACAGGAATGCGTCTCGGATTGCTACAAACAAAATTAGGATTAATTCACATTATATCTCAGTACGAATTGACAACCTGCGAAAAAACTGTATTGAAAATAGATCCAAGAGCGTACCTAACAACTGTGAAAGGTGGAATTGTTTTAAACGCACGCAAAATTAATTAATTCTCCCTATAAATAAATTATTTTTAAACTTGTATTTTTAGAATTATTTTACTTTGATCTCGAATAAAAAACGTCGTGTAAAAATTAATTATACAATAAAATAAAACAGATTTATTTGAATAGAATTTATTTTCCCCTAATCGATTGATTGAACGAACTGTTTTGAATTTCAATTAATTTGATTAACTGTTTTTATTAACAACACTTCACAAAGACAGCAAAATTCTCTAACAAACAAATTTTAATCCTTGAAACCACTGTCAATTGGAATTATTTCAAAGGTCTGAATATCACCCACATACTACTGTCGACGGCTGTGAAGAAACTTGTCGGATCTGGCTTTAGAGGAAGACACGTTCTCGGTGATAATTCTAAAGAAAAGTTTTTTAAAACTGCCACCATTGCCATTTTCATCGACATCATTGCTAATCTTCTACCCAAACACATTCTCGGTCCTTCGCCAAATGGAAGAAAAACAAACTTGTGTCTATCTTTTCGATTCTCCTCGCTAAATCTATCAGGATCGAATTTTTCCGGCTCGGGCCAATATTTTGGATCCTTATGCAATCCATGAACGGATAAAACAACAATATTTCCAGGTTCCACTTGACATGAGAGCCCATCAAATCCATCGAATCGTACTCTAGACGTGCAAGTCTTCATTAAACTTCCAAGAGCCGAATTTAATCGCATCGATTCAAAAATAGCTTGTTCCAAATACACCAATTCATTTAAAGTCTCGTATTTCCAATTTTCCTCACATTTCTCACCGATTGAAATTATTTCTCGTCTCACTTTCTCCTGAACATCGGAATGAATCGCCAATTGAAGAGCTAGAAAACTTAAAGTAATATTAGTCGTCTCGTGTGCATCCAAAATAAACGCTAACATATAAGCAGCTAAATTCTCCGCACTCTTCTCCTTCTCGCTTTCCGAAATAATGTGCAAAAAATCGTTACGGGGAATTTCACTCCTCGTCGTTTCTCTTATCCTCATCACTGATTCACGGATAAATTTGTCCATTTCTTTAGTAACAATTCCGTAGTTGAGAAATTTCGCCACACGAGGTAAATAGAAGACGGCAATTTGACCAAAACCACCGTTTATTGCCGGATTATCAAAAACTGATGTGACTGCTTTTCCAAAAGACTGCGAATTCTCCTTGAAACAATCACCCTCGACTCCCAATCCAACAGTTGATACAATTTCCCCAGTGTACAAACTGAATAATTTCTTTAAATCAAATTCCAAAGAATTTACATTTTCTAATTTTGTTTTCAAAAAAGCATTGAACTTCAGTGACACTTGGCGTGTCAACGTGAACATTAATTTCAATTTACTTGACGAGAAGCCATTTGTTAAAACAGTTCTATTCTGTTTCCACGTGTCTTTTTGGGAGAAGAATGGATTTTTGGATAATAATGGATCCAATTCTGGATGAAGGACAATTTGATTGTCCTCGAAGGAGGAAAAATTTGTGATTAAAACTCTTTTCACAAGTTCCGGATCACGAACTATTAATGATGGTGTTAGCATTTGATAAAAACCGATCATACTTTGATGGGAATTTTTTTTATATATATTTTCACATAATGTGGAGAAGGCTTCGCGCATTGCTAACACTTTTCCCATATTGCCGACGAATGGAAGACATTTTTCAAGAGAAGAAGGTATTCCCTTGTTTCTCCAATAGTTGTACGAATGGGTTAAGTAAGTGTATGTAAAAATGAAGAGCAATGAAATTGCACCAAGAGAGAGTAAGAAATAAGCCATATTTAATTCTCAACGACTTTTTTAGTGACTGATCATCATTCGTTAGTACGCATTAAACTATTGCATTTTTTGTGACGCTAAGACGTTTTTTTTATCTCTTCTTGATAAGAAATAAAATAAGAAAGAGAAAATCAAACAAATTGATAGCTTGCGAATTTTTTTCGTAGTGAATCGATATACGAGATAATTATCTGTGTATAGTTCGAATAGATTTAATAATTAATTATTAGAAATATTACAGGCTTCGGATCGACTTTAAGAGGCAAAAAAGATTTATTAATTTCTTTGATAAATAAAAATTCGAGTAAATAGAATCGAAAATAGATTTTGTAAAATATAAATATTGGGAGTTGAAAAAAAATTTCGTCAGCATACCTGTCGTTTAAATGAAGAATACGTGTCAGTGCAATTTGTGTTTCTTCGTGTACATTCAAAAAAAATTCCGAAAGTACTAAATTTGATTGTGAATTACGTGTTTGAATTTCAACCCGCATTTGAATATGAACCGTGTGTCAATTTCCATTACTCTGTTTCTCTTCTACTTCTGAAAAATAAGACAATTCGAACAAATTAGATAAATAAAAACTGCACTGCAATTTATCAAGAATCTATTATTCATGATAATAATACTATTATTCATGATAATAGTAAACAAAATAAAATAAATTAAGTTTGTCATTCAACAAAATAAATTGCTCGGACGGTATAAAACATAAAGTAACGAATATCGTGTAATATTTTTAATTGAAAAAAACCACCTATTTATTTCTATTATTTCCCGACGATAATAAAATCGCACGAAAAAAACAAAACGCATTTGTGTTTTAATATGTAAATAATAAAAATTGAAAAAATAAAAAGATTGTCATGTAGATAAGATAAACATATTTATTTTCAATTTGCTCCAAATAAGATAAAAATGATTGTCTAGTCAGTAGTGAAGAACAACTTAAAATACGAAAATCAATTTGCAATTAATACGTGTATAAACAATACTAGGAATTTTTTTAATAAAAAAGCTGTAAATTACAAACAATCATTAATATTTATTTATACGACAAGAAAAGTAAAAAAAGGACTCGTTTAAATTTTGTTGAAAGCTGCAATGTCGACGGATTGAACGTAATCTTCAAAGTCTTGTATTTGTTCAACAAGTAAATCTACAGACACTTTGTCGTCTTCAACAACGCACATGATCTGCAACTTTCTAATGCCATAACCAACTGGGACGAATTTTGCTGGAAAAAAAAGAAATTTATTTTTTTCAATTCTTAATCATGGAGGAATTATTTAACTTTTAATTCGATGAAAATCAGTTATTGAAAATTAATAAGTTAAAATTGAAAATTAATTTTCAAGTAATGTTGATAAGGAAAATAAAGAAAAATTGCAGAATTTTTAACTAAAATTTTCTAATTTTTTTTTTTTTCTTTAATATTTTTGAAACCGTTGAGTTTTATTTGATTCAAATTCAATTTCACGAAATTTCGATTATTCGGAAATTCTTCAATTAAAATAATGTACAATAAAAAGTTAAAATAACTACAAATGAAATTCAAAAGAATTAATTTTACAGAATTATTAGTTAATAGTATGAAAAAAATGAAATTTTCAAAGAATTTAATTTGAGGACTTTTCAAAGTTCAATTATTTCTGAAAATTTAAGTTTTAATGCTTTCAATGTTAATCTATGTTATTCAATGTTTCTAATTTATTTATTTTTAAATATTTTTGAAACCGTTCTTTGAGTTTTAAAATTTGATTAAAATTCAATTTCACGAAATTTCGAGTAGGAAATTCTTCAATTAAAATAATAAACTTAAAATAACTACAAATAAAATTCAAGAGAATTAATTTTACAGAATCGTTCATTAAAAGTTTGAAAAAATCAAATTTTCAAAGAATTTAATTTGAAGACTTTTCAAAATTGAATTATTTCTAAAAATTTAAGTTGTAATGCTTTCAATGGTAAATTATCGAAAATTTTATCTGAAAATCATGTTTAAATCAATTTTTTTTCAAAAATTCGTCGAGAATTCAATTATTTAAATACAATAGGACAATTTATTGAATAAATGAATCTTTAAAAATTAAATTCTCATAAGGAATTTAATTTATAAATTTTGATAGATTGAGATAGTTTGTTCCATTTAGAGGATTTAGAAGAAGATAATTTTGAAAAAAGAAAACAAAAACCAGAAGATTATTCATTATGAAGAAAAATCGATTTACAACTTTTGGAATAAAAATCTCTCAACTTACATGCACCCCAAATTAATCCGTCCATTTCGATGGATCTAACAGCCTTCTCCATTTCTTCCATATTAGTTTCATCACCCCAAGGTTTTACGTCAATAACGATACTGGATTTGGCAATAATTGCCGCTTTCTTCGATTTCTTTTCGGCGTACGCCTTCAGTCTCTCCTCTCGAATTCTCACTGCCTCCTCGTCTTCCTCTTCATCAGAACCAAATAGATCGACGTCTTCATCTTCGGCCGCTGGTTTTTCAGCTGCTGCTGTGGTATTACTTCCTAAAATTGCCGGTGCCTTCTTCTCACCTGGTAGTGACTTAAAGTCATAAGATTTGATGTGATTGTACCACCTGAGAACATGTGCATTTGCGGGATTTGGTGACTTTCCCAAAGCTTCAAAAACTGCAACATCGGCCTGAGTTGGTTGATAACTGCAAATTCAATAAATTTCATATTAATCAATCAAATAATCATTAATCAATAATCAAAGGTTTATTTATATCTATTTCTCTTTGTAGGTTGATTATTCTTTTTAAAGAGAAAAATTTACCTGACGCCATCATTCTTACTATTCATAAATATTTACTTACATTTTCACAAAGTCAAATCGAGAAATAAATAAGGACCAAGCGTGTATTAATGATAACAATGATTATTAAACTGAAAAGCAGGGATTGAAACGTAAATAGTGTTTGCAGAATAAATACAGAAATTACAGAAACTATATGGTTAAGAAACAATTAAATACTTACATTTTTCTATCGTAAAAACACGATTAAAGCAGAACACACATTCTTTTTGAAATGATTTCCAAAAAACAACATTCATCCAAAAAAAGCATTTTTGTATAAAAAAACACAAATACATAAATAAAATGTTAGTAAATTTCTATTCGAATATTAAGAACCGAAAATAAACACAAAACTATTTTACTCCAAACACATTTATACGATTGAATAACTAAAAATTAGGTTTTACAAAAAATTAAAAATTTCCAATAAAAATCAACGAATTTTAGGTTATGTTACCAAATTGTTTTCCGCAATTATAGGAAATTTTAACTCTCATTCAAAACGTTTGTTATTCTATTTGTCCCAGATAAACAAGCACAATAATAACAATAGAAAATTCGTACATTTAGCTTCAAAACTGTTGAAAAGTTTACAAATAAGGAATTTTGTGTATAAAGTTCTCCAAAAACATGATCAAAATAAAATTAAAGTTCGCAGCGTCTTTGGACGAAAATAAGTACTATTCGAGTAATTATACTTCGAAATTAAAATAAATCTAACCGATTCATTGCCAATTCTAAACAAATTTTGAATTTTGAAAGTAATCAATCAAGACGTACGTTACTATCATATTGTCAGAATAAAAAGTCGAAAAAAAACTCAATTTTCATGTCTCAAGAAACGTACCATTTATCATATGAAAAGTATTTTTGATGCTAAATTCGAAAAATAATTACTGTATACACAAATATACCAAAAATTGCAAAAAATATTCAAAAGTACGAAAAACAAGGTTATGTTGAAAGCCCCCATTCGCGAGAATACCTTTCTTTTCACATTTTTCATTAATGACCAACTCTAATTATTCAATAAATTATCCAACAAGCGAAAAAAGAACTATTCTCTTCATCATTTCCCAATGATGCCCAAATGAAGTAAAGTGAAACAAATTGGTAATTTAAAGTACAAGTTGCCGACATGCAGAACACGTGCGTACATCAAACTTTCGTATTTAAGGGAAAATTACTCACCCTTCGATATAACTACGATCAACCAGATAAGAGTCTAAATCCTTGACACCTTTTTCAGTTTTAAGATCGCCTACGGCCATTTTTAAAATGATTTTTAGTTAATAAATATTCTACGAAAAAACTAACAACAGCTGCAAATAATTCTTGTCGTCGTCGCTTAGAACCGGAAGGGATGGGTAGGGAGATACGTGATACGTGTGAATGTAGTCGCATTTCACAATTGACGTTTTTCCGGTTTTATGCTTCTTTGAATTAAACAATAAAATTCAAGAAATCGGTTCAATTAATAATTAAAATCGAATTACAATCGAACTAATTAGGTTGTTTCTTATTTTTTTATAAGAAAATTTGGGGTGTTTTGTATAGCAGAGAAGACAAAGAGAGAAAATAAGACAAAATCTTTGGGTAGTTTTGGTAGCACTGTTCATATCGAAACTACGTGGATCGATTATCGAACTGCGATTTTATTCTCGTTGGCCTTTCATTGTTGTGCTGACATTGTTGCGTTTTAAAAAGTCTTGTGAGCTGTTTATAAACAATTCAGCTGTATTTTATCAACATTTTTCGTAAAATAATGTCAATAATTGTCTAGTAATACAGTTAATTAAGTTTCTATTTGAAATATCTGATTAAATAGTCTCTTTATATATATTCGTAAAACGTACAAAAGAATCTAAACTTTGGAGGTTATGTTCGATAGGCGGTATAGTTATATTTTTATACAAAAAAAGTAATTAATATTAAAAAATCAGCAAACTTGTTTAGTTCTTATTGAAATTGGCATTTTTGTAATATGAATTTTTACATTTTCAGGTTATGGTCTTTCAAGCAGTGTTACAATGAAAATTTGGAAAAATTCGTCTGAACACGATTTGTAAGTTTTTCTCCAGATTTTTTTTTGCATAGAAGGTTTTTTATTACACGAAAAACTAGTTTAACAATCTAAATTCATATTTCTAAATTATTTAGTTTAATCTTTAAACGTTTCTTTCTGAAATTGGGATTTTTTGTCTTTTTTTGTAAATTAAGAATGTTTGCGATTTCGAATAGTTTATGAAAGTAAAAACAAGTAAATTAGTAAATTGAATAAACAATTTGCTTAACTTACAATTTTCGCGCTTTTCACAAATTTCTCGTATATTTATTTTGATTTATTTTGAGCGCGAACGATTTTTTGAATCGGCGTTTCAATTTTATCGCCGAGTTTACTTTCTATTGGAACACGAGTGTTCATAGTGATTACAATTTTGACGTGTGATGTAAACCAATCAGAGGCAACCACGACCAAAATCTTGAAGATTGTGACAGAAGTTGTTAAAACGTCTGCTAGAATGGCAGGAACACAATTTATGAGGATATTCCTCCTTAATTTATCATTATGTGTAATAATTACATTAGCAGGGTAAGTAATTTAGAGAAAATTAATTACTTTTTCCACCGCACGTATTTTGTCGAAATTTATTTGAAAAATAATCCAACATAACCCTTATTACACCGCAACATTTACATTTCTACATCAACAATAATTTACAATTTTACTCTTTTGTCATTATTTTATTTTATTTAAAAATTTCTAACTATTTAGAATCGGATAAAATTGTAAGCAATTATTTTTAAATGTTTCTTTTCAAATTTCAATTTTCAAGTTGATGTTAAAGTGTTAACAAAAAAAAATTAGTATCCTTTCTTTACAAATCTATTCCTTTTTTAGCTCTTTCCTTTTTCTAATTTGTATTTTTGATTGATTCCTTTTGCTTTTAGGAGAGATTTTTACGATATTTTAGGAGTTAGACGGAGTGCCAGTACACATGAGATTAAAAAGGCTTATAGAAAATTAGCGAAGGAATTGCATCCTGATAAAAATAAGAATGATCCTGATGCTTCGCAAAAATTTCAGGATCTTGGAGCTGCTTATGAAGCACTTTCAGATCAGGAAAATCGAAAATTATACGATCGATGTGGTGAGGAGTGTTTGAAAAAGGACGGTTCTATGAATGGCGCCGATCCTTTCGCCAGTTTCTTTGGTGATTTTGGTTTTCACTTTGGAGGCGAACAACAACAGCATCAAACTCCAAAGGGAGATAATATTGTTATGGAATTATTTGTAACTCTCGAAGAGTTGTATAGTGGTAATTTTATAGAGGTACGTGTGCTTTTAAATTTATTTGTACTGTCAAGTGTATATTTATTTGTCATCTTCATTTATTCATTTATAATAAATTTAAATGTAATAAATTGAAATATAAATTTAAATTTACATTTAAATTGAAATATAAATATAAATTTAAACGGAGACCCCGACGATTTGATTCTAAAGTAATAATTCTTTTCTCAATTTTGGAAAAAGAATTCTTTCATTTAATATTTTTTGTTTTTAATTTAAAGGAATTATTTATTTCAAATCATTTAAATATAAATTTAAATTTACTTGGAAATTTACATTTCTTCGTATATATTTCCTTAAGTTTTTTTTTCATTCATTTTCGTTAGTTTTTCTGGATGTATTTTTTGTCTTCGTTCTAAAAGAAAAACGTTTTTCGCAGATTACGAGAAATAAGCCTGTGATGAAAGCAGCTAAAGGAACGAGAAAATGCAACTGCAGACAGGAATTAGTAACACGTAATTTAGGTAGCGGAAGATTCCAAATGATACAACAGAATGTTTGCTCCGAATGTCCGAACGTACAATTGGTCAATGAGGAGCGAATTCTGGAGGTGGAAGTCGAAGCCGGAATGGTTGACGGTCAAGAAACGAAATTCACTGCAGAAGGAGAGCCACACATCGACGGCGACCCCGGCGATTTGATTCTAAAGTAAAAACTTTGAAAAAAATTCTTTCATTTAATATTTTTTGTTTTTAATTTAAAGGATTATTTCAAAGGATTCAGAGGATTATTTATTTCGAATCATTGTTTTACTGAATTGTCTTTTTTTCAGAATTCACGCCCAACCTCACGACACATTCGAGCGAATTGGTGACGATCTTTATACAAACGTGTCGATATCGTTACAAGACGCACTGATTGGTTTCAGTGTCGACATTGTTCATTTGGACGGACACAAAGTAACAATCACGAGGGACAAAGTAACGAAACACGGCGCTCGAATCAGGAAAAAGGGAGAGGGAATGCCAAATTATGATAACAATAATCTCTACGGCAATTTGTACATTACGTTCGATGTCGCCTTCCCGGAGAAAGAATTTTCAGCCGAAGACAAAGAAGGTAATTTCTAAAAACTAAATTACGAAATTAAAATCAAATAAAAAGCAAAGCTCTAAATTTTAATCAAATTTACTTTTTACAGCAATTAAAAATTTATTGAAACAAACCTCCAACAATAGGATATACAATGGAATACGAGGAAATTAAAAACAAAAAATTAGGTTTGATTAAATTTTGTCAAAAATGTCAAAGAAGAAACAACACTGTACTAATTATAGTGCAAAAAAAGCAATCCTTGCAACAAGTGCTTCATGATTCCTGTTTCTTCCTCGAAACATTTTTCTTTTTTTTTTTTTGTTATCAGTCGCACTTTGTACTTCTAGATTTAGAATTTCTCTTTTTTTGGTGAAATAAGAAAGAAAGGAATTGCTAATGAAGTATATTACAAGACTGTTAAGACTATACTTACATTGTTCAACGACATTTTATCTTGGAGTGACGTTTGCAAGGATCAATCCAATAGATTTATTTGAATTTTTAAGTTATTGTTGAGTGTGTGTGATTGTGTACATGTATTTTGCTAAATGAAATCATGTTTTTTCATACATGCTGTTTATATTCGAGTATGTGACTAAAAGAATTTTTAAGATCTTGTTAGAAAAAAGTGTATTTTGAATTTTGAGTGGATAAAGTATGTATGAGAACAGGATGAAAATATATCAACGTGAAAGGAGAATTATTTTTTTATATTTTCCAAAAATTCTATTATTTCCTTCTATTTAGCAAAATTTATATTCTTAAATTGTTCTTGATATGACTATTAATTTTAGTTGATTTATATAATTATTAATTATACTTGATACAATTATTAATTATACTTGATACAATTATTAATTATACTTGGTATAATTATTAATTATAGGTAATTAAATTTAGTCAATTAGTAGAATTAATTAATAAAATTAATAAAATTCAACTAATTCAAAGAACTATCAGAACATAAGGAAAAAATATAAATTAAATAATTAGTGAACACATCATTAGTCAATTTTCATTTTGTTGTTTTAATCTATTTTATATTATTTTACTGTGCAAATAAAACAAAATTGAATTATAAATTAGTGTTTTTAATTTATAGCGAGAATAATTATTTTTTAAAAATAAAAAAAAATATATAAAAATATTTAGGAAGGATTTACAAAGTGTATTTTAGGTTTTTTTAATTTAATTAAATTTGTTTTAACAAATTAATAATTGTGGCAATAAGCATTATTTTTAGATTGAATTTTTTTTTAATTATCATTACTATTTTATTTATTTAATTTTTTATTTATTTAATTATTTATTTATATTTAACATTTTAATCATTCTATTATTTATTTATATTTGTTATTTCATTTATTAGTATGTAATCATTTTGTCATAATTAGGTATTGTTTTATTAATTACTAATAATTCGTTCAAAAATATAATACAAATTAGAAAATTCTTTTTTTTTAATCGGGGTTAATTATTTTTTTAACTTTCTGCGAAAAATGTTACTTATAATTATTCTGCATTTCAAATATTGGCGCCATATTTCGTTTTTTAATTTTGAAATGTTGCTACCACTGATTGTTTCGCCACACGACGCGCCACTTGCTTTGCGCAGTTTGCCCAAAAATTTTCAGTTATTTGTCCTCCAGTTTCGATAATTTTTTTTTATTTAGAAAAAGGTAATATCTTAATCTTAATCAATTTTACATCAATATTTGAACCATTATGTTGAAAATTGAACAAAATTTATTTCATTTTCCAGATACAATTGTTGGATTGTAGGATTTTTACGATCCAATTCTTCGACAAACAACAAGTTTTCTCATTGTCCACGATATTATCGCAAGTATAAACATCAATAAATTATCTGATTTAATAATTTCTTTGTAAATTTGCGTTCGCGGTTTCTCATTAAGCAAAAATTCGAATGAATATTATTTAGTTCTTTTTTTACAATTATTTTCAGCAAGAAAGCAAAAAAATAATTTACATAATCGAAAAAATATTAAAAAGACAAATTTTGACGAGACTGCGCATGCGCAAAAGTTACTTTTGTCTTTTGGATTTTTACTCTCGTTTAATATTATAAACTACGTAATAATTAGTAAATGAAAAATGATTAAAACAAAATAATTTATATTTTTGCATATTTCCCTAACTTTTTTTCTCAATTATTTCGTAAATTAATTACAAATTTATTAGTACTGAATTTGAAAAGTCGCGCCACAGTTTATTTCTATTTTTCGAACGTTGGCAACACTGGTGCACAGTGCACGACGCGTCACTTGCTTCGCGCATCCTTGTGACTACAGTTGTGCTTCCGCTGCGCTCCTCGTTTCTTCTTCAAATAATGTGTTTTATTGAAAAATATTCATTAATATCAATCGAAATATTGAAAATAAAGTGCCGCGTAGTGTAATTATGCAAAATTGATCGCGATTAACAACGATTCCAATGGATGTGAATAATTTTCCGTCAAGAGAAAAATCTCTTTGTCATCGTTCACGAATCGCGCTGGTAAATTTGCCTACTATTCTACTAATATATTGTTTCATATACTAAATATTTTTGTTTTTGTTCCTGATTGTTGCATTTGAACATGAACCGAATTAATTGTAATGTTTTTTTTACATTCTTCACATTCGCTATTGCAAGATGGACGCCATCTTGGATAGTTTGTTCTCTTTGTTGTATTTATCGTTTCTTCATAGTTTTTCATTGGAAAATTTGTGTTTATCGATATATTTTGATTAAATTGAAGTTAATTTTGGAAAATTAATAAGGTATACTATATTTATGCTGAAAGAATTGTTTATTATTGATTCTGACATTTTTCTACTTTCTTCTTGTTGTGAAGGGTAATCGGACGATTTCGCATCGTTTACGAGAAATTGACGAATATTACTGATTTTTTTTTTTTTTTTTTGATAAAGCATATTGACTAATATTAGCTAAAATAGAAAGTAAACATCAATTTGAAAATTATAATTAGCAATCGAAAAATAGTCAAAAATAAATAAATAAAAACGAATATTTTCAAAAAAAGAATTTGTGCTGTTGCGCATGCGCAAAAATTGGCGCCATATTTCGTTTTTATTTTTCGAAAGTTGGCAACATTGTTATTGAGACGTCACTTCCCTGCGCGCATATTTGTAACATTCAAATAGCTTTTTGATATTTTGCTTCTCGATAGTTTTTCCTTTCTTTGGCAAAAATATATTTTCATCGGCTACTTTTACTCTATTTTCAAAGAAAACTTTTTTTGAGATTCAATATTTTTAAATTGAAAAATATTATTAGATTGGTCAGTGCACTTTAATTTTGTTTTGTGATTTTTCTGATCAAACATAACCTATAAATACAATTAAATTACCATTGTTGACGTTTCGCCGCGCATTTGACGTGAAATTCGCTAAATTGTTTTGGACATTTTATTGTTGTTAATTTATTAGGAACTAAAAAAATGCAGTTTAGAAAATATTAAGTAATTTTGTAAATGAAATTAATTTTTATATAAACAACAAAATTTATTAAAAATACGTCAACACTTATTACACAAAAAAATAAGTGGTAATAATGTAAATAATATTAAAAAACTATGAAAATTTGCAGTAAATAATCATAATTGTTATAGCGAATGAATATTTTTATTTAATGTTCTTTTATTTAATTTTTTAAAAATGTTTTTTATTATTTTGAAATTAGTAAATAATATTTTTAATTAATAATAATTTTTTAGAATTTAATTTGAGGCATTATTATTATTTATTTACTGGATTTTAATTCACTTTTAATTTCAAATTGTTGCAGTGCATAAAAACTTCAAGAGAGTGCAAGGAAATGTGGAAAGGACGACGGGTCAATTTTCTACGATTTAATCTCCAAATGGTGAGTCCCTCCTGTCTTCATGTGTAGTGAAGGCCGGTTGAAATAATTTTGAAAAATTGCTTAGCTAATAATTTTACTTTGCAATTTTTCCCTTCTTGATATTATTTTTATTTTCTTGAATTGTGGAAGTCCATTTAAATCGTTTTTTGGACTTTTACAATTTGTATGATATATGTGACGTGTTGTCTACAAAATGTTTGAAAAAATTGGGTTTCATCTTTCGATGAGACATTGTTGGGAAATATTTTAGAAAATTCCAGTCACGTTGTAAATTTGAAAATAGAAAAAAAACTATTTTTAAAAATATCAAGATTTAATTGTTGAAAAATACTTTTAACAATACTTTTCTTTTAATTATAGTTCCAAGGGACAAAATTTAGGATTTGATATAAATAACGAATTTTGCGATCAAGTTTTTTTTTTGCTTTTTAATATTAATTTCCGAAAAAATCTCTCTCTCTCTCTCTTTCTCACAAGATTTGTTAAATTTTGTGCAGAATACATAATTAATTTTTGTCAATGACAAACTTTAAGTTCACCTACTTGAACAAATTTTAATGAACGACTGTATCACGAAAATGCAAAGACACTAAAAAGAAATGGACTGTAAATTACAAATTTCTGTTTTTGAGATAATTTTTCGTTAATTATATTCAAAATACAAGAAATTTACGTGAACAATTAAAGACATTTTTACGCTTTCGACAAATACTTGAAAATTTTCCAATTCCCAGAGTTAAAATTTTTTGTCTAAAACTAAATTAAAAAAAAATCATTTTTATGAAAAATCGTTCATCATTTTTTGTTAAGTTTACGACCGCTCTTTGTTTTATAAATAATTTATACATATTTTAAAAGGTGAAATTTTAACAAATATTTCGTAATTTATAAAAGGATTTAAAACTATAATGACATCAATTCGAATGATTCAATCTTGCACTGAATCATTAAAAATTTGGAATAATTTTTTTTTAGTCATGATCATTCAAGGGGCGGTGAGGTTTTTCAGTTTCAACGCTTTTATAATACGGGCAAAAGATTCTAACTACATTTACGTTTATATAAATACATGTAATATATACACACTCACACACACACACTCTCCCTCTTTCAATCTTGACATCTATTTTAGATTTGTCCACAAAATTTTGCTTCTTTGAAATTAAAACATTCAGAAAGTTTGCAAGTTAAAAATTGAAAGATTAATTAAAATATAAATATATTATTTAAGAATACTTATTGAAGAAAAAAAAATATTTTTTTTGTTGGTTAAAAGAATTTTTATCTATGAAACGAATCACATTTTCGAAATATTGATTTTTTTTAATGGTAATTAGAATAAGCAATTTTCATTAACGGCAGTAATTAGTAAAATTGGTGGTACTGGAAAAAAAATGAAAGAAATAAATTTAAAAAAAACTTTGACATTTAAATAATGTACATTTTGCAATTTCAATTGAAGGCCGACGCGAATAAAATGTTACACAGTTTTAAAAAATTGAGTTTATAATTTTATATCCTTTTGAAGGATATTAAAAAGAGATCAGAGATATTTTCTTTTTTTTTGAATCATTGTGTGTTTATGTGCACTTATTATATACAAGAAGACATTTTTTTTTTTTGCTTTTTCGTGTTTTCTTTATTGTTGGAAAACGGGTGAGGGTGTGAAAAATAGAAAGTGTATAACCAGAGAGTTGGAGTCAAGTTATTTTGAAAAGCGAATCGAAAATCTTTTCACTTTCAAATTATTGTTCTTGAGAAATAAATTTATTCAGTCGGGTGAATTTGGGGTAATTTTTTTTTTTTTTTTGTCATTAAGGAACAAATCTAACATAATTAACTAATTACGTTGCTTAATTAATGAATTGCGGGCTAATAAATTATTTCGGATTAATTTTATAAACATTTTATAGTTGTAACAAATTTTATAGTTAATCATCGATTTTTTACGCAATTTACTAATGTTTATAAATTACTTTTTTTCGTCATAATTACATATTAATAATTATAAATTTAGAGTTTGAAAGCTGATTATTTGGCTTTGATTTAAAATTTGAATTTTGTCGGAAAATCCATTAAATTTTGATTCAATTCACTAACGGAGTTTGATTTCTCCGTTTAATTTTTCCGAATTTCACGTTCATTGAAATATAATTAAAATTTACTTTTCTAGACTTTTAAAATTATTTCAAGTTGTGATTTTTGCTAAAATCTCAAAATTCGAGATTAAAAATTTTTAAATTGAAAATTGAAACCTTTTCGATTCACACTTGTTTTTCGACAGAAATAATTTGTCATTTCTGAAAATCTCCATTTTGTTATAAAAACGAGTTTGTGAGAGCGGTAGGCAATTATTAAACTACCGCACTTTTTAATTTATCTTACACATGAAAATAAAAAAAAAAATAAAAAGATTTTTCTTGACGATATCAAGCAGGCAACAATTTGAGTTGATTCAAAGTGTGTGTGTGTGCAAATATTATGAAAAGAAAAATTCTATTTTACAGATTTAAATATTATTTTGCCTTCTAAAATTTTCATTTCTGTTTAAAGAAAAAAAAAGAAGAAAATTGACAGTCTCATGATTGTAGTTTTAAATATTTCCTCCACTTGGATAGAATGGAAAACCGCCAAATTGAAAGTTGACCGGCGTCTTGGGCGATGCACAAGTATAGAGAAAATCGTCGGATTGTAATTGAGTCCTATTAAGATTTGGTTCCGAGGTAGATCTTGTAATCTTAGGAAGTCCCCTCAGGAGTGCCTCTAGGCTTGCCAAGATCTGCCGAAATATCGGTCGCTCATCTCGCGAGAACTTTATACAATCTTCAGTCAATCGTCTCAGTGCCTTTGGTGTATCGGAACGTAATTTATTTAAATCTGGTCGCAAGTAACCTCTTCCAACCATAAAGAGAATTTGATCTTTATTATTGATGTGAGAATAGGGTAGTTGACCGGCTAGTAATTCAAATAAAACGATACCAAATGCGTAGACGTCGGATTGAAAGCTGTAGGGATTTTCTTCTTGCATTCGAATCACTTCGGGTGCCATCCACAAAATTGAACCTGTTGGCTGATGATATTGGAGTGAACCGGACCATCTTGTTTTCGCCGTGGCAAGACCAAAGTCACCGATTTTCACCGTGAGATCGTCGTGTAAAAAAATATTGTTACTCTTCAAATCGCGATGAATGATATTTTTTGCGTGTAGATAGTCCATTCCTTGTGCTGTTTGTCGACCGATTTCAATTAGCGTTAGGAGCAAGAAACGCGATTCGAATACGTGTAAATGTTTATAGAGGGATGAACCTTCGCACCATTGGGTTACGATTGCTAATTGTGGTTCACTAACACAGCCCATGAATAAAAGAATATTGACGTGACGAGTTTTTCTCAGTACTGCGACTTCATTCTTAAATGCCTGTAATTGCGCGGCTGTTGGTATTTTCACGTTTAGAGTTTTCACGGCAACTGGTCCGTGCCAATGTGCTTTGTAAACAGTTCCAAATGATCCCGAGCCAATTCGCGGTCCAACGAGAATTTCCTCGGCGGGAATTTTCCAATCCTCGATCGATTCACGTGGGGCGAGGAGATTTTTCGACGATTCATCGGCTGATCGTGCTCGTGGACGTTTTGGCCTTAAGGTACTCGTTGGACTGGCCTGTGTTGATTGACTGTGTTTTGTTGGGCTACTTGCAGGAGACATGGGATTCTGGGCTGTGCCAACAGGTCGGCTAAGACACTGGGACCTAGAATAGTCGTCTAAATTAATAGGCTCACCGCCGCCGCTTGGTTTCACCATATTAAAGCAGACGTTAGGCGCAGAGCTTGATCGATCCTGTTGTCCAAGTAGTCTAGGTTGCCTAGTACTCCTGGAAGTAGCCAATGATGATGATAGACCATAACCCGATGGTAGCTGTAGTATTCCGGCCGTTGTTTCTGGATTGTGAGCGAGTAATGCTTGATAATAGGCGTCTTGCATTCGTGTTTGATGGCAAAGTGCTGGCACACCACCGGCACAACGCTGATGAAAACGATAATTACACGTTCGACAATAGAAACCTTGAAAGAGTAATTTTCTACAGCACTCGCAAAATGCTAGGGAGAAGAATGTTTTACGTACAAAATTGTGGGATATTGATGTTGCTATGGGGAATTTGTCGTGTATCTCGACTGATATTTCGTCACATTCGAGTGATGAAATGTCCGTGTCCCATGGTATGGGATGCTTTGAATCATTTGTACTTACAATGTAAACCACACACATTTCGGTTGTTAAATTTCTTAATTTCATTGCTTTTGCGAGGGCATTTTTTAATGAGAGACCTTCACGGACTTGTACACTTGTACGTTGTTGATTTGGTAGATAAGCTCGCAATAGTGATTTTAATGGAGTTCGTGGCGTGCGAAATTTATTTGATGAATGAGAATCGTTATCTATTTGTACGGGACCTTCAATTGTTGTTGTTGTGATGGTGGTTGTTGGAATTGTTGAATTGAGCAGTTCGTTTAGTTTTTGTTGCTTACACTCGAGTTCATGTAATTTACTCGTTAGTTCTTGATATTCCGTTAGATAGATTGAGGGTGGATCTTGAAAACCAGCAAATCGGTTGTTGAGCGCTTCAATATTTTGACGCATCACGTGAATTACACTCTGGATGTTGTGCAACTCGTATCTGTTGATCAAATTTGTTTGTTAGATTCTTTTGATTGTTTATTCTCGAACGAAATTTTTGTGGAGATAAATTTTAATTATTCAGAGTGATCTGATATAGTAATTAAACAATTCTAATTTCAATTCCAATTTCAATTTCAATTATTTACATGCAAAAAACATTTTTTAAAATTATTTTTATCCTATTTTGGCAGCTCATTAAAATTTTTCCAATTCCTCAAATTATCAGAGCATTTTATCATTTCACAATCTCCATAATCTCCTGAATTGAGTTAATTTGACAGTAGAAGATAAAAGAAATACTTTCGTCTGAATCAATTTTATTTAGAAAAATATTTTTTTTGTTATGGAATAAAAAAGAAAATTGTGAAAGTTTTCAATAGTCTGACACGTGTCTGACAAAGAGAGATATTTTCTACTTTGTGAATACGACGAACGAGACGGAAAAATGAATTTCTAACTGAAACGAAAAATTATAAATTGAAATTTGTTTATTAAAAAAACAAACATTACCTAAGGGGATCGGTTTCCGGGGATCCATCCTCAGGATCACTTAGTTCACTTTGATCAGCACTTTGCGAACACGACATCGTGCTCTCGAGAGCCGATCGACTCTTCCTTTTCCTATGATGATGACGGTACGGCGAGGATATATTTATAATTCCTTTATTTTTACGGCTAGGAATTTCTTTTTGTTCTCTCACGTGGACTACTACTGGTCGAAACCTGTTGAATAACAATTTTCGTTTATTTCGATTGCAATTTTATTTTCCAAAACTGGTTAATCGATAAAAATAATGAATTTTCTAAGTGAAGTTAATTAATTCATAACATTCGATAAAATAAATTAGATAACAAATAATGATAATAGTAATAATAATAATTTCTCACTTGGAAAAGTACAAAATTTTCCAATAAATAATGTTAAACATTATTAATTTTTTACTTCCTTTAAAAGTGGAATATAAGAAAAATGACTAAAATATTAGAAAATAAATTGTGTTTAAATAAAAACTATTGAAATATTCTAAAATAAATTTTATTTGATAAAAATTTGTTGAAATACTTTAAAATAAATTTTATTGTAAAATAATTTTTGTAAAATGATTAAAATTTGTTTATATTAGAGAAAAGCAAAATAATGGATAGAAAATTTTTAGAATTATGTGTTGTAATTAGTTGTGGATAATTATATGTATACATGAAAGTATATATAATTAACATTTTACATTATTTTGACATTTTACGTTGTGTTATCTATAAATATAAGTTTTATTGATAATCATTTAAAGGCCAGTAAACAGATTGTATTATTTACATTTTCAAAGATCAAGTTTCTAACAGAAAGTAACATTTAATTTAGAAAGGATTAACAAGTATCTTTCTCAACATTTCATTAATATCGGACAAGAAAACAAAAAAAGCGAATTCTAAATATTATTTCCAGTCAGATTGGCAAAATTTAATTATTGTTTTTTGTTAAAGTAGTCTGTTTTTAATGAACAAAAATCTGTTTGTATTGAAAATCATTTTAACATTATTATTATTTTCATTATTATTATTTTTATTATTATAATCATTATTATTATTATTATTATTATTATTATTATTATTTGTCAACTAATTAAATTTATTTAAGAAACATTTATCATTATTAAAATTCAATACGAATTAAAGTTGTGAAACTTTTCTTTTTAGTCTATAATTTAGAAAAATGTAGTAGCAATTTTCATTAGTAGTGCAGGATATTATGTTTCATTTATATTTGTCACACAGGGAATTTCCAAAATCTCGCTTAGTGTGACCCCCTTTGTTCATTCGAAAAATGGAAAGGCAAAGAAAGACACTGCTAATAATAAATTGTGATGAAAGAAAGGAAGTAAATTTGCGAGTGGAATATCCTTGAAGAATTGTCTGCTAACCGATTGAAATAAAAAATTAACGGGAATATATTGTTGAAGGGGAAAAAAAAGAAAAAAAAAATGTATCAAAGACAATAGATGTTCGCTTTTAAATTTTTTTCACATTTTTTTGTTGTTTTTTTTTTATCCCCCGGACTATTAAAATACCTGGTTTCGCCGATCACGGCCATCTTCCTGGAGGATAGAACATCCTGATTGTTGTCTCTTGTTTTGCGGCTCAAATTACTCCTGTAACCGGTGCTGCCAGAGCCGGTTGACCCTCAAATCAATCTGTTGTCGCTTGTCTCTAACTTTTATATACAACACATCAAAAGACGCTCGCTCTCTCTCTCTCTCACCGTATTTTAACTGTTGTCTTTTTTTCACACGTCTCCCAATATAAAGAGATCCTCTATAGCGTGATTAGGATTTTTGTTTGTTTGTTTGGGGGTTTATTGAATCTCCTCTTTATTGAATTGAATTATTCTAAATTGAATTCACAAAATAGTTTATGAGGGGATTTTTTGGAGCATGCCGCAAAGTTGATTTTTGTACGCGCGTAATGCGTGTGCACGCTCGTCAGTAATTTTCATAGGTGACACATGCACTAGGTCTTTGATATGCTGCCTCCTTCACCTGCCTGGATCTCGGAGCTACCGAACGAAAACTGGCACGAGATGCCGAGAGCCGAGGACGAGGTCAGTGCCGTAGATATTCAACTGATAGGGATGGTTCTTCTCTCACTCACACCTCGAGAAAACGTTTGGATCATTATTTTGTAGTTTCGCTCTCTTATTATGTAGAAATTTCGCTCTTTTTTTCTTTTTATTTTTCCAAAATAAATAAAAAGCCTATTTTTTCGTGGTCAAGTTTTTAAATTCCTTCCGTTTGATGACTGCAAAAATTTTCCCTGTTGTCCTGAAAGACAACATTAATTAATTAATTAAAAATAAAATTAGTTAAAAAAAAGGTTTCTATTAATTATGATTGTTTAATTAATTATTGTATTTATAACAATTAATTTAACATTAATAATCAAGTGCTAATTTTTTATTCTCATTACTTATTTTATCATCATGCTCTTAATATACGATTTATTAATAGTTCACATAACTTTCGGCTATTCGTGAAAATTATTTTGATATTTTATATCTTTTTTCCATTATTAATTTAAAATTGAAAATAATTTTTCCAAAATTCCCACCTTTTCAATTAGTAGTTTATATTTTAAAAAAATTGTCACAGGAAACTCGGTATTTATCTCCAAATTCTGATTCTATTGTGTGTGTCTTTCCCGGTTTCGTTTCGCTCTCTGCGGAAATTGAAGTAAAATATTTCAGGCATTTTTTTAAATTGGTCTACATTCGTAATTATCGAACATTCCCTGTAATGTTTGCAATTTTTCATGTTTTCGCATTTTTATATTCAACTTTATCAAATTGTTGTTTTTTACTTCTTCTCCTTCCACTTCTCTCGAATTTAGCCTTCTCTTTCCACTTGCTGTCAATTTTACTGCGCTATCAATATTCTACAAAATATGAATGAAAATTTAATTAATAAGTATTGCAATTTTTTTTTGAAATTTATTTTATTCTCTAATTAACAATTTCTTTTTTAATTAACATTTTTGTTTGGATTCCCTTTTGTTTGGTATTTTTTTAAAAGAAAAATTTGAAGTTGCCCGGGGTTTTTTTTGTTTATTTTGAAGGAAAATAAAAACGGATGAATAATAATTAGTAAATAATAATTAATGGAGATTAAAAGGGAAAAATTCAATAGTTGGAATAATTTTTTCCAGAAAATTATTTTTTATTATTCAGGAAAAGTAAACGCCCAAATATTTTTGGAGTAGTTACGTTATTGGAAAATATTTACGTTCATATGCGCAACTCTGATTTTGCGGATTACGATCACACAGTCACACGTTTTTGGGTTCGAGAACCCTCTTCTCTTTTATTTTCCTTTTTTTTAATTGAAAATAAACGTATTTTTACATAAATAAATATTAATTTGAACAATGTTTATTTAAAAAAAAAACGAATCAAGAATATAATTTAATTCTTCCTCTTGAAATATTGGTATTCACTGAGACGATGTAGAGAACGCTTTTATTCAATTAAAGTTACCCGCGTCAGGTTGCAATATGTGTCACGTGACATTTCTTGCTACTTGTTAATTATTCAATAGCAATAATATTCAAAAAATTTAATTATCATACATATAAAATATTATTTATCTTGTGTTTTCTATACACGTGGAAAGTTTACGGAATAAGTGTTTTTTTCTCTTTTGAACATATACAGAAAAATTTTATATTTTGTTTATTACTAAAGTATTAAACTTTGCAAATCGATATTCACTATTGTTATTATTATTATTATTTTGAAATGTGATTGGTTCGGTAATTCAAGGAATTATTTGCATTTATTATTAATCGCATTATTTATATTGTTATGAATTATCAATTAGCAATAATCAATAATAAGTAGTAACATTTTTAGCGAAAGGAATAAAAAATAGTTTTAACGAAAAAGTAAATTGTAGTCGGGATGATAAAATAAAAAGGTAGGAAATGAATCCCCAATAAACAAATTAACAGACATGAGATTAAAGACAATGAAAAAAATTTGTAATAAGCAAAAAAATTTTTCAAAAAAATTTAAAAAAAAATTAAAACAATCAAAAAAATCAATACAATAAAATTAAGTAATTTAAATAATAAATGCAATTAATTACGTCTCAAGTGCTAAATTATCAATAATTAAAGACTTTGTCTAATGGTTTTTTTTTCTCGGGGGAAAAATGACGTCATGTAACCTTTATGGATTTTTTTTGGTGGTGTTTCTCTTAAAGTGCCTAAATATTCTTGAAAAATGTCTACACTTTTGTTTTTCTACCTTTTTCTTTTAAAATTGTGTTTTTTCATTCGCCTCTGAGTTTATAATTCTTTTTGGGGGCGAATTTCAATATTGTCAACACTGGTGTGTATACGCATAGAGAAATTTATTAAATCTTCCCACCTCGTCAATATAAAATCATTATTCCACTAGTTGCGTCGTCTCGAATTATCCTTCCAATCGTCGCGCCATGAAGCGAATAACTCAAGTTCAATTTTTCTGTAAACATGACCACTCACGTTGCATTCCTTGACGTCAGTACTGTCGGCTTTGACGTCATTACAAGCAGATGATACCGTTGCTAAGGGTTACTTGGAGAGAGATCTTTTCCCTTAAAGGCGATTCCTCAATATGTCCTTTAAAATGTTTGATCCCCAGTTGTAGAAAATCTGCGAAAAAAATTTAGTGTTAGAAAAAAGTTCATAGTGGTAAAAATAATTTTTTCTAGTATAATAAGAAAAAAATTCTTTAAAAAGTTCTATTTTTTAATTATGAAAATTAGAATTACTGATTTAAGTGAAATTCTAAATATCGATTATTGGGAAAGTAAGTTTTAGTAACTTGCAATTTTTAATAGAAATTTGAATGTAATTTTTCAATTTTCTCTTTGCCTTTGGTGAGAACGATTTTGATTTTTGAAATTAGTTTTTATTGAAGACATGCCTTAAGGTTGTACTGGTTGTAGTTGTTTTTTTTTGTGAGTGAATAGGAGCAGGTGGTGTTAAGAAAAAGGAATATTTAAATGCCTTGCAATTATTTAGAGAAATTTTCTCTTCTTTTCGTTCGATTGTCCTGATACTGTATACCTCATTGAGATTATTTGCCGTTTTTTAATTTTGATATTTTTTTTGGATAAATTGAAGGAAGGATGTCGAATATTTTAGCTGGGAAAATCGCCTTTGTTACAGGTTCTTTTTAAATTTACAAATTTACGTATTGTTCAAGAAGCTTTAAAAAAAGTTTCGCAGTTTTCGATAAATTGTTGTGTATATTATTGAATTGAGGTAATTTTTCCAGGTGCCGGCAGTGGCATTGGAAAAGCCACGTGTCGTATTTTAGCTAGAGAGGGAGCAAAAGTCATTGCAACTGATAAGAATTTAAAAGCCGCAGAACAAACTGCATCGTTTTTGGAAGGTTTGATTTTTTTAGGGATTTTATAGGTTTGCGATTTTTTTTGTTTATTTTTTGTAAAATTTTTAGGACGAAGTCGAAATTGTTTTAGAACTAAATTAGGTTTATTGTAATCTTTTCTTCTTTTCAACGAATTTGTTTTACGAGAACTTGAATAAAAAATAAAAAACTGTGGGAAAGATTTGCTTATTTTTTTTTAAATTATTTTTTCAGTAAATTTATTATCGATGGGAATTAAATTACTTTCGAATTTAATGATTATCTGACTGATTAATTAATGATTATCTGACATTAATTACAATTTCTAAAAAAAAATGTTTGTAACTTTGAAAGAAAATTTCAAACTTACCGGGAATTGAAAGTTTTAACTATTTTTCTCTTGTTTGAAATAATTATTTAATTGTAGTTTTCATTTTTAAAAATTCTATTATTAGGTAAGGATTATAATTCACAACTAAGAAAATCGATCCGATTTATTTGTGATTTACAATTCGTAGATTAATTTTTGAAAGTCGAAATAAATATTTTAATTTCCGTATTTTTTAGATTAATTTTTGCAAGTCGAAATAAATATTATAATTACCGAATTCAAAGTAATTAATTATTAATAAATTCAGGAGAATAATTATAATCAAGTGATGAATTCACGAATTAATAGATTAATTAAAGTAGTAAAGAGCAAATTCTTCCAGTTGACGTTGTTTTTAATTCAAAAATTTTCGTAAAATTGAATTTAGGTTCTGGACATTTGGCCTTGACGATTGACGTCAGTGAAACAGAAAGTGTAGAAAGTGTTTTGAAAAAGTCCATAAATCATTTCTCAAAACCACCAAATGTTGTCGTCAATTCGGCTGGAATAACTCGTGACAATTTCCTCTTGAAAATGGAGGCCGATGATTTTCATGAAGTGCTGAAAGTAAATTTACAGGGTACTTTTAACATAACTAAATACGCTGCCAATCAAATGATTGAATCCGGTGTCTCTAATGGCGGTTCAATTATTAATATATCGTCGATTATTGGCAAAATTGGAAACATGGGACAGTGCAATTATGCCGCATCAAAGGCAGGAGTTGTCGCTTTAACAAGAACGGCTGCCATGGAATTTGGAATGTAAAAAAAAGAAATAAGTTGTTTTTAAATTTAAATTCGATAATTACAGACTTGAGAGTTTTGAGTTTTTGTTTTATTATTTTATTAGTTTCAAAAAAATCCCTTTTTCGAAGAATTAAAAACTAGAACAATTTCTATTCAAGTTGATTAAAAAAAGATTGTTTTTGCTCTGAGATTTGTAATTCATTGAATAAAAATAGTTTGATTTTTAATAAATTTTAAAAAATAGATTAATTTAATTAGATTCTATTTCGATATAAATTTATCTGGGATTATTTCAGGTTTGGTATTAGGGTGAATGCGATTCTTCCTGGATTTATTGACACTCCGATGATTGCTAGCGTTCCGGAAAAAGTAAAAGAAATGTTTGTAGGTATGATTCCTTTGAAAAGGACAGGAAAACCGGAAGAGGTTGCGGAAGTGATTGCATTTTTGGCTTCGGATAGAAGTTCCTATGTGAATGGAACAAGCATTGAGGTTACAGGAGGATTTTAAAATCATTATATTTGTTATATAAATACTTTGTGTACATTTGTGAAAAGAATTGAGTAATTTTTTTATACTTGAAAATATAAAACGAATTTAATGAAGAATTTTAATACTATACCGAGAAAATAAAATTATTTCTTCTTTGACTTGAGACGTTTCGCGTGTCTGTGTGCCTTGTAGTTGCGCTTATTTTTCTCCTCAATTATTTCTTTGTATTTGCGTTTATTGTACTTGGCGAATTCTGCGTCTGCCATGAGTTCATCGACAATTGTACGTTTACGTTCCTTGTTCGTCATACGACCACTGTAATAGTCCAATGGCGAGTCGATAACTTTTCCAATTTGGAAATATTTTGGAAGTGTTTTCATGTCGTTTCGCTTGTAGAATTGCTTTGGATCGAGGGCCGAGCGCATTTGAATTATTTCCAGATCGCGTTTCACTTCTTCCGTCATTTCGGGCGCTGGCAAATTGAACCATTGTTTTCCTTTTGTTCTGTCACGTTGGCGCTTTCGTCTTTCCTTTAGTTTCTTGTCGCTTACATCGTAGCCGGGTATTTTTTTCAATTTTTCAAAACCTGGTTTAATTGACGATTTCTTGAGAATTTTTTTTATTGGATCCATTTCGTGAAGCATTTTGTCAATATTTGTGACGTTTGCTGGTTGTCTTTGTCTCTCATTAGTCCAACCCATGTCTTTTTCGAATTCTTCCAGATCGAAATCTTTGGTGGGATTTATTTTTTCCTTTTTTGCTTTTTTGACTTGTACTTGGATTTTTGATGGATCAAAGTCTAAAATTTTGATTAGATTTTTATTATCAGGGAAATTATTTAATTTTCAACAAATGCGTAATTTTAATGATTAATGAATTATATTTGTGGTAGGGAAAATGTATTTTTGGTTTGGAAACAAATTTTTGGTTCGAAAACAAAAATATTGGTTCTTGTCAAAATATAAATGGAAAAAATTAATATTTGTTTGAAGAGAAATATTTTTTTTTACTTGGAAATAAAATAAATGGAATAGAAATTTAACAAATTTGTATATAGAGAAATAATTTTAATCATGAAAAGAAAAAAACATGTGAGAAACATAACCTATAATTATTTTTCATTTGGTAAACAACTTACCGATTCCATCGAAATCCAAATCATCATCGCTTTCCACTAATTTTGACTTGTCTCTAAGATCTTCCTGGCCTTGTGTATCAATTATTATATCCATTGTGTTTCTTTTTCTTATAAATTTATTATCATTTGTAATTTTTTTACCTTTTTTTACCAAACACTTTCACCACATTTTGTTGAAAAGTATAAATTATAATTATAAACCGTGTGAAGTTTACTTTACAACGCAGCAAAATTCGATATATCGTTTACTAACTCGCGCGAGTATTTGAATTTTGGAAAAATAAACAAATTACTAAAAAAATGTTTAAATATTTACAAAAAAATTTTCCCCTTAAAAAAAGGGGGAAAAATAATAAAAAAGGGAACAAATGGAAAATATGAAAAAATTGTTACAATAAAATAGAAACATTAAAGTTTCACCAAAACACTTTTCTTTAAATAGAAAATAATTTTAATGGAAACATTTTTAATTCGTCATACATTAAACAAACGATTGACTATAATGTACAAACAATTACAGTTGGTTTTTTTTTTTATTTAAATATATTAGTTTATATTTTTTTTTGACTATGGTTGTTCAAATTCTTCTTCTTTAATTAATACTAATTGAAATTCGTTATTCTTTTGCGGATTCTCGTAAAGTAATTTGGTATCTTTCTCCTGTTGTTGTTGTTCATTGGCTTTTTGTGGAACATTATTTTCATTTTCTATAATACAAATTTCCTCAATATCATCATCATTTTCATCGGGAATATTTACACATTTTTCTGCCTCTTTGTTAATAATATAAATTTCGTCGTTTGAAATTGTTGCATCATTGTTTGGAATTTCTTTTGATTTTTCATCGTCATTGTCCAATTCACCGGTTAATAATTCCTTGTAAAAATTGTGTGCTTTCGATGAGAGAAATGGTACTAAATCCAAAAGATCCATTTTCAGCTCTTCGCTGATGGAAATTCTTGGGAGAGTTTTTAATTTTATTGATTTGAAAATTGTCAATGAACCATTGAGATCCATGGGTTGAAAGCGATTTGACGATGACCAACCTGTTTTGTAATAGATCCCCTGTTTTGTATATCGTAAGCATTTGATATTTTGTTCAAATTGACGATTTCCACTGAAAATTTCATTGCAAAGTTTGTCAAAGTCGTAGAAATTGGTTTCATTCCTCACTTCGAATTCTGATTCTTTAGTTGAATGTTTAACGGCCTCGAGCCAATCGTTTGGCTCGTGAATTTTATTTTGATGTTTGATCATTATTTCTGGGATATTTCTACCTCCGAGAGAGGCTTGAATTTGTGAATGACCGGAAGTTTGGAATTTATGCTCAATACTTTCTAGATTCTCATTATTTGCTACTACGTATAAAAACATTGCGGCGAGATTTTTGTTTGTTGTTAACTCATTGTTGATGGAGTAGAAAACAACGTTATTTATACGATTGGATAGTGTTTTCAAGTATGAATACAAGCAGGAGGCGACTTCGTTGATTGATCTTGTGCCTTGATTTTCGTGCCAGAAATAAATTTTACGGAAATCTTTATTTTTTTTGACATGATTGTGTATTGTGAAATTGTAGGTCCATAAACGTTGCTTGTAGAAGGAAATTGGTTCGGTGAGATAGGGCGTTGGTAGACTTTGTTGAAAACCAAAAGTACAGACGTGATAACTTTTGTCTTTAATAGCAGTGCTCTCGTCTAATGATTGGGAATTATTTGCCTCCTCGGAATCGATGAGATGTGCAGTGCGATTTAAATTGATTTTACTTTTTTCAATTGAATCAAGAGTATTTTTGTATTGGACATCAAATGCAGTGCAAACGTCGCATTTAGTTAAGAATGATGAGCGAAATTTTAATTCAGCTTTCTCTAATAATTTATTGTACCAAATACTGCTGACTGGCTGTGAAACTTCCTGTTTATAGAGATCGTACATTATTTTCGATGTTAATCCCATTGGAAGATATTTCTCCGACGTTGTTCCATTGTAATGATAACTTTCACAGAGGGGGAATTTTTTAATGTGTTGTTCAACTTTTTCAATATCATTTTGAGATGGCTCTTCGCAAGCTGATAGATTTTTGAGATTTTCATTTGAACATTTTTTCATTATATTTTTTATTTCGTTTTCAATGAATGATTCCTGTACTGCTTTTAGTTTTTGATAAAAGTATTTTGGTTTTTTTATTTTTGTCTCAATATTTGGTTCGATGATTGCTTTTCTTCTAGTTCTTTTTCCACCACCTCCTCCTCTTTTCTTGAGTTTTATTCCTTGAATTTTGCGTACTTCTTGGAATGGTAGTTTAAAAACTGTTGGCTCTTGTTTGATATTTACTGTCTGAATGTTTATTTTATTTGCTTTATTAGAAATATTGTTTTCGTTCGGAAAATCTGTTTTTGCAACTTTTTCCGATGGACCTTCGTATTTTTCTTCCTCCAAATAGGGATCATTTTCGAGATCTACTTCTTCTTTTATGATTGATAATCCTTGGAAAGATTCTTCGTCATCTTTAGCGGACATTTTTCTCGCTTTTCTCTTTAGAGGCGATATTGTCTGTTGTGTTGGTTGATTTAATTCGCTCTTTGGATTTTCATCTGAAAATAGATATTTGATAAAAATTTTATTGCAGAAAAAAGATGATTAAATAAAATATTATTTAACGAAAATTTGATTTTTTATTTTTAGAATTTTATTGAATAGATATCAAGTTTAGAATTAAAAAATTAATCTTACCTGTGTCGATATTTTCTTCTTTGCATTCCGTTTTTATTGTGACGTCATCAATGAGGATTTTTTCTTTAACAATTTCTTCAGTGGTACTATTTTCTGAATCATGGAGCATCTCTCCAATATCTAAACAAATTTTTTTTATTTATAATATTGAAAATTAAAAATGAGTAAGTAATTAGAAAAACAGAATTGTAAACCAACCTGATATATGTTCTTCTTGACATTCAATTTTAACAGTAGGTTCATTTAAAGAATTTCTCTTCTCAAAGCTTTCATCATTTGCAATATTCTCTGAATTGCAGTCTTTAGGTTCCTCTTTCTTATCTAAATGATTACAAAATTGTAGCAAAATTATAGAAAAATAATTTACATAAATTAAAATTAATTTACTACAATTTACAAAAGAGTTTTTAAAACAAAATTTATCTTTTGTAAATGTGATTATAGTAATAAATAAATAAACTAACCTGGGATAATGGTTTCTTCTTCATATTCTGTCTTTAATGTACAAGAATTATTTAAAGACTTTGTCTCATCAATTATTACATTACTAGTGTCTTCTAATTTACAGCTTTTCATTTCTACATCTTCTAAATTTGTTCCATCGACCAGTGTCCCCCGATTTTCATCGTCTTTCAGTTTCTCGGCTTTTGGTTCCATATTTTCATCTAATAATAAATAATTAATTATTTAACGGAATTAAATTAATTGTTTAAAAGTAATTTGTTATAATTAAGTAATAGAAACTGTTTAAAATTATTTAATAGAAATTGTTTTAAATTTGGAAAAAAATTGCATCAAGTTATAAAAGTATTAAAAATAATTCATTGTTTTAAAGGAAAATATTTTTCTATCTGTAAAAAAAATGATATAATATTAACCTGATAAGAGAGTTTCATCTACAGCTTCTACTTTCACTATTACTTGTTCAAAATGTTGTTTCTCTTCAATTAATACTTCGTGTTTCTTATTTGATAAATTATTGTCCTCTTGAAACTCGTCGTCTTCAGCTTTGACACTAGTGTCGACTGTTAAAAAATTCGGTGTCACATTCTCAACATGATTTAGAGCATCCTCCGAGATAGATTCATTGGATTTTGCAGTTTCTTGATGAATTAGACTATTTTTTAATTTCAACTCATCTTCGTATTTAATTGTTTTATTTTTGATTGCGTTTGCAATGAATTCTTGTGATTCGTTTATGATTCTAGCAAAGCATTTACTGCAAACTGAGACAATTGTCAGTTCAGTGTGAAGGCAAAATTCAATTTTACTCTGTTGAGATTCATTTGATGAATCATTTTTCTTTACAGTTGTAATGTTTTTCAGCATATCGCAAATGAATTTCTCTCTCGCTTGAGATGTTTTTTCCTGACAATAATAATCGTAGAAGACTCGATTCTTGTCGGCTTTTGATAAGTTTATGAAACATAAATTGTCACATGGTAATATCGATTGCAATCCTTCTATCATTTTTCTCTCACAATGTGCGATGCAATCGTTGCAGGCAACTTGAGTTTCTAATTCAGATGGTCGTGGTTGGAGGGTTTCGTCATCGGTAAATATAAATGACACGTTCGGCTTTACTGGAATTAGGTTGAGTTCTGAAAATGAAAAAAATATGTTAATATTTTTGATACTAATGGTAATACACATTTTTTTTTTTTTTTTTTTTATTTACATTTGGTAATTTCATTTCTGGTAATAACTTACTTATCATTTTGTAGAGTTTTTGGTTTAAAATTGCCGTCACAAAGACTTTGGATACGTCGAGAATGTGATAGAAACAATATTTGCAAACTTTCTGTCGACCTCGTTGAGTGATAAAATAGAATCCAGTTTGAAATATTATTTTATTTGCGTCTGTATCGCAATTTTCGCGAAGAGTAAGTTCCGTTCGACGATTAATGAAATTAGATCGTGATTCAAATAATTGTTCTTGCCAATAGGTGAGAAAAATATTTCTCTGCTCGATTACTGTTAATTTTAAATGACAATCATTGATACAAGGCAGTAGTGGAGTCCATTTTCCTGTTGATTCCATTGAACATGAGCAATTTTCATTATTCGTAGTGTCGTTAATATGATTTTCGGATGAATCATGTTCAACGTTTGTTAATTGTAATGTATGTGAAAAGAAAATCTCCTCTGTAATTTTATGAATATACCACGACCTTTCGTGTAAAATGTCAATAAAACAAGCTTTACATATTTTTTGCATTTTCATCGATGAGTTTGCGTATAAATAAAAATTTGTCGTGAAACGTTTATTCGAGTTTTTTGATAGTGTCGGTTTTACTTCAACCATTTCTTTTATAAACTTCTTTCTAATTTTTTGTGTTGTAATTTTCGAATAGCATTGGAAAATTTCCATTTGCCTTTCTTTGGTTATCAATAAATGACATCCACTTGAACAATACTTTAATGGTATGTGATGATTTCGTAATTTCTTGTTCGATAGTACGTTAACGTTTTTGACATTTATCATCTTTGATTCATCAGCAGCAATATCTTTATTGATATTATTCTTCTTCTCAGCAAATTCTTCTTCGTCATCGTCGTCGTCGTCGTCATCGTCATCATCGATATCAATTTCTTCATTTCCATTTTTTGTCAAAGATGCGGAAATTGGAAGATTCTCTTGCAAATTGACTTCGACGAATTTTTCAGGTATTGGAGATGATTCAGAGGCGACAGTTCGGGCCTTTTTATGCAAAACATCCAAAATGAATACTTTTGATTCGTTAATGGTTGCACGGAAACATCCTCTGCATACTCTCACTTTCCCTCTGCTTGTGTTGAGGTAAAAAATATGCTGAATACGAATTTTCTTTTCACTTTCAACCATTTCGTTTATAAATGCGAATCTTGATTCTGGAGTCGAATCCCGCCAATAGATGTTGAATATATTTTCTTGCTCCGCCATGGTTACTTTTTTGTAACAATTAAATTTACATTTGTCCAAACATATCCAACCTAGTGATAATTTATTCTCAATGAGATCATCATTAGTAGTTGATGAATGTTGAAATCTTGTGATATCGTCAATTTTATTCGAGTCCAATAATTCCAAACTATCATCTGTAAATATATATATATATAATTAAAAAATTGTTCATAAAAGAAAATGGTTCAATTCAAGGACACAACTTACGCTTTTCATTCTTGGCAATCTCCTCCTCGATTACTAGGTCCAAAAATATTTTTGAAATATCAAGAACTGAGAGGAAGCAGACCTTACAAATTCGACGTCTCACATGTGGTGAACCGTAGATGAAGAATTTTACACGACAAAGAGCTTGTTTTGGACATTTTAATAATGTACTTTTGGGAAATTCAGTGAATTCGGTTATATACCGGGTTCTTAAATTTATTGACTTTCTCCAATAAGAATAATAGCTGTGCTTACTATTGTCTCTTGTTATATTTAAATAGCAACCACATCCACGCGACGCTAATCTAATATTGTATTTATCCTCCAAATATTTGTCAACTGTCGAGTATCTTAAATTCTCCATTGTTTCGAATATGTCATCGAAATAGTTTGTATATTCTGAGCTTAATTTTTTTAATTCACTTTCCATATTGTTATTATCTTGAAAATTGTCTTCTTCTTCATCTTCATCTTCTTCTTGACTATCGATTGTTTCAGTTTCCAAATCAATAATTTCTTGTGATTGGGTAAATTTTTTGAGTATGATTTTTCCATGAGCAGTCGATGATTGGAGTTTAAAGCATTTTATTTTGAAGGCTTGATGAAGGAAAGATTCGGTTTCGTTTAATGCAATTCGAAAGCATGATTTACAAACTTTTACGACCCCCTGGTTTGTATAGAGATGATAGGCAATTGTGATTTTTGACTTATTGTAGGAAATGTCCGTCATGTCGGAAATAAATTTGTATCTTTCTTCTCTTGTCGTTCGCAACCAGTAAGAAATGAAAATACGCTTTTGTTCCTCATGTGATACACTCGAGGAGCATTTGCTTTCACATTTCGGAATTCTCTTCCAACCAAGTCGGAGGATTTTATCCCTTAACGTAGCTTCATCCTCGTCAATAAAGTTCTCGTCAATGATATTCAAGTTCTTTGTCTCTTCAGAAAGTTTAGTGTCGATAAGTGTGATGTCTCTAGGAATTCTCTTCTTTACCGCTGAAATAATAATTAATTTTCATTATTTAACTAAAACAATTTAATTTAAAGACGAAAATAAAATTAAAGAATGTTAAGAATTAAATAAATTTTATTATTATTATTATTATTATTATTATTATTATTATTATCATTAAATTTCATTGAAAGTAAAATATACTCACGTCTATTGAATGAAAATGTGTAGTGAAAGTAAAGATTGAGAAAATCGCGAGTAATATGAAGACTACACATGAAGCACATTTTGCAAATATTTTTGCGCGGTTCACTTGTGTGAAGAAAAAATCTCGAACTATTACGATTGCTCTCTGGTTGATAGTGTGAGTCAATTAATTCACTTAGCAATTCGAATTTTAAGAGTTGAGTTTTTCTTGCACTCATTTCCTGATAGGCCTTCTTTTGATCTTCCTCTGTTACTTTTAAATAGCATTTGTGCGAACATAGTGATATTCGTGATCTGACTTGTTTTGCAACTTCATTATCGTGGCTATATTCTGCATTTGTATTATTTTCATTAGAATCGCTAATTAAAGGATTAGATAAATTAAAATCCTCCGCACTAACATCAACATTATTTGATGTATTTAATGGCTCGGCAAATGTAATCGAGTCATTTTCCTGGAATGAATAAGTAGGTTCATTATCCTCGATTTCATCATCGAGGTCTATCACTTCTATTTCATCGTTGTCATCTAAAAAATAAAATTCAATTAAAAATTTTTTCTATCTCATAATAATAATTAAAATTATGTTTATTATATTTTTTTCAAATATTATTATTGCTATTTACGTAATTAGTATTATTACTATCATTACTGCTAATATTATTATTATTATTATTATTATTACTATTATTATTATATATTTATTTTTGTAATTAAGGAACAAAATTGCTTTAAAGAAAATTATAAAACATCTTCATTTTTACTAAAATAAACACTCTAATCAATAAATTGAAAAACAACTAAAGGACGATACTTTAAAAACAAGAAGTGTTTTTTTCCTTTTTGCAAGCGATGTAAACTTAACCTCAAAATTGAATAAAATAAATAAATTGAAGGCAGTCCGAAAGATGATTATTATTGGTAAACAATAACCAATTGTAGACAAATACATGAAAATATTCTCTTAATTGTTATTATCAATATACAAAATAGTAAAAAATAATAATAATAAATTTATGCAAAAATTTTTTTTGTTTTCTCATGAACCTCATGAATTTTTAGTTTAAAATTTACCTTCTATCGTAATGCATGACACGGGAGATGAATTTGAAACAGAATTAAGATCTGTTTCATTATTCATTTTGACGATAAATTCGCACTAATAAACAATTATTATTTTGCACATTGAATAATATTCGTAAATATAGTCATCATAACCAAACTTTTTTTTGTTCTAAACAAAAGAAGGGAGAGGGACCAAGTTCACTTGGTTTAAATGCGATAATCGATAAGTCTCGATTATTTTTCGATAGTGGCTAGCTTCATTTGAACAGCTGATCATCTGTCAAATGTGTGTTTTGATGTCACAGAAAAATAGAGATAGGAGTGGAAACATATGTTTTTTTTGACAATTAATTGAAGAATTAAATAATGACAAGTTGACGGAAAGAATTGTTATTTTAATTGTTAAATATTTAATACGTGCAACTATGATTGAGATAACTGCGAAATTAATAAGAGGACCTGTTTATTTTTCGGGTGAAATGATTGAGTGTTTAGTGACGTTTAGCAATCCTCATAATCCAATTCATCAGATTTCACAAAGTCATAGGTAAGTTTATTTATTTATTTATTTCTATGTTTAATATTTTTGTTATTAGATAATTATTAGAATGTATTGTAAATTTATTTATACAGTCATTTAATTATGAGGTTAATAAAGTTTTTGTTTTTGAGGTTAATTATTTTGCTTACGAATCAGTTTAGTTTTTTTAATGAATACGTTTATTCTTTTATGTTTTAATACGGTTTTAATAAATAAATATGTTTTAATCAGTAAGTTTATTATTATGTTCTAATGAAAAGTTTATTATTTTGTATTTTCAGTGACGTTTTTGAAAGTTTGGCCTGGGCGAGTGCTCAAATTCACTGTCAGTGTACAGCTAATGGAAAAGTGGTTTTAAAAGAGAAATTAAATACAAACTCGCAATTGGCAGCGATAAATGCTAGTGAGCATTTTTTTCTTTCCTTGTATATTTTTTCCTTTATTGTTTTTTATTTTTTAAAAAAATTTTTTTTATTTTTAACTAATTTTTTGGATTTTCTAGATACGACTTTTGCTCCATGGCAACATGACAATGGCCACGCTGTGATGAATACAAAACCCAAGATATTATTTTGTGATCTTAGGTTATCGCCTGGCGAAAATAAAACTTGTGGGTCTTGTAATTTCCCTTCGTTTTTGTCTTTTTTTTCTTTTTGTTGGAATATTTAATTTTTTTAATTAATTTCGTGTTTTCTAAATGTCTCGTGTTCCTCTAAATATGTTCCGTTAGTTGAGAATTTTTCCTCTTTTCAGATATTTATCGTGAAACAATTCCGAACGAGGCTCCACCTTCGTATCGAGGGCAAGCTGTCAAATACTCTTATAAAATTACTGTCGGTACTCAACGTGTTAACACGGCAATTAAATTACTCAGAATACCATTTAGAGTACTTTCGTTAAGTGGCAAGTATTCCATTGATGATGAAAATTAATTATTAAAATTAGCAGCAATTGAAAAATATTCTTTACTAATTTTTCTTTTTTTTGTCAAAAAACAAACAGAATTATCGGAAATAACTCCATGTAATGATAGTGTAGATCTAAGTCCAAATAATCCGTTTATGGAAACACAGCATAGAGAAACGCCATTGGACATTGCGTTACAAACTCTTCAGGTAAAAAAAAAATATACAAATATGTAAAAAATTTAAAAGATATTCTTTGCGTTACAAACTCTTCAGGTAACAAAAAAAATGTACAAATATGTAAGAAATTTAAAAGATAATTACTTACAATATATTTATTTATTTGTTTTTTTTCTGATTATTTGTTTTATTTTATTCACGATTATATTTATTGTAAGAATTTTTCTTTTTTTCAGAATTTGACTGCTAGACGAAGTCCGAATTTCTATAATATAACAAACGGACGTGGACGAGTCGTGCGTTTTTGTCTATTCAAAAATTCCTATAAACTTGGCGAGGATATTGTTGGGACATTTGATTTTTCAAATGCAACAGTCTCTTGTGCACAGGTCTCGGTCTCATTGCAATCCGAGGAGCTTGTCATGGAAAAATATCGACGTGGCAAAAGTTCATTGCCAACATTAGTCAGTTACAATAAGCATCATGAAGTTTGCATTGGTTTAAAGTATTCCCAACTCGTTTTACCAATACCACTTCATGTCACGCCCGATTTTAGTACCGATCTAATGACACTAAAGTGGCGATTGCATTTTGAATTTGTCACGACGACAAAATTAGTTGAAATGCCAAATGAAAATACAACAAATTGGCAGGGACCGGCAACACTCGATGTTGAAACAATGATTTGGGATTTGCCACTACATATTCATCCAACTGCGTGTCCACCGAATACTGCTCAACAAACTAAATACAATACAGTTATCTAGTCGCGATATTATTTACAATGTATATTTTTCAAATTCGATAATAAAATATTATCTTTGTAAGAATTTGAAATTTTTATTATTTTTCTTTCTCATGTGAGGAAAATTTGAATTTTTTCCCCCTTTTTATTTATTTTTGGTTTCGTTAATTTTTGTTTTAATGTTAATTTCGCCAAATAGTATTTATAATCGTTGTCTTCTTGTAGGCTTTTCGTAATTTTAAGAAAACTAGATTTTATTAATTCTAATCTCTTGTTCTATTTAGAAATTTTTTTTTTTGAAAATTCTTATCATTTTTGTTCTATTTAGTTCAAATCATTACCAATTCAAATTTGGAGAATATGTTTGATTTTTGATAACTCTTTGTAATAGTTTTGATTAATTAATTGTTAATTAATTTAATTATGATTAATTAATTGTTAATTAATTTAATTATGATTAATTAATTGTTAATTAATTTAATTATGATTAATTAATTAATTAATTGATTAATAACTTGTAATAATTCATATTATTCCAAATATGGAAAATAATTGAATTGATTTGAAGAATTTTGTGGAAATTTTGAAATACAGTTTAATTTTGAATTTTGAAGACACTTTCAATCTTTATAAGGAATTATATAAAAATTTTTGAAAAAAAATTGAATTTCTCTGAAAAATGTTATTATTTATTTAAAAAAAATTGAATTCCTACCAAGGAATTTATTATTTATAGAAATAATTCAAATCTTTTGGAGAAATTATATTAAATTTTTATTTAAAAAATTTAAATTTCTGAGAAATATTTTTTAATTATAAAAATTAAATTCCTTTGAGAAATTTAATAAAATTGTATTCATAATAATTGAATTCCTTAGAAGAATTTTACTAAAATTATATTTACAAAAAAAATCAATTCATTTGAAGAATTTTATTATTTATGCGGAAATAATTGAATTCACTTAAGAATTTCTATTATATTTGTGATGAAAATAATTAAATTTCTTTCAATGTTTTTATTATTTATGAAAATTTAATGAAAATAATTAAATTCTTATTTGATATCTCAATAAAATTTTTTGAAATAATTCAGGCTTCGCACTCCATTATGAGTTTAAAAAAGTAGGAAAAAGTAGCCTTGATGACAAAAAAAAGTAGGAAATAGTAGCCGCGATGACAAAAAAAAGAATTAAAGAAATTCATTACAAACTTTTTTAAAAAAAGAACACTAAAGACAAAAATAGTAATAAAAGAATAGGAAAAAACAAATAGTTAAGAAAAAAGACAAAAATAGTAAAAAAACGAATAGTAAAGCCAAAAATAAGAAAGAGAAAATAGTAAAAAAAAAATTGGACAAGTGCGAGTTGTACTCGCACTGCAGTGGTGGGTTTTTATAAAATTATTTTTTTTAGGATAAAGCATGTAGATAATTAAAAAAGTAAAGTGGTTCTCAAAAACCCAAAAATAAAGAAGCAAAACTAGAAAAACAAGTGGAAACAGATAAATTTTTAGAATTTCGGTTTTTTAAATTTTTTTCTAAAATTAGTTTTTTTTAGCAAAGCATGTAGATAATTAAAAAAGTAAAGTGGTTCTCAAGAACCCAAAAATAAAGAAGCAAAACTAGAAAAACAAGTGGAAACAGATGAATTTTAAGAATTTCGGTTTTTTAAATTTTTTCTAAAATTAGTTTTTTTTAGCAAAGCATGTAGATAATTAAAAAAGTAAAGTGGTTCTCAAAAACCCAAAAATAAAGAAGCAAAACTAGAAAAACAAGTAGAAACAGATGAATTTTAAGAATTTCGGTTTTTTAAATTTTTTTCTAAAATTAGTTTTTTTTAGCAAAGCATGTAGATAATTAAAAAAGTAAAGTGGTTCTCAAAAACCCAAAAATAAAGAAGCAAAACTAGAAAAACAAGTAGAAACAGATGAATTTTAAGAATTTCGGTTTTTTAAATTTTTTTCTAAAATTAGTTTTTTTTAGCAAAGCATGTAGATAATTAAAAAAGTAAAGTGGTTCTCAAAAACCCAAAAATAAAGAAGCAAAACTAGAAAAACATGTAGAAACAGATGAATTTTAAGATTTTCGGTTTTTTAAATTTTTTTCTAAAATTAGTTTTTTTTAGCAAAGCATGTAGATAATTAAAAAAGTAAAGTGGTTCTCAAAAACCCAAAAATAAAGAAGCAAAACTAGAAAAACAAGTGGAAACAGATGAATTTTAAGAATTTCGGTTTTTTAAATTTTTTTCTAAAATTAGTTTTTTTTAGCAAAGCATGTAGATAATTAAAAAAGTAAAGTGGTTCTCAAAAACCCAAAAATAAAGAAGCAAAACTAGAAAAACAAGTGGAAACAGATGAATTTTAAGAATTTCGGTTTTTTAAATTTTTTCTAAAATTAGTTTTTTTTAGCAAAGCATGTAGATAATTAAAAAAGTAAAGTGGTTCTCAAAAACCCAAAAATAAAGAAGCAAAACTAGAAAAACAAGTGGAAACAGATGAATTTTAAGAATTTCGGTTTTTTAAATTTTTTTCTAAAATTAGTTTTTTTTAGCAAAGCATGTAGATAATTAAAAAAGTAAAGTGGTTCTCAAGAACCCAAAAATAAAGAAGCAAAACTAGAAAAACATGTAGAAACAGATGAATTTTAAGATTTTCGGTTTTTTAAATTTTTTTATAAAATTAGTTTTTTTTAAGCAAAGCATGTAGATAATTAAAAAAGTAAACTGGTTCTCAAGAACCCAAAAATAAAGAAGCAAAACTAGAAAAACAAGTGGAAACAGATGAATTTTAAGAATTTCGGTTTTTTAAATTTTTTTCTAAAATTAGTTTTTTTTAGCAAAGCATGTAGATAATTAAAAAAGTAAAGTGGTTCTCAAGAACCCAAAAATAAAGAAGCAAAACTAGAAAAACATGTAGAAACAGATGAATTTTAAGATTTTCGGTTTTTTAAATTTTTTTCTAAAATTAGTTTTTTTTAGCAAAGCATGTAGATAATTAAAAAAGTAAAGTGGTTCTCAAAAACCCAAAAATAAAGAAGCAAAACTAGAAAAACATGTAGAAACAGATGAATTTTAAGATTTTCGGTTTTTTAAATTTTTTTCTAAAATTAGTTTTTTTTAGCAAAGCATGTAGATAATTAAAAAAGTAAAGTGGTTCTCAAGAACCCAAAAATAAAGAAGCAAAACTAGAAAAACATGTAGAAACAGATGAATTTTAAGATTTTCGGTTTTTAAAATTTTTTTATAAAATTAGTTTTTTTTAAGCAAAGCATGTAGATAATTAAAAAAGTAAACTGGTTCTCAAGAACCCAAAAATAAAGAAGCAAAACTAGAAAAACAAGTGGAAACAGATGAATTTTAAGAATTTCGGTTTTTTAAATTTTTTTTAAAAATTAGTTTTTTTTAGCAAAGCATGTAGATAATTAAAAAAGTAAAGTGGTTCTTAAAAACCCAAAAACAAAGAAGCAAAAGGAGAAAAATAAGTAGAAACAGATGAATTTTAAGAATTTCGGTTTTTTAAATTTTTTTCTAAAATTAGTTTTTTTTAGCAAAGCATGTAGATAATTAAAAAAGTAAAGTGATTCTTAAATTTTGTCTAAGGAATTCAATTATTTCAATTATTTTCATAAATACCAAAATTTTTTCAATTTACTAAATTCTTTTAAATATTATTTTTGAAAAATATTCAATTATTTTCAAAAGTAACATAATTCTTCGCAGAAATTCAATTACGTTTTACATTTTTTTGAAATTCTCCGAAATTTCAATTATCTTTATAAATAATTAAATTGTTCTCTAGAATTCAATTATTTTCAATAATGTTAATATAATTTTACGCAAACATTTAATTATTTTCATAAATATGTAATAACATTCTTTTGAAGGATTCAATTACTTTCATAAATAGTAAAATTCTTTGCACAAATTCAATTAGTATCAATAAATTTTAATGAAATTGAATTAATCAAATTTTTCAATTATAATTATGAACAGTCAAGATTGTTTTTTGAATAATTGAAAAAATGTTTAAAAAATTTGTTTAATTCAATAGAGTAAATGTTGGTAAAATTATTTCCTCTATTATCTTATTGGCGGTCGTTTTTCATTAACGATTTTAGTTTTAACACTATTTGTTGAGAAAAGTAGCTTTTAGTAGCATTAGGCTCAAAAAAGTTGCCAAAAAGTAGCCTCGTATCAAAAAAGTAGCAAATAGTAGCTTTTAGTAGAAGAGTGCGAAGCCTGAATAATTGAATTCCTGCTGAGAATTTCATTTGGAAATTTAAAACTAATTAAATTCTTTCGGGAAATTGTATTAAAATTGTGTTGATAATAATTATAATATTGTAAAGAATTTTCTAATTTATGAAAATTTTATTTTATTTTTTTAAAAACATTTATTAAATTGTTATTGAAAAATAATTGACTATCTTTCAATAAAATTATAATTTATAGGAATTATTCATTTATTTTGAAAAATTTTATTAAATTTGTCATTGAAAATATTTAATTAATTAAATAATTAATAAAAATTTTATTTAAAATCATTAAATTTCTGAGATTTTTTTTTATTTATGAAAATTGAATTCTTTTAAGAAATTTAATATTTTAATAACTATTAAATTTTTATTATTAAAAATAATTAAATTTCCAAGAAGATTTTTATTTAAATTACATTTTTAAAAAATCAATTTAGCTGAAGAATTTTATTACTTATGAAAATAATATTTGAATTCTTGTACAATTTTTCCGTTAATTTAATTAAGTAATACCATTGAAAATAATCGACTTTTTGTTTAAATTCAATAGCTTTTCAAAATTTTTGAAATTTTTCAAAAGAATTGAATTTGTTTTGATGAATTCAATGGACGTTTTTGAAAATAATATGTAGACATGAGATAATATTTAATTAGTTGAATGGTTGATAAATTAATTTAAAAAAACATTGAATTTTATATTTAAAAATTGAAATATTGATATTTAGGGATAAAATATTTTGCAATATTTAATAGAAATGAATATTGCGTTTTGTGAGTAATATTTTCTGGTTATATAATAATAGTAATAATAATATTAAATATGAATGAATTATATTTAATTATTTATTATTATTTATTTTATTATTTATTTTATTATTTATTTTTTATTATTTTTATTCATATTTAATATTGAAATTGACGAATGATAAATTTAATTTAGTAATTTTAATTAAGTAATAATAATAGTAGTAATAATAGTATTAATAATAATAGTAGTAATAATAGTATTAATAATAATAGTAGTAATAATGAAAAAAATTTTGAATGTAGAAATAAATAATGAGTCATGAATAATTAATAAATTCTTCGCGAAATATTTCGAAATTTATTTATATATATATATTTATTTACTACTTTATTTATTTAAAAATACATGTATATTTTAATATTACAATTTTTTTTAATATACAATGAGACTCTTCTTTTTGTCATTAACTTTCTTTGTTAATAACAATTTTAGATTCTTTGGCAACATAAAAGTTGAATTTTTTTTTCATCTTGTTAGAGTGAATTTTTTTTTTTTTTGCATTTTATTGTTGGATAGGGAGTGGGAAAAAAATGTTTTTCGGTTGATTTATTAGGAACGTGGATCATAACGATAGTGAATATCTTGTTCGTGATGTAAAAGACGAGATGGCAATGGTGGTGGTAGAGCGGGCGTTTGTAGGGTGGTAAAAGGAGCATGATAATCGTAACGATAGTAGGCAAAAGATTCCCATCTATTTGGATGCTGTGATTCAAAGTTGGAGTTGGCTGTCGTCGCTCCATAGTAACTGGATCTGTCGGGAATATTTGGAACGTACGTGCATTGAGGCTCCAAGAGACTTTGTAAATGTCTGATGTATTGTATCGCGTGTCTCAATGACTCGATCTTGGATAATTTTTTACCTGGTGGCTTGCAAATCGGCAATTTCGATCTCAGCAATTCGAATGCACGGTTCATATCTTTCATCCGAGTTCTCTCTCGATCGCAAGCTGATTTCTTGTAATCTGTAAAAAAAATTGATTTTTTATTTTTCTATTTTTCTATTACCTTTTTTTTTACATTTTCGAAAACAAATGACAATTTAATTTTTTTTTGGAGTTAGTTTAGTTTTGAAAGGGCGTGAAAATTTCTCCCGAAAAATGACACTAGAAAGAGGAAATTTATTCAGTGAAAAACCATTTCTCAAAATTTACAAAAATTAATTAATTAATTAATTAATTTAAAATTTAAAAATCGGAAGTTTAGAATGTAACTATGGAAACGAGTCGAAAAGGTTATTTGATTAAAATTTATACACTAAAATTAATTATTTAGAAAAAAAATGATGATTTATGGAAAATTGAAATAAAGTTTGATGTTAGGTTGTCGACTAAACGAAGCTTGGCACTTTTGTCCCTATCCTCCACACAGTCGTAAGAAAATGTCAATATTGAGAATAATTCCAAAACACTTGCTCTCGGAGTCGAGAAAAAAATCGGACGAATCGTCAGCAGCAAATAGTTTGGGAAAATTTGGAAAAATTATTTTCAATCAACAATCGGAAGAAATTGCCGTTATTACCTATAATGAGCATTTAAATTCAGATATTTCGGTAACAAATTCAAAGGATAAAGTTGCAAGAAATAGTCGAGAAATTCAAATCGAAATTAATTCTCATCAATCAAGTCGGAAAATTCCTCTAGATTCTGAAATTGTTCAACAAGAAACTATTTCTAAACATGAAATTTCCTCGAATCGTAAACTATCGTCGTTAAACGACGATAAAATCTCGTCGAATAGTAAAATTTCTTTACAAGAAGAAAATATTTCCTCGCAAGAAAAAATCTCTTATTCATTGGATAAAATTTCATCGACAAATGTTGTCTCAGTGGAAAATGATAATTTTCCAGAAAGATTGCAACAAATTTCAAAATTTGTTTTAAACGACGAATTGAATTCCTTAAAAAATAAAAATTCCAACTACAAAGATGATAATTTGAAGAAAAAAAATTCCTGGTGGCGAAATTTCTTCCGACAATTCATAGTCGATTTTTTTCTCCAACTGTTGGGGAAAAAATATTCATCACAAAAACAATCATTCGAGAATAATTTGAATTTTCGTAATGTTTCAACAAGTACATCGAATTATTTTCATGAGGAAACTATTGACAGCAATGGCGATAGAATTAGTAGAAACAATAATAATAATAAAAAATTAATAATGTCGAATAAGAGAATTTTGAATTTTTCCAATGATGCTCAACAACATGAGATGAGAATTATTACTTATGGAAAAGAGGAGAGGGACAAACTTTTCTTTGATTTGATTCAATTGACCCAAGATGAAAATTTGCGAGCCATTATTTTCGAACAGGCGATGAGAATGAGAATTCTCGAGGAGGAAAATGCACGATTCAGAAAGAAACTGACTGAGAAATTGAAAACCCGACAGAGTAGCAGTCCTTTTTATTGATAATGAGATTCTTTCAAGTTCAAATGGAATATTTTATTCAAATTATACTCGATTATTGCAATCAATGCGAAAATATTAATTCATATTGTTTCATATATATATAATAATTGAATAATGGAGGATTTGAATTTTAATTTTTCCCTTGTATGAAATATTAGATGGGAAAAAACAAAAATTATTACGAAAAAAATAGTTTAGACAATAAATAAAAAAAAAAAAAATGAATGTAAAATGCATAAAGAAATTGGAATAAAATACAATAATAAAATAAATTAATTAAAATCAATGGAAATAAAAGAAAAAAAATAAAAGAAATTAATTTAAAACAAATCAGAATGAAACAAAAAAATAAAGAAATTAATTAAAATGAAGGAAAGTAGAATAAATTAAAATAAAATAAAGAAATAAAATAAATAATGAAAATCAAATAATGTCAGAGTTAAATGAGAGGATAATTGAATTTTTCCAAAATAAAAAATTAGTTTTGCTAAAAATGCTATTGTTTAGGAAAATAATTGCTTTTTGGAAAAGAATTTTATTGAACTGTTTCAATAGAATTCCTGAGAACAATTTTATTATTCATAAAAAGAATTTTATTTTCTCCAAAAATTGGTTAGGAAAATTTGAAAATAATTGAATTTATTTGTAGAGTTTTATTATTTATAAATTAATTAAATTCTTGGCAAAACTTTTATTGAAATTTTTAAAAATAACTGAATTTGCTAAGTGTTTTCTTATTTAAGAAAATAATTTGATTCTTGCAAAAGAATTTTGAATATTTTGTTTGTATGAAAAAAAAAATTTTGGAGTAGAATAATTGAAATTTACAAAAAAAAAATTTAGTTTTGCTGAAAATGCTACTGTTTAGGAAAATAATTGCGTTTTGGAAAAGAAAATTTTATTGAACAGTTTTAATAGAATTTCTGGGAATAATTTTATTATTTACAAAAAGAATTTTATTCCCTCAAAGAATTGGTGAAAAAAATTTGAAAATAATTGAATTTATATGATTAGTTTTATTATTTAAGAAATTAATTAAATTCTTGCCAAGACTTTTATTGAAATTTTTAAAAATAACTGAATTTTCTAAGAGTTTTCTTATTTATGGAAATAATTTAATTCTTGCGCAAAAATTCTATTTAAATTTTTTTAAATAATTAAATTTCTTAGAAAAATGTTTTATCTATTGAAAATAATTGAATTTCCTCGTAAAATTGTATTGTAATTTTTGAAAATAATGAAATTTATACAAAGAAATAAGAATTTTTTGGTTTATTTATTCATCTATTTATAATTTTCATAATCAAATTTTTAAGAAAAAATTTTTTGAAAATATTTAAATAATTGAAATTTGGCAATGAGTTTTATTATTTATAAAAATAATTAAATACTAAGAAGAATTTTAATTTTTACGAAAATAATTAAATCTTGGAGAAAATTTTATTATTTATGAAAATAATTGTTAAAGGTTTGCTTATAATTTTATTAAATTTGTTTTAAATAAAATAAATAAATTAAATTCTTTTGGAAAATTTAATTTAATGTTGAAAATAAAAATAAATTTCTCTATTTTAGATAAAAGAACAATGAAAATAATATACGGTTTTGATTTGATATACAATTTATAAAATTAATTATATTTTATATGATATTGAGTTTGAAATTGTTTGCCAGTAACATATGTTATTTAAAATATTTCGTGTATTTAATTTGTACATGGAAAATTGGTTCCGAAACATTCCTCCGGTGAAATTAAATTATGCGCTTTTTTATAATTAACTTCAATTTAATTAGGATTTTAATTAGTCCAATTACCATGTTCCATGCTCAATTTAACTGGTACATTTGTTTAAGAGATTTTAATTTTCAAAATATCTGTTCATTTTTAATTTAATTTATTATTGAAAAAATGTTTTAAATTTATATTTGAAAAGTTATAATTAATTAGTTATTCATTATTATTATTAGTATTATTATTATTATTATTTATTTTTTTTATTCATTTATTTCTATAATTAACTGTTTAAAATTTTTAGAAATGCTTTATCATTAAAATTTTGAAATATTTTCCCCTCTTTGGTTTTGGAAATTATTCCTTGTTTCGGTTTAACAAGAAGATTATTTTTTTTTCTTACTATAATTGAAAATTTGTCGAATCAAAATCTTCTTATTTTCAGTTTGCCTAATTAGATATTGACAGAATGTAAGCTACTTACCTTTCTCAGTTTGTGAAGCTTCACGATGCACTGGTTTAATACTTGTTTGGTGAAGCAACTCTAAATTAGACGGAGTTTCCACCACTTCAGGTTCAGGTACTCTTATTACAACCACTCCTTCTGAAGTTTGTGAACGTTGTTCAAAGTCTGATTCGTGCCAACGTCTTCTCAAGAACTGTTTTCGACTCGTATATTGGACTTTTAAAAAAAAGAAATTAATTTTTCACTTTTTATCCCTTGAGAATTAAAAAAAAAAATTTCGAAGATTTTTCTTACATCCTCAGAGAAAAAAATAATTGCTTTGATTTTTTTATCCCCTATGAAAAAAATAATTGCTTACTTTTTTTATCCCCCGTGAAAAAATAATTGCCGGGACAATTTATGAAGTAGGAAAAAAAATTGCTTATAGATTTTTTTTTAGTCCCTTGGGAAAAAAATAAAGACAGTTTTTTTTCCTAAGAAAAAAAATTGCATATTAATTTTTAATAGGCAAAAAAAAGCAAAGACGTTTTTCTTTTTTTTTTTGAATTATGGGGAAAAAAAATTCTGTAATTTAAATTTTTCTTTCGCGATTATTGTGGTTTTTTTTACCGGGTCGAGGATCTTCTGCTGCAAAATGACTCGAGGAGGAACTTAAATCCTGGTGTAGAATTTGTTGATGTTTGGAATTTTCGTCGAGATCGAGCAAAACTCTTGGTTGAGAATATTCCTCGTCATTGCTTTCTTTGTCCGACTAGAAACGATGAAATATTGTTTAAAAATAAATCTCGCATTTTATTGATTTCTAATTTAAAGAAAATTGAATTTTCCTCTAAAATATTAACAGAAAATAGCTCTCAAAAGAAAATTTTCCTTATTTTTGAAAATTAAAAACGAATTTGATTCATGAGGAGAAAATCTGAATAAGACAAAGAGAAATTGGAAATAATTTAATATTTAATTAATATTTAATAAGAATGAATTTGGTTCGGAAACAAAGAGTATGAAACATATTAATTATAAATTAATAAAAAAATTAATAATTAATAATAAAACTTATTAATTATAAATTAATTACAAATGAATAATTAATAGTAAATTAAAATATTATAAATTTATAATTATTAAAAATTATAATAATAAATTAATTTCGTTTCATATTCAAAGAGAAAGGTAATCGGAATGAGATCATTTTTTTAAAAACATGATTAATAATAATATTGTAGACGTCATAAGAAATCCAAAATGGTTTATCAGACTGGAATATTTTATCAATTGAGAAAAAAAAGGAAAAGAAAAACGCGTAAAGAAGGAAAATTATGAGAAATGAATAGCAAATTACGCTGTACATTTTTTTTTTGCAAATCCTTTTGACGGACTTTTATAATAAATTTCGATTTTTTTAATGAATATTAAAAAAAAAATTTTCTCTCTCTAACTCTCGTAATCGGTAAAATGTAAGTTTTATGCAAAATGAAATCAAGTATGAATCAATAGTGGAAGTATTAATTATTCAGTGCTCTAATTTATAAACTGATTAATTATATCTCTCATCAAAATGTTTTATCGATTTTTCGATTATTGGAGTCGAAAATAAATTTACATTTTAAATTTAGTTTTCTCTTTTTTAGAAAAAAGAAAAAATGTTCTCCAATTAATCTAGAACATATTTGAAATCACATTTAAAATTACAAGCACTTTTTTTTAATCATAAAAAATAGAAAAAATTTTCAATATTATTTAGTGAATTATTGTCGTAAATTCGTAAAATAATTTTCAAATTCATTTTTATTGGATATCGTTTTTTTTTTTTTTTGGTATCAATCTGTTACCTCATTTTTGCAAAATTTCCGCTGATATTCCTCTTGTTTTATGTCCATTATTGTGAGATGAGTGTAAAATTTGGTCTGTTCTTAAGTTTCCTTGTTTTAATCCGTGAATGTGTGATGTTCGATTCTTATGGGGAGACGAGACCCCATGCACTTCTTGTAAAATGTCACGTGTGACTAAAGAACTTGGCCTCGGAAGAGATGTGGATCGGTCACAAACAGTCTTTTAATAATGTTCATTTTATCCGTTTATTAAGTATTCAGGTGTTCTGACAGAGGTTCTCAATATAATTTATGTATATATATATAAACTACATATTACTTACCTTGCTCATCTTCAAACAGGGACGTGTCTCTAATCATTTTAATTTTCCACATTGAATCAATTATATCTAATTATGCAACATTGTCAATTTTAATCCAATTTTCTGCACACTGCCCGTTCGATAAATTTATTTTCCCCGCTTAGTTCATCACGCTTTCAAGTGCAAAATTCGTTCAGTTTGGTGAATTATTATTTTCTCAAATAATTTTATAATTCAATTATTCAATAATTGATTTAATATACAATTAATAGTTGGAAAATATGGAGCATTGGAGTAGAGACAAGTGCGTGTAAATAAATAAATTAATTGGTAATGAAAATTGCGGGTAAATAAATAAAAAGGAGTAAATAAATAATTAAATAAGTAAATAAATAAAGAGATAAATAAGTAAATAAATAATTAAATAAATAAGTGATTAAATAAGTAAATAAATAGGTAAATAAGTGATTAAATAAGTAAATAAATAAGTGATTAAATAGGTAAATAAATAAGTAAATAAATAAGTGATTAAATAAATAGGTAAATAAGTAAATAAATAAAAAAATAATAATGTAAAGAGTTAAATAATAATTCAGTAAATAAATGAGTAAATAAATAAGTAAATAATTAAGTAAAAAAATAAAACAAAGTAAAGAATTAAATAATAATTGAGTAAATAATTGAGTAAATAAATAGGTAAATAAATAAACAAATAAAAAATATAATAAAGTAAAGAATTAAATAACAGTTAAGAAAATGAATGAGTAAATAAATTAAAAAGTTAATAAAGATCAGGAAATTGATAAATAATTAGATGGGTAAATAGTAAATAATTTAATAGAAAAATAAACAATAATAAATTTAAAAAATTACTAAATAAACAAATTAGGGTACTAATAATTACCTAAAATAATAAATATGTAAATAAAGAATTAGTAAATTTATAAATAACGAGGGAAATAAATAATACATAAGAAAATTCTGAGGTAAATAGAAATTTCGTAAATAAATAAATAATGGAGTTTAAAATTAATTAAATTAAATGAACAAATGAGTAAATAAAAATAAAATAAAGAAGTAAACTTCAATTTCGTAATTAAATATGTGCAAATAAATGAGTAAATCTAGACTAGTAAATTTATTAATAAATAGAGAGGCAAATTCGTAAGTAAATAGTAATTAGACAATTAAATAAATTAGTAAATAAAGAAGAAAATTAATAATAGTAAATTAATAATAAATTAATAATAATAAAATTAATTAATAAATAAATAAAGATTTAAATAAGAAATAAGCAAATACAGAAATCAATAATAGTTAAGTAAATTAATAAAAAGGTTAATAAAGAATAAGTAAAATAAATAAAAAGAAGTAAATAATGAATAAATAAATAAATAATAGTAAGTTTACACATAAATAGAAAAGTAAATATATTTGTAAATTAATAAATAAGTAAAGAAACAAATAATAATTAAGAAAAAAAACAGTAAATTTATAAATAAGTAAAAAGTAAAAATAAAGAAAATAATAATTTAATAAATAAATATGTAAGTAAATAAAAAAAGTAAAGAAAGAAAATGTAAATTTATAAATAATAATTAATTGCTAAAATAAATAAATAAACTATTTAAGAAATAAAAATAAGTAATAAATTAAATAAAAAATAAATATGTAAATAAAGAACAAAATAATAATTAGGTACATAATTAAATTAAGATGTAAATAATAAATAAGTGTAAATAAATAAACAGTAAGACTTAGACTAAAATATATAAATAAATATACACAACAATCAATATTTAATTGTTATTAATTAATTAAAAATGCTTTATTTTGAAACCTGATGATTTATTAATGACAATTGCAGTTTATAAATAAATAATAATCCAAATTATATAAACAACTAAAATGCCGCTTGTTTATAAAAATTAATTAATTTTAAATAAATTTTTAATTTTTTAATTATTTATGAATTAATTAAAAATGCTTTATTTTGAAACCTGATGATTTATTAATGACAATTGCAGTTTATAAATAAATAATTATCCAAATTACATATAAATAACTAATATTCCGGATGTTTATAAAAATTAATTAATAATTTACGACAAAATTTATTGATAACTTGATTTTCATTTTAAATAAAAATAAATTCTCCTTGAATTATTTATTAATTTATAGTTTTTACTTTTTTTTCAAACAATAATTTTATTGAACTATAAATTAAAAAAAAAATGATAGTCACGTAGAATTTTTATTTCTTGAACTAGATGATAGAAGGAGGGAAGAGGGAAGGGGGGAGAGTTATTGAAGGGTCTCGCCACTGACAAAAAGAAGAATTATTAACATAAATATGAGAGTCGCTGGGGATATCGTTGGGATAAAAATGGATAATACAAACGATGGAATATAATAGAGGTACATTCGATGGAAATACTAATGAGTAGAGAGAACTGTAAAGGAATGTAAAACGGGGCAAACTAGAGGAAAAAAAGAAAAAATAAATTAAAAGAAGAAAGAATAATAAATGGCGAAGTGACCAAGTTTGTTAGTTTATGGAAAAATGATCTTCAAAAGGTTTTGTGTAATGAAAAGTTTTTAATTTACAAATAATCATAATAATGGGGAAATAATTCATTGTGTTCGTCTTTTATGTATATATATCTATAAAGCGTGTAGTAAAAGTTGTTTCTAGATTAAATTATAGTTTTGTTATTTAATTATTCATAGGAGAGGAATAAAAAAAATATTTACATTTTAAAGGATTAGAAAAAATGTATTAAGCAAACATTAATAAAAATTAGATGCTTAATTAATTAAATTTGAAAATCATTACAAATTGAATTTTTGAAAGTATTAAATTAATAATTTTAGCTATTAGTTAATAGTGCTAATAAATAACAGTTAATTAATTAATTAATAATAAATTAATAGTTGATTAATTGATTAATAATTTAATTTGTTAATAAAAAATTGAATAAATAAATTAAATAATTATTAATGAATAATTGATTAATTAATTAATAATTTAATTTGTTAATAAAAAATTGAATAAATAAATTAAATAATTAATAGTTAATTAATAATATTAATAGTTAAATAATAATTAATAGTTAATTTAATAGTTATTTACTTAATGGATATTCAATATTAAATTAATGGATAATTAATTAATAGTCAATTAATTAATAAATTCTCAATAGTGTTAGTTTTCTAAAAATTTTTAATTTTCCAATGTTAAAATTTTTCATGGAACAAAATTTTAAATGGAAAATAACAAGACAGAGAAAAAATTTTCAATTAAAATTAAATTGAAAAAAATAGAATAATTTTTTTTTATAAAAAAATGTCACAATCTCCTTTATTTAAAAGCAATGCCAATTACAAAAAGATATAATTATTTTAACTTATGTTTATAAATAGAATACAATTTGCGGTTGTATTTCGTTAAATAAATAATTAAATAAATTATTATCTCATTATTTCTACATATCACTAATTTGACTATATAATATATTCCACGTGAATGATACAATTAAATATTTCGTTCTCTTACTTCCGTGTAAATTGGCTTTACTGTATTTGGACACGTGGATACTTTTGAGATCAATGAGGATGTTGTTGAGGGTTCATTTGAATGTCCAATTTTTGAATTATCGTCTGAAAATAATTTGCCCACAATTCAATTGATAAATTTTAAATATTCAGATATAATAATATTAATATGGATGAATATATATGTGGGGAATATAAATTGTTTCCTTGATTTATTTATTTTTGATTTAATTTTTCAAATAATTTTTTTGATCATATTTTTTTTGCTGAATTTTGAGTTAATGTTAATAATTTATTTAATTGGAAATGACTATCACTTTCTTGTATATGAAGTGGGTCAATAAAGTATGTATTTTTATTCATTCGCATTAGTAAGGAAATTATGTTTCATTTAATAAGAGAATTTTTGCATAATTGTGTTAATATGATTTATATTTAAAATGTAATTTTATTCTTGTTGGAAATATTGAATTCAATTACAACTTTAGTTTTTGAATAATAGTTAAAATTTCTTTGTAAAAAATACGATTCGGGGGAAATTTTTCTTTCTTTCATGCGTTTTATTTATAATATAAAAATTGATTTTGAAGGTAAACTAGAATATTAGAATAAAAAGTTGACATTTTTTAAATTGATTTCAATTATACCTGACGCTGGTGAATATTTATGTCTTGTTATTTTCCGTAGAAAATTTAATAAGAGGATTCGCAGTTCAGAATTAAATGCTATGTATATCCATGGATTTACACAACTCGTCAGACAGCTTAATAGTGAAAGCACAGTAAATAATGGACCTGTCAAAAAAAATATATTTATAATTTTATATACATTTTTCATACTCAGTGTCAAAAGTCATTGTTGTTATATTGACATTGTATATTTATCACAATATTAAATTAAAATGAAAATTTAAATTTAAATTATTAAATTAAATATTAATTGCCATTAATAAATGGATTAAATGGATTAAATTCGTTAAATTGATTAAATTAATAGAATCAAAGAAACAGTTTTTAAAAAAAGTAATTAAAATTTATAATTTGAAAAAAATTGGCGAATATTAATTATTAATAACAAATGTTTAATTTTCTCTTCAAATAAAAATTATTTCGCTACGTGAAATATAATTCCTTTCTTTGAATATAATTCCAACAATAATTATTCCAATGTTTAAATAGAATTTTATTGAAATTGAAAAAATTCATAATAATTAAAATAATAATTACGATTAAACTAATGACAATAAAAACAAATAATTAAAATACTTGATTTGTGATGTTTCAACTTTTGAATAGTAAAGAATTAAAAATGTTAATCACTTGTTTATGAGACTATTTTTTTTTTTTTTAATTCTTTCTGAAATAGAATTTTTTTTACACTTTTTTTTTAATTGAAAAAGGGAGAAAAAAAATTGTAACTTTTGTATGCTGTTGTTATAAAATTGACTTATTGAGACATAAAAATCATTAATAATTAATCAACCAATTTTATTAATTTACATAAATGTTAATACGTCTATAAGTAAAAGATTTGTTTCTTTGAGCACAAGTAATTCTAGTTTGTCGTCACAAAGGTTATAATTTATGTTATTCACTCAATCATTTAAATCGTTTTTTTTCCATTATTATTTATATACAATGTCAATAATACATTAAAAAGTTTGCGAGGAAAAAAAAATTCTACACTTAAGAAAATAGTTTGGAAAAAAACGTATTCTAAGGTTTTGTAGAGTCCTTTAAAGTGGAAAAAATTGGAAATAAAAAAATAATTGATGTGGGAAAAAAATCTCGTGAAGGATACTTGGAGTTTTTTTTAAGAAGGATAAATTTATGTTTTAATTTTTATTATTATATTTATAAATTTTATAAATAAATAAATATAAATTTTTAAATAAATCCTTCGAAGCAGTGCAACTATTTTTTTTAAATAGTAAAATCTTTGCCTAAAATCCAATTATTCTCAATAAAAATTTTACGAAAGAATTCAATTTTTTTCTTTATTTGTAATAATATATTTGAAAAGAATTCAATTATTTTTGAAAATTTTGATAAATTCTGCGAAGCAGTTTAATTATTTAAAACAAATTTTTAAAAAGTAATAATTTCGAAAAGAATTAAATTATTTTCTAAAATTTCGAACAATCCTTTGAAACAGTTCAATTTTATTTTTAAATAATAAAATTCTTATAGGTAAAAATTTAATTATTTTCTAATTTATTTTACGAAAGAATTCAATTTTTGTTTCTTAGTTTGTTACAAAATATTTACAAAAGAATTCAATTATTTTTTTAACTTTAAATAAATTCTTCGAAATAGTTCAATTATTTATTTTTTTTGAATAGTAAAATCTTTGCAAAAATTTAATTATTTTAAAAAACTTCTTATGATAAAATTCCAGTTTTTAATTCGTTATAAAATATTTTAAGAAAAAATTGAATAATTTCTAAAATTTGGATAAATTTTGAATATAATAAAATGTTTAATATCAATTATTAACAAACTGGATTATTTTACAAACTTTAAAAAATTTGTTTATATAATTTAATTATTTTGAAAATTTTTAATTAAAATTTAAAAAAAAACTCCTTTATTTAAACAAAAATTTGATGGGAAGTAAAAAAGAATTTAATTAGAATTTTCAAAGATTTTAATAATTTAATAATTATATACTCTTTATATTTGAATTAGTCAAAATTTTTACTTACTTGAATTAGTTGCTGACTTTTTGCTTTTGATTTAGTGTATTTTACTAATAAAAAAGTAGAAATTACTAATTTTATTAAGAGCTGGTAATTTCTACTGATTTTTACCTTTTTAATTAGTAAATTTTATTAGTAAGTTAAATTAAATTAAATATTTATTAGTAAATGGTAATATTAATAATTTATTAGTGAATGTTAATAATTTATTAGTAAATTTTAATAATTTATTAGTGAATTTCAATAATTTATTAGTAATTTTTAGTATTTTATTATTTGTAAATTAGTAATTTTTAGTAATTTACTATTTGTAAATAAATAAAACTTTATTGTGTATTTGTAATAAAACTTTTAGTAATTTACTATTTGTAAATTAGTAATTTATTATTTGTAAATAAGTAATTCTTCGTAATTTATTATTTGTAAATTTTAATAATTTATTAGTAATTTATTAATTGTAAATAAGTAATTTTTCGTAATTTATTATAATTGTAAATTTTAATAATTTATTAGCAATTTTTAGTAGTTTATTATTTGTGAGTTAGTAATTTTTAGTAATTTACTATTTGTGAGTTAGTATTTTTTAATAATTTACTATTTGTAAATTTTAGTAACTCGAGAACAAAAAGTCAGTCATTAAAGGTTCAATTAGTGAATATTTTTGCAAATAGAAATTTGAAGAGTATAAAATTCTTTCTTTTTTTTAGAAGTATATAAAACTTAAAAATAGAAAATAAATTTATACGAGAATAATAGTTTACCATCGAAAATTGAAGAATTTAATGCCCTTATTGGATCCCATGCCATCCATAGTTCACAACCAATAAATGGACTCCATGTTAAAAAATAGAGAGTAACTACAACTATTGTTTGTTTCATCGTATTTACTCTCGCCTTTGTTATTAATGGACTTTGCTTTTTTTTTATAATATTCGCATTTTTTTTATATCCAATTTCTAATGGGTCCGATACACCACTATTTTTCCAAACTCCAATGCAAATTCCCGTATATGTGTAGACCAAAACAGTGAATGGAAGTAGAAAAACAGAGATGCTGTACCTGTTTGTGAAACAGAAAAAAAAAATATATATATATAGGAGAGAAAGAGAGAGAAACGGAAATGGAACGATGGTTTATTATATCATATCCTACTGGATAGACATAGTATTTTACAGAGTGAAGAGAAAGAGGGGAAGTTTGAATCTCTCTCTACTGCTGAGTGAAAGGGATGTAAAAAATAAAAGTCTACGAGTGAAAAATAATCAAATGAAATTCGCGCTAAAATATATAGATATGAAAAAGAATTTTCCTTTGATTTCTCTCTCTCTCTCTCTATATATGTATATTATGCTTATAAGGAAAATTGGAGGATAATATTTTGCGATGAGGTATAAACTTTGTTCAATATTGGATCGGAATGTTGTGTAAACATTGACGTTGGAATATTTTTGCAAAATTGAGGTAATATTGTTGGTATAATATTTGATATTTGCGGATAATTTGAAAATGTTAAATTCACTTGTTTGGATTATGTGGAGGAATTTCTTTTTTCTTTTTTTTCTACGGGGGTATTTTTTGAGCTAATTGGGATAATATCGTCGGGTAAGATTGCGTATATAAATATTTGATTTGAAATTAAAAGCGAATTTTAAGGTAATATTGTTCCGTTTAGGTAGAAAAATATTTGAGTGCTTGAGAATATTATGTTGGGAAAATTTCGCAAAATATCCGTTTGAAGGCAAATAGTAATTATTATGATAATTTTGAATTCAACTGACCATGTGACGTAGGCTTCTTGTCCATAAGGCACTGTGAAAGTGGCCCAACAGTCCCAAACTCCGGGCGATATTGTTTGATATGAAAATACAAAAAGCTGTAAACAAAAACAAAAAAAAAATTACAAATTACTAATTACAAATTTAGATCAAGTTTCTAGAAAGAACAATTGCTTTAAAAAATGTTAATTGAAAACTATTTTAAAGAATTTTAATATAAATTCAATTATTTTTGTCAATTTTGATAAAATTCTTCTTATAAAAACAATTTTCAAAATTTAATTATAATTATAATAAAAGTCCTTTGAAAAATTTTAATTATTTTCCAAATTTTTTTTTTAAATTTAAATTATATAAAACAAACATTTAAATAAAAGTTCAATTACTTTCAATGCAATTTTATTTAAATTAATAAAAAAAAATTCAATTATATTTTCGTGAAGAATAAAATTGTTTGAAACAATTCAATTATTTTCCATAAATAATAAATCATTTTAATTTTAAAAATAGAATTAACATTAAAAACATAGAATTATTTTTGAAAATAGTATTTTAATTCAAATATTTTTAAATGTTTCAACAAAAATTCAATTATTTTCAACAATTCTGATAAAATTCTTGGAAATTCAATTAAATTTAAATAATTTTTGAAAATTTTAAACTTCTTGACAATAATTTAATTATTTTTGTAAATAATAATTTTTTTTGGGAAATAAAATTATTTTCCAATAAAATTTTGAATAATATTTCTAGATAAAAATTCAATTACTTTTAACAATTCTGATAAAATTCTTGGAAATTCAATTAAATTTAAATAATTTTTGAAAATTTTAAACTTCTTGATAATAATTTAATTATTTTTGTAAATAATAAATTTTTTTGGGAAATAAAATTATTTTCCAATAAAATTTTGAAAAATATTTCTAGATAAAAATTCAATTATATTCAAGATAACGTTACGAAATTTTCTCCAACAGATTCAATTATTTTAAAATCTGAAAAAGAAAATCTTCATAAAATTCAATTACTTTTAAAATTTTCAGTAAAAATTATTAAAAAATTCCATTAATTACAAAACATTAAAAGAAATTCTTTAAAACAATGCAATTATTCTGAAGAATTTTAAATAAGAATCTTGCCAAGAATTAAATTATTTTTAATATAGTTATTATGTAAATAAAAGTATTTTAAAAGTTGCAATAAAAATTTAATATTATTTTTAACAATTCTGATAAAATTCCTGGAAATTCAATTGAATTTAAATTATTTTTTAAAATTGTAAAATCCTTGACAATAATTTAATTATTTTTGTAAATAATAAATTGTTTTTTGGGAAATTCAATTATTTTCAATAAAATTTTGAATAATATTTTTAGATAAGAATTTAATTATATTCAAGATAATTTTACGAAATTTTCTCTAACAGGTTCAATTATATTTAAATATAATTCAAAATCTAAAAAAGAAAATCTTCATAAAATTCAATTATTTTTAAAATTTTCAGTAAAAATGATTGAAAAAGTCTATTAATTATAAATTATTCTATTAATCTAGTCTATTAATTAAAATAAATTCTTCAAAACAATGCAATTATTCTGAAGAATTTTAAATAAGAATTTTGCCAAGAATAAAATTACTTCAAAAAATATTATTTCAAACATTTTTAAAAGCTTAAATAAAAATTTAATTATTTTAAACAATTCTGATAAAATTCCTGGAAATTCAATTGAATTTTAATTATTTTTTTTAAATTGTAAAATTCTTGACTTCGCTTATTTTTGTAAAGAATAAATTTTTTTTTGGTAATTAAATTATTTTCAATCAAATTTGAATAAGATTTCAGGGAAAAAATTAAATTATATCAAAGATAATTTTACTAAAATTTCTCTAACAAATTCAATTATTTTTTCAAATTGTAATATTTTTTTAAACTATTCAATTGCTCTTAAAAGTTTTAAATAAAATTCTTTTTGAAAATTTGAATTATTTAAAAAAATACAAAAAATACAATTTTACGCAACTTAATGAAATTCTTAAAAAAATATTATTTACAAAAAGATGTAAACAATTGCAAATTCTGCACGCAGATAAAATTTCTACTGATTCAAAGGGGAAAAAATTAGTCTCTCCTTTAAATAATTAAATCAGTAAATATTTTCGCAAAAGCAAAAAATTAGTAACTACTTTAATTGAGTTGACGCATTTTTACAAATGCAAAAAATCAGTCACTAATTTAAGTCCAATAAACATTTAATTTAAAATTAAATTAAAAGACAAATTTAAAGACTACAAATTATTCGATTACTTATGTAAAAATATAAATTACAAATTATGTTTAGAGTCCATTTGTAGAAAAGATGAAAAAACAAAATAGTCTTTTTATTTTCGAAATGAATATAGAGAAAACAAGCTGTCAGAGATTAAAATTACAGTATTTTTTGACGTGTGATTGAGGTGAGAGCAAAAAAAAAAAAAAAAAATGGGAAAAAAGTAAAGACTTAAGATTTACCTGTGGTGTGCACAGTATGAGAGCAATTATCCAAGCACTGTAGACCATAATCCTTGATCTTCTTGACGTAGTGCGACAATAGCTGAAGGGAAAACATATCGCATGATATCTGTCTATAGCTGTCGCCGTTAGGATGTAGGAGCTTAAGTATGGACCGATAGGTTGGCCAAACTTTATCAATTTGCAGAGGAACGCTCCTCCCTGAAATCTAGGACACTTGCTGAATTAACCTTTCCCAAGTTTTTTTTTGCAATTTTCTTAATCGTTTCTTTGTTTTTTTCCTATTTGTTTTTTCTATTTATTTTTTGAATTTAATGAATTTAATTAATTTAAAAAAAATTTAATTAAATATAAATTAATTAATATTAATATTAGAATTAATTAATTTATTATACTTTTAATTTAATTTTTAATTTAATTTAATTTTTTTTTTGAATTTAATTTTAGAAACTAAATTTTCACTCTCTAATTTTTATGAAGGGAAATTTTAATTATTAGGGAAAAATCTGACGGACAGTCAAATGAAAAGTTAGTCCGCAGTGTCATAATTTCATACAGTAGAAATTAAAATTTAAAATTCGTCTTTATAGAAAGGCGAAGAATTTAAATCGATTAAAAGTTGTATTTGAATAAAAATTGCAATCTACTGGCAATGAGAAACATTTGTTAAATTTTAGTTTGTTACTTATGCAATTTTTTATTGACAAAAAATTATCATTTTTATTCAAATATAACTCTAAAATGTTCAAAATGTAGAAAATTAGATTTCTTACGCTTTTACTACAAATAATTTATAATTTTATTTGACTTTTTTTTAAACGAAATTATGACATTGGAATAATTTTTCTTTCGATTGTGTGTCGGATTTTTCCTTAAAATTAAGAGACCGTTAATAAAGAAAAATTGAGGCTCTAATAGCAAAATGAATTCGACTGATTTCAAAAGAAAAAATATTTAAAAATTATAATTTACTCGTGTGAATTGAATTAATTTTTTAGCAAAGAAAGAATTTTAAATTTTTGTTTTTGGATCTAAAATATGCTTCCGCTTTTTTGCCTTCTTAATTTAATTCATTTTTTTTTTGCAATAAATAACAAAAACTGTCAATAAGCTAAAATTACTTTGTCACAAATATATTTCTCACGTTATCATTTTTCATTAAACTTGAAATTATATTGTTTATATAACGAATAACGAAAGAAGTTATCGACTAATATACCGGTCAAGATTATAAAGTCAATTTTATTTATAATATTCTATAAAACTCTGCAAGAATAATGTGAAATGAATGTGAGTGAAATAATTTTTTTTTTTTTGAAGTTGATTAGCAACTGATTGATTTCAATAATTCATTATACTTTATTTATTAATAACTAAAAAGATATAATTACATTTATTTATTTTTAGTATTTTTTTAGTATTATATTAATTTTTATTTTTATCGTCATTATTTACTTTTATTATTTTTGTAATTATTATTATTATTAGTACTATTATTATACTTGTATTAATTATTATTCTTTTTATTATCATTTATTATTATTATTATTATTTTTTATTATTATTTTCTTTATTATTATTTTCTTTATTATTATTATTATTATTATTATTATTATTATTATTATTATTCCTACTGGTATTTAATTTATTTATTTAAAAAATAAACAGAGTTACAATAAGATAAAATAACGGTCCTTTGGAATTTTAGTATTTATTTTTATCTATTCGTTTTTATAATTAAATTAGAAACATTTTATGCAAAAAGACAGATAATTAACTCTGTCGTATTTTTTATTTATTTTTCTATACTTTTTAACTATCTGACTTCTGGATTTTCTTTATCGATTTTTACTCAAAGTGAATAATATTTTATATTATAAATAAAGTTTTTACGTCACAGTTGAAAAAGGCAGAGAAAAAAATAAAATAAGAGTAATAAATAAACTGTGAAAATAATAAATAGAGACCATTGAGTGTAAATTAAAAAAATAAGAAAATTAATAATAATAATAATTAAAACAAATAATAATGAATAAAGTAAATAATAGTTAAAATAAAGAATGTAAATAATAATTAAAATGAAGAAAATAAATAATAATTATAATAAAGAAAATAAATAAATAATAATAGTAATAATAATAATAATTAATAATAATAATTAATAATAATTTAATAATAATATTGATAGAAATGGACAAAATAATTTCGCATTTGTTTCTCGCACGCACTACTTTGGTAATTAAATAAATTTCCTAAATTGCAAAAAAAAAAAACTGTGTCCGATAAAAGAAAATGTAATTTTTCTTTGAAATATGACACATACCTGAAAGTGATTTTCCACGCCATTTGTGGCAAAACATTGAGAACAGCAGTAAGCAAGTCAGCGACACTTAAATTCATAATGAAAAAATGCATTCGAGTTAATTTTTTCCTTTGTCCATAATGTCTTTTTAAATAAATGGAGAATAAAACAAGGGAATTGCCAATAATAATGATGATGAAAAAACAGGTCAAAATGCCAATTTCCCATTTTGCGAGCTCCTCGTCCCTCGTATCATTTATTAAAGTCCCATTCTCCATAATTGCTCCTCTCAATTTTCACATTTGTCAAACACTATTTTTTTTTTTTTTTTTTTTGAAAGTCGTTTATTTTTTTGTTTTTAACTCATATCATCACTGTACACTTTCTCTCTTTATATATATACACACATACACATATATGTATCCATTACCGATTTTTTTTTACAAAGCTCCCAACAAAATTCGATTGTCGAGTTTTTCATTCAGAAAATTGGGAAAGAGAAGAGAGAGAGAGAGAAAAAGTTTGTAGGTATAAAAATTGACGGATGATTCGAAACGATAAATAAATGTTGTTTGAGGAACGATGTTACTAACACGATAGAGAGCGAATTGCAGGTCTGACGTCCGGGTGTCAAAGCGTCAAGGATGAATGAAAAGACCGACACGACGTAAAATAGTATATAGTGGAAGAAGAAGAAAAAAAAATAAAAGAAAAAACGTAGTTATAAAGTAAAGTGTATTAAAAGAGGGAGAGCTTCAATGAAGAAGCGGCAGTGAAGAAGAAGGGAAAACTTGACGCGACAATATGACGTCTCATTAATAATCATATCCGAAATATTAATTAATAATACTGGAATACATACTGAGAGGTATTTTCTGTATATATATATATATACTGAGTGTGTATATAAACACATACGATGCGAGATAATTTATAATGGTTTAACATTATAATGGTTTTCGTTGATATAAAGTGAGTCACGATGACGGAAAATTCACAGCTTTTGATTATAATGCCGGTGCACCGAAAATTTCATTAAAACAATACACAGATCCATCAATCAAAATTCTCAGATATACGGAAAAAAAGTGCGGGGATAAATGGTTTTGAAAAACATTTCTTTTTTCGAACAATAAGTCAATTTTTTATTCGAATGTAGGAATTTATTTAAATTGAATTATTTTAATAACAATTTTTTTTGAGAATAATTAATAATAACTAATATTTAATAACTAATTATTAATAATTAATAATAATTAATAATAATTAATAATAATTTTAATAATAATTTCCTTATTGTAATTAATTCGTTTGTTTTTATAATTATTTAAAATCCTGAATACAATGTAGAAAAATTAAATCTTGCCGTGCGAACGGTTCGGCTCGGGCGTTTGGGTGGGGAGCGAAAGAGAAAAGTGGGGAGACGCTTCTCCTTGTGCGCTCAACAATCGCGATAGTTTATAGTTTATTATTTTTTAAATAAAATTAATTGAACACTATTTTAAAGAATTTTAATATAAATTCAATTATTTTTGTCAATTTTGATAAAATTCTTCTTAAAAAATCATTATTTTCAAAATTTAATTTATAAAACTCCTTAAACAATTCAATTAGTTTCCAAATTTTTTTATGAAATTTTAAATAAAAATTCAATTACTCTTTAGACAATATTTTATTTAAATTAATAGAAAAAAATTGCAAGAATTCAATTATATTTTCGTGAAGAATAATATTATTTGAAGGAATTCAATTATTTTCCATAAATAATAAAATGGTTCGGAGAAATTTAATTGTTTTCAATAAAATTTTAATGGAAATTTTTCTAAAAAGTACAATTTAAAAAAAAATTTTTCAACCATTTTAAAATGTTTCAATAAGAATTCAATTGTTTTCAACAATTCTTGTAAAATTCCTTGAAGTCAATTGAATTTAAATTATTTTTCAAAATTGTAAAATTCTTGACAATTATTGAATTATTTTTTCGTAAATAATAAAGTTTTTCTTTGAAAAAAAAAAAAATTATTTTCAATAAAATTTGTATAAGATATCCAAGGGAAAAATTCAATTATATTCAAGATAATTTTACTAACATTTCTCTAACAGATTCAATTATTTTTAAAAATTTTAATATTTTTTTTTAAACTATTCAATTGTTCTTAAAAGTTTTAGATAAAATTCTTTGAAAATTTCAATTATTTATAAAAGAATTCTTTATTTTTAAGCAGTTTAAGGAAATTTTTTCAGAAAAATGTTATTTACAATAAGTCTGATAAAATTATCTTTAAAAGAATTGAATTTTTTATGGATAATTTTAACATTATTTAAATGGAAAATTATTCATTAAAATTAATAATAAACACGATTAGTTTAAGAACTAAAAAAGAGTAACTTCATAAAATTCAATTACTTTTAAAATTGTCAGTAAAAATCATAAAAAAATTCTATTGTTTAAAAAAAATTAAAATAAATTCTCCAAATAAATGAAATTATTTCAAAGAATTTTATCTAAAAATCTTGTCAAAACTTAAATTATTTTAATTATATTAAATTATTTTAATTATTTTAAATTATGTAATAATAATAATAATAATAATAATAATAATAATAATAATAATAATAATAATAATAATAATAATAATATTAATATTATTATATAATTATTATTTTATAATTTTAATTGCGATTTTCTCGAAAGAATTCAATTTATTTTCTATATAAAACATTAAATTAAACATACGAACCTTATTTTTAGGTTATTTCAAATAAAGTTTGTCTAACTTAAATAAAATAATATTTATTTGATTTAAATAAACATTTGATTTAGTTTGATAAATTTTCTGTTCAAAGAAAGAATTCGTTCGTCTCAAGTAAATTTTTATTTAAACCGTAAAGCAATGGTTTTATTTCGTTAATTCAAACAAATTTTTTTTCTGCGAATTCTTTCTATTTAGAAAATAGAAAATTTAAAATAATAAATAGAAAATTAAAAATAATAATTGAAAATAGAATTTTTCTGCATCTAATATTAAATTATTTTTTTTTGTAGTGTATTCCTATTTTTTGCAAGTCAAATAGGAATGATTTTTTAAAAATAAGTCTCCTACATTTCTTAATATAATTACAATAATATTTCAATTTATTCAGCGCACATGAATAAGGAGAATAAATGAAAAATTAAATTTGAATAATTTAGAAGAGTTCGTTACTATAATTCTCAATTGCAAGTAATTGAATTAATTCCATCGGATTTCTAGATTGTAAATTTGTCAGATTAAATAAGTTTTTTCTGTACAATGATTAAAACTGTTAAAATTTTCCTAATTAGCCATCGAAGTCTATATTGTAGGAAATAATTAAATAATTGCAATGCATTAAGTTCCAGTTTTTGTAGTTTTAGATATTTTTTCTTCAATTTTAACATGTATTTTATAAAATTAATATTCTTTTTTTAGTGTTAACTTTTTAATGTCTGTTAGAAATTAATTTTCAATTTAATTTGAAGAATATAGTAACTTTTACTATTTTCGAAATAAATTTTACTACATTTTAGTAATTTTTAACTAAAATTACTAAATTACTAATTAATTTATTACATAAATTTACTTAGATCATAGCAAATTTTATTTAAAAAATAGTACAAACTTGGAAAAATAGCAAAAATAGCAAAAATAGCAAAATTTACCAAAATGGGGCAGAAGTTTCTCTCTGAATGTTTTACGTTAAAAAAAGTGAAAGTTCTTTTCTTTCCTTGTTGAATAAATTAAAAATATACAATATTCTAATATATACTTGAAATAAATATATTTCAATACATTTCGAGAAATCATTTTTTGCAAATTTCTCGGTATGCAAAAATTTGCGCAAAAAAAAAATTTATTCCTCTTTTTATATTTCGTTGATTTATATATCAAGGACTTTTGAATAATGGAGAATTGCAAAAAACATCCAAGTCCTCGAAACTTGGTATTGACAATCGTCTAACGTTCATGGCTTGACTCGTCCAACAAAACCGCTTGCCTATTATATTTTCTTGAGAACTTTGAATTGCTAAGTAATCCAATTAGAGAAGCGTAGTGACCTGTGCAGGTCAGCTCAAGTCTTCCAAGTACACTCTCACACAATTTATGTGTATTGTATATATATATATATATATATAAAAATAAAATTCATATTATACGTTTATTTCACGATAAAATTGAAAAGTAGAAATTTAATCAAGATTAAAATTAAACGATTGATAATAATTTGCGCTCGAATGAACGAAATAATTTTCCCGAGCGATCCACTTCAGATGCAGTACCGCTATTAATTATCAAAAAGAATCGGGAGCATTAATAAGATTTTATTAGTTTTGGAAAGGAAAAATGTCTTTGATTCTTCATTTAATTTATCTTTCTTCTCTTTTTCGGTTTTTTTCTTCTTTCTTTTTATTATATACACACATTGAATATACTCTTCAGGATAGGGCTCGCAGTAGGTCTGTAAATTCCGTCAAAATCTGTAAATTTGCTTCAAGTTCGTAAAAGTAATTTTTTTTAAAAATTTTTTGACACCATCAGCCACTCAGCTGCCATTTGAAAAAATTTAAAAAAATTTGATTCTTCCAATTTTTAATAATTTTTAATATTTTTTTCATCGGAAAATCATCTGACATTTAGTAGGGACTGAGTTTCAGACAGTCTTAAAAAATAAAACATTTTATTTCATTTTTTAAAATTTTTTGACACCATCAGCCACTCAGCTGCCATTTGAAAAAATTTAAAAAAATTTGTTTCTTCCAATTTTTAATAATTTTTAATATTTTTTTCATCGGAAAATCATCTGACATTTAGTAGGAACTAAGTTTCAGTCAGTCTTAACAAATAAAACATTTTATTTCATTTAAAAATTTTTTTGACACCATCAGCCCCTCAGCTGCCATTTGAAAAAATTAAAAAAAAATTGTTTCTTCCAATTTTTATTAATTTTTAATATTTTTTTCATCGGAAAATCATCTGACATTTAGTAGGGACTGAGTTTCAGACAGTCTTAAAAAATAAAACATTTTATTTCATTTTAAAAAATTTTTTTACACCATCAGCCATTCAGCTGCCATTTGAAAAAATTTAAAAAAATTTGTTTCTTCCAATTTTTAATAATTTTTAATATTTTTTTATCGGAAAATCATCTGACATTTAGTAGGGACTGAGTTTCAGAGAGACTTAAAGAGTAGAACAGTTTATTTCATTTTTTAAATTTTTTTGACACCATCAGCCACTCAGCTGCCATTTGAAAAAATTTTAAAAAATTTGTTTCTTCCAATTTTTGATATTTTTTTCATTGGAAAATCATCTGACATTTAGTAGCGACTGAGTTTCAGACAGTCTTAAAGAGTAGAACAGTTTATTTCATTTTTAAAATTTTTTTGACACCATCAGCCACTCAGCTGCCATTTGAAAAAATTTAAAAAAATTTGTTTCTTCCAATTTTTATTAATTTTTAATATTTTTTTCATTGGAAAATCATCTGACATTAAGTAGGAACTGAGTTTCAGACAGCCTTAAAGAATAGAACATTTTATTTCATTTTTAAAATTTTTTTGACACCATCAGCCACTCAGCTGCCATTTGAAAAAATTTAAAAAAATTTGTTTCTTCCAATTTTTAATAATTTTTAATATTTTTTTCATCGGAAAATCATCTGACATTTAGTAGGGACTGAGTTTCAGACAGTCTTAAAAAATAAAACATTTTATTTCATTTTAAAAAATTTTTTGACACCATCAGCCACTCAGCTGCCATTTGAAAAAATTTATAAAAATTTGATTCTTCCAATTTTTATTAATTTTTAATATTTTTTTCATCGGAAAATCATCTGACATTTAGTAGGGACTGAGTTTCAGACAGTCTTAATAAATAAAACATTTTATTTCATTTTTTAAAATTTTTTGACACCATCAGCCACTCAGCTGCCATTTGAAAAAGTTTTAAAAAATTTGTTTCTTCCAATTTTTAATAATTTTTAATATTTTTTTCATCGGAAAATCATCTGACATTTAGTAGGAACTAAGTTTCAGTCAGTCTTAAAAAATAAAACATTTTATTTCATTTAAAAATTTTTTTGACACCATCAGCCACTCAGCTGCCATTTGAAAAAATTTAAAAAAATTTGATTCTTCCAATTTTTATTAATTTTTAATATTTTTTTCATCGGAAAATCATCTGACATTTAGTAGGGACTGAGTTTCAGACAGTCTTAAAAAATAAAACATTTTATTTCATTTTAAAATTTTTTTGACACCATCAGCCACTCAGCTGCCATTTGAAAAAATTTAAAAAAATTTGTTTCTTCCAATTTTTGAATTTTTAATATTTTTTCCATCGGAAAATCATCTGACATTTAGTAGGGACTGAGTTTCAGACAGTCTTTAAGAATAGAACATTTAAATTCATTTTTTAAAATTTTTTGACACCATCAGCCACTCAGCTGCCATTTGAAAAAATTTAAAAAACTTTGTTTCTTCCAATTTTTAATATTTTTTTCATCGGAAAATCATCTGACATTTAGTAGGGACTGAGTTTCAGACAGTCTTTAAGAATAGAACATTTTATTTCATTTTTTAAATTTTTTTGACACCATCAGCCACTCAGCTGCCATTTGAAAAAATTTAAAAAAATTTGTTTCTTCCAATTTTTAATAACTTTTAATATTTTTTTCATTGGAAAATCATCTGACATTAAGTAGGAACTGAGTTTCAGACAGCCTTAAAGAATAGAACATTTTATTTCATTTTTAAAATTTTTTTGACACCATCAGCCACTCAGCTGCCATTTGAAAAAATTTAAAAAAATTTGATTCTTCCAATTTTTATTAATTTTTAATATTTTTTTCATCGAAAAATCATCTGACATTTAGTAGGCACTGAGTTTCAGACAGTCTTAAAAAATAAAACATTTTATTTCATTTTAAAAATTTTTTTGACACCATCAGCCACTCAGCTGCCATTTGAAAAAATTTAAAAAAATTTGATTCTTCCAATTTTTGATAATTTTTAATATTTTTTTCATCGGAAAATCATCTGACATTTAGTAGGCACTGAGTTTCAGACAGTCTTAAAAAATAAAACATTTTATTTCATTTTAAAAATTTTTTTGACACCATCAGCCACTCAGCTGCCATTTGAAAAAATTTAAAAAAATTTGTTTCTTCCAATTTTTAATAATTTTTAATATTTTTTTCATCGGAAAATCATCTGACATTTAGTAGGAACTAAGTTTCAGTCAGTCTTAACAAATAAAACATTTTATTTCATTTAAAAAATTTTTTTGACACCATCAGCCACTCAGCTGCCATTTGAAAAAATTTAAAAAAATTTGTTTCTTCCAATTTTTATTAATTTTTAATATTTTTTTCATCGGAAAATCATCTGACATTTAGTAGGGACTGAGTTTCAGACAGACTTAAAGAGTAGAACAGTTTATTTCATTTTTTAAATTTTTTTGACACCATCAGCCACTCAGCTGCCATTTGAAAAAATTTAAAAAAATTTGTTTCTTCCAATTTTTAATAATTTTTTTATTGGAAAATCATCTGACATTAAGTAGGAACTGAGTTTCAGACAGCCTTAAAGAATAGAACATTTTATTTCATTTTTAAAATTTTTTTGACACCATCAGCCACTCAGCTGCCATTTGAAAAAATTTAAAAAAATTTGTTTCTTCCAATTTTTATTAATTTTTAATATTTTTTTCATCGGAAAATCATCTGACATTTAGTAGGGACTGAGTTTCAGACAGACTTAAAGAGTAGAACAGTTTATTTCATTTTTTAAATTTTTTTGACACCATCAGCCACTCAGCTGCCATTTGAAAAAATTTAAAAAAATTTGTTTCTTCCAATTTTTAATAATTTTTAATATTTTTTTCATCGGAAAATCATCTGACATTTAGTAGGGACTGAGTTTCAGACAGTCTTAAAAAATAAAACATTTTATTTCATTTTTAAAATTTTTTTGACACCATCAGCCACTCAGCTGCCATTTGAAAAAATTTAAAAAAATTTGATTCTTCCAATTTTTATTAATTTTTAATATTTTTTTCATCGGAAAATCATCTGACATTTAGTAGGGACTGAGTTTCAGACAGACTTAAAGAGTAGAACAGTTTATTTCATTTTTTAAATTTTTTTGACACCATCAGCCACTCAGCTGCCATTTGAAAAAGTTTTAAAAAATTTGTTTCTTCCAATTTTTAATAATTTTTTTATTGGAAAATCATCTGACATTAAGTAGGAACTGAGTTTCAGACAGCCTTAAAGAATAGAACATTTTATTTCATTTTTAAAATTTTTTTGACACCATCAGCCACTCAGCTGCCATTTGAAAAAATTTATAAAAATTTGATTTTTCCAATTTTTGATTTTTTTTTCATTGGAAAATCATCTGACATTAAGTAGGAACTGAGTTTCAGACAGCCTTAAAGAATAGAACATTTTATTATATTTTTTAAATTTTTTTGACACCATCAGCCACTCAGCTGCCATTTGAAAAAATTTAAAAAAATTTGTTTCTTCCAATTTTTAATAACTTTTAATATTTTTTTCATCGGAAAATCATCTGACATTTAGTAGGGACTGAGTTTCAGACAGACTTAAAGAATAGAACATTTTATTTCATTTTTTAAATTTTTTTGACACCATCAGCCACTCAGCTGCCATTTGAAAAAATTTAAAAAAATTTGTTTCTTCCAATTTTTAATAATTTTTAATATTTTTTTCATCGGAAAATCATCTGACATTTAGTAGGGACTGAGTTTCAGACAGACTTAAAGAGTAGAACAGTTTATTTCATTTTTTAAATTTTTTTGACACCATCAGCCACTCAGCTGCCATTTGAAAAAATTTAAAAAAATTTGATTCTTCCAATTTTTATAAATTTTTAATATTTTTTTCATCGGAAAATCATCTGACATTAAGTAGGAACTGAGTTTCAGACAGCCTTAAAGAATAGAACATTTTATTTCATTTTTAAAATTTTTTTGACACCATCAGCCACTCAGCTGCCATTTGAAAAAATTTAAAAAAATTTGATTCTTCCAATTTTTATTAATTTTTAATATTTTTTTCATCGGAAAATCATCTGACATTTAGTAGGGACTGAGTTTCAGACAGTCTTAAGAATAGAACATTTTATTTCATTTTAAAAATTTTTTGACACCATCAGCCACTCAGCTGCCATTTGAAAAAATTTAAAAAAATTTGTTTCTTCCAATTTTTAATAATTTTTAATATTTTTTTCATCGGAAAATCATCTGACATTTAGTAGGGACTGAGTTTCAGACAGTCTTAAAAAATAAAACATTTTATTTCATTTTTAAAATTTTTTTGACACCATCAGCCACTCAGCTGCCATTTGAAAAAATTTAAAAAAATTCGATTCTTCCAATTTTTATAAATTTTTAATATTTTTTTCATCGGAAAATCATTTGACATTTAGTAGGGACTGAGTTTCAGATAGACTTAAAGAGTAGAACAGTTTATTTCATTTTTTAAATTTTTTTGACACCATCAGCCACTCAGCTGCCATTTGAAAAAATTTAAAAAAATTCGATTCTTCCAATTTTTATAAATTTTTAATATTTTTTTCATTGGAAAATCATCTGACATTTAGTAGGGACTAAGTTTCAGACAACCTTCAAGAATAGAACATTTTATTTCACTTTTAAAAATTTTTTGACACCATCAGCCACTCAGCTGCTATTTGAAAAAATTTAAAAAAATTTGATTCTTTCAATTTTTGAATTCTTAATATTTTTTTCATTGGAAAATCATCTGACATTTAGTAGGGACTGAGTTTCAGACAGTCTTAAAGAATAGAACATTTTATTTCATTTTTTAAAATTTTTTGACACCATCAGCCACTCAGCTGCCATTTGAAAAAATTTAAAAAAATTTGTTTCTTCCAATTTTTGAATTTTTAATATTTTTTTCATCGGAAAATCATCTGACATTTAGTAGGGACTGAGTTTCAGACAGTCTTTAAGAATAGAACATTTAAATTCATTTTTTAAAATTTTTTGACACCATCAGCCACTCAGCTGCCATTTGAAAAAATTTAAAAAAATTTGTTTCTTCCAATTTTTGAATTTTTAATATTTTTTCCATCGGAAAATCATCTGACATTTAGTAGGGACTGAGTTTCAGACAGTCTTTAATACTAGAACATTTTATTTCATTTTAAAAATTTTTTTGACACCATCAGCCACTCAGCTGCCATTTGAAAAAATTTAAAAAAATTTGTTTCTTCCAATTTTTGAATTTTTAATATTTTTTCCATCGGAAAATCATCTGACATTTAGTAGGGACTGAGTTTCAGACAGTCTTTAAGAATAGAACATTTATATTCTTTTTTAAATTTTTTGACACCATCAGCCACTCAGCTGCCATTTGAAAAAATTTAAAAAACTTTGTTTCTTCCAATTTTTAATATTTTTTTCATCGGAAAAGCATCTGACATTTAGTAGGGACTGAGTTTCAGACAGTCTTAAAGAGTAGAACATTTTATTTCATTTTTAAAATTTTTTTGACACCATCAGCCACTCAGCTGCCATTTGAAAAAATTTAAAAAAAATTGTTTCTTCCAATTTTTATTAATTTTTAATATTTTTTTCATCGGAAAATCATCTGACATTTAGTAGGAACTAAGTTTCAGTCAGTCTTAAAAAATAAAACATTTTATTTCATTTAAAAAATTTTTTTGACACCATCAGCCACTCAGCTGCCATTTGAAAAAATTTAAAAAAATTTGTTTCTTCCAATTTTTATTAATTTTTAATATTTTTTTCATCGGAAAATCATCTGACATTTAGTAGGGACTGAGTTTCAGACAGCCTTAAAGAATAGAGCATTTTATTTAATTTTTAAAATTTTTTTGACACCATCAGCCACTCAGCTGCCATTTGAAAAAATTTAAAAAAATTTGTTTCTTCCAATTTTTAATAATTTTTAATATTTTTTTATCGGAAAATCATCTGACATTTAGTAGGGACTGAGTTTCAGACAGCCTTAAAGAATAGAGCATTTTATTTAATTTTTAAAATTTTTTTGACACCATCAGCCACTCAGCTGCCATTTGAAAAAATTTAAAAAAATTTGATTCTTCCAATTTTTATTAATTTTTAATATTTTTTTCATCGGAAAATCATCTGACATTTAGTAGGGACTGAGTTTCAGACAGTCTTAATAAATAAAACATTTTATTTCATTTTTTAAAATTTTTTGACACCATCAGCCACTCAGCTGCCATTTGAAAAAATTTAAAAAAATTTGTTTCTTCCAATTTTTAATAATTTTTAATATTTTTTTCATCGGAAAATCATCTGACATTTAGTAGGGACTGAGTTTCAGACAGTCTTAAAAAATAAAACATTTTATTTCATTTTTTAAAATTTTTTGACACCATCAGCCACTCAGCTGCCATTTGAAAAAATTTAAAAAAATTTGATTCTTCCAATTTTTATTAATTTTTAATATTTTTTTCATCGGAAAATCATCTGACATTTAGTAGGGACTGAGTTTCAGACAGACTTAAAGAGTAGAACAGTTTATTTCATTTTTTAAATTTTTTTGACACCATCAGCCACTCAGCTGCCATTTGAAAAAGTTTTAAAAAATTTGTTTCTTCCAATTTTTAATAATTTTTAATATTTTTTTTATCGGAAAATCATCTGACATTTAGTAGGCACTGAGTTTCAGACAGTCTTAAAAAATAAAACATTTTATTTCATTTTAAAAATATTTTTGACACCATCAGCCACTCAGCTGCCATTTGAAAAAATTTAAAAAAATTTGTTTCTTCCAATTTTTAATAATTTTTAATATTTTTTTCATCGGAAAATCATCTGACATTAAGTAGGAACTGAGTTTCAGACAGCCTTAAAGAATAGAACATTTTATTTCATTTTAAAAATTTTTTTGACACCATCAGCCACTCAGCTGCCATTTGAAAAAATTTAAAAAAATTTGTTTCTTCCAATTTTTATTAATTTTTAATATTTTTTTCATCGGAAAATCATCTGACATTTAGTAGGGACTGAGTTTCAGACAGACTTAAAGAATAGAACAGTTTAATTCATTTTTTAAATTTTTTTGACACCATCAGCCACTCAGCTGCCATTTGAAAAAATTTAAAAAAATTTGATTCTTCCAATTTTTAATAATTTTTAATATTTTTTTCATCGGAAAATCATCTGACATTTAGAAGGGACTGAGTTTCAGACAGACTTAAAGAGTAGAACAGTTTATTTCATTTTTAAAATTTTTTTGACACCATCAGCCACTCAGCTGCCATTTGAAAAAATTTAAAAAAATTTGTTTCTTCCAATTTTTAATAACTTTTAATAATTTTTTTATTGGAAAATCATCTGACATTAAGTAGGAACTGAGTTTCAGACAGCCTTAAAGAATAGAACATTTTATTTCATTTTTAAAATTTTTTTGACACCATCAGCCACTCAGCTGCCATTTGAAAAAATTTATAAAAATTTGATTCTTCCAATTTTTATTAATTTTTAATATTTTTTTCATCGGAAAATCATCTGACATTTAGTAGGGACTGAGTTTCAGACAGACTTAAAGAGTAGAACAGTTTATTTCATTTTTTAAATTTTCTTGACACCATCAGCCACTCAGCTGCCATTTTAAAAAATTTAAAAAAATTTGTTTCTTCCAATTTTTAATAATTTTTAATATTTTTTTCATCGGAAAATCATCTGACATTTAGTAGGCACTGAGTTTCAGACAGACTTAAAGAGTAGAACAGTTTATTTCATTTTTTAAATTTTTTTGACACCATCAGCCACTCAGCTGCCATTTGAAAAAATTTAAAAAAATTTGTTTCTTCCAATTTTTAATAATTTTTAATATTTTTTTCATCGGAAAATCATCTGACATTTAGTAGGGACTGAGTTTCAGACAGACTTAAAGAGTAGAACAGTTTATTTCATTTTTTAAATTTTCTTGACACCATCAGCCACTCAGCTGCCATTTGAAAAAATTTAAAAAAATTTGTTTCTTCCAATTTTAAATAACTTTTAATAATTTTTTTATTGGAAAATCATCTGACATTAAGTAGGAACTGAGTTTCAGACAGCCTTAAAGAATAGAACATTTTATTTCATTTTTAAAATTTTTTTGACACCATCAGCCACTCAGCTGCCATTTGAAAAAATTTAAAAAAATTTGTTTCTTCCAATTTTTAATAATTTTTAATATTTTTTTCATCGGAAAATCATCTGACATTTAGTAGGGACTGAGTTTCAGACAGTCTTAAAGAGTAGAACAGTTTATTTCATTTTTAAAATTTTTTTGACACCATCAGCCACTCAGCTGCCATTTGAAAAAATTTAAAAAAATTTGATTCTTCCAATTTTTAATAATTTTTAATATTTTTTTCATTGGAAAATCATCTGAAATTTAGTAGGGACTGAGTTTCAGACAGTCTTGAAGAATAGAACATTTTATTTAATTTTTAAAATTTTTTTGACACCATCAGCCACTCAGCTGCCATTTGAAAAAATTTAAAAAAATTTGTTTCTTCCAATTTTTATTAATTTTTAATATTTTTTTCATCGGAAAATCATCTGACATTTAGTAGGGACTGAGTTTCAGACAGACTTAAAGAGTAGAACAGTTTATTTCATTTTTTAAATTTTTTTGACACCATCAGCCACTCAGCTGCCATTTGAAAAAATTTAAAAAAATTTGATTCTTCCAATTTTTGATATTTTTTTCATTGGAAAATCATCTGACATTAAGTAGGAACTGAGTTTTAGACAGCCTTAAAGAATAGAGCATTTTATTTCATTTTTAAAATTTTTTTGACACCATCAGCCACTCAGCTGCCATTTGAAAAAATTTAAAAAAATTTGATTCTTCCAATTTTTATTAATTTTTAATATTTTTTTCATCGGAAAATCATCTGACATTTAGTAGGGACTGAGTTTCAGACAGACTTAAAGAGTAGAACAGTTTATTTCATTTTTTAAATTTTTTTGACACCATCAGCCACTCAGCTGCCATTTGAAAAAATTTAAAAAAATTTGTTTCTTCCAATTTTTAATAATTTTTAATATTTTTTTCATCGGAAAATCATCTGACATTTAGTAGGGACTGAGTTTCAGACAGACTTAAAGAGTAGAACAGTTTATTTCATTTATTAAAATTTTTTGACACCATCAGCCACTCAGCTGCCATTTGAAAAAATTTTAAAACATTTGATTCTTCCAATTTTTGATATTTTTTTGTTTGGAAAATTACCTGAGTTTTAGTAGGGACTGAGTTTTAGACAGCCTGACGTAATAGAATATTTTATTTCACGTTAAAAAATTTTTTGATACTATCGGCCACTCAGCAGACAATTCAAAAAATTTTGTAAAATTTGTTTCCTCCCGTTTTAAATATTTTTTTTTATTTGAAAATCGTTTGACTTTTAATAGGAATAGAGTCTTGAACAGTCCTAAATATAGAATTTTTTTTATAATTTTAATAAATATTTAATAATAACTTTTGCTAAAATAGCGAAAGTATTCGTTGAAATAACGAAAGTATTTGCTGCAATTACTAAAAATTTCGCAAACATAGTATAAATTGTAGTTGTTTCACACCTAGAGAAAAATATTATTTAAATTAAATATATTTTATTTGATTTAAATAAACTTATATTTGTCGTAGAAGCAATTAGCCTTTTTATTTGTTTAGAGTAAAATTTTTATTCCACATAAATAAAACATATATTTGAGTCAAATAAAATTTTATTTGAACCAAATGAATTTTATTTGAAACAAATAAAATGTCTTGTTGGTTTTAAAATAAATATACAATTTCTCTGGGTACAGGTGTATATATATATATTTTATATATAAATTAATTAATTATAAATAGAGAGTAAAATTGTAATTTTTATATTAAATATGTAGTCGTATAAAATATTCACACAAAATGAATAAAAAAAAGTGATTGTTTCAGAAAAAGTGTCACTGTGAGTTCAATATTTTTTCAGGGCAATTGAAACTTTCCTTTTGCCTCATAAGTCATCTTATATCTATGTCACATTAGTTCGTCCTACCTCACGGTGCAATATCTTTATGCCCCTGTCTCATGCCTTGGCTGCACTGCTGAAGACATTTGTCATTGTCGTAATCGTTGGGCGTTACGGGGTCGAATACGACTAGTCCGTGGCACAATATATAATACGAGTTATATATATATATAATATACTATATCATCGCTATTATATTTTATATATATATATATATATATATATATATATATATAATATATATATATATATATATATATATATATATATATATATATATATATATTAGCGATGATCCTGCGGGAATCTAGGGGAAAAGGGATTCATAAAGTAAATTACTATTTTCCTTGCGTGCACCTTATATGAGGATTGAGGAGAGAGGGCCTGTTTCGCAACAGTTTCCTCCTTTTCCCTCTATTTCTCTCTGTCGTCGTGACGACTCGAATGAACTATAGGGACCTTGTCAACGGTCAGATGGAAAAAAGAAAAACTTCCCTCGAGAGTATTATAGGAGGGGTGGGAAGGGATGAAAAAAAGAGGAAGTAATGAAAAACAAGTATTAAATAATAAAAATTTTTTTTCATGAACTTTATACCTTTAACGGTTCGCATATTCTCTTATTCTTCAGCTCGGGGGAACTTTATAATATTTTTACAATTTTTCATTTCAAAACTTTTTTCATCAAACTTAAATGTCTTTCTCTCGCCATAACGTTGTTTCACATTTATTATTTTAAAATTGAATTTAGAAATAAAAATCTAATGGAATCTTTTTTTCATGTTATGGAATTTTTTTTTTAAGGAGAATAAATGTAATTTTTTGGAAATTGTTTATCATTTTTGTTAACTTATTATTTAACTTATTGTCTAACTTATTACTTAACTTATTGTCTAACTTATAATTTCACTTATTATTTAACTTATTTAACCTATTATTTAACTTATTATTAAACTTATTATTATTAACTTATTATTATTAACTTATTATTATTAACTTATTATTTAACTTATTATTTAACTAATGATTTAACTTACTATTTAACTTATTATTTAATTTATTATTTAACTTATTATTTGTTGTGTTTGTGGAAAATAATTTCATTTGGAAAATGTTTATATTTTAATCATATTTGCATTTTTCTTTCTGCTTCAATAATTTGTCCTTTTTTTGTTTAAACGATTTCTTTTTGTTTGTTTTTCAGAATTTCTTTTCATTTCTTCGCTTTTGAGGATAATTTGGGGGACAATTTGAGAACCTGAATGATGGAGAAGTCGAGGAACACTTGGAGCTTTAGCGACTACGAAAAAGCTAAGTAACATTTTATTGCAATTTAAAACTATTATTAGAGTTATTAACCATTTGGTTGTCGACGAGATTTTCACTGTTTGGGCCAAAAGTTTATTAAAAATAATACTTTAAGTGAACTTTTATAAAAATTTTGTATATCCTGTTTTTGAGATTGTTTCAAGTCAATTTTTAATTTTGTTGTCGGCCATATTGGATCCGCCATTTTGAATTTTAGGAATCTGATGTTAGGTTCGTAATCAGCGATTACTTTTTGGCTAGTGATTATATTTCATTAAAAAATTCTTTAAATTCTTTTGGTATTTTCTAAATTTGAATTAGTTAATTATGGCTATAGAGTTGAAAAAATTGTAGTTAAAATTAATTAGTTAAAAATAATTAATTTAATATGAAATAGTCTGATTAATTTTCTTATCGCTTTAGTCAACTCGTTTATTATTACCTTATATTAATTATTATTATTAATTGTTAATTAATATAATTATCTTATATTAATAAATGTATTCTTTCTTAATTTTTTCAGAAGCAACTGAAAAGATTCAGCAAAAGGAATCTGTCCTCATTTGGATAATTCACCGTGTTTGGTTGGCAACTATTCCATTGGATTTATAATATTCTGTTGTTGGCATTTCATGGATTAAGTGAGTATAGTTGGGCAATAAAAATGATTTTAAAATCAATGATAAAATGGGTTTAATTTAAATATATTTTTTGGTTGACTAATTATTTTTGAATTAAACAAATTTTTGTCTCTCAGTGTAAATTCTTTGTCTAAATTACTTTCACAATTTTTGCTAAAATTTGTATTTATCATTTTATTTCCAGTTCCCTTCATCGGTGGTCACTATTTCGTCGCGTCGCGTCGCGAAAATCAAAATCCCAGCCACAAGAAATTCAAGTCATGAGAACTCGGTCTTCTTACAACAAATTGTTGTTTTCGAAATTCTTATATTTCGATTAATTATTATAGAAGGGATCTCTGGGAACGAATGACTTGAAGATTATTGTCACACGCAACTGGGAAACGTTTGCGTCTTATTGCTGGAGGGAATCCATTGAAATTGTAAGCATTAATTGAATTTTGGAATTAAATTTATTAGAGTTGAATTAAAAGTTAAATCAAATTAGTAGAGTTAAAATAGTATTTGAGTTAAAATATGTTTGCCTTAACTTATTGTTAATTTTACTAAATTTTTTTTTCTTACTTTCAGGGCCAACCTTGATAAAGTTTAGAGTCTGTGCGCGTTCTTAAACCGTTTTGCTTAATTTATATTTTGTTTAGTATATTTTTTGAAAAGTTGGTAAATTTTTGAAGTGAATTCTAATATTAATCAGTGTTGCGGACATGTTACAATTTACAAGCGACCAGTTGATTTTGTATTAATTTTTTTCTAAACTTTACTAATTTTACAACAAATTCACTACTTTGAAGATTAAAATAATTTTTGTTTTCATTCGAAATATAAAAATTTACAAATCGCAAAATTGTTCATTCCATAATATTTGGAAAATTTAGTTTGAAAACTAGCTAATTTTGAAACATTTTTTAAAATACAAATAAGAAAATTTTGTTATGTTTTAGAAATAATTTTTCTTGTTTTTCCATTATTTGTTAACGATTTTAGGGATTCTAGAATATTTGTAAATGTTTTTTTAAAGTATTAAAAGATAAAAACGTCGAAGGTAAATTGTAGCAAACCGACACTTAAATAAATTGTTAATTATTGTAGAATCAGTGCGCGTTTAAAAATATTTGAATAAAATTAGTGTGTGTGTGTTGTGTTGTGCTCTTTGAATTTGGAAGGATTCCAATCAGGCGACATCTACTTTCAACTATGGTAAATATTTACTGTATTATATTTATTGTATTTGTTACTATTATCATTTCAATTTCTAATATTTATGATATTTTCGTTTCAAATTTATTATATTTCAGTTTATTAATTAAAAGTAAAATTCAAACATTAACAGAGGTTTTCTTAAATATGTCGAATCTTTCATTTTAAATTATTAATTAATTAATAAAGATTTTTAAATTAAAACTATAATAATCTCATCTTTTCTAAAAAATTAGTAAAATTATTCACTAATTTGAATTAGTGACTCACTTTTTGTTTTTGAATTCGTAAATTTTACAAAAAAATTAGTAGAAATTACTGTTTATTAGTAAGATTCATTAATTCAAAAGCAAAAAACCAGTAAAATTTGTAAAATGTACTAATAAATTAGTAGAAATTACTATTTATAATAAAACTTTTCTGATATTTTAAATAATAAATTTCACATTCTGAAAAATTTGTAAAAATATTTACTAATTTGAATTCTTGATTGACTATTTGCTTTTGAATTAGTTAAAATTTACTAATAAATAAGTAGAAATGACTATTTATTAGTAAAATTTACTAAATTAAAAAAGCAAAAAAATAGTAAAATTTGTAAAATTTGCTAATTAATAAATTAGTAGAAGTCTCTAAATAAGAATTAGTAAAAACTAACTAACTATAGAAATTAGTGGAAATTATTATTTATAAATAAAATTAACTTATTTGAAAGCCACAAAGTCACTAATTCTATTTAGAATAACATTTTTACTAATTTAATTTTGATGAGTATAGTATATAAGCTGAAGGAGGTTGAATCTTAATTAAAGTTGTAAAATTTTGGTTGTTGCAGAGCCTCTACTTCGCTATTGAAAAGAATGCAGAATTATGTGAGTAAATTCTATTGTTTTTCCACACTCTTGACATGGGAATTATTATCGGTGAGTTCGAAACCAAATAATTAGCGAATATATAGTGACGCATTACTTATCGTCACAAATAATTTCTTTTATTCCGCTCGTAATTTTCGCGTTAATTAATTACAAAATCAATAAAAAATTTAATATTGACAATAAATATAAGTACATATTTATGTAAATTCGTGGCTTTAAAACAATAAAATCTCAAACCATAAACCTAAAAAGATTCACTCGTGTGTGACACAATTTGCGTATCGAAAAATATTATTGAAAATATACTTTTTTTTTAAATTTAAAAATATGAAGTGATTTTTTTTCACTGACTTTAACTTTTTGCTTCTACTTTTTTAAATAGGAATTGGTAAAAATGTTTAGTAATTTACATTAGTGATTGACTATTTGCGCTTTTAAATTAGTAAATTTTACTAATAAATAATTAGAAATACATGATTCTTAGTAAAATTTACTAATTCAAAAGCAAAAAGTTAGTAAAATTAGCAAAATTTACGAATTCAAAAGCAAAAAGCCAATAAATTTGTAAAATTTACTAATAAATTAGTAGAAATTACTATTTATAATAAAACTTTTTTAGTAATTTAAATATTGAATTTCACTTTCTAAAGAAATAGCCGAAAAAATATTTACTAATTAGTAAAGTTTTATTATAAATAATAATTTCTAATAGTTTATCAGCAAATTTTGCATTTTATACAGACTTTTTGCTTTTGATTTAGTAAATTTTATTAATAAATAGTAATTTATACTTATGTATTATTAAATTTTACATATTTAATAGAATTTTTGTTTTTTAATTAGTAAATTTTACTAATAGACAGTATTTACTATTAATTTTTTTTAGTAAATATTTTTACTAATTCTTTAGAAAGTAAAATTTAATTTTAAATTATTAGAACGATTTTATTATAAATTGTAATTTTCACTAATTTATTAATTACACTGAAACAAAAGGTTTATTGAATTTTGAAAAAGTATTACACAAATTTTAGTGTCTTTTTAATTTTTATTTAGTAAATTTTACAAATTTTACATTATTTTTGTCAATTTTTATATTAAAATTTACTAATTCAAAAAGTCCATCACTATTTCAAATTAGTAAATATTTTTACTACTTCTTTCGAAAGTAAAATTTAATATTTAAAAAATTAGAAAATTTTACTATAAATAGTAATTTATACTAATTTATCAGTAAAATTTACCATTTTTACTGGCTTTTTGCTTTTCGATTAGTGCTTTTTTTAGTAAAATTTACTAATTCAAAAGCAAAAAGTTAATATATTAATACTAATTAGTAAATATTTTTGTTAATTTAGATTTAGAGAGTAATTAACTTAAATAAAAATTGTTAGTAAAGTTTTGCTAATGTTTTAATACATTTACTTTTTTGCTTTTGAATAATTAAATTTTACTTATGAACAGTAATTTCTACTAATTTATTACTAAAATTTACTAATTCTTTTGAAAGTAAAAGTTAATTTTAAATTATTAGAACAGTTTTATTATAAATAGTTATTTTGACTAATTTATTAATTACACTGAAAGAAAATGTTTATTGAATTTTGAAACAGTATTTCACAAATTTAACTGTCTTTTTGCTTCTTATTTAGTAAATTTTACTAATAATTCTACTAATTTATTAGTCAGTTACTAATTTACATCTAATAAACATTTTTATCAATTCAAATTTAGAAAGTGAAATTAAATATTTAAATTATTGGTAAATTTTTTTTTCAAATATAGTAATTTCTACTAATTTATTAGTAAATTTACTAATTTAAAAGCAAAAAGACAGTCGCTAATTGAAATTAGTAAAGATTTTGTTTTAAGTTTTAAAAAATCGGTTAGTTACTTAGTTAGTCAGTTATCTGTTAGTTTTGACTGATTCAGATTTAGAGAGAAAACAATTGAATACTTAAATTGATTTTCTAACAAGAAAAATTGGGTGTTGTGTCAGTTTCGAATTTTTTTAATAATAATAAATAATACTTATTGTACTTAAAAATAGTAAAATTATTTTTGATGATAAAAAAAATATTTTAATATAATAAATTATTTTTTAAATAATAATAATAATAATAATAATAATAATAATAATAATAATAATAATAATAATAATAATTTTTAATTAAAATGAATCTAATTAACTATAATTTAACATTTAGAGAAATAACGAATTGAAGAAAAATTTTACCAGTTTCGTGCGCTAAAATTAGCATGAAATTTACGCGTTTGTTCGTTATGGGGGTGCGGAGAAAAAAATGGTACAAGGTCAGATGAGGTCGCGGTTAAACGACGAAAACGAATATAGATAAAGACGTAATGGCGACGCTGTAATTTCGCGCTTGGCATGGTGGCAAGTTAGACGAAGTTTAAAAGGGAGAAAAGAAAACAGAGTGAAAAAGATAGAGAGAGAGAGCGAATGAGTTTGCAGCAGCGAGCGCGGGATCAAGTCGAGAGTACAAAAAACCACGGGGAATCTTGAGACCATTTAATTCTGTTTCCAGCTAAAGCATATAGTCCTCTCATCCGTGATCCTTCCACTACTTCCGTCAGATTTATTTATTGTTTGCCGACACCTCAGTTATACAATCTTGCTTCTACGCGCGAAATTACCAGGAAAACTCTCCCAAACACTATTATTCTCCCAGTACCAATCTGGTCCCAAGCGTAAGACCATTTATTTTTCGTTGACAGCTGCAGCTTTCTTGACTTTAACAATATATCAGGGAATTTTCTTTTGTTTTGTTAAATAAACACATTAAATTCTTTTTTCTTTTGCTTCCTTTTTTTGCTTCCTGGTGAAGTTATTATTAATGTTGATTTTGGGTTTTAGTTTTTAGTTTCGTGAAATTGGGGTTAAAAAAATTGCTTGTTGTTCGCGTTAGATTAGCACAATTTTATTATAAACTGAAATTTGTACTAATTTATTAATAGTAAAGTTTACAAATTTTACTGTCTTTTTACTTTTGATTTAGTAAATTTTACTAAATTTTTACTTTTAATTTAGTAAATTTTACTAATGGTAATTTCTTTCTACTTATTAGAAAATATTTTTAGTAATTCTTTTGAATGTGAAATTTAATTAAAAATTATTACGACAATTTTATTATAAATAGTAATTTTCACTTATTTATTAATTACACTGAAAAAAAATTGTTTATTGAATTTTGAAAAAGTATTTTACAAATTTTACTGTCTTTTTGCTTTTTATTTAGTAAATTTTACTAATGAATAGTAATTTTTTCTACTTATTAGTAAATATTTTTAGTAATTCTTTATAAAAAGTAAAATTTAATTTTAAAATATTAGAACAATTTTATTATAAATAGTAATTTTCACTAATTTATTAACTACACTGAAAGAAAATATTTATTGAATTTTGAATAAGTATTTTACAAATTTTCCTGTCTTTTTGCTTTTGATTTAGTAAATTTTACTAAAAAATAGTAATTTCTACTTATTTATTAGTAAATTTTATCAATTTTAAAAAATTTTGGCTTTTGAATTAGTAAATTTTACTAATAGACAGTAATTTCTTTTAATTTTTTTTAGTAAAATTTATTAATTTAAAAAGTCAGTCACTATTTCAAATTAGTAAATATTTTTACTAATTCTTTAAAAAGTAAAGCTTCATATTTAATTAATTAGAAAATGTTTATTTTAAATAGTAATTTTTACTAATTCAAAAGCAAAAATTCAATCACTACTTCAAATTGAAAAATATTTTTAATAATAATTTACATAGTGAAATTTAATATTTAAATTATTAGAAAAGTTTTGTTATAAGTAGTAATTTCTGCTAATTTGTCAGTAAATTTTGCTATTTTTACTGGCTTTTTGCTTTTTATTTAGTAAATTTTATTAATAAATAATAATTTTTACTTTGATATTAGTAAATTTTACAAATTTAATAGAATTTTTGTTTTAGAATTAATAATTTTACTAAAACACAGTTTTTTCTATTAATTTTTTTTTAGTAAAATTTACTAATTTAAAAATCAGTCACTAAGTTAAAAAGTCAACCACTAATTCAAATTAGTAAATATTTCAACTAATTCTATAGAAAGTGAAATTTTGTATTTTAATACTTAGAACAATTTTATTATGAATAGTAATTTTTACTAATTCAAAAGCAATAAGTCAATCACTAATTCAAATAAAAAAAAATTTGTACTATTTCTTTAGAAAATGAAATTTAGTATTTAAATTATTAGAATAATTTTATTATAAACATTAATTTTTACTAATTTATTAATTACACGGAAAGAAAAAGTTTATTGAAATTTGTAAAAATATTTTACGAATTTTCCTGTCTTTTTGATTTTGATTTAGTAAATTTTATAAATTCTACATTATTTTTGCTTGTGAAATAGTAAATTTTACTGATAGACAGTTATTTCTATTAATTTTTTTATTAAAATTTACTAATTCAAAAAGTCCATCACTATTTCAAATTAGTAAATATTTTTACTAATTCTTTCGAAAGTAAAATTTCATATTTAAAATATTAGAACAATTTTACTATAAATAGTAATTTATACTAATTTATCAGTAAATTTTACTATTTTACTGACTTTTTGCTTTTGGATTAGAAAATTTTACTAATAAACAGTAATTTAAACTAATTTTTTAGTAAAATTTACTAATACAAAAGCAAACAGTCAATTATTAATACTAATTAGTAATTATTATTAGCAATTATTAGTATTAGTTATTACTATTATTTTTGTTAATTTAGATTTAGAGAGTAATTGACATAAGTAAAAACTGTTAGTAAAATTTTACTATTGTTTTAGTAGATTTTCACTAAATGAAAATCACTTTTTTGCATTTAAATAATTAAATTTTACTTATGAACAATAATTTCTACTAATTTATTACTAAAATTTACTAATTCAAAAGCAAAAAGCCACTCACTGATTTAAGTTAATAAACATTTTTTACTAATTAAAATTTTAAAACATGAATTTTTAATAATACTTTACCAACTTTGTTGCATAAGTTATTTTTATATAAAGTTTAGTACTTTTTTGATATAAAAAATTCACTATGGCGAATTTTCTCTCTAAATTGTAAAATATTTTAAAAAATTTTAATATTTATTTTCTTTCTTTGTTCTTATGTTTTCAAAAAAAAAAGTTTAATTCTCGTGGAAAGTGAAAAGTTTCTAAATGTTCGTTTCTTGAATTTGACGATTTTGAAGATGATGAAAGATGTTTAGTACGGGTTTAAAATTCGCATCTCAAACTTCATACAACACTCGTCCGCTCGTTGTTGTAATAATAAAGCGACCCTTGAACTTCCTGTGCAGAAATTCAGGAAGGATTATTTTCCAGTTAGTCAAAAACAGACGAAAATTGTTATTCGTATTCTAAATTCAAAAAAAAAAAAAAAAAAGATTATTTAAATTCAAAAGAGAGCTGGTGTGTATATAGCTTTCATCAACTATGTGAAATAAATCCTCTCTTGGAAATAATTTTTTACAAAAGTCTCTTGACATTTTCAAAAAAAAAAAAAAAAATAGAAAAATCTGAAAGTCAATTCTCCTACATTATCAACTGTATTTTTCTCTATGGGAAATTTCGTTTTCAATTAAATCCTTGGAAACGTATAATAAAATGCATTTAATTGAAAGACCGTTTCCAATTTGACGCGATTCACTCTCAATTTAATTAAAAGCCGAGAACCTTATCCAAATTATCGCTTTTTCCGCGTGTTTTTTTTTTATTTTTTATTTTGCGTTTCTCGGTTTTCTTTCTTTTAATTTAATTTTTTTTTTGGGGGGGTTTTTTTGGCCTGTGAACATGGGTTTGATTTACAAGACAGAATTGACGTTACATTGACATAGAAGTGAACTCAGCTGAGCAGGTCGAAACGTGCTTAATTTTCATCGTGTCGATTTTCTCCCAAAGCGAATTATATCGGCGCTAACCATGTTTGTCGCTTCCACCAAAGCTTCGCTCTAGGCTGTTTGTGCCTGTACACACCGTCGATATATCCATTAGTAACTCTATACTTAAATGCAGCAGCAGCAGCAGCAGTAGCACCGAACCAGTAGCGATAGCTAGCAATGCCATGCCGGTTGTTCGGCAGGACAATCTCTCTCACTCACTCAGAGAGAGAGAGAGAGAGAGAGAAAGCTCTCTCTCTGTCTACCTGTTTGCTTTCACCCTCCAATGGATACCAATGTCCGCTCTTCACCCCCAAACAGAATAGTGTGTGTATATACGATTCCTGGTGTCCCTCTGGGCAGATATTCGCAATGGAATTGCTGTTTAGAGTATATACAGTCCTATACTCACCAAACTATCTGCTGCTTAAATGTATGTCATTATCCAGTATATAGGCAATTTTCATGATAATTATCTACTTTTTTTTTGTCAAATGAATATCAATTTTTGTTATTTTTATGTAGTTGCATTTTTTTTGGTATATTTTTTGATGGTGATTACTGTTCGGTTATAATATATAACTGAGAAAAGGATTTATTTGATAGAAACAAATTTTGTTTGAATGAAACATAACATTTTTTGGCTACTAGGTCAAAGATAATTTAGACGCCGGAAGAAAGTAGAAAGTAACTTTAACTATATAATTTTATAGTAAAATAATTCTTTAGTTAACACTGAAAAAAAATTATTTGATTCAAAAAACCGATTATTTGACTATTATCAAATATACATTTAGTTGTATCAGAAAATTTTTATTTGAATGAAATAAATTGTACTTGAATCAGCAAATTTTTACTTAAATGAAATAAATTGTATTTGAATGAAATAAATTGGATTTGAATCAAATAAATACTGAGAAAACAATATATTTGAATCAAACATAATTATCTTTGTCATACAGTCAACCAAAAATAATGTTTGGCTCAATAAAAACTACATTTAATTCAACAATAAAATATGTTTAAATTAAACATATTTTTTTAGTTGACTGCTTATGTTGGGTTTAAATTTTTTTCTCAGTGAATTGTATTTGAATTAAATAAATTATATTTGAATTAAATAAATTGTACTTGAATTAAATAAATTGCACTTGAATCAAATAAATTTTACTTGAATAAAATAAAATGTACTTGAATCAAATAAATTGCACTTCAATCAAATAAATTGTACTTGCATCAATTAAATAATATTTGCTCCAAATGCTGAAATATTTGATTCAAGTACAATTTATTTGATTCAAGTGCAATTTATATGATTCAAGTACAATTTATATGATTCAAGTACAATTTGTTTGATTGAAATCCAATTTATTTGGTTTAAATAAAAATTATTTGATTCAAGTAAATATTTATTTGATAATACTCAAATAATCGGTTATTTGAATCAAATTAATTTTTTTTAGTGAAGCATTTCTCCCGTTTTACTACTTACGGAGTAAATTTTGCTACTTCAAAGTAAATTTGACTAATTTTTACAAATATTTTCTTTGAACGTATAGTACTAAAAAATAATTAAATTAAAAGTTAAATAAAAAGTAAATTAACTTGTTGACCTGCAAAATTTTTATAAGTTTTTCGTCTCCATTTTCAAATACTAAAAAAAAATCATTGAGTAAATTAATTTAATTGTTAATTATACTTTAAATAATTGATTTAAATCATACAATTAAAAAAGAGTCATTTTATCCAATATTAAGTATGAGTACAAATTTAGTGAAAAAACAATTCTTAATTTTAAATTTCTATCATTAATTAAAAAAGCTTTTTAATTGAAAATTTAAAAGTAATATTTTCTCTCGTTCAATTCAAAAAACAAGTTTAAATTTCTTTATCTAAATTTAACATCACAGATGTTATTTATTTAATTTTCTATATATACATCACTAGTTTATAAACTAATTTATACTTTCAATTTTAATTTTTAAAACAGTTTACTTAAATATTTAATTTCGCTTTCTAAATTTAAACTAATAAAAATGTTTACTAATTCGAATTAGTGACTAACATTAGTCAAACACATAAGTCAAATTAACTATTTATTAATAAAATTTACTAACACAAGTAAAAATTCAGTAAAATTATTAAAATTTACAATTAAAAATAAAAATACTAAAAATTACTATTAATAATAAAATTTAACTAATAAATTTGTAGAAATGATTATTTGCTAGTAAAATCTACTAACTTAAAAGTAAAATGTAACTAAAGTTAAACTTAGTAATTTTTATGCATATAAATTAGTAAATGTTACTAATAAATTAGTAGAAATAATTAATCATTAGTAAAATTTACTAAATCAATAGCAAAAATTCAGTAAAATTAGTAAAATTTACTCTTAAATTAATAGAAATGACTATTTTTAACAAAATTTTACTAGTAAGTTAATAGAAAAAACTATTTGATAGTAAAATTTACTAACTGTAAAACAAGAAGGCAGTAAATTTTATGTTAGTACACTTTTTGCTTTCGAATATTAATTAATTTATTAATTAATTCTGTATTTAATTTCAGCATAATGTTTTCTCAGTGTAGGTGAATAATATGAGTGCAGGATAAAGAATAATGATTACTAGGGAAAAGAATCGTTTTCAAATGACAGTTTATAAATTTATGACTAGGAAGGGGAGTGCATCATCGATTTTGATAATAATATATAAAACCATAATGGATCTTTTGGTATTAGTCAGTTTTGGGGTACGGTATAATGAATCTATAAAAAACTTTTTCCAACTTTTTTTCGACTCAAATATACTCGATTGGTTTATATTATTATCAAATGATTTATTTGTCAGGTCAATTATTTTTGTTTGAGTTATTTTCAACTCTATTTGCTATAAATATATAAATTCATACTCTCTACATTTGAATTAGTACAAAGACTTCTTTTGAACTAGTAACCGATTTTTTCCTTTTGAATTAATAATTTTTACTAATAAATAGTAATTTCTACTAATTTTTTAGTAATTTTACAATTTTTTAAAATTTTTCTTTTGAATTTGTAAATTTTACTAATAAATAGTAATTTTTATACATTTATTAGTAATTTCTACACAATTATTGGTAATTTTAGAATTTTACACATTTTTGCTTTGAATTTATAAATTTTACTAATAAATAGTAATTTCTACACAATTATTGGTACCTAATTTTAGAATTTTACACATTTTAGCTTTTGAATTTGTAACTTTTACTAATAAATAGTAATTTCTACACTTTTATTTGTAATTTTAGAATTTTACGAATTTTTGCTTTTGTTTTTTGTAAATTTTACTAATAATTATCATTCTCAACATATTTATTAGTAATTTTAGAATTTTACTTTTGAATTTTTGCTTTTGAATTTGTAAATTTTAGTAATAAATAGTAATTTCTGCATGTTAATTAGTAATTTTAGAATTTTTGTAATTTTCTCCTTTGAATTTGTAAATTTGACTAATAAATAGTAATTTCTACACATTTATTAGTAATTTTAGAATTTAAATATTGTTTTGAGCTGAATTTGTAAATTCCACTATTAAATATAATAAATGAAAAACAAAAAGGAAGTAAAATTTTACTATCTAAATTTGAATTTAAAAAAATGTTTATTTAATTTAAATTACTTTAGGGAAATTAAGGAAGTCGTGGAAAAGTTAGAAAAATAAAATTGCTCAGTTAAATGAGAGGAATGTCAGGGAATTTTATCAAAATTACAGAAAAAATATTAAATTTCTAGAATTTTTGCAGATATTCTAAATAATAAAAATAATTTAGTAATAATTCTTCTAACAACTAGTAAAATTTTACAAATTGTTAGTAGAGCTTTACTAATTGTTTAATAGAATTCTACTATAAGAATTAGTAATTATTAAAGAAGTGACTTTTTATTAGTGGAATTCTACTAAAAATTAGTAATATTCTACTTATTAAAAAGATAAAAAGTCGTTTATTAAAACTACTAAAAATAAGTAAAATTTTACTAAATCCTAGTAGAATTCTACTAATTCAAATTTAGAGAGTATATTTCGTTCCTAGGGAGGGAAATTACCCGCATTTATAAATTTAACCCCATTGTGAAAGTAGAAAATCTTGAAAAAGAAATAAAAAAAAAAGAAAAAGAAATAAGTTTTCTCATGTGGTAAAAAGTCGTTTAAGTTTTAAAGTGGCCTTGTAAAATGTAAGTGAAAAGAAATGCTACAAAGAAAACAACAATTGAAAGTAGATTCGTCCTTATTTTCTGAGAAAGGTGAGGTGTATGTAAATATAGAGACAAGTCGGTCAAATGGGAATCTCTTTCGAGGCGTAAAACCGCTGTACTTCCCTTGACGGATTCGTTGAACGATCTATTTAGTCATATCGATCGTACTAGGAAATTCCAACTCTCAAGCCCCCCCTAGTAAATATATGTATATATACATAGTATATAGAATAGTTTCTCCAATCTGACACTATATATAGTCTTATATATGTATAAACATACTATATATGTATATACCATCGGTAAAATGCAAATCCCCAGTTTCCTGTCTCAATTTTAGCGCCCTTACAACTCTCAACCGATTTCCGGTGGAAGTCACTCTTTATATATTTACTGTTTACTTAAAATTCATTCCCTTCCAACAAATACAAATAACCCCAAGAAGATTTCGTTTATCTTAGTCTGACACAAATTTCTCACAATTAAGTTTCGTTTATCAATATTCACTTCCTTGAATTAGTGATTTTACAAGGAAAAAGCATTTTCTTTATTTTAAATCTTAATTAGAAGAATTCTTTCAACAGATGGTTAAAATTTAAATAAATTTCAATAATTTTCGTGAAAGTCATTTTCTCTTTTCTGCTTAGTAAATTAGATAATAATAAAAATAAAAACAAAAATAATAACAATAAAAAAAAATAATAACAATAAAAATAATAATAATAATAACAATAATAATAATAATAAATAATATTTAATAATTAGAAAATTTTAGCTGATTTTTTGCTTTTAAATTAGTAAATTTTACTGATAAATAGCAATTTATACTTTTATTGGTAAATTTTACTAATAAATAGCAATTTTTACTTATTTATTGGTAAATTTTACTAATATATAGTAATTTTATTTTTATTGTGTTAAAAAAATTGACTAATAAATAATAAAGTTTTACTTATTTATAGGCTGTAAAATGTTTTAATACAAAAGCTAAAAAGTCAGTCAATAATTCAAATTAGTAAATATTTTTACTAATTTAAATTCAGAGTCTTATAATTAGTATTCTCCAAATTGAAATAAATAAAATTCTACTCTCTAAATTTAAAATCTGAAAATATATATACTAATTTGAATTGGTGACTGATTATTTGCTTTTTAATTAGTTAATTTTATCAGCAAATAAAAATTTTTACTAATAGATTAGCAATGTCGAATTTATTGGTAAAATTTATTAGTAGAATTTGCTCTTTAATTAGTCAATTTTATCAGCAAATAGTAATTTTTAGTATTATATTAGTAAAATTGACAATTAAAAAATAAAAATTAATCAAATTTATGAGTAAAATTTGCGTTTGAATTAGTAATTTTTACGAATAAAGAGTAATTTCTACTAATTTAGTAGTACAATTGTCAAATACAAAAGCAAAAAATCAGTCAGAAATTCTAAATAATTAACTAATACAACTGATATTAATAAAATAAATTAGTAAAAAATACTATTTATTAGTAAAGTTTACTAATTCCTAAGCAAAAAGTATACTAACTTAAAGTGTACTGATTTTTACTTTTTAGTCATTTATTTATACTAATTTATTAGTAAAATTTTATTATAAACAATAATTTTCACAATGTTAATAGTAAATATTACTAATTTTACTCACTTTTAGTTTTTATGTTTGTAAAGTTTACAAATAAATAGTAATTCCTGCTGATTTATTAGTAACATTTATTAATAAATAGTTATTTCTAATGATTTATTAGTAAAATTTACTAAAAATTAATTTTTATTGATTTATTTGTAAAATTATTTTATATCTAGTAATTTCGATTTATTTATTAGTGCTTTTTACTAATTTTACTGCCTTTAGCTTTTGAGTTAATAAATTTTGACTAATAAATAGTAATTGAAGTTATTAAAATTTTACTAATAAATAATAATTTTTACTTACATATTAGTAATATTGAATTTATTAAAAAATTTATTAGTAAGTATGAATTCTTAAATTTTACTAATAAATATTCATTTTTACTAATATATTTGTAATATTGAAATTATAAGTTAAATTTGTTGACTTTTTGCTTCAGCAATTAGTAAAAAACAATTATTAGTATTACCAAAATCTGAATTTGTAAAATTTTATTGATAAATAGTAAAATTTTGCACTAAGTTTTAGTAATTTTTTTGAAAGACATTTTCCTTTTTTTGTGGAGGAATTCGTTTACATTTATATTATTATATATTATATATTATTATTATATATTATATATTATATATTATATATTATATATTATATATTATATATTATTATTATATATTATTAGTTATATTTTTATTTATAATTGTTTATAGACTTTTTCTAATTTTTTATTATAAATTAACTAATTGCTAATTACCTGTTTCACTAAATGAATTAGTGGAACTATTTTATCTACTTTTAGTAAAAAAGTTCTGTTAATTGTTAGTAAAATTGGACTAAAAATTAGCCGCCAATTCAAATAGTAAAATTTAACTAATTTTTATCACTTATTTTTACTTTTAAATTCTACTAATAACTAGTTATCTTTCACTAATAATTAGTAATTAATAAATTTATTTATTGTGAAGCAAAAATTCAGGCAACATTCTCTCTAAATTTGAAATAGTAAATATGCCTACTAATTTGAATTAGTGTTTGACTTTTTGCTTATGAATTAGTAAAATTTACTAATAAATAGTAATTTCTATTAATTTTTTTAGTAAAATTTACTAATAAATAGTCATTTCTACTAACTTATTAGTAAAATTTACTATTTCAAAAGCAAAAAGTCAGTCACTAAGTCAAATTAGTAAGCATTTTTACTAATTCAAATTTAGAGAGTCGTAATTACAATGAATTACTTTTGACTAATTTAGATTTAAGGGGGCGTATATTCTTTTAATTTAAATTAGTAATTTAGTAATAAATGATAACTAATTTGAATTATTGACTGACTTTTTGCTTTTGAAGTAGTAAATTTTACTAATAAATAGTAATTTCTACTAAGTTGTTAGTAAACTTTTTTTAGAAAATAATACTAAAATAATACTTTTACTAATAAATAGTTATTTTAACAATTTTATTATTTAAAAAACAAGAAGTTAGTCTTTAACTCAAATTAGTAAACATTTTTATTAATTTCTATTTAGAGGGTAAAATTTTTAATAGTTTTTGTCAATTTCTAATTTTTTGAAAATGTTGCGAATAAAATATAAATTTGAATATATACTTGAACTATGAGAACATAATTTAAAGTCATCTACTCCAAGGTAATGTCATCGAATTGAAAATTACCTTCTTTATCAAGAATCGCATAATTATTATTTCTACCCTGGCGCATTATCTAAAACATCGAGTGCTTAGTAAAATGTACTGCCTTGATATTAGGAGTAAGAAGAAAAAAAAATAGGTTAACACACTCGACCTCCGCCTACTTAAAGAAGATATACCAGAATTTGCATTATACTACATAGGTGAATTAATAAATGTCAGTAAAACGCCTACGCCTGAGGGTCAAATAAATTTCTTTATAATAACACTCTCTTCTCAAAGTGTGAATGAACTAATTTTCTTTCTTTTTCTCGCTATTTTAATTTACATAAATACGTATTTCAATTTTATTTTGAATATAAAGAAATGAATTCTCCTTTTTTTCTCCCTATAATGCGTCTCCTTTTGCGATAAAATATTCTCGATAAAATAAAATTAGAAATAGTCTCGACTGCTTCTTTCTTTTTTTCTTCTTGTTGTTGTTGTTTTATATAGAAATTTGTAGTTTTCGACTCAATCAAGTTGATAGAAAAAAAATTCATACATTATTCAAAGCACGCTCCGGCACGTCTTTCAAATGTAAAAAAAAAAATTATCCTATAAACAAAGTTTGTTCATCTTAGACTTTTTCTCCGGTTGGTCAAATTAATTCCTGTAAAAATAAAATATTGTGAAAAATAAAAAATTTGGTTGGATGAAATTTTGCATTGCATAATATTGCAATATATTTAAAAAAATAATAATAAATAATAATAATTAATAATAAATAATAATAAATAATAATAATAAATAATAATAAATAATATTAATTAATAATAAATAATGATAATAAATAATAATGGAAAATAATAATAATCAATAATAATAATTAATAATTAAAACATTTTGGCTAATTTTTTGCTTATAAATTAGTAAATTTTACTAATAAATACCAATTTTCACTTATTCATTGGTAAATTTTACTAATAAATAGTAATTTTACTTATTTATATTGATAAAATTTACTAATTCACAAGCAAAAAGTTTACTAAGATTGACTTTACAAACTTTTTGCTTTTCAGTTAGTAAATTTTACTAACAAAAAGTTAATTCTCTTATTTTATTAGTTAAAATTTGTCATAAATATTAATTGCTAGTAATTGAGTAGTAAATTTGACTAATTTAACTAAATTTTTGCTTTTGATTTAAATTTTATTAATGAATTAATATTTCTACTAATTTATTAGTAAGATTTACTAATTTATATGCAAAAAAATTACTAACTTCAACTTTACTCACTTTTTGCTTTTAAGTTAGTAGATTTTACTAGCAAATAATCATTTCTACTATTTTATTAGGAAAATTTTATTATTAATAGTAATTTATATTTAAAATTTTAAATCTAAATTTAACTAATTTTACTGAATTTTTACTTGAGTTAGTAAATTTTAGTAATAAATAGTTTATTTGACTAATGTATTTGACTAATGTTAGTCACTAATTCGAATTAGTAAACATTTTTATAAGTTAAATTTTAAATTTAGAAAGCGAACTTAAATATTTAAATAAACGGTTTTAAAAATTAAAATTCAAAGTAAAAATTAGTTTATAAACTAGTGATGTATATATAGAAAATTAAATAAATAATATCTATGATATTAATTTTAGGAAAAGAAGTTTATACTTATTTTTTTAATTGAACGAGAGAAAAAATTACTTTTAAATTTTTAATTACAGAACTTTTTTAATTAGTGATAGAAATTCAAAAATAAAAATTGTTTTTTCAGTAAATTTGTACTCATTCTTAATATTTGATAAAATGACCCTTTTTTAATTATATGATTTAAATTAATAATTTGAAGTAATTAAGAATTAAATTAATTAATTTTTGAGAATAATTTATTTGAAGTAGTTTTTCCTTCCATTGTAATATTTATAAAGCAATTTTATTTTATTTTCATCTTATTAAAAAAAAATTGTTTTTCTTTTTTACATTTTTCATCATTTTTAAAAAATCGAAAAAATTTACTTATTTACTAATACTACTACTAAAAACTCTCAAAATTTAAATTAGTAAAAATTACTAATATGAATTGGTGACTGACTTTTTGGTTTTTAATTAGTATATTTGATTAATAAATAGCAATTTCTACTAATTTTTTTTAATAAAATTTATTAATTTGAATTAGTGACTGACTTTTGATTTTTAAATTATCGAATTTTACTAATAAATAGTAATTTCAACTAATTTTTTTTAGTAAAATTTAATAATTCAACTTTAAATTTAAATTAATAAAAACTACTAATTTTAATTTTTGACTGACTTTTCCATTTTGAATTAGTAACTTTTATAAATAAATAATAATGTCTATTAATTACTAATTTGAATTAGTGACTGACTTTTTGCTTTTGAATAAGTAAATTTTACTAAAAAATAGTAATTTCAACTAATTTTTTTAGTAAAATTTAATAATTCAACTCTAAATTTCATTTCGTAAAAATTACTAATTTAAATTAGTGACTGACTTTTTGCTTTTGAATAAGTAAATTTTACTAATAAGTAGTAATTTCTACAAATTTTTTTAGTAAAATTTATTAATTTGAATTAGTGACTGACTTTTTGTTTTTGAATTAGTAAATTTTACTAAAAAATAGTAATTTCAACTAATTTTTTTAGTAAAATTTAATAATTCAACTTTAAATTTGAATTAATGAAAATTACTAATTTTAATTAGTGATTGTCTTTTTCATTTTGGTTGTTAAATTTGACTAATAAATAGTTATTTTAAAAATTTTTTTTAGTAAAGTTTACTTATTCAACTCTAAATTTGAATTATTAAAAATTACTAATTTTAATTAGTGACTGGCGTTTTTTCATTTGGAATTAGTAAATTTTACTAATGAATACTTATTTCTAGTAATTTTTTAGTAAACTTTACTAATTCAACAGCAAAAAGTCAGTATGTTATTCGAATTAGTAAACATTTTTACTAATTCAATTTTAGAGGGAAAGAAAAAAGTAAGTCATTAATTCAAATTAGTTAACTAATACAAATAGAAAATAAAATGAATTAGTAAAAATTACTTTACATATAAGTAAAGTTTTCTAATTTAATTCAGTCTTTTTTTCTCCATTTTGATATCCTTGGAAAAAATATATGGCTGAAAAAAGTTTATTTGGATCAAGTAAATATTTATTTGATTAAAGACAACTAGTTGGTTATTAGAATAAAATATATTATTGTTTAGTCAAAGTTTTTAGTTATAATTATTATTTTTAGTGAAATTTTTTAGTTATAATTATTATTTTTAGTTAAATTTTTTAGTTACAATTCTTATTTTTAGTTAAATTTTTAAGTTATAATTATTATTTTTAGTTAAATTTTTTAGTTATAAAACTTATAATTATTATTTTTAGACAAAATTATTATTTTCACTCTCTAAATCTGAATTAGTAGAAAGTTACTAATGAAATGGTGAAAAGTCGTCTACTAAATGATTTAGTAATAATTCTACTAACAATTAGTAAAATTTTACTAATTGTTAGTAAAATTTTACTAATTGTTAGTAAAACGTTACTAATTGATTAGTAGAATTCTACTAAAAATTAGTAGAACTGTTTTATTAATAGTCGATAAAACAGTTTCACTAATTCATTTAGTGAAAAAGTGACTTTCAATTAGTAGAATTCTACTAAAACATTAGTAGAATTTTACTAAAAATTAGTAATATTCTACTAATTAAAAAGGTGAAAAGTCGTTCATGAAAACTACTAAAAATTAGTAAAATTTTACTAATTCTTAGTAGAATTCTACTAATTCAGATTTAGAGAGCAGTTAAATTTTTTAGTTAAAATGATTACTTTGAGTTGGATTTTTTTTCAAATTAATAAACATTGGATGTTTGTGAATAATTCTTGTTTTATGAATAAAGACGATGAGCGTATGGGTCACATAAATGTAGATGGGCGACATGTATGTATATATATATATATCTTCTTTTAGTACCATGTCGAGATCGAATATCGTTCTTCTTCCGTGATTCTGGAACGCGCAGAGGACGTCGATTCGTTCCTTGCGAATTACGGGCTCACTTGGAAATTCATGGCCGACAACTCAGACGGAAGAATGGAGCAATTAATGGGCGTCATGAGTCTTCCCTGAGAAGCGTGCCGGACAATCTCCGTCTTTGGGTATTCGACCCTTCCCACTCTTTTGCGAACCACCCTCACCCCCTCTCGCCCCTCTTTTAAGCAGCCGAAGTGAGTTTCAATGGAATTCCCGTTTTCCAGAACGTGCCTGGACTCTCGAATCTTTTATATAGATATAGATATATATGTATGTATGTAAGACCCTGGTCCGATATCTCTCCAACAGGAAATATCGATCGTACACTAGCTCTTTTCATTCTTCTTCTTCTTCTTCTTCTACTTTTTGTTTTTTTTCTCTTTTTCTTTTATTTTCTTTTTCTCTTTTTAGAAAAGTTTCGTCATAATTTTGTGTGAGGAAAGAAGAGATTGCCAACTTTTGTTCTATTTGCAAATTGATTCCTTTAAAATTACCTGCGATAAATCTGTCCCTTTTAAATGTTATGAAAATCAATCTTGTAATTTTAAATTCGTATTAAGTTTTTAAATTGAAATTTTCGAAATATGTGCGCTTTTTTGGGAAAAGTTATTTTCCTTCGACAAAAAAGGCAAGTTTCGGAAAAAATTTAAGAAGGGGCTTTTGTATTTTTAAATATGTTATTAGTTTTGATATTAGTTTTGTAACTAAAAATTTATTTTTTTAAAGGAAATTTTTGTCTATTAGTTTAGTAGTAAAAGTCAAGTACAGTCTCAGAAATTGGAGTTTAAAATTTCTAGATTTTTAAACTTTGTATTTTATTAGTAACAATTTAGTGAAATAATTGTCAGTTATTAGTAAAATTTACTAAATAAACACGGTAAATTGTTAGGTATTAAAATAACACCAAAAAGGATTAAAATAATCCAATTTAGTGTTATTTTAATCCATTTTGGTGTTATTTTAATACCTAACGATTTACCGTGAAATGAAAAAAAGTTTGTCATCAATTCTCTTTAGTAATAACATTTTTACTAATTCAAATTAAATTATAAATACTCTGAATAAAAAATTTATTTGATCCGAAAAAACCGATTATTTGACTATTATCAAATAAATATTTACTTGAATCAAATTATTTTTATTTAAATCAAGTAAATTGTATTTAAGTCAAATAAACTGTATTTAAATCAAATATTTCAGTATTTGAAGCAAATATTATTTAATTGATTCAAATAAAAATTACTTAATTCAAGTAAATATTTACTTGATAATAGTCAAATAGTCGGTTATTTAAATAAAATAATTTTTTTTCAGTGTATTTAAAAATAAACTAGCAATCTAACGCGCGCTAAAGCGCGCGTCTAATACTTCGTTCTGTGATTTAGGCAATTTGAAATAAATATTTAAGTATTTCTTATAACGATCACCTAAATAAATAAAAAAATTTAATAATTTTCCTTCGTCATAAGAAAGTATTATTATAGTAATATTTTTAAATCTCTATTTGTTAATGTTTTTATGACCCTTACAAAAAAATATTTTCGTTTTACTACTAATTAGCATTTTTGATAATAAAAACTTCAAAACAATTTGACATTCCTAACCTATTGTTTTATTTGTGACGTCGAGAAAAAACGCCATATAAATATTAATATAACTTGCGTAACTAAACTAAGGGTATAACTTACGTAGTTTACGCAACGCACGCAATTTACGTAAGTAAAGTAACATACCCAAAAACGTAAGTTAGTTTACTATTTAGTTAGTTTACATTTTTTAGTTTACGTATGTTAGTTTACTTTATTGTTCTTACGTAAGTTATGTAAGTTAGTTAAGGAAATTTATTAGTAAATAATTAATTTATTAGTAAATACTAAAAATGTTAAACTTTTTTTAACCACCTGAACCGACAAATGGAGAAAACATTATACCCCCTTCTAAACCAAAAAGTGGGCATTACTTTCTTAACTATTCGTCTCTCTTTCACCCCCACTCTAAACTAAAAGGAAAAACAATACCTCCCTCCCTCTCTTTCTCTCTCTCACTGTGAACAGAATGTATAAGGAAAGACTAACTTAATATATATGGGCAATTCCACGGGAAAATTTTTCTACGACATTTTAGAATCGGTTAAACATATTTTTTTTTAGTTCTTGATAGAAAAATATGAAATACGTATTTTTTTATTTTTCCATATTTTCCAAAATTTTCGAGTTATGAATTTTCCGAAATTTTGGATTTTTTAAAAGTAGACCTTTTTTCAATAGCGTATAACTTTTAAAGTATTGAGTTTGGAAAAAAAGTTGTCAAAGAAAGAAAGTTTTAGTTTTTCGTCAACTTTTAAAACATTAAAAAAAAAAATTTTTCTGAACAATATAATTTTTTTAAAATTTGGGCGCAATTATTTATTATTATTTTTTTATTTATTTATACCTACCCATATATAGAAAATTTTCCAAAAAGATTCGAGATGGACCGACTCGTAGTTTTTCGTTCTATAAATTTTTTATAGAACGAAAACTATGAATTATAAACTAATAGCTTATAACTTTGAAAGTTTTGAGTTTAGAAAAAACTTGTCAAAGGAAGAAAATCTTGATTTTTCTTCAGCTTTTAAGTAATTTAAAAAAAATTTGTTTTTTGATAAACAAATTAGTTAAAAAATTTATAGGACGAAAACTATGGGTCGACCTATCTCGAATCTTTTTGGAAAATTTTTCTGTATATGGGTAGGTATAAATAATAAAAAAATAATAAAAAGTCTGATTGGAAATTGTCTTCTTACCATTTTAAAAGGAAATGTATCTTCTGAAGGAGATAAATCAATACGAGGAATAAAAACTATTTCACCTTTCAATCCTTCCAGTAATTATTTCTGCAGCAATAACGTATTTCAATAAAGATTTTACAACTAATCGAGTCCCATTACATAATCTCCTTGAACCAAATTCATATTTCTTAAAAGCATAATTACACACCCTATTTTAATGATAATTTATGGGGAGGCATACCATCTGGTGTTAAACTATTTAAAAATTCTACTGAAACAATATTATTTATATTTTTTTGCATCATCATCAGCTATATGTGAATCAACACTGTAATAAATTACTTCTTCTCCTTCTAGTTTTGACAAAATACGATAATTCATGTCTAATACTTCTGAATTAGTCAATGAAAGAATACAAGAAGAATAAAACATTTACATCATTTGGATTTATCGATGACCCATATATTTCTTCTATTAAATTCCTATTCGATATCAAATCTTGTGGAATTTCTAATACATCATTTTCTTTTTCAAACGTACTTTGAGGTTTGCCATCACCAACATTCAATAACCAATTTGAAAACTCTACTTGATTATCATGTAATCTAACGTTAACATTTAAAGATCTAGTTTCAAAGTATTGCCACAATTTACTATTTTTTTTACACAAACCTCAACAATTATGAGTGCGACTACCATGCGGAACAATTGGCAAGTTTGACTAAAATCACCTGAAAGCAAAATAACTTTACCTCCAAACGGTTTATTACATTTTGTAATGTCTCTTAACATGGATTCCATTGCTTGTAAAGCATATTTTGGGGCCATTGAAATTATCATCCCAAATAATAATTTTTTTGCACTCCTTAAAAGTTCAGCATGTTTCGACATTCCACTTATATTACATGTTGGAATCTTCATTTATTGGTATAGGGAATTTAAACATAGAATGTGACGTTCGTCCTCCTTTTAGAAGATTAGCCGCTATACCAGTCCAAGCAACTGATAAAACTACTATTTCCTCACTTTCGACTGTAGTAATAAGTGTATTATGTAAATAGCTTTTACCACTTCCTCCAGGCCCATCAGAAAAAAATATCTAACTACCACATTCATCATTATGTACGGCCATCATTACATCATTAAAAACTTGCCGCTGTTCATCATTCAAACTTTTGATTAGAGTATCAGCTTCATCTTTAAGCAATTGTAATGTTAACTCATTATCTTCCTTACTAACAGAATTATAATCTTCAAGAACTTTTAGATCGATATTTGGTAAACCAAATTGATTTAACGTAAATCCATGAAAATTAAATACTTCATTAATTAAAACTAATGATTTTTTGATGCGATACTTCTACAGGTAAATTATTATCAAAAATCATGTATACTTTAAACTTATTCCACAAATCAACAGCATTTACAGGCAAACCAAACACACATATATATGCAAATAAACGACAAAGTTCTTTAGGAAATTTCATACACACGGCTTCACTCAAACAATTATCCCACTCATTATCGTCTACCAACAAATTTTCTTGCACGTGCTGCTTCTGTATAAGTATTGTATGTAATACCTTCATATGTTCTCATATCTTCAAACGATTTAGCACCCCGTACATGAAGTAGTAACATTCTCAAGAAATATCTTTCAATATCTTTTGGACTTACAAAATACATTCGACAAAGTATGGGTTTATTAATTCGTTCTCTTCTTTTCCAAATTTTAGACGACTCAACAAAAACATACTTATGTGGTATTTCTGAATATAAATACTTTCGTGCAGCAGGATCTTCTCTATTTAATTGAAAACCATGCTGTTAACATTGTATTTTTGAATTTCTCAATTGCAGTTTGCTCCATTCCTTCTTGAAAACATATTGATTGTTGATTAGGCAAATGTACAGCTAATCTATACGTTGCATGTGATTGCTCGTGCATATTAAATTCGTGAAGTCTATGCATTGCTTTCTGGTGCACACATAGCGCGTATTTAAATAATTTTGAATTTCATCATAATGCATTACCTGATTGTCATCTTTATAACCTATTTATTGCACAATCATGACCTTTGTAACAATATTTGAACAAATATTTAATACCACCTATGCTACCACATGCTACAAACGTTAATATGACATGCAAATTTTTTTTACTTAAATATGGATTTTATGATACAAACCATCGAATTTGTCTGCAGTACATTTAATAGATCCATCTTTATTGTAAAAATAATAATTTTTTTACCATCATTTCTTCGTTTATATTCCGGAAAATTTTTTTGATTCATAATTTGTTTTTGAAGAAAATGGTTTAGGATAATTTTTCATACAAACTTTTGTTTCAGGATTCATACAAGGCGAATTTATGTTTTGTTTTTCCACAAGGTCCATGAATTTGAAACTGCTTTACAATATTAAAAAGTTCTGGATTCTTCTCTTCATCAGGAATTTCTGCACATATTATTTTATCTACAATTTCTGCATCACGAATAGCAAATTCTTTCTGTAAAAAGACAATTAAGTGTATATGAGGCAATCCACGCTTTTGAAATTCTATTACATATATATATGCAATGACTGGTCCAAAAATTTGTTTATCTTTTAATTCACTCATTAACTCTTTTACTTTACTTTTTGTTGAAAAACTCTAGCAACAATATCTGGTCGATCAGATGCAGTTTCACAATCCAACAAATTTTCTGTAATCTCACGCCATTTTGGATTGCATGTCATGTAATAAATAAATCTGGTTTTCCAAATTCTTGTACTAATCTCATAGCATCCATAAAAACACTGTTGATAATATCGTGGTCCTCCAGTAAATGTTGATGGTAAAATAGTAATTCTCCCCGCTCGAACATTCTCTTCTTTTGCTTTATTATGTAAATTAATCCATTAATCCACAATACATTTCCACTCGAAATTTAGTTTGATTTAAATAATTTATAGCTCATAACGCCCCACCTTCTACTTTTTGACCAAATATCAACTATAAATTGTTGACTTAATTTTCCCATTTGTATACATGGATTTAATGTTCCTCTATAAGAAAGGCGATACATATAAAATTGTAAAGCATAACATTACGAACACTATAATTTGCTTGATGTTTACTGTCCATCCTCGATCACCTAAGGGAAACATTAAAGGATATATCATAGGATCAGCGTTTGCACTAAGAATGAAATTGGAATACTTTCAGAACCTTTTGGATGTAATACATATATCACGTTCCACTGGAGGTTCACCATTTTCACTGACAAATACGACTGCTACTTCATTACAGGATGGAGCATTAAATTTTTTTTGATTTAATGACCTATCGCGTTTGATCCACATTTGAATATCTCTTACAGGTTTATTTTCCAATTTTGCTCTAGTTTCTTCTTCTAATTCTACTTCTCTCATCATTTTAAATCCTTCTGCATATGGACTAACATTGCCTTAGTAATTTATCTATTCCTCTAATAATGATGGCAAACATTTTTTATTCGATTCTTTTTTAATCGTTCTGACACTGCTTCATTAGTATCAAGAATATATAGCTGGCCAGATTTTAGACTGTCACCATCATTAGGATGAAGAGCATATGTATTATGATACACTTGTCCATGTATACGAAAAACATAAGGACCATTTCCTTTAGGAATTTCCAATTTAGCACCCATACTGGCAAAAGCAGAAGAACTATTTATAAGAACGAATATTTTCCCTAAAATTTTTACCTTCAGAATTGGAATCATTAGTAAATTTTGTAAATAAATTGGATAGTCACTTAAATCGTCTAATTTTTACTTTTCCCTTATGACAACAACTACTAAATTTTTTATCTGATGGTCTTTCACACATAAAATGTAATGCACACAAAAGACGCACTTAATATCCATCAAACCCCAAAATAATTTTGTTCAAAATTTACATTCATCAAAAAATTCAGGAGAAATAATTCCAACTCCTAATGTTTCTAATAATTTTATTACGTTTTTTATTCATTAAGTTGTTTATTTGGTGCTGCTGCTTTTTTAACATCCGTTTCCAATGCTAATTTAGTCTTCTTACATTTCAAATTTCTTTGTTGACGAATTTCCCTTTCATTCTCCGTTTCAGAAGGGAATTTTCTTTTTTGACGATCATTCATTTTATCATCCGACTCTGAAGATAATTTTTTGGTTTTAGATTTCAAATTATTTTCTTTTCGATTTATAGTTTCAAACTCTGTTTCTAAAACTAATTCTTTCTTTTTATTTTCTAAATTTTTTTTTTTACTTTTTTTTCCATCATCAGTTTCTAAAGATAATATTCTGTTTTTATTTTTATATTTTAAATCATTTTGTAGACGTTTTTTCTTTTCATCTAACGTTTCTGTTTCTCAACAACGTTTTCTCAATCTATCATTCTCTAATCTAATAATTCTCTGATCATATGTTTCTTCAAGCCTTGCTGTCCTTTTTCTTTCTCTATTTTTTATTGCATGAAGCATCTTTTTATCATTTTCTTTATTGATATCTAAATATTCTGTTGAACATTTTCTGGCATATTAGTTGTTATAATATTAATAACAGTATTTAAAAAAGAATTTCGTTTTTTAGGTACAAGTTCTGTTCTTCGATCTTTAAAAAGACACTCCCAATCATACTCGATAATCATACGTCTAACGTTGGATGCTCTTACTGACGGAAAAACAGTCAAAGTGTTCTTTTCAAACATTTCTTTTAAATGAATTCTCATTGCGCCACATTCGCGAATATAATTTAAATTATTCGGCATTACATTAAAATATAATGATGTCGCAAATGCTATTGAATATACTACACAATCTACACTGCCATTTGGCTGTTGATCAACAGCTACATAAACTACTGAAGGTTTAAAAGAATATAGTCTATTTAAATATGTTTTTGATCATCATTTAAACAACCTTTATTCTGACTGTCAAAAATATAAATTTTTTCTCCATCGTAAAAAGTACATATCCAATGGCCATAATTCAGCAAACCAATAAAAAGTATTTGAATATGCTTTTCACCTTTTTGAATTGGAATAATATTGTCAAGACTATATAAATATAAAGTACTTTGCATATTGAAAACAGAATTTGAAACATTTTTTAACAATTTGGCAAATTCATGTATGTGATCATCCGTTAACCATCCATCTTCATTCTCTATAATTTTAAAATCTGTTTTACTTATTGTAATACAACTTTCTTTGTTTGCCATATTTTTGTAATTTATTAGTCTTATAGAACTCATAAACTCATATAAATACTTATCAACTTTCGCATATATCTCATAAATCGCATATATTGTTCATAGATCTCATGTATATAAATCATAAATCTCATATATATATATATATATATATATATATATTATAATTCTCATATGTAACTCATAAATCTCATAATTACTCATATTTTCATTTTCATGTAAAATATAAACATAAAATAACAAAAATATATAATTATATTCACTACGTATCACATTTCACATTAAGAAAAAATCACTGCATCTCACTCATTACAACTTAAACGTCTATTAACAGTAACAGAAAAATAAATTTTATAAAAATAACTTCTAACACACAAATTTTTTATTCAAAAACTATCACACTTTAAACATAAATCACAAAAAATTAACAACAAAACATAATCAAATGCGCTGAATATCACAACTTGCACTAAATAACAAACTATTATTTTTATTGTTATAAGAAATAACTTATAATTAAATCACTAGTTATAAGATTTTGTAATTAAATTACAAAATCAGAAAAAAAAATCACAAATTTCACGTTAAACAAAATTTTTCACTTCACAGCTGAAATTCATATATTAAAGATTCCCTTAAAAGTAAAAAGACCCCACTTTATTTTTTTCTGCACTGTCACTGAGAGATGGAAAATTATATACCAATAAGGAAAACATTACGCCCTTTGGTATTTTCGCTTAAATGCAAAAGTCCCCACTTATCTCGCCCCTACTACCATTCTTGTACTCACTCCTTCTACCTGTCACTGTGAATAAAGAAAACCATGATGCCCAAGCCCAAAAAGTAGGCGTTACTTTCTTAACTATTTGTCTCTCTTTCACCCCTACTTCTAATTGAAAGAAGAGACGATACTTCCCTCTCTTTCTTTTTATCATGCTTTCTCTCTCATACTCTGACAGACAGAATTTCAGACTACGGACTTTAATATAGTTAATTTAATTAAATTACCTTTTTGATTAAATAAACAAGTTACAATTTGTTAAATTAATCGTTTATTTGAATCAAGTAAATATTTAGTTGATAATAGTCAAAGTATCGGTTATTTCAATCAAATAATTTTTTTTTCAGTGTAGTTAAAATTTAATTAAATTACCTTTTTGATTAAATAAAGAAGTTAAAATTTGTTGGATTCATAAAAATACACTAAAAGAAAACTTAATTTACTTAAATAATTTATTACTTGTCTATTATTGAATAAATATTTACTTCAATTAAATTATTTCTTTGAGTCCATGAAATTGCATTGTTTCACTGAAAGCAATTTTTTTTTCAATTCGAAAATAAGAAGTTGACTAAAAAAATTATATTTCTGAATGCAACGTATTTTATTATTGAATTAAACAAAAATTTTAATAAATGAAATATATTATCTATTGAATCAAAATTATTATGTTTAATTCAAAATAATTTTTTGTTGAATGTATAACAAAGAAAATTCTGTTTGATTCAAATATATTGTTTTCTCAGTGTTTTTGAAGTGGTGACTGATTTTTTGCTTTTTAATTTGCCAATTTTACTAATAATTTTAGGAATAATTAGAAATTTTTAAAACTAATTTATTAATCAAATTTACTAATTCAAAAGCAAACTGTCAATCACTAATTTTTAAATCATTTAAATTAATTTATATTTGGAAAGTGAAATTAAATACTTAACTTACTAGAAAAATTGAATTATAAATAGTAATTTTTACAAACTGAAATAAATTTAAAAGAAATATTTTTATTAATTTTTACTCAACTTTCTGACTTTTTGCTTATGAAACAGTAAATTTTATTAATAAATAGTCATTTCTACTCATTTATTAGACATAGATAGTAATTTATAAGAAGAATTTAATAACTTTTGTTCTATTTGTAAATTGATTTCTTTAAAATTACATCATAAAATTTTAATATTTTTTTTGAATTTTTTGTAAATTAGTAGTAAAAGTCGAATATAGTCAGACATTAGAATTTAGAATTTTTGTATTTTAAAACTTTTCTTAAAAATTTTTCTTCTTTAAAAGCCTTATTAGAAGGGTTTAAAGTTTTGCAAGTGTCAAGTAGTAGAAAGGAATTTTAGTCAGACATTAGAATTTTTAATTGTTTTCCTATTTTAAAACATTGTATTTTTAAAATTTGTCTTTATTAAAAAAAGCCTCTTTTAACAAAGTTTGAAATTTTTTGAATAAAGTAGTAAAAGGAAATTTTAATAATTTTTTTAAGGGCTTGAAATTTTAGAAAATTAGTAGTAAAAGTAAGTTAAAGTCAGGGATTAAAATTTAGAATTTTTTAATTTTTTAAAATATTGTATATTGTTTAATTTTTTTTCTTTAAAAGCCTCATAAGCAGTGCTTAAAATTCAGTTAATATTGTTGTACAAAAAAATTCTAGTTAAATTGGAAATTTTTCAGTATTAGTAGTAGAAATCATTTATCGTCAGACATTAGAATTGAAAATGGTTTTTATACTTCAAAATATTGTATTTTTTAATTTTTCCTCTTGCAAACCCTCATGAGCAGTGATTAAAATTTTACGAATATTGTAGTCAAAAATAATTTTGAGTTGGACTGGAAATTTTTTAGTATTAGTAGTAAAAATCATTTCTCGTCAGACAGTAGAATTTTGGACTATTCGTGTACTATAAGAAAATTTTGCATATTTTGAATATTTTTATTTTCAAAAGCACTATTTGCATAGTTTGATATTTTTTTATTTTTAAAAGCACAATTTGCAGAATTTGAAATTTTTATGTAACGCTAAATTTTTTAGACAAATTTTTTTATTGTTTTTTTATACAAAGTTTTGTCTTGTATTTTCTACTGAAAAGGACAATTTAAAAAATTTTAGTTAATTAATAAATTAAAATGGACAAACTTTTGAATTGATTTTTTTTTAGTTTTTTGAGTTGATTATAATTAGCGCTTTTTTTAGAAGGACGTTTTTCTGAAATTGTATAAGAGTTTTTGGTAATTTTGAATTTTTTGATCAGTAGTGAAAGATTAGTCAAGTTTTAACATTTTAATTCAAATAAATTTTTTTTTTTCGAATAAATTTCTTTAAAATTTTTTTTAATGTTGTTTATTGTGTGAGTGTGATTAGTAAAGAACAGTTACAGTTAAACAGTTATCAGTCGAAATAGTAAATTCCCCTCCGATAATACCATTTAAAAAATAATTTCATTTTTCTTTTTTCTTTATATATCCATTTTGAGAGAACGATAAAAAAATTAAATTAAAAGCAATTTTGTCCTATTTTTATTTTTTATTATTATTTTATTATTCGAGTTTATTGTGTGGTAAGTCTGTTCGTGATGTTTGCATTAAAGTGTACTTACACTGGTTTTACTCGAATATATATAGGAGGAGAACACCTGGTCGCTAACGAACTACCTCTGATAGCTTAATGTATCTTAAAAATGTGCCGCTCGATAAACTTTGTAGGTGCTTGAAAAATAAGAGAAAAGTGACAAGAACGGTAAAAACATAAAAAAGAAGGAGTGAGAGAGAGAGAGAGAGGAAACGAACAAAAGAAAATAAACCGAGTCTCAGAGGCAAAAAAAAGACAAGTTAGATGACACTTAAATTTCTAGACTCATTTTTCAAAATAATAGATGATAGTTTTATAAATTGTAATTAAATATGGGCGAAAAAAATTCATCTATTATGAGAAAGAGACTTTTTTCTTCTTTAACTTTTCTATTTTTTAATACTCTTCTGTTTTAATAATGAGTGATATTATCGCATTTTATAATATTGCCAGTCGGGTAATTATAATATGTAATTAAAAAAAAAAAAATTCTGATATTAAAACTGTCGATAAGAAAATTAATATCGTTCTTTCAATATTTAAAATTAAAGTTAATTGGAAAATTTTAATTAAGGCGTATTTAATTATAAAAATTGCTAATCTAAATTTGTAATTATTTTTTATATATTATATACGGGGGTTATTTAAGAATTTATGAAAATTACTTTCGATGTCGTGAATTTTAATTATCTCGTGAATTTATTTTTAATCTTGATTTTTAGAGCTATAGAGTGGTATTTTTTTCTTTAGATTTTTTAATCGTAAGTTTTTTTTTCGATTGCGATGATCGCTTAAAAAGAATGGTTTGTTTGAATATTTTTTGATTTTTGAATCGCAATTTTGTTGCTGCAAAATTATTAATAAATTCTCACTACTGCATTGAAAACAAAATTTAATTGATTCAAATAAGTGATTAATTGACTGTTATCAATTTTAGCAATTAAATAATTAATTGAATCAAATAATATTTAATAGTCAATTAAATAGTTCAGTTCATATTTACTTTACACTAAAAAAAAAAATTTATTTGATTCAAATAACCGTTTATTTGACTATTATCAAATAAATATTTACTTGAATCAAATGATTTATATTTGAATCAAATAAATTGTATTTGAATAAAATATTTCAGTATTTGAGGCAAATATTATTTAATTGATTCAAATAAAAATTATTTGATTCAAGTAAATATTTATTTGATAATAGTCAAATAATCGGTTATTTGAATAAAATAATTTTTTTTCAGTGTAAATACTGAAGTTATTGATTCAAATGTCATTTAATTCATTTTATTAAATATTATTTGATTTAAGTAAATATTTAATTGATAATAGTCAATAATTCGATTATTTGAATCAATTAAATTTTTTTTTAGTGTGTAAAAAATTTGAATTTTTGATATTTTATCTGTGTGACTATTGGCTAAATATACGAAATTTTGTGAAGTATGGTAATTAGACAGAAAAACCCAAAAAATGATGAAAATTGGAAAAATTAAAATTAATAAAGTTGAAACCGAGATTCAAGGAAAATGTGTCCGAATTTTCAGGACAGAAAAAAACGTCCCACGAACCAAAAAGGCAGCAACTGGAGTAAAACGCGATAAAAGGATTCTAATTCACTGAATTGAGAGTCAGTTCACATTCAATATAATCGATCTTATTTGCAAGTGAATCAGCCATAGTCAATTCAGAGAGTGTTGTGTGTGTGTGGAATCGAAGAGAGTTGTGACGCATTCAAACTAAATGGATGAGAAATGGAAAGGGTTAATTTTCCTTCTTCTTCCTTTTTTTAGCCAACCCTTCTAACACGATTTATCCCCTCACCCCCACCCCCTCTCTCTTTCTCTACAACTCTCGTCTTCTTTAAGCATTCTCTCCATAGGAAAGCTTCGCAAAGATCCAACTCAACACTTTCAACGCTAAACCACAGTGACCTCGAAAACGTTTTCCTTTAACTCACTATTTCTCAAAACCCATGTTTAACAAGATTTTCCACCAAGAATTTCCTGCCTGTAAGCTAAAAGCCTCGTTTCTCTTTTCAACTTGAAGGAAAAGGTGTGTGCGCGCCACTCCTTTTTGTACTTGACATGTGTGTGTGTGTGTTGTAAACCGCGCGCTTTAATCGACACAACAACCAATGGTGCCCCTCACCGTTAAACAAATACTGTCGCTCTCTCGAAATCACAAAAGACTGGGGTTGCTAATTTTCAACCAAAGCAATATGATTAAAATTTACCTTAATATAATGAAAGACAAAAGGGTGTCGAAACAACGAAATTTTAGAATTACCTTAATTTGTATTAATTTAAAAAAAAATTATTCATTTCAAATTTTAAAGGAATCGCTATAAATTAAATTCTCCCCTCGAAAAAAATTTATTTATTGCAGACAAAATACAATGAATATTTATTTGATAATATAGTCAAATAATCGTTTATTTGAATCAAGTAAATATTTATTTGACAATATTGAAATAGTCGGTTATTTAAATCAAGTAAATATTTATTTGCTAATAGTAAATAACAGAAATTTAGAATAACCTTAATTTTTTCTACACTGAAAAAAAATTTATTTGATTCAAATAACCGATTATTTGTCTATAATCAAATAAATATTTACTTGAATCAAATAATTTTTATTTGTATCAATTAATTAGTATTTGCTCCAAATACTGAAATATTTGATTCAAATACAATTTATTAGATTCAAATAAAAATTATTTGATTCAAGTAAATATTTACTTGATTATAGACAAATAATCGGTTATTTGAATCAAATAAATTTTTTTTTCAGTGTATTAATTTCAAATTTTGAAGGAATCGATAAATTAAATTCTGCCCACGAAAAAAATTTATTTTTTGCAGACAAAATACAATTTATATTTATTTGATAATAGTCAAATAATCGTTTATTTGAATCAAGTAAATATTTATTTGATAATAGTGAAATTTTCGTTTATTTGAATTAGGTAAATATTTATTTGCTAATACTAAACAACGAAATTTAAAATTACCTTAATTTTTTTTATTAATTTCAAATTTTGAAGGAATCGATAAATTAAATTCTCCCCTCGAAAAAAATTAATTTTTTGCAGACAAAATACAATTAATATTTATTTGATAATAGTCAAATAATCGTTTATTTGAATCAAGTAAATATTTATTTGATAATAGTGAAATAATCGTTTATTTGAATCAAGTAAATATTTATTTGATAATAGTAAACAATGAAATTTATACCCAGAGAAAATTATAATTTAAACCAAGTATATTTTATTTGACTTAAATAAACGTATATTTGTCTCAGAACCAACTAGACTTTTTATTTGCTTTAAACAAAATTTATATTTGACATAAGTAAAACATATATTTGAGTTGAATACAATTTTATTTAAAATAAATAAAATTTATTTGAAACAAATAAAAAGTCTAGTTGGTTCTGAGACAAATATACCATTTCTCTGGGTGTAGAATTACCTTAATTTCTATTAATTTAAAAAAATCTATTAATTTCAAATTTTGAAGTAATCGATAAATTAAATTCTCCCCTCGAAAAAAAATTAATTTTTTGCAGACAAAATACAAGAAAATATCCTTTGCAATTTTTTTTTGCCTCAATTTCAGTCATTTTTACATTCTTCTTCTCTTGTTATTCAAATTTAGAGAGTTAGTTTGGTTTTTACAGTAGCGATTAAAGGAATAGGTTTTTTAATTTTGAATGAATTTTTTTTTAATTTCTCCTGGTGTAAATTTAAAAGAGTTTCAAGTAGCGTTGGTACTAAACCGTTATTTTCTTTCGACAAAAAGGAAGGGTTGGCAAAAATTTAAGAGGGAGGTTTTTGTATTTAAATATTATTGGTTTTTTTTTAATATTATTAAATTTTTCAATAGTATTTTTAATATTATATTTAAATATTAGTTTTATAACTAACAAAGTATATTTTTTAAAGGAATTTTTTTTGTATTAGTAGTAAAAGTCATTGGAATTGGAACTAGAAATTTTTATATTTTTAAATTTTGTATTTTATTAGTAACAAATTAGTAGAATAATTACCAGTTACTAGTAAAATTTATTAATTTAAAGGCCAAAAAAATTTGTCACCTATTTTTATTAGTAAACATTTTTATTAATTCAAATTGAATTAAATACATTGAATAAAAAATTTATTTTATTTAAATAACCAATTGTTTGACTATTATCAAATACATATTTACTTGAAGCAAATAATTTTTGTTTGAATCAAGTAAGTTGTATTTTAAGTCAAATATTTCAGTATTTGAAAAATTTTTATTTAATTGATTCAAATAAAAATTACTTGATTCGATTCAAGTAAATATTTATTTGATAATAGTCAAGTAGTCGGTTATTTGTATCAAGAGAATATTTATTTGATAATAGTCAAATAATCGTTTATTTGAATCAAGTGAATATTTATTTGATAATAGTGAAATAATCGTTTATTTGAATCAGGTAAATATTTTTTTGCTAATAGTAAACAACGAAATTTAGAATTACCTTAATTTCTATTAATTAAAAAAAATCTATTAATTTCAAACTTTGAGGGAATCGATAAATTAAATTCTCCCCTGGAAAAAATTAATTTGTCCAACGCCTTCGGGGAAATGGAGTCATTGTGCACTAGGCACCAGTGGAGAAATGTACCTCATATCTCCACTGGCCGTTTGTCCAGTGGAGAAATGTACCTTATATCTCCACTGGCCGTTTGTCCAGTGGAGAAATGAGCGGTGAAAAGAGTAAAGGCACATTATGTGTGGTTATTTCGGTTCCATATCACTATAAATAAATCATAAAAATCTATTCTAATTTGCTTTAACTTTGTTAAATTTTGTCCTAAATAAGTAATTTATAACTAAAAATTAAAATTTTGAAAAATTAATTGTATTATTAATACATGGAGAGAAGAGTTACAGTTGTGACAACTAAACACGTTTAGTAGCAAAAATACATGGAGAGCGATAGTAGCGCCCCTGGCAGTTTAGTTCCTGTTTAGTTACTCTGACTGAACGTACAGTCGTTCCTACTATTATATAGTAGATGCGACTGTTATTTTTGTCCGTCGAAAATTAACTAAACTGTTTAGTTATCAGAACTGAACCGACAGTCGCCTTCACTATTCTCTTCTCTCCGTGTATGTTAAGTTCTGACAATAAATGAATAAAATTATTATAATTAGTATGAAAAATTAATAGAAAGTGTTTTTCAGTTGTTGGACAAAGTAATATGTGCAATTCGTGGCGAACAGCGATTTTCGCTCGCATGATTGCTGCTCTCGCTGCGCTCGAGCAGCAAACTTCAAGCTCGCGAGAAATCGCCCTTGTTCTCCACTCGTTGCACAATATACTATTTTTGCAGACAAAATACAAGAAAATATTCTTTGCAATTTTTTTTTGCCTCAATTTCAGTCATTTTTACATTACCTGGTAGTAAATTTAACTAATTTGTCATTAAAACGATTTCATTAGGAAAAATATTAGTAATTGAATCAGTAACCGACTTTTTGCAATTTTTTTTGTTCTCAATTACATTACTAATTACTTCGAAGTAAATTTAGCTAATTTGTCATTAAAACAATATTTCATTAGTAAAATATTAGTATTTGAATCAGTGACTGACTTTTTGCTACTTTTTTGTCTTTTTTTTTGTAATTCAAATTTAGAGCATAAGTTTTTTTACTCTCTAAATTTTTTAGTTTTGGTTTTACATTAGCGATTAAAGGAATATAATATTGTTTAATTTTTAAGGATATTTTTTTTCTTTTAATTTCTCCTGGTGTAAATTTAAAAAAAAGTTTGAAGTAGCGTTGGTACTAAACCGCGTATATCTAACTCTTTTGCTCTTTTTATTTTTTTTTTCGATTTTTGTTTCCCCCCTCGACTCTTTTATTAGAACGTCCGCGTCCGCCTCTTGCTGACATCTTTTTATCAAGTTCCCTTATCCGTGAAAGTCTTCTCTCTCGGTAAATGAAAATCCAAGGAACAAGATTGATTAAGCAGGATCACCGGAGTCGTAACTCCCGTCCCATGATCCGTCGCATCCTCCACTGAAGGTAGTAATTGCCATAGGATGAGACATCGATCCTGGCCGGTTTTTCAGAGATATTATGTAGTAACGATAAGAAGACCCCGAACTCTTATCAAAAGCGAAAAAGATCTATATATATAGCGAGAGAGAAAGAGAGAGAGAGAGAAAGAAAAAAAAATTAAAAGAGAGAAAGAAAAAAAAATTAAAAGGAAGGGAAAAAGAGAGAAAGAAAAAAAATTAAAAGAGAGAAAAAAAATTAAAAGAGAGGGAAAAAGAGAGAAAGAAAAAAAATTAGAAGAGAGGGGAAAAGAGAGAAAGAAAAAAAATTTAAAGAGAGGGGAAAAGAGAGAAAAAAAAATTAAAAGAGAGGGAAAAAGAGAGAAAGAAAGAAATTAAAAGAGAGGGAAAAAGAGAGAAAGAAAAAAAAATTAAAAGAGAGGGGAAAAGAGAGAATAAAAAATTAAAAGAGAGGGAAAAAGAGAGAAAAAAAGTAAAAGAGAGAAGGGGGTAAAAGAGAAACAGAGATAGAAAAAGAGAGTGAAAAAAGGAGAGAGAAAAAGGGAGGAAAAGAATAAAAGAGAGTGATAGAGAGAATAAGTGAAAAAGTAGGAGAGAGTAAAAGAGAAAGAGAGAGAGAGAGAGTAAAAAAAGGAGAGAGAAAGAGAGAGGAAAGGAGTAAAAGAAAAAAGGAGAGAAAGAGAGTAAAAAAAGGAGAGAGAAAAAGGAAGGAAAGAAGTAAAAAAAGAAGAGAGAAGAAGGAAGGAAAGGAGTAAAAAAAAGAGGGAGAGGAAGGAAGGAAAGCAGTAAAAAAAGAAGAGAGAAGAAGGAAGGAAAGGAGTAAAAAAATAGAGAGTAAGAAAGAAAAAGAGAGAGAAGAGAGAGATAGAGAGAGACTAAGAGAGAAAAAGACAGAGAGACTAAAAGAGGGAAAGAGTAAAAAACAAGGAAAAAGAAAATAAGCGAGAGGCAAAGAGTTAGAGAGAAGAAGGAGAGACTAAGAGAGAAAAAAAGAGAGAGAGAGAGACCAAGAGAGAAGGAGCGTCCTGCCCCTAGAGGGGGGATAAGAAGATATTATACGTATAATGACAGAGATGAAATTGGTTCATCGAGTTTACAAAGGTCTTTTGCAGCCACAGTCCGGATTTATTCTTTTATAATAGATACTCGCGCGCAGTAATAAAGGAATGTTGAGAGAAAGAAAGAGAGTTAGAGAGAGAGAGATGAAGAGAAAGCGAAAGAAAGACGAAAGAAAGGAGAATTCACTTAACTCACTTGTCCAGAACTCTTCAACCGTGAATAATCTTCTCGTTTGTCAGCCGCACTTATCCCATTGCAATCCACTTCTTTCAACATATTTTCAACTGCGTGTACAATGTCGATTCGCTATTGGATAATCGTTTGATCTTTTCATTTGAGGATATTGTCTCTTTAATGTCGCTAATTATATCTACTAATAACTTCAATTACCTTCTCTATTGGAAGGTGAATCTTTTTTTTTTTATTTTTCTCTCTCAAAAAAAAGATAGAAGACCACAGATTTTTTCTCTTATTACTAAACTTTAATTTTTATTAAATTTTAATAAAATAAAATTTTTTTTATAAAATGAGATTTTTTTATAAAATTAGATTTTTTTATAAAATTAGATTTTTTATTAAATGTCTTGTAGGGTTTTTTTTCATTTTTCGTTTCGTTTTTCGATTCATTGGAAAGCAAAATCTGCAGGAAAAAAATTTTCTCCTGGAATAATTACAAAATTCACTATATTAGCGAAATTTTTAGTTTAAAGTAAGGAATACTTTCGCTATTTCAGGGAAAGTAGGCGCTGTTCCAGTCAAAGGTATTTTTTCGGTGTACCTTCTTACTTTTTGCGTCAGTTAAAAATCATGGTTTTTTAACTGAATTTTGAGAAAACAATTTATTTTAGTCAATTATAATTATTTTTGATATACAGTCAAGGGAAAACTATCTTTGAATTAAAAATAATAATTTTGATTCAATAGGTACTAAATTTGATTCAATAAAATTTTTCTTTTATTCAATAACGAAATACGTTTCATTTAAATATACTTTTTCGGTTGACAACTTATTTTTGAATTAAAAAAAAATTTCGACTCAGTGAAGAGCAGTTTTGCTTCTAAAATAGTTCAAAATAACTGGTTTTTAGTAAAAAAAAAAACAAATTGAAAAATTTGTTAAACATTTGACTAACTAAATATTTAAATCGGTGGAAAAAAATTTTTACTGAAACATTAGTTATTTTTAACTGATAAGTAGTTATTTTTAACTATTTATGTGGAGAAATATTACTATTTGAATTAATAACGGACTTTTTTTCTTCAAAATTGCATTCATTAAAATTGAATCAGTTAAAAGTAAGTAATTTGATAGCAAAAAGTCAATAACTGATTCAAATAGTAAAATTTTAGTAATAAAATAGTTAATGATGATAAATTATTACTTATATTAACTTCTGGGTTATGTAAAAATGTCTTAAATTTGTAGTAACTAATTTAATTAGTAAAATTTAACAATTTTTTTTAGTTATTTTTTCAAAATTGACTACTTTTTTAGTTATTTATTTACTAATAATTAGTTTACTAATTAAAAAAATATTTAAAAAAATAAAAAATAGTCAAATTCGATTATATTTTAGTTACTTGTTTACTAATAGTTATTATTATTATTACTATTAATGATTTTAATTTCAATATTAGTAGTAAAATATATTTTGAGTCAGACAGGAATTCGATAATTTTTTTCTTTTAAGTAGTAAACAAATGTTTTAGTCAGACTTACGGAACATTTTCAGTAAAGAACATTTTTTGTCAGACGAGATGATTTTTAAAATAGTTGAAAAATTTTTTTCACGGATAATGGACTTTTTTGGAATTAAACCAAAATTTGTTTATCTACTGGACAATTTAAGTTTTTATATTCAGTTTTTTAAGGACTTTTTATAATCTAGTGCTTTTTAGTTGTATTAAGTGCAAAAAATGCAAAAATGTTGACTTAGAGTAAAAGTTAACTGGCAAATTACAGTTTTGTCAGACTGTGTTTTGTATTTGCGTTTTATTTGCAAAAATTTTTATAAAGTCGTTAAGAGTACAATTTAAGTAGTACAATTCGCGTTTGGTCAGACATTGCATTTTATTTGCATAAAAATAAGAAATAATTTGAGTTAAAGTAAAATTTAAGTAGTAAAATTCGGTTTTAGTCAGTCAAAGACTTTTATTTGATTAAAAATAACAGAAAGGTTGTTTAGAGTAAAATTTAAGTAGTAAAATTCGTATTTAGTCAGACAGTTCATTCTATTTTCGTAAAAATAACAGAAAGGTTGATTAGAGTAAAATTTAAGTAGCGAAATTCGGTTTTAGTCAGACAGTTTCTTTTATTTTTAACAATTGCAAAAAATAGTTTGAGTTGAAGTAAATTTTTCGAATTTTTTTCTTCATTTTATTACCTGTATTAGCAATGAATAATTCCACTATTAATATTAATATCAGTTTTTAAAAATAAATTCAAGCGAGTTGGAAAATTATTTCTTATTTTCAAGTGACGCACACTCGACATATAATAAATTATTTACAAACTATCAATCACTTCGCTATTTATATTTTCAATTTTGCAGAAAAAAAATTCCCCCGCACAATTATTATTAGTTGATAAAGATTCGTATTTGATTGAATTTTTATTTAATACTAATAATGTGATACATATTTCGTGAAATGAATTTCAAGAGATGAAAATAGAATTATTTGAAATTTGATTTTTTTCCATTTCTGTATTATAAATTATTTATAAATTTATTTTTTTACACTACACTTTTTACAATTAGGATTTTTTCGTGATTTTCTCTATTTGAATTATAGAAAAATGGGTGAATTTAGGCTTTTTCGTTTATGCATTATAATGTTACAAATATAATTGCCAGCAACATGATGCATGGAATAACAAGCTACACGTTTCTCTAAACTCAAACCACAGACGTTGGGGTTACATGACAACCCAGATAATACGGAAATGTACATTGAAAGAGACAAATTTCGATGATAAAATAGTGAACCGAGGTTTGAATGAGTTGAATACAATGTGACATTGCACACGCAAATGGGATTGCAAATATGATTTATTTTTGATTAAATATAAATTGAATTAATTACCGGTCAATATAGATTTAAACATATATATATATATATTTCAAAGTAATAGGATGACCGCAATTTTCCACAAAATCCACATTCAAAGTTGGCCAAATTTTCAACGACTTTTTAACATATATTTCGTGATATTATATCTCTCTAATTTTCCCTTTTTTGGTGTTTAAATTCGAATATTATTTTTCCTTTTTGTTCCACTTTTGGAAATGGAAATAAAAAATTTTTGGTCGATTAGAATTTATTTTATTTTATTTTCTATTTGGAAAATACTGAAATAGAAGAAGAAATAGGATTAAAATTTTATTTCTATTCTGAATTTATAGAGGAATATTTTGTTCGAATCAAATTTTAATTTTAGAAATAATATTATTATTTATTTTTTATTTTATCTAGTTTTTGTATTATTTAGATTTTATTTTTTTATTTTATTATTTTATTTTTATTTTTATTTTTGGAATATTAAGAAAATTTTCGTTCGAATTTAATTAGAATTTAGAGAATATGTTTTTAGAATCAGAAAAATGAAAAACGACTAAAGATATTTAGTTTTTATTCTATTTATATTTTGGTAATAATAAGAAAAAAATTTCGTTCGAATTTAATTTAAAATTAGAAAATATTTTATCAGAATGAGAAAAATGAAAAACGACTAAAATTATTTAGTTTTTATTTTATTATTTAGATTTTATTTTTTTATTTTATTATTTAGATTTTATTTTTTTATTTTATTATTTAGATTTTATTTTTTTATTTTTATTATTGGAATAATAAGAAAAATTTTCGTTCGAATTTAATTTAAATTTAGAGAATATGTTTTTAGAATGAGAAAAATGAAAAACGACTAAAGATATTTAGTTTCTATTTTTTTTATTTTTGGAATAATAAGAAAAAATTTCGTTTGAATTTAATTTAAAATTAGAAAATATGTTATCAGAATGAGAAAAATGAAAAACGACTAAAAACATTTAGTTTTTATTTTATTATTTAGATTTTATTTTTTTATTTTATTATTTAGATTTTATTTTTTTATTTTTATTATTGGAATAATAGGAAAAATTTTCGTTCGAATTTAATTTAAATTTAGAGAATATGTTTTTAGAATGAGAAAAATGAAAAACGACTAAAGATATTTAGTTTCTATTTTTTTTATTTTTGGAATAATAAGAAAAATTTTCGTTCGAATTTAATTTAAATTTAGAGAAAATGTTTTCAGAATGAGAAAAATGAAAAACGACTAAAAATATTTAGTTTTTATTTTATTATTTAGACTTTATTTTTATTTCTATATTTTTGGAATTATAAAAAAACTTTTCGTTCGAATTTAATTTAAATTTACAAAATATGTATTTTAGAAATAGAAAAATGAGGGAATTTGGAAAATAACTGGAATTTTGGTGACGAATTTTTTTTTTGCTTTCCAGTCATGGAGAATATTGTGATGTGGGGCAAAACTATGGTTGCGGGATGGATGTTTCGGCTGCTAGGGCTAATGGTAATCGATCGAGTTGAACCAGTGATTAGCGTGTAATCGAATAAGGTCGAACGATCGTCGATTAGCGATAACCGATAGGCATTTTGCTATGTAACCGATAAATTGGTACACATGCGCCGTACACGATTCCCATCCTCTTGAAGCATTGAAATTATCCATTGGCCCCCTCAAAACCCCTTCTCTAAACCCCCCCCCTTTACAGAATATCGATCTGCACCTTGATTTTCGAAATTGCTTTGTATAGATATTTGAGAGACACTCTATTACTAAACTTAATCCCTGTCACAGCTACACGAATATTATGATAATTAAAGTGATCAATATTGTAGAGTTTAGATTTCGAGAGATTATGCCTAAAAGCTATAAATATAGATGTATGTAGACATTGAGTTAAAAATAATTTTCTATAGTAAATGGTTAATAGTTTTTGTTTACTTTTTTTTAAATTTAGGCCATTTTATTTGTATTTTTAGTATTTTTAGTATTTTTAGTATTTTTTTACTCTTTAAATTTGAATTAGTAAATTAGTATTTAATAAATTAGTAAATTAGTATTTTGTAGTTATCAGTAGTATTTCTAGTATTTTTAGTATTTTTTTACTCTTTAAATTTGAATTAGTAAATTAGTATTTAATAAATTAGTAAATTAGTATTTTGTAGTTATCAATAGTATTTCTAGTATTTTTAGTATTTTTAGTATTTTTTTACTCTCTAAATTTAAATTAGTAAATTAGTATTTTGTTATTATTAGTAGTATTTCTAGTATTTTTAATATTTTTAGTATTTGTATTTTTAATATATTCATGTTTTTATATTTCTACTAATTAGAATCAGTAACTGACTTTTTTCAAACGAATTAGTAAATTTAACTAATAAATAGTTATTTCTACTAATTTTTTAGTGAAATTGACTAATTCAAAAGCAAAACGTCAGTCACTAATTCTAATTAGTAAGTATTTTTACTAAATCAAATTTAGAGTGTATTATAATGTATTTTTAGCATTAGTAATATTTTTATTATGTTTAATATTTTAAATATTTTTGAAATGTTATTATTAGTATCTCTAGTATATTCAGTATTTTTATAACTGAAACTTAGATTTATAGTTTGCATTTATTTTAATATGATTTTTGTCTCAATTTAAAAAACATAAAAAACTTATGTGTTTAGCATTTTCGGTACTTCTTTATTATTAGTATTTCTCGTATTTTTAGTATTTTTTATTAATAGTGTTTTTTGTATCTTTTTATTATTAATGTTTCTAGTATTTTTAGTATTTTAGTATTTTTAATATGTTTAATATTTTTAATTTTTTTTTTGCATTTTAAATATTTTTTGTAGTTTTAGTCTTTTCAGTATTCCTGGTACTTTCAGTATGTTTTTTAGAAGTATATTTAGTATTTTTTATTTTTGATATTTTTTGTATTTTTTTATTAGTAAATCCAGTATTTTTATTATTTTTTATTATTAGTAATTTTTTGTATTTTTTTATTATTAATATTTTTAGTATTTTAGTATTTTTTGCATTTTAAATATTTTTAGTAGTTTTAATATGTTTAGTATTTTTAATATTTTTTGCATTTTAAATATTTTTTTTAGTTTTAATTTTTTTAGTACCTATTCATAGTATTTTTAGTTTTTATAGTATTTTTTATATGGTTAGTGATTTAAATATTTCTAATATTTCAAATATATTTAGTTTTTTTTAGTATTTTTTAGTATTTTTACTACTGAAACTTACAGTTGTGGTAAGTTAAGAATTTTGTCTGACACAAAGGGAACTTTTCTACTTATTCTACTTGCGATTGACAATTTTTTTTATGTCTGACTGAAAAATGTTTTTACTTCTTATTTGGTAATGAGAACAATTTCAAAATTTTTTTCTGATAGAATTTGATTTTACTATTTTTTTCTACTATTTTTTACTATTTCATTCTTCTATTATTTTACGTATTGAAAATTTATAATTAAACAACAACAAGTCTTCTATAAATCCGACTCAACTGAAGTCAAACTTTTATCATTCTACCATTTTTCCTATTCTACTATTTTATTTATAGAAAAATTTATTTCTTAAAAATAACAAAATTTATGTAAAAATTTTTTTTCCACTGGTATTGAAAGTAAAAAATTTTATTGTGAATTTTGAAAACTCTGTTTGACTAAATAATAATGATAATAAAATAATAAAATAATAAAATAATAAAATAATAAAATAATAAAATGATAAAATGATAAAATAATAAAATAATAAAATAATAAAATAATAAAATGATAAAATATTAAAATAATAAAATAATAAAATAATAAAATAATAAAATAATGAAATAATAAAATAATAAAATAGTAAATAAGTAATGAATAAAAAAATAATAAAATAGTAACATTGTCAACTTGGATTCTATTCTGAAATGTAACTATTTTGGAGTTGTGTACAACTTATTTCGAAATGGGACAAAGTTTTAATACCACTGTCTGACTAAAACCGACTGTTACTACTGAACTTTATAAATAATAATAAAACAGAATAAAGTTTGGATTTATATTAATTATTAATTAATAAGTGCTAATAAGCCAAACTTGTTTATAAATATAATATAATTTGCTCTTAACTTTATAAAGATGGTAAAATTATAGATACTAAAGTGATCTGAAGATAAGGGAAAAATACACTGAAAAAAAAATTTATTTGATTTAAATAACCGATAATTTGACTATTTTAAAATGAATATTTACTTGAATCAAATAATTTTTATTTGTATCAATTAAAGAATATTTGTTTCAAATAATGAAATGTTTGATTAAATACAATTTATTTGATTCAAATAAAAATTATTTGATTCAAGTAAATATTTATTTAATTTGAATAAAATTTATTTGATTCAAGTGAATATTTATTTGATTTAAATAAAAATTATTTGATTCAAGTAAATATTTATTTGATAATAGTTAAATAATCGATTATTTGATTCAAATAAATATTTATTTGATAATAGTCAAATAATCGGTTATTTGAATCAAATAAATTTTTCTCCAGCATACCTTTATATAAGTTGGCAAAAAGGTACCTTTTACTTTTTGACTCTTGTGTAATAAATGCAGAATCTAAGTTAATTGCCAAGGGTGATAAATTATTAATTTTTAAAAGAAGAAAGGGAGTCTGGAGGGCAGAAAAAAGGGTATGTGGATTAGATATTTTATAATCATGACCATAGCAACTGGGGTTATGGTGTTGTGTGCTTATATGACCCTTGCCATCTTGAAACCCCTTGAAACAGCACCACAGGGTGTCGTAAAGCCAAAGGCATCCATTTCTACGTCGACCCTGTGTGGTATGCATTATGGCTATTATCTCGTGTCATACATTCACAACTACATTCACTCTCTCTCTCTCTCTCTCTACCTCTCTCTCTTTACATTTTCAAACAAAGTATGTGACCAGACATGTCTGTCTCACTTATTTTCTCACTCACTCACTCTCTGTTTCTATTTTTAAGACTTGTCTCATAGTCTGCTTTTGTAGTTTTCATAGCCAATTCCCTTCTCCATTGGGGATAATTAGTTAACTCGCTATAATACTTTTGGGATACACTTGCGAAAATTTTAAATCAAGCGAAAATAAACCTTGAAATTTTTAATGTTCAATCTGCAAACAAAGAGATTTGGGATTGTTTTTTAAATTAGTAGTGTACTTAAATAGTGATTGAAATATTGATTAAATATTGATTTTAATACAAAATAATAATAAAAAATAATAAATAATAAAAAATAATAAATAATAAATAATAATAAAATAATAAAATAATAAAAAATAATAAAAAATAATAAAAAATAATAAAAAATAATAAATAATAAATAATAATAAAATAATGTTTTCATTACACGGAGAGAAAAAATTTGTTGTAAATTTTGTAAAAGTATTCTACAATTTGGGGAAAAATACGAAAAAGCGAAATTTTTGATATGAAAAATACTAAACATTAAAAAAACTTGTGAAGAAAATATTCAGTTTTCCTTTAAATTTTTTCTGATTCTAACAATAATTGAAGTTTATAGAGTAAAATTGAAATTATTTTCAATAACTTAGTTTAATTCAGTGTAAAAAAAAATTAATTCAATTCAAAAATTCAGTTTACAAAAAAAATGTAGTTATTTTCAAAAATTTTTATAAAATTCTTCAAAAACAATTTCATTTTATATTCCAAAGTTTCAATAAAATTCTGTTCAAGAATTAAATTCTTTAAATAAGAATTGAATTTATAATTTTTATAAATAAGGTTTAATTCAGTTTAAAAGATCCTAAAGTTCTGAACGTTCAAATGAACGAAATTTATTTATTTCTTCTTAAAATTAAATTTTTATTGCAATTATTTTGGGTCACTAACAAAAAAATTAATTACTGAGTTTGTAAATGTAAAATTTTGGTTATTAAATTTTTTTATGATTAGTAATTTATTAAAATATCTTCAATCAAAAATATTTCGTTCATTTAAACGTTCAAAACTTGGGGATCATCAGTTTAAAAAAAAAATTAATTCGATTCAAAAATTCAGTTTACAAAAAAAATTTAGTTATTTTCAAAAATTTTTATAAAATTCTTCATAAACAATTTAGTTTTATAATCAAAAGTTTCAATAAAATTCTGTGCAAGAATTAAATTTTATAAATAAGAATTGAATTTTTAATGTTTATAAATCAGGTTACATTCAATTTAGTAATAATTAATTCGATTCAAAAATTTAATTTACAAAAAAATTTCATTATTTTCAAAAATTTTTATACAATTCAATTTATAAACCATTTAGTTTTATATTCTAAAGTTTCAATAAAATTCTGTGTAAGAATTAAATTATTTTAGATTCAAAAATACATGTAAAAAGTTGAAAAAGTTACAAGAAATTATATGGAAAATTCAAAATGCTTTCAAATTGAAATTGTTGAACAATTGAATTTCAGTAACTTTTTAATTAAAAATTCTGAAATTGTCAGTTTTTTGAACTATTTTTTTATTTACATTTCTTTAAATTAATTCAATTTTTGAATACATGTTGAATTGAAAAATATTCAAATTCTTGAAGTCTCTTGAAATTATTGAATTCTGAACAATAGAAAAATAATGAATGATAATAAATAATTATTTCAAAAATAATTTACATGAACTTTTTTCTCTCATTAAATAAATAATTGAATTGTGAAGCAACTTTTTCAAAAATTATCAAAATTACTGATTTAGAAATAAAATTTTAATTGAAAATTCTAAAAAAGAAGTGAATAATTGAAATATTGGAAATTATTTTAGGGAAGTGAGAAATAAAAAAAACTTATTAATGTTTTAAATAATTTTACAATTAAAAATATTGGAAATATTATTGCATTAATTTTTTTCTGTATCGAATTATTTTTAGAATGAAGTACAATATTTTTTAGAGTGAAAATTCTGTCTGGAAATCGGGAAAAAGTCAGGAAAAATTAAAATCTAACTTTCGGGAAAACTCTGTTTTGATTTATAAATTTATAATAATTATAATTATTATAATTATAATTGTTTTTAAAACAAATTTTTAAAAAATTTGTTATATATTGCAATTATTGTATTTCAATTCCTGGTTTTAACTTTTGTAATTTTGTATTCTTTGTGATTGTGTTCTGACAATTTACATTGAAATGTTTATAAATAAAAATGTTTTGAGGGAGGATTGAGAAGAAGGAAAGATTATAGTCGTGTGAACGAGAAAAATAATTCATAGCTCGCGCAAGGTATGCAGAAAATGAAATTATATACACAGTGGTTTTATTTCATTTCTTGAAAGTCGTGCAGCAAAGTAAGGAATCAAATGAAAGAAAGCAGGGAATGAAAATTATTTTCCATTTTCTCCCGAGAGACAGGTGCGGTTAGATGACTATACATTTTTGCGTTGACAGAATTCGCAAAATTAAATTCAAAGAGGTGCGAACGATTTCAGTGGGTTTCTTTCGTCTCTAATTCGTCATTTGTTACTCTAAAAAAAAATTTATATTAAACAACGCCTTCGGGGCGTGACTTTTCTTCCAAATTATACTCTGACATCGAGAAAATCTTTATATATTTTCCCCTTTTTGTTTGGCTTTCTTCTTCTTTAATTTTTTACAAAAATAGTTCGAAAATTAGCGCGGGAATTTTTTCTACACTGAAAAAAAAATTTATTTGATTCAAATAACCAATTATTTGTCTATAATCAAATGAATATTTACTTGAATCAAATAATTTTTATTTGAATCAAATAAATTGTATTTGAATCAAATATATCAGTATTTGAAGCATTGATTCAAATCAGTATTTGAATTGATTCAAATAAAAATTATTTGATTCAAGTAAATATTTATTTGATTTTTCTTTGGTGATGAAAAGTATTTTTTTTCAAGGTTAAGTGTACGAATGATGGAAAATTTAATGTGAGTAGTAAAATATATTTTTCTTCGGGCAAAATTTATTCAAATCGTCAGCTAATATTATTATTTTTTACTTTTATTTATTTTCTAATGGATTTTATTTTCAATAATTATTTTATTTGTTTTTATTTTTATACAAACACTATTTATAACAAAGGTTTTTTTAAGAAATAAATTTTCTATACGTAAAATAGTATTTCTAAAATTTATTCTCTGTTGGAAACCAGTAGTAAAAATATTTTTCAGTCAGGCATAAAAAAATCGTCAATCGCAAGTAGAATAAATAGAAAAATTCCCTTTTTGGCAGAGAAAATTTTTAACTTACTAGAACTTTAAGTTTCAGTAGCAAAAATACTGAAAATAATTAAAATACTAAAAATACGAAAAATACGAAAAATACGAAAAATACGAAAAATACGAAAAATACTGAAAATACTAAAAATACTATCAATACTAAAAACACTAGTAATAAAAAATACAAAAAACATTAAAAATAAAAAATAATAATAAGAAAATAGAAGAAATATTAAAAATAAAAAAATAGTTGAATATTTGATACATTGAGAAAAATTGTTTTCTTTTGAATAAAAACAGTTGATGATAAAATTTTGTTTTTATTTTCGTTTTTAGATGTTTGATGTTAGTGAATTTAATTGACTAATTTTTTGGGTGATTCAGTGTCTTCTATAGTTTTTGCGGTGGCGATAACTTTGAACTTTAGACAATTAAAGTTGCCTTTGCGTAAATCGTTGTTGTGCTATGGGGAAAACAGAAACCGGTTGTAAATCTATTTTCACACACAAGGTAAATGCAATTTAAACTTAACAGAAATAACATCATTCTCAGATTTTAATAAACCTTAATAAGTTCATTACGCCGCTTTGGTAAACTCGAGCAAATACCTGTTACTTCGTGAATACCACAATTCATCGTGGTCATGGCCATTATTTCCAGGTCGCCACTCGCATTCCCTTTAATCCTGGTTATACTCCTTCCACTGTGTGTGTGTGTGAGCTTTTTTCTTCTTCATTTGCTTCTTGCTTTTCTAAAACGTTTCCCATGCATTTTGTGTGTAATTAACATTCATCTTTTTTCGGTCGAGTTTCATTCTTTGAGGAATTTCTTTATTAGAGTGTCATGATTTTCTTGTTTATTCAATTTTTCGTTTTTATTTTTTTATGATTTTATGATTTTTTTATTTTTATGATCTTAGGGGAAGAAGTCGTTATTAGTCAGAGGGAAAATATAAATCTTGAAATCGATTTGTTTTGATAATAATTTTTTTAATTTTACTGGATTTTAGTCAGACTTCTCCTCACAAAGGAAAAAAATTTATTTCATTCAAATAACCGATTATTTGACTATTAGCGAATAAATTTTTTTTCATTACAGTTATAAAACCCATTACCGTCAGTAGTAAACAAACATTTGAGTCTGCCTTTCTAATTATAAATATTTCCTGAAATTACTGAACAAAAAAAGTTGTAAAGGAAACTATTACTCAGATTTTTTTGTCATAAAACTCATTAATTTCAGTAGTAAATGAAAATTTTAGTTTGTTGTAAATATGAATCTCATTAGCTATAGTAGTAAAAAAAATTTAACTCAATTTCATAAACTGAAAAAAAATTTATTTGATTCAAATAATTGATTATTTGACTATTATCAAATAAATATTTACTTGAATCAAATAATTTTTATTTTAATAAAATAAATTACAGTTGAATCAAATAAATTACATTTGAATCAAATATTCCAATATTTGAAGCAAATATTATTTAATTGATTCTAATAAAAATTATTTGATTCAAGTAAATATTTATTTGATAATAGTCAAATAATCGGTTATTTGAATCATATAAATTTTTTTTTCAGTGTACTATAATAACAGATTTTTAATTTTAAAAATTTATAAAATTAGAATTTTTCTTTAAGATATTCCATGAATATTCCCATTTGAATAATATAAGAATTTTGTTAAGGTATTTTTTTATAAAAAATAGAATAATTTTGCAATTTTTCATGTTAGAAAATATCTTAATAAAATCGTTTTGAAAAATTTTAAAAATGGAGAATTTTTTCAAAACCCATTAAAGAAATATTTTTTTTTACAAAATTGGAAGAATTTTTGTGAACGTTGACACTGAAAAAAAATTAAATACTAAAATATTTAATTCAAATATAATTTATTTGCTTCAAAAACTGAAATATTTGATTCAAATATAATTTATTTGCTTGAAATACTGAAATATTTGATTCGCTTACTGAAATATTTGATTTAAATACAATTTATTTGATTCCAATAAAAATTATTTTATTCAAGGAAATATTTATTTGATAATGGTCAAATAATCTGTTATTTGAATCAAATAAATTATTTTTTCTGTGTGTTTTTAAAAAATCTTAAAGGAATTAGTAGAAAAAATACTGGAAATTATTGAAATTTTTATAGAATTTTATTAGAATTTTTATAGAATTTCACTGGAATTTTCAGAGAATTTCACTAGAATTTCTATGGAATGATTTTAGTTAAATTCTATAGAACTTTTTCATCTGGGAATTTAGAACTTAAAGAGTATAAAATTTCCAAAATGTCACTAAAATTAGAATTAAAAAATTTAATTTACTAAAATTTTTATAGCATTCACTAAAATTTTTGTAGAATTTCACTAGAATTTCTACACAATGATTTTAGTGACATTCTATAAAACTTTTTCATTTAGCAATTTAGAATTTAAAGAGATTAAAATTTCCAAATTATTTTTACTAAAATTAAAAAAATTAATTTCACTAAAATTTTTATAGAATTTCACTAAAATTTCTATGGAATGATTTAGTGGAATTCTATAAAACTTTTTTTATTTGTGAATTCTGAATTTCAAGAGTGTAGAATTTCCAAATTATTTTTACTAAAATTCAAACATTAAATTCACTTCAATTTCTATAGAATTTTACTAGAGTTTTCATAGAATTTCTATAGAATTTCACTAGAATTTTACTCGAATTTCTAAGAAATGATTTTATTGAAGTTTTACATAATATACAAATTATTATATGATATTATCACTCGGTTGTTTAGTAAATATTCTACATATACAGTTTTCAGAGAGAAATTCAGAATTGAAAGATTACAAAATTTATTATTTTTACTAAAATTAAAAAATTAATTTCTTTAAAATTTTTGATAGAATTCCACTAGAATTTCTATAGAATTACTCTAGTGATATTCTATAAAAATTTTTTTATTTGGGAATTCTGAATTTAAAGAGTGTAAAATATACAAATTATTTTCACTAAAATTAGAATTAAAAAATTAAATTCGTTAAAATTTTTTAAGAATTCGCTGAAATTTGTATAGAATTTTACCAGAATTTCTATTAGAATTATTATAGTGAAATTCTATAAAACTTTTTCATCTGGGAATTTAGTGTTAAAGAGTACAAAATTTATTATTTTTACTAAAATTAAAAAATTAATTTTACTAAATTTTTGATAGAATTCTACTAGAATTCATATAGAATTAATGTATTTAAATTTCTATAAAACTTTTTTATCTAGGAATTCTGAATTTAAAGAATATAAAATATCCAAATTATTTTCAGTAAAATTAAAAAATTAAATTCATTACAATTTTTATATAGAATTCACTAAAATTTGTATAGAATTTCACTAGAATTTCTATGGAATGATTCTAGTGAAATTTTATAAAACTTTTTCATCTAGTAATACAGAATTTAAAAAGTATAAAATTTCCAAATTATTTTCACTAAAATTAAAAAATTAAATTTACTAAAATTTTTATAGAATTTCACTAGAATGTCCATTGAATGATTTTAGTGAAGTTCTATATAGTTTTTCAGATGGGAATTCCGAATTGAAAGAGTTCAAAATTTATTATTTTTACTAAAATTAAAAAATTAATGTTACTAAAAGTTTACAGAATTCCACTAGAATTTCTATAGAATTACTGTAGTGAAATATTATAAAACTTCTTTTATTTGGGAATTCTGAATTTAAAGAGTGTAAAATATCCAAATTATTTTCACTAAAATTAGAATTAAAAAAATAATTCGTTAAAATTTTTAAAGAATTCGCTTAAATTTTTAAAGAATTTCACCAGAATTTCTATTAGAATAATTATTGTGAAATTTTATAAAACTTTTTCATCTGGGATTTTAGTATTAAAGAGTAAAAAATATATTATTTTTACTAAAATTAAAAATTTAATGTTACTAAAAGTTTACAGAATTCCACTAGAATTTCTATAGAATTACTCTAGTGAAATTCTATAAAACTTCTTTTATTTGGGAATTCTGAATTTAAAGAGTGTAAAATATCCAAATTATTTTCACTAAAATTAGAATTAAAAAATTAAATTCGTTAAAATTTTTAAAGAATTCGCTTAAATTTTTAAAGAATTTCACCAGAATTTCTATTAGAATAATTATTGTGAAATTTTATAAAACTTTTTCATCTGGGATTTTAGTATTAAAGAGTAAAAAATATATTATTTTTACTAAAATTAAAAAATTAATGTTACTAAAAGTTTACAGAATTCCACTAGAATTTCTATAGAATTACTGTAGTGAAATTCTATAAAAATTTCAGCGAAAGTAATTCAGAATTTAAAAAGTATAACATTTCCAAATTATTATCACTAAAGTAAAAAATTAAATTCATTAAAATTTCGATAGAATTCACTAAAATTCTATAAAACTTTTTCATCTGGGAATTCGGAATTGAAAAAGTGTAAAATTTTCAAATTAGTTTCACTAAAATTAAAAATTTTAATTCACTAAAATTAAAAATTTTAATTCACTAAAATTTTTATAGAATCTCACTGGAATTTCTTTAGAACTTTTCCATCTGGGAATTCAGAATTTCGAGTGTAAAATTTCCAAATTATTTTCAACACTCGTGCGATGTGTCTAATTTCGAAGAATTCCAAGCTAAGCCTTGCTCTGCTTCTAAAAAGAAAATTAAATTGGACAGTTTTGATTTTCTCTTCCATTTCACTTTCCTTTGTTCAATGTGAAAGGATTTGTGGAGCAAGGAAAAGAAAGGAAAAAAAAATAACTGAAGGTTACTGTGGCTCTGCTGAATTTGCGTTGGCAGTATTTGAGATTTAGTTTCTTGGAATGTTCCTTTTTTGCGCTCACTGACCTCTCTCGTGTGTGTCCTTAAACCTTTGTGGAGGTCTCTTGTGGATTCTCGTTGCACGCGATGGGAACGGTGGTGAACCGTTCTGTGTAACCCGGGGACGCGATTTGAAATTCAACGACGCTGGACATTAACTACGCGGTCCGCTGTTGCGGCTGCAGCTGCGACTCTATATCTATATATCCATGTATATGTATATACGGAAGTCAGAAAGTGAGGAGAAAGCTCGGACGTGCATACTATATAGCCGGCAACTTGCCTTACTTTACGAAAACATCGACTACAGGGTTACCTTCCCCATTCTTGTGTGTTGGCTGTGCAACTCTTCTTGCATGTCCGACCCCTGTCTCCGACCACGCTGTTAGAGAGGAAAAACCAGTGAAAAGTTAAGAATCTTTCTTCCTTCTTTCTCTCTCTTTCTCTTTCTCTTTCTCTCTTTTTTTGTCTTCCTAAATGCTAAAAGTCTGCGAACAGAATGGAATTTCAAATTTACGAAACATGGGACTTAATCAAATTAAGGTTACTTTTGCAATTATAAAAAAGAAGTTTTTCTCATGCGAAGGAGAATAAATTGTTTACTTCCGTGAATAAAGATGACACTTTTTTCCTTTTGCTAATTAAAGTGGATATTAATTATTTTCATTTAAGGAGAATTTCAACTCGGAATGAAAAACAAAAAAAAAATTGCTGGCATTTTTTTATTCATGCATTTATAATTTATAAATGGTTTATTTTTTGCTTTGAAATATATTTTGTGTATTAACACCCACACGGAGAGAAATTCTGTTTTAATATTTCGTATTATTATATTAGTATTTAGTAAAACCGATTGCAATTTGGGGAAAACGTGCACTTTTATTAATTAATATTACCATTTTTAAGAAAGTTTATAATCAAATTATTACTTTGTATTATTCTGAAGTAACAGAAATTAGAATAGTCAGTAAGAAATTTTAATATTATAAGTAAGAAAGTCTACAATAGTAAAAAGTATTACTAGAGAATTATACTAAATACTATCGAAGAATTGCATAAATTGTAAATTTAGTAACGAATAGTGTTATCGACTATATTAAAAATTAATGGGCCAGCCTAGTAGCAGGCTTTCGGCTGTCAAAGAGCGGTTATGAAACTGTCCGAGATTAGCCGAACATTTTAGTCGAACAGTCCCGAAATTATCCGAGCCAAACTTCGTGGCATTTCAGACATTTAAGTTTAATTTCTCTTTAAATATATAAATAAGTAAAAAATTTACGATTAGATTAGTGGAAACGTCTATTTATTAGTAAAATCTGCTAATTCAAAAGCAAAACGTCAGTTGCCAATTTAAATTAGTAAAATATTTTTTACTAATTAATTAAGATAGTTTTCAATTATTATTTAAAATTTTAACTGAAATATTCATATTTAAATTAATTTTTATTAGAAAATTCTACAAAAATTCAATTATTTAAATACAAAAATAAATAATTCATTGAATAAATTGAAAGTTTCTTAAAGTTGTTGAACTCTCAAAAAATTATTTGACGAATTTTAATAAAATTTTTAAGAATAAACTTCATTTTTAGAGAAACTTTGATGAAAATTATATGGAAAAATAATTGAATCTTTGTAAAAAAATTATTGAATTCTTATTAAATTTTTATTATTTATGAAAACAATTAAATAATTGCGTAGAAAGGATAAAAACAATTATTTAATCATTGAATTCTTTTGGAAATGTTATTAAAAGTACTGGATATTAAAAAACTCTTTATTTGAGAACAGTTTTTGAAAATAATTCAATTTTGGAGAAAACTGTTATTATTTATAAAAATAAATGAAATTTTGATGAGAAGTTTTTTAATTTTTTGACTGTAACTAAATTTCTGCGACGGAATTTATTTTTTGCTTTGAAAAATAATATTAAATTCTTAAGACGAATTTTAATAATATATTTCTTTCTAAATAATTGGTTTCTTTTGTGAAATTTTATTGAAATAGTACATATTGAAAATAATTGGATTTTGATAGATTATTAAAATTTCTACGAAGAATTTTATAAGAACTGTATAAAAATAATTGAAATTCTGTGATGAGTTTTATTATTTATAAAAAATGGTTTTTACTACTTTGAAAATAAATTTAATTTTTGCAATCATTTGTAACTTCTTCAAAATTCAATTTCTTTTAGAGTTTTTAACTAAACTAGTTCATTGGAAGATATTAAAAAATGATTTAAGAAATGCTGCATTTTATATAAAATGCATAAAAATTCTTATGCCAATAAATTAAATGATGAGTTTTTTTAAATAAAAAAAATAAATAAAAAAAAATTGGATGTAACTAATTAATCCAATAATAAATAATAATTATTATAATAATTATTATCCAATTTTTGTAAAATTGGATGTAACTTTAATAGAAATCAGTTTCCAGAAACAAACAATTTTAAAAACAATATTATGAGAAACATTTCTCAATAAAATTTTGACCCAGCATACAACATTATTTATTTATAACTTAAAATAAATTAAGAACTTTGTTAAACAAAATATTGAGAAAATATTACTTTCTCGCAAGTTCAGAAAATTTCTCGTGTTTAGTATATGAGGAAGTTGAGAACTGTATCTCTCACTGTACAGCGTGCGTGCGACATTGCGTTTATTTGTATCGGTTAAGTTTATATGTATATGTTTTTAGGTTTTAACATATATCTCCGAAATTGTATATAGTTTGTGTTTATATGTATAGTATAGTGCTTGCGTTAACTCATTTGTGTGTATGTGTGTGTGTGAAATACTCTCGAAGCTCTAATTCTACCCTTCTTCTTCTTACGTCTTTTTATTTTCTATCCTTTTCGACTCACTCATAATTTTTAGTATTGGCTATATTAAAGGTATTCTTTCGATACTTTCCCGGACTATGATTTTAATATACTCAGTTTTAAAGATTATAATTCTTTTACTAATTTTTCTAAAATATATTAAGAGCTGCCTACTAATATGCACAATATTAATTTTTAATATAAAACACGATTTCCCTAAATTGAAAAAGAATATATTAAATTCTATTACCAATTTTAACAAATATTAATACAAAATCTCTCTCCGTGCAGAGAAAAATATTATTTAAACGAAATATATTTTATTTGACTTAAATAAACGTACATTTGTCTCAGACCCAACTAGACTTTTTATTTGTTTTAAATATATAATTTTTATACGACATAAATACACTGAAAAAAAATTTATTTGATTCAAATAACCGATTATTTGATTCAAATAACCGATTATTTGATTCAAATAACCGATTATTTGATTCAAATAACCGATTATTTGATTATAATCAAATAAATATTTACTTAAATCAAATAAATTGTATTTGAATAAAATATTTCAGTACTTGAAGCTAATACTAATTAATTGATTCAAATAAAAATTATTTAATTCAAGTAAATATTTATTTGATTATAATCAAATAATAATAGGTTATTTGAATCAAATAAATTTTTTTTCAGTGTAGTTTTATTGATGTTTTTTTATATTTGAGTTAAATAAAATTTTAATTAAAACCAATAAATAAAACATATATTTGAGTCAAATAAAATTTTATTTAAGCCAATAAATAAAACATATATTTGAGTCAAATAAAATTTTACTTAAAGTAATAAATAAAATTTATTTGAAACAAATAAAAAGTCTAGTTGGTTCTGAGACAAATGTACAATTTTTCTGGGTGTAAGAAATAAAATTGGTTGAATAAAAAATAATCCAATATTCGAAATCGGTGGTGTTTACAAACTTTTACTATTTTTAAAATGAATTTCTATTCGTTTGAATTGTAAATTATACTCATTTTTAGTAAAATACTAAAATAATAAATTTTTTAATTTTTAACAATAAATTATTTTCACAGTGTGTTAAGAATTATTTACAGTATTACACTGAGAAAAATTTATTGGATTCAAATCACCGATTATTAATAGTAAATAATCGATTATTTGACTATTATCAAATAAATATTTACTTGAATCAAATAATTTTTACTTGAATCAAATAATTTTTACTTGAATCAAACAAATTTTTACTTGAATCAAACAAATTGTATTTGAATCGAAAATTTCCGTATTTACAGTATTAAAAATATTTAATTAAAAAAAAATTTAAATACTTGATAAACTAATAGAGAAAATGCTAAAAGAAAAGAATATGAGAGGAAATAAAATTTTTTTGATCAAGCTAATCATATGCAGAATGGCATTATGAATAATGGATATGGAAATAATTTTATTTCGGTCTTGATTATTCGTATATATGATACTTTGAGTTTCGAAAAATTTCTGTGTTTATTACATTCATGATTTTTATTACTTTATATATAGCAAACTTTGATTATTACATGCAAATGTCATTTAAGTACGTGTTTGATAATACAGAACTCGTTAAAAATTTTTAATTTTATAGTTTTTTTATTGTTTATTTAGTGGTGATTATTATTTCATATGAACGTGAAAATTTTTTGGTATAAATTATTGTAGTTTGAGAAAATGTTGAATATTTTACAATCAATAAATGTTGGGAAACTATCTACTTGGTGTACTTTTTTCAAAGTAATATTTGTTGAAAATTTTTTAACCAAAGTTTTCTCTAAAGCGTTTGTAGGTTTCTTTAAAACATTTTTAATTTAACATTCGAAATTTATTTAAAAAAATTTTAGACTAAAATATTTCAAACTAATAAATTTTCAATTCAAAAATTTATAAAATTAGAATTTTTCTTTAAGGTGTTCCATGAATATTCGCATTTGAATATTTTAAGAATTTTTTTAAGGTATTTTTTTAAATAAAAATTGAATATTTTTTATTTTAAAAAATACTTTAACAAAATTGTTTTGAAAAATTGCAAAAATGGAGAATTTTTCATCAGAAAATATTGATAGAATATTCTTTTTCAAAATTATAAAAATGAAAAATTTTTTTTTAAATTAAAGAACTTTTTTTACAAACTTGTGATTATTTTGTAAAAGTTGTTTTAAAAAAATATTACAGGAATATTTTATAAACAAGTTTTTCTTTCTAAAAGAATTTTATATTTTATTTATTTTATTATTATTATATATTTTATTAATTTATTTTATTATTATTATTATATTTATTTTAACCAATTTTATTTCTAATGCGGTAATTCCCAGATTGACAAGAGAAGCAAATGTGTTCCATTCAAATATTGATTTTTATGGCGTACCTTTGAACGTTTTTATTAAAAACTTAAGGAACAGCATTTTTGGTTCACTATAATTAATGTGTCATCACTTCGTTAATTAATTTTTTATTATTTTCTTTTCTATTGTTAGTACTTATGTACGAAAGGGCAAGGCCCGTGTAAATAAATAAATAAAATAAATAAATTTTAGTTTAATATTTTAAGAAAGAAAAATTTATTTATAAAATATTCTAACAATCTTCAAAACATTTTTTATGAACAATACTGAAGAAATATTATTTTGGAAAATTGTAAAAAAAATTTTAAAGTATGAGAATTTTAAATATTGAAAAAATATTCTTTTGGAAAATTAAAAGAATTTTTTTTTACAAAATTGTAAAAATTGTGTAAATGTTGCTTTTGAGTTTTTTTTGGTTTGAAAAATACTGAAATTGATTTTTTTTCTAAAATTATAAGCATTTGGTAAAAATGTTGCTTTTTGAAAATTATTAAAGAAATATTGTTTTAGAAGATATGAATTTTGTATTTTACATTGATTTCTGAAAAAATACTGAAGGAATATTTTTTTTGAATTAGAAAAAATGCTTCTTGACTATATAAGAAATTTATGAAAGTATTTTTTTTAAATAGTGAACAAATTTTTTTGAGGAAAATTAATGGAAAATTGTAAAAATTTTTGTAAATTGGAAGAATTTTAAAAAGGTATTTTTTTTACTTGTTGAAAAGATATTCTTTACAAAAATTGTAAGAATTAAAGAATTTTTTATTGGTTGAAAAATTTTTCTTTACAAAAATTGTAAGAATTGTAGAATTTTTTTGAAAGAATTGAAAAAATGTTTCTTGACTATATAAGAATTTTATAAAAGTATTTTTTTTTTAAATGGTGAACAAATTTTCTTGAGGAAACTTAATTGAATGTTGTTTAAAAATAGTGTAAGAAATTTGTTTAAATTTATATTTTTTCTAAAAAAATTACTAAATGAATATTTTCTTGGAAAATTGTAAAAATTTTTATAAATTGGAAGAATTTTAAAAAGGTATTTTTTTTATTTGTTGAAAAAATATTCTTTACAAAAATTGTAAGAATTAAAGAATTTTTTATTTGTTGAAAAATTTTTCTTTACAAAAATTGTAAGAATTGTAGAATTTTTTTGAAGGAATTGAAAAAATATTCTTAACAAAAATTGTAAGAATTGAAAAAGTTCTTGTTTGTTGAAAAAATATTTTTAACAAAAATTGTAAGAATTGAAGAACTTTTTATTTATTGAAAAAATATTCTTTACAAAAATTGTAAGAATCAAAGAATTTTTTATTTGTTGACAAATTTTTCTTTCCAAAAATTGTAAGAATTGTAGAATTTTTTCGAAGGAATTGAAAAAATATGTTTTACAAAAATTGGAAAAAATTGAAGAATTTTGTTGTTTGTTGAAAAAATATTTTTAACAAAAATTTTAAGAATTGAAGAAATTTTTTGAATGTATTGAAAAAATATTCTTTTGGAAAATTGTTAAAGGGGGAAAAAAGTTTGATAGTTAAAAAAAGGAGGAATATTCTTTTGGAAAATTGTAAAAAGGGGAAAAAGTTATTGATAATTAAAAAAAGCGTAAATATTCTTTTGGATAAATTGTAAAAGAGGAGAAAAATTTGTTAATGAAAAAAGCGGGAATATTCTTTTGGATAAATTGTAGGAATTTTTGAATATTTTTTTTCGCCTGAAAATATAATTTAGAAATGTCGGATTATTTTATAGAGTGTATTTTGAGGAAATATTCTGCAATATAATATACATGGAACATGAGTGACTGTGTGTGTGTGTATATAAGAAGCCCGTTGAAGGCGCTCGCGTTACGTTGTCAAGTGTAAATAAAGCCATCAGACGTTAATTCTCGGAGAATAGGAAAATCACCGACAGTGTTCACACTTTGGTAGGAAGTGTTCATTCCGTTTATTCTACACGGCAGTAAAAGGCTTCCGGGTTGCTACCGCATTCTGAGAGGGAAACGAGGTGCTTCCGGTGCTTCCGTAGACAAAGTTTCGTTGGGACGTCGCGTTGTCATTGTGTATAGGACCCGCATGACACTGGAAGGTCAAAAGGTAATAACTGTTGGATACACGTGGTGACCACAGTTCGTGAATTTATACAATAGTCGCTACACACTGGCTTACACTGATTCTGCTCTTCATTTATTTAACCGATTACATGAGGCATTTCATTTCAAACCGTTCCACCGACAAAAAACAATCGCAAGGAGACATATTTTCTAATAATTTTTATTATATAATTCTTTAATTGTTTATAATATATTATACACTGATTCAAAAGAGAATTTCATGAGCTTTCTATTGCTATTTTTATTATTTTAAATTTTTGCCAATTTCGTAGAGAAATTGCCGTTTGAAATGTTAAACTCTTAATATCTCAAAACACCCCCCCGACGATTTTTATCAAAATTATATGAAAATAAAGCGTAAATTCTCTAGTTTCTATTCCCATTTGATATATTATGGACATTTCATGGGATTAATAGAAAAAAATTATTTAAAAAATGTGTTTTTGAAAAATTTGACAAATATTACGAAATTGAATGTAAGTTGAATGGGTTAAGGTTCAACTTCATACTATTTGTCAAATTTTTCAAAAACACATTTTTTAAATAATTTTTTTTCTATTAATCCCATGAAATGTCCATAATATATCAAATGGGAATAGAAACTAGAGAATTTACGCTTTATTTTCATATAATTTTGATAAAAATCGGCGGGGGGGTGTTTTGAGATATTAAGAGTTTAACATTTCAAACGGCAATTTCTCTACAAAATTGGCAAAAATTTAAAATAATAAAAATAGCAATAGAAAGCTCATGAAATTCTCTTTTGAATCAGTGTATAATATATTATAAACAATTAAATAATTATATAATAAAAATTATTAGAAAATATGTCTCCTTGCGATTGTTTTTTGTCGGTGGAACGGTTTGAAATGAAATGCCTCACATATATATTCTGTAATTTTGTAATTATATTCAGAATATTATTTGTATTACCTATAATAATATAATTTGTATTTTAATTATAATAATATTGTATGAGATTATATGTAATACACTGAAATTTTTTTTCATTCGCTTTTTTTTGTCTCAATTTTATATCTGCAGAAAAACTCGATTGTTAAAGAAATATTTACCTGAATCAAAAAAATATTTACTGAAGTAAAAAAAATGTTTATTTGGTTTAGGTAAATATTCCTTTGATTGAAGTAAATATTTTTTATTTCAGTAAATATTTTTTATTTCAGTAAATATTTCTTTAAGTCCAGTTAATATTTCTATTATTCCAGTAAATATTTCTTTAAGTCCAGTTAATATTTCTTTTATTCCAACAAATATTTATTTGCTCGAAGTAAATTTTCCTTGATTCCAGTAAATATTTATTTAGTACAAGTAAATATTCTTTTGACTCAGGTAAATATTTATTTTGTTCAAGCAAATATTTATTTGATAATAATATTCATTTGACAAGTTGAATAAATAAGTTAAAAAAAATAAATTTTATTTTCCAGTGTAATTATTTATAATAGAAAATATAACATAATTATTCATTATATTAAATAATTTTTACATTAATGACAGTTGTTTACCTTTTTTAACTTCAATTATTTTTTTATCCTCCTCTGGTTTTGTCATTTTTGTTTTTTTCTTTTCGCAAAGAAGAGACAAAAACTAATAAATATAGTAATAGTTATTATTTACTCTTTTTTTTAACTGGAATTATCTTTTTTTTTTTACTCTCGTGTGCTGTGGTTTTGTCGTTTTTTGGAGAAGAGACAAAAACTAAGTCTCTAATATTTTCTACCTCTATTGCGCTAGGATCTCGTTAACACTTTACGTAATGCACATCAATTTACTTCAGCCCGAGACCCTCCGAGGTGAATTAATGAAGGAGAATGGAAATTGCCTCAAAAAAAAGAGACAGAAAGTTGAAAAAAATGGTAAAAAAAAACGAGGAAGATAAACATCCACCCATTTACCATTTTTTTCTGATTTCTAGATTTTGTTCGAGGCGACATCTAATTACGTCTTCTAAATAAAAAATTGATGCTAATTTATAAATCTTATGCTATTCATTTGGGTGTTGAAGGTTTAGAGAGTTTGTCGAGAGAAAATCTTTAAGAATTATTTTTTTTTGGTGCTTTTTGAATGAAGGGAATTTCTTTCGAGAGTTCAAAAAACAGAAGAAAATTTCTGTGGATTCTGCAACTAAATTGTTAATAGTTAAATAATGAAAAATTTTTTTTAAATTAAATTAAATAGCTAGTTGGAAAAAAAGTTAATCAAATTATTTGAAATTATTTAATTATTATTTGTGGAAATTTTAAGGCAAGTTCTTCGCTGGAATTTAATTATTTTCACAACTATTGAATTTCTTTACTAAACTTTAATTATTTTCGTTATTTACTATTTTAATAAAGTTTCTCAAACGAATTTAATTAATTTCAACAACAATTTTTAATGAAATTCTTCGTAACGATTCAATTATTTTAATAAATAATAAAATTTCTACAGGATTTCAGGTATTTAAAACATTTTAATAAAATTCATCAAAAGAAATTAATTGTTTTATATAAAAATTTGATAAAACTTGTTTATATAAGAATTTAACTATGTTTCTAGACAATAAATATCTTGAACAAATAAATTGAACAAAATTGTTCAAAAATTGAACAAAATTGAACAAATAATAATTATTAAAGGAATATTAATTATAATTAATTAAATTATTTAATTAATTATTAATTATAATTAATTAAATTATTTAATTAATTATTAATTATAATTAAATAAATTAAATTAATTTAAATTAAAAATTAATTAAATTAATTTAAATTAAAAATTAATTAAATTAATTTAAATTAAATAAATTAAATTAAATTTTTTTAATTAATTTAATTTTAAGAAAACAAAAATGACAAAACCAGAGGAGAATGAAAAATAATTGAAGTTAAAATAGGTAAATTTTTTAACAAAATTTATTTGTAAATAAAAACATTTTTAGCTTAAATTCAATTATTTTGAAATATTTTAAAAAATAAATTTAATTATTATTATTTATTTAATTATTATTATTATTTTATTTTATTAAATTTAATTTTAAAAAATTTTGATAAAATTTCATAAAAGTTTAATAATTTTTATAAAAAATAAATTTCTCTGAAAAATTCAATTATTTAAATAATTTTTTAAAAAATAAATACGTTTAATACGTAAATATTTATAAATAACTAAATAAAATTCTTTAAAAAAATTAATAATTTTCGTAAATAATAAAATTTACATAAGAATTCAACTATTTGAAATATTTATTATTTTTTTAAATATTAATTATTATTTTCGAAAACGATTTAATTATTTTCAAAATATATTTATTAAATTCTCCCCAAAAATCTAATTACTTTCATAAATAATATAATTTTTACGCATTAATTCAATTATTTAAATTACAATGTTGAAAAAAAATTTTTGATTCAATCAATTATTGTCAAAAAATTTGATAAAATTTGCTTAGTATTTTATTATAGCTTTCTTTAAAAGATTTAATTAATTAAAATATTTTAATAAAAAAAATAAAATAAATCAAAAAAGAAAAAAAAACTTTAAAAAAAGTAAATTAAATTTTCGAACATTTTGATGAAATTTATTTATGAGAATTTAACTATTTTCATAAACAATTAATTTTTTCGAAAAAATTCAATTTTTTTCATAAATAATATAATTCTTCACTTGAATTCGCGTAAATCTAGTTAATTTTAATAAATAATATAAGTTTTACAAGAATTCAATATTGTTTAAATTACAATTTTTATGGAAAGTTATTGTATTAAATAAATATTATTATTTTGATAAAAATTTGTTTGAGAAATTTAATTATTTTTATAAGTAATACATTTTTTTGAAAAATTAAATTATTTTTGTAAATATTCAATAATTTTCCCTGCAGTGTTAATTAAATAATACGAAATAAATTGATTTTTATTTAAATTTTGTAAAATTATTTTGAAATTGAAATTGTTTGCAAGAATTCAACGATTGTTTGATTAATTATTTCCTGAAAATCGTAATTATAAAGTTAAAAGTTTTATTAAAATTCTGTGATTGAAATTGATTATTTTCGTAAGTTTTTATAAAAATTCTGGAAATTTCCCGGCAGTGGAAAAGAGGAAAACGGAAAATTGTTGCAGTGACTCTAGGGGAATTCCTGAAAAACTTCCTGGAACTAAAAATAATACACTGAAAAAAAATTTATTTGATTCAAATAACCGATTATTTGACTATTATCAAAAAAATATTTACTTGTATCAACTAATTTTTATTTGAATGAATTAGATATTATTTGCTTCAAATACTGAAATATTTGATTCAAATAAAAATTATTTCATTCAAGTAAATATTTTTTAGATAATAGTCAAATAATCGGTTATTTGAATCAAATTAATTTTTTTTTCAGTGTAAGAGTGATATGAATTATTAATTGCAATTATTGTATATACTCTCTTTTAATTTTAATCAGTTAAAAATTATTATCACTGACAATCAGTGACTGACTTTTTGCTTCCGAATCATTTTAAAAATAACTCATTTTCAGTAAGAAAAAATAATTGTAAAATTAGTTAAATCTGATTATAATTGAATCAGTCGAAAAAATAATTGAAAAATTAGTTAAAACTGACTATAATTGAATCAGTTAAAAAAAAATTTCGATTTTCAGTAAAAAAAAATAATTGAAAAATTAGTTAAAACTGACTATAATTAAATCATTCGAAAAAATTTTGATTTTGAGTAAGAAAAAATAATTGAAAAATTATTTAAAACTGACTATAATTGAATTAGTCGAAAATATTTATCTGAAACATGAGTTATTTTTTACTGATTCAAATTAAGAATGTATTTTCTGACTTTTCTTTTTGAGCAATTTTTTTTTTTTTTTGAAGTTGTAGTCATTTTGAAGAGAAACGTAAAATAATTTATCGAAGAAGATGAAAAATTTTTGCTCAATACTGGAAAAAAGAAATGTTTGTAACTCGTTCATTGATAAGATTGTGGACATGACAAAACGACAAGAGTGATTTTTTCTTTTCCGAATGAGAATAGAATATTTGATATTGAAATTTGTTCTTTTGAAAAGTTTCTTATGCAGATTTGTCCTGAAGTGCCCGTATATACATATATCAATGTTGAGCTGAGATCTTGAAATCCTAACAGACAAGAGAGAGAGAGAGAGGCGTATGCGGAGGTGAAGTGAACATGTGGTTACGACACGTCTGGGATCTTCAAAGATTTATCTTCCTAATGCGGGACCACCACGGCCGGCATATGCCAATAAACGAAGAAAGTTTGGTCATCGAGGACAGACGGAAAATCCAGATTGAACGTGAAGAGAAGAAGAGGGAGAGAGAGAGAGAGAGAGAAAGAAAGAAATGGAGTTTGAGAGAGAAAAAAAGAGAGAGAGAGTGTGCGAGCGATAGAAAGATACGTAACAGAATCTGAAACTTGGGTAATAATGCCCAAGTCAGTTCCAGCAGGCCGCGGATAGTTCGCGAAACTCGTATCGTTTCCACGTATACTTCCTTCGCAGTAATCTTTCGATTTACTTATTAACTCGTTTTTATTTTTCCTTCCACACTTTGCCGTTTTTCTCCAATTTTTCTTCATTTTCTTCTTGTTGGATGTTTCTTTTTCTTCTTTTTCGACTTTTTAATATTTTCTTGGTATTTTTATTGGGAATTATACTTGTTGCGTCGTTGAGTTTTTTTTTTATTATTAAACTTTGGGGGAAATTTTTTTCAATTACCAAAAGTATTTCTAATTATTTTTACAATGCCAAAAGTATTTCTATTCATTTTTAGAATGACAAAAGTATTTCAATTAATTTTTACAATGTCAAAAGTATTCCTAATAATTTTTACAATGACAAAAGTATTTCTATTAATTTTTACAATGCCAAAAGTATTCCTAATAATTTTTACAATGACAAAAGTATTTCTATTAATTTTTACAATGCCAAAAGTATTCCTAATAATTTTTACAATGACAAAAGTATTTCTGTTAATTTTTACAACACCAAAAGTATTCCTAATAAATTTCACAATGTCAAAAATATTCCAAATTATTTTTACAATTCCAATTTTTCTAATGAATACTTTTTCGACAATTAAAAGAATACATTCGTAAAATTTTTGCTGTCTACGAAAATTTTTACAATTTACGAAAAAAATATCACCTTCAGTAGTTTCTCTGAAAGAAATCGATAATACAAAATAATACAACATTTAGTAAACAAACATTTTTACTATTCCCAAAAAAAATATTCCTTCAGTATTTTCTCAAAATGAAATTTATAATAGAAAATAATAAAAAATTTAGTGAAGAAAAATTTTTACAATTTCCAAAAAACAAAATTCATTGAGTATTTTTTGATAAAAAAAAATTATAATACAAAAGTCTAATCTCCTAAAACAATATAAAGGAATATTTCCTTTAATAATTTTTAAAAAGGATCATTTTTACCAAATATTTGCAATTTGAGAAAAAAATATATCTTCAGTATTTTTCAGAAAAAAAAAATTTTTACTAAATTCTTGTAATATTGAAAAATAATATTCTTTCAATACTTCAAAACAATATTCCTTTTATATTAAAATCTTACAATTTAAAAAACAAATTCTTCAATTATTACAATTTTCCGAAAGAATATTTTTTCAATATTAAAAAAATGGGTTTAAAAAATTCTTACAGTTTACATAACAAAAAGATTAAAATATTGTCGAAAAATATTTCTTTTAGTCCTTTTTAAGAATATAATTTTATTTTTTTTCCTTACAATTTTCCAAAAGAATATCCCTTGAATATTTAAAAAAATACTTTTACAATATTCTTACAGTTTACGAAAATTCTTACAATTTTTGAAAGAAAACTTCCTTATCATTATTTTTAAAAAAGCAAAAACTTTGAGGAATTTTTACAACTTTTTGGGTCAAGTTTTTTAGTTTAAAATTTTTTATATTAAAATATAGTATAAAAATTTATAATTTACCATTTTCTTTTTAGTTTAAAATTCTTAATTGTCAAATGTTTTAGTTTAAAATTTTTAATTGTCAAATCATTTTGTTCACAATTTTAAATATTATAATATTTTAATTAAAAAATTTATAACTTACAATTTTTTTAATTTCTAATTTTTTTAATTTAAAATTTTTAATTGACAAATTTTTTAGTTTAAAAATTTTAATTGTCGAATATTTTTGTTTACAACTTTCAATTTAGAAATATTTTAGTATAAAAATTTATAGCTTACAATTATTTTTAGTTTCTAATTTTTTAGCATTAAAATTTTTAATTTTCAAATATTTTGAATACATATTTTAGTTTATAATTTTTTAGTTAAAAATTTTAATTTTTAAATATTTTACTTTATACACATAATTATTTTTGTAATATTTTTAACAGTTGTTTTAGCTTAAAATTTTCATGTTTAAAATTTGGCACTTAAAAAATATTTCTTTTTAATTTTTGAATATTTCAAAATTACAATTATGTGGCTTAAAATTTTCTAGTTTGAAATTTGATATTTTTTAATACTTTACTTTAATATTTGTAGCTCAGAATTTTTTTATCTAAAATGTAGTTAAACATTGATTTTAGTTTACATTTTTTAGTTCACCATTTTTTAGCTTCAAATTTTTAATAGTTCATTGTTTTAGCTCATATTTTTATAGGTTGGATTTTTATTTTTAATTCAAAATTTAGTAGCTACGAATTTTTACTTCAAAATTCTTTACTGCAACATTGTTGTTTAAAAAATTCTTTCTTTCGTATCAGTCAATAGCCGAGAAAAAATCCTTTATCTCTTATTTGTTGAAATATATTTTCAAAGCAAAAAAAAATTCTTCGAAGCTGGTGGTTATATTTTTTCTTCTTTAAATTCCTGACTAATGACCACTGGTTTCATTTCACCTAAGATTAGGAAAAAAACAAAGTAAACAAAAATTTACCTTAAAAGTTGTTGTAAATAAAAAATTTACATTGTGGACTCTTTTTTTCTGGTAAAAAGAATGTTTGGAAAATGAAAAAAAAAGAAGAAAAAAAAATAAAAAAAATAAATAAAAATAAATAAATAAAAAATAAAAAAAGTAAAAAATAAATAAAAAATAAAAAAAGTAAAAAATAAATAAAAAATAAAAAAAGTAAGTATATAAAAAATGTAATTGTACGTAAAGTTCTTTTTTTCAGAGAACGATAAAAAGTTTGCACAATTTTTTAGTTTTTAAATTCCGTCTATTAAAACTTCGGGGAAAAAATATGATTTCATTTTCATAGAATTTTACAAAGGAAGATCCTTCTTCTTTTAAATAATAATAAAAAAAAAGGTTTTCTACTTTAAAGAACCAAGATGCATATTTTTAGATATTGGATTCCCGTTAAAGAGAATTAATAACGCACGAATTCTAAATTTGATCGTTAATTATTATTTTCCTGTAAAAAAAAAAAAAATAACGAAATTCCAATACAAAAAATAAATATATAGCGATCTTTGTGATTTTTAAATGTGATTCACACTGATCATGTTCTTGAATTCCCCACTTGTTCGGCCACCTCGACATTGAGAGACGTATGTATATAAAGGTTCAGTCTCGACTTCCATCGGACAGTAGACTGAACAAATCGAAGCACGATTCGTAATTAGTATTTTAGCATAAAATTTGATACTAGAAACGTGGTTCGTTGTTTTTTTTCTCTCCTTTTATAGTTCTTTTTTTTGTTCTTGTTGCTTGTGAAACATGGATACTTTACGAATTTTAACATTGTGCTTGTGCTTTGTAGCTGCTTTTGTTTACGGTAAGTAATTCGATATTCTTTCGTAAAATTAGTTACAAAACTCGCAGAAGACAATGTATCCGAAGTTAATTATTATCCGCTGAGAAGAAAGAAAATTTTACAAAGACAAAAAAACAATGTAATCGTTTTATTTTCTGTCTGAAAATTTCTTAATTAATTAAGTAAATAATTAATTAATTAAATAATTAATTATAATAATAATATGATAGTGTTAAAAGTAAGTAAGATTGTATTAATTAATATTATGTTCGAAGAGGTTGAAATTTGATAGAATTTTTTGTAACTTTTTCGATTTTATTTTCCCTACGGTGATGAAAAATTTTTATTTTCCCTTCAATGCACTTTCATGCACTTGACGGAGGGAAAATGGGTTAACAAATTAAATTCAAACCCATGTAAATAATGCGATTAACGAAATAACAATTGATGTGTTAAATTTAGTGTTGAATTAATTAGTTATTGAATAATAATAATCAACTTTAGATTCAAATTACAATAATTAATTAATTGACTTTAATTGTCAGTTATAAATTATAACTAAAATTAATTATTAAAAATTCAGAAGTATATAAATAAATGAAAATTATTATAATAAATATTTTTCTAATAAAAGAAAAAATGTTTCATCAAAGAAAAAATTTAAAAAAATATTAAATTGATAAAATTTTAAAATAATTAAATTGATAAAATTTTAAAATAATTAAATAATTAATATTAAAATATGTAAAAATATTTAAATATTTATAAAAATAAATAAATAAATAATATTCAAAAGGTAATAATAAAATAAATAATATAAAAGGTTCAGGACTGAAAAATTAACCGAAACTAAGTATTAAAGACTAAATAAAGATATTTTTGATAGAAAAAAGTTAATATTAACCGGAAATGAAAATAAAGAAATTAAATTTCTATTTTTAATTAGCCGGTAACTTTTAAAAGAGGGAGTAAAAACAATGAAAAATAATTGAAGGCCAACAATTTCTTATAAACAGAACGTTGGCAGTAAATTGTCCAGATTATTTAAATTAAGTAATTTTGTTTGTTTTTTTTTTGCACCATTTTTCTATTTTATCCTTAAGGGTGTAATTAAAAAAATTTACGGATCCTTGGATGTTTTTATTCGATATAGAATTATGACGGTCAACGCTACACGCACAATTGCAATTCTCTTACGTGAATGCTCTCATGACTCTTGGTAATTAAAATCTTTTGTGAAAATCTACATAATGCAATTCTTTTTCGAATTTTTTAATCTATTCTTCTGATTTTCTTTTCTTTTTGAATTTTTATTCTCTGTCTCTTACTTTTACTTTTTTACATTCCAGTTTATAAGTTTTCGTGAATTTAATCCAATCTCATTCAAAGAAGAAAATGCAGTGTCTTGAGATTCAATTTTAGTTCTTCTTAATTATTGAGACAAATAGCGAAATGAATTATAAAGTATATCAAACAAAAAGTTTCAATTCAATTTTCACTGTTTTAAAATAATATTTGTCCCTCTTATTGGAATCAATAATAAAATTGGATTCAGTAAATTTTAATGCTCTTGTGTTTACATTTAATTATTATGGTGTTAATATAAAAAAGTGGGAAAAATAGAAAAAAATGTAATAATAATAGTAATAGATTTCCACTAATTTTAGTAAATAAAATAATTATTTAGTAAATTTAAGTATTAAATAGTAATTTCTACTGATTTTAGTGAATAAAATACTAATTTAGTAAATTTTAGTATTAAATAGTAATTTCTACTGATTTTAGTGAATAAAATACTAATTTAGTAAATTTTAGTAATAAATAGTAATCTCTATTAATTTTAGTAAATAAAATACTAATTTAGCACATTTTTACTAATAACTAATAATTATTAAACATTTTTACTATAATTTAAATTTAGAGAAATAAAAAATAATATACAAAATAATAGAATTTCTAAAATTGAAATTATTATTTGTTTCCATAATTTATTGATATAGTTTTTGGAAATTATAATATTTGTATTATATATATTAAAAAATTTAAATTGTATGCGATTACATATGACTGTGTCCATGTATATTATAACACCTTTGGATTGTCTCCTTATATGCTTTTCTTACCTTGAAAAATTTTACATGAAGATTTCATAACTTTTATTTTATTGATTCACAGAATTTCATGACTAATCGTTATAATAACAATAGCATTTTTTTAAACATAAATTATTATCTTGATAATATAAGAAATTATGGTAATTATATCTGTAATTATACAGATAAATTAAAATAAATAATTTTAGACTTATTGTGAAGAAAAATTATTATTGCTCTCGTAATTTTAAAAATCAATTAACTAGAGGTAATTAAAAAGAAAATAAAAATAAATTTTTATAATTTTGAAAAAATGGTGAATAAATAAACGTATAAAATTTAAAGTAAAAGATAAAAAAATTGTAAAAAGTATGAGAACTAATAAATAAATAAACTGGAAATAAAGAAGTAATAAAAGTAATAATAAAATAATTAAATTAATAATAAAACTATAAAAATAATAAAATTAATAATAAAATAAAAAAAATAATAGTAAAATTAATAATATAATAAAAAAAGTAGTAATAAAATTAATAATAAAATAAAAAAATGTAATAATAAAATTTATAATAAAATAAATAAAAAAGTAAAACTAAAATTCATGATAAAATTTAAAAAATAATGAAATTAATAAAAATCAATAATAAAAAAATAAAATTTTATTTAAAGACTGTAAGTAAAAATACTGGAGGAATTTTGTTTTTGTTTACGTACTGTTTATTGAAAATTATGCACTTTATTATTAAAAAAAAAATGAGAAAAAAGTATAAATATATAATGAACATCATAATTACTGATAAATAGTATAGATTAGGAATTAAGAAAGCCAGCAATAAATTAAGATAAACAATGAATAATAAATTGAAATGCTGTCCATCACTTGTCACGTATAAAGCATTTTCAAAACAAGTCTCATCGACCGGATGCATTACGATATTTGAAAATGCTGCATTTTATTATAGTGCAGTGATCGTTGATGATAAGAATCCGGTTTCGATGATGTTTGTTGCTATTTTCATCTCTAGCCTCAACTGAACGTGCCAAGTTCAAGGACAAAAATTTCGTCTGCCCAAAAGTGCATTCACTTCAATCGAATTTAAATGTTTAATATTCTAAACAGCACAATAAAGAATGATTATTTTTTTTATTTTCTTTGTGACTAAAGGAATTTTTTTTCTTTTGGTAATTTAAAAAATAAAAATTTGTTTATTGAGTTCTTCATCAAATTGAGTTGATTATTTGTGATAATTAGCTTATTATGATACTAATTAACTAACTAACAATTAACTAAATATGTTACTAATTAATTAACTAATAATTAACTAAATATCAAACTAACTAATTGACTAATTATTAACTAAATGTGATGCTTATTAATTACCTACTAATTAACTAATTATTATAGTAATTAATTATTATTCAATAATAAACTAATTGTTATAGTCATTAGTTATTTAATAATTAATTATGTAATAATAAGCTGATTATTATAGTTATTAATTAACTGTAAAAATTACCTAATTCTTAAACTAATTAACTATATATCAATAATTAATTATAATTATTGTACTAATTAAATATATGTGACGCGACACGAGAAAAGGGACCTATCGCCTCAAAAGAGAATTTTACAGGGGGGGCGTTTAAAGTGACGCCATGAGCAGAAAACCCGTGTATTTACGCGGACACGTTCAACTTTCGGGCTTTATATTAATTAAACTATTTCAGATTTTTAATTTCTGATTTTTTTACGTGAAAGAGCGACTCAAAATCTATGGAATACGACTAGAAACTCAAAAATGATTTTTTTATCGATAGGTCCCTTTTCTCGTGTCGCGTCACATATAATGATTATTTAATTATAATAAATAATACTCATTATAAAAATTAATTAATAATAATTAATAACTGATAATAATATAAATAGCTAATAGCAAACAATTAATTAATTAAATCTAGTCAAGTGTTTAATAAGAATTTAATAATTATGAATTATATAATAATTACATACTATTATGTAATATTTAATATTTATTTTAAATAATAACAATTTCAAACAATAAAAATATTAAATAAAAGTAATAAAAATAACATTAAACAATCATTTAATAAAATGAAAATATTAATTTACTAACGTATTTCATTTAATTATTTGGTAAAATTTGTAATTTGTGATTGTTGATTGGAAAAATAGAAAAATGTGGATAATTAGAGGAATGAAAACAATGAATGGAACAATAGAAACACGTGGTAATGTGTGGAGGGGGATTTTTTTGTTTCTAAAAAGGAAGATAAAATTGAAATTGCAGTCACGTCTAAAATTTCCTTATAAATTTTGTTTTCGTAGCCACTTCATTTTTAAATATATAAAGATAATGAATTCCAAGTTTGTATTATAATTTTTTTTGAGACGGTTTTTATACTTGGGCGGAATTTTAAATTAAAAATTATCTCACTTTAATAAATTGTATTTCAACCTCTGTTTAAACATACCTGAAGAGTAAATGAAAATATTTTTGTTTAGAACACTTTCTTTTAAATAATTCCCTTCAATTTGATTTTTTATTCTCTATTTATTTCTATAAATTTTTATTTTTTTTAATGAGTTTTATTTATTTTTATAAATTTTTTTGCTTTTTTCAACTAATTTTATTTATTTTTGTAAATTATTCAGTTTTTTTAACTTACTTTATTTATTTCTATGTTATTTAGCTTTTTAAACTAATTTTATTCATTTTTATAAATTATTTACTTTTTCATTAATTTTGTTTATTTCTATAAACTATTTAGTTTTTTTTAATTAATTCTGTTTATTTCTATAAATTATTTATATGTTCTTATTAATTCTATTTATTTCTATAAATTATTTACATTTTTTATTTTATTTATTTCTATAAATTATTTACATTTTTTATTTTATTTATTTCTATAAATTATTTACTTTTTTTATTCATTTAATTTATTTGTATAGATAAATTTTACGAAAAATGAAATTGATTGGAAATTGGAGTTAAAAAAAAGGTTTCATAAATAAAAATTAAAAAATTAAATTATGTAATCAGGTAATGTATCGTATTAAAAATATTCTGTAAGTAACAGTCTAAATTTGAATTGGAAAAATTGTTTACTAATTAGAATTAATGACTGACTTTATTTTTGCTCTTGAATTAGTAAATTTTACAACTAAACTGTAAATTCTATAAATTTACTAGTAAATTTTACTAGTTCATAAATCTTAGCAAAAAGTCAGTCCCTAATTAAAATTTTTTTAAAGAATTAATTAAATTAATTAAATTAAAATTTTTAATTTATTATTTCTTATCAAAATTTACTAATTCGAAAGCAAGAAGTAAATTAAAAATCCACATTTTTTGTTTTAGAATTTGTAAATTAGGAGAAATTATTATTTATTAGTAAAATTTATTTATTTTTTTTTATTTATAAATTTAGTTTCTACGAATTTATTAGTAAAATTTACTAATTTTAAAGCAAATAGGTTGGCAACTATTAATAGTTAGTAAATAAAATTTTACTAATTCAAATTTAGATGGTATATTTTATGAATATTAATTATTATAATTAAGAGTGAATTAATTAATCAATTAAATTTAAATATATCTCAATTAAGAGTAGTGAAATAATTTAAAGGAGCTAAAATTGATAAAAATAGTATTTTTAATTCTCGATTTGTTATCCTGAAGGCCAAGTGCAGCCATCGAACCCCGCAGAACCTGTCTCACAGACTTGTCTAGGATGTATTTGCGAAGCGTCGTCTGGCTGTAACACAACTTTGAAATGCAATGGCGATGTTTGTGGGCCTTTTCGAATAACTTGGGGCTATTGGCATGATTCAGGAAAACCGACATTCAATAACGAATCGCCTGATTCAAAAGAAGGTAGAAATTATTCAATTATTCCTTTTTCTCCTTTTTTCCATTTTAATTTTTCATTATTTCTTTTTTTTTTTTAATTTTAGTTTTTCTTTTTTTCTTCTCATTTTAATATTTCTTTTTTTCTATTTTGAGAAGTATTTTATCATTATTTCTGAAAAGTATTTACCTTTCTATTAATTAAAAAAATATAAAATTATATTTTGAAAAAAATATTCTTTTTTTTTAATTTATATGTGTATTTTAATTAATAAATACTTGATTATAGCTTTCGCAAATTGTGTCAACGACGCTTTCTGTGCCGCTAGAGCGGTTCAAGGATACATGACTAAATATGGTCAGGTATGCGGTAATCATATTATTTTTAAAAATTAAAAAATTATTATTGTTTCTCTAGAAAGAAAAAATGACTTCCTTCGATTAAATTTTTTAATTCATTAAAGCGATTCGTTTAATTATTACTTTTTATTGATTATTTATTTTTATTTATTATATGAACTTGGAGAATATAATTTTAGCGTATATGAAAAATTAAAATATTATTCTCTGAATTTGATTTGCATAACCACTTTTGGCTAATTATGTTTGATAATTTTTAGTAGACACTGGATTTTTGCTTTTGAATTAGTAAAATTTACTAATAAAATAGTAATTACTATTTTATTAGTACTTTTACTAATAAATAATAATTTCTGTTAATTTAGTTGTAAAATTTACTAATTTAAAAGCAAACAGTCAGTCACTAATTCGAATTATTAGCAAATATTTTTTTACTAATTAATATTTAGAGAATAATTTTTTATTTAAAATGAAGTATTACAATAATTGAATGAACTATTTTCATAACAATGGAAACGGGTAATGAATAATAAATATAATTTAAATAATCAAAATAATTGAATAAGCAAAAAAGTAATAAATAAGTAATTAATAAGTTTAATAATAGTTTCAGTTTGAGTAAGTATCGAAATACCTAAAGTACTTTTAATTAATTAAAAATTTTTAATATTTATCTTATTTTAAGGACTGCAACGGTGACGGCAAAGTTGATTGCGATGATTATGCTCGAATCCATCGTCATGGAGGATATGGATGTTCGGCTCCTTTAGATCCAGCATACGAAACTCCTTACAAACTTTGCATAACCACTTTTGGCTAATTATAATTTATAATACATTACCAGTCTTAAATATTTAATTAAGTAAACTTCATTTTCGTGTTTTAAACTTTTAATCACATCTATCACTATTTTTTAAGGAAAAAATCGTTTTTTTGCGTTTTAAGTAAAAAAAAAAGAAATTTGAGAAAAAAATAAATGAAAAAAAGAAAGAAGAGTCAATAAAAATAGTAAATATAATTCTATTTAAATGTAAACGTAAAAAACTTTTAAAAAACTAAACTTTTTGTTTTAGAAAAACTGTTTGTTTATTTTTTACTTTGTGAATTTGTCATTGTGTTTTTAAAAATATTATTCTTGTATAATATAATTTAATCTGCAATTTTTTATACTAAAGCGAAAAGAAAAATGTAAAAATCTTTTAAATTAGAGAAATAAAATTTTGTTTATATAGATACTTATAGAAATAAGATTGTTATTATTATTATTTTTATGTAATTTATCACACTACGTAATTATGTACTGTGATTTATTCATTATTCCTTATTTTTGTTTAACTCTATATTCTAATATTAAATATTTACTTTATAATTTATTATTGCTCGAATTATTTAATTAATATTTTACTATTTTGTTATTCCTTATTTATGATAATTCTTCCGATAAGCGCCTGGTTTATTTGTTTTACAAAAATAACCAATAATTGAATTGACCAATTTAGAAAATTTATTAAATATGCAAATCGAAGGTAGAATGAGGTGACAAAAAGATACTATATTTATAATAAAACTCCACTTTCATTGACACTAATTTAATGCAACATCAATTATCTGGGAATTAATATTTCCTTTTTCATTAATTTTACAAAATTAGTTGGTAATTTGATAAATTTTAATCGACTTGCAAATAAAAATTTGGTGAATTTTAATAGTCTTGCAAAGAAAATAAAAATAAAAATTTTATAAATTTTAATAGACTTGCAAATAAAAATTTGGTAAATTAATCGGATATAGATAATGAGGTGGTAAAATGATACTATTTATACTAAAATTCCACCTTAATTGACATTAATTTAATGCGACATCAATTATCTGAGAATTAATACTTCCATTTTCATTAATTTTACAAAATTAGTTGGAAATTTTGTACATTTAAATAGACTTGGAGAGAAAAATTTGGTGAATTATGTAATTGATAGCTAGTGACAATTTTATTATTGGGTATATTAAATTTTATTAAACTTAAATTTTTATATTTAATTATATTATTCAAGTTTTTTTTTTTATTGAAATTAATTAAATTTTATATCAGGTATTTTTGTTATTTAAATTTTTTATATTTATTAAATTTTGTAATTAGAATATTGATTATTGTAGGTAATAAATTTCATGATCTAATTACATTATTTATTAGATTTAATTAGTAATTTATAAATTTGAATTTTATTACTTTGTCGTCAGGATAATAAAAGATTCTGACTTTGAGTGATCGTTGATTTCAGTGTTTTATTATTCTGTTATTCATTAGTTATTGATAATAAAATTTATTTTATTAAAAAGTTTATGGAAATTATAGAAAAATTCATAAATTTTATTGAATAAATTAAATTATTAAATTTGTATGAAATATATTATTGTAAATTTTATTATAAATATTATTATAAATATTATTACAAATTGTATTATAAATATTATTTTAAATAGTATTATGAATATTATTTTAAATAGTATTATAAATATTATTTTAAATAGTATTATAAATATTATTTTAAATAGTATTATAAATATTATTATAAATATTATTATAAATAGTATTATAAATATTATTATAAATAGTATTATAAATATTATTTTAAATAGTATTATAAATATTATTTTAAATAGTATTATAAATATTATTATAAATATTATTATAAATAGTATTATAAATATTATTATAAATATATATTTTATACTAAAATAAATTTATTTGATTCAAATAAACTATTAGTTGTCCATTATCAACTAAATTTTTATTTGTAACAAATAATTTTTATTTAAGTGAAATAAATGGTATGTTTTTCGAATACAGAAATTATTGATTCAAATACAATTTATTTGATTCAATTTAATATTTTTTTTTATAATAGGCAAAACAGATAAAAAATTTTATCTGGATCTGCTATACGAATTTAAATAAATTAGCGAAATTTAAACTCTTTTATTGAAGACTTTCGTTAATCTAGAGAAAGTTATCGCTATTTTAGGTGAAGTTTTTTTCCGTAAAGTAATCGATAATTAAATTAATTTTTTTCTGTGATATTATTATTTTTATTTTATGCATTATATTGTGTTTTATTTTGATTTATTTTGGTTTATTTGGTTTTATTTTGTTTTTGATTTGTTTTATTTTTGGTTTATTTTAGGTTTATTTTTGTTTTATTTTTGTTTTATTTTTGTTTTATTTTTGTTTTATTTTTGTTTTATTTTTGTTTTATTTTTGTTTCATTTTGTTTCATTTTTTTTACTTTGTTTTATTTTTGGTTTATTTTAGGTTTAATTTTGTTTTATTTTTGGTTTATTTTAGGTTTATTTTTGTTTTATTTTGTTTAATTTTTTTATTTTGTTTCATTTTTGTTTTATTTTTGCGCAATTTTGATTTATTTTATTTCCTTAATTGAAATTGAAAATAAATGAATTAAAAAGCAAATGTTTGAAAAAATCACGTCGCAATAAATTTTGTGCTTTAGAAAAAAACACTAAAGTCAAGTTGATAGTTTACAAAATGACCTGGTACAATTTGTATGTATGATCGTTGATGTGCGCGCATGAGTTTTTCCTCTTGAAGAACGTTAGGATATAACAGACGCGATGAGACGAGGAACCGGATGAAATCTGGCGAGAATATGTTGCTCTGGGGAAATAAACGCCAGAAGACAAGCTCTTTGGCGAATATAACGTGCGCGTTCCCTTGTCGCCTTTTCCGTCGGCCACGAACAAAAAAAAAGTAAAAAAAAAAAAAAGAAAAAAAACGAGGAAAAGAAAAAAAAAGTCCATATTTGTGAAGAGGTAGTTGAGGGTTAAAGGGGTGTGTCCCGGTGAACGAAGAGACGATGGTGTGAGTATATAGGACCGTAGAAAAGCGGGAGTGCAGCTGAGTAGTTTGAAAATTAAAATTCATTTACGCCAGCTTCGCGCACAGCTTTAATCCGCTTTAATAAAGAATTTTCATGGTTTTTTATCATTTTTATATTTGAGAGAATCTATATATATACATACATACATATATACACTTTGCGTGAATTTGTTTTTGTTTGCAATACTTTCATCGTTTTCTCTAAAAAGGTTTTGAGAAAAATTATTTTATTTTTCGATGTTGTAAAATTTTTACGAATTGGGAATAGAAATTTTAATTACAGATGTTTTTAAAATTTTTGGGTCAATTTGGTTCAGTTTGGTATTAGTTTGATACGATTTGGTGTTAATTTGATTCAATTCGGCAAAAAATTGGTACATTTGGTACAATTTGGTATCAAGGCGCTACAATTGGTTTCAATTTGGTACAATTGGTTTCAATTTGGTACAATTGGTATCAATTTGGTACAATTGGTATCAATTTGGTACAATTGGTATCAATTTGGTACAATTGGTATCAATTTGGTACAATTGGTATCAATTTGGTGCAATTTGGTACAATTGGTATCAGTTTGGTAGAATTTGGCATCAATTTGGATCAATGCAGTAAAAATTTTATCCAAAACGGTTTAGTACGATTAAATTTGGTACAGTTTGGCATCAATTTACTTCCAATTTGGTATCAAAATGTTCGAATTTGGTATAAATATGATTAAAATTGGTACAAAATTGGTTCACTTTGGTACCAGTTGAATCAAATTTGCTGTGTAAATTTGGTTCGATTCGGTAAAAGTTTGATACAATTTTGTATAAATTTGGTTCAATTCGGTATCAGTTCGAACTTAATTGATTAAAATTGGTATAAATTTGGTTCCATTTGGCTTAAAAATTTGTTCCATTAGGTAGAACTTTAACTCAATTAGAAAAAAATTTAACTCAATTTGAATTAATTCTATAAAAAATTGATTTAATTCCTTTATATTAAAGGTAATAATTTAATATCAATTCGCTTCAATTGAGCAATAATTTGGTTTAATTTGGTATCAGTTTTGAATGAATACAGTACAAATTTAGATCCACTTGGTTCAGTTCGATTCAATTTAATATAATTTTCCTTCGATTTGGTTCAAATTTGATTCAATAAGGTCAAAATTAAATTAAAAATTAAATTTGATAACAGTTTAATCCAAATATATTAAAAATAGTATAAATTTTGTTCAATTTGGTGCCAGTTTGATCCAAATTGATTTTAATTGGTATAAATATGGTTTCATTTGGTTTAAAATTAGTACACTTTCGTATAAATTTAATTCAATTTGGTAAAAATTATATAACAATTTATAGATTAATTCAATAAAAATTTTATTTTTATTCTTTCATTAAAGTAATTGATTTAATATCAATTTGATTCAATTCTGCAAAAATCTGGTTCAAACCTATATAAAATAATTTTAGTAAATTTCGGTATTTAGTTCAATTTGGTACCCATTTGGTTCAACGAGGTTTCAATTAAATCCAAATTGAATAAAAATTAGTTTGAAATTGGCTCAATTCCGATTAAAACTGGTTCAATTTGGTTCAGTTTGATTAAATTTGGTTCAGTTTAGTACCAATTTGGTTTAATGTCGTATCAGAACGAATCAATTTTGTTATAAATTTTCTACAGTTTGGTACATATTTGGTTTAATTATTTGGTTCATTTTGGATAACAATTTAAGTTCAGTTTGGTATCAAAATCATTCAATATGTTTCAATTTGGTATAAATTTTATTAATTTTAGTATAAATTTGGTTCAATTCGCAGTATAAAGTTGGTTCCATTCTGTTTAGTTTGAATTCATTTGGTATCAATTTTGTACAATGCGATTCAATCTGGCTCAATTTGGTATAAAATTTATATCCTTTGGTATTAAATTTTTTATAATTTAATTTGGTTCAATTCAGTAAAAAGTTAGTTCAATTTAGTTTAGTTTGACTTCATTTGGAAACAATTTGGTTCAATTTAGTAAAAATGTGGTTCAATTTGGTTTAGTTTAAATTAATTTAGTATCAATTTAGTTCAATTCGTTTCAATCTGGTTAAATTTTTTTATATAACTGATATACTTTGGTATTAAATTTTTGATAATTTAATTTGGTTCAATTCAGCAAAAAGTTGGTTCAATCCAGTTTAGTTTGATTTCATTCGGAAACAATTTGGTTCAATTTAGTATAAATGTGGTTCAATACGGTTTAGTTTGAATTAATTTAGTAATAATTTAGTTCAATTCGGTTCAATCTGGTTCAATTTTTTACAAAATTGATTTTCTTTCGTATCAATTTTGTTGAATTCAGTGTAAATTTGGTTCAATTCGGTGCACTTTGATTTACGTTGGTATCAATTTGGTTAAATCTGGTTAAATTTTATATCAAATTGATTTACTTTTGTTTAATTTTATTTAAATCAGTGTAAAATTAATTATATTCGGTTTAGGTTGATTTAATTTCGTATCAATTTGGTTCAATTCGGTTCAATGTCGTTTATTTCTACATTACTTCGATCCAATGTCGTGTAATTTTGGTTTAATTTGGTTTTTGGTTAATTTGGTATCTAGTTGGTTTAATTAGGTTTCAGTTGGTTCCAATTTGGTACAATTTGTTATCAATTTGGTTCAATTTGTTATCAATTTGGTTCAAATTGTTATTTATTTGGTTCAATTTGTTATCGATTTGGTTCAATTTGTTATCGATTTAGTTCAATTTGTTATCGATTTGGTTCAATTTGTTATCTATTTGGTTCGATTTGTTATCAATTTGGTTCAATTTGTTATCAATTTGGTTCAAATTGTTATTTATTTGGTTCAATTTGTTATCGATTTGGTTCAATTTGTTATCGATTTAGTTCAATTTGTTATCGATTTGGTTCAATTTGTTATCTATTTGGTTCGATTTGTTATCAATTTGGTTCAATTTGTTATCAAAATTGAAATTTGTTATCAATTTAATTCAATGAGTCATCAGTTCGCCCCAAATTGATTTTCATTGCCTCAATTTGAAATCATTTTGATACCCCCAATAAATTTTTTAATTGCACTGTAATGAAAATTAAATTATTTCATTGTCTCGATTTCTCTAATGGTTTTTTTAATATAAAATTTCAATTGTACACTGGTCTGAAAATAAACGAGAAAAAAGATTGAAAGCAAGTATATTTAAAATTAGGTAATTATGAAACATTTTGTTTTACAAAAAAAAAAAAATGTTGTTATAGTTGAAAAATTGCGAAGTAAGAAGATAATTCTTTGTTATACACGCTCCCTTGGACATTGTCACATTTTCTCATCTCTTTCATTTTCTTGGCGCTACTTTCTCACCTTGACGTATTACGAGTTTGGTCTCGTTCCACTATTCCATCGATCCTTGCTAAACTCCTGACCTCGTCTCATCTTGGCACTGCCCTCTGTATTCTGGAAAGTGGCATAGTATCAGGGAGCGAGAGGGAGGTGAGATGAAAAAGGGTCACCCTAGAAAGGTCCGTCGAGGTACACATTCAGAGCACTGAAAACGAATTTCTACTCTTTGCTTTTAAAGTTTTATATCATTACGAAACCCTTTGAGCACTGAGTTATACGTTTCAGATCCCAGATTAAATTAAATATTTAAACAAATTCAGACCTCATTTACACTTTGTTGTTTTCGTCTCCTTTTTTCGTTTCCTTTTTTCGTATCCTTTTTTTAAATGATTGAATCTTTTTTTTGTTTTCAAAAAAGAAATGTTTTATTTAAGGAATCTTTTTTTAATTTTTAGAAAAAAATTAGAAAGGTTTTTCTAATTTTTGTTTTCTTTTAATTTCTTGTTAACTTTGAAAGTAATTATATTGTTTTTTTTTTGGAGTCAAAATTCATTTAAATCGATTTCACTATTTTGTGAGAGAAGAAGAGTTGAGGAACTGTCGCTACGTAGTGTTGAATCACTTATTTCGTCGATCGAATTATTTTGAATTTTTTCCCTTTTTGATTTATTGAATTTTTGGAGATCAACATCCATGGAATTTCTTCTGGCGATGCCCTCTGACAGAGTATTGCGCCACTGGAATGCGTACTTGTGCGGACGTCGGAGAATCGAGGATAAAGCTTCCGCTTGAACTTCCATGAAGTTGTAGATAATCTCCTCCTCTGGACTGTTGAATTGTATCTACAAGAAAATAATGGGACCTTGAGTAACTACCGCATGGTGAAGGAGAACTTTGACAATAAATCCAACCCAGTAAGATGTGGAATGTAACGATTTGTCGAGATTAAAGCGACTAGAAACTGGTTCAATTATATTTGACGACAATTTTTTTTTAGTGTTCTTTATGACAATCGGTGTAGGAAAATTTAATTTTTAGCGGAATTTTGGTTCCAATAATAATTAGGAAATATTTATTATTTACACAATTGTATGATCGTTTGGCGTTATTTCAAAATGATTTGAAAATTTTTGTTGTAATTTTTTCGGTAATCTGTTCGCAGTTTGACATTTATTTCTTTGTTTTTTTTATATTTTTTAAAGTTAGATTTTAAATATTTTATTTTATTTTTAAATGCCTATTAAATTAAAAAAAATTTTTACTTTGCTTCTAAACTTTTCTTAACAATTTTTCTCAATATTATAATTAATATAAGCTGTAAATAATTGAATTCTTGCAAAGTATTTATCAAAAAATTTGAAACCAATTGAATTCCTTCCAGAAATCTAATTAAAATTATTCACTCTAAAATCATTCTAAAAAAATTAAAGACACTTTACTAAAAAATTAAAGAAAATGAAAATTTAACTAATGAACATTACTTTATCCTCGCAAAAAAATATTTTATTTATGAAAATAATCGAATTCTTACAAAAAAATTTTGTAATTGTACTGAAAATAATTTAACTGTTTCAAAGAATTAAAAATATTTGAATTTTTTTAAATACTCGAGTTTTTTTTAAGTAATATTTATTGAAAATTTTGAAAGTAATTTAATTTTATTAGGAATGAATTTTTAATTTTTAAAATAATTGAGTATAATTATTATTATTGAGTTTGATTAATAATTTTATTATTAAGTTTTATTACAATTATTGATATAAAATTAAATTCTTTCATTCAACTTTATAAATTACCAAAAATAATTAAATAATTCAATTTTCTTGAAGAATTTAATTTAAATAATTTTTTTCAATTTTGTAAAAATGTTGTAGTTTCGTTTTAATGATTTTAAATGAAAATTTTTTAAATAATTTAAAATTTATGAAGAGTTTTAACAAAGACTTTTGGTAATAGCTGAATTTTTTTGGAATGATTTTATTAGAATCTATAAAAATAATTTAATTCTTGAGAAAAAGTTTAGAATCTATCAAAATAATTCAATTCTTGTGAAAAGTTTTAGAATTTATAAAAATAATGCAATTCTTGAGAAAAATTTTTGAATTCATAAAAATAATTCAATTCTTGAGACAAATTTTAAAATTTATAAAAAAATTGAATTGTTTAGAAGAATTTTATTTAATGTTCTGAAAGTAATTCAATGTTTTTAAAAGAATATTATTTTAACTTTTGAAAGTAATTTAAATTTGGAGAAGAATTAAGACGTTTAAAAATAATTAATGTTTTTTTAAGAATTTTAGCAAATTCGTTGAAAATAATCGAATTCATTTTTAATTAGTTGTAATTTAATTTTTTTTAAATAATTTCTTTTTCTAGAATTTTTGGAAAATTGTACTATAAATAATGTTAGAATTACTATAAATAATTGAATTATTCTCAGGAATTTAGCTATTTATAAAAATAAATGAATTTACAGAAAATATTATTTATGAGAGTAATTGAATTGTTTCCAAGAATTTTGTCGAAATTTTTTAAAATAATAAAATGATTTAAAATATTTTTGAAAACAATTGAAATCGATTGACGAATTTTATTAAAAAGTACAAAAATAATTAATTTTTCTTAAAATTTTTTCGAAATTGTTGAAAATAATCGAATTTAATTAATATTTGTAAAAACACAACTATTTTTTCTTGAAATTTTAGATAAATTGAAAAAAAATAATTGAATTCTCTCGAAGGTTTTTCCATTTTTTAAAAATAATTGAAATGTTTCAAAGAAACAAAATTTAAAAAAATTTTGAAATTAATAATAAATATTGGGAAAATTAATTGTGAGGGAGTTTTAGTTTTGAATTATCTCAAAAAAACATTCTTTGCAGAAGAAAGAGTCAAACTTGTGGAATTTGTAATTTTTTCGAAATGTTTTATAAATGAAAAAAATTGAATTGTTTTGAAAAATTTTATTGCAACATTTTGCAAAGTAATTGAATGTTAAAATATTTTGTTTTTAAAATTTGAAAATAATTGAATTTAATCGAAAAAAAATTTATTAAAACGCATAAAAATAATTAAATTTAATTAATATTTGAAAATAATTGAATTTAATTGAAAAAAATTTTTTTTTTTTTTTGAAAATAATTGAATTTCTCCGAATAATATTTTTTTTGTAAATAATTCAATTCTTCCAAAGTATTTTATCAAAATTGTTGTTGTTCATAATAATTTAATTTCGTGTATATATTTCAAATTATTTTTAGTTTAATAAATTTTACTTAATTTATTGTAATAAAATGTTTCTAAGTTTATTATAGTGAATCAATAACAGTAAATTTATTATTTAAATTTTTATTAATTCTTTTCTTTGATATTTTATTAATGTTCAATATTTCAATAATGTTGAATATTTTATTAATTTGAGTTATTGTATAATAAATCAATTTCAACGAACTAATTATTTTAATTAGGTTTTATTAATTTTCTTCCTTAATATTTGATGAATTTTGATATTTTATTAATTTCGAGTCAGTCACTTCAATTTACTTTAATAATCTTGATAAATAATAACTGCGAAATAAAGTCACAGCTATGTCAGTTGAAAAAATAATTGTTTCTGGCCCTTTTTTTTGTAAAACTAGCGATGGAAAATTTTCTTTCGACAATTTTTTTTCCTTTTTCGTTAAACTTACAATGTTGCAAGTTTCGCTTCTTATCTGTATATAAAGTTTGTTGCTTAAATTAGAAAAATTCTCTGTGATCTTTTAAAATACCTCTTGTGAAGTTTGAAGTTTTGAAAAAGTTGGCGTTGTTGGTTTTTCTTCAGGGACAAACGTGGCGGAAAGTTTTCTTTGGTGTTGCTTGTAATACTGTTTAGGAAAGAGAAAAGCAGCCGTGTCCTCGAAAATTTTATCTTGAAGTTGTAAAATTTTTCTAAGTTTACGCTTTTTTTCATCGGCTTCCTGTCGCATTTTCAAAATTGGCGCACGACGTCTGTCAAGTTCCTTTTTATTTAAACCCTTCATCTCGAGAATGGCAGTTTGCATTCGTTTTAGTTCCATTGACATCCAACGTGATCGAGCTGCTTCAATAAAATTCATTGTCTGTGTCTGAAAAAATGACGAGTGTTTTTTTTTTATTTTATTCTCTAATTTTGATATTTTTTATTTTAATTTATTTGAAAAAGTTACTAAATTTATTGAAAAAGTTACTAAATTTATTGAAAAAGTAGTTAAATTTAATTTAAATTTAAGGAAAAATTTTTTTCTAAAGTTAACTACTTCTTTATTAAATTTACTAATTTTTTCAATTAATTAAAAATATAAAAATTAGTGAATAAAAAAACTAAAAGTTTTTAAAAATTCAAAAATTTTTAATTAGAAATAAATTTTTTTTCTACATTTAAATTAAATTTAATTCGAACCTGAAGGAAAATTTAATAATTAGTGTATTTATTCATTACTTGTCTAGGTATTTAAAATTATTTTCCATGCAAAATATTTTTTTCTTAATTTCAGCACGAAGGGGAAACTTTGCGTTAAAATTGAAAAAAAAAATTTCTCTGGAAATGTGAAACTGAATTGAAAGTTTTTAACTTCTATATTCAATTTTACCTTTGGCAATTTGTTAGTTTTTGATGTTTCTTGAATTTCTCGGGCGTTTTCTTCCTCGGCTTCTTTCATTCTTTTTTCGTTCTCAAGTTCGGATAATTTCTTATTCTCCTCTATGGTCTCAATGTTAGTGGCACTCCAATTTTTTTGCCATTCCTCGAAATCATTTATCTATGTTTTTCGATAAAAATATTAATTAAGAATTATTAACTATTATTTTTATTAATCTTAAAATTAAATTTAAAAAGACAAATTATAAAAAAAGTTTAGAAACAAAAACTAACTACAGAAAATACTTGGATTATTAATTTTATTAATATAGATTTTAATTATAATTATTAATAACAGTGTAAAATTTGTCAGAAAGTAAAAAATTCTAAACGAAAGGAAAAATTTTTGTTTTTTATTTTTTCTTCGAAAAGAAAACTATTTGGCTTTTAAAGATAAAAAAATAATTGAATTATTATTGAGAAAATTAATTGTGAGAGAATTTTAGTTTTAAATTATCTCAAGAAATCATTTTCTCCAGAAGAAAGAGTCAAACTTGTGGAATTTGTAATTTCGAGTAAAATTCTCTACTACATTTACTGGAATAAATTTGAAAATTCCATTCTCACGTTGGCCAAGATTTCAAGTACATTCCTGTTTCAATAAAAAGCGCAGATGGTGCTAAAATTCTGAAGAACTAAATTTACCCTCGAGAAGCATTGTAATTTTATATATATATATATTTTTTTTAAAGGCCCCCTTTTTTCCTGGAATTTCTCGTAAAAATAAAATAATCCAATTTGGATTTTTTTCCAAGACGTTAAATCTTAATGATAATGAATGTTCATTACGTGAGATCGATGTTTATTCGATTTATCATCTTGAAACCTCTTTCAAATTGTCAGTAATAATTAATCAATAGTAATCAGGGAGAAAACCTTTTGCAAACTATTGACTTTTTTCAAAATTAAATTTTCGTTCGTCTTTATTTTTCTTTTGATTTAATTTTTTAGTTTTTATTTTGTTTTATATTTAGGATGATTTATTTCTTTATTATCATTCTTTTTATTTTGTTTCGCAGTTTTAAGTTTATTATTCGGTTCTGTCTAAAAATAAATTTTCATTGTTTGTATTTTTAGATTTAATTTTTTAGGTTTAAATTTTTATTTCATTTATTTTTTATTTTATTTAGATATTTATTTGATTTATTTTGATAATATTTATTTATTTATTTGATTTATTTAGTTTTATTTATTTAGTTATTTGATTTATTTAGTTTTATTCATTTATTTGATTTATTTAGTTTTATTTATTTATTTATTTTAATTATTTTTTTAGTTTCATTTATTTCTTTCTTTCTTAATAAATTAGACGCTTATTTAATAACGAAAAAAATACAAACAGTCGAAATTTAATTTCAGAAGAAAAGAACTTTAATAAATTAATTATTGGTTTTTTAAAAATAAATTTTCAATTTTTGTATTTTCTTTTTTTTTATTAAATAAACGACTAATTGTTTAATTCTAACAAAGAGATGAATTCCTGCGGGGTTAATTGTACATTATATTGTTTTAGAAATAGTTTAATGAAATAATTGGATAATAATGATTGACACTGACTCCCTTTATTGTTCGACTAATGAAAGTTTCCATCCACTTGATATCGTTCTTGTAATCGGATATTATTGTTGGCGATAAAAATAGTCTCAGTGCGCCATTATAATCGCAAAAAGCAGTGCACTGAGGTTTTAGAGGTAATTCGTGATTATAAATTCCAGTGAGAAGACCGCCCGATATATTTTGCGTGACACTTGCCTCCATACTTTTTGTCGTGAAATTCCAAATTTCAATTGTCCCATCTAATCGCGAGACAATCAATACTGTTGGTCGATAATTGTCCCAAACACACGCCGTGTACCTTGAAAAAAAATAGAAAACAAAAAAAGCTTTAGATAATAAATAAAATAAATAAGAAAATAAATAGGAAAAAAATCTGATGGTCGATAATTACCTCAAAGAGCAAAAAAAAAATAAATAAATAAGATAATAAATAAGAAAATATAATAAGAAAATAAATAAAATTCGAAGCGACGAAAGTGTAATAAATTATTATTTATTTTCTTCTTATAACCAAATAAATTAGTCATATTTTTCCTCCCTATACTAAAAAAAAATAATAATATATTTCTAAAAAGAAAAAATAACTGAATGAAAATAAAATGTTTCAATTAATATATTAATATTTAATTTTTTCTAATTACGAAAAATTTAAAACTATTGCTCAAAATAAATTATTTATAACAAATCCAAATTATTGAAAATAAGTCTAAAAATAAAAATTGCTTAACGAAAATAAATTTTTCCACTAAATGTCAGTTAATATTTAATTTTTTTTAATTACGAAAAACTTCAAGAAATTGATATATTATTAAAATAAAATAATAATAATAATAATAATAATAATAATAATAATAATAATAATAAAATAATTGTTTACAATATATTTAGATTTCTTTTTCTATATTTTATTAAATTTCTTGATTATTGATTAGTAATATGTTCCATTAGATCTTTGACATTTGCAACTAAAATTGTTATTGTACATTATTTGAATGTACTTAGTACCATTTATATTATTGTTATTATTATTATATTATTATTGTGATTATTATTATTACTATTGTTATTATTATGCCATTATTAAGCTAAAACCCTTTCGGGGATTTGAATCAGTGCTATTATAACATTACATACTTGACTGGGCAATGTAGATTTAATGCCATTGTTAAATCGTTAAATCAATATTGAAAATATTGAACTTAAATGATTCCCGTTTATAAACAATGAAAATTTTCATAAATATTAATGAATAAATCACATTAAATTAGCATTATCATTCTTCTCTGAATATCCGATTATAGACCGATATAATGTTTAATATTTCTTTCGTTTTTTATTTTCCTTTTTTTTTAATATTGCGAATTTATTGGTGAAATTTTATGTTATTTTAGTAATAAAGCAATACTTTAAATTGTGAATTGTATATAATATTTCCATTATTAGTTATTCGATAATTTTTGATAATAATAATTAGAGTAAAGAGTTTAATTATTAATTGGATAATTTTTTAAATTCATTGTTGCACTCATTGCTAATTTAAAACTGGATTGTTTTGTTTATTATTATTATTTATTTATTATTTAGAAGAGAATTTTTTTGAATGTTGTTTATTACTTATTTAATATTTAGAAGAGAATTTTTTGAATTAAATTTATTACACATTTATATTAAATATTTATTGTTTACTATTTTACTATTTATTATTCAATATTTTAGTTCCTATTAATTGTTTATTTCAAAAAGACTTTTTTGTTCATTCATATTTTATTTATTTTTTATTACTTGTTTATTATTTAGGAGATAATTTTTTTATATCGAGTATTATTAATGAAATATTTTAATTATTAATAATTTAATATTAATATTTTAACTAATAATTGTTTTCGTTTTTAATTTAAAACAAATTTGTTTTTTTTTGTTATTGTTCTGTTTATATTATTTTTTTATTTACTACTTATTTATTATTTAGAAAAGAGTTGTTTTTATTAATTATTTAGAAAAAAATTCTTAAAAAAACTATTTTATAGAGATTTTTATTATTTTTTTATTATTTAGAAAACAATTGTCTATTATTTATATATTATATAGAAAAGAATGGTTCATTGTTGATTTAATATTTATAAAAGAATTCTTTTATTATTTATTTATTATTTGGAGAAGAATTGTTTATTAATTTATTATTTAGGAAAAAACGTTTATTATTTATTTATATTTTATTCAGAAAAGATTGTTTATTATTTATTTATTTACAATTCAGGATAAAATTGTTTTTTCATTGACTGTTTAAAAAATAATTTTTTTTCCTAATTATTTTGAAGGGATTTTTATTATTTATTCATTGTTTAGAAAATAATTATTTATTATTTATTCATTATCTAGAAAAGAATTGTTCATTATTTATTTACTGTTTAGAAAAGAGTGCTTCGTTATTTATTTAAAAAGAAATTGTTTATTTTTTTATTATTTGGAAAATATTTTTTTTTATTTATTATTTATTTATTGTTTAGAAAAAAATTATTGGGTGTTTAAAAAAGATGTACCTAAATTCGGATCTGTTCCAAAAGAAGGGACGGCGGAAATTTTCTTTCCATAAGGCAAAGATTTTTCCACCTGCGGTCAAGATTAGATCGGAGATGAATGGCGATCTCACTGCTTGGGTAATTGGTCCATCGTGAATGATATTTATCCAATTCCATTGGCAAGTTTCGCGATTAATCATTTGACCGGTTGAAAAGTTGTAACCCTCCCATGTTATCACTCCACAATGTCCTGTGGCTGTTCCTGTGAATTAAAACAAATTTTTTTTTGTGGAAAATTATTTTTGTGGTAAATATTTACAGTAAATAGTATTAATTTTAATATTGCTTTTTTAAATAGAAAAATATTTTTTTTACTAATTCAAATTTACATTGTAATACGTTTATTTATTGAATTTTATTAATTAATTTTTTTATTTTTTCAATTTTTTTTATTTTGATTTATTTAATTTTGTTTATTAGCTTGAAAATTTAATTTTAATTTAATTAAAAACTTAAGTCAACGATTTTATTTTCATTAATTAGTCGTTGGTTTGTTTATTTAGGTAAATAAAAATAATTAGAAAGAGTACCGATAAAAATTTTTGGTTCCATTTCGTATGACGGTTTCTTTAGTACATTTTTGAAACATTTACGAAATAAAATATTGTTATTTTCAGTAGAATTGAAATTAGTTTGTTCCTTGGGAATTTTTGGAAAATATATATTCATTGTCGTTATTATTAAACGACGTTCAAACTGAGGATGAACGACATTTATCACATAATCGGGATGCCAAATTCCGTCCAATTCCTTATAGGGCGATGTTGCTTTCAACAAAACATCGGGTTTTTGTACTTTCGATTTGTCCCGTTTTACATTCAGTCGTCTTCGTTTCTCGAATATTGTTTCCAAACTGAAAAGTAAAAATTATTATAGTTTTAAAATTATTTTGTCAAAAGACTTTTTTTCTTATTAGGAATAAAGAATTTGGGGAATAATTTTTTAATAAGAAATTTTGTGGTGGATTTTCTAAAATGATTGTTTTACGTCTAAAAAATTTTTAAAAAAATAAAAATTTTAATTGTAAACAGAATTAGACAATTTTAGAATAATTTAGAATAATTTTTTACCTACTAAATTTTAAAAAATGCAAAATTTTAATTGTAAGAAATTTAAACGATTTTAATTATTTTAAAAAGGTTGTTTTACCTAAATAATTACAAAAAAATTTTTTTAATTGTAAGTATTAGAATTAGAAAATTAAAAAATACAAAATTTTAATTTGCGTAAAAATTAAAAAAATAAGTTTTTAATAATTTTTTTTAGAATAATTTTTTACCTACAAAATTTTTAAAATTACAAAATTTTAATTGTAAAAAGAATTAAACGATTTTAATTATTTTAAAATGGTTGTTTTTAGCTAAAAAATTACAAAACATATAAAATTTTAATTTGCGTAAAAATTTTAAAAAGACAAGTTTTTAATTGTAAAAAGAATTGAACAATTTTAATTATTTTAAAATGGTTGTTTTAGCTAAAAAATTACAAAACATATAAAATTTTAATTTGCGTAAAAATTTTAAAAAGACAAGTTTTTAATTGTAAAAAGAATTAAACAATTTTAATTATTTTAAAATAATTGTTTCACCCAGAAAAATTTTTAAAAATACAAAATTTGAATTGTAAAAAGAATCAAACGATTTTAATTGTTTTACCTAAAAAATTACAAAAAATACAAACGTTTAATTGTAAATATAATCAAAAAATTAAAAAATACAAAATTTAAATTTTAAATATAATTGAAGAATTAAAAAATATTTCATTTAATTAAAATACAATTGTTAAAGTTACAAATTAAAATTTAAATTGAAGAATTTTAAAATTATAATTAAACATTTGTATTTTGTTGGCAATATTTTGATTTTTTTCTCCCCAAATATTCCTAATATTGTAGGGGGCAAAAAACTGACTTTAAATCCCAAAAGGCGACAGTTCCATCCTCACTGGATGTGATAAATTGACGGGTTAAATTTGTGGTTGGCGTTTCGGCCGTTAAACTAATGATTTTTCCATCTTTGCCAATTTTATTATAACACGGCACCCAAACAATTTGGGTAATTCGACCTTTTTGACTCGATTGAAGAGCGGATGTTGCGGTGATTTCAATATCCGATGATCCTCTTACGCCCTTCATCCAGGACATTAAACTTTTCATGAGCGCTTTGTGTCTCATTTGTGATGTTGTGTACACTTCGGTGGATTCCAATTTTTCCATCAGGTCCGGAATATGCCAGAGAACAATCTGTAGAGAGAAAATTGAGAGAAAGAGAGGGAGAGAAAAAGAGAGGAAAAAAGAGAGGAAAAAAAGAGAGGAAAAAAGAGAGGAAAAAAAATGAGAGTCGTGATAATATTATGATAAAAGTAAAGAAAGTTTTTTTTTAAAGTATTTTTTTAAAGTATTTTTTTAAAGCATTTTTTAAAAGAATTTTAAAAGTATTTTTAAATATTTTTAAAGTTTTTTAAAAGTATTTTTTAAAGTATTGTTTTAAGTGACTGTTTCTTTTTAATTTTCCCGTTGCTTTCGATAAATTTTCCCGCACAGGGGAGAATTATTATTATTTACTTGGCCATTAGCGTAACCGCCGATTATTAGATTTCCATCGTAGGGACAAATGGAGACGGCTGAAATTTCTCTCGGCGAGTCGAAAATTAATTTTGGTGAAAGATTGTCGGTGAAGGACCAGAGTAGAGTCTTGTGATTCTTTGCTGTTACATTTTGAACCTGTGGGAAAATTTTTCCTCCTTTTTTTACTGCGAAAATATTGTCTTCTAACTTAAAGTGCAAACTGGGTCTGCTAGACCTCGATATTCAAAGTGCCCTTACTTCTAAACAAATGATCCAATTTAGTTTCAAAAAATATTTAATTATTCTCTGAATACTGTAGAGTAAGCTTCAATGCTTCTCATTGAAAAGAGAAGCTTCATTTTCTTAAAAATGTTAAAATGCAAAAAAAAAAAAAAATGTTTGAAAAAAAGGAAAATTGGAGGCGAAAATTGTGGATTATTCACCTCATTATCACGTCGGGGTCCAATAAATTTACTACACTTGGCAAAATCCGTGTAAGCACACACGGCAATTCCAGTTAAAAATGGATGCCAACTGAGATCGTTAATAACTTTATCAGTACAAAGTTTACCGTCGTAATAATTTCCATATTCCTTGTAAGCAACTGTCGTCAATGTTTCACCGTCTTTCTCGAAATTAACAAGATTTTCGTAATCATTGGCGTGCATGTCCCAAGTGGAATTCAACAGCATCTAATATGGAAAAACAAAAACAAAAAAACAACAACTCAATACGAAACAATAAATTTTATTTTTATTATCTATATTTCGTTACACAAAAAAAAAATAGATGACGAGGGTCAAAAGAAGAGGAATAAAAAAAAACACTAAAAGAAAGGTAGATTCCGTGGTGAGAAAGATAATTTTCCAGAGAAAATGAGAGCACGGGAAAAAATCTATTATGCTTTTACTTTATTACAACTGTGAGAAAAAAAAAAGTGTCAGTTTGGATTTACAGATTTCACGTGACTTTACTTGTAAAATCGTGTGCCACGTGGAACTTAAAATAAAACTTCATTTCTCCTTTTTTTTGATATCTGTAAATCATATTTATGTGCAGAAATGTAATTACCAACAGAATTCATAGGATTTTCCGCAGGGGAAATTTTTTATCCAATTTGGAAAATTTTGACCCTTTTTTGTACTTGTTTGATCTTAGGAGCATTAAACGTTAGGGACAATTTTTAAAAAATGCTTCTCTACTTTTTGATGTTATAGTAAATATTAGTTTTTGAAATTTTAATTTCTATTTTAATAAATATAATAGAAGTGGCAATTTTTTTTGTTCAACCGATAAAATTTTGAAAGGATTATAATACTTAGGTAACTATTAACCAATCACTTAATCGGACAATTAAAATTTACCTTTAAATTTAAATTTTTCTTTTAATTATAAATTTTTAATTATTATTATTATTTTTTTTATTATTATTATTATTATTATTATTATTATTATTATTATTATTATTATTATTATTATCATCATTATTATCATTATTATCATTATTATCATTATTATCATTATTAGCATTATTATCATTATTATCATTATTATCATTATTGTCATTATTGATCCACTATTTGAAGCAACCGACTTGATACTAAAAATTATTTTTTTCTCCCATCTTTTATTATATGGGGAAAAAATAAAACTTCAATTGTCTCGAATTAGTGATGATTGATTAATCGTTGGTACTAAAACAAAGTCTTCGCTCTGAAGCAGAAAGAAGAAGAAGAAGAAAAAAAAAGAAGAAAAAGATTGAAAGGAAAATGGTTTTTTCAGTACTTTTTACTGCTGGTCATGAAATTCAGAAAAGATACGCGTCTTTTATGGCAAATATCGGTTTATGATGGTAGCAGGAGGACTAACTCTGCACTGTGAATTTTCTCTAGTTGGAGGATCGTAAATGTAATTAAATTCACTCCCCCCCCCCCTTCTTCCCTAAGCATGCACTTTCTTGGTTGTGAGAGTACAGAAGATTTTAATAACCAAATTGATATTACAACGATACCTAAAGATGAGAGGGAAACTTTGGGTAAAGTAAGTCTGGAATCTTGGTTTTCCATTGCTTTTCATTATATATAGACAAGGTTCGCGTTGTTACTGGAGCATTTTAGAGGAATTTTCGAAATATTCAGGTCAATTAGGAGACTTTTAATTGATGGAAAATTACTTCTTTTGTTATTCGTGCGGAAAATTATAATGTCAGTCTAGAAACAAGTCTGTGCTGGGCCAAGCTTGGATTTTTTTTTTTATTTTGAAGAAAAAGTTTTTCTACAAAAATTTTTGTTAAATCGAATAGTGAAATTTGAATATAGTTTATACACAGAAAGACCTGATAATTATTAGACTTTTTCTTACAAGTTTCTATCTTTGGAAAGTAGGAAATATTTAAATTGTTTAATATAGTTGGTAACATTTAATCAATTGACCCATTAACGCCCATGATTAGACAAAAGAAAATTTCAGGAAAAACAATATTGAAAACAAGACTGTGTACCAAATGATGAATTTTGACGTCAAAAATTGTTTATAAAAATTTTTATAAACAAATAGGAAAAAATTTAATTAATTTTATAATGTTTCAAAAATTTTTATAAAAAATTTCAAAAACTAATAACGCGATTCGATTCTACGGAAAAAATTACTAAAGGAACATGTATATCTTTTGAAATTTTTTTTAATTACAACAAATTAATATTTTTGAAAATAATTTGTTTATAAAAATTGTTATAAACAAATAAAGAAATTTGGTAATATTTTAAAAACTAATAACGCCATTCGATTGACGAAAATTTTGAAAAGAAATGGCGTTATTAGTTTTTAAAATATTATTAGTTTTCTCTATTTGTTTGAAACAATTTCTATAAACAAATTATTTAATAAACAATTTTTCACGTCGAAAGTCGTCATTTGAATCGCAGTCCTGTTTCCAAAAATATTTAAGCTGAAATTTTCTTTTGTCGTAATTTTTATTATACTATATATTATAAATTATTATTTGTTATATTATTTGCATTATTATTTGTTTATCAATTATTTATAATAAATAGAGTGAAAGTTGTAGAAAAGTCATACATATTCCCATAGTAATTTTTCGCGCAGAATTGAAGGACGTTATTAGTTTTTCTTAAATATTATTAATTTTCTCTATTTGTTTATAACAACTTTTATAAACAAATTATTTTTTAAACATATTTTGATGGCAAAAGTTATCATTTGATCCGTAGTCCTGTTTCCAGTAATAATTTAGCTAAAATTTCTATTTGTCTAATTTTTTATTACATTATATATCATAAAGAGTGCATTATTATTTGTTTATAAATTATTTACAACAAATAGATTTGAAATTTTAAAAAATTCATACACGTTCCTTTAGTAATTATTCGCATAGAGTCGAATGGTGTTATTAGTTTTTTAAATATTATTAATTTTCTCTATTTGTTTATAACAATTTTTATAAACAAATTATTTAACAAACAATTTTTGACCTCAAAAGTCATTCCTTTTTTTGCAATTCTGTTTCCAATAACAATTTTGCTGAAATTTTCATTTGTCTAACTTTTTTATTTTCTTTTATATTATAAATTTATATTATAAATAGTGCATTATTATTTGTTTATAAATTATTTACAACAAATAAAATGAAAATTTTTAGAAAGTTATACATGATCCTTTAGTAATTTTTCGGTTAGAATCGAATGGAGTTATTGTTGTTTAAAATATTATTAATTTTCTCTATTTGTTTATAACAATTTTAATAAACAAATTATTTCATAAGCAATTTTTGACGTCAAAATGAATTTAACGACTGTTTCCAAAATTATTATTAGAAACAGTCCTGTTTTCAATAATAATTTCGCTGTAATTTTTATTTGTCTAATCATTTTTAAAATTTTTAATATTTCTGCTATCGACAATCACCTTTTTTTGTATTTTTTTGAAATAATAATACAGATTTAAACTTAAATTAATATTAAATGTTTTTAATTTTGTATTTAAATTAAAAATGGAATAATTTTGTAAATATGTACAATCTGTTTCTTTTTTTTTTTTTTGATTCGTAAAATAATTAATTACCTCGTTAGTAATGTAGTCGTCCTGTTTCTTGAGAAATTCGTTGAGAGACGGAAATTTCCTTTCAGGAAGTTTGAAAAGATCAAATGTAGAATATTCCAATGAGTGCTGGGACCATGCATTCGTTTGAAATTTAGTTACAGTTTGAGTTTCGTTATCCCCAAAAGTTGGAGTTACTTGGACAGCAGTATCATTTAAAAGCTTTGAAACATTTTCGAAGGTCTCTCGATAAGGAGTCAGTTTTACGTAACCGTCCCTTTGATCGTCGACATCTCGATTCGATAATATTACACGTCTCTTCGTTAATTTTGTATTTAGCTCCAACTAAAGATGATAATTAATTAATATGTGAGTTCGTTACAATGTATTTTTTTCATTTAAATATAAAAAATACTTTTTAACTGAAAATTATATTTGTTAATTGAAAATAACTTTATTTAATTAAAATTTTGTGTTTGTTTGTCAACTAAAAATAATTATATTTAATTGAAATTTTGTGTTTGTTTGTTAACTAAAAATAATTTTATTTAATTAAAAGCTTTTTTTTAATTGAAAAACATATTTTTAATTGAAAAAGTCTTTATTTAATCAAAACTGGTTTTATTTAATTGAAAATGATTTTATTTAGATGAAAAAAAAACTTTTTTAATTAAATATGTCTCAGTTTATGATCAAACGACTAATTCAAAAAAGAAGTTTAAAATTTATTTCACGATCATAAATGGTATAATTATTATTTTTAATAATTTTGCTGCAATTATTTTTTATTTTTAATAATTTTGCTGCAATTAATTTTTATTTGTAATAATTTTTCTGCAATTATTTTTTTTTGGTTTTAATTTTGCTGCAATTATTTTTTTTGGTTTTAATTTTGCTGCAATTAATTTTTTGTTTGTTTTAATTTTGCTGCAATAATTTTTTATTTTTAATAATTTTGCTGCAATTATTTTTTTTTTGGTTTTAATTTTGCTGCAATTAATTTTTTGTTTGTTTTAATTTTGCTGCAATTATTTTTTTTGGTTTTAATTTTGCTGCAATTAATTTTTTTTTTGTTTTAATTTTGCTGAGAATAATTTTTTTTTTGGTTTTAATTTTGCTGCAAATAATTTTTTTTTGGTTTTAATTTTGCTGCAATGAATTTTTCTTTTCGAAAGCGAATTTAATTTGTTTTGTCATTGAACCTCAATTTGAAGAAGCGGCCTGCTATTTTTGACGATAGTATCGTCGACTTCGGTTTTACTATCAAAATCAATCCAATCACCGGCAACTTTGTAAACGGCACTTTGAACTCGACTTTCGAGATTTAATCTTTGAAATTCAATTTGACGAATTACAGCGTCCCTTCCTTCTTCAGTGAGACAAATGTAAAATTGTCCATCTTCATCTGACGATGGCGCGTAGCCAATTAAAATCTTTGCCTCCGGATAAGTTTCAATTTCATCTTTAATCTCCAAAAAATCACTGCTCTCGTCGTGAAGATCAATATTGTCCTCGATTAATTCTTTTTTTATGTAAATCCATGGATATTCGGTAGTGACATTTTCACCGATTACACAGCCAACGATTTTTTGTGTCAGTGGCGATAAATCAATTCTCGTTATTCCTGGTATGTCCTATATATTAATCAAATTTAACGATTGCCAATGACAAAGTCAGAAAATTATTTTTATTACTTTAATTATAATTAATCATAAAATTCTATTATTAATTATATTTAAGATAATAAATTGTTTATAATTAATTTCAAATTATTATTTATAATCATAATTGAGAAAAATTATAATTAATAATTAGAAAACCATAATTAATTATAGTTAGAATAATAAACTGTTTATAATTAATTTCTAATTATTATTTATAATTATAATTAATTATAATGAGTATCATTATAAATATAATTATTTTAAACTATTTGTTTCTATTTAATTGACTTTTATTATTTTTTTTATTTCTTTTTTTATTTTATTATTTTTTTATTTCTATTTTTATTTTATCACTTTTTTTATTTCATTTTTTATTTTATTATTATTATTTTTCCTTTCAAAATTTTTGTTTTCGAGGAAAAAAAAATTTTTTGTAAATATTTTAATCTTTAATATTACATCTATTTTGCTATTGTTGGGAAATAATTAATCTGGTCGAAAAGTGTAAAAGTAAGTGTAAGAAGATTATAACCGTAGATTGGGAATAGCGAACACTTTTATTGCTTTCCTCTGAATCAACTTTTTTCAATTTAGAAACAGTTGCTTCTGTTTTGTAAGAATCGAGATTACTGATTGATTTTCTTTTGTTCTTTAATTCTTGTAGTTCAGGCGGTGTTTCTTTTTTCAAATCTGTGCAAAAAGGTGTTATGATACTTTAAAATTTATTATTGATTTTAAATCATTAAAATGATATTTAATTAATTATTATTAAAATATTAATTTTATAGACAATTTGTAATTATGAATTTATTTACGTTTAATAATTTGTTATTGAATAAAATTTTTGCATTTAAAATTAAATTAAATTAAGTTAAATTTAAAAATTAAAAATTATTAAAAATAATAAAATTCAAGAAAGTTTTTGAAAGAATTTTAATAAAATTCAATAACCAAATTCTTATTACTATTATTAATTACGATTCTTTAAAGAAGTTGAAAGAATTCTTTATTTATTTAAAATGTTTTTAAAACACAATTAAAATTCTTAAAAAAAGCTATTATTTTAGAAAATGTTGAAGAAACTTCTAAAAAGGATTTAATTATTTACAAAACTTGAATAAAATTGGTAAAAAGTGAAATAGTAAAATTTTAAGGAGATCAATATTTAAATTATTATTTTTATTAATAGCAGACTCGATCATTTGAAATTTTTTTTTATTATTTTTTTAATTCAATTACTTCTAAAATTAAAAAATTAAAAGTGTTTAAGAAACGCCGTTAGGTAAAAAAAATTTGAAAGAAATTCTTGAAAAGAATTTAATTAGAATTTCCAAAAATGTTAATAAAATTTTCAACAAGAATTCAATTAATTTTATATTTAATAAAATTCTGCGAAGAAATTCAATTATTTTCGATATTTTAATAAAGTTCCTTAAATGACTGAAATGGATTTAAAAAATGTAATAAAATTCTGAAAAGAAGTAAATGTAAGCAATGTAAATGAAATTGAATAATCAAAATTTTTATTAAAATTATTGACATTTAGAATTATTTTTAAATGTTCAAAATTTTTTTTCGCTTAATTAGATAATTTTTGAAATTTTTTATTAAAATTATTCATAAAACTCCATTAATTTATTAAATGAAATTCTTTAAAAGAATTAAATTATAATTTTCATAATTGTTATAAAATTCTTTGCAAAAATTCAATAATTATTTTATGTGCAAATTTAAAAAAGTCATCGAAGCAATTCAATTATCTTTTATAAATTAATAACAATAAATAATAAACTTTTTCTAAGGAATTTTATTATTTGTGATACAATTTTAATAAAATTTTAAAATCAAAGTTTTAATTATAACAGGGACTTACACGAACACGAAAAAACTTGAAAATTCGTGCCGTGCCCATGTCTCGTGCTACGGGCACGGCACGAATTTTCAAGTTTTTTCGTGTTCGTGTAAGTCCCTGAATTATAATTATTAATAGAAAAAATTGTTTTCAGAAGTTGAAAATTTTTATTTTTCGTTTAAACTGTAAAGTGAATAATTTTATAAATTTTCTATTAAAATTTATAATAAAAATACATTATTTTATTAAAAATTTACAAAAATTCTTTAAAAGAAGTTAATTATAATTTTTAGAAAATTAAATAAAATTCTACGCAAGAATTCTGTTTATTATTTTCATAAATAGTAAAATTCTTCCAAGGAATTCAATTATTTACAAATATTCTGATGTTAATAATTACAAATAATATTAATAAAATGGATTAAAATAACACTAAATTGGATTATTTTAATCTTTTTTGGTGTTATTTTAATACCTAACGATTTACCGTGAATAGTTATAAATAATTGATTAATAAATAATAAATAGTAATTAATTATTTATTGATTTTCATTTTTTTGGCAGTTTCTTTTTTGGTTCAGTTTAAATTATCATTTATTTGAAAAAAATGATAAAAAATTTTTTTTCATTGTTAAAATTTTCAATCGTCAATTATTTACGTTCTAACCTTTCGCCTGCTCGAGTGGTCTATCGATTAAAATGATTTCATTTGTCAGTGAAAAGTGAACTCGTCTAAATTTGTCTCCTTCATTATTTTTGTGTTCATTTTTATTTTCGTATTGATCATTTTCATCAGTTTCATCATTGTCCTCGGAACATTCTTCAAAATCAAATTCGTATTCCACTTCTTCATTGGTTGTCACATCTCGTTGACCTCGGGAAAAACTAACATCTTGTTGAAAATCAGGTTGTTCCTCTTTGTAATTTTCAACCAAGTTCTCATTCATGCCGCACGTTTATCTAAGAGAGGTGAGAGAATTCTTCGATTTTCTGATTGAATTCACTTTACAGACTGCACCTTTTATGACCTCACCCGTTTGATTCTTGTGATTATTTGAAACGTCTGAATAAAAATAGAGTCAAATTGAATGAAATGTCGCCGACTGGGAAAATCCAGAAAGATGCATTTGGTTATTTTTTTTTGTTATTAAAAAACAAATGAAAAATGAGTGAGAAAAAAAAATTTTTTTAAAATTTTTATTACCATTTTTAAAAATTGTATTTTTTGGTTTTTTTTATTCGTAGTTTTTTATTCACAATTCTATGAAATAATGATAATGATATATAATGATATATAATGATATATAATGATTGCATAATTACAGGATTTTTTATTTCTTTTGCTATTTGTTTTTGTTATTTTTATTTTCTTTCTTCTTTTCCTGTTTTCTTCAATTAATCGAAAAACTATTGTTTGGCGTCGATTTGTTTTATAAAATAAATGTTCGCAATTTAAAATAGTAAATTCTCAAGTGCAGAATTTTCTAATAGGAAATTTTTCCCGGTTTCGTATTAACTTTTCGCATTCATCATTATGTAATAAAATGACAAACACTCATGAAAAGGGGAGGGAATTGTATTTCTATTTCTCAACTTTTCATAATTAACGTCAATGACACGAAAAGAAGTTTTAGCTTTTTCTACGAATTGTAGCTTTTTTCCACATTAATCATGTCCGTGGAAAAAGTGGGTCAAATTTTTTCACCCCAGTTTTTTCTTACGTTAATCCATATAATGAGTTTATAAAGTTGAAAAATTAACAATTTTTTCTTACACACAGACAATGGAACATTTTTTTTTTCGTTTTTTTTGTTATAAACTTATAAAGTGGATTTAAAATTTTTTTTTTTATTTCTCTGTTATATATGTGTAAAAATGATTTCGCTCTGTGTTTATTAAGAGTTTTAATGGATTTTTTTTTGTGCGCAAGAATTTTATGAAATATGGAAAATTTTATTATTTCATGAAGGAATCTGTGTGAAAAAAAATTATTATTAACCATTATTATGAAAAATGGTTTGCAATATCAATTTTTTTTCAGCGCAATATTTTTTATTATCCATTTTGATAATCGAGAATTAGCAGTTTATGAAGGAAATGAAAGCATTGTACATTTATGATATGCACATTACATGTTGTAAAACATTTTTTTTAGAGGAAATTTATGTCGATTTTTTTCTAGCGTACAGTATCGTGTAGATTGAAATTTAAAAAAATGTCGAGAATTGAGGGAAAGGGGAGAAAGTTGTCGTATGGAAAAGTATTTTATGGATAAAGTTTTTAGTATTTATTTATTTATTTAAAGGGGAACAAGAAAAGAAAAATATAGTTTTGATTTGTTTTTTGATTCAATTTAATAGTCTTAGAAATTCTGTGAATTTGAGTTTGAAAATTCAGAAAAAATTTGTGAGAAGCGATGATGGTCTATGAATTTTTTTTTGTTTTTTGATGACGATTGTAAAAATTAGGTTTTTTTAAATTAAAAATTAAATCCAAATTAATAATGTCTAATTAATTAGTTAAAAATTTGAATTGAGATTGTTATAAATATATATATTTATATAAATTATTGTCAATAATTGTTAGAATATTTTTTGTTATCTCAACAAATTTATTGTTATTAGAACAAATTTTATTTTTATTTTATATCAAGGTTTATAAATTTTATTTAATAATTTAGTTTCAATTTAATATTTATTTTTTTAAATTATTATTAAATTATTAATTTAAATAAATAAATTATTAATATAATTATTAATTTAAATAAATAAATTATTAATATAATTATTAATTTAAATAAATAAATTTTTAATATAATTATTAATTTAAATAAATAAATTTTTAATATAATTATTAATTTAAATAAATAAATTCTTAATATAATTATTATTTATTTTATTTAATTTTAATATTTAATTATTTAATTAAAAAGTGATTAATACAAATAATACGTTTATGTAAATAAAAAGTTAAAAAATTAATATTAAATAAAGGATTAAAATTTAGATTTAAATTAAAATCGTACGCGTATTAAAATCCTGCTGACGGGGAAATAAAATTTTTTCCAAGAACCAGCAACTTTGCCCCCTCCCCCTCACTTTTAGTATTATAATTTTCGGTTTATCAGAAAATTATTAGCAGATTTAGAGAGGACCAATTGCGGTTTGAAGATAGAGAGTGTGAAATCATCAAGTAATCTAAGAGAAGAGAGAGAATGAGAGAGAGAGAGTTGATGTTAGAATGTGAGGTTTTCACTGCGCCACAAGGATACGAAACGTAAGAGGCAATCGCAACGGACTCTCGGCGCGAAATAATCCTGAAAACTAATTTCAGCATAGAGCCAAGGCAAAGGCAATGATATCCTGCAGTAGAGAAAGAGAGAGATAGAGAAATAGAGTATTGCTCCTTCAGTGAGTGTGGAAGCAAAAGTTAAAGAGAGAAGCAGAGCAAAAGAGAGAGAGAGAGAGTGAGAGAGAGAAAGAGGAAGTGCATCTAAAACCATGTCGGGCAATTCCGGTTCTGGTGGTTACCTCCCAGGCTTCATTTGTATTGAAGTGTATATGTGAAGCACTGGCACGTTATATTACAAAATTTTCCACCATGTGTACGTGTATAACAGACTAAAGCTGAGTGACACGTAAAGAAAGTAAAATAACTTCAATTCGCGTGTTTATTTTTTTATAAAAAAAAAAAAATTATGACGATGAGTAAACGTGATTTTATAGTTTACCACCGAAAATATTAGCATTCGGAATAGTATTCAGTGAATAAATAATATTAATATGTTTCCAACTATTTTAGTGCTCCGCCTCTTTTTATCAAAATTATTTATTTTATTTTTTTAATTAAAAAAGCTTTTGTTTACCAATAAAAAAATCTAAGTTGATAATAGTAATCGACTCCAAACAATCGGAAAAGAAAATTTCTAGGCCATTGGGTCGATTATGTAATTTCACTTCACTTTCACTCAAAATTTATTTTCACTCGATTTTTACTTCACTTTCACTCAAAATTTATTTTCATTCCATTTTCACTCGATTTTTACTTCACTTTCACTCAAAATTTATTTTCATTCCATTTTCACTCCATTTTCACTTCACTTTTACTACACTTTCACTCAAAATTTATTTTCACTCGATTTTTACTTCACTTTCACTCAAAATTTATTTTCACTCGATTTTTACTTCACTTTCATTGAAAATTCATTTTCATTCCATTTTCACTTCACTTTCACTTCACTTTCACTTCACTTTCACTTCACTTTCACTCAAAACTTATTTTCCATGAATTTTTGCTTCACTTTCACTCGAAATTTAATTTTACTCAAGTTTAACTTCACTTTCACTCAAAATTTATTTTCATTCCATTTTCATTACATTTTCATTCCATTTTCACTCCATTTTCACTTCACTTTCACTCAAAATTTATTTTCCCTGAATTTTTACTTAACTTTCACTCAAAATTTATTTTTACTCGATTTTTACTTCACTTTCACTCAAAATTTATTTTCATTCCATTTTCATTACATTTTCATTCCATTTTCATTACATTTTCATTCCATTTTCACTCCATTTTCACTTCACTTTTACTCCACTTTCACTCAAAATTTATTTTCCATGAATTTTTGCTTCACTTTCACTCGAAATTTAATTTTACTCAAGTTTCACTTCACTTTTACTTTCACTTAAAATTTATGCTCTCTTCATTTTTTCGACGCTTTCAGTGAAAATTTTCTTTCACTTCATTTTCCCTTCTCTTTCACTCAAAATTTATTTTCATCCCATTTTCACTCCAGTTTTACTCAAAATTTATTTTTACTCCAATGTTACTTTGCTTTCACACCCTTTTCACTTTCACTTACATTTTTTTACTAGTTTCACTTCATTTTCATTCAATATTTATTTTCATTCCACTGTCACTCGAAATTTAATTAATTGACGTCAATTTAATTAATCAATTTAAAATTTAAATCTAATTATTTAAATTATCAATTTTAAATTTAATTCTAATTATTTAAATTATCAATTTTAAATTGATAATATTTGATAATATTAATCTACTCCATAAAACAGAAAAACAAAATTTCTAGTCCATTTGGTCAATGTAATTTCACTTCACTTTTACTTTCTCTTAAAATTTTCTTTCACTTCACTTTCACTTCACTTTCATTTAAAATATATTTTCATTACACTTTTATTTCACTTTCGCTTAAAATTTTTTTGATTCTAATTCTACTTTCACTTTACTTTTACTTTGAAGAAAAATTTATTTTCACTTCAATTTCATTTCATTTTCACTTTAAATTTATTTTCATTCCACTGTCACTCAAAATTTATTTTCAAATTGATAATATTTTGATTATATTAATCTACTCCAAAAAACCGAAAAACCATTGGGTCAATTATGTAATTTCACTTCACTTTCACTTCACTTTCACTCGAAATTTATTTTCACTCTATTTTCATTTCTCTTTTATTTTGATATTATTTCATTTCACTTTCATTTTTACAATTGGACATTAAATTAAAAATAATATGTGAATACATTTAAGAATATTTTTTAGTTTATCAACCTTGTCGACTTTAACTTCCTATTGGAGAAAGTGAATAATGAAATAAAATTTGTGTGGAGGTGAAAGTTGTCTGAAAGTGAAGTAAAAATAAATTTTGAGTGACAGTGAAGAAAAAAAAATTTCGAGTGAAAGTGGTATAAAAATGAAGTGACATTGGAGTGAAAATAAATTTTAAGGAAAAGTGGAGTAAAATTGAAGTGAAAATAAATTTTTACTCAATGTAAAAATAAGGTAAAAGTGAAGTGACATTGGAGTGAAAATAAATTTTAAGCAAAAGTGGACTGAAATTGAAGTGAAAATAAATTTTTAATCAATGTAAAAATAAGTTAAAAGTGAAGTGACATTGGAGTGAAAATAAATTTTAAGGAAAAGTGGACTGAAATTGAAGTGAAAATAAATATTTACTCAATGTAAAAATAAGGTAAAAGTGAAGTGACATTGGAGTGAAAATAAATTTTAAGGAAAAGTGAAGTGAAATTGAAGTGAAAATAAATTTTTACTCAATGTAAAAATAAGGTAAAAGTGAAGTGACATTGGAGTGAAAATAAATTTTAAGCAAAAGTGGAATGAAATTGAAGTGAAAATAAATATTTACTCAATGTAAAAATAAGGTAAAAGTGAAGTGACATTGGAGTGAAAATAAATTTTAAGGAAAAGTGGAGTGAAATTGAAGTAAAAATAAGGTGAAAGTGAAGTGAAAATAAATTTTGAGTGACAGTGAAGAAAAACAAAATTTCGAGTGAAAGTGGTATAAAAATGAAGTGGTATTGGAGTGAAAATAAATTTTGATTAAAAGTGGACTGAAATTGAAGTGAAAATAAATTTTTAATCAATGTAAAAATAAGTTAAAAGTGAAGTGACATTGGAGTGAAAATAAATTTTAAGGAAAAGTGGACTGAAATTGAAGTGAAAATAAATTTTTAATCAATGTAAAAATAAGTTAAAAGTGAAGTGACATTGGAGTGAAAATAAATTTTAAGGAAAAGTGGACTGAAATTGAAGTGAAAATAAATTTTTACTCAATGTAAAAATAAGGTAAAAGTGAAGTGACATTGGAGTGAAAATAAATTTTAAGCAAAAGTGGACTGAAATTGAAGTGAAAATAAATATTTACTCAATGTAAAAATAAGGTAAAAGTGAAGTGACATTGGAGTGAAAATAAATTTTAAGGAAAAGTGGAGTGAAATTGAAGTAAAAATAAGGTGAAAGTGAAGTGAAAATAAATTTTTTACTCAAAGTGAAAATAAGGTGAAAGTGAAGTGAAAGTGTAATCAAAAAAATTTTGAGTGAAAGTGAAATAAAAGTGTAATGAAAATAAATTTTCAATGAAAGTGAATTGAAAGAAGATTGAAAACCAATTTTGAGTGAAAGTGAAGTGAAAAAGGAGTGAAAATAAATTTTAAGTGAATCTGGAGTGAAAATGCGATGGAAAAAAATTTGATTGAAGGAGAAGGGAAAATGGAGTGAAAGCAAATTTTAACTGAAAGTGAAGTGAAAGTGGAGTGGAAATAAGTGGTCAGTGAAAGTTAATTTTTAGTGAAAGTAAAAGTAAAGTGAAAATTGAGTGGAAATAAATTTTGAGTGAAAGTGAAGTGAAAATGGAGTGAAGATAAATTTTGAGTGAATGTGAAGGAAAAATGGAGTAATTGAAAATTTTGACTAAAAGTGAAGTGAAAATGGAGTGAAAATTTATTTCTCCACAGAGGAGGAGAGCTTAACTTCAGTCAGAAACAATTTAATTTTTTATTAAAGGTGAAAGAATTTCTTCAATTAATTTCTTATTGTTTAAGTGTCAGTGGTGAAAAGTACTTTTACTCAGACAAAAGCCTATTAATTGTAAAAAATTAATTTTATTCAGGCAAAATGTTTAAAATTTGTTAAAAATTGGAATCTAATGGAATTTTTGCGTCATGAGAAAAAGTTGTGTTTAATTAGACCAATTTGAATTTCGCATTATTTCAGTTTTAGTAGGGAAAAAAAAGTTTTCGTCAGACAATCAAGTAACATTGTTTCCTGCGATGTAATTACGTGTCTGTGTTGTCGTCCAATCTGTTCGCACACATACTTACATAGTTACATTATACATATACATTTATATATATATATATATATATATATATATATATATATATATATATATATATATATATATATCAAAGACCCCATAGAGATGAATCTCACGTTTCCTGAAATTACTGAGCAGCATCCGCTATGATTTCGATGTTCTTCATTAAATGCCGTACTTATTAATTAAATCTTACTGAACATTAGACTTGGAAAATTAGAATCGTTCAATTATCACGTCTACTTTTAATTTGATGACACCCACTTTTAATTCAGTTATCCCGAGAAAAATCGATTAAATCAATCAATCACAAAATTAATTTTTTTCAATTTTATCTTTCAAAAAAGAAACTTTACAACATTTTTTGTAAGAAAAATGGTATTTTTCTGCAAATTTCTTTTTCTATTTTACAAGAACAGAAAAAAAACCCCGGTTTCATGTCAACGTGAATTCCCTACCCCGCCTGCTACGCGAGAATCTAGTAAAAACAAAACTCAATTTACTCTTTCAAACCCACAACGAAAAAGAAAAATAAATGCAATTAATAACTGTAATAAAACTTTGTAAATAACGGTTTCAAAGTTTTTATTATATCTCCAACAGTGGTTATTGGAGAAGAGAAAATTTTTTCCCTCCATGTACATTGTGAAAAAAATAATTTTTATTTTAGAGAGGGGTGTAAAAAAAAATAAAGAATACATACGAAATTCCACAATCAGATCAGAAAACATTACATTTTCTGAAAAGAAAAAATTTTTCAAATTTTATTCTCTAACCTCTCGATAAATTTCTACAGATATCTGATGAAATAGAAGTTTTTCTTTTTTGAACAGAGACGAGAAATAACCAATTTAAAATTGTATGCTCTTTCTCTTTTAATAAATATATAGAGAGAGAATGTTGCCACATAGATAGAAGCGAAACAAAATACGTTGTTTGGAACAATTTAAAGCAAAAGAGAAAGAAAAATATAAATAACATTTTATAAAATAAGTGAGAGTTTTTTATACAAGCTAATGGATTGAAAAATGCGTCAGGTTACTAACAAGATGGAAAGGATCTCGTGTTCACAAAGAAAAAAAAGGAAGAGGATAGGAAAAGGGGAAAGGAGAATTGAAAGACAACGAAGTAAAACAGGCGGAAAGAGTGTTGAGAATAAGATAAAAAAAAGAAGAAGAAGTGGAAAACTGACTGATCACCTGTAGAATTTTAGACTAGTTTTTTTCGTTATATATTTACATCAAAATGGTGGAAAAAATCTGTTTTACAGTTTTTTTTTTACTTATTTTTATTTTATTTTTTTCTACTCGCAGGCAAGTGAAATAATACGAAATTAATTTTGTACTACTACTAATGGCACTAAAATAGTACCTAGTTAAATTTCGTCTTAAATTTTTAGTTCTTCTACTAACTCGGAAAATTTATATTAAAAGAAAATTTTAGTGAATTTTTGTTCTGACTAAAATTGGTTCCTATTACTGAAGCTTTTTACCTGAATAAATTTAACTACTATTTTTCTAAGGCAAATTTTTTTTATTTTTAATTTTAGTATTAATTTTAATTAATAGAAGAAGATAAAATTATTATTTTGATGTTATTTTTAACTATTAATGAAATTTTATTTTAAATAAAACACTAAAGTTAACGATTTGTACAAATTCAACAAATTTAGTTTCTTCAGAGAAAATAGTAAGTTAGTTACTAATTTAGTTACGAATTTACTTACGAACTTAGTAACATAGTTTCTAAATTCAATTGTGTTCAAAAATTTGTTTCAATTCTCGTCAAAATTTCCATTCTCTTTAAAAATAATAAAATTCATCTCTGATATTCAATTATTTTACAAAATTTTCGTCACATTCTTGTTAAAATTTCAATTGTTTTCAAGTTTTCTAAAATTCCAAAATTTTCAGTATCTACTATTTTAATAAAATTTTCCAAAAGAATTCCATTAGTAAAAAAATTTGAATACAATTCTACGCAAACATTCAATTATTTTCATAAATAATAAAAATTTTTACAGAAATTTAATTATTTACAAATTTTTTTTTTATAAATTTCTTCGCAATAATTCAATTATTTTTATAAATAATAAAATTTCTACAGGAATTCAATTATTTTTAAAAATAATAAAATTCTTTTAGGAATTCAATTATTCTCATAAATAATAAAATTCATTGCAGAATTTTAATTATTCTTAATGCAATTTTAATCAAATTTCTCAAAAAACGTTATTATATTCTTAAAAATCTTATTAAAATTCTTACTAAAAGTCCAAAGAATTTAATGATTTAAAAAATTTGTTGATAATATTTTTTATGAGAATGAAATTTTAACAAACATGAAATTAATCAATTATTTATTTTTGTATTTAAACAATTGAATTCTCGTAGAATTTACTAATAAAAATGGTTTTAAAAATCAATTTCAGTTAAAATTTTAGATTTTACTTCAGTATTAAAACTATTATAACGTGGATTTTTAGAAATAATTAAATTTCGAAAAAGTTTCAAACTAAAATTCATTGAAATTCTTAATTTTTCATATTTTTGACGAAAAAATTCTGTAGTATTAATTCTTTTTAAAAGTTTTAATAAAATTCGACAAAGGAATTGAATTATTGAAAAATTTGTTACTAAAATTCTTTATGAGAATTAAATTTTGAGAAACATTCAATTATTCAATAAATTACTTACTTTTGCATCTAAATAATTAAATTCTTGTAGAAATTTTTAATAAAAATTGATTTTCATTTCATAAAAATGAATTTCAGTTAAAATTTGAGATTATAATTAAATATTAAAAGAAAAATAGAGTGAACTTTTTGGAAATAATTGAATTTTGAAATTAATATTTTTGAAAAAGTTTTATTGAATTTTTTAATATTATTTGAAGTTTTTATTATCTAATATGCATTTAATTCACAAAATTTAAACTACAATTTAACTTTATATCTATTATTTTTAATAATAATTAATTAATCAATTTCACGAAATTTCAATTTTTCCTAAATTCTTTAATTAAATGCATATTAGATAATAAAAACTTCAAATAATATTTTTTTTTTTTTGTAGAAAAAAAAGGAAAAATGGAAATTTCGTGAAATTGATTAATTAATTATTATTAAAAATAATAGATATAAAGTTAAATTGTAGTTTAAATTTTGTAAAAATAATAATTGAAATGAAATAATAAAAATAATTTTGAAAAATTGTAATATTTTGATAATATTAAATAATGATTCTATCACTTGGACATTTTTAATTATTACACGGAAAAACTTTTTTCAAGAGTATTTCCTAAACTTATTCAAGAACTCAGGATATGGAAATAATACAAGAAATGCTACGAAACCATAAATTGAAACATTATTTTAAGCTGTTCAGGGATAACTGTAGTAAATTTCTGGACTACTTGTTGAGTTTTCTTGAAAAAGTCCTGAACTTGTTTAAGAATAGAAAAATGTAAAATTAGCGAAAAAAATTTGCCCGCGTGAGTAGTCGAACCTGAGACCTCGACACTCAAGGTCGCTCCGCCTTATGCCACTCGGCTGCAGGGACGCGTTACAATACTTTAGTTTTAGATCGTTTTAAAGCGTTTAAAGCCAAGTGGCGCTGTATACCTATTGGTTACGCTACGCCTTCTTTCTTAAATAGTTCTAGACTTTTTCAGCGCGCAGTGACTGAAGAACTCAGTCGCAGCGTCAAGAACAATTATTTCCAAGCCATTAGAAAAACACCTGAAAATTCTTTAATGAATATTGAACTTTTCTAAAAGGAGTTCTAAATTTTTCCCATATCCTGAGTTCCTGAATAAATTTAGTAATGACTCTTGAAAAAAGTTTTTCCGTGTATAAAATACGAAGAAATCGATCACTAGTTCGAGTTATCGATATCTTCATGTTTTATAGTTATAAAAAAATGTAGTAAACTAAAATTTTATTTATTGCAAAAAATAACACCAAAATTGATTATTTTAATCTTTTTGGTGTTAATTTAATCTGCAATACTTTTTAATACCTCATGACTTACTGTGTTTTTTTAGTATTTAACATTTTTTTTCCCTTATTGCAAAGAATTTTCCCCTTTTTTCGAAATTATTATTTATTGTTGTAGAACAAATTTAATTACCACACTATTCGTTCTTTTTCCAAGACCGACTATTTCTTTCTTTTTTTTTACACTGCAAAGGAAGAAGAAAATGCAAGTTCTCCTTAATTCATGAGCTTTTGCCGAGCAAGAAATCCGTGTAATATCGTTTTAACGAACGTTCTACGATAACTGAGCGTCTTAGCAGCGATTGCTCTTTTTCACAATGTCTTGCTTGGTTGCTTTTTCTTATTTCGCGAAAAAAAAAAAAATAACAGAAAATACTCTCGATTTTTTCGGCAAATTTTTTTTTTTCGAAGAAAATATAATGATAATTGTCAAAGTAAAATTGTTATTAATAACTTGACTCGAAATGTCGAAAACGATTGTGAAACAATGACGAGAAAGAGGGAAAGGGAAAATTTGAATATTTTCAGAGAGAAAATAGCTTTCAAGTGAATTTATATAGTTGGGAAAAGTTTTCTTTCGTTTGTACTACTTTTCAAGTAATGTAACAATGTTTCTTAAGGGTAAAGGTTGACAAGAATTAATTTGCCATTAGGATGTGCATTACTGACATTGTTTAACGATGTGTGCATAATTGGTGTTAGAAGTGAAATAGGAAAAGGCGTTCAAGTGGCAGTTGGTAAGTTGGAAACTTGATGAAACATTAAATCTTCGGTTGCAAATTTGCCTTTGGAAACTCACTGTGACGTGAGACGAAGAGCTTAGTGCATAAGAAGAGGTTAAGATAGAGTGAGAGAGTCTGGGGAGGGAAATTGTTACTACAGAGAGAGAGAGAGAGGGCAGAGAGATTGTTTTAGAATATAGAACACGAGCATAGTAGCTTTTCAAAAGCCCCAAATTTCGAAAAAAATAAAAAAAAATTCTTCTAGGAAAAAAAAAGATTTGGAAACATTTTTCCTTTTTAATTCGCCTTTGCCGTTTGCCTTACATTCAGAAAAAGAATTTTTTCCTCTAAAAAAATAACTCGAGGAGAAAATCGTATTTATCCAAGTTAGTAAATTAACGAATTGTAAAACATTTTTTGAATGTGTACTTTCGAAGGAAAAGAAAATAATGAAAGCTGACGTAGTAAAATTCTCTGAAAATTAAAATTAATTCCATGAAGCTAAGAGCTTTTCATCAATGTATAAAATTTTTTTCGTTTTGAAATCTATTATATTTGACGTATTTTTAAATTATTGATTCCATAAATTCTTGATGATAAACTATTGCTTGATATTAATTTACAATCCTTTTAATAAATCAATGGACGAAATACTTTTTTTTAAACTCTAAAGTTGAATTTATTAAAATTTTTGAATTTAAAAGTGAAAAAAAAAATTCGATTGCGAAATAGAGGAAAAAAGAGAGGTGGGAGAGGGAATTTTTTTTTTTTTGCTAAAGGTGTGAATTCATTTTTATACAGTGGAACGGGTGTAAATTTATATTTTTATCGTGTAGTTCCTCTATCCCTCCATTGTGCACATAGCGATGTTACAAGCCGCACTGACATGTCTCACGTCCCTTGGATATGGCTTCGAATGTGTGCGATTGTTGAACATTGAAAATATTGAGTCGACAAGGCCGTGTACGAGGTAGATTCCAGTTTTATGTGTGTTGAAGTTTTAACTGGTTTCTCTCTCTCTCTCTCTTGCGAAGTGACGGGAGAGAATGGGTCAAACCAATGACACAGCGTCACGAGAGCTACATAAATTTAACTTTGACGCTTAATAACATTTCGGACAGTTTCAGAAATAATCAGTGGAATCATCGAAAAGTTTATTTCATTTTTGAAAACATATTCGTAATTGACGCTGATCAGGAAAGTTGGGGAATTTTTGGGAAAAGTCGGCGAAAGTGGAATTTGTCAGGGAAATCAGGAAAAAGTTGTGGATTATTATTAAAAGTAGTGAGAAAAATTAATTTTTTTGAATCTATGAGAAAATTGGGAATTTTAGTGTTTTTTTGTTTGTTTGTCTCATTGACTATGAAATCACCACGAATTCTGATAGAAATTAACAAAACGCTCAATTTTTACTATTTCTGACAATAATTTTTTTAAATTACAATTTTTAATAATAAAAAAAAGTAAATAATAAATTATTAATTTAATAACATTTCGGACAGTTTCAGAAATAAAATAAAAAAAAATAAAATGTTTTTATTTTAATTTTTTATTTATTAATTATTATATATTAATTGTAATAATAATAAATTAAAAAATTTTAAATTAAACAATTAAATTAAATAAAAATAATAAATTATAAAATTTTAAATAAAATAATTTTTAAATAAATACTTATTATCTCATAAAAATTTTAATTAACTATTTTTTAAATAACAAAATTCTCTTATCTTTTTAATAATTTTAGGATTAAAGAAATTCGTGAATAAATAATAAATAATAATAGTAATAATAATAATAATAATAATTATTATTATTATTATTATTTTTATTATTATAAATAATAAAACTGTTTTAGGTTTCAGCGTGTGGAGTGTTTCGTTTGACTTCATAATAAAATCTTAAAATTAATTATACTTAAGTTGAATATCAATACTAATTATCCGTTAAATATTTCAAATAAATAAATAAACATTTTTTTGGGTACAATTTTTTCATAATTTTCTAAAAATTTACAAATTTTCCATTTCATTTTCAATAAAATTTTGCAAGTGATGAATAAAAATGATGCTAATTATTTCCTTATGTAAATTGAGAATTTTTAACAAAAATACGAATACGAAGATTATTATTGTTAACAATAATAATAATAATAATAATAATAATTTTACTTAAATTTTTCTTAATTATTTGAATTTTAAACGAATTGCGTTTACAATTATTTTCACAAATAAATGCAAAATTTTCAAAAACCTACATTTTTGAAAAATTTTAATGATTTAAATTGTTTTTGTAATTGAGGAGCAATTTTTCAAAAGTTGATAAAAACGTTTTTAAAATAATTAAGATAAACACATATTTAAAATATTAAAATCTTTAGAAATCCATTTATCACTGTTTAATTTAAGAGAAAAAATTTATTAATAAGGAATTTTCAGTTTAAAAAGTATTTTGGCCTAACCTTGATGATTTTTAATTTCTATCTTTTTGTTAGAAAAAATTATTAAAACCTTTAAATTCCCTATTACAATAGAATTTAATTACAAACATAGCATTTTAAATAGAAAAAATATTAAAAAATGAATAATTTATTACATTTTTTCTACATTAAAGATAATTTTAATGGTTATGTGAGAATTGTCATTTATTTAAATTTCTCGAAATGACAAAATTTGGATTTATCAGCTTTTGAAAACTTACTCCTCAATTAGTTTAATTTCTTAATATATTTAATTAATGAAAACAATTGAATTTACAGAAGAATTTTAGTTAAAAATACTCGCAAAAATTTTTTATTTTACAATAAATCAAAAATTAAAATAACTTCTTTTAAAGTTGAGAAAAAGAAAAAAAAAATACAAATCCAAATTGTACTTTCTCTATACTACACTTCGACCTGATTCTATACAATTGGCTTTCATAAAAGAAAAACAATTTCAACTCTTCGTTTTCTAATTTCCTCATTTCTCATGCAACTGAATTTCATTTGTTCTAAAATACAGCTTTTGAATCATTCAACACTTTTTTTTTGTTCATGCGCCAACTTTCGTATTCGTCTTTCTTGTTTCACGAGTTTAAATAATCCGTAAACAATAATTGGTGTCTTTAAACAGAAAATAGAAGTTTACCAGCGTCAAGAAGTGCGTCAGTTTGTTATTATTGACACGCAACGAGAATCAAACGTGAATATGTAAATTTTCACTAAACACCAAAATTCAAATATTTTTCACTACTAAAATTGAGATAAATTGAATTTAAAATTTAAATTCGCCCTAGTGGATGGAATTATCTATTTCAAATCTGGAAAAAGTTTAAGGAATTTAGACGTTATTTTCGTTTTCTCGTTTTTTTTTATCACCGAAAATAGTTTACAGTCTAGGGTGTAAAATAATGAATTTTGACCCTTGGGAATATTCCCAATAATTAAAGATTTTTGTTAATTTTTCTTTTTCACTTTTACATATCATTTTGACCAATGGGAATAATTTTCTTTCTTTTAGCTTCTAGGGAGTAAATTTACCCCTTTTTGCCCCTCTTTTGGTATAGTAACTATTATTTGTTTATTTTACAATTTTTTTTATACATTTTTTGTTAATTTTTCTTTTCCACTTTCACATATCATTTCGACCAATGGGAATAATTTCCTTTCTTTTAACATTCTAGGGAGTAAATTTACCCTTTTCTCCCCTCTTTTGGTGTAGTAATAATTATTTTAAAACTCCAGAGAAGTAAAAAATATATAACTATCGAGGCAAAAAGTGATTCTTGAAAAGGGGACATAAACGATTAAGTTTTGTAACAATGAAAAGCTGGTGTGATGAAATTGCCATGGGATTTGAATAGATTTAAGTAAAATTCTGATTTTATCGTCAACTAAAGTGCCACTAAAAGTGAGATTTAAAGGTTCGTTTTACGGGTCGGACAGAGCGTCTCGTCATCGATTTCAAAGACGATATAGAGTTAGAACTGTACCGGTTTCTGGAATGCCGTATGCCATTGGTATTCACAGTTTCGTCTCGACGGTATTTCTCATAAGTATTTCCCCTTGGAACATTTTTTTCGCATTCAATTTTTGTTCCCCTCGTTTGAAAAAAATTCCGAGTTTTCAATATTTAACTGATGTCTCCGAACTTTAAAAAAAAAAAATTTTTTTTCTACTACAAAATTAAGATGTTTTCTTTTTTGGTGATGAAGAAAAATCCTAATTAAAAAAATTAGATAAACTTCGAAAAAAAGAAGAAAAATTGGGTGAAAATGAAAGAAAAAGAAAAGAAAAACTTCGTAAAGTGAAAAAAATTTGGTAAAGTTGGGCACAGTACATTGTTAGGTATCGAAAAGTGTTGCAGATTAAATTAACACCAAAAAAGATTGAAATAATCAATTTAATGTTATTTTTTAACAATGAATGAAATTTTAGATTATTAAATTTTTGTATAACTATAAAACATGACCAAGTGATAGAATCATTATTTTATATTATCAGAATATTATACTTCTTTAAAATTATTTTCATTATTTTAATTCAATTATTCTTTTTTAATTTTTAACTACAATTTTATTTTATATCTCTTATTTTTAATAATAAATAATTAATCAATTTTACAAAATTTCAATTACTCCTGAATTCTTTAATTAAATATATATTAGAAAATAAAAACTTGAAATAATATTCAAAAAATGCAATTAAACTTTTTCAAACATATTAATTTTAAAATTCAATTATATCCAAAAAGTTCACTCTATTTTTCTTTTAATATTCAATTACAATCTCAAATTTTAACTGAAATTCATTTTTATGAAATGAAAATCAATTTTTATTAAAAAATTCTACAAGAATTTAATTATTTAAATGCAAAAGAAAATAATTTATTGAATAATTGAATGTTTCTCAAAATCCAATTCTCATGAAGAATTTTAGTAAAAATTTTTTTTAATAATTCATTTCTTTTGTCGAATTTTATTAAAACTTGCATGAACATAATTACTTTTTACAAGGAATTCAATTATAATTGTATGAAAAATAATTGAAACGCTTCTACGAGTTTTATGAGAATTTTTTTAATTTATTCCTTTACAATTTAATTTTACATAATTTTAATTATTCGGAAATTCTCCAATTAAATATATATTGACAAATAAAAATTTAAAATTTTACAATGGGTTTTATTATTTATGAAAATAATTATATTATTGCGAAGAAATTTATAAAAAAATTTGTACATAATTAAAATTCCTGTAAAATTTTTTATTATTTATGAAAATTATTAAATGTTTGCGTAGAATTATAGTGAAATTTTTTTTAATAATGGAATTCTTTTGGAAAATTTTATTGAAATAGTAGATATTAAAAATTGTAAAATTTTAGAAAAATTTTGAAAATAATTGAAATTTTGCCAAGAATTTGATTAAAATTTCGTAAAATAATTGAATATCAGAGAAGAATTTTATTGTTTATAAAAATAATTGAATTCCTGTAGAAATGTTATTATTTTGAAAAATAAATGAATTATTGAGAAGAAATTTTTTTAAAAAAATTTATATATAATTGAATTTCAGTAAAAAATTTTATTATTTATGGAAATAATTGAATGTTTGCGTAGAATTGTATTGACATTTTTTTTTAATAATGGAATTCTTTTGGAAAATTTTATTGAAATAGTAAATATTGAAAATCATGGATTTTTAAAAAACTTTAGAAAATATTTGAAATTTTGACAAGAATTTGATTAAAATTTTGTGAAATAATTGAATATCGGAGAAGAATTTTATTATTTATAAAAAATAATTTAATTCCTGTAGAAATTTTATTATTTTGAAAAATAATTGAATTATTGAGAAGAAATTTATTTTAAAAAATTTGTAAATAATTGAATTCCTGTAAAAAATTTCATTATTTATGAAAATAATTGAATGTATGCGTAGAATTATATTCAAATTCGCTTTTTAATAATGGAATTCTTTTGGAAAATATTGAAATAGTAGATATTAAAAATTATGAAATTTTAGAATAAAATAGAATAGAATAGAATATCAGAGAAAATTTTTCTTAATGATAAAAATAATAAAATTTCATTCATAGTTAAAAATAACACCAAAATAGATTATTTTAATCATTTTTTGTGTTAATTTAATCCGAAAGGGATTAAACTGTTGCAGATTATTTCAATCAATTCTTGTGTTAATTTAACCCTAAAGGGATTAAAGTGTTGCAGATTATTTAAATCCATTCTGTTGTTATTTTTACACCTCACGTTTTACTGTGAGGAAGAAGTAAGGTCTCAGCGATAAAAGGAGAATTTTTCATATTTTAGTTGAAGAATGAAAGTTTTAGTAGATTTTTCTATGAGTTGAGAGCAGAGTATAGTTGTTGGATAATGAATTTAGAAATATTTGAGGAAATAAATAACATTAGTGTGTTGTGAAGATCCATGGGAGAATTAAAATTGAAACTGAATGTCCACATGGGGAAAAATATCCTCAATAAAGAAAGTCCAAAGTGCTTAGGCGAGGGGTTATTTTCTTTGAGATATTTTTTCCACTCCGAGTCCCGGGAGAACAATTCATTCTATATCACGCGAGCAAACCAGCTATTCTTTCTGATCAATGGCAAAGGGCCAAGAGAGGGAGATAACGTGGCAAAGTAGTAAGTTCTACGAGTCATGGTTATAACTTTAATTTCCGCGAGTGGCTGCATCAATGCCGTCACTTCTTCGAAATTAACTGCGCCTTCGACTTTTCTTTTTTTTTAAAGCCTTTATTTTTGTGTATATAAAGAAACCCGAAATCGTATCATTTTCGCTCAAAAAAATTAAACACTAAAATAAAACGATCATGAAAATTAAACACTAAAATAAAACGATCAAGAAAATTAGACACTAAAATAATAGGCTTAAAAAAATTAAACACTAAAATAATACCAAATTTTTTTTCTCCTGACTTATGATCCCAATTTTCAGACTTTTCAAAATTCAATGTACCAAACTTTTCTCCTCGTTTTAGGGATTAAAAATATTTGGAAAGAATTTAGCGCTTTAGAAATGTTTTAATTTTAATCCAAGTCTTCATTTTACAAACTGTCATTCACTTATTTCGAGTTGAAAAGTGGAGACACAACTCGACAAGCGAGAGTTAGGGGTACAAAAATAAAGTAGAGCGCAAAAGGAGAGAAAAAAAAGTTGTTGGGAGAAGGGAGTTGAGGGATGAGGTAAACGTAATTGCTCTAGACTAGTACAAAACAATCGTCTCGCTACTTTCGACCGGATGTAGTTATACAACAACTGGGAGCTACATGCAACACAACTGTAGTTGTTACTGTAACGCAGTGTACTGTGCGCTCAGCACGCCTGCTTTAAAGTTCAATCACCGAACTCGATCGTCGGACAAAAGTTCTTGGTTATAGAACGGGGAATACCCCTGAAAACTTTCGAATAAGATAAGTTTCACGCGGACCCAAAAAAACATCGAGAGCTCTCTTTTTTTGCAGAATGTTTTTTTAATTTTACCCTACTGTTCAAATTGTAGTTTAAAATAAAAAAAACTATTTTTAGTTAGATATTGTAATAAACAAATTTAATTGTTTAAATTTAATTGTTTTGTTTGTTTGTTAAACAATAATTTAATTTAAAGGAATGTTAGACGAAAATATTCGAAACCTTCAAACCTATTTGGTAGTGGATCCCCATCTTCCTACTTTCAAGTAGTGAGTAGTTCAAGTAGTGAGGTGAGAATCTCTACTGTTTGGAAATAGTGGATTTTAAGGTTTTGGATTTGTTGTGTAGATGTTAATAAAGTTAAACAAACTTACAATATAATGAGAATATATTATAACTTCTAAATCCTAATACAATTATCTAAATTTCCCTTTTTTTTACTTTATTTTAAAGATTACAATCTTTATCTTCTTTTAAGTATGTGATTCTAGACAATATCTATTTTCTGATGCGTAATGTGTTTATGTGCATGTTTTGTATTTTAGTGTGTAAAACAACTTAGCTCACCTTTGTCATATATATATTTATATATTTTCTTTGAGTTTTATTCTCTTTAGTTAATTTCCTTTGTGTTTTAACTCACTTGCACTTTATTTAATATTTCACTTTTTATTTCTTACTTTTGTCACTTTATTTTTATAACCATTTATTTATTCACTTATTTTATTACTTCATCTTGTGGTATATTATTCAGACCTTCAATTTAATTAAACAAACAAGGGCTTCGTACAATAACTTTATCTGGCACTATAGCCCTAAGTCTCCGTCTTGGTCACGCCGAGACACACGGGCAAATGCCCAGATTTCCCTGTGTCAATCGATTTTATTAATCGACATTACAGTGGTGAAATCATACTTTTGTTTATTGCACCTGCTCGTTGCCAGGTGCTTTTCTGCAATATTGCAAATTTAGGCAGTGGTGTGATCATGGTTTAATAACCTAGACACACCACTCCTTAAATTTCACAATACATTGGTATCTGAAGCCTCATTCTTTTAATTATAGTTAAATTCTTAATCTTTTTCAATGTAAATTTCTAGAAATGTGAAATATAATTAATTGCAATAATTCAGAGAGATATTATATTTTATTAATATTTAAACTCTTTTTAACCGAAATTATAACGAACAGATGAACTAAGTATGTTTCGTTATTGTATTTGACATGGATATTTGTGTTTGTGTTAATATTTTCTTATAAACATTATATTTATACTAGCAAAATTATCCGCGCGCAAGCGCGCGGGAATATTGTGCTACAATGTTTATTATAAACAATTTCAAGTCATTTTAATTTAAGTAATTTTTAAGGAAATACTTATTATGACACATAACTAAAAAACTAATTAGAATTAAATTTTCAAAATATATTATATTTTTAAACTTTAAAGTATATAAAAAAACTTTAACAAATTTTGATACTAATTTCAAATTTGGCATCAGATTTTTACAATTGAAAATAATTAAACTTTCTTGTATGAGGAAAATTGAATTTCACAAAAATTGTTATCTGATACCTAAATTAAAAAAAACTTCATTACGAAAATTTTAATTATTCTAAAGAATAGAGAAGGTAAAAATAATTATTAGCTATATATAAGTATTTAACTTTCCGAACAAAGAATATAAACAATATTTTTTTAGAGAATTTCCACTACTTTTAATTCGCTAATATTGAAAAAAATCAATTTTATTTAACAAAATTTTATGGAATTTATTTTTCCCAATAATTCAATTACTTTTAATAATTATAAAATTTTTCATGTAAATTCCATTTTTTCAAAAAAAAATTTGATTACATTCTAAGCATGAATTTAATTATTTTCATAATCGTAAAATTCAGTTACTTTCACAAATAAAGTTTTGAACAAGAATTCAATTATTAAAAATAATAAAATTTTCATAACATTTAAAAATTCATTATTTAAACCAATGTTCATAAAATTCATATGAAGATTTCAATTCCTTTCAAAAGTAATAAAATTTTCAACAGATATTCAATTCTTTTTAAACATTTTAATAAACTTTACCGCAATAATTCAATGATTTTAAAAAATTTAATAAAAATAATCGAAAGAAATTAATTGTTTTAATATAATTTTAATAAAAATTTGTTTTTAAATAATAAAAAAATTGCTCTCGAAAATTCAATTTTTTGAGGTATTTCAATAAAATTCTTTTCAAAATTCAATTATTTTCATAAATAATAAAATGTTTTTTTGGAAAATCCAATTATTTTCAAAAAAATTTAATAAAATTTCCAACCAACATTCAATTATTGACAAATTTTTTAATAGAATTCTTTGTCAAATTTAATTATCTTTAAAAACATTTCACATTTCCATGATTTTCAATATCTACTATTTTTATAAAATAACCAAACAGAATTCTATTATTCAAAAAAATTTATGATACAATTGTAGGAAAAAATGCAATTAGTTTCATCAGTTTTAATAAAATTCGACGCAAGAATTTAATCATTTACCTAATTAATAAAATTCTTTGAAAGAATTAAATTATTTTTATAAATAATAAAATTCTTCGAAAGTAATTAAATTATTTTTTCAATTATTAATAAAATTTCTCGAAAGAATTCAATTATTTCCATAAATTACAAAATCCTTAGAAAAAATGTAATTCTTCAAAAAATTCAATTTTTCTCAAAATTTATAAAATTTAATTATTTTTCAAAATTTTTTAAAAATTCTTTCCAAGAATTCAATTATTTTCCAAATTAAAAAAAAAATTCTTCGCAAGAATTTAATTATTTTAATAAATAATAATATTTTATTATTTTCAAGAAAATTCAATTATTTTCATAAATAACAAAATTTGCCTAAAAAAATGAATTATTTTTGTAAATAATAAAATTCTTCTGAAAAATTCAATTATTTTCAATTTTTTTTTAAATTCTTCGCAAGAATTGAAATATTTTAAATTTTTTCATAAGTAATAAAATTCGTAGCATAAATTCAATTTATTAGCAGGATAAGAAAAAAGTAAATATTTTTGATAAAAATTAGGAAAAAGCTAGGAAAATAAAAAATATGGAATGGAATTTTTGACAATTTTTTGAAGTGAATAAAACGAGTTTTTTTCGGTTTCTTTTTGACATTAAAAAAATGACAATAACCCCCAAAAATGAATTTTCTATCAAAACGTATAAAAAACAAAAGAATAACTATAACTAACTTCAAGTGTGGACAGAGATCCGGAAATCAGGAATCACGACAATTATTATATATAATAATTTTGTTATCACGAAGGGATATTTAGTGACGAAGTCGATTCGTCACAGATATATTTTGAGATTTACAATAAAATAATATTTGAAAATAGAAAAAAAAATTTCGTTCTTAACCTGGAAATTAAGTATTCAATTAGCTGAATCAGTTATTAAATATTTAATTAGCCTTAGTGATTTAAGAAACAAAATTTATTTTTGAAAAATATAGAAACATGACTTCAAATTTGGAAGTTGTTTTTCTTTTTTGCTTCACCTTGCGCGGAAATTTGTTCATGAATATAGTTGAAAAATTATTTCAGTGATTTATCACATTTTGAGAAAGGACGTCTCAAGACTTCTTTTTCTTCTTTTTTTTTGTTCTTCTTCCTCGTTATCCCAATTCCAAAGGGGGTCTAAAATAAAATTTGCATTGAAAATATTACTACTTTGTATAATGAATACACGTTTCCTTCTTGGAAGGTTCCAATGAAGAGTTTCCATCCAGAATGTACTAAGTCAGGCAATATCATTTTGCATAAAGAGCTTGACTTTATTCAGGAGGGCAAAAAAAAAGTTTAAAAAAAAAGAAGAAGAAGAAAAGAAATACATTTCTTTTTCGACGTCTATCTCTTCAACACTTGCTCTCTATTTCCTGAAATAAAAACATACGTCTAAATATAGTTTGGGAAAATTATATTTCTTTGTACGATTTCTTATTGCTTTTCTGCGCTCACTTTTTCTATGAAGAGTCTGATTAAAATTAACTTTCACTACTGTTAGTAAAATAGTGAAGAATTAAATTTTCATTCGACTAAAATTGGTTTTTACAATTGAAAATTGTAATTCACTAGTGACAGTAAATATGGATTAAAATTTAATTTTTTGACTAAAGTTACAGTTTTGGTTTCTTTTTCCAAAAAGAAAAGCGAAAAGAGTTTTTTTATCGAAAATAGTCTACATGTAGAAATTTTTTACTGTAAAAAAAGTATCTGCTACTAAATACTTTTAAAAATGAAATAAATATTAAAAAAAGAAGTTCCCCGTTTCTTGCAATCACGTACAATAAATCAGATCCATATAGAAGATAATTATCGGTACGGGTAAAAACTTGTGATCGAGTGACCTTTTTCATTCTTTTCGTATTTTTTTTCTTTTTGCTCACTTCATCTCTGGCTTAAAAGGAAAAAAGAAGAAACTAACGGGGCAGTTAAATGAACGTCACGGTTGATTGACATTTAATTCTCGCAAGAATCCCCTGTTCCTGAATCTACGTTAACCATTAGATGAGGAAAAGGAAATAGAGAGAGAGAGAGGGAGAAGGGGTAGCAGAAGAAGAAGAAGTAGTAGTAGTAGTAGAAGAAGAGATGAAAGGAATGTACAAAAAGCTAATTGCATCCCTTAGCCAATAATTAAAGCTACTTTTTGGCTTTTGGAATTCAATTGAAGTATTGAACTATCCAGTAAAGTATCATGATCCTTGCTGAACTATCTGTTAGTAATAAATACCAATTCAGATTTCCCATAAAGTTTGCTTCGTTTACTTTTTTCTAATTTTACTAATTTAGGCTGAATTTGAACTTTCATCTGAATCTAAAATAGTCGAAATATTCCAAAATAATTCGATATAAAAAAAATAATAAAAAAAAGAAAAAAATAAATAAATAAAATAAAAAGAGTAAATAATAAATAAAATAATATTCAAAAATATATACTTAACATTCGTCAATCTAAAAAAAAATAAATTATCATTCGTCAATTGAAAAAATTATAAAATTAAAAAAAATACCAGTAGTCTAACATTCATTCATAAATAATAAAAAGTTATAATAATATCTTGCCAAAAAAATTAATAAATAGACATTAGTCAGCAAAAAAATAATAAATAAAAATAAATTCACCTATTGAACGTCAGGGAAAACATTGAGTTTGGAGTCATAAATAAAATAAACAAGAATCGAAATTATAATAAAGAGTTTAGAATAAATAAAATAAACAAAAATACATACAAATTTTAAATTAAAAAATGAAAAAATTTTAATAATTAAAAATTGTCTATAAATGTAATTATATTCTTGAATTTATATATCATTTTATGAATTTACAAAAATTATTCTATTTAAATAATTCAATTCTCGTAGTTGAAGTAAGATAGAATTGATTTAACAAAAATTTCAATGAATATTTTAAAAAATAATTAAATATTTAAACCGTTGTAACAGGAATTTTAGGAATTAAGTAAATTTTAAAAGGTTTTTAAATTAAATTCCTTAAAAAATTTAAAAGAAGAATAAGTTTAAAAATCTCTAAATTTCTATTTAAAAAAATTATTAATAAAATTATTTTTTTCAAATTTTTTTTAGTTTTTCAATAATTTTATTCCAAAATTCTAAAAAATAATTTAATTTTGGATGAAGAAGAGTTGTAAATTTTAGAAATAATTCTATTTCATGAGGTTTTTCATTATTTGAAATTTCTATTCCTTGGGGAAAAATAAATATGAATAAGTTTTTAAATTTTTGTTTAACAAAAAGTATTGAAGTTTTGAAAAATTTAATTCAGAAATTTCGTAAAATTGTTTCTTGAAAAAATGAAACTAAAATTTTTGAAAAATTCTTCTGTTTTCAAAAATAATTTTAAAAAATTGAAACTTTCGAAAATTTTGCAAACTTTCACTGAAATATATTTTGAATTTTAATTCAAGTTGCTGTAAGAAATATTGTTGCATTTACTTTACGAGTTGTTGATATAATTAGATTTAATAAAAGACCGTAAGAAAAAGAAAAATTATACATATTTTTTAAGAAATAAAGAATTTTCATTAAATTTTGGAAAAGAAAATTTTGATAGTAACAATACAAATGAAAATTTCACGAGCGCTTGCGCGCGTATAGTTTTGCTAGTTTTGTAATAAATAAAGAAACATTAACATGAAAGTTATTTGTATACTTTTTAAATTTTATAATTTTTTTCATTGACGAATGTTAAATGCATATTTTTGTACATTATTTTAAATATTATTTTATTTTTTGTACATTAATTTTTATATTCTTTTTTTGTATATTATTTTATATTTTTATATACTTCCTGAATAGGAAATCACTTAGATGTTGAATCGTTGGAATTAACTAATTTAAAAAAAACTATTTGTCCGAATGAATTTCGTTTTATTCTCCTTCACTATAATAATTTTGTATAATTTAAGTTTTAGAAGAGAAAAAGAATTGTAGTCAGGCAGAAGTCTATTTAGTATAGTAAAAATCAATTTTAATCAGACGAAAAGTTTTAAGTAGTAAAAGCCAAATTTAGTCAGGCTAATTATATTAACTGTATTATATTTAATTACACTATTACAGTATTACAGTATTAACTGTAATTATATTTACTGTAAGTTGTTCTTTCTGTTCGTTATCAAATTATTTCTCAAGTTATGTAAAATGTAAAATTAAATATATGGGTGAATTTTCTGAAAGTGACACTTTTAAATTTCAGTTTTTCAATTAATTTTTTTTTTCAATTATATGGTTTTTTCTATTAAAACTACTTAATTTCATACTCAAGAGCAAGATTCTTATGTTGCTCAAAATTAATTCTTAAAAGTATTAAAGTTTTTTTTCATTTGAAAAATACTATTGTTGCTCCATTAAATTAATTTTATTTAATTGGCGAGCTTTTCTAATAAAAATTTACGCTAATATCGCGTTCACGAAATCGAAAATAAAATTACACTGCTTAAAAATTAATAATTTGTATATTTTAATACCAAATATATTCAATTGGATGAAAATATAAATGTATTTAAAGTATTTGATTTAATGGTAATTTGGGTTAATTTTTTCAAAGCAATGCAGGTAAATACTAAAAACAAAAGAAAAACTAGCATATTTCAAGGAAAAGGCTTCGGAGATGAAAAATAAATTTTCTTTCATATTTGTATACAATAGGGCGCAATTAAAATAGGTTTTTTAGTAAAACATACAAATCTCACACCCTCATTTTATATTACCATCGAAATATTCTGTTAAATTTACTTCTATATTCAGTTATTTATTAAAAACGAAGGCTTCGGAGATGAAATTAATTTTTACTCGGAGAAAAATGTAAATTTCGATTATTTATAACAGCAATAATTTTTCTCCTTTTTGTCGATAAAATATAGGAAAATTTAACGTCAGATTCTCAGCTTTATTTTAATGTGCATTAAAATTTTGTTTAAGATATTTTTGAAGTATAAAATGTCAGTAGTCATTGTAAAGTAATTTTAACCTAAAACTGAAGACAAGGTTTAAACATTTTTATCAAAAATAAAAGTGAGCTCTACAAATTTTTAAAATGCACATAATGATAGAAAAAACATTGTACTTTCTGACAATATAAAAAATTTCTGTGAATTTGAAAAAAACCATGAAAATTTAATTTTATTATAGAAGTCCTATTGGAGACGTGTTGAAAAGGCTTCGGAGATGAAAGTAATTTAGTTATTACGTAAATTAGGTTGAATAAAATTATTTAATTTTCTTTTAAAAATGATAAATAAGTGCTAAATTTTCACTATGGAAATTGATAATAATTGAGGAGTAAGTTTTCAAAACCTGATAAATCCAACTTTTGTTATTTCGAGAAATTTGAACAAATGACAATTCTCACATAACCATTAAAATTATCTTTAATGTAGAAAAAATGGAATAAATTATTCACTTTTTAATATGTTTTCTATTTAAAATACTATGTTTGTAATTAAATTCTATTGTAAGAGGGAATTCAAAGGTTTTCATAATTTTTTCTAATAAAAAGATACAAATCAAAAATCATCAAGGTTAGGCCAAAATATTTTTTAAACTGAAAATTCTTTAGTAATAAATTTTTTTTCTTAAATTGAACAGTGATAAATGGATTTCTAAAGATTGTAATATTTTAAATATGTCTTTATCTCAATTTTTTTAAAAATGGATTTATCAACTTTTGAAAAATTGCTCCTCAATTATTAATGAGTAGATTTTTGTAAAATTAATCGAGACATCAAAAATATCACTTTCAGAAAATCCACCCATATAAAAGTTAATAAAAATTGAATTTTATTTTTTAAATAGTATTTCTTAAAAGTATTTGTTAAGGTTCGAATTTTTTAGTTTCGAAAAAATGGAATTTCCTGCGTAAATTTCTAAACCAAGTTCTAAATGATTGAGGTTCTTTGGGATAATTGTTTTTGAGTGCAGGAAAGCGTGCGCTGTCATCTGGTTCATCTCGCTAAACGTATTCGAATTAATTGCCTGGACCACGGGCGACTGTATTCAATCAGCAAGTTGATCAGCAAGAGAGATGGATAGAGAGAGAGAGAGAGAGGGAGAGTGAGTAAAAGAGAGTGATGGGTAAACAATGAGTAAGAGAGAGATGGAGAGAGAGAGAGAGTCCATATTGTAGCTGAGAGCAGGTAGACGCAGGTACCTCTACGTGCACAGTTATATGGTTCACGAACGCCTGTGATCCATTGAACCGATCACGGCAACGATATAATCCATTCGCGTAGTTCACCTGCAGCGTTCCTCGCACCACTTGGACGGTTCGGATAATTGAAAATTAACCAACCACCACCAAGCAACCAATCCATCCATGCATCTGTGAACCATCCTCTAATCACCACTTCGACACAAGGACCCATCATACTCGTTATCTCTCCGTCGAAATACACTCTCCAAAGCTAATAAGTAATCGCTGCTTTCTCTCCCACTCTCTCTCTCTTCTCATTGCACACAAGCTCATTTCGAGAGGAAAAGTATCGACTAATCGAACAGATTGTCCAGTGATCACATCACAAGTAACCAGATTTCTCAGGCAATTTCTGTTTGTCGAATTCAAGCCTGAAAATATCTCCTTTTCACCTTCATTTCGAAATTTGTGAGAGAAAATTTAAATTAAAACTTTATTTAAGTCAGAGTAAAATTTAAATTAATTAGAGTAAAATTTAAATTTGGCTTATTTTATTAGCGCTCGTAGTAGAAAAAGTTAATTTTAGTCAGACGTTGAGTGTCAGTAGTGCACAACGATTTTAGTCAGACGATGCGTTTCAGTTCATCACGAATTTTTCAAACGTCACGTCACTTGAGATAGTAATTTTAGACGAGGGATTTCAGTAGTAACGGACAATTTTAGTCAGTCAGGAGACAATTAGTAGTAAATGGCAAGTTTAGTCAGACTAAAGTGCTTCAGTAGTAAAAACCAATTTTACAGTCAGACCTAATATTTCAGAGTCATTTCATTATATTTCGACTAAAGTCGTTGCCGACTAATTTTAAAAAATTGTAATATTTTGCAGGAATGATTTGAAAGATATTAGAATTACCGAACAAAACGAATTTTTAAAATATTTTCTATATTTATTGTAAAATAAGCATCTAAAGCACGGTAAATCGTTAGGTATTAAAATAACACCAAAAAGGATTAAAATAATCCAATTTCAGGGCTGATAAAAATCATGATTCTTTTAAAAAAATCAAAACAATCTGATTTATTTGATTTAAATCGGACTTTTTTGATTTAAATCAATTTTTAAACTATTTTTTAAATAACTATTTTTAAGTAGTTAGTTTTTTTTAATAATAATGTTAATAATAATAATAGGACTGCAAAATTTCATTTCCAGAATTTCCCGACTTTTCTTGACATATTTTTTATTTTCACTGATTAAAAAATTTTTAAATAAAATTTCATAAAAGAATTCAATTATTTAAAACGAATTTTAATAAAATTAGTCTCAAGAATTCAATTATTTTAAAAAGTAATAAATTCTTCGTAAAAATTAAATTATGTTCAAAAATTTACAAAATTTTTACTCAAATTTTAATATATTTTATAAAATTCGTTTCATCAAATTTCACGAAAACTGAAATTATTCTTAAAAATTTTATTAAAATTTGTTAAGAGAATTCAATTTTTATTTAAATTTTTAGAAATAATTAAATTTCCAAAAGGTTTTAAATTAAAATATTTAAAAATTTGAATTTTTATACTTTTAACGAACAATTCTGTAGAATTATTTTTTTTAAAAAAGTTTAATTGATACTTTTTTACTGTATCTTCTTCAAAAATTATTTTCATCATTACAATTACTATTTTTCGAATTTCTAACTAAAATTCTTCTTTAAATCAATTAAGTTTAATAATTTTCGAAAAAGTTCTTTGACAATTTTCAAATCCATTTGTTTACAATATTTATTTTTACGAAATTTTAATTATTCGTAAATTCTTCAATTTAATATATGTAAGGAAATAAAAATTTCAAATGTTATCTAAAATTTTAACTGAAATTTAATTTATAAATCAATTATTATTAGAAAATTTTACGAGAATTCAATTATTTAAATATAAACAAAGATAATTTATTGAATAATTCAATTTTTCTTAAAATTCAATTCTGGTAAAGAATTTTATCAAAATTTTTTTAAATAATTGAATTCTCTTGTTAAATTTTAATAAAATTTTTAGGAATAATTTCATTTTTCGAGGAATTTGATGAAACGATAATTTTATAAAATGTATTTAAATGAATTGAAATTCTGCTAAGAATTTTATTAAAATTTTTCAGAAATGTTTGAATGTCGAAGAAAAATTTTATTATTTATAAAAGTAATTGAAAATTGGCGAGATTTTTTGTAAATTTTTTATCATATTTGGATTTTTGAAAAGATTTATATTTCTTTTGAAAAATAATTGAATTCTTGAGTCGAATTTTATTAAAATTTCTTATTAAATATTTGGATTATTTTGTTAAGATTTTTTGAAATAGTAGACATTGAATATAATTGAATTTTGAAAAATTATTTTGAAAAAAATGAAAAAAAATATAATTCTTTCGAGAATATATTAAAAAAAAATAATTGATTTTTTTAAAATACCAATTTATGTATGAAAAATAATAATGATTAAATATTTATTTAAAAATGAAGTTATTGATGTTTTCGAGTAAGTTTCTAATTAATAATAAATGTAGTTGTAAAAACCTGGAAAACATGAAAAAATCAGGAAATTTGAAAAGAGCAAAAGCGAGGCAACTCTGAATATTTTTAATTTTTTTAATTCAAAGGTTTAAACTAAAATAATAATTTTGCAGTTTTTATGGTTCTTATTGCATTTCACAGTATGATTAAAATCATGATTTAAATAGCAAGATTTAAATCAAGATTAAAATCATGATTTAAATCAAGTTGATTTAAATCATTGCAGCCCTGTCCAATTTAGTGTTATTTTAATCCATTTTGGTGTTATTTTAATACTTAACGATTTACTGTCAGTATATGAAGTCGTAAAAACTGTCACATTTTCATCTATTAGAAAATATTAAAGAAAACACATAATTTATTATAAAAACGTAAAAAAAAATTTAGATTTCACGAAGAATGGATTATTTTATAATTATAGATTGGTAGAAACAATTATTAATGAGAAATATTAAATAAAAAATTATTTTAAAGCTAACCTGGCAAATAACCTATTTTTGCAAATTTCATTCACTAAATGTGAGAAATAGAAATCATTAAATTGAATAAAAGCTAATGAAATATAAACTACCTGTCATTAACTTTTAGTTTTTCTCAACACTTTCTTCCTTTTTTCTTCATAAATATTAAAAAATAAGCAATAAAAACTAGCACTTTGCTTATTTTCACGATTTTAAAACACTGTTAACTTAAAAGTATCAAATGGCAACGAATTGATACTAAAAATGTGGATCAAATAAAAAATTGATCTAGATTCTTGGCATCAATTTGATCCAGTTCAGTATCAATTTGATACTTTGAAGAAACCTGTGAATGTAAATAACTTCTGCCGAGAAAAATAAAAAATTACGAAAATTGGGCAGTAATTAATTGATCACTAGATACGCTCACTGGAAAAAGATTTTCTTTGGTTAACCTGACAAAAATAGTAAAAAGTTTAAAGTTCAATAATTCGGAAAATAGCTTCGGGACCAAAGAAAATCTTTTTCCAGTGAGTTAATTTGAGTCCGACTTTTAAATTTATTACAAATTTTCGAATTTGTAAAAATGTTTATTAATTTTGAACAATTTGCTTTTCTCGCTAATATAGTAGTGGACATTTATTTATCAGTAAAATTCAATAATTTAAACTTTAAAGTCAAAAAGTCAGTTACTAATCAGAATTAGTATTCCACTGAAATTCATAATTAGAACGTTGGAATAGAAAGACAAAATTTCCCTTAAATTTTGCAGAAAAAGTTAAGTTATTTTTCAAAAAGTTTTAATCAAATTCTGCAAGATTTAATTATTTTTTTGCAAGTAATAAAAATTTTTCACATTCAATTATTATTTTCAAAAATAAAATAATGATCATTGTGGAAGAATTTGATTAATTTTATAAACAATAAAATTTTTATAGGATTTCAATTATTTTTAATATAATTTAAAATAAATTCCTTTGCAAAGTGTAATTAATTTAAAAAAAAAATTTTCAGGAATTTATTACCATTTTGCAAATAATGAAGTTCTTCGCTGAACATAAAATATTTTCGAAATATAAATAATGATAAAAATTAAAAAATTTTAAGAGAAGAAGTTTTAATAAAAATTTCGCGGAAGAAACAATTATTATTTTAAAAAATCTAATGACATTCATTGCAAAATTTCAATTATTTACATAAACAATATTATTTTTGACAGGACTTTAATGATTTTAAAAAAATGTAATTAAACGTCATTGGAGGAATGTAATTATTTTCCTTTGTAATAAAATTCTCCTAATGATTTTAATTTTTTTTAATACAATTTTAATTAAATTCGAAGAAAATGCATTTACATTTTTTAAAACTTTTTATTAAAATTCATCAGAAGAATTTAATTATCAGTTATTTTTTTAATAATTTTTCTGCAAATGTTCGTTGAGGATTTTTAAATCCATTTGTTCACGTTTCAATTTGGTGAAATTTTGATTATACGGAAATGTTTGGATTTATTTCTTAGAAAATAAAAATGGGAAATGATTTTAACGAATAATTTAATTAAACTGTTGCGAAAAATTCAATTTTAACGTTATTGTTACTATTAAATGTATGGAAAATTCAAGTTTTGAAAGATTTTAATTTTCAATCTTTGGAAAGTTGGATTATTTCTAACAAATTCAGGGTATAATGCTTTTGTTGGAAATCATTGAACTTTGAAAAGATTGAAAATTGAAATTCAAATTTAATTTGAAATTTTATCTGAAAAGCATTTTTTAATCAATTTTTATTGGAAAATTCTACGTGAATTTTATTAGTTAAATAGAAAATTAAATAATTTATTGAATAAATGAAATTTAGTGGGAGATTAAGTAAATATAGAGAGTAGTTTTTCTGTATTTTTTGTTATTTTTTTTTTTTTTTTGCTACGTTTATAATAAAATATAATAAGATAAATGAATGAAAATAAAATTATAATAAAATAATTATTTTAATTTTATTTTTATTCATTTATTTTATTTTTATTTATCTATTTTATTTTTATCGATTTATTTTTTATTTTTTTTAGTATTATTTTACTTTTTTCGTATTTTATTTTTAGTCATTTATTTTTGGCTCTTTTTTATGAGCTGAAAAATAGTTAATTAAAATATATTCAAGTTTAGAGAGGACAAATTTTAATTCTAACTTGAAAAAAATGTTTTTAAATGCGCAATGTTATTGAATTATTATAATAATATATTATTATATATTATTATTATTATAATTATTATTATAATTATTTTATTATTATTAATATTATTGAATAATTGAAACATAAGGGAAAAATTAATTAAATATAGTAAGTATTTAATTTTTTCAGTCGGACCTTTCGAATCGAACTTTAGTGTCAGTTGTAAAAACTAATTTCTGGTCAGACAAAAATTTTCCCTCTTTTATTTCATGTCAGCAGTGAAAAATAATTTACACTCGTAATTTCGCTATTAAGGTCAGTTGAAGAAATGCAGTTTTTTTTTTCTTCTTGACTTTTGATGAAAAAAAATTTTGAAAATACAAATTCGTTTTTACTATAATTTCGTTCATGTTTAAATGAAATACCGCGCGCAATGACTGTTTAAATGCAGTTTTCGTCAGATTCATATCGTACGGGAATGCAAGAAGAACAGCAAGAAGTAAAGGGAGACGAGAGCTTCTGCCAAGTTGTCCGAGCGGAGAGTATGGCAAGCAAAAAAATACCTTAAGTAAGGGATTACAGAGAGATTACGCTAGTTGCCTTGGAAGAAAATTTATTTCACTCTCCTCTATAAAGACGATATTTAGTGGGGAAAATTGAAAATTGCCAAACGTTATATGACGTGAAAAAAAAATAATGTTATAAACATTTTTCTCAACAAATCCGACTTTTCTTGACGTTAACACGAAACAACGGAAGTGAGTCATTAATTTTCCCACTCGCACAGGTATAAAATGATTCATGCTGCTCTTTATAAAATTTTTCCTTTCGAGAATTAATGCTTTTTATCCCACGAAAAACAAGAGGGAAAATTGAAAATTTTACTTTATTAAACAATTATTTTTTTTGGAAATTTAACAAATATTTAATTTAATTTTTTCGCATTTATATTAAAAGAGAAAAAAAATTGTTGGAATAAAATGGTGTAAATATTTTTTGGAAATGTCGCAAAAGAAATTTATTTTGTTTTTTTGTATTTATTTTGAAAGAGAAAAAAAATTATTGGAATATAATGGTGTAAATATTTTTTGGAATTGTCGCAAAAGAAATTTATTTTGGTTTTTTGTATTTATTTCGAAAAAGCAAAAAAATTATTAGAATACAATAGTTTAAATATCTTTTGGAAATGTCGCAAAAGAAATTTATTTTGGTTTTTTGTATTTATTTCGAAAAAGCAAAAAAATTATTAGAATACAATAGTTTAAATATCTTTTGGAAATGTCGCAAAAGAAATTTATTTTGGTTTTTTGTATTTATTTTGAACAAGAACAACATTTGTTGGAATACAATGGTGTAAATATTTTTTAGAAATGTATCAAAAAGAATTTATTTCGATTTTTTTGTCTTTATATTTTAAAAGAAAAAGAATTGTTGTAATAGAATGATGTAAATATTTTTTGGAAATGTCGCAAAAGAAATTTATTTTGATTTTTTTTATTTACATTAAAAAAACAAAAAAATTTGTTGGAATACAATGGTATAAATATTTTTTACAATTTATTTCGATTTTTTCCTATTTATACATTGAAAAAGAAAAAAATTTGTTGAGAAATTGAAATTTATGGGAAGAAAAAAAAGTTAATTTCGAAAGTTGTTTAAAATAGATAATTTTTGAAAATGAGTTGTCTGCATGCGATTTTACAGTAGGGGTAACATGTTACAGAAGTAGTTTAAATGCAAATTTCACATTGTTTACTTTTAAAGCATTGAAACTCGGGTATATGGAGGAGGAAAGTTGCGAAACTGTAAGCCGGGTTACGTACTCTATCAAGAGACGAAGTCATTCGTGTTAAAACGTGTGGACAATTAAACTTACAAGTTAATTCATAACTTTAATTCTCTCCTCTATCATTGAGGCGTCAATTTTAAATGTCAAAAAATAAATTTGCATTTAATTCCATTTTTTTATTTTTTTTATTTTATCCTTATTTATATTTCATTCCAATTTAATTCTTTTCCATTTCAAACGTTCTAATTTTCTACAATTTCTATTATTTTAGTTTTATTCATTTTTAGTTTTTTTTTTAATTTTCAGACTTTAATATAGAAAATAGTGGTAACGATTGAAATGAAAATTTGTTTCTAAACTTGAATGTAATATTTAATTTTTTTTCGAATTCAAATTCAATTTAGAAAATTATTATTAAATGATTTTAATATTTGTATAATGCAATTTTAATATTATTTTTTAAGTAACATTTTTTAAATATTTAAAAAATATTTTTTAAAAATATTTTTAATTATTGTAAATTATTTTTATAATATTTGTAAACATTGTAAATTATTTTTATAATATTTGTAAACATTGTAAATTATTTTTAAAATACTTTTAAATATTGTAAATTATTTTAAAAATATTTTCACATAATGTAAATTATTTTTAAAATATTTTTTAAATTCTTGAAAATATTGTAAACTATTTTTAATATAGTTTCAAATATTGTAAATTATTATAAAAAAATATTGTAAAAAATAGTTTCAAATATTGTAAATTATTTTTAAAATAGTTTCAAATATTGTAAATTATTTTTAAACTAGTTTCAAATATTGTAAATTATTTTTTAAAGATTTTCAAATAATATAAATTATTCTTAAAATATTTTAAAAATTCTTGAAAATATTGTAAATTATCTTTAAAATACTTTTAAATATTGTTAAGTATTTTTAAAATATTTTTACAGTGATACTTTTTTTTATAATAATATTTGTCTTGATTGAAATAATTTATCATTATGAGTGAGAATGATTTTTTTCATTTCATTTATTTAATGATGAAATTAAAAAATTGTAATTTTTATGGGCAGGAATAACATCAGTAAAATTAAAAATGCAATTGTAAGGCAATATAGAGGGAAAAAGCTCGACACATTTTAATTATGTTGCATTTTGTTTGCATGAAAATGTTTTCGACCGAATGAGTAAGAGTAGACGTTATCTCAACGGACGCATTAATTATTACTAAATACTAAAATTTATTTGCCCTCTGTTTATAGTCCATTAACGATGACGGTAAACAAATAAATATTTACGAGTTGCGCATATTTTTCTTCTAAACAATAATTTTTCGTTTTTGTACCATTTTCTCTGTTTTTCAACTAGTTTATATTTGAAATTTTGACTTTTTATCGTTTTTAGTCATTTATTTCTTGACTTTATTCAATTATTTTAATAAATATTTTTAAATATTTTTAAATATTTTTAAATATTTTTAAATATTTTTCGTCATTTTATTTTATTAATTTTATTTTGTTTTTCAACATTTAATTTTTAATCAGTTCCTTTATTTTTTATTTTATTTTTTGTGCTCTTTTTATAATAAAATATAATAAAATATAAAATAAATTAATAGAAATAAAATTGTAATAAAATAATTGTCATAATGTTATTTTTATTCATTTATTTTTTTTCTATGGTATTTTATTTTTATCCATTTTTTTTTATTTTACTTTTTTCGTATTTTATTTTTAGTTGAAAAAAGAGCCGAAAAAAATAATAAATATTGTATTTTTTTCGGCTCTTTTTTTATGAGCCGGAAAAATGTTAAATAAGTTTAATAATTTTTTTCTCAAAAGTCATTAAATTCGGGGTTGAAATTTTCTTTTCACTTTCCTTGATAAGAGGAAAATAGTGATTTTCGAGAGAGAAAAAATTATTTTAAAGTACGTATTACTATATATGGAAAAAAGTATGAAAGGAGAAAATATGCAAAAAAAAGAAGAGTTTGTCACGTTCTCTCTTTCTCTCTTGATGGTCTCTTTCCCACTTTGTAGTTCGTTTTCCTCCCACTCGAACGATTTTCTTTCCTCCTCTCAGGCGTAAATTCCCTCTTTTTTATATAAAAAAATTTTTTCACCCCTGCCTCTCCCCTCCACTGTTTCTCTTCGTCGAGATTTTTTTTTTTTAATGGTAAATGTGTATAATGTACTAAAGGGGAAAATTGTGTAGTTTTCCACTCGTGACGATCGAAACGAATCTAATTATATATCAATAACAAATTTATCATTTCAGAGACTGGGGATATTTTCTGCTTTCTAAGGGAGACTAAATGTTTATTATTTTTTTTTAAATATTTGTTTAGTAAATGATGAAAAAAATGATTGATAATTTTTTTTCTTTTTTAATGAAGAAATTAGTCAACATTTTTACTAATTCAGGTGAATAATTTGCATGATTTAATTTTTTTATTATTATAATGAATGCGAAGAAAATAATTAATAATAATAATTATTATAATTAGTTACAATAATAATTATTATTATAATTAGTTATAATAATTATTATTATTATCCATTTTAACGGATTAATATAATATTTTTCAAAATTTCGTATTCTCTTGACGTGAATAATTTTCCATGTAACTATGAAAATTGAGCGGAGTAAAATACTTCAGTTAGAAAGTTTGATGGTTTTATAATAGATTCTCTTTACGTGTAGAACCTAAGATTGTAGTTTATTATAGAGGTTGTGAAACTTGTGCTTCATGTGATTTATATTATTTTCATGATATTTAATACTTTGCTAATTAATTCTCATTAGTAAATTCAATAAATATTTTTTTTACAGTATCGAATTTTGTTTATTTTTTATTCTTTTGATTTTAATTTATACTTTCTTTTGATTTTTAGTTTTTTACTTTGCTTTTTAGTTTTTTTTATTTTAATTTTGTTTTTTTATTTTTAGTTATTTTATTTTGATTTTTAATTTTTTTAAATTTATTTTGTTTTTTTATTTTTATTTTGTTTTTTATTTTGATTTTTAGTTTTTTTATTTTGTTTTTTTATTTCAATTTCTTTTGATTTTAATTTCTACTTTCTTTTGATTTTGATTTTTAGTTTTTTTTATTTTAATTTTGTTTTTTATTTTGATTTTGATTTTTTTTATTTTGATGGTTTTTTTATTTTTAGTTATTTTTATTCTGACTTTTAGTTTCCTTTGGTTCCAATTTCTCGTTTCTTTTCGCCTCTTTTGGTTTCCATTTTCATTTTACCCGAATTATTATTTTTTTTTGCCTATAATTAAAAAAAATCCACATCTAAATTTCATTTTCCTCATCTTTCGAGTGAATCGAAATCCTTCACCTCGCGCAGTATTTATATATCCATTTCACATGATATACACGCAATTTTTTCGTTTAGAATTGTTTTTCTATTTTATTTTCCCTTCCCGTGAACAAAAAACGAAAAAAAAGTGAATCCCTCCCGAGGCAAAAATCGATATTCAATATCAGAGTCGTTTTCCAATTAACCGTTTCTTTAGTCAGAATGAGAAAATCGTTTAAGTTTCCAAATAGAGATTGGAGAGTGAGTCCTAATTTTTCTCACCCTCCTTTCTGATCAGTCAACCCCGTGACGTTGTCGTCGTCGTCGTTGTCGTTGTCGTCTCGATGGTATTTGTCGCTCTGTCTCTGTCAAGAACGATTCTCGTGAGCTTCGATTTCGATTAGGGGAAGAAAGAAGCAAAAAAAAAAAAAAAGAGGGGGTATGAGTTTGGCCGCAAGAGTTTGGATGGATCGTTTCAAGGGTACTCGAGGCCTCACCTCTTGTTCGTTTGAAGACGTTGCCATCGCTGCTAGTGACGCTCGTTAAACGCCGTTGATGGAAACGTACAAATATATATAGTAATTCGGAAATTTTTTTCCTAAAAAATAAAATAGAAAACAAAAAAAAATGAAAATCGGAAGCAAGTAGAATAAAAATTGAAAGCAAAATAGAATAAAAACGAAAACCAAAAGAAAATTGAAAGCAAAATAAAATTAAAAGCAGAATAAAATTAAAAGCGAAAGAAAATTGAAAGCGAAATAAAATGTTAAGCAAACGAAAATTAAAAGCAAAAGAAAATTGAAAGCAAAATAAAATTAATAGCAAAAGAAAATTGAAAGCGAAATAAAATGTTAAGCAAACGAAAATTAAAAGCAAAAGAAAATTGAAAGCAAAATAAAATTAAAACCAAAAGAAAATTTAAAGCAAAATAAAATTGAAAGCAAACGAAAATTGAAAGCAAAATAAAATAAAATGGGAAACGAAGAGAAAATAAAGGAAACTAAAAAGTATTATAGCATTTAAAAAAATTGAAGTCTAAATATTTTTACAAATGAAAAATATTTTTCATTTATTAGAAAAAATTTCCCCCGTTTTTCCAATAAACAATCAGAAATTTTTTTTTTAATTTTTCCCCTTTCATACTATACACAGAAATATTGCGAAATTTTCGGTCTTTTAATTGTAACTCGTTCTATATATGCATACAGAAATATTCAAGTGCTCCGCAAATCTTCTCTTGTGAATATTTTTCCACTTGGAAATTGTACAAGCTCCATGTTTCTCGAAATGTATAAAAAGCAATCTATCATATTTTGATTTTCAAAAAAAAAAAAAAAAAAACAATTAGAAAACTATTTAAAAAAATCGACAATTTAAATTAAATTCCCACGTGAAATAATAAATAACACATTAAAAATTGTCAATAAATTTTTTCCATCATTTGTCAAGTTAAATTAAAAGAAGAATTGTTAGGAATTATAATTATCGACAGATTTCACAATATATAAAGCTATGTATAGAGAGTTGATGGAAATTGATTTTAACGGTTTTTGAAGTGAAAATGTTTCTAAAATTGAGATTTCCAATTTCGAAGTAATGGCAAATAATTAATGATAAATTAGAAAGATGTAGATGTTACATAATGAAAATGTGATCACGTCTAATAATAAGTTTCGAGTTTAGGGATTAACGTAATGTTGGGGAATTAATTATTTGACATGGGGAATTTATTTTTAATATCAAATTGGAAAATCAATCACTTGATTTATTTCTGTTTACAAAGTAAATTGTAAAGTAGAGTTTGTTTAATACTTTTATTTTATTGGGTTTTATTTACATATTTGGAAAAAAAATTAAGACTTTAAATTTAATGTTTTGGGCTTTTTTTAAAAATTTGATACTAAGAATATGAATAATATGAAAAATAATAATAAATAGTAAAATAATAGGGAAATATTTGATTTATTATTACACAGTTTACTTTTTGCTAAAGAATATATTTTTAAACTGGAAATTAATTATCCTTTAACCATTTTTATATCAAACGGAAGTATTTTGTGTAACAATGAAAATATTTAATTATCATAAAAGCAGAGGATAAATTAATTACGAATAAAGTATGCAATTTGTAGCGCTTTTGAAAAACCACTACAAGGAATAAATCAAATTCTTCATTTGAACAAATAAAACAAAATTTTGAACTGCATGGAAAAAAAATTCAATTATAAAATAAACTAAATTTTATTTTTCACGTAAAGACAATTATTTTTTGGTTTATTTTTATTTTATTTTGCTTTTAATTTTCTTTTGGTCTTTATTTTTAGTTTCTTTTGGTTTCCAATTTTATTTTATTTTGCTCTCAATTTTCTTTTGGTTTATATTTTTATTTTATTTTAGTTTCCATTTTATTTTGTTTTTAATTCCCTTTTGGTTTTCATTTTATTTTGTTTTCAATTTTCTCTCTCTGTCTTTCTGATTTTTCTTTGAATTACCTACGTCAGAATATATGATTATTATAGTTATAATAATAGTAAAACTATTGTTCAATTCAGATTTAAATTTTGTGACAAAAGTAAATTGAAATATTTTTAAATTATTGTTTTTTAAATTGCTAATTTTATTTAAGGGAAAAGAGTTTTGTTATTTAAAAATTTGTTTCTAGTTTATAATAATGCACTGAAAAAATTTATTCGATTTAATTAAATATTTGATTGATAATAATTAAGTAATCGGATATTTGAATCAAATAATATTTTTTTTCAGATTTGAATATGTAAAAATGTTTACTAATTTTAATTATAGTGACCGACTTTTTGCTTTTGAGTTTGCAAACATTAATAATAAATTACTAGAAAATTACTATTTGGTAGTGAAATTTACTAAATCAATAGCAAAAAGTCAGTCACTAATTCAAATTAGTAAATATTTTTAATTTAATAATTTTAATTTAATTTTTATTTAGAAAGTAAATAATTTTTAATTCAATTTTTAATTACAAAGTAAATAATTTTTAATTCAATTTTTAATTATAAAGTAAATAATTTTTAATTTATTTTTTAATTTAACAAAAATAAAATAATAATAAAAAAATAAATAAATAAAAATAAATAATAAATAAATAATAATAATAAATTTGTTATTTTTTTACTAATTTAAATTTAGCGATTTATTATTTGGGGTAAATTGAATTAATTATTCAGATAAAAATTAATTTATCAAGACGGTTGACTATTGTGGTTTCGATTTAAGATTTCGATGAAGAGATGGAAAAATAATATTATAGGGAATGATAAAATTTAATATGTTTTTCGAGGTGTGAGCGGGGCGAACAATGAATTTCGATTTTCTCAAACCAACACGTTTGAAACGTAGTTGTACAAGGTGAATTGGCGGCGTTATACTGAATTTTCGAAAATTCAGAGGATCAGAGGTGGTTGGCTAACGGTATAACCGACGGATAACAGATTGACGCTTCGTTATGCGTGGGGAATAACTATACCCACGGTGGCCGTGCCGTTGAATTATTTATGCAATTAGGCATCATCGCTTCACATGCGTATCCACCGTGAACCGACGTTTTAACCGGGCAACCGTACGGATAGGGAGAGTGAAGAAAAAAAAATTTTTTTTCCCCTTTTTTTTCTCCGACGATACCACAAGCATCACACGTTAACATATTTCCCAAAAAATTCCCATTATCATAAAAGTATTCATTTTGATTTTACGAATTGAAATCTTTTTTTCTCCTCGGCAAGGGAGAATGGTGGGGGAATTTTTATAGGCTGGAAAAAAATTATTTGATATTTAAATAAATATTTAGTTGTCTATTAACAAATAGATTTTTATTTCTATTTTTTTTTCTATCAAAGAATCTTTATTTAAAATAATTTTTTTCAATTTCTCTCTAAATTTTAATTAGTAAAAATTTTTATTAAGTAAAATTAGTGAAGTGACTTTTTAAGTGTTTTTATTAGTAAATAGTAAAATTTACTAAATAAATAGAAACTTCTACTAATTTATTTATTTTATTTTTTTTATTTACTAATTTATTTATATATTTTTTTAAATAAATTTATATTTATTTAAAATTTATTTTTTTATTAATTTATTTTTTTTTACTAATTTATTAGTAAATAGAAAATTTGATAAGTAAATAGTAAATTTGCAAAGTAAATAGTAAATTACTAGTAATTCAATAGTGATTAGTAAAATTTACTAAATAAATAGTAATTTCTATTAATTTATTAGTAAATAGTAAATTTAAGAAGTAAACAGTAAATTTCTAATTAGGAAAATTGACTAAATAAATAGTAACTTCTACTAATTTATTTATTTTATTTATTTTTTTTTATTTACTAATTTATTTATTTTTTTTACTAATTTATTAATAAATACTAAATTTGACAATTAAATAGTAAATTTCACAAGTAAATAGTAAATTATTACTAATTTATTATTAATTGGCAAAATTTACTAAATAAACAGTAACTTCTACTAATTTATTTATTTTATTTATTTATTTTTTTTTATTTACTAATTTATTTATTTTTTTTACTAATTTATTAATAAATACTAAATTTGTTAATAAATAGTAAATTTGATAAGTAAACAGTAAATTTCACAAGTAAATAGTAAATTACTACTAATTTATTATTAATTAGTAAAATTTACTAAATAAACAGTAATTTCTACTAATTTATTAGTTATGAATTTTGATTAATAAATAGTAATTAATAAAATTGTTCAATTAACCAAATGTCCGCCATATTTTCCCTTTTTTTAATAGAAAAACTTAGATAAGTTACAATTTTTTAAATTGTGAATTAGAAAATTTTTTAGTTACATTGAGGAATAAATTTTCTACTTTTTGGAAAATATTTAGTTTTCAATTTCTAAATTTAAAAATCGTTTTCTTATTAATTATTATTAAGAATTTTTTCAAATATTATTTAGAGTTTAATAAATAAATTACTGTTTAATTTAGCAATTAACATAAATTAAAAAAGTGCAGGTCAAAGGAAGTTTTTTGATAGAAATTATTCGTTCTCTTTAATTTCTACTTCTTTGACAATTCTAATCTAAAATAAAATTTTCTTTCTGTTTCAGGTGAGTTGTACATCATATTTTTCCTATCGAGATTATTTTGTAAGTAAATATTATATATAAAAATCGAAATACGTATATATTTCTATATTATATGAGTAAAATATAATTATCAAAGGAATAATTTTAAAAAAATTCTGATTCGTTTATTTAAAGGAAAAATATCAGCTTCGTCGTGTTTTTATGGTATTAATAATTAATAAAATTGAAAGAATATATCGGAAAATAATTTTTTTTAGCAACATTTCTTTTCAAATATTCAAACATTAAAAGCGAATATTTATAAACTTTGTATTTTCAGTTTGACTGACAATAATTTCACGAATTTTAAACTGATTTTCTGTGTAACTTTGCTATGATTTAAATAGAGAGAATCTTTTTAATTCAATTATTTTTATAAATATCTAGTTAAGTAATTCTTTGCAGGAATTTAATTATTTTCAATATAGATTTAATAAAGTTTCACGAAAGGATTTTATTGTTTTTTTTTATTATACTTTTAATAATATTTTTTGCAAGAAAAATTTTAATAAAATTCGAAAGAATTCAATTGGGATATAATTATCTTTAGGAATAACTGGGTAATTATTGTATTTTAAAAATTTTTCACTCACGAATTCAATTATTTTTCTATTCAGTTATTACTTTTATAAATAGTAGACTTCTTGCGGCAAGAATTAAATTATTTTTATGAACAACAAAACTCTTGCCAGGAATGACTTTTTATTAAATTTTTAATAACATTTTTTTTTTTGAAGAATTGAATTATTTTCTAAAAATGTTGATAAATTCTTCGAACCGAAGAAGAAGTAAATAAAATTCATTTATTTTTATAAAAAGAAGAATTCTTTCAAAGAGTTACATTATTTTTATAATTACTTTCATCTTTTATTTATTTTTCCCCCTATTTTTAAAATTCACTATAATTTTTCCAAAATACAATAAGATAATAATAGTTAATAATAACAGTAATAATACAGTAATAATTAAAAAAAAATTTTTTTATAATAAACAATATTTAGTAAAACTAATGTTGGGTGAAAATAATGTTCTATGAGAATAATCTTTAGTAAAAATAATTTTTTGATTAAAAATAACGTTTAGTAAAAATAATGTTGGGTAAAAGTATTGCTTGGTAGAAATAATTTTTTGGAAAAATAATATTGGGTAATAATATTCTTTAGTAGGAATAATGTTTAGAAAAAATAATTTTTTGGTTAGAAATAATGTTTAGGAAAAATAATGTTGGGTAAAAATACAGTTTGGTAGAAATAATTTTTAGTAAAAATGATATTTAGTAAAAAAAAAATATTCGGTAAAAAAACTATTCGGTAAAAAACTATTCGGTAAAAAAATATTCGGTAAAAATAATGCTTAGTAAATTAATAATAATAACCTCTAGTATAAAAAAAACAATACATAGTATAATAACATTTAGAAATAAAAATAAGTAATTAATTTTCTTTTTAAATTAAAAATTTTGAATTGAAATTTTTTTATTTTTAAATTTTTAAAATATTTCTTTTTTTGCTACACTATTTTTAAGAGAATCTTTTTCGATTCCAGTTTAATATTAACATGAATGCTTTAGAATTTTTTTTTGCAATTTATTTAAACTCTTCGTTAGGAATATGATGTTTAATTAAAATACAAAAATTGCAAAAAAAAGTACGACGTTAATATTTAAAAATCGTACTTCAATTGCAATGGAAAATGGAAATATTGATTAGTTCGACAAATCCAGAGTATTATTTAATTTCGCATTACCAACTGTTTACCCTTTGAATACAAATTCTATTATTTACATTTCATAGATTTTCAATAATGTTCCTCTAATAAACATTGAAGGGGAAAAAATATTACCTATGGAAAAAGTGTACTATCGATTTTATTGATATATGTAGAATTCTTTAGAGTTAAAAATAGGAAAAAAATTTTTTTGTGTCTCATCTACATGTCAGTTAATTAATTTAATGTTATTGTACCTTTAAAAAATGTATTTATTAAAAAAATGCTTTTCGATAAAAATTAGAAAAAAAATCCAGAGATTTTATAAAAATAATAGGAGAGATTTGAGAGTTTATATGTTTTGGAGAGGAAATTATATTATCTTTCTTGTAGAAATGGAAATTTATTTGTCCCCTTTGTTTTTAGTTATTAATTAAACTAGTTGGCACTTGTTTCTATACATCATCAAGTTTATTCATAATTGAGTCTTCGTTTAAATAAGCAGTTTGAAATGCATTTCAAAATTGGAATTAGAACTTAATTAAAGACCGTATTGTGAGATGAGTGGAAATTGGTATAAAAGATTGTGTCACCGAGATAGAGTTGAAATTAAATTTCATACTTTGTTTATTGTAATTTGTTTGGTTTTTAATTTATTTATTGTTAAGTTAAGGAAGTAGTCTTATTGTATTTTGGAAAATTTTTTGGGAATTTTAAAAATAGGGGGATGAGTAAATAAAAGATGGAAGTGAATAAAAAATAAATAGGAAATACAAGTAAATAAAAAAGAAAAGTAAATAAAAAATTAGTAAAAAAGAAAAGTAAATAAAAAAGAAAAGTAAATAAAAAATAAATTAAAAAGAAAATTAAATAAAAAATAAATAATAAAGAAAAGTCAATAAAAGAGAAAAGGGCATAAAAAGTAAATACAAAATAAACGTAAATAATAAATAAAAAAAAAGAAGAGTAAATAATAAATAAAAAAAATAAGAGTAAATAATAAATAAATGAAAAAGAAAAGTAAATAAAAAATAAATACAAAAGAAAAGTAAATAAAAAGTAAGTGATAAGGAAAAGTAACTGAAAAGTAAATAAAAAGTGAATACAAAATAAACGTAAATAATAAATAAATAAATAAGAAAAGTAAGTAAAAAATAAATACAAAAGAAAAGTAAATAAAAAGGAAAGTAAATGAAAAATAAATACAAAAGAAATATAAATAAAAAATAAATAAAAAATAAATAAAAAATAAATAAAAAATAAATAAAAAATAAATAAGAAATAAATAAAAAATAAAATAAATAAATAGATAAAAATATTAGGTATTTAAAATATTTACTGCTTGGTAAAAATAATAAAAAGTTATTCAATATCGACGCCGGTGAAGTTTTACAAGATTCCCCTAAAAAAGGCGCGAATATTAATTGACAATTCTTTTTTTCGAAATTTTCACCGCAAAGACTACTATAAAGACCAGAATTCGATTCAGAATTCCAAGGTGATTTCTCGCGACAATTATTGAAAGGAATTATTCAAAAATAACGTGACAAGAATTGCAAACAGTCGATAACGAACGTTATCGTCCCGTCACGAATCAGAAGAAAAAAAAAGATAACTCTATCGAGCGCGTTTGCATTAATCAAAGTTAAAGTTCTTTCATCGACACGATCTCAAACTATATCTATACTTTTGAATTTTTGAATGGTCAAAAGTGTGGTTTGCCTTTGGATTTTGTGTCAGAAAACGATTTTCAAAAACGCTAGCTAGCGTGCACTGTCTCGGGATATTTGAATTTAGGTTCGTTGCCCCATTTTTTTTCTTCCCCCCTTTTTTTCCTTTTGCCCCTTTTTTTCTTCCCGCGCTGAAAGGAAAACTAGCGAACGGGACATAATTCAGTGCGGAGAAATTCATATTGGGTCACGTACACACTCTTTTCGTGCTTTTTTTTTTTTTTTTTTTTTTTTTGAAAGAAAAAGTTCACGTGGACAGAAAATGCGCACTGCTCTCACCGTTCATCAAATTTGCTCTCACTTTAACTTTAACTCGGTGATGTAACTTATGGAGGAAACGAGCTCTTCTCAAATGTCCCAAAGTGCTTTTGCTAATACAAGACTTAGGAGCAAAAGTTGGCGATCACGTTCCGGCCCTTTGTTAATCGGTGCACAGGCTTGCAAACATCCTATTCAAGGCGAGAAAGAGAGTGAGAGTGCAAGAGAGAGAGAGGAGGCTTAATTACTTAAGGCGGCAATTAATCTCGAAATTTCCAATTAAGGGCATCGGATAGTAAAATATTTCTCCAATTTCGGCCAGTGAGTCAATAGTCAGTAGTCAGTCAATTTTAGAATTATGGAATTTTTGTATAAGGATTTTTTTTTATTTTGTCATGAAATTAGAAAAATAATTTTAATTACAATTAGTTTTTTGTTTAAAAAAATAAATAAAATTTATTAAATTAAAAAAAATTTATTAAAATTAAAAAATAAATATAAATTCAGGGTTGACACGCAACCTGGAATTTTGGAAAACCCGGAAATGTCAGGGAATTTTATAAAAATTGGAAAAACCTTGTCAGGGAATTTTGATCGAAATCCTGGAAAATTGTTCTTTTCTAATTATAATTTTATTCTTAAAATCTAATTTTACTTAAATATTTCAAAAATAATTCAATTTTAAACGAATTGTATTTACAATTTTCATTCTTGAAATATAATTTTACTTAATTATTTTAAAATTAATTCAATTTTAAACGAATTTTATTTACAATTTTCATAAGTAGATGAGCTTGAAAAGATTACATTTCAAAATTTGTAAAATTTAAATTTTAAATGAATTTCAATAAAAAAATTTAAAAATCTACATTTTTAAAAAACCTTAGTAACTAAAATTCTTCTGAAAATATTTAAATTTCTTAATATATATTTAATGAATAATTAAAAATAACTAATTTATTTATAAAAATTTTATTAAGATTAAGATTAAGATTTATTAAAATTAATTTTATTAATTTTATTATAAGATTAGTTGTTAAGTTTTTTAAAAAACCTTAATTACTAAAATTCTTCTAAAAATATTTAAAATTCTAAATATATATTTTATGAATTATTAAAAACAACTAATTTAATATAATTATTCAAGAAACCCAATTCTAATTTTTAAAGAAGTAAAATTTTCCTCAGAAATTCAATTATTTTTTTCAAGTTTTATTATTTATTCAATGTTTGCTATTTTCATAAAACGATTCAATTATTTAAATCAAAATTTTAATAAAATTAGCCTTCAATTATTTTCAAACGTGTAATATACTTTCCTCCGAAATTCAACTATTTTCAAAAATTTTAATAATATTCTTGGTAGAATTTCAATTATTTTTAATATACAAGATTTTTATCGAATTTCTCAAAAAATAAAATTATTGTAAAATTTTTTTTCTAATTTATCTCTTGACATTAAATAATATTAAGAAACATAATAATTAAATGTTGGTAAAATTTTTTATGAAAATTCAATTTTAAGAATTGATTAATTTTATAGTTAAAGAATTGATTTCTTGTACGATTTTCTAATAAATATTGATTTAAAAATAAATTTCAGAAAAAATTTTGCATTTCAATTGAATATCATATTCATAAATATTTATTCATTTGTAAATTCTACCAGAATTCATTTAATTAACACTAAAAATAATCATTTTGTTAAATAATTGAACTTTTTTTAAAATTTAATTGTCACGAAGAAGTTTGACAACAATTTTTTAAATAATCATTGAATTGTATTAAACATTTTTAAAAAAATTTTTTTAAATAATTAAATTTTTCGAGAAATTTGATGAACATTATGTATATAAAATATAATTGAAATTCTTACGAGAATTTTATTAAATTTTTTTAAAAAAATAATTTAATTTTGGAGAAAAATTTTATTATTTATAAAGATCATTTGAATTTTGACTGGAATTTTTGGCAATTTTTGAACATAATTGGATTTTTGCGAAGAATTATGTTATTTTTAAAAACAATTGAATTCGGCAATAATTTTTCCAATAATAAAAAAATAAAAATAAAAATAATAATAATAATAATAATAATAATAATAATAATAATAATATAATAATAATAATAATAATAATAATAGATTTTTTTCCAATAATCTTTTAATGAATAATGAATGTAGTTCAAAAAACGTAAAAATCTTGGGTTTTTTAACTTAAAAACCTTGAAAAGTCAGAGAATTTGAAAAGGGTGAAAGCGTGGCAACTCTAAAATTTATAATTTATAATTATGACGGGTGGAAAAAAGTTTGTTTATAAAAAAAAGAAAGAAATTGTCAATAGTCAAATAGGCAATTTTAAAATTGTAGAAGTATAAATTTTTTTTTATTTCTTCATGAAATTAGAGAAAATCATTTTAATTACATTAAATTTTTGTATAGAAAAATAATTAAAATTTATATAAATTTATAATTGTGTCGGGTGTGGAAAAAATTTTATTTATAAAGAAAGAAGGAAATAGTCAATAATCAATTTTAGATTTATAGGATTTTTCTATAAGAATTTTTTTTTCTTTATGAAATTAGGAAAATAGTTTTTACTTTACTTTTTATTTCTTTTAAAATATTTTTTACTTTTTTTGCATTAAAAAAATAATTTTTATATAAATATACAATCGTGACGGGTGCGGAAAAAAGTTTATTTATAAAAGGATAGAAAAAAAATTCATGTCGCGATTTTTTTTAAAAAAGCGTACATGGTACAAATTTTATTTATGTAAAGAATAAATGTTTTCAGGGAAAAAGCTTGAATTCGTTAAGAAAAAGAATTACGATTCTCGTATATATTTTTTCATATACATATATATATATAGTTGAAAGAGGGAAGAAAAAGAAATGATAATTTTTATAAGCCTGATTTCGTCTACATCTTAGTTTCAACTTTCTTTCTTTTTCTCTCCCTCCCTCTCTTTCTCTGTTTAAGATCTACACATTTTAGAGTGTACTGCTTATTTCGTACATTTATGTTTATGAATAAAAAATTTGATCCGTAAAACTTTTCAGAGCATTCCACATTTTCCTCTATAACATCCTGTAGCTCTCTTCCATTTCCTTCATGCCATTAATAACGCACAAGGTACACTACCACTTGGAAATTATTCAAACACTCATTCTCGCAAATATCATTTTACATTGCATAATTTGCTCACAAATACAGTTGAAGCAAATTTTAATTAATAATATATATACATGTATATATTTTTACTTGCATATATGTATACATAAAAATGTATATATATATATATATATAAAAAGAAAAAAATATTTAACAAAAAATAAAAGAAAAATAAAAAAAAATTTTTTTAAATATATATAATATTATAAAAAATTTAAAAATGTAAAAAATAAATACATAAAGACTGTAGAAACGTAAGCGTACATCTATATGTTAGTAATTATCAAGAAAATTGCGAAAATACACTAATTAAAATTTAGACGAATATTAAATGGAAATTCTAAAATAAGCTTCATTAAAATTGAAAAATAAATTTCTTGAAAAATTAATAAAGAGAAAATTTGCAAAATGTTTCAAAATAGCTCTAAAGCAGGTACTTTGCAAATCAATAAGTTGTAATGAATATTTTAATTAATTATTGAAGTCCTTTTTTTGCCGATGTAATTAAAGTGTGAAAATTTTATTACTTTATTTGAAAATATTTGAATAATAAATAAATCACTGACAGGGATGTTAAATCGGGTAGTAATATGATTCGCACATGTTTTGAACTTTCAACTAAAGGGAATATTTTTTTTTTTTTTGAAACGAACACGGTAAATCGTTAGGTATTAAAATAACACCAAAGAGGATTAAAATAATCCAATTTAGTGTTATTTTAATCCATTTTGGTGTTATTTTAATACCTAACGATTTATCGTGAAAGAAAATATTTTTTCTCTAAATTACTGATTGGAAAATAAAAATATAACTGTTTTTAGTCAAACACCGATGTTTTTTTAAATAGGTTTTTGTTTAATTATATGTGACGCGACACGAGAAAAGGGACCTATCGAAAAAAATAACATTTTTGAGTTTTTAGTCGTATTCCATACATTTTGAGTTGCTCTTTCACGTAAAAAAATCAGAAGTTAAAAATCTGAAATATTTTTAATAATATAAAGCCTGAAAGTTGAACGTGTCCTCGTAAATACATGGGTTTTCTGCTTATGGCGTCATTTTAAACGCTCCCCCTGTAAAATTCTCTTTTGAGGCGATAGGTCCCTTTTCTCGTGTCGCGTCACATATAAAGAAATTTTTTTTTAATTATAATTTTTGGTCAGACTTTATTTTCCTAGTTAAATTTTTTGTGAATAAGTAGAATCAGTAGAAGCTGTCATTTTTATTCAGACATTCGATTTTTTTTTGAATAAGTAGTAAATGTAATTTTTAGTATGATATTATTTTTAAAATAAGAAAAAGAAATTATTTTGAGCCATTTTGAGCCATTTTTAACCAAAGGAAAAAAAAGTTTTTTGATGAATAAGCAGAAAACGTAGAAAAACGTAGAAAAAGTAGAAAATATAGTCAGACATTATTTTGAAAATAAGAAAAAGATTATTATGAACCAAATAAACGAGAAAATTTTTTTTTTGAATAAGTAGAAAACAAAGTTGTTAGTCAGCCATTATTTTAGTAGTAAAGATTGCCTTTGAGTCAGACAATTGAAAATTTATTTAAAAAAATAAGTAGACAAGGTAATTTTTAGTCGGACGATTAAATTTTTTTTCAACAAGTAGAAAACGAAGTTTTTAGTCAGACATTATAACTCAAAAGTTCCATTGCTTTTGAGTCAGCAAATCTATGTTTTATTTTAAGAAGTAAATTTCATTATTTTATCATTAAATTATAAATTAAATATATAAAGCATATTATCAAAATGGCCTATAAATGAAAACAATTAATAAATCATTAACTTAATTAAATTGTCTTTTCTATCCAAGAACTTAAAATAATTTGATGAATAATAGAACACTTTGTTTCGAAATAAATTGCAATGGAGAATTAAATTTCCAATGACTATATATTTTAAATTTACAAAACCGGATGTATTTAATTTATTATTTAAATAAAACTCTGCATAAAAATCGCTGACTTAAAGAAAAACGATTTTTATTAAGTTAATTAATTAATATTTAATAATCTTTTATCATTTTTTCCTCTTTTTTCTTTTTTCGTCTTTTTTCATTTTTTGTCTTTTTTCATTTTTTCTTTCTTTAAATAAATTTCACTTAAGATTAAATTTTCCTTTTTTATTCAAAGACATAATTTCATCTCGTATTGGCAAAAAATAAGATTTGGATTTAATTGCTCGATGCGACGATAATTTGTGGCGAAAAGTTGGGGAAAATTTTTTTTCTTTAACTGTTTTTATTGGCGTTGAGTGTACTGTCATTTGAAATCACACAAAGAGAATAGGAGAGAGAGAAAGAGAGAAAGAGGGAGAGTGGAAATAGTAGCCGTGTGCGCGGCTCAACGTAATAAGAAATTCGAGACGAAGCGTGTGGCTTTTCAGGGGTTTTGAAATCAGATTTTACGGGAAATTGAGGAACGGTATTTGGAACATTGCCAAGAAAATGGAGCAACGACTCTCAAGTTCTTTATTTGCGATACGAAAAAAAATGAAATAAAATAAAAAAGTATAATACCAATCGTCGAAAATATTTGACTTTTAAAAAAGACTAAGTCGATCATCAGAGAGATATTGTTTTGTTCATGCATCAGTAACATGTGGCTTTTGTTGCGAAAAAAATTTGTAGTATTGAAGAGAAAAAAAATTTTTTGAGAACAAGAAAGGGGAAATTTTTCGAATTTATTATTTAATGAATATGGAAAAAATATTTTTGAATTAAAATTAAATTATATGTTCTTTATTGAAAGGTAAACTCAGTTTCGTGTTAAAATTTAAATTCTGATTCGTTTCAAAGAAAATATTTTTGAATTAAAATTAAAATTAATATTTTTAAATTTAATTTAAAATAAATATTTTTGTATTCAAATTTAAATTCTGTTTCGTTTAACAAAATTTTTTCAAATTTAAATTAAAATAAATATTTTTGTATTGAAATTAAAAAAAAATGTTGTATTTAAATTTAAACTCACTTTCGTGTTAAAAGTTAAATTCTGTTTCGTTTAAAAAAATTTTTTGAATTAAAATTAAAATAAATATTTTTGTATTAAATCTTAAATAAATATTTTTGTATTAAAAATTAAACTCAGTTTCAATTAAAAAAAATATTGTTCTACTAAAATTAAAATAAATATTTTTACATTAAAATATAAACTCAGTTTCAATTTAAAATAATAATTCTGTTTCATTGTAAAGTAAATATTTATGAATTAAATTCAAAATAAATATTTTGTATTCAAATTTAAACTCAGTTTCGTGTGAAAATTTAATTTCTGTTTTAAATTTAAAAAAATATTTTTTTATTAAAATTTAAACTCGTTTCAATTTAAAATTAAAAGTCTGTTTCGTTTTAAAATAAATATTTTTTATTTAAATTTAAAATATATATATTTTTTATTTAAATTTAAAATATATATATTTTTGATTATATTTAAAATATATATTTTTGATTTAAATTTAAAATATATATTTTTGACTTAAATTTAAAATAAATATCTTTTATTAAAATTTAAACTCAGTTTTAATTTAAAATTAAAATTCTGTTTCGTTGTAAAATAAATATTTTCGAATTAAAATTAAAATTCGGTCTTTGCATTTAAAGAAAGGAAATTTGTTCTTTATTCCACGAAAGCGGATGAAGTTCATCCTTAAGTGTAGCCAAACGTATATGAATATAGAGAATGAAATATTTCCTCTCCCTCCAAGGAAAGTTAAAAGCTTTCTTGCTGTTGAAGTTGCGAAGAAACAATTTTATTTCCATTTCAATTTTTTTTTGCATTTTTTTTTCTTTTTCTTTTTTTTTGTTTCGTGTGTTTCTAATCGCTGTATCATTTCGTCGTTGATGTTATATTCTCATATAAAATTCAAACGTGCTAAAAGCACTTGCGCCGGAGCATCTTTTCTCGCGCGCGATCAATGCCGCGGTTCTACGCTCGCGAGAAAATCGAGATTTTCATATAAAACCAGTTGAAGCTCTTGATAGCTTTTTCCACACAAATAATATTACGATAGAGTCATATAGGAAATTTTTGTTGTGATTTTTTTCCTAGATTACAAAATAAAAAAAAGAACAAGTTATACAAAATGGGTAATATTATTTTTTTTCCTGCAAACAATTTTTGCCGCTTTAGGAATAAAAATAGAAGTGAATTTTGGAGGAATAAATTCGGAGAGGTTTTAAATTAGAAAAAATAATTTTTTTTAATGGAAATAAGGAGAGGTGGGGGGTCAATTTTATTAGTAGAAAAAAATTCCGATAGCTACGGTTAGATAAATTTAATGTACAATTTCGAAAAGAATTTTTGAAAATACGATTTAGAAAAACGTAAGTTTGAATCGAATTTTTTTTTAAATACAATTTTTAAGTTAAAATTTGTTCAAATACGACTTTTAAACTGCTGTTTCTTAAAATACTATTTTTAAGCTACAATTTTTTTTAATACATTATTCTAATATATTCTAATAATAAAATTTTTGCAAAAAACAATTTTTAAACTAAAGTTTGTTAAAATACAATTTTGAAGCTACAATTTTTTTCTAATACAATTTTTAAACTAAAATTTGTTCAAATACAATTTTTAAGCTAAAATTTGTTAAAATACAATTTTTAAGATAAAATTCGTTAAAATACAATTATTAAGTTAAAATTTTTTTCTAATACAATTTTTAAGCTAAAATTTGTTAAAATACAATTTTTAAACTATACAGTTTGTTAAAATAAAATTTTTTAGCTACAATTTGCCAAATTAAATTTTTAAGCTACAATTTATATGATATTAAAAATTAAAAACAGTATAAAATTTCGTTGCCAGAAGTATGAAATAGCAATGTATTTTATATAGCACAGATTCCAAAGTGAAAGTTACCGGGGACAATAAAAATTATTTTCGTTTATTTTCATCATGACGACGATAAATGTATTCTGCGTGGCATATAAAGTTGTTTGACTAAAAAGTTCCACTTCCGTTTAAACTGACTGCACAACAAAGTTTGGTGGAATTTTTTTATTTTTTCTCTATCCTCCCCACCGCCCATATTTTAAAAGTGATGAATGCTTTCAATTTGTCAACAATCGTGTTACGTACTTAAATTCTATAGTTATGCAAGAGACAATAGAGAAGGAAAAAAAGTCCCCAGACTTTCTTGATTATAATTTTTTTAGGGATTTTAGATTTTTATTATTGCCCTAGGAAATTAATGGTATTTTATTATTGCCCTAGGATAATAATGGAGACTTTATTGACCTAGGGTAATAATAGAGACTTTATTGACATAGGGTAATAATGGAGACTTTATTGACCTAGGGTAATAATGGAGACTTTCTTGATCTAGGGTAATAATAATAGAATAATAGTATAATAGTATAATAGTAATAATAGACACTTTATTTCCTAAGGGGAATAATAATCACGTTATTGACCAAGGCGAATTATAGTTCATTTATTGATCAGCTAAAAGGTAAATAAGTAAAGTATTATTACCCTAGGGCAATAATGGTAATTTATTATTGTCCTAGGGTAATAATGGACACTTTATTGACCTTGTAAAATAATAGCAACTTTATTAACCTGGGGTAATAATAGTTACTTTACCTAGAATGATAATAAACACTTTAATGCCCTAGGGTAATAATAGGGACTTTATTGGCCTTGGGTAAAAATAGAGACTTTATTGACCTAGGGCAATAATAGCCATTTTAATGAACTGGGGGAATAATAGTTACTTTATTGCCCAGCTAACAGGTTAATAAAGTAATTATTATTTTCCTAGGGCAATAATTTGTCATTTATTATTGACCTAGTGTAATAATAGACACTTTATTGACCTAGTGTAATAATAGACACTTTATTGACCTAGTGTAATAATAGACACTTTATTGACCTAGGGTAATAATAGACAGTTTATAGACTAAGGCGAATAATAGTTAATTTATTGACCAGCTAAAAGGTAAATAAGGAAAGTATTATTTTTATTTTTTTTTATTTTTAAATAGTAGCCACTTTATTGATCTAGGGTAACAATATTTACTTTATTGACCAGCTAACAGGTAAATAAAGTAATTATTATTACCCTAGGGAAAAATAGTCACTTTATTGTTAAAAAATTTCGATCCTTCGGTCTAATTTATTTTTTTTCGTAATTTTATACTCGAATTTAATTTTGAATTGAATTATTTTTGTTTTGACAAATAGTTTTTCTCTTGTTTTTTAAGAAAGAAAATGTCCACTTAGGTATGGAATTTAATCTGAATGGTTTTATCTCTCTGAGATTTGCTCTCTCTCTCTCTCTCTCGCTCTGTTTTTCTCCCTCTCTCTTGATCTTGTCTTTGTTCTTCCTGGCTACTTCCCTCTACTTAAAAGCGTCTCCACCGGCTCGTTTAAACGACACTTGCATAATCCGGCGCGCTTTCTAAACGAGTTCGATATTTCATTCGTGAAGTGGGCCACTCTAGAGGCACCGATGCGAGACGAGGGCGCTCTCTAGTCGCAAATTATCGGCAAGAAGAAGGCGCAGTGGAGACCATTACCTGTAGTTGGCAGTAACACTGTGAATGAACCGAGTCGGAAAATATTCGTTTCACGAAAGACAGAACGAGAGGGAGAGAGAGAGAAAAAGATTAACAAGAGAGATGGAGTTTTGTTGCAAGTACCACCAGATATAAACTCATCTCTCTTGTTATCTCTCCTTTATGCTTCTTCTCCTTCTATTTTTCTTTCTCTTTTTGATTTTTTCTCCTATTTTTCTTTCTCTTTTTGATTTTTTCCTATTTTTCTTTCTCTATTTGATTTTTTCCTATTTTTCTTTCACTTTTTGTTTTTTTTTTTAATTTTTCTTTCTCTTTTTGCTTTTTTCCCAATTTTCATTCTCTTTTTGACTTTTTCTCCTATTTTTCTTTCTCTTTTTGCTTTTTTCCCAATTTTCATTCTCTTTTTGACTTTTTCTCCTATTTTTCTTTCTCTTTTTGCTTTTTTCTCCTTCTGTTTTTTCTTTTTATGCCTTTTTTCACCTTCTGTTTTTTCTCTTTTTGCCTTTTTTCTCCTTCTGCCTTTTTTAAGGAGTGGGATAGACAGAAAAAAAGAGAAAGAAAAAAATGAGAAAACAGAAAAAGTTAAAAAATAGGACCCAAGATGAAAGTGAGAAAAGTAGAAAGAAGAGAAAAAAGGGGAAAAAAGAAAGAAAGGAGTATGTTGAGAAGGCCGAAAGAGAAAGAAAAAACGAAAGAAGAAAAAAGGTAGAAAGAGAAAGAAAAGAAGAAGAAGAAGAAAAAAGGCAGAAAGAGAAAAAAAGAGAGTGACAAAATAAAGAATGAAAAAAAGTAAAAAAGAAGGAAGAAAAGGCAGAAAGAAAAAAAGAGAAAAGGATGAAGAAATAGAGAAAGAGAAATTAAAAGAGGAGGAAGAAAAAGGCAGAAAGAGAAAGAAAAAAAGAAGAAGAAAAAAGTCAGAAAGAGAAAAAAAAGAGAGTGACAAAATAAGGAATGAAAAAGTAAAAAAGAAGGATAAAAAAGGCAGAAAGAGAAAAAAAGAAAAGGATGAAGAAATAGAGAAAGAGAAATTAAAAATGAAGGAGAAAAAGGGCAGAAAGTGAAAAAAAGAAGAGGGTGACAAAATAAAGAAAGAAAAAGTAAAAAGAAAGAGAAAAAAGAAGAGGATGAAGAAATAGAGAAAGAGAAATTAAAAAAGAAGGAGAAAAAAGGCAGATAGAGAACAAAAGAAGAAGGTGACAAAATAAAGAAAGAAAAAGTAAAAAGAAAGAGGAAAAATAGGTGAAGAAATAAAGAAAGAGGAAAAATAGGTGAAGAAATAAAGAAAGAGAAGGAGAAGAAACAGGAGAGAAAGAGAAAGAAGGCAGAAAGAGATAAAAGTAAAAAACAGAAGAAGAAAGAGATGAAAAAAGGGAAGAGAAAAAGATAAGAAAGAAAAGAGAGAAAAAAAAGTAATAAAAGAAAAAGAAAGAAAAGAAGGAGAGAAAAAGAAAAAAATAAAGAAAGGAAGCAAGAAAAGAAAGAGAAAAAGTAAGAAAGAAAGAGAGGGAGAGAGCGAGGCAGAGAGTAAAAGTCGAAGAAGAAAAGTGGGAGAAAGATCGAACTAGTGAGGAAAGCTACTCTTTCTCTCTCTCTTTCTCTCTTTCTCTCTCTATCAACTCGTTCGGAACTTACGTTCAAGGCTTGGGAAAACGATAGTCCGTGTAACATGAGGATCGATTATTTACGAGCTCACTCGCCGGGACTCCCTTGATTGCAACACGTCACGAATTAACTGCTCCCGATACCCAGCCCACTTTTACCCCTTTCATCTCAAAAAGCTTTAATCTTCATTCTAACCAACCAAGCGCTAACCTGTCCTTATACTAATACCTTCCTTCCCCTCCCCCCCCTTGTCTCACCCCCACAGGTTCTATTTCCTTCTTTTTCTTTTTCTTCTTCTTCTTCTTAATTTTAAGTTGGCGATTTTCCTTCTCAAACCATTATTGCACCTTTCTCAACATGTCTAACACTGCAATCGACATTGCAATTTCGATTAACGATCCAACTTTTTTTCTTCTTCTTTTTTTTTCTTTTTCATCTCTTTTAACGCGGTAATTTGAAATTTAGAATTTTTTATCCTTTTAATAAAATTCTATTTATTGTTGTATATCACGTTTCTTAGGGGATTTTGGAAATTTTACTTATTAATGTTTGTAAATTTTTTTTTGTTTGGTTTTTTATGCACTCGGCCTTTTTATTTTATGGTGGTTTTTTTATTTCATTTAGTAGTTGATAATAAAAATAGTTGCGTAAAATTTTTTTTTCTTTTCTACTTGTTTTATTATTTGTTAAAATTAAAAAAAAGTATTTGTACTTTTTTATTTCTGTCCTGTTTTAATATTTATTAATAATAAAAAAACTGTTCTCTTTTTATTTTTGTTGTTTTATTATTTGTTAATAATAAAAAAATCAGCTTGTATCTTTTTATTTTTGCTCTATTTTATTATTTGTTAAAAATAAATAATCTGCTGGTGGATTTTTTTTATTTTCCTTCAGTTTTATTTATTAGTTAATAAAAAAAAGTCTTTGTTTATTGTTTTCGTTTAGTATTTATTAGTTAATAAAAAAAACTGTTAGTACATTTTTATTTTCTTTTTTTTATTTATTTTTTTTTCTATAATTGATTGATGATAGTAATCCATTTTTTGGGGTACGCTTTTTTATTTTTTAATTGATTGGAATTTTTTTTTACTTTCATTTTTTATTTTCAGTGGAAGAATTTTTTGAATATTTTCCACCGCTGGAAAATTTATTTTCCAGTTTCTGCTCAAAGGGAAAAAAGGATAAAAATTTCTTTTTCTTCTTTAATAATGGGCAAATTTTATTTTTTTTTTTCGTTTTCTACGAGGGAATGGAAAAAATTTAACTCTTTACAAAAGGAAAATGAAAAATGAAGAAAAATAACTATTTCTTTTGTTTCTCAACTCAAAGGAATTGTTATTTTCAATATTAGTAATGCAGAAAATTAATCCGCTTCTTCGTTATTTATTCTATTTAGAAGGAAAAATTACAAGATTTTTTTTATGTATAAGAATATTAAAATTAACATATTTGGAAGAATAAAAAATAATAAAGAATAAAAAATAATAAAGAATAAAATAATAATACAAAAATAAATTAATAATTAATGAAAAATTTTTTCTGTCCAAAATTAGAATTAGAGTTTTTTAAAAAAAGAACTTAATAAATTTTATTTCATTAAAATTTAATTCTTCTTTTAATAATCTTAATAAGAAAATAAAAGAAACTAAAAAATAAGGGGAATAAAAAATAAAGAATGTAACAAAATTAAAAAAAATAATACTAAGTAAAAATAAAATACATAAATAAAGAATTGAGATTATAAAATAAAATTCCAAGAAGGAAGAGAAAATATTTTTTAATTTTCTAGAAAAACATTTTCTTTTTTAAAGGAATATTAGTCAAAGAAAAAATGTTCTTATAAAAATTTTTCCCTCTTTTTTCCATACATATATATATGTATGTATATAGTTGAATCTCTTAATATGAATGAAAAAGTTTAAATTAAAAAGGCAATTTAATATTAAAAAGCTTTCTTCCTGACAAAGTTTTGAAAATAAATAATGACCGTGAGTGAAATTTCCCTCGACGATCTTAATAAGTTATTAATGAAAAAATGTAAATATTTTTTTCATAATTACTTGTGCACAAGGAAGGGTTTTGTTTGTATATTTATATAGAGATAAATAGATAGGTAGGTAGATAAAAAAGAATGGAAAAAAGAAAAGAAAAGAATGGACTTGATAAGGCTAAAGATATTTTTTTTCATGGAACAAAAAAAAAATTGCTGTAACTTCTATCCAAGGCGGATGAGATTTACGGAGAGAGTAATTAACGACAACGTTGACGGCTAGAGCTACAATGTTCTCGGATGTCTTGGAATAATATTAGCCTTGATAAAGCTGCCGACTATAAACATATATATAGTGATGAACTTAATTATGTACAAAAAAGATGATTATATACATATTAAAAGAGCAGACTTTATCTACTTAGGGAATTTATTAAATATTCAATTTATTAATTATTTCGATAAGTTAATTAATTTTCATTACACGAGTTTTTAGATGATAATGTCTAATATTAATGATAGATAAAATTTGAATAGGGAGTGTATTAAATTTATTAACTTGTTTTACATAAAATGTGAATTCAGTATTATTTATTTAATTAATTAATGAAATAGAGATTATTTAATTAATTAATTAAATAGGGGTTAGTTAATTAATTTAAATTAATTAAATTACTTAAGAAAATTTAAATTTCTTTAATTGAAATATTTTAGTAAATTTATATTAATTTAATTACATTATTTAAGTAAATTTAAATTAATTTGATTACATTACTTAAGTCAATTTAAATTATTTTCATTAAATTATTTAAGTAAATTTAAATTACTTTAATTAAATTATTTAAGTAAATTTAAATTAATTTAATAAAATTGTTTATGTAAATTTAATTTATTGAATAATTAAATCACATGAATTTAATTTAATTTTTCTAATAATGTAATTATATGAAACTTGTTTAATTGATTTGCTTCTATAAATAAAATTAACACATCATATTAATAATAAAATACATTGAAAAAATTATTATTATAATTATTTATTTAAAAGTTTGAAAATAAATAATTAATTGTTGATTATCAAATAAATATTTATTTGTATGAAATAGTAAATAGTTTTTAGTAAAAAATTTTGTTTGAAACAATTAAACTCTGTTTGAATTAACCTAAAAAAATTGCGACGTTATTGTTTGATTCAACTAAAAATTTCCTTCAGACATACAAACTCTTTTTTGAACGGAAAATTTACTGAATTGAAATTTACGTTTATTTAAATCAAAAAAATATTTCTTTGGTTTTAAAAAAAGCCTAGACTTAATGTTATGAAAATTAAAAATTAATTAAATATTAAAATTTATACTTATTATTCATTATTATATTATATTTTTATTATTATATTATATATTTTTTTATTATTTTATTTTTTATATTATTATATTAAATAAAATTTCTTTCAGAAGTGATTAAATTTTTGCTTTTCGAATTTTATTAAAACGTTTCAAAATTGCTTTTTGCTCTAAAACAAAAAAATTTTCTTTGTTAATCTTGATGGAAAGAATTTAAAAAATAAAAACGAAGATTTTTGTTTCTTGTTTTGAAAACAAGATTTTTTCCGCATTTAAAGTACGGAAAAAATATTAGTTGTATCTTATATAGAAAAAAGGGGACCAAAAAAAAGGAAAAAAAGAATTCTTTCTCTTTCAAGGTGAGTAATTCGTAATTTTACTTTTTCAGATTTTTTTGTTTTTTTTTTTTTGTTGCAGTCTTGGATGGTTAAATATTGTGTAGAGTTAAAACAGAAAAAAAGAGAGTTTTGAAACAAAAGATTTAAAAAAAGGAAAACAAAAATAGGAGACAACACAACGATGGTAAAAAAAATTGTGGAGTAAAATCACTTTCTGTATAATAGTGAAACGGTTTTTCAATTCTCTCTCTGTCCTTTTTCTTTTTTTTCCCCCCTCCTCTTCCAAATATTCTCTTGTCTTTTTTTAGGTTCACGAGTTTTTATCTCACATTCCAATGCTTTATTCTTTTACAATTGCTTGAAAAGTCAATCGCAGTATACCTCTTCTGAATAAGAGTTATTGTTCGAATTTTCTGTTTATGATAGTTCCACTTTCGAAGAAGGCAAAAGATTTGTTAGCTGCTGTATAGCCTTTTAGATTTACTTTTCCCTCAATACATTATATTTTAAAACAATGTTTTCGAATTTTTGCTTTATTACAATAAAAACAAAAAATTGTTAATATATTAATAATGAAAAAGTGACAATAATAATTTATTAATTTATTAATTTTATTTTAATATTAACCGAACAATAATAATTAATAATAAACAATAAAAATAACAATAGGTAGTTATAATAATAATAATAATGATAATAATAATAATAATAATGATAATAATAATAATAATAATAATAATAATAATAATAATAATAATAATAATAATAATAATAGTAATAATAATAACAATAGGTAATAATAATATTTATTATTATTATTATAATTCGAAAATAAAAAGAATTTATCAAACTTCCAAGTCAAAAATTTTATAAATTGATAAATTCCTGTTATTTTCGAATTGAATAAACTGAAAAAATATTTATTTGATTCAAATAACCGATTATTTGACTATTATCAAATAAATATTTATTTGAATCAAACAATTTTTATTTGAAGCCAATACTATTTAACTGATTCAAATAAAAATTATTTGATTCAAGTAAATATTTATTTGATAATAGTCAAATAATCGGTTATTTGAATCGAATAAATTTTTTTTCTGTGTAATTTTTACCAAGTGATAAATTCTTTTAAATATAAAATAATAATAATAATAATAATAATAAATTTTGGAAAAATAAATTATTTATTTTATTATTATAATAATAATAAAAGTAGCAGCAATAATCAAATTATTTCCTGTAATTATTATTTCCTTTATTCAATTTAATTTCGAAGACGAAAAAAAATTTTTTTTTGACTAATTCTTTTTTCAAAGTTTACACCAAAAAATTGATAATCTAATTTTTTTGTTTACAAAGTTTAAGTAAAAAATATTTTATCTAATTTATTTTTAACGGTTTATTTAAAAAATGAACGAACTAATGAATAAAATAATAAATAAATTGAATAATAATAATTTCTTGGAAGAATAAACGAAATAAAATGGATGATTCACACTGAAAAGTGATTGGAATATTTTAAATAATAAGAATTGCACAGTTCAAGTTTTGCGATCGTTTGTAAACGAAATTGGTTTCTTGGTGTGCACTTTTGCGGTGCAAATGTGGCTTTGTATGGTCGTTGGCGAAAATCGCATGAGAATGGTCTTAACGTTTGAATAGCCTGGTTTTTGCCGCATAGGCGACCTATAGACGAACCCTCCACTCTGCACCTTTTTTTTTTTTTTGCCTGTGGTTCGCCTTATAAAATTTTTACCACCTTTGAATTTTCAGTGCTGAACTCAGTGCTGAAAAGGAAATTTATTTTAAAAATTATAAAATTGCATAAGAAAAAAAAAATTGAATTCTAATAATAAAAATAATTTGCTAAATATTTAGTAAAACAGTTTGTACAAAATCGAGTAAATTTTACTAATTAATTACAAAAGGAAAAAAAATTATTTTATTTATTTAATTAATTATTATTTATAACTTGACTATTGTCAATTAAATATTTACTTAAATCAAACAATTTTTTTTTAAATTAAGTAAGATTTAAATCAAGTATTGAAATTATTATCTAGAATGCAATTTATTCGATTCTATGAATTAAATATTTTTTTTCAATGGAATAAAAATAACAATTAAATAAATAATAATGATAATAATAATAATAATAATAATAATAATACTAATAATAATAATAATAATAAAATAATAAATAATAATATTAAAACAATTTAAAAAATAACTAATAAAGATAAATAATTAAATAAAAAAAGTAAATTGATAAATAATGAAAATAGGAATATAAATAAAATGGATCTGGAAGTAAGGTAAGAATAAAAGAAGACTAATAATTTTTTTTATATCAACACCTTTATTTCGCATTACGATGACGTATGTATTTTTTTTCGTGTACGTGTGTGTATATTATGTACATAATTTTTTTTTCATTCACATATATATAGATAGATTTATTTTTTTTTATTTGACTTTGTAATTATTGTAGATACACGTAATATGGTCATCGTTTGCCTTTCTCTCCTTTTTATTATAATTTATTTCTTTTAAATTTACATCGGTTTTGTTTTCGATTCACTCCTTAACGAACAAAAAAATCACACTTCGTACAATGAGGAGATTTGGAGCAATAACAGTTTCACTCAAGCACACAGTCTTACATTGAATGAACACACGCGAAATAAAAGTTTCGGTTTTTTTCTCCTTTTTGGGAAAAATAAAAAAAAAGTTTATTCTTATTAAATAAAAAAATTAAAAAAAAAGTTTATTCTTATTAAATAAAAAAATAGAAAAAATACTTGGAAAATACTTTCGAATTAAATTAACTAATAAAAAATTGTCAATTTATTTTTCTTTTAAATAATAATTTAAATTAACCTACTTTATTTTATTTTAAATATGATTTTATTTTAAGAAAAACCAATGGCAACAGAATTGTAAATTATTCTAATTTTTAAATAGAAAAATCGATAATTGAAAATAAAAATATTAAAATTATTAAAAGCTTTCAAAATACTGAAAATATTAAAAGTTTTTTAAATTTTCAAAATATTAAAAATATTAAAAATGTTAAAAATATTAAAAACATTAAAAATATTAAAAATATTAAAAATGTTAAAAATATTAAAAATATTAAAAACATTAAAAATATTAAAAATATTAAAAGTGTTAAAAATATTAAAAACATTAAAAATGTTAAAAATATTAAAAATATTGAGAATATTGGAAATATTGAGAATATAAAAAATATAAAAAATATGAAAAATATGAAAATAATTGAAGTATAAAATATTTTTAAAAATATATAAAAAAAATATTTATAAATAATTTTTTTTGTAAAAATATTTTTCGAGGGAAATTAAAATTACTTAAAAAAATGTATAAAAAACCCTTTGGTATTTCGTGTGTGTGTTTGTGTGTTTTTTTCATAGACGTTGCAGTCTTGGAACAACAATAGATATTTTCATACAAAATGAGTTATTTTTTTTCTTCTTCTCCTTTTGCTAAAATAAGTTTAGGTCCCGATGACAAGTCGCATGAGAATCGCTTCACGAGACGAGGAAATTATTATTTACTTGAAAACAGTCTCAAAAATTGTCGATACACTCGACTTTTTAGAAAAAAGAAAATATATATTGAGAGATTGTCGTAAAAACGATTCACTAAATTCATCATTCACTCAAAAAAAAAAAAAAAAAATTTGAATTTAAACGTACATTTTTAAATGCAATTATTTATTTTCATTATAATACTCCACAAATTTCCAATTAAGAAATTTAGAATTTATTTAAGGAAAAGATTTTTTTTTTGTTATTAAGGAAAGAAAAGGGACTTTTATTTCTTTTTGACAGAAATTTTTTTGCAAGGAAAGAATGGAACTTTTTTGTACACGAGAAAAATTTTTGTTTAATTTTAAAATTGTTTATTTAAAAATTCTTTTTTTTAAATTCTTTATTTAAAAACTCTTTATTTAAAAACTCTTTATTTAAAAATTCTTTATTTAAAAATTCTTTTTGAAAAAATATTTTTATTAAAAATTGTAAATAAATATTTGTCTTCGAATTTAAATAAATAAAGGATTTTTCTTATTCGACTTTTTGCTTTCGAATTAGTAAATTTTCTTGATAAATTAGTAGAAATTACTATTTATTAGTAAAAGTTACTAATTTTTTCCTTCTTTTTTTACTTTTTAATAAATTTTTACTAATTAATTGGTGCAAATTCTTATTTGTTAGTAGAATTTATTTTTTGCTTTTAACTTTTTCGTTTTTAATTAATAAATGTTACCTAAAAATTAGTACGGAATTAATATTTATTAGTAAAATTGGATAATTTTTTGCTGTTGAATGAAAAAATGTTACTTATAAATTAGTAGAAATTAAGATTTATTAGTAAAATTTACAAATTTTCTTTTTTAAATTTGTTTGTTTTTATTTTTTTAATTTGTAATTTTTATTAATAATTTTTGTGGAAATTACTATTTATTAATTTAAATTTAATCAATCAGGTAAATTTTTTATTTATTCATATATTTAACAGTGTTAAAGAGTTTTTTTGTAAACTTCATAAAAATATATTTAAACCATTTTTTAAAAAATAAAAGAAAAATAATTTGAAAAAAGGTTTTTAAAAAAAGAATTTTGTTTTTCAATTCGAATGCACTTTAGTTTAGCATTCAAGTTTTTCAATATTGACGTTTTCAACAACTCATCTCATAGAAAGCTGATGGATTTGAAAAAATTATTTTACCCGAATCAACAATAATTATTATTTTTTTTTAAACAGAATTTTTCTCGAGTACTTTATTTCTCTCTTCTTTTTTCTTTCATGATTTTTGTTAGAAAAAAAATCATATAAAAGTTTAAATATTTGGTATACATTTAGAAGTTTAAAAAAGTATTTAAAAAATGCTTTTTACATTTAATTAAAAAAATTCTCTATAATTTCAATCGAGAAAAATTGATAGAATTTTTTCTTTTAATTTACATTTAAGGGGGAGTGAGAAATTTTTTTTAGGTAAATTTACATGTTTTTCCTTTGAAATTTTCGCATTGAATTTTTTTTCTAATTTTAAAATCTAATTATTGGAAATATTTTTTTTGGGGGAAATATAGAAGAAAACGAAATTTTTTTGTCGCCTTGAAATCTAATATCACAGAATTACTATCATTTTGTCAAAAATTTAGCGACATTGACGTTTGAAAGAGACGAAATAATATTTTCCATGGCTCATGCTCGTATGAGAGAATTTAACGATGCCTAAAAATTGTTCGAGATTGGTTCGTACGCACTGGAAATATTTGATGAAAGAGAGTAAAAAAGGGGGAATTCAAACGTCGAGAAAGAAAATTCGCAATCGTCAACGAGAGAGGATCGTGCCTAAAATTTCAGTTATAGAATATAGGTGAAATTGTGTGAGGAGTAAAAAAAGAGTTTTCTGGATATATTCACTTGGGTTTTGAAAAAAAATTTTTCAGACTTACGCCCGGAAATAAAAAAAAACTTTCTCTCTCTTTTTTTTCACTCTCGATAAACGTCTCCTCGCGATTCTCTCCTTTTTTTTAATTAATTTCACTGCGTCGGTTCCACATTTATTTATTTACACTTGTTTGTTATAAATATACACACATTCACACAGACAGAAGGAAAACCGTATTTATAATATATTTTTTATATTCGTACCTGCTTTTTTTTTTTTTTTTTTTTGCAGAAATCTTCAATATATAAATTTTTTTTGTATATATTTTTTTGAATTTTTTTTTGCTTTCTTTTTCATTCGCACGAAACGAAAAAATCCTCAATTCTTACGTCATTTTTGAAAAAATATCGCTGTACAATGGAATATATTTTACAGTTTTTAATTTTTTTTTTTTTATTAAATTCCATCAAATATTATTGACCCCGTCGAGAAAGATTGAAAATTGACCAGAATTCACTTTTGAAGAACAAAAAAATTTTTGTATAAAAATTTAGTGCTGGTGAAAAATAAAGGAAGGTTAAAAATTATCAAATAAACGTTGGCACTCTTTGAAAGTTCGATTAATTCGAAATTAAGTGGCAGTATATGGTTTTTTATTAACAGAGAATTGAAAATATGTTGGAAAAATGAATTCAAATCCCAGAGGGGGATTTTTTGGCCCACTTTTGCATTTTACCTGGTTGTGCAGAAAGGGAGTCATTTAATTCTCTCACAATAGAATATATCTAATCTCGTTTGCTTTTATTTACATTATTTACAATTTGAAATTTTTTTTTTTATTTCAGTTTCTTTTTTCTTTGTCTACCGAAGGCAATGAGTTCGACCTCCGCAAATATTCAAGAGTGGATTGAAAATAGAAGTCGGAAATGAAAAAAAAGGATGAATTTTTTTTTCCATTTGGGAAAACGAATATCAAATTGAGTAAAAATTGTGCGTTCATAAAATTGAATACATTTTTATCAATCAAGAGCAATTGGAATTAATTTAGCTCTTTTTTTTGGGGGGGAAGGGGTAGGAAGTTATGCTTTTAGCACAATTTTTTTTTAATCCACTCGAAGTTTGTACTAATCAATTTTTAGATTAGTATGAACGTGAATTTATTTCTAAAAATGAATTTTATTTGTGGGGAAATATTTTTAGAAATTCTTTTTGGGGGGAGAAAATTTTCTTTTTTTGTTTGAAAGAAATTTAGGGATTATTTTTTTGTCTACTCGAGTACGTTCCAGCGTGTCTCGAAAAGAAAGTGTGTGGCTAAATAATAATTCACGTATTTAGAAGTTTTTTTTTTCGAGGCCTTTTTTTGTTGAGAGGTTGTTTAGGCATTTTTTTTATTATTCATCAATTTTTTTTTTTTGGTGATGAATTTTGTTTTTTAAAACGCGTAATCGATTCGACGCGACTATCAGACGTAGTATTCATTGACGTTGAGCGCGTCGGAATCCCGACCCTATACGCAACTTTCTTGAGTGGAAATTAATGGTGTACGAACCGTGACAACCTCCCTTGGATGATGTTGTTGCTTACCGGAAATGGCCGATTCTTGTAGGACATTCGATCTAACTGGCGTGACACTGGTCAATGGTGTAATGGGAAAATCGATTTTCGGCGGCCTTGCATTGTGATCTATACAGGCGTAAACTGTCGCCTCTTTCGCGTAAGGCTTACCACCCACAATTACACCCAGACCACTTCCATAACCCGTGAGACTGCCGAGGGCGCCCACGCTATTGATGCTCGATAATTTTGTCTCCGGCGCTGTCGACAGGGTCGTTGGTCTTGGCAGGCAGAGTTCCGCGTACGTCACCTCGCCACTTAGCTGAAACAAAAAAAAAATTAATCAAGTTTTTTATTTTAATATTTCTATTTTTTATTCCTCTATTTCTTTATTCTCGTATTTTTTATTTATTTTTCATTATTTCTATATTTTTCGAGGTTTTTTTGGACGTCGTCAAACTTTTTAGGCTTGAGAACTTGTTTATAGAGAGTTAAGAAGACTTTTGTTAGATTGTTAGCGCAAAAGGAGAGATTCGACCGGTCGGTATGTTACCGACCGATGGGAAGCAGTTACCGACAGAGGGGAAAAGTCCCATATAAGCGCCAGAGCGGCCGCTCTATTCTCATTCACCTTCTGGTGCTCGCGCTGATCACATCTAAGTAGATTAATCGTTTCTTGATTTTTCACAACAAACCACAAATACATTTGAAACCACAAATAGTTGAGTGAGTAAAATAAAATAATAAATGCTAAAAGTAAATTTAAATAAAAAATAATATTGAAAAAGAAAAATTTAGGTAATTTTTCGCAACATTCCGTAAATACAAATTACGTAATCACAAACTGTCAATTAAAAAATTATTCAAATAATTCAACGATTGGTTTTTCTCAAAAAGGAAACAATCATAAAACAATATATTTCGCAATATTTTGAAAAAATTAGTACAAAATTTGCAGTATTAAAAATAAAATTAAAAGTACTCGAATTCGAACTAGAACTATTGAGAATAAACTAAGAATATTCGAATTAAAAGTAGAAATAATGATAAAAATGTACAGTAGAATTAAAATGAGAAATATTAAAATTGAAACGAAAAATATTGTAATTGGAAGTAAAATAATATTGTTGAAATTAGAATTATTAAAAAGAAAAAGAATTGGAATTAAAACTGAATGTAGCTATATTTGAATAGAACCTAAAAAAATTAAAACTTAAGTTAATAATATTGTAACTAAAAATATTGGAATTAAAACTGAAAAAAATAAGTTTAAAAATATTAAAATTGAAACAAAAAATTTGGAATTAAAATTAACATTTTTAAACTTAAGATTCAAAGGCAGGAGAATTAAAATTCTAATTAAAATTATTGGAATAAAATAAAAAAATATCGACATTAAATCTCAATTTTAGGATTAAAAATAACAATTGTCGATTAAAAACTAGAAGTCTTAAAGTTAAAACTACATAATTTTAAATTAATACTACAAATTTTGTAATAAAAATAGCAGAATAAGAATTAAAATTTGAAATATTAAAATTAATACTAATTTAAATGTATTGTAACTTAATATAAAAATGTTAATTTGAAGAATTATGTAAAAAGTAAAAATCTTCGAACTGAAATTAAAATTATTAATATTGAATCTAAAAGTATTCAAAGTTAAAAAAAATATATTAAAATTGAAAATAAAGTAATTTGAATTTAAACAAAAAATATTTACAGATTTAAAAATAAGAATATTCTATTTAAAACTGGAAACATAAAAAATAAAACTAATAGAATAGGAATTAAAATTAAAACTAGAAATATTTAAATTAAAAGTAGTTTACAAGTATTGAAATATAACATGAGAATCAAAATTAAAAGCGTAATATTAAAACTAAACATTAAAAGTATTAAAATTCAGTCGAAAATTATTCAAAGTTAGATTACAATTATGACAATTAAAACTAAACTAACGTTAATTAATAAATTCGTTTCCTTTAAATTAATAAAGTTAAAATAATTGAAATTAAAAATAATATTTGAATTAGAACTAAAGTATAAAATTTAAGTTTAAAACTTTAAATATTTTAAATTAAAAATAATATTTGAATTAGAACTAAAAGTATAAAATTTAAGTTTAAATATTTAAACATAAAAATAATATTTGAATTAGAAGTAAAAGTATAAAATTTAAGTTTAAATATTTAAGATTAAAAATAATATTTGAATTAGAACTAAAAGTAAAAAATTTCAGTTAAAATGTTTAAAATTAATAACAAAAATACTTGTATAGAACTTGAATAAAAAAAGTAAGATAAAATTAAAACTACACTATCAGGACAAAAACTAAAACAAAATTTCCATTTTCTATTCATTAACGACTAATGTGAAAAAAAACTTTCTGCAAAGAACACGAAATAAAAAAACTAAAAAGAAGTATCTATTTATTATTCATTAACTATTAATTTAAAAAACTTTCCGAGAATCACGGATTTTTTTCTGCCCTCATTTTTTTTTCTAAAGTGAAGCTCTCGACACTCTTCAAATTTTTTTTTCCGGTTAATATTATTCTAGAAAACTTCATTGAACGGCGCCAGGGGAATTTTCACTTCCACTTTCTTCGCTTGGTGATACTGCAGTTCGTTCGGGTCATTGAATAAAAATAGATAAGTGGTATTGGGAATAGAGTTTGAGCTTCAGGCGAAGAATCGGAAATGGAAGCCGTTGGATTTTCGTAAAATTCCTCTTAACACATTTAAGAATCGATATGAATATTAAACTCTCCTTTTTTTAAATGCCTTATAACTGACTTTTCTCAATTGAGAACAAAAGTTTAAATTGAATAGAAATAATAAAAAGATACTTCTTCCTTTGTTTTTATCTTAAGGCAGAGGGAAAATTTTTTAATGAGAATACTTTTCTTTTAATATTGGCAATTTTTTTTGCCTTTAATATTAGCAATTTTTTTTCAATTAGTTAATATTTTATTTTTTAATTTTTTTTAGAGAATTTATTGTGACTGTACTTCTTTAAAATTTTATATTCCTTTTTTATAGACTTTTTAATTTTTTATGGAGGTAATAGGTTATTTAATGTTTAGCTTTGATTCTTTTAAAAGAGTTTAAAAAGTAAATAATATTTTTGAAAGTTAAAAAAAAATGATTATTTTTTTGAAAGTTGAAAAAACGATTACTTTTTTGAAAATTGAAAATAAATAATTATTCTTTTGAGAGTTTAGAATAAATAATTACTTTTTTGAAAGTTAAAAATAAATAAATATTTTTTGAAAATTTAAAATAAATAATTATTCTTTTGAGAGTTTAGAATAAATAATTACTTTTTTGAGAGTTAAAAATAAATAAATATTTTTTTTTAAATTAAAAATAAATAATTATTCTTCTGAGAGTTTAGAATAAATAATTACTTTTTTAAAAGTTAAAAACAAATATTTTTTTGAAAGTTGAAAATAAATAATTTTTTTAAGGTAAAAAATAAATATTTTTTTAAAGGTAAAATATAAATAATTATTTTTTGAAAGTTGGAAATAATTTGATAAATTTTCTCACCGGTAATGTGGGATAATTATTGTATTCGTTGTGCGTATAAGCAGGTAAGCTCTGCAGATGATTAGTTTGCTGGACTGGAAGTGAAGTTGCTGGAAGCCCATCTGGAGTATTTTGAGTGGCTAATGGCGTTCCCGCTGTAGACCCAGTTAGCTGATAATCCGAATCTATCAACAAAAATAACAATTCCATTTATTTTTACACTCTCCCCGTAATATTCTGACCGTACGAATTTTTCTTTTCAAATTTAATTTTTTTTAATCAGCAATCGTCAGTAATTTTATAAAAAGTGTCGATTTTTATTAGTATTTAATAAATTTCACAGTAATTGTATTTTACTGCCATAATTGAATTATAAAATTAACTAAAATAAATATAAATTTATAAAAAAAAATTTTTTTTTAAATTAAATTAAAATTAACTTCATAATTATTTTGCTTTTAGTTTTTAGTAAATTAATTTTTGATTTAGTTATATTTTGATTTTAGAATTTACTAAACGAATTTTAAATTAAAATTTATTTAAATGATTCGAATTACTTATAATGATGAAAATTAATTTATTAAATACTACAAGCAGGAAAATTTACATCAATTATTGAATTTATTCTATTTTAGTGAATTTTATAATTACTTTGCTTTTAGTTTTTAGTAAATTAATTTTTGGTTAAGTTTAATTTTCCTTTTAGTATTCAATGGAGGAATTTTAAATTTTAACTTATTTAAATGATTGTAATTACATACAAAGATAACAATTCATTTATTAAATATTGGAAGCAGAAACTTTTACATCAGTAATTGAATTTATTTTATTTTAGTTAATTTTACAATTATTTTGTTTTTAATTTTTAGTAAATTAATTTTTTACTAAGTTTAATTTTGCTTTTAGTAATTTTAGTTTTAGTATTGCTTTCAAATTTTAAATTAAAATTAATTTAAATGATTGTAATTACTTAAAATAAATAAATACATAATATTAAATATTATAAATAAGAATTCATTTATTAAATACTAGAAGCAAAAATGGATCGATGTTTATTAAATTGTTGCTAAAGAATTTCGTCTTAATTTACTTTATAATTATTTATAAAGTTATATAATTATAATTTTATAGTTAAATGACATGGGAGTAAAGTAAATTTCCAATTTTCCATAAAAATAATAAAATTCCCGCATAAAATAACATTAACTTAGTATATTTTTACTTTCACGAATTTTTTTTCCTGTAATTAATCTTGCTGGTATTTTTTGTTAATTTTTACGAACTGAATTCGTGTTAAGTGGTCCTGGGAAAAATTCACGTTGAACTTTGAAATTTTTAAACAAATAAAGCCTATTCTTCACGCGCTCTTTTTTTTGCCAATTACTATCTCAAGAACATTTTTCTTTTGTTGTAGAATATGGGGAGAGGTGAAAAAAAGAAAAAAATTTGCAAAATTAAAAAAAAAATGAAAAAGTTTTGAACCAACCTTTGTTAGTGGGTACGACATCCGGATTTCTGTCGTCAGCATCATAGAGGTCCTCAGAGCTTGGCACTGTGGCTTTTTTAAGAGGCAGATCGCCCGGTCTTTGAGCTCGTCTCTCGCTTCTGACTTTGAGGGCAGCCAATATCGTCACAGTGACCAACAGAAGCGCGGTCACAACCCCAATGAGTATTCCCAGTAATGGCGTTATCTCAAAGGGCACAGGTGTGCCTGTGAACAAAACGCGTACTGCTCTCGTGCAATAACTTCTTTTTATAATAATAATAATCGTATATTAACAATTATGAGGTTTATTTTTAAAATTTTAATTTATTACAGGACTGAAAGTTTTTTCTTAACACTAACTTGCAAAATAATAATAATAATGATAATAATAATAATAATAATAATAATAATAATAATAAAAATAATAATAATAATAATAATAATAATAATAATAATAATAATACTAATACTAATACTAATACTACTACTAATAATAATAATAATTATTATAATAATAATAATATAATTTAAATTCAACATAATAATTATGCTTTATAGTATTTTATGTTCATAATTAGTAATATATAATTTTGATTCAATACAATAATTTTTATTTGTTAAAAATTACGTTTAATTCAAATATAAAATATGTTTAAGACAAACATAGTTTTTTGCTTAAATATTTATTTTTGAATTAAAAAAAATTTTTTCTCAGGGTATAATAATAATTTTATTACTGTATCATAAATGATAAATAATAAGTAGATTTTATATCAATTAAACAACTTATTGACTAGTAAATAATGAAATGAATAATAAAATAAAAAATAAAATAAATAATAAAAATAAAATAAGTAATAAAAATAAAATAAATAATAAAATAAGTAATATAAATAAAATAAAAATAAAATAAATAATAAAAATAAAATAAGTAATAAAAATAAAATAAATAATAAAATAAGTAATATAAATAAAATAAAAATAAAATAAATAATAAAAATAAAATAAGTAATAAAAATAAAATAAATAATAAAAATAAAATAAATAATAAAATAATAAAATAAATAATACAATTAAAATATTCTAGAAGTTAATAATTTTGAAAATATTTTTGACCAAATAATCCAAGTGTCAATTATGAATTATAAATTATTAATTATCAAATTTCAACGTTTCCATGACAGCCATTATCCTTTTCAAGATAAAAATTAAAAAAAGTGAACTTAATATAAAAAATAATAGATAAATGAATAATAAATAAATACAAATAAATAATAAATAAATGTATAATAAATAAATATAAATAAATAATAAATAAACGTATAATAAATAAATATAAATAAATGTATAATAAATAAATACAAATAAATAAATAAAAATATATTAGTAAATATTAAAATAATAATTTTACTCTCAGGAAAAAAATCTTTACCAGGAACAACTACAAATTTCACTATATTAGGGAAATTTTTAGTTATTGCAACGAATACTTTTGCTATTTCAACGAATACTCTCGCTATTTTAGCGAAAGTTATCGTTGTTCCAGTTAAAGGTTTTTTTCGTGCTTATTATTTACGAAGTTTATTATTTTTTTTTCATTTAATTCCTATTTTATGGAAAATAATTATATAAATTTAAATATTATACAAAATTATTGTATATAAATTATAAAACGGTAACACTACTTTTTTTTAGACACTTTTTTCTATTTAATTTAAAGTTTCATTGAAGTTTTGACAAATTTCTCGAACCGGAATTTTTATTAGAATTTTTTAATCGCTAATTTCCGGACGAGACAAAAAGAGGTAAATTAATAATTGAATAATTGGTATTTAATTTGTAATTTATAGGTTAGTAGTCGAGATTTCACCTGTCAGAAGGTGTTATAAAGATTTTATATCAAGATATCAGGCTTTTCAAGGTTGTTTTCATTTGAGTGGCAATTAATATGAAATATTACTGAACGGAATATTCGATCGAAAATTTAATTTTCGCCGTTTGCTAATTAGAATTCTACCTGTCTGGACGTGTTCAGTTTTTTCCCAAAAGATTTGATTTTTTTAAAAAAGTCTTTGTTTTGTATTTATTTTTGCATATTTTTTTATGTTATTTTATTTATTTAATTTATTTTATTTTATTTGTTATTTTTATAGTTTCTTTGTATAATTTTTTTTAATATTAAAGAAGAATTTTTTACACTACTTAATAATTGATATGAAACATTGGTCAGACTTTTTGTTTATCTTGTTTTACACTGAAAAAAAAATTATTTGATTTAAATAACGGATTATTTGTCTGTAATCAAATAAATATTTACTTGAATCAAATAATTTTTATTTGAATTAAATAAATTGTATTTGAATAAAATATTTCAGTATTTGAAGCAAATACTAATTAATTGATTCAAATAAAAATTATTTGATTCAAGTAAATATTTATTTGATTATAGACAAATAATCGGTTATTTGAATCAAATAAATTTTTTTTTAGTGTAGTCTAATAGCAATTAAATTAAAAAAAAATGGGATAGAAGAATTTTAGTCAATCAATTATAATTTTTACTATTAATATTAAAATTATTATTATTATTATTATAATTATTATTAAAAAATCAGTAAATTGCATTTGTGTCAGACATTTCACTTTTAATTTCAAAATTTTTTTACATATTTTAACTTTAACGTTTTTGAGGGTAAAAAACAAATTTAATTGTTATTTTTAAACCAAATTTCGTAAACAAAAAGAATGTTAAAAACTAGGGAAATTAAGATTTTAAGTAGTAAAAGTGTTTTATAGTCAGACAAAGCTTTTAATTTAAAAACAAAAATTTATTCAGTCTAAAAATCGGATTTAGTCGAAGAATTAAGATTTTTACATTTTTAAATTATGAATTCAGTAGTAAAAGTGCAGTTGTGTCTGATTTTAGTTTTTAATACTCTTAATATACTTTTAAGTTTAACATTTTTTTAATGCAAAAAATAAATTTAATTTTTATTTTTGAACAAAGAATGTTAAAAATTAGAGAAATGAAGTTTTTAAGTAGTAAAAGTGCAGTTGCGTCAGACAATATTTTTTTAACGTAAATACTTTTTTAAACAATTTATAAACATTAATTTTCATTTGAATATTTAGAAATTTATTGTTTTTTAAAATTAAATATTTTTATGACTAAAAAATAAGTTGTATATATTTTTAGTTGAAGATAAGTTTCAATGTAGAGAAATTCACGTTTTCAGTAGTAAAAGTTTACTATAGTCAGACAAAGAGTTTAATAATCTTTTTAATTCAGTTAGAAAAATTTTGGTTTTGTCAGAGAATTTTAATTTTTACTTTTTTCATTACGAAATCAGTAGTGACATTACATTTACGTCGGAATTAATTAATTAATTAATTTATTTATTAAATAATTAATTTTTCTTTTCATTTTATTACTTTTAAGTTTTAACTTCAGTTTTTTTTGGGGTCAAATTTTTTTTGAAATATTTATTTTTTTTAGTCTGAAAAAATGTTAAACTGCAGAATAATTTAGGTTTTCACTAGTGAAAACTTATTAAAGTCAGACAAAATGTTTTCTACTTTCTTTCTTAGCATTTTTCTCAGTTTTTGCCTTTTTTTAAAAAACGATTTTTTTATTTCTTAAAAATGAAAGGAAAAAAATGAATTTTGCAGATAGAGATATTTTTTTTTCTTCAAAGTTTTTCGTTTCTTTGGCGAGTACAACTTTAGTCTCTTGCTTCGTGATTTTCATGGAAGGATTTAGAAATCTCGTCGTTGCTGTCGTCTGTTAGTGATTCATAAAGGGACTTGAGGGTAAAAGAGGAAAGCATGCAAACGAATGGACTCAGTAGCAGGGCGGCACTTTTATAAATAAGACCCTCGCTAATAGCATTTAATGAATATCGAGTTTCAAAAGGACATTAAATTCAGAATGTCTTTTAACTCTCTCTCTCTCTCTCTCTCTCTCTCTCTCTCTCTCTCTCTCTCTCTCTTTTTCTCTCTTTCTCTTTTTCTCTCTTTCTCTTTTTCTTTCTCTCTCTTTTCCTTCCTGTATTTCTCTCTCTCTTTTTCTCTCTTTCTCTCTTTTTCTCCCTGTATTTCTCTCTCTCTTTTTCTCTCTCACCTTTCATTTATATTTATATATATACATTCGTAACGTAAATATGCAAGTTACAATCTACTTTGAAACGATGAGAATCTAAAAATAAAAAAAAAATGGGAGAAAAGAGTAAAATTCACTCGACTTACAATCCAATTCGAGAATCTCTTTTCCATTACTGAAGTATCGAATACCTGCGACAGTTTAAAGTGCAAAATGTAGTAAGACATTTGACGATTCAATTCTCTAGAAAAGACTCTCTTTGTCCCCCCCCTTCTCTCTCACTCTCTCTCTCTCTTTCTTTCTCCTTCTGTCAAGAAAGTTTATATTGTTTTTAAACTTAAAGTTTAAATAAAAATTTCATGCTTTATTTTAAACTTTGTTTTATTTCGTCTGGAATTACTAATTTTCTTTCTTTCTTTTCTCTCTCTTTCTCTCTTTTTTCGTTCCTCTCTTCTTCTTCTTCTTCTTCTTCTTCTTCTTCTTCTCTCTTAAAAATAAACTTTTCCCACTCAGAACCTTTTTCTTTTTGTTTATGGTTCGTTAATTCGTATGAATTCACACGTAAAGTTTACATTTTTTCCAATTAAATTATTTTTTGAGGTAGAATGAAATCATTCATATTCAGAATTCAATACTTGGGATTTTGATTTCACGGTAAACTTGAATTATTACAGAAGGAAAAAATTTCACTTCGACTGATTGGATTTTATCCAACCACACACACACACACACAGAGGAACACACATTTATAATACTAAATCTTTTTCTCTTTAGTTTCAATCAAAGTTTTTTCTTTTCAAAAGAAAGTCGTTTAACTTGCTCTTGGTAGAGAAAACAAAAGGAAAAAAACATAAGAACAACATCAAACGAAAGCAGTGTTTAATTAAAAGTAGTTTCTTAATTTGTGTTTATGGGATTTTTTTTTAATTTCATTTGACAAAGTTGGAAAATGTCTTTTATATATTTTCAAATATTTTCAAATATTTTCCAAAGTTTAGGTCTTCTTTGAAAGTCATGATTTAAACTGAAGAAGAAAAAAAGGGAAGAAAAGTAAAAAATGAATAAACGGAGGAAATAGAAGCAAAAAAGAAAATATAGAACACAATAATATAAAACACAAGCAATTGTTGATAACGAATTTATAATATAAATAATATTTATAATATAAATAATATTTATAATATAAATAATATTTATAATATAAATAATATTTATAATATAAATAATATTTATAATATATTTATATATTTATAATATATAAAAAATATACCAAATAGGAAGAAAATGCAAAAAAGAAATAAATATTTAAGTGGGGAATAAGTGCGAAAGAAGGAATAAATTTTTCTATTGTAAATAATTTCGAATTTTTTTTTCTCACTGTAAAATTGATTTTTAGAAAATAAAAATATTATTTCGCGTGAGAAAAATAGAGAATGTAGGCGAGGAAAAGAAAACAAATGCAAAAAATAAAAAAAAAATGTTAGAAATAGAAGGCGGAAAATTGGATTAAATTTTTTTTCTACAGCGAGAATAAAGTGAGGATTTTTAGGCTGATACTCTGGCTTCTCGATGATGAAAGGACTAAAAGCAATTTCACTTGTAAATTTGCCGATACGCTTCGTCTGATACAATACACGTCAATGAATAGGATTAGGATTTCTATCGGTCCATTTAGTTCATTTTATCTTTAGACCCATATATAATTAAGTGTTATTACGTATCTCTCTATTTATCTCGAAATTCATCAAATTTCCGTATTTAATATTTAATTTAGATACCAAAAAGTGTCAAATTTTCGTTTATTATTGTAAATTCCTCCAAAACTTCCGTAATTATTTTTAAAAGCTTTTTTTTTAAATTCTTAGCCAAATTTCACTTATTTTCATAAATATTATTTTATTTTTCAGCAGAAATTTAATTATTACAAAGAATTTAAAAATAGAAAAAATTTTAATATTTTGAAAAATTTTATTAAAGTTTTTTATAAGAAAATATTGCAAATGAAATTTTGCTTTTTGGCTAAATAATAATATTCTTCATAGAAATTTTGTTATTTTGGAAAATTCTAAAAAAACAATAATGGGAAAAATTCGATTAAAAAATCGAATCAAATAAAAATATCATTTGCAAGAATTATTATACCTTATTAATTTTTAACTAATTATTACCACTAAATTGTAGAAAATTATTCAAAAACGTTAATAACTTCTTTTTAAAATAAATATTCGATTATTACTATTTTCTAGAATTTTTAACTATTTTCTATAAAAAGAATTGAATTCTTTAAAAAAAATTTCAATTACATTTTTCGAAAGTATTCAGTCACTGCTTAAAATTATGATAAAATTCTTGAAAACAATTTAAATATTTTTTTACTAAATAATAAAATTTATTTTCGCAATTGAACTACTTTCAATATAATTTAAATTAAATTTCTAAAAATGATTGTAAAAAATTTTATAAAAATTGCAGTACAATTTTTCTACAAAAATTCAATTATTTTCAAAGGTTTTTATGAAATTTTTTTGCAAATTTAAATATAATAATAATAATAATAATAATAATAATAATAATAATTATTATTATTATTTTCAAAAGCTTTTTTTTAAATTCTTAGCCAAATTTCACTTATTTTCATAATTATTATTTTATTTTGCAGCAGAAATTTAATTATTTCAAAGATATTAAAAATAGAAAAAATATTATTATTTTTAAAAATTTTTTGAAGTTTTTCTAAAAGAAAAACAATTTAATTAATTATTGCAAATGAAATTTTGCTTTTTGGCTAAATAAATTCTAAATTTAAATTCTAAATTCATGCTAAATTCTTCATAGAAATTCTGTTATTTTGAAAAATCCCAAAGAAAAGTTTTTGAAAGAATTTGATTATTTCCACTAATAAAAATATCATTTACAAGAAAAAAGAAAAAAAAATTAGGACAAGAATTTTATTGAAATTATTGAAAATAATTAAACCTTAGACCTTAACATTTCTCTAAATTTGAATTTTCTTAGTGTTTTCAACAAAAATTTGAATTCAAAATTTTTTAAATTTATTATTTATTTCTTGTTACTTGTTTTTTTTTGCTTAATTATTGTTTATGTCAATTTTTTGTTCACTAAATCGTAAATTTCGTAAAGGGCGTAACTAAAAATTTATTTAATAATTTATATTTTTGTTATAATAATTTTTTAAAAAATTATTTATTTCTACGTAAAAATGACTTGAAAATAAAGAGTAAATTTTAGTTAACAATAAATTGTTGGTGGTGTTTAGTTAAGTAATTTAAAGAAAAAACTAATTGAATTAGTTTATAATATTTTTAGTATTTTTAATATCTGTAATGTATTTAATATTTATAATATTTGTAATATTTACAATATTTACAATATTAATAATATTTATAATGTTTAAATACTCTTTAGTCTTTTTAAATATTTTAATTGAAGATATTTTAAGTTTGTAAGAAATTGAAAAAAACTAATTGAATTAGTTTTGAATATTTCTTGTATTTTTAATATCTGTAATATTTTTAATAGTTATAATATTTATAATATTTTTAATATTTTTAATATTTACAATATGTACAATATTTACAATAATTTTTACTATTTAAATAATTTAATTTTAATTTACTTTTAATCTAAATACACTTTCCAGTACATTTACTTTGTTACGACTTACCTAATTTTAAATAAATTTCTTTATCTATTAAACTAAATTGACGGGCAATTTGTACATATTTTAAAATTAAATCAAACTAATTAATTAATTAATTTTACATTTAAATCCTATTTTAAATATAAATTAAATATAATGAAATAAATAAAAATTTATTGTAATTCAATTAACCCTTACCTTTAAATTACATATTGATTTAAATAATTTTTACAATTTAAAATTAACAATATTTATAATGTTTAAATACTCTTTAGTCTTTTTAAATATTTTAATTGAAGATATTTTAAGTTTGAAAGAAATGGAAAAAACTAATTCAATTAGTTTCGAATATTTCTTGTATTTTTAATATCTGTAATATTTTTAATAGTTATAATATTTATAATATTTATAATATTTATAATATTTATAATATTTATAATATTTATAATATTTATAATATTTATAATATTTTTAATATTTACAATATTTACAAAATTTACAACATTTATAATATTTAAGTACTCTTTAGTCTTTTTAAATATATTTTAATTGAAGATATTTTAACTTTGAAAGAAATTAACTCAGTCCTGTATTTTTTTCCACAAATTTTGTTAAATTATTTATTTTTTTAAATAAAATCAAGAAACATCACATACCAGTTTGCTTCTCGGCAACTTTGAGTGTAAAACCCTCGAGTAATGTTGATTCACTGCGTCCCTTGCCATTCATTGCGTATAGAACCATTTTCAAAACTTTTCCCGGTTCTAAACCCTTTACAGTAAGTGTGGCATTCTCTCTTGATGTGACGTTTGCTTGAAGTGCACCAGTTTGTTGATCGTACACCTCCAAAACGAAGCTTTGTTCTTGACCGCCATTAAAACCGGCGATACATTCAACAGAGAGGGAAACCGTTGTTTGATTCGTCAATGTGCAGTTATGTGGAGCGTCAGGCTTTCCTGTAATTAATTTACCCAAAATCTCACCTTACTTTCCACACTGTCTGTCTCTCTCACACTTATTTGGTTACACAAATTCACAAAGGGGAGAAAATCAATTTAAATTCGTCAATTCAATTTGAAACTGAATTACTCATTCATTTGATTAGTTCTTTTTTTGGAGGAAATATTATTATTACTGTGAAAAGAAAGTTCTAAATTTGAGTATTAAAATAGAATCAAATTCCGATTTAGTACCAAAATTGGTAATAAAATTGGTACCTTTCTTTTTACAGTCTTTTCCTTCTTATATTTAATTAGTTTGATTATTTTTTTTTGAGGAAATATTATTATCACTGTAAAAAAGAAGTTCTAAATTTGAGTATTAAAATAGAACCAAATTCTGATTTAGTACCAAAATTGGTACTAAATTCTAACCTTTCTTTTTACAATCTTTTCCTTTTTATATTTAATTAGTTTGATTATTATTATTTTTTTTTTTTTGAGGAAATATTATTATCACTGTAAAAAAAAAGTTCTAAATTTGAGTATTAAAATAGAACCAAATTCTGATTTAGTACCAAAATTGGTACTAAATTCTAACCTTTCTTTTTACAGTCTTTTCCTTTTTATATTTAATTAGTTTGATTATTTTTTTTTTTTGAGGATATATTATCATTTTTATTTAGTTTGATTCGTTTTTTTTTATGAGATATTATTATGTTTAATTAGTTTGATTCGTTTTTTTTTTTTTTTTTGATGAAATATTATTACAAAAAAGAACTAATCAATTTTTTCTTGAACGAAAAAAAAATTGGTGTCAAATCAATAATATAGAAATATGCCGGAGAAAATGAGGGCAGAAGGGAAATAAAATATACATGAGTGCAATAACAATCAGACAAGCTCGCCACAATAATGACTGCAATATTTGTAGCTGTTACTCGATAACCAGTTGTTATAAACGATTTTATTATTCCCCATAAAAGATAAAGCCAACATAAAATATGAAAACTGAAGGCTTGATTTCAATACATTTGGAAAACGTATTGCGAGCCAACGATGGACTTTTCCATTTGTCTCAAATTTATGGTCCAGAGAAATTGTTCGTTAAATAATATTTCTATATGATTTTGTGGAAAATATTCGGAAAAATGGAAATTTTTTTTTTTTTTTTTGAACCTACCAACGGGGATAATGTGAAAGACGCAGGCAGTTTTTTGTTGTCCTTTCGTATTGCTCGCCCAGCAGAAAACTGTTCCGTAGTCCATTTCATTAACGGGCCTGTAAGTGAGGACACTTTGCGAATGACGAGTCGAATTTTGATAGCGAGCTTGTGGCACGTCGACCATTTCTTCGGTATTGTTGAAAGTCCAACGGAAATTATTGGGCGGTGGATAGGCTTCTACTTTACAAATGACCTTTGCGTCTTCATGTCGTGCTACGCCGTACACCCATTGTTGCCCTGGCACGCAAATTGGCTTGTCTAGAAAGGAAAAAATTTTTTTTTATTTCAGTCAGACTGAGTAGTCAAAGGAAAAATATTTTTTATTTACTCTACTTTTTTTTACCTCCATTTTCATTAATTACAAATTTAACATTCGAGTTCTAGAAAAAAAACGTTGGATAAAAATTTAGAATTACAGTTACAAATTTTATTTTTTACCTCCATTTTAATTAATTATTAACATTCGAATTTTTGAAAAAAAAATACTTTGGATGAAAATGTAAAATTGCAGTTAAAAATTTTATTTTTTACCTCAATTTTAATTAATTATTAACATTCGAATTTTTGAAAAAAAAATACTTTGGATAAAAATGTAGAATTACAGTTACAAATTTTATTTTTTACATCAATTTTAATTAATTATTAACACTCGAATTTTTTAAAAAAATACTTTGGATAAAAATGTAGAATTACAGTTACAAATTTTATTTTTTACCTCAATTTTAATTAATTATTAACATTCGAGTTTTTGAAAAAAATACTTTGGATAAAAATTTAGAATTACAGTCACAAATTTTATTTTTTACCTCAATTTTAATTGATTATTAACATTCGAATTTTTGAAAAAAAAATACTTTGGATAAAAATGTAGAATTTCAATTTTACGAATTTTACAATTTTCGCTTGAATTTATCAAAAATTTAGAGAGAATAAATTTGGCTAAAAATATTAAAAAATTTCCGCGTGATTTTTAATTTAGTTGATTGTTGGACGGGAGAGAAATTACAAAATGAATTTTCGTAAGGGAAAAAAAATTGCCATGACTATAAAATAATACGGAGGGAAAAAATAAATATACAAACAAGAGAAGGAAAATCTGATGCAGATTCATTGAAAGTGTAATTGTACTCGCATTGTTCCTTCTTTCTCTGCTCATTTTCCTCATGTGCAAACAGACGTTGCAATTGTGGTGCGAGTAACAAAAGGGCTAATTTTTACAGCGGCAAAGAAATGAGTAAAAAAAAACTTGACAAAAAAAAAAGTTGACAGAGAGAGAGAGAGAGAGAGAGAGAGAGAGAGAGAGAGAGAGAGAGAGAAATAGAGACACAGAGAGAAAGAGAGAAAAAAATAGACACAAGAAAATACTTGTCGAACAAATGTATACAGAGAGTTGGCAAAAAAAAAGTGTGAAACTTTACGAGCGATATTATAAAAAAAAAGAGAGACGCGAGATAAGCTGTGGTCACTCGAAAACACAATCGATTATTTGTTAATAATTTTATTTTTCAAATAGTTTGAATAGAACAAAAATTTTCTCGTTTCGAAACCAAAATCGGCTTTTCGCTTCTATATACACGGTATAGTGCTTTTTTTTATTAACTCTTGATATTTAAGTTGATAAAGAGTTGAATTATGCTCTCGATGTAATTATTAGTTTCATGGAAAATGTTTTTCCGTCACTCGCCTTTAGTTATTAACAGTGATTAAAACTTGGAAAAGCAGAAACTCGTTTTAACGAAAAGTTTAGTTTACATTGGCTGTTCACTTGAATAGTTTATATATATTTTTTTTTGTTGCGGGAAGTTTTTACACGCGATATATATCATACAGTGTTATTACACTATAATGGAGCTTATTACAATATATATTGTAATAAAGGTGCAGGTTTATTACAAAAATAATACAAAAGCCATTATAATAGAGAGAGAAGAAAATTTAATTTTTGTATTTTAACACATTTTGTTAATAAAAAAAAATAAATAAAAATAGTAAAAATGAATAAAAATATTTTTAAAATTGAAAATATTAAAAACGAATAAAAATATTTTAATTAAAAATTGATAGAAATGTTTAAAAAATTGAAAATATTGAAAGCAAGTAAAAATATTTTAATTAGAAATAAATGGAAATATTTAAAAAATTAAAAATGTTAAAAACAAATAAAAATTTGAATTCAAAATTTTTTAATTTTATTATTTATTACTTGTAACTTGTTTTTCTTTTGTTTAATTATTATTTATGTCAATTTTTTGTTGTTCACTAAATCGTAAATTTCGTAAAGGGCGTAACTGAAAATTTATTTAATAATTTATATTTTTGTAATAATAATTTAGAAAATTTATTTATTTCTCGTAAAAATGACTTTAAAATAAAGAATAAATTTTACCAAACAATAAATTGTTAGTGATATTTAGTTGAGTAATTTTGTAAAAAAAACTAATTGAATAAATTTTGAATATTTCTAGTATTTTTAATATTTGTAATATTTTTAATATTTGTAATATTTTTAATAGTTATAATATTTGTATTATTTATAATATTCATAATATTTACAACATTTAAAATATTCTAAATATTTACAATATTTACAATATTTAAAATATTTAAAATATTCACAATATTTAGAATATTTAGAATATTTAGAATATTTAGAATATTTAGAATATTTACAAAATTTACAGTATTTATAATATTTAAATACTCTTTAGGTCTTTTTAAATATTTCAATTGAAGATATTTTAAGTTTGAAAAAAAATTAACTCGGTCCTGTATTTATTTTCACAAATTTTTATTTTTTTTTGTTTTTTTGTGATAAAATATTTTAATTAGAAAGAAATAAAAATATTTAAAAAATTAAAAATGTTAAAAGCAATGAAAAATACTTTGAAAATTAATAATATTAATTAAAATACAAATATTAAAATAATATTTCTGTATAAAAATTGTAAATATAGATTGTTGTACATGTGAAAATTGCAAATGGAAAAGAATATTTTTCAAACAAATTATTTTTAAACACTTGAATTAATTAAATTTTAAAAAAATTCTCTCATTAAAATATACACTCGGAAGGGAATTTCAATTTCATTATATTTATTTATTATTATTATTATTATTATTATTTTATTTTTTTACTTTTTATTTATATATTTTTTTATTTACTTTATTTTTATTTGATTTTTTTTAAAACTCATTTATTTGATTACAATTGTGTCAGAAATGTTCCCTTTAATTTTAATAGTTTCTAAAATATTTCTAACTTTAATACTAGTTGTGACTGAAAAATAATTTAGTTTACGATAATTTAGTTAATTTAAGGGAGAAAAAAATTAAAAAGTAGGGGAATTATTTTTTTTTTGTTTTTATTGACTAATAGATGGAATAGTAAATTATTGAATAAATAGCTAATTAGACTTACACATTATTTTGATCTCGATATTCTGACTGTAGCCATCGCCCTCGACATTGCTGGCGACGCAGGAATAGTTTCCGGTTTGAGAACGATTTACGTGTCTCAATACAAGATTGTACTGCTGAACAATGACTCCATTTTTCACGTCATTCTGTATCACGTTGCCCTAAAATAATGAAAAAAAAAATTTTATAATTTTTTTTATAATATTATATTTTTATAATTATTTTTTAATTTTACAATTTTATAATTTTATAATTTTATAACGAAATTATTAACGAAAAAGTAAATAGTAAAGATACAATTGCTTTGGTCGGAATTTTAATTCTAAATTTCTAACAGTGGAAAATATTTTTATTTGGATTTAAAGAGTGTGGAATTTGGTGAAAAAAAATTGTAGGTTTTTTAAATTAAAGTCTGACAATTGTTATTTAGTTTCAGTTTTCTATTTTTTGTTAGTATTCTAGAATAATAATTCGATAATTTCTACAACAGCACAATAAATAAAAAAATCAATTTTTTTTAATAAATCCAAATGAAAAAAATATTTTCCACCACGGAAATTGAATAAAAAAACTCTAATTAATAATAACAAGGTTCTAAATTGAAAATTTTTCCATTTCCCCTCACGAATTTTTCTTTTTCACCTACACACACGTTAAAATATAAATATATTATAAGATCAGATTTATATTCGCTTCGTTATGTAGAATTTTTTTATTTTTTTTTAAATAAAACATCATAAAGACTGATGTAGAAAAGAATATAAAGTTAAAATAAAAAAAAAATTGAAAGTATTTGCGTTACTCATGGTAAATAGATACATGAAATACGTAGTGGAATGAGTGGAGTTTGAAATTCCAAAAAGGAATGGTAATGTTCTTGTAAAAGTGAAGTTCTGTTTTTTTTTTTTTTTTGCTCCGAAGGAAAAGTAGTCGAAAGTATAGTGAACGCACAAAGATGCTTTTTCTCTTAGAGTTGAAATGTCGAAGGAATGAATTCTTATGGGAGAAAAGGAAGAAATGAATATTTGTCAGAGAAAACGGAGCTGAGTTCATGGGATGGTGGAGGGAAGGGGAAAAAGGAAACGTTTGTTACGAACATTCTATTACAAGGTATGACGGGACTTATGAAACAAGATCTATATGCCATGAGGAAATGTTCGGTATTGAGTGAAGCTAAAAGCTTTACAAATGAGAAGGAACGCGAGGTGTTTTTTTTTTTGTTTACAAATATGGTTTGGAAAATTTTAATAATGAAAAAAAATTGCCATAGTTTTTTTTCACGAAGGAAAATAAATAAATTTACGGAAAATAAATTTTCGAAATGGGAAAAAGTAAAATTTACGAAAGGTAGATAAATAAATTGACGGAAGGTACTGTAAATAAATAAATTCACGGAAGGTAAATAAATAAATTGACAAAACGTAAATAAATAAATTTACGAAAAGAAAAAAAAATATTCAAAATTTTTAATTTCAAATACACAAATTTACGAAAGGTAAATAAATAAATCGACGAAACGTAAATAAATAAATTGAAGAACGGTAAAAAAATTATTTCACGGAAGGTAAATAAATAAATTGAGAAAACGTAAATAAATAAATTTACGAAAAAAAAATATTCAAAATTTTTAATTTCAAATAAATAAATCTACGAAAGGTAAATAAATAAATTGACGAATGGTAAATAAATAAATTGACGAAAGGTAAATAAATAAATTGACGAAACGTAAATAAATAAATTTATGACGCGGAAATAAATTAAATAATTAAATTGAATAAATGAATAAATAAATAATTAATTAAATAAATTTTCGAAACGTAAATTTGCAAATTTTTACCGAGCGATTAACTCACTTCGTCGTAGTTTTGTAAATTTACATTGATTTACATTAAAAACGATAGAATTTTTTGGTGATAAAAATTCGAAAAACAAAATTAAATATTTTAGTTAGATAACAAAAAAAATTTATTATCACTTACATTGTGTTTCCAAATGACTTTATAAGCCCAAGGATTAGCATGAACCTTGCACTCGAAATAGACATCATCGCCTTCTTCAATGTCATCCGGATTTAATTTCGAACCCAGTTCAAGATGTAAAATTGGAATAACTGAAATAAAAATATTTTTCCAAATTAGAACACTTTTCTATACAATTAAAAAAAATTATAAATAACAAAAATTACAAATTATTATCAAAATAATAAAGAAAAAAAAATCCAAAAAAAATCAAAATAAGAGGAAAAAATATATTAATAATAAAAATAATTTTACAGATTTATTTATTATTAATTAAAATTTTTTTAAATAATTTACTAATAATAAAAAATAAGACTAAGGTGGAAAAAATGTATTAATATCGAAATTAATTTTAAAGTAACAAAAATAATAAGAAAAAAGAAAGAAAAAAACAAAGAAAGTAAATATTTGTTTAATATTAGAGAAGAAAATAATATCTTTTTTTTTAATAATATTTTTTTTCTCATACATTTTTGCTAGTTTAAAATTATTTTTGACATTAATAAATATCAAAAATAATTTTAAACTAGCAAAAATGTATGAATATCAAAAATAATTCTGAAGTAAAAAAAATTTGTTTCAAATAAAAATAATTCCAGACGAGAGACAAAATTATAAAATAAAAAATTAGTAATCTTAAATAATTAAGTAGAGTGAAAATTCTTTTTCACAAGATCTGACCGCAATATCTGAAATATATATATTTTTAATGCTAGAAAAAAATTCTCGAATTATTAAATTATTTAATTAAATCCCAGACTTAATAAAAAAATTACAAAAAACTCTTCAAGTTAATACTTAATATCGTTGAAATATTTTGACATTTGAAAATAATTTCTGACAAAAAAAAATTGATATTATTTTCTTTCTCTCATATTAAACAAATATTTACTTTCTTTTTTGCTCGTTATTTTTTTGTTGTTGCTTTTTTTAAATAAAATCTAAAAACTCCCAACAATACATAAAGTTGAAATCGAGCATTTTATATATAACTTTTTCTTTATAAAGTGTCAAACTTTTGTTGAACTATTTTCCGGACTATTTTCAATTTATCTGAAAGGAAATATTTAAATATTTCACATTCAATTTCCTAAAGATATTTTCACGATATTTTTCTAGTTTTTTCTTTTTTTTAAACATATTTTTATAGAATAATATAAATGAAAATTCAATAATAGATGAAAAAAGGAAAATTAAAAAAAAATTTGCTATTAGAGAGGGAGAAAAAATTTGGTTCAATGTTTTCAAAATGTTTCTGGAATATTTTAATATCAAAAATTTGAATATTGAAAATATTCCATTATATTCGATATAGTAGAAAAATGCAGTAAAATTTTTTTTTTTAAATTAAATTTTATTCAATGATTTTCTAATATTATTTTTAAGTGGTAGAAGTAAATTGTTTGTCAGGCAATAGTAAATAGTTAGTTAATCCATTTTTTATTATTATGTTGATGTAAAAATATTAAAAATAGGAGAAAAATTCGTAAAACAGATTTTTTCAATTTTAGTTTAAAGAAAATATTTTTTCGACAAAGAAAATATTCATGAAACAGATTTTTTGAATTTTAATGTAAAGAAAATATTTTTTTCCACAAAAAAAGAAAAGAAAAGTAATTTAATTGATAGGCACACTTTTTAAAAATTATTATTTTGTTAGTTATTATCTTTTCAGTTGTGGAAGAAAATAATTAGTCAGACGTATTAAAAAATTATTTTCTTTTATTATTATTTTGATGGAAAAATACTAAAAATGCGAGAAAAATTCATAGAACACATTTTTGCAGTTTTAATGTAAAGAAAATATTTTTTTCCACAAAGAAAAAAAAGTAATTTAATTAATAAATAAATAAATAAAAGACAGAGAATTCTAATCTGTTTTGGCGCTTTACATTGAAAGCATCAAAACACACGGAGTGTTTCAGGAGAGAGAGTGAAAAAAAAAATTCCTCTCAAAACCTCTGAATATGTAGCCCTCGAAATTGGAGTGCGTGGCCGCTCATATATATAAATCGCGAAAGTCGGTTCGTGTTCCATTTTACTCCCCTCCCTCCATCCCTTCTCTACCTGCCATTCCCCCACCATTCTCTTTTTCCCGTTGACGTCTCGTTATTGCGATTACATTCGCGTTTGCGCTTGTATAATCTATATCAATGGTCTCATCCAAAAAAAAAAAAAAAAAAAAAAAACCTACAACCAGGCTTTTAATCCGGTCAGTAGATATATTTCGAAGAGCGATTCATTTCACTCAGTCCTATCAATATCAATCAAAAAAAAAAAAAAAAATGAAAAAAAAGAAAGAAAATAACATGGAGAGAAATAATAGTCGAAAAACTCACAAAAAACGTTTAATTTCCAAGAGTCTTCCTCAGCTCCATTATGAACTTTTGAATTGGTTGCGCGACACGTGAGAACCTTGTCGTGGTCCAGTAAAGTCGGCTTGAAAGTTAATATTGAGGTGGTCAAGTTTCCATCGTCCGAAATCTGAAACAGAATGAAAAATGGGGATTTGATATTAATTTTCTTTTTCTAGTTTTGACAAAACTATTATTTTTTTTGCGGATTGTTTTTTTCTCTTTTGAGTATTTTGACGATATTCTTTTTGGAATATTTGACTAATATTTTTTAGAATATTCTACTAATATTTTTTAGAATATTCTACTAATATTTTTTAAAATATTCTACTAATATTTTTTAGAATATTTTACTAATATTTTTTTTGAGTATTTTACTAATATATTTTTGGATCTTTTACTATTCTTATTTTTTTTAAATAATGCAATTATTCTGTAGAATGTTTAAATACCACTTTTTGAAATTAATAAGCTAATATACTTTTAATAATTTGCGCAGCTTAATTCTTCCCTAATTTTTAAAATAAATTTTGCAATTTTGAAAATAATAAAATTAAAAAACTTTGAATTTAAATATTTGTTGAAATCACAAAGAAAGAAATTCAATTTTAAAGAAATTACAAATAACAAAATACTTTTCTAAGGTTAAATTATTTTCAATAATTTCAATAAAATTCTTGTTCGAATTTTTATTTTTTTTCTTTTTTCTTGTAAATGGTATTTTTATTAGTCGAAATAATCGAATACTTTCAAAAAAATTTTTTTTAATTTTTCAAAATAACAGAATTTCTATAAAGAATATTATTTAGTCAAAAAGCAAAATTTCATTTGCAATATTTAATTAAATTGTCTTTCTTTTAGTAAAACTTCAATAAAATTTTTCAAAATAATATTTTTTCTATTTTTAAATTCTTTGAAATAATTAAATTTCTGCTGCAAAATAAAATAATAATATATGAAAATAAGTGAAATTTGGCTAAGAATTTAAAAAAAGCTTTTGAAAATAATAATAATAATAATAATAATAATAATAATAATTATATTTAAATTTGCAAAAAATTTTCATAAAAACCTTTGAAAATAATTGAATTTTTGTAGAAAAATTGTATTGCAATTTTTATAAAATTTTTTACAATCATTTTTAGAAATTTAATTTAAATTATATTGAAAATAGTTCAATTGCGAAAATGAATTTTATTATTTAGTAAAAAAATATTTAAATTGTTTTCAAGAATTTTATCATAATTTTAAGCAGTGACTAAATACTTTCGAAAAATGTAATTGAATTTTTTTTTAAAGAATTCAATTCTTATTATAAAAAATAGTTAAAAATTCTAGAAAGTAATAATAATCGAATATTTATTTTAAAAAGAAGTAATTGGCGTTTTTGAATAATTTTCTACAATTTAGTAGTAATAATTAGTTAAAAATTAATAAGGTAATAATTCTTGCAAATGATATTTTTATTTGTGAAAATAATCGAATTCTTTACATGACTGTTTTTTTTAGAATTTTCCAAAATAACAGAATTTCTATGAAGAATATTATTATTTAGCTAAAATGTAAAATTTCATTTGGAATATTTTCTTATAAAAAACTTCAATAAAATTTATAAAAAATATTAAAATTTTTTCTATTTTTAAATTCTTTGTAATAATTAAATTTCTGCTGAAAAATAGAATAATAATTATGAAAATATGTGGAATTTTGCTAAGAATTAAAAAAAAGCTTTTGAAAATAACTACGGAAGTTTTGGAGGAATTTTCAATAATTGTAAGATTGATCGACTTACCTGATAAGGAAGATCAATCGAAATTATTCGAGCTTGTCTTCCGAAAATAATTACACACAGTAGTAATCCCTTATCTACACCCAACGGTACAGTTTATAGCACCACAGGTAGCAAATTCTCAAAAATCCCCTCTACTTCTCTCCGGCCGGTGTCCTCTTCGATTACCTCACTTCGTTGTTTGGTTTTTTCTATTATTTCAGATCACTTAGGGTATATGAATGGGAGGGAGGGAATGTAATTATTTTCGGAAGACAAGCTCGAATAATTTCGATTGATCTTCCTTATCAGGTAAGTCGATCAATCTTACAATTATTCTTCGCTTGTCTTCCTCAATAATTACACACAGTAGATGTTTAAAGATAAGACTTTGTGATCTGAACGTTTATTTTTATTTATGTATTTTTTTATTACAATATAACTTTTTGTAACAATTTAATTAGTTACTATTATTATAATTTATATATATATATATTTTTTTTTTTCATTCATTATTAATTAATAGATATTAAATAAACACGATTAAATATTGAACGATAAACTAAACGATGAACAAATAATTTTTCTTATACATACAATTATTTTTTGTTTAAGTTTAACACAGCTCTTGCAAATGCGTCGGAATTTTCTGTTACCGGTTTATTATAAAATTTATTGAAAGTTTCAGAGGCATGAGTCCACCCTGCAGTTTTGCGTATCGTTTCGATATTAATACCTTTTCTGTATGCTGCAGAGGTGGACGCATGTCTAGTGCTGTATCCTGAGAAAGTGTTTGTATCAATTCCACTTTCTTGTAAGGTTGTTTTCAACCACCTACTAACTGATTGTGATGTTGCTCTATGATAGGGTTTTTTATATGTTATAAGCAAAAATTGCTCATTGCTTGGTCGCAATTCTTTTGTTTTTTTCTATATAGAATTGTAAAACTGTTGCCACACAAAGCTCTGGGCATTCTGCAAAGAATGGTAGTATAATTAGTGGTTGATATTTATTTTTTTCCTGAGGTTTTTATTTTTTTCTGATATTTTAATTTCTATTTTATCTTGCAAAAATTTTATGTTTTCTAATTGAATTGACGATAACGTCTGAACTCTATGGCCTGTTGTAAGAGCAAGTAGCATAGTTAATTTAAGTGTAATTTGTGTGAGATTTAATGATGAAAGAGGATGTAATTTTTTTAAATAATCTAGAACTGGACTAGGATCCCAAGTTGACTCATATTTTGGTGTGGGCGGTTTTTTTATTATAAACTCCTTTAAGTATTCTTTTCAAGATTTTATCATCTTCCAGATTAAATGAAAATAAAAAGGAAAGCGCTGATTTATGAGTGTTTACACTTGAAAATGATAAATCTTTTCTGATAATTCTATTAAATAATCTGATACTCTTTCAAGATTGTATTTCAAATGGATTTTGATTATTATTAGTGGAAAATTCCCACCACTTTTCTATAAACACTATTATACTGTTTTAAAGTATTTTGCGAAATTGAGTTTAACATAGTTGGAATTGCCTTATGTGGAATTTGACTTTTTATCCATTTTTCCCTGACAAATTCCCTGCAACCAGGATAAGTGTTTTGTGCAGAGGATGTGGCTGGCTGAAAGGAGAGAGAATCAAATCATTTTGTGGCATAAAATAAAGTGCACTGGCGTTCAAAAGTTTCTTAAAAAGTGGGTACCAAGGTTGGGAGGGCCATTTTGGTACTATAACTATTCCTTCAGCTTTGTCTTGAATGATTTTATCTAATACTCTCGTTATTAATGAAAAAGGAGGAAAAGCATAAAAGTATTCGTTTTGCCAATTCAGTGTAAAAGCGTCAAACGTATTCTGAGTTTGGGTCAGGTCCCCATGATACATATCTTTTACACTTTTATTTTGTATCGAGGCAAATAAATCTATTGTAGGGTAATTAAATGTTGAGCAAATTGTACTGAATACTTTATTATTTAACGAGTATTCGGTCTCTATGAATTGAGATCTGGACTGGCGGTCAGCAAAAACATTTTCTTTGGTTGAAATATATGATGCGAATATTTCAATGTTTTTTGATTCACACCAGTGCCAAATTTGTATGCTAATTTTATTCAATTTTTGGAAATTGAAACGCTCCCTTTTTTGTTAATACAAGCAATTGCTGTTTTGTTATCAATGCGCAATAGAATTGCGCAGTTTGAAAATTCTTTTGCAAAATGATTGTAATCCATAAAAGGCTGCGCGTAATTCTAATTGATTAATGTGCAAATTTTGTTCATTAGTTGACCAAAAGCCTTTTGTTTCCCTCCCATTCGCGCAAGCTCCCCAAACCCGTTTTTGAAGCATCTGTGAAAATCTCAATTTGAAAATTTGTTGGGGTTTTCATATTTTGATGAGATGATTTTACATTATTTATCCACCATTCTAGTTCATGACTTGTATAGGAGGGTATATGCATTTTTCTATTATAATTTTCAGGTTCTATTTTAACGCCTCGAATTTAGCCCCTTTCTAAATTTTTAATGTGAACCCAGCCATACTTAACAGCAGGGCACGCTGCGACTAATTTCCCGATTATGCTCGCGAAGTCTCTTACTAAACAATAATTTTTATTTTTTATATAATTTAGAGTTTTAACTAATTTTAGTTTTTTGTCGTTGGGCAGTCTTATTGTCATATCATGGCTGTTATAGAGGAATCCTAAAAATTTTATTTCTTTCGAGGGTATTAATTGGCTTTTTTTGTGATTTATTAAGAAACCTAGCTTTTTTAGTAATTCAAGAGCGTGATTTACTGATATGGTACATTCGTTTTTGGTTTTACCTATTATCAGTAAATCATCTAAGTAGATAACGCAGAGAACGTTTAATGTTTCTCTGAGATATTGAATTACAGGCTTCAAGAGTTTAGTAAAAATGTATGGGGCAATATTAAGACCGAATGGTAAGCATTGGAATTCGAATATTTTGTTTTCGTATTCAAATCTCAAATACTTTTTGTGTTCTTCATGTATTGGTAGAAGATAATAAGCATCTTTCATATCAATGATAGCTAAAAAAATTGTCTTGAGTTTATTAATTTAGAAGCAGTTCTATAATCTTCTAATTTAAAGTGACTAGTTTGAATAGATTGATTAAGTTTTTTTAAATTTAAAATGAATCGATACTTGCCATTCGGTTTCAGAGCTAAAAAGTAGCTGGAAAAAAATTCACCCTTTTTATAATTTTTTTCTTGAATTGCCCCTACATTTTTTAATTCTTTTATAGCCGCATTGTAATGAATTTTTTCATTAGTATGTATGTTTACCTTTGGTTTTATATTTTGTTTGGGAAATTTAGAAAAAGGTATTTTAATTCCCTGAGTCCACTGTAAAATAGACTTATTCTGGGTGATTTCTAACCAATTGTGAAAAAAATGTTTTAAACGACCCGCATATGGGCTTACCTCAGTTAATATTTCTTGGTTAGGCCCCTCTTTTGATGGTCCTGGTCCTTGATCGATGGAGTGTACTTTTTCCGTGAAGACGAAGGATGTCGTTGATAGTTTAAATGATCCTGCTGTTTCCCTGTATTTTTTGAATAAAAGTTCGATGACTGTGTCTGTTGTTTTGATTTCGGCGGTTTATTTGTGTAATGTTTTTTTACTACTTTCAAATCCTTCGCGACTTTATGAACGGCTTCTTTTGATTTGACGTTTTCGGCAAAATTGGAACCTAAAAGGAACTCGTCTCTATCGCTATTTTCAACTAGTTTCCTGGAACTATAGTTCAAGTAGGGTAGGATTTGATATTTCCTACTTGATGAGATAGCTTGATGGATATTGCAAAGTAGTTGACCAATATCTGCAAGGGACGAGCATGTATTTTTTAATTCTTCTTGATTCTCCGATTTTAGAATATTATTCAATTCAATTCTACACCTGTTGCTGATAAGGCATGAGCAACTTGCAATTGTAGTTTTTCCAGAAATTGATCGTGTCGAACAGCTTTACTATCCATGCAGGGTTGCACTTCTGCATTTAGTTTTGGAGGCATCATTAGTTTGCAATTCTCAAACAATGGATATTTTTCCATGAGTTCCGATTTTTGTTCCTTATTTAATCCTTGTTTCAGGTATACATTCCATCGCAGACAAATTTCTTCATGAAGGGGATCTTGTTGCTTGTTTTTGTTTTCGGGATTCGATCCCAGAAGGTCAATGAGTTTGTTTTTACTTTCATTGTTAACCTTTCCTCTATTGTCCTCGTTGTTGTCATCGGATGGCTCCGGAGAGGTAATTTTCTCAGTGTCGCCTGTGAATTTAAAATTTAATTTCGTAAATTGTTGAGAATATTTAATTTTTGTAATGTTTATAGCAAAACTTTGGTTTTAAAATTTGATTATTAAGTAATTTTTATAGACTTATAGCGAAGTCGAATTTTATAAATTTTAAATAATTTATAATTTTTAACAGACCTATAGCGAGGCCGTATGATTTTATGTAGTTTCTGATTTTTTAGCGAAAATCAATTTAACTAATTTATAATGAAGGCATGGCGGCCAACTTTTTAATTATTTACTTACTAGTATTTGAAGTTCTATGTTCAGATTCACTTCCGCTTGAAGAATAGCTGGAAAGCTCTTCTCTGATTTGTCGCACTTCTTGTAAAATTTTGTCGAGTTTCCTCTTTTTTGCAACACTTTTCTTTTCACTTTGATAACGTTTCATTTTATACGATGTTGTTCCGTTGGGTACAAATAACGAAGTGAGGTAATCGAAGAGGACACCGGCCGGAGAGAAGTAGAGGGGATTTTTGAGAATTTGCTACCTGTGGTGCTATAAACTGTACCGTTGGGTGTAGATAAGGGATTACTACTGTGTGTAATTATTGAGGAAGACAAGCGAAGAATAATTAAAATTGTATTGAAAGAATTTCAATTCTTGTAAACAGTTTAATTGAAATTTTTCGAAATAATTTGAATTTTTCAGGAGAATTCTGTCAAATTTTTCTAAATAATTAAATTCTATAGAGAAATTTTTATTGAAAATACGAGAAATTTCTTCGAACTTTAAGAATTATTTGTTAACAATTGTTAATAAAAAAATGTTTGTTGGTCAGTAAGCGACTACTGGAACAATTCTAATTAATATCCGGGCGGTCAAATTAATTTAATTCACTTTTAATAAAAAGTAACCACAGCCGCTAATCAGCAAAAGATGAAAAATTATTTTTTTAGTCAACTTTATTATTTGTTTATTAACAATTGTTCCAAAACTTATTGTTATAATTTATTATTAAATTTATTATTATGAATTTATTATTATGAATTTATTATTATTAATTTAGGAATAATTAGTTTAAAGCATTTAAAAGTTAATAGTAATAATTAGTTAATAAATTTAGTAGTAATAAATAGTTAAAAGTTAATGTTAATATTTAGTTAATATGTAGTAGTAATAATTAGTTCAAAATTAATGTTTAGTTAATAATTAGTTAATATTTAGTAGTAATAATTAGATCAAAATTAATGTTTAGTTAATAATTAATAGAAATAATTAATGAATATTTAGTAGTTAATAGCAATAATTAGTTAATATTTAGTAGTAATAATTACTTCAAAACTAATGATTAGTTAATAATTAATAAAAATAATTAAATAATATTTAATAGTTAATAGTAATAATTAGTTAATATTTAGTAGTAATAAATATTTTAAAGTTAATGTCAATAATTAATTAATATTTAATAGTGGTAATTAGTTAAAATTTTATAGTTAACAGTAAATAGTAAAAATTAGTTAAAAATTGATAGTTAATAGTTAATGGTAATAATTAGTTAAAAGTTAATAGTAATACTTTGTTTATATGTGACGCTCCACGGTGAAAGGGACCTTAGCTGTTTTTGACAGAACTAAAATTGGAAGTTCAAATAAATAAAAATGACTACTTTTCTTTACAGACTATAAATATTTAGTTCATTATTATATGCAATATTCTTAGAAAAATATGTTTTTGATGTTAAATAATCAATAATACATTTTTAATAAAGCTAAAACTACTCTAAACATAACCTAAAATTTTAAGCAGCTAAGGTCCCTTTCACCGTGGAGGGTCACATATTTAGTTGTAATTATTAGTTAATATTTAGTAGTAATGAATAGTTAAAAGTTAATGTTAATAATTAATAAATATTTAGTAGTGGTAATTAGTTAAAATTTTATAGTGAACAGGAAATAGTAAAAATTAGTTAAAAATTGATAGTTAATTGTTAATGGTAATAATTAGTTAAAAGTTAATTGTGAATAGTAATATTTTGTTTATATTTAGTAGTAATTATTAGTTAATATTTAGTAGTAATGAATAGTTAAAAGTTAATGTTAATAATTAATTAATATTTAGTAGTGGTAATTAGTTAAAATTTTATAGTGAACAGGAAATAGTAAAAATTAGTTAAAAATTGATAGTTAATAGTTAATGGTAATAATTAGTTAAAATTAAAAGTTAATAGTTAGTAGTGATATTTTGTTTTTATTCAGTAGTAATAATTAGCTAATAGTAATATTTTGTTTTTATTTAGGAGTTAAAGGTTAAATAGTTAAATTAATTAAATTAGTTAAAGGTTAATAGTTAGTAGTAATATTTTGTTTTTATTCAGTAGTAATAATTAGCTAATAGTAATATTTTGTTTTTATTTAGGAGTAATAATTAGTTAAAAGTTAGTAGTAGTAAAGTTAGTAGTAATATTTGGTTTTTATTCAGTAGTAATAATTAGTTAATAGTAATATTTTGTTTTTATTTAGTAGTAATAATTAGTTAATAGTTAATGGTAACGTTTTTTTAATATTTAGTAATTTTAAATAATAATTAGTGAATAGTTGATAGTATTTCTTAGTAAATATTCAGTAGTAATAAATTTTGAATATTTAAAAGTAATAATTATTATAAAGTAAACAGTATTGAAATAAAATAGTAGTAAGAAATAATTAGTCGATATTTGATAATAATAATAATAATAATAATAATAATACTAAATTAAAAGGAACAATAATTAATTAAAAAAGCGTTTGTCGAGCGTAAATTGAGAGTGACTGCAGGTTCAGCGAGAATGTAGCCCCCTTGTGCCTGATGACATTGCCTTTAAGCCATTGGTCGAACATTTTGCACTTCGCGAACGCGCTCCAATTACTGTTTTCCGCTCCCAAGCTGACGATAAACGTCTCCAATCCAATGGGTGGTTGGGCTAGTCATTAAGACTCGGCACCCAGATTAGCGCCAATTTAAACTAAGCTATAATGCGCCAACTTCCCTCGCTACACAGGACTCCTTATAGACTCAATTAGGTCCATGGGTATGAGTAAAATCATCGCTATGTACCTTTTTCCCTTATACCAAGGAACAGTATAACTGCGCACATGAATATGGCTAATTAAATCGTTAAATTGAATTATAATAACTACCCGAAAAATAAATATGTCTTTAGAAATAGGATTAAGGCAGAATTTCTTTTCGTAAAATAAACTAATCTTTGCAATATTACCTTTTCTTTTCTTTTTTATTTTTTTTTATTCTTAATGAAGAAAAAAAGGAAATTGGAATAATTTTTTAATTTCCATTATTGAATAATGAGAACGTACAATATAAAGTTAAAAGAGGTTTAATAATAGTTTTATTAATATTAATAACTTTTCAGTATTCTCGATCAAAAATTAGGAATTGAATTTTTTTTTTTTTTTTTTTTTTTGAAAAAAGTAATAAAAAGAATATATTTCTTTGCGAATTGGTATAGAGACTTTGATGAAACTTTGTTCGGGCGTTTCTTACGTTAATATCCTAAAAGTTCCAATCAAAATTGGAAAAGTTTGAAGACCCTTTTATCTCTCATGATGGTGTTTATCACAGATAAAGAAAAAAAGAAAGAAAAGGAATCCTTGAATAGAGAGGGTACTTGATGTCGATGTTGATGGGTGAACTGGGATTTTTTTTTCTTCTTCTTCTTCTACTTCTTCTTTCATTAATATTAGATTGAAATAAACGTAAGTCGAATTATATATACGAGTTCATATCGGTATTTGCATCGTTGTCATTAGTGTTTCAGTCAGAGACACGCCATACTGCAATTATAGGATAAAAGTGATGGTTTCGTGATTACTTCATCACACTCAATCTCTATACACTTTCAGTTCTCGACAAAATTTATATGATTTATTTTTCAATTCTTTTTCTTTTCAATAGTGTCTCTTGGGTGTCAATTTTTTTTTTATATTAAAATTCAAAGTTTCTTTTTTGTTAAGAATAAAGTAAAAATTTTCTATGTATACTATTTGGCAATTATAAAATTTAATTGGAAATAAAAATTTTTATTTTTGAATTTTCGAAAAATAAGGGAAAATATTTTATTAAAAAAAAATGTTCTGTTACTTTTACTTACGAATTTCCTTAAATTGTAAAATTATTCGAAAACATCACTAGCGTGTTTCTTAAATAAATATTTAATTACTATTTTTCTTAGTAGTTAAGATTTAAAAAAATTTTTAATTTAAATCTCTGTAACTTTCTTATAAAAAATCAAAACTTTAAATAATATAAAAATAATTCAATGAAACTTTTTTATAAATATTAATTTCAAATTAATTTTCCACTCTGATTTGCTTTTAATATTTAATTACTATTTACAATTTTAACTGAAATTCGTTTTTAAATCAATATTTATTACTCTATAAATTTTAATTAGTAAAAATCTTTCACGGTAAATCGTTAGGTATTAAAATAACACCAAAAAGGATTAAAATAATCCAATTTAGTGTTATTTTAAACCATTTTGTTGTTATTTTAACACCTAACGATTTACCGTGTTACTAATTCAATTATCATAAAATTATCAATAAATTTTTAAATAATTGAATTTATTTAAGTAGTTTTAATAAATTTTTTTAAAAATAATTACAGTTTTTTAGAGAAATTCGATTAAAATTGTATTAAAAATAATTGAAATTCTACGACTAGTTTTATTATTTTTGAAAATAATTAATACCTGAGAAGAATTTTATTATTTTTGAACAATATTTAATTTTTCTGAATAATATTATTCCTTTTGAAAATAATTGATTTTCTGCAAAAATTTCTTAAAAACATTTTCAAAATTAAATTTTCCTTTGTGTTTTTAACTAAAACTCTTCTATAAATAAATTATTTTTAATAATTTTTTGAAAAATTTTTTTGAGAATTATCAAATTCATTTGTTTATAATTCAATTTTACAAAATTTTAATTATTTCGGAAATTTTTTAAATATATTTATATTAAAAAAGAAAAAATTTCAATAATTTAAAAAAAACGTTATTACTTTTTCAAAAATATTATTTCATTAGAATTGGTAGTTAAAAGTAGAGAAAATTGAAATTCATAGAGATTTTAAAATGACGCATTTTTAAAATTCAATTATTAGAAAAAATTCACGCTCTAATGTTTTTATTTAATTATAATCGAAAAATTTAACTGAAATTAATTTATAAATAAATTTTTATTAAAAAATTTTACTTGCATTTTATTATTTTGGTACCGAAGAAATATTTACTTGAAAATTGCAAGTATTTTTATTATTGAAATCCTCATATAGAATTTTATGAATAAAATTTAAAAAATTAAATTATTTTGATGAATTTTAATGAAATTTTTTAGAATAATTGCAATTTTCGCGAAATTTAATGAAAATTTTATTAAAAATAATTGAAATTTTGCAATGATTTTTATTATTAATGAAAATAATTGATTTTCTTAAAAGAATGTTTTTATTTACGAAAATAATTGAATCCCTTTAAGAATTTCATTATTTACAGAAATAATTAAATGATTGCGACAAAATTTATAAAAAAAGGAAAATATTTGAAATTCTGTAAAAATTTTATTATATTTTATAAAAATAAAAGATTTGCCTAGAATTTTATTCGATTTTTTATTTAATAATTGAATTATTTGTAAAAATTTTAATAGAATAGTAGAATTTAAAAAATATAATTGAAATTTTGACGAGAATTTAAAAAAATATTTAAACATACTTAATTGAATTTTTGCAAAGAATTTCATTGCTTTGGAAAATAATTGAATTTCTTTATTTATTTGTAACTTTTCCAAAATTCAATTGTTTTTCGTGTTTTTAAGTAAAATTCTTCTATAAATCCATTATTTTTAATAATTAATTAAATATGAATTATAAAATTTAAGTAATTTCGAAAGAATTTTATTATTAAAACTTTTTTAAAAATCTAAGTTCTTTGTTGTAATTAAATTAATAGAAAATTGAAAGTTTCTATAATTTCAAATAAAAAACTTTTGCTTTTACATTATTTTATATAAAAAAGAATTTTAATACAAAATTTTTAAATTCTATTATATTATTTTTAAAATTGACAATTCTGTTTACAAAAACTAAGTAAGAATTTTCATTACGTGAGGTATTTTTTTTTTTTTTTTTTGAATTTTTAGAACATGTTCAGCAATAATTTCGAATAATTTTAAGTCAATTTTAGAAGAATTTTCGAATAATTTTAGGTCAGTAAGAACTAGTTTTGAATAATTTTAGATCAGTTAGAACTAGTTTTGAATAATTTAAGGTCAATTTGTAGGACAAGTTTCGAATAATTTTAGAACAATTTTAGAACAAGTTTTGAATAATTTTAGGGCAATTTTAGAACAAGTTTTGAATAATTTTAGGTCAGTGAGAACTAGTTTTGAATAATTTCAGGTCAGTTAGAACTAGGTTCGAATAATTTTAGGTCAATTTGTAGGACAAGTTTAGAATAATTTTAGATTAGTTTTAGGACAAGTTTCGAATAATTTTAGGTCAAGTTTTAAATAATTTTAGGTCAGTGAGAACTAGTATTGAATAATTTTAGATCAGTTAGAACTAGTTTTGAATAATTAAAGGTCAATTTGTAGGACAAGTTTCGAATAATTTTAGGTCAAGTTTTAAATAATTTTAGGTCAGTGAGAACTAGTATTGAATAATTTTAGATCAGTTAGAACTAGTTTTGAATAATTAAAGGTCAATTTGTAGGACAAGTTTCGAATAATTTTAGGTCAATTTGTAGGACAAGTTTTGAATAGTCTTAGGACAAGTTTTGAATAGTCTTAGGACAAGTTTCGAATAATTTTAGGTCAGTGAGAACTAGTTTTGAATAATTTTAGGGCATTTAGAACTAGTTTCGAATAATTTTAGGTCAATTTTAGAACAAGTTTTGAATGATTTTAGGTCAATTTGTAGGACAAGTTTCTAATAATTTTAGGTCAATTTTAGAACAAGTTTTGAATAATTTTAGGTCAGTGAGAACTAGTTTTGAATAATTTTAGGGCATTTAGAACTAGTTTCGAATAATTTTAGGTCAATTTTAGAACAAGTTTTGAATGATTTTAGGTCAATTTGTAGGACAAGTTTCGAATAATTTTAGGTCAATTTAAGAACAAGATTCGAATAATTTTAGATCAGTTAGATCTAGTTTCGAATAATTTTAGATCAGTTAGATCTAGTTTCGAATAATTTTAGGTCAATTTCAGAATTATTTTAGATCAATTTTAAGAACAAGTTTAGAACAATTTGAAGCCAATCTTCAAGGACAATTTCTGTTGAATGACAAATTTATCCACAATCATCAAAACAATGAAATTTATCTATTGTTTGACCTTCATTGTTCAGTGAAAATTATATTCCTAATTTCCTACAGTCTAATTTATAAATTGTTTTCATTCACAAGATGGTGAATTTTCCGACTTTCTTGTATATATAGTGTTCCATTTTACTTGATTTCTCATTGTTTCTTCTTATTCGTTTCATTTCAAAGTTGATATAGCAATGTGAGTGAGTGTATGTCTGTCTGTCTATCTATCTATGTGTGTGTGTGTGTAGTGGGAAAACTCATTGGTCTCGAGGCCCATCGATCGACCTCAAGAGGTCTCAGGTTCCTCCTCAAGAAGCTTCCTACATCCTGACGAACGACTTCCGCCCGGAAGCGGGAATTCCTTCACGGACTCCAGTAAATTCGCGCGCTCGGAACGCTGGAAATTAAAACTCACCCTTATACTGCCTCGAGTTAATTACTTCTTACTTTAAGAACTGCATTTTATTTTCCTTTCATTGACACGCTATTTGCGGACAAAAGAAGTTCGGAATACTCACGGGTTTCAACCGTTAATTGCTGTGCCATTGTTTACTTATGTATTTGCAAGGGTTGAGAAGCAAAAAGAAAAAAAACAAAAAGAATGCAGTTAATATTACCGAGAGTAAATGGATTTATTTTTTGTCTCACTCTCTCATTCTTTTCTCTTCAAATCTCAAGATTTTATTTTTTCAAATTGTAAAATACAATTTTTCCAACTATAGTCGTGAACAATTTGCGTTTTGTTTTATATGAAAAGTCATTTTCCACTTATAACAGGAGAAGAAGGAGAAGAAGAAGAAGTATTAGACGTCTCTGACAAAGAATTAAAATCAGTTGTAAATTGAATTTAATGTAAACTTTAAAAGGAGATTGATTTTGATTTTCAAACTGGCGCTTTGAAAAGTTTCTCTTTCTCTTGCTCAAGAAATATTTTAATGAGATTTCACTTTGTGATGTTTGAAAATGTATTTTCTTGTTTTGAAAATAGTTCATTGCTATAAAGGCAAGAGATTGCGGACAATATAATACGGAATTAATGGAAAACAATATCATTAAAACTTTTTGATTTTTAGAAAACAGTTGCATTATTAAAATTGTTTCTTTATGTTCATTATTGAAATAATGGAAAATTGCACCTTACAGAGAATACTGAAAACACGGAATAGTTCTCTTGTGAAATTATTTCTTTTGTTCCTGTAGTATGCTTAGGGAATATTTATTTATCCTGGTATGGAATATTTCACGAACATTGCGGAAAATAGAAAAATCCCTAAGGAATATTCTAATATCCTTAAGGGACATTAGAATATTTCTCAGACTATTACACTATCTCTTAGGAATATTCTACTATCTCGCAGGAATATTCTACTATTCCTAAGAGATATTCCAATTCTTTGTTGAAAAATTTAGCTATTCCCAAGCAGTATTTTAATATTCTTAAAGAATTTTCTACTATCCTAAAGAAGTGTTTTAATATTACTAAGGAATATTCTACTATCCTCGAATAGTATTTTAATATTCCTCACACTATTTTTAAGGAATGTTCTAAACGACCACTAATGAATGTTTTAATGAATGTTTTTAATGTTTTTTTTGTTTTTTTACTTCAGCAGAAGATTTCACTGCTCGTAAAGAATATTCTCCTTAGCTGAGAATATTTACTATCACTTAAGAATATTTATTATCACTAAGAAAATTTACTATCTCTCAGAATATTTACTATTCTTAAAAATATTTAATATAATTGATATTCAATTATTCCTAAGGAATATTCTACTATCCTCAAGAAGTTATTATAATATTCCTCAGACTAACACTATCTCTCAGGAATATTCTACTATCCCTAAGAAATATTCTATTTCTTCTGTTAAAATATTAAACTATTCACAAGTAGTATTTTAATATTCCTAAGGAATATTTTACTATCCTTAAGGAGCACTATAATATTCCTGAGACTCTCACTCTATCTATACTATAAATTTACTATTTAATTTACTAAGAAATTTACTAATTTGCAATTCTACTATCACTAAGAAATATTCTATTTCTTTTGTCAAAATATTTAACTTTTCACAAGTAGTATTTTAGTATTTTAAAAGAATTTTTAACTATACTTAAGAAGTATTTTAATACTCCTCAGAAATATTCTACATCTTCTGGCAAAATATTTAACTTTTCACATGTAGTATTTTAGTATTTTAAAAGAATTTTTTACTAACCTTAAGAAATATTTCAATATTACTCAGGAATATTCTATTTCTTCTGTCAAAATATTTAACTTTTCACATGTAGTATTTTAGTATTTTAAAAGAATTTTTTACTAACCTTAAGAAATATTTCAATATTACTCAGGAATATTCTATTTCTTCTTTCAAAATATTTAACTTTTCACATGTAGTATTTTAGTATTTTAAAAGAATTTTTTACTAACCTTAAGAAATATTTCAATATTACTCAGGAATATTCTATTTCTTCTGTCAAAATATTTAACTTTTCACATGTAGTATTTTAGTATTTTAAAAGAATTTTTTACTATCCTTAAGAAATATTTCAATATTCCTAAGGAATATTTTTCTATTCTCAATGAGTGTTTTAATATTCCCAAGGAATATTCTACTATTCTCAAGAAGTGTTTTAATATTTCTGACAGTATCTCTAAGGAATATTGTACTATCCCTGAGGAATGTTTTAATATTTCGGCAAAATATTTAAGTGTCCCTAAAGAATATTCCCCTAGCTGAAAATATTAATTATCACTGAGAAAATTTACTATCACTAAGAAAATTTACTGTCACTAAGAGTATTTACTATCCTTAAGAATATTTAATATCATTAAGAATATTCCATTATACCGAAGAAATATTCTACCATCATCAAGGAGTATTTTAATATTAGTCACACTATCTCTAAGGAATATTCTACTATCCCTAGGGAATGTTTTAATATTCCAGGGCAATATTCAACTGTCCCTAAACACTATTTTACTATCAAAGAATATTCTACTATCAAAGAATATTCTACTATCTAAGAATATTTCTTATCGCTAAGAATATTTTATCATCCCTAAGAAATATTCCTACTATTCTTAACGAATATTCCACTATCCTAAATGGACATTCAAATACCCTCGAGAAATATTTTAATACCCCTAAAGAAATATTCCAACATTCCTTCAAAAATAAATTTTTTTTGCCTCACAATATTCCATCGGAATATTTTTCTCTCTCTCCTCAATTAGAATGATATCGATATCTTTCGAAATAGAGAGAAAGAGAGAAAAAGAGAGAGAGAGAGAGAAAATATTTCGTCCTTTTTTGCTTTTTGAATCATTATACACACACAGACACATATATGTATATAATCGCAGGGCACACACGGCATTAGTTTGAAAATCAACTCAGGTCCTGTACTCTCGCAACAAAATAATGTCATTCAACCGTCATCCTTTCGATAACGTATTACTATACGTCCAGGCAAAATCCATGAGGCATTTATCCCGCAGTGAAACGCTTTAAAATTATCGGTGACGTGAGTTACGTTGGTTGAAGGGGGTCCACAAGAGAAATTGATCATCGACAGGCACGTGTCATCTATATATGTACACACACGCGCAACATCAAGCTCGCTATTTTAGTCCGGAATTTGAGGATCGCTAATAATTATCCGGTTTCGAGAGAATTTCACGTTTGATGTGTGTATATATCTGCGTGTATGTGTAGAAATGTATCGTTTAGAGTGTAGAGAAATTTCACCAATGAATGGTGATTCTTGGTTAAATATGGTTGCTGGATAAAAAGTTCATGTATGGTGGTGAACGACCATAGAATGAAACAATCATTTCTTGGTTGACAGTGGTCGCAGTGGTTTGCGAGGAATATTAAAAATGGTTGTCAAGATAGTGGAATATTCCTTGAGGGTAGTAGAATATTCCTTGAGGGTAGTAGAATATTCTTTGGGGATAGTAGAATATTCCTTGCGGATAGTAAAACAATTCTTAATGATAGTAGAATATTCCTTGATGATAGTAAAACAATTCTTAATGATAGTAGAATATTCTTTGGCGATAGTAGAATATTCCTTGGTGATAGTGGAATATTCCTTGCAGATAGTAAAACAATTTTTAATGATAGTAGAATATTTCTTGATGATAGTAAAATATTCCTTGATGATAGTAAAATATTCCTTGAGGATAGTAGAATATTCCTTGGTGATAGTAGAATATTCTTTGCGGATAGTAAAATATTCTTTAACGATTGTAGAATATTCCTTGAGGATAGTAGAATATTCCTTGCGAATAGTAGAATATTTCTTGAAAATATTGGAATTACAAATCACAATATCGACGGAATATTTCGAACATTTATTAAAATGTTCCTCAAGGATGACAGAATATTCCACAGAGATAGTCACATATTCCTTAAGGATGTTCAAACTTTACTTAAGGATATTGAAACAATACTTATAACGATATTTAAATATCTCTGAAGGATATTTAAATAAACGTCAGAATATTAAACGAAATATTACTTATGTAGATTTAAATATTCCTCAAGGTTGGTAAAATATTCCTCGAGAAATGTTCTTCTGAAAATATTAGAATAGTAAACCCAGAATATTTGTGGAATATTCCTTAAGCACAGTAGAATATACCGCGAAACTTAAAATACTCCCTAGGGATACTAAAATATTCCCTAGAGATACTAAAATATTCCCTAGAGATACTAAAATATTCCCTAGAGATACTAAAATATTCCCTAGGGATACTAAAATATTCCCTAGAGATACTAAAATATTCCTTAATGGGAATAGAAGATTAATGTGCCAGAATGTGAGAATAATAAAAATATTGTAACAATAATTTATTAATTGGGAAAAATAATCCAGTTGATAAATTAGTTTTTTTCTCTCTTTCGGTTTTCGGTCAATAAGATTACTTAATATTTTAATAGAAATGATTATTTACTTTTTTAATAATAATTCTAATGAAAATTATTTTATTATATTTATTTATTAATTAATTATTAATTTAATTTAATTTATTTATTATTTTATTTTGTTTCAGGTGAGTTAAACAACATTTATTTTTCCTGTCGAGTTTACAACGTGAGTAAATATGAAAAACGAAATGTATAAATTTTGATATTATAAGTAAATTATAATTTCCAAGACGAAAAAAAATCTTCACCTGGAACAACTACAAATTTTACTATATTAGCGTAATATTTAGTTATTGCAGCGAATATTTTCGCTATTTTAGCAAAAGTTATTTCTGTTCCAGTTAAATGATTTTTTTCGTGAAAGGAATAATTTTATAATTCCTTTTTTAGCAAATTAATATCCTTTTTTTAAAAAAAATGATATCCTTTATTAAAATACAAAAAAGTAAGAAAATTCAAATCGTCATTTAAAAAAATTAAATTCTCCATTTTCTGATAAAGTGACGACAAAAATTCGACTACGATTCCTGATATAATGCGATATAATAAATTATCTTTTTAAAAAAATATTTGATAAATTTTTGTACTTTATAAACATGCATAAATGTAAACGTATATATATAGTTCATATTCGAGGCAGTGCGAGCGATCGCCACAAATAACAATCCCATTGGCGATGGCGTGCAAGGATCGTTTTGACATGAAACCGGACGATATCTGGTTGTACGTCATAATATCCGTGGCCACGAATATGAAGTTGGAACACGAAATTCTGTGAAATCGGATGAAACCGATGGACGACATAGAGAAGAGTGACTGGGAAATGACTATACTCCTCTAACTCAACTCTCACTCCTCGTCCTCGTCCCTCACCCCTTGTCCCACTATCCTGTTACCCCTCTTCAATTTTGTCCCCGAACCAAAATTTATAGCACCGAATTCAAACCAATTTTCCCATTTGAATCCAAATTTCAATTTCTGACACAAACTTGTCTCGTTAATATATACATATATATATTTATACACACGTACACATAGATTGAAAGTTCAGATGTTGATTTTATCTATGAATTCAGTTCCGAACAATTTGTTTCGTTTGGAAATTTACATTCATTTCCTGATAATATGAATACATATAAATAAATATTGGGAAGAAATTTTTTCGATATTTTGAACTTGATAGGGGGAATAATTTCGCGGAAGTAGTGACAACAATTTTTATATTCGGTAGAAAAATATTTTGATGTTAATTACTTTCTAGTTTCTAAATGTATGCACTAAAAAAAAATTTATTTGATTCAAATAACCGATTATTTGTCTATAATCAAATAAATATTTACTTGAATCAAATAATTTTTATTTGAATCAAATAAATTGTATTTGAATCAAATAAATTGTATTTGAATCAAATATTTCAGTATTTGAAGCAAATACTAATTAATTGATTCAAATAAAAATTATTTGATTCAAGGAAATATTTATTTGATTATAGACAAATATATTATTATTTGTTATTTGAATCAAATAAATTTTTTTTTCAGTGTAAGGAAAGTGTTTTTAGAAAAAAAAATTATTGGAATATTTGGGGAATATTTTGGGAATTTTTGAGTAATTTTTTCGAATTTTTTCGAATTTGCCAAATTAGAAGTCAAATAGTTATTCAATGATCCAGGGGAATGGGAATATTAATTAGTTAATACTTTATTCAATATCTCTAGCGAATTTCCCTAGGGAATATTTTTTTTAATATCTATGAGTGGAGTATTTTTTCTTATCACTCAATATTGTAATATTTGATAATTTAGCTAGCGAATATTACTGCGAAATATATTTTTACTAATCTTTGTATGGAGTATTTTTTTTCATTCTATGGAATATTAGATAATATTCCTAAAGAATATTCCTGTGAGATAGTTTAACTAATCTTTGTATGGAGTACATTATTCTATGGAATATTAATAATATTCCCAAAGAATTTTCCTGTGAAATATTTTTAATAAGTCAATATGAAGTGTTTTTTTTCATTACTCTATGAAATATTAGTAATATCCCTAGCAAATATTCCTGCGAAATATTTTTAATAACTCAATATGAAGTATTTTTTTATTACTCTATGAAATATTAGTAATATCCCTAGCAAATATTCCTGCGAAATATTTTTAATAACTCTATGTGAAGAATTTTTTTAACACCATTTTATGGTATAAAATTTTGTGTATTTTATTTATCTCCCTAGTGAATATTCCTGAGAAATATTTTTAATATCTCTGTATGGAGTATTTTTCTCATCGTTCTATGGAATATTTCATAAAAAAAACCAAAATGTGAAAATTTTTTTAGTAATACTTAAAAATATTAGTTATTATGAATTATTATATTACTATATTATTTATTATTCCTTATTGTCTCTAAAAAAATTGTTTAAAAACATTTTTATAGATAATAATAGTAATAATAATAATAATAATAATATTAATAATAATAATAATAATAATAATAATAATAATAATAATATTAATAATTAATATCTGGATATTAGTCTATTGGGATATTTTTCTAATTTAATAAAATTTTACAAAAAATATACTTATTATTTTAATTTTAATATCTTCAAGGGAAATTATTCTCATATTTTAGTGGGATATTCTAGTATTTTAAGGATATATTTTAGTATTGCAAGAAAATATTCCAACTATTTAGGGGAATATTTTAGTAAAAGTAATATTGCAATAAAATTGTGACTTATTACTGTAATATCCTGAATGAATATTCCACTCTTCTTGAGGTACAATTTCAATTTACGTAGAGGATATTCCGTTAATATTCTGGCGGATATTCTGATATTTTGAAGGAATATTTTATTATCCCTATAAGGATTACTTTAATACTTCTAAGGAATACTTTAATATCTCTAAGGAAAAGTTTAATATCCCTAAAGAATATTTAAATATTTTTAAGGAATTCTTTGATATTCCTAACGAATACTTTAATATCTCTAAAAAATATTCTAATATCCGAAGGAAATATTTTACTACCCCTGTAGAATATTCCTAACGATACTTACAAATTCTTGAAGGATATTACAGAATTCTAATATACTGTGAGGGAATATTTTAATATCCTTAAGGAATATTCTTGTACACTGAAAAAAAAATTTATTTGATTCAAATAACCGATTATTTGACTATTAGCAAATAAATATTTACTTGAAACAAATAATTTTTATTTGAATCAAATAAATTGTATTTAAATCAAATATTTCAGTATTTGAAGCAAATAAATTGTATTTGAAACAAATAATTTTTATTTGAATCAAATAAATTGTATTTGAAGCAAACATAATTTAATTGATTCAAATAAAAATTATTTGATTTGAGTAAATATTTATTTGATAATAGTCAAATAATCGGTTATTTGAATCAAATAAATTTTTTTTCAGTGTATCTTCGAGAGTTTTTTAATTAAATATTAAAAAGGAAGAGAATATTCTAATGAATGATTTTAAAAGAGAAAATATTTTAATATTAGGAGAGAATATTCTAATATTCGTTAAGAATATTTCTGCACAATAAAATTAGGATATTACTAAAATATTCCTTGAGTAGAAATTAGAATTATATTCATTTATTTGAATCATACGATTGAAGACGAAAATATTCAGGAAATATTCCAAAGATGGAATATTCCAGTACCGACTATTTTTCGCACATTAATGAAATTAGTTTTCAAAAAGTCTGCATTTTTCAAATAAAAATAGCAATTACTTGAATAGAAATGTAATGTGTATATACGTGGTAAACAGAAAAAAAGGCAAAGGTGAATAATTAAGGTTAATTTTAATTTTCAAATTAATTAGAATGAGTATTGGCCTCTTTCGTTTCTTTTTTTTTTGTAAATTCATTACTTAATGGGAATTCAATTTACTAAAGGCACTCACTCTTCTTTTATACTTGAATCCTGACCTCACCACAGTTTTCTTTTCTCGTCCTCGTCGTTCTTTTTTCCCTTGTCTCCTACTTTTAATCTTACTACTCGTTTCTTTTCACTTTTGTGAGCGTTATTTTTTTAACACTTTTTTATTTTCTCTCTCTCTGTTTCTTAACGTAGAAAGAAAGGGAGAGAGAAATTAAAAAAAATAAAGCTCCTCTCTTACCTTTTCTGTGTAATTCTCGAGACTTTTGCCATCCAAGAACCAGGTGAGTTTTGCCGCAGGTCTTGAACCAACAGTCATACAGGTGATATCGTATTTCCGGTCAGCGCTAAGAGGTGCGTGTTCACTGCTGAGAATTGTCACGGTCAGTGGTCGCACTAAAAGAACAGAAGGAGATGGAAAAAATTTAGCAAATAAATAAAGAAACATTAATGATTACGAGTTGTTGAACTTTTTATTTTTTAACTACCTCAGGCGTGTAACTACCCTTTAAGATAAGCTCTCTCTCTTTTTAGTTTCTTTTTTTTGTTTTTGTTTGCTTTTATATCGTTAAGTACTCTCGCGGCATGGACGTAAGAATTCAATGGAAGACAGGAAACAAATTATGTTTTCTCTCTCACTCTTTCTCTTTAAAGTTTCTTTTGAAAACTTTTCACTTTAATGCTGATTATAAAGGATTGTAATTTCTTCTCGAGTTATTAAATTATTTTTCCGTAACTGGCGTCAGTTATACAAGTATACCAACGTGACAGGGCAAATTAAACAAAGTGTCGTGAAAATTGTCGACGTTATTTCTTGTTCTGATCACGTGTTCGTGAATATTTTTCCATTTCTTTTCTCGTTGATATTGTGGTAAATAAATAGTAAATTTGAAAATATTCGAGATATTCATTTATTCAAATATTGGAATTTTTCCTTAAAAATAGTGTTCAAATATTCCAATGATCGGAATATCGCGATTTTCGTAAGGAAATAATTTGTATCACTTTTTATTTCTTAATTAAAAATTTATTGATTTAATGAAATTCAAAATTTTTGTTAAATAAAGAAAAAAATTTTTATAAATTCCATTTGTTGATTATAAAATTGAAGGGCAAATGAAATGGATAATTTTTTCGAATATTTAGAAAATTAAGGGAGAGATTCAAAAATTACAAATTGAAACCTTTCTGAAATTAAAAAAACTAAAAAATTATTATTGTAAAACATGTCTTAGTAACAAAAAAATATTTTATATTACAAGAATATTGTTACTGTAAATTCTGCAAAATTATTGTGATTATTTTAAGTCAATTATTATTTTCTAAAATTTTTAATTGAAATTCTTCTCTAAATAATTTTTTGCAAAATTATTGTCATTATTTTATGTCAATTATTGTTTTCTAAAATTTTGAATTAAAATTCTTCTCTAAATCAATTATTAATTCTTCATCTTTAAATCAATTTCTGCAAAATTATTGTCATTATTTTATGTCAATTATTATTTTCTAAAATTTTTAATTAAAATTCTTCTCTAAATCAATTATTTTTAATTAATTTTCAAAAAAGTTCTTTAAGAATTTACAAATTATTATTTTCTAAAAATTTTAAGTAAAATTCTTCTCTAAATCAATTATTTTTAATTAATTGTCAAAAAAATTCTTTGATAATTTACAAGTTTTTATTTGGTAAAATTTTTAATTACAATTCTTTTCTAAATCAATTATTTTTTTAATTAATTTTCGAAAAAGTTCTTTGAGAATTTACAAATTCATTTGTTTACAATTCGATTTTGGAGAAATTTCGATTATTTGAAAATTAAAAGTAAATACTTATTAGAAAATAAAATCTTTAAAGAATGTAAAAGAAAATTTAACTAAATTTATTCGAAAAAAATTAATTTTACAGAATTGCCAGTTAAAAGTAAGAAAAATTCAAATTTTCAAAGATTTTAATTTGAAACCTTTCCAAATTGAATTATTTGTAAAAATCCAAGCTCTAATGCTTTTAATATTACATTTTAATCCAAAATTTTAATTGAAATTCAATTTTTAATCAATTTTTATTTAAAAATTGTAAAAGGAATTTAATTATTCAAATAAAAAATTCATCATTTATTGAATAATTGAATTTTATTAAAATTGCAGTCCCGTAAAGAATTTTATTTACAAATTACTTAATAAATGAATTTTATGACAAATATTATTAAAATTTTTAAAAATAATTATATTTTTTAAGAAATTTAATTAAAATTATCTTAAAAATAATTGAAATTGTGCTAATTTTTTTTTATGTTTTATTTATGAAAAAAATATTGAATTACTAAGAAAATTTTTATTATTTATCGAAGTAATTGAATATTAATAATAATAATTTTATTATTTTTATTATTATTATTATTATTATTATTATTATCATTATAAATTTATAAAAACTTGTTAATTGAATTCGTGTAAAATTTTTTTTCTTTCTTAAAAATAATTAAATATTTGAGTAGAATTTTAACAAAATTCCTTTTAAATCCTAATTGAATTCTGTTGAAAAATTTTAGGGAAATAAAATTTCTCGTCCGAAATCCAATTGTTTAAAAAAATTTTAATACAATTCTTGTCAAAATTTTAATTATTTTCTAAAATTATTGAATTAACTATAATTTTAAAAAAAATTTAAATCTACATTGAAAATCATTGAATTGATGATGATTTTAAAAAAATAATTAAAATTTTAAGCAGAATTTTATTTAAATTTTTCAATATAATTGAATGTCTCCAAAGAATTTTATTAAAATGTTTGTTAAATAATTAAATTCTTTTGGGAAAAACTTCTAAAATAGTAGAGTTTAAGAAACATGGAATTGATAGTAATTTTTGAAAATAATTGAACTTTTGTCAAGAATTTCATTAAATTTTTTTTTAAAGTAATCGAATTTTTGAGAATTTCATTTATTATAAAGATAATAGAAATTTTGAAGAGATTTTTAAAAAACTTTTGTTAAATAATTAAATTTTTTAAGAAAATTTTAATGATCAGAATTTTACTAAAATTTTTGAGAAAAATAAAAAATATTTGAAAATAATTTAAATACAGAGAAGTATTTTATTATTTATAAAGATAATTGTAAGTTTGACAAGGATTTCTTTAAACCTTTGTAAATAATTGAATTTCTGCAAATCATTTGTAACTTCCTAAAAATTCGATTTTTTTTAGTATTTTTAATTACAATTTACAATTCCTTTTTGGATTCAATTTTTATTAGAAAATTCTACAAAAAATATAATTGTTTAAGTATAAAGATAAATAATTTATTTAATAATTGAATTGTATTGAAACTATATTACAATTTATATTTTCTTTTTGTGAACAAAAATTTATATTAAAAATTCGCAATTATATAGAATATAATTATTTATATAATTAATTATATAATTAAATAAAATTAAAGAAGGAAATTCAATTTCAAATGATTAGAAAAATTAAGACAACTATTCTTTGGATTTTCTGAGAAGGGAAAAATTACGAAATAAATCCTTTCGAATTGGAGTTTGTGAACTTGAAGGAAAAAAAAATGACAGTAATATTCGATGAGTGTTGAATTTAAAATTATTTCTTTTTTCGTCACAGTAGTGTGACGTGAAATTTAAGGAAACAGTAGCTGAAGGTGAAAATTTTTCATTCCCGAGCCAAAAGTTTTCCGAGTCCTGAAAGTTTAATTTCAGGGACTGGTAAAGGTTCAGAATCGACGCTGGTTGAATAGAAAATCTCTTGGATTCATCTTACTTTCTCTCCCTTTATTCCTCACTCCTCTCTCTCTTTCTCTCTCTCACCCCTTTTTTTTATACTTCTCTCAAGCCCAATTTCCTCGTCTTTTTTTTTCTCCCCCCCTCTCTCTCTATCTTTTCTCATTCCATCTGTTTTCCACTCTTTTTCCGTCAAGAAAACCATTCGTTTTCCAAGTTGGCGATAGCGATTATACTTCCTTAACCAAGCGAACTTTGCGCTTCCTAACAGGAAAGAGAGAAAACTCAATGAACCATTCCAATTGTAGCTTCAACTTGAAGACAACCAAATTAGTTTCCGACCTCATTTCGACGTTTAATCATTTTTTAAATCAGGAACTAATTAACTTTGTTTTACGCTTTTTGCATTTCAATTGGAAACTTATTACATCGCACAAAAAAAAAAGAATTACTTTATTGTCATTGCAGAATTTTTCTCATTTTTCGATTTTCTCCAAAGAAAGAAAAGAAAATTTATTTTTATGAAATTTGCCATTTTTCCCCTTTTTGTTCACTTTCCTTTTTTTCATCATTTCCATCTTTTTCATCATTTCATTCAGTATTTACATGGAAAAAAAATTTTACCTGCAAAAAAAAGCATTTCGTACAAAAGTATGAAAAGATAGAGAGATAAATAAAATATCTTTTTTTTTTTTTTGAACACTTCAGTAAATCTTAACGAAGAATCGTCAATTTTGCCTTTATTTTTAATTTCAAATGACAAAAAAAAATTTATTTCTATAGAAACAATGAGAAATATATTTGCCTAGATTTAATTAAATTCTTTCTTGTCTTTTTCTAAATATTTCCCAGCAGTGCTTTTGCAAAAAGAAAAAAGAAAAAAGATGAAAAAATCTCGACAAAATCTCGTTAGCAGAAAGCACGCGTAATTATTATTCATTAAACTCCCTGTTTCGCTGCATTTTTTTTTAAGCAAAAATAAACTGTCATGAGCTTTCTTGAGTAGCGTCGGTAATGGGACGTTTCTGAAGAGGACGCCGGCCGGGTGTATACTACCAAAGTTGTGTATTTTAATTAGGAAGGGCTTTTTTTTCGTCAAAATAATAACACCTGTCAAATTTTTGGTTTTTAGTATTTTTTTATTATTTTACCATTTTTACTATTTTACTATTTTACTAGTTTTACTGTTTAACTATTTTTAATATTTTTTACTATTTCTAACATTTTTAGAATTTCCAGTATTTTTAGTATTTTTGGTATTTAAGTATTTCTAGTATTTTTAGTATTTTTAGTATTTTTAGTATTTTTAGTATTTTTAGTATTTTTAGTATTTTTAGTATTTTTAGTATTTTTAGTATTTTTAGTATTTTTAGTATTTTTAGTAATTTTTAGAATTTTTAGGTATTTTTAGAATTTTAGTATTTCCAGTATTTTTAGAATTTTTCTATTCAAGTGTTTTTAGCATCTTTAGTATTCTTAATATTCTTACTATTCTTACTATACTTACAATCTTTAATTCTTTACTACTTTACTTTTTTACTATTTTCTTTTCACTATTTTTACTATTTTTATTTTTTTCATTTTTATTTTTTATTTTTATTTTTGCTATTTTCTTTTCTTCCTATTTTCATTATTTTACTATTTTTACTATTTTCTATTCCTACTATTTTTATTATTTTTATTATTTTTCTACTTTTACTATTTTAATATTCTTACTGTGTTTACTATTTTTACTATTTTACTCTTCTTACGATTTTACTACTCTTTAAATTTAAATTAGTAAAAATGTTTGCTCATTTAAAGTAGTGATTAACTTTCTTCCTTCTTAATTAGTAAAATTTAGTAATTGAAACTTTTTACTAATTCAAATCCAGAGACTATTTTACTATTTCAAATATAGTCAAAAATTAAAATAGTCAGTAATTTTTATTATTTTACAAATAGTAAAATAGTAAAAAATTAAAATAGTCAGTCACATTTACTATTTTACAAATAGTAAAATAGTAAAAAATGCAAATAATAAAATAGTAAAAAATGCAAATAGTAAAATAGTAAAAAAATGCAAATAGTAAAATTTTAATTTTCTACATTTTTTTGTAGCATATTTTTTGGTTTGTTTAGAAAAAAAAAGTTCTAGTCGAGCGACAAATTATGCTCAAAGGGAATTTTCTTCGTTAACAGTTTCTAATCGAAAACTTGCTTTAATCGACGAGATTTAACAGTCTCTTGTATGTATATATAGTTCTTTGACTTTATGGTTTCAAAAACCAATATTCCCTCGATTATTCAAGTAATTGTTGCAAAACTTCAAAGTCTACTATTATATGGGCCTTAGAATTTCAATCTAAACTCCCAATTTTCATAATAACCAACTTTCGAGTTCATCAACTCCTAATGAAACATTAATTAAGAGAATTCATTAGGTATCTGTCGCTAATTTTCAATACAGTTCACGCATAATTTTTTTTATTTTTTTATTGTTAAAAGTGAATTATTATTATTATTATTTATTAATATTATTTATCAATATTTATCAATATTATAATTTTTTACAAAAATTGAATTTTTTTAATACAATTTTAATGAAATTTCACCAAAAAATTCAATTATTTACAACAAAATTTGAATAAATGCTTTGAAAGAATTCAATTATTTTCTTCTTGTAGTAAAATTTCAGCGAAAATTTAATTATTTTCTAAAATTTTAGTAATTACTTGTGAACGATTTAATTATTTTTATAAATTATACAATTTTTCACAATAATTCGAATTTATTTTAATACAATCTTAATAAAATTTCACATAAAAATTCAATTATTTACAATAAAATTTAAATAAATCCTTTGAAAGAATTCAATTATTTTTTTCTTGTAGAAAATTTCAGCAAAAATTCAATTATTTTCTAAAATTTTAGTAATTTCTTGGGAACGATTTAATTATTTTTATAAATTATAAAATTTTTTACAAAAATTCGAATTTTTTTAATACAATTTTAACAAAATTTCACAAAAAATTCAATTATTTACAAAAAAATTTGAATAAATCTTTAGAGACAATTCAATTATTCTTTTTTGTAGTATAATCTTTGCAAAAATTCAATTATATTCGAAAAATTTCAATAACTTCTTGGGAACAATTGAATTATTTTTATAAACCGTCAAATTCTTTGTAAAAATACAATTATTTTTAACATAATTTTAATGAAATTTCATAAGAAAATTCAATTATTTACAACAAAATTTTAATAAAATTTCATGAAAGAATTCAATTATTTTCTATAATTTTTATAAATGTTTCGTAACAATTCTATTATGTTTTATTTTTTAATCAATTATTTTTATAAGCGTTGTACAATTTATAGCAAGAATCCAATTATTTTTAGTTAAATTTTAATAAACTTCAATAATCAAACATTTCATTATAATTTTTAAGACACGATTAGTTTTAAATTTTGAAGGTAATTATTTGAAAAAATTCAAAAATATTCAATTAAAATTGTTAAAGAAATTTCATTAAGATCAAAAAGTTCAAAGAAATCATTCCGTAGAATTTAATTAGGATTTTAAAACAATTGAATAAAATTATTCGCAAGAATTCAATTATTTAAATTAATTATAAAATTCTTCGATAGGATTAAATTATTCCCAAATTTCTTTGATAAAATTTTATAAAACTTTTAAAGTATTCAAAGATTACAAAAATTTTTTTGTAATTTTTTTAAAAAGAAATTCTCCAAATGAATTTAATTAGAATTTTTAAGAAATTTAATAAAATTCTTTGAAAGAATTCAAAGATTTCCAAAATTTTCAATTAAAATTATTGAAGAAACTGCATTATTTTTAAAAAAATTTAGAAAATACTCTTTAAAAGAATTTAATTGGAAATTTCAAGAAATTAAATAATTTGTTCGAAGAAATTTAATTATTTTCAAACATTTTGATACAAACAAAAAAAAATTTTTTGAAAGCATTTAAAGATTTACAAATTTTTCAATTAAGATTATTATAAAGAAACTCCATTATTTGAAAAAGAAATTAGATGTTCTTCAAAAGAATTTAATTAGGAATGTTATTAAAATTTAATAAATTTTTTTAGAAGAAATTTAATTATTTTCAAATTTTTCATAACCTTTTTTTTGAATGAATTCAATGATTTGCAAAATTTTAAATTAAGAATGAAAGTCTATTAATAATGAAGATAAAGAAATACGCTATTATTTTAAAGTTTTAAATACTTAAAAAGAAAAATAAAAAAAAAATGAGAACAAAAAATAAATTAAAACAGTAATAAAATAACATTAAACATTGTATAGGAATGTGTAAAAAAAATTTATTTCCCTGCAATATATTTACAGGGGGAATTACAAAAATGGACCCTCATTTTTTAATGAGCGTCGAATGAAGAGGATTTATAAAAACTCGAGAGGGTTTAAAAAATTGTGAAATAAAAAGTGAAAAAAATACCCCAAAGGGCTTTGACTCTAACGAGAAAAAAATATATACGTCTACGAAAGAAAAGAGAGGAGATTTGTTAAAAGTAAATAAGGTAAACTCGTCTATACGTACACCTGAAAGCGAGAGTGGTAACTGGTAAGGATCGTTAACGCGCGACGAAAGGGTGCTTTGGTTTAAAAAAAAAAGAGAGAGAGAGGGGAACGAAAAAAAATGAAAGGGTTATAGAGTGAGACTAAACGCGACATGTCTCGGGACGTCATTCAAGAACTCGAGGATCGGCCGTTTCAAAAATCAGGGAAAGATCGTCAACTATACGAGATGAGAGGAAAGGAGAGGAAAGGCTGAGAAAGAGAAGAAGGAGGAGGAGAATGGCTGAGATTTCAACAGGGAAACTCATAAGTGAGGAGAAGTGTATACGCGAACCCTCCAGTGCCAAGGGCTGATTGTGTACCGGAGACAGTGCTTTTGAAGCTTCGTCGAAAGTCCTCTCAGACTTCCCTTTAAGTTGAGAGGTGAGTGTCGCGTGACCCCTGTCGAGATCACAATATCTTTCTCTCTCTCTCTCTCAGTCACTCACTCCCCAACCACAATAAATGTGACCGACATTCCTCACTTTTTTTCCTTTGTATCTTTCTTTTTTCCCTTTTTTTTTGTTTAAAAACAAAAGTCGTAAATTTACGCTCAAAAGACAGTTTGCAAACAAAAATTATTTTTCTACCTTTTCCAGGAATTTCGAGTCTTCATTCCAATTGTCAGTGTAAAGAGAAAAGTCACAGAAAAAGGGAAAAACAGAATTAGAAAAGTTTCTTTGTGCAAGCCACTGGAAAAAGGCGAAAAAAAACTGTTGTACCGACGGTCGGCAATGACCAACCGTCGGTACAGTAGTTTTTTGCCTTTTTCCACTGGCTTGCACAAAGAAACTTTTCTAATTCTGTTTTTCCCTTTTTATATAATATAGAATTAATAATTAATATACATTTAACATTAAGTGCAGAATTTAATTCTATTCGATTTCACGAAAAAAGGAAAATAAAAGCGAAAGATCGAATTTTTTTTCTTGCCAAACAAGTCAAAATTAACTACAGTCGGAAATAAGGGACAATCGTTTGAACTATTGTATAAATTTATTAATTTGCAGCTTGCAGGAAACAATAATTACCCAGAAGAAAAGCGACTTGAGTTTGCGCTAAAATTATCCAATTGACTGTTTCCGCTACTGCTATAAATTTCGATTTATAATTATTATTATAATTATAATTATTATTGCAATATTATTAATACTCGAAATTTAATTCAATAATCCATCCTCTCATATAGGCTGTGTGTTTATTCTCGACAGAATCAATGATTATTAAATTCAAATATAATTCAACTGGCGTGTTTAATCAAATTTCTAGATTGACATTAATGTAACATCTATTTTAGCTCTGATCCCGCATTTAGTTTTCAAATAAATGCAATTAAACTAAAAATGTAGTTGGAAATTAATCTTCTCCTTACATATCTGCCCCTCTACTTGTGCTCCATTTAATTATAGACTTTAGTTTATGAAAGTCAATTAGATTTTATTTTTGTTCTTTATATTTTTAGAAAATAATTGGAGTCACAATTATAACACTGAGTTTTATACATCTTAAATAGCACGAGAAGAATTCATTAATAACTCTCGAAATTTTGTTATTACTTTAAAAATATTTCCTTGGAGATACTCCTTTAATATTTTATACGAAATTTTATAGAAATAAATTTTATTTTCAAAATTTTTATAAAGAAATAACACTAAGAATGTTTGTTTGAATGTAAACTCGATAATTTATTTTAGAAAATATTTTTAAAGAAATTAAAAATATTTTGGAGTATTTAGTAATAATTTGGGAAACATTCCTTTGGAATATTTCTTTAGAATACTTGTCAAAGAATTGTAAAAATATTTCCCTAGAATATTTCAGAAAAATGCCTGGAATATTTTTATACAATATTTCACGAAATATCTAGAAATATTCCTTTCATGTATTTTTTAAAAAATTTTGGAATATTCCTTTAGAATATTTCGTAAGAATTATAGGAATATTTTTTTGTAATATTTCGTAAGAATTATAGGAATATTTTTTGTAATATTTCGTAAGAATTATAGGAATATTTTTTGTAATATTTCGTAAGAATTATAGGAATATTTTTTGTAATATTTCGTAAGAATTATAGGAATATTTTTTTGCAATATTTCTTAAGAACTCTGAGAATATTCCTTTAGAATAATTTACGAAATATTTAGAAATACTCCTGTAATGTATTTTGAAAAAATTTTTGAAATATTCCTTCAAAATATTTCGTAAAAATTATAGAACCCTTTTTGCAATATTTCTTAAGGATTCCGAGAATATTCCTTTAGAATATTTCAGGAAATATCTAGAAAATTACCTTTAATATATTTCATAAAAATTGCAGGAATATTCCTTGAGATTATTTCGTAAGAATTTCAAAAATATTCCTTTTGAATATTTCACATTAATTCTGGGAATATTCCTTCAAAATATTTCACAAAATATTTCATAAAATATTTCATAAAACATTTAAAAAAACATGTAAGAATATTCTTTTAGAGTATTTTAAAGAATATCAAGGAATATTTCTGTCGAATATTTTAAAGAATATCAAGGAATATTTCTGTCGAATATTTCGTTAGTATTCTAGGAATACTTCTTTAAATTGTTTTTAAAAATTTGAAATTTCTGAGAATATTTTTTTAGAATATTTTGTAAAAATTCAAGGAATATTTGTTTAGAATAATTCTTGAAATTTCTAGTAGCATTCCTTTACAATATTTTACAATAATTTTTATAAATATTCCTTAGGAATATTTGATGAAAATTTCAGAAATATTCCTTTAAAATACTTTGTAGAAATTTTAGGAATTGCAGAAATTTCTTTTGGAATATTTTCTAGTGGAATATATTTTCAGTAATCTAAAAAATATTCCACGTGAATTAAATATCGTAATATTTTTTTGGAATATCCCCCGCTATTGAAAATGTATATTTATATATATTAAAAGCCCTCAGGAAGTTTGCCCTATAAAATTGCGAGTTTTCGTTCATACAAAGATTACTCCCAACATTCATGGACGTATTACGCGTTCATCATCCGTAAAGTCGAAGGAAATGTTACGACCATGAGCATTCATGCAGATGATATGTAGCATAATGCAAGAAACATGAATCTACCGTCACAAGAGTTTTCCACTAGAATAAAAATAAAAATGAGAAAAAAAAGAAAAATTATATCTGTGGCAAACATAAAGTAGTGGACTGGGATGGCATAAAAGAGGAAATATTGTCATGAAAACAGAAAGATAAACGAAAATGATATACTATCATAAATTATCAACAAATGTTTGCACCGATTCTCGAATTTTTCTTTATTACTTTTTTTTCATCAAAAGAATAAAAAAAATTTTATCTTCTGCTGCTATTTCTTTCTTTTCTTTCAAATATTTTTCTTAAATGTATTTTCGACATTATTTTCCTTAAATTAATTTCAAAAATTTTTCTTAAATGTATTTTATATATTTTTTTTCTTTAAATTGATTTTAAATATTTTTAAAATTAATTTTACATATTTTTAAAATTAATTTTACATATTTTTAAAATTAATTTTAAATATTTTTAAAATTAATTTTAAATATTTTTAAAATTAATTTTAAATATTTTTAAAATTAATTTTACATATTTTAAAATTAATTTAAAATATTTTTTTACTTTTATTTTGAATATTCCCTCCCCAATTAGCAAGGACTATTCCATTCACATTCCTAGAATATTCAATTAGGAAAATGGGAATATTACTTTTGGAATATTTAATTAAAACACTGGTTTAATTCTTTTAGAATGTTCCATTAAAACATTAGGAATATTTCTCTGGAAGATTCGTAAAAAATGTCAATAGTTCGAAGTATCTCATTTTCGTCCCTGGAATATTTCATTTTCATTTTGGAAAAAGCTCTTTTTTAAATAAAATAAAACTGTAATTCGATAGAAAAAACCTAAATTTTATATTCAACTCCTTGAAATTTTGAAAATAAAATTACAAGACTAGAATTTTTTTTCTAAATCGGAAAAATAAATTTAAACAAAGTTCTAAATACCTTTGTGCTTCGGAAAAAGCTTAGTTTTTAATAAAAAAGGCTACGAATTGAATTTTCAAAACACAAATTTTTTTTAAACCGGAAATAAATTGAAAAAAATTTTTTAGTACCTTCATGTTTCAGAAAAAAGCTCTTTTTAAAAAAAAGTTTCAATTTGATGGAAAAAGCCTAAAGTTTAAATTCGACTAATGAAATTGTAAAAATAAATTTACAAGCCTAGAATTTTTTTTTATAAATCGAAAATAAATTTATACAAAGTTCTAAGTACTTTCGTGTTTTGGAAAAACCTCTGTTTATAATAAAAAAAAGCTTCGAATTGGTTAAAAAAATATAAATTTGATATTCAACTCAAAAAATTGTTTAAAAAAAATTACCAAGACTAGCGTCGTTTTTAAAGAAACAAATTTTTTCTGAATTGAAAATAAATTCTAAAAGAGTTCTCAGTATTCTATATTTCGGAAAAAGCTCTTCTTTAATTAAAAAAAGCTCTAAATTGATGAAAAAAGATCAAATTTGATATTCGTCGTTTTTCAAAACACAAATTTTTTCTGAACCGGAAATAAATTGGAAAAAAATTTCTTGATTATCGTCGTTTGTTAGAAAAAGCTCTTCTTTATTTAAAAAAAGTTTCTAATTGATGAGAAAAGACCAAATTCGATATTTGTGGGTTTTCAAAACACAAATTTTTTTTCAGAATCGGATATAAATGTTGGAAAAAATTTCTGAGTACCTCCCGTGTTTTAGAAAAAGCTCTTATTTAATTTAAAAAAAAACTCCAAATTGATGAAAAATCACAAAAATTGATATTTGACACAAAAAATAATGAAAAATAAATTTACAAGACAAAAGACAAAATATTAATGTACTGGAGAATTATTATTATTCTAGATAGAGAAAAAAATTTTTTAAATTCAAAAATAAGAATTCAACCAAGAAAATATATTTGAATTAAACATATTTGATAATTGAATAAAGCATAATTTTTTTTGAATCACATTTATTATGTATTGAATCAAAATTACACGGAAAAAAGTTTATTTGATTCAAATAACCGATTATTTGACTTAATAGTCAAATAAATATTTTCTTGAATCAAATAATCGATTATTTGACTTTGAAGTCAAATAAATATTTACTTGAATCAAATAATATTTATTTGAATCAATTAAATAATATTTGCCTCAAATACTAAAATATTTTATTCAAATAGAATTTATTTGCTTCAAAATACGGAAATATTTGATTCAAATAAATTCTATTTTTTTTAAATACAAATTTTTATTTATTGTTTGACTTTATAGTCAAATAAATATTTAATTGAATTAAATAATATTTATTTGAATCAATTAAATAATATTTGCCTCAAATACTAAAATATTTTATTCAAATAGAATTTATTTGCTTCAAATACGGAAATATTTGATTCAAATAAATTCTATTTTTTTTAAATACAAATTTTTATTTATTGTTTGACTTTATAGTCAAATAAATATTTACTTGAATTAAATAATATTTATTTGAATCAATTAAATAATATTTGCCTCAAATACTAAACTATTTTATTCAAATAGAATTTATTCGCTTCAAGTATAGAAATATTTGATTCAAATAAATTCTATTTTTTTTTAAATACAAATTTTTATTTATTGTTTGACTTTATAGTCAAATAAATATTTACTTGAATCCAATAACATTTATTTGCATCAATTAAATAATATTTGCCTCAAATACAATTTATTTGGTTCAAATAAAACTTATTTGATTCAAATACAATCTATTTGGTTTAAATAAAAATTATTTGATTCAATTACAATTTTTTTGGTCTAAATAAAAATTATTCGATTTAAGTAAATATTTATTTGATAGCAGTCAAATATTTGGTTCCTTGAATCAAATAATTTTTTTTTCTGCCTGTATTATGTTTAATATTATTATTTATTATTATTATATTTTTATTATTATTATTATTTATTTTATTATTATTATATTATTATTATTATTATTATTATTATTATTATTTATTTTATTATTATTATGTTTATTATTATTTATTATTATTTATTTTATTATTATTATGTTTATTATTATTTATTATTATTTTATAATATTATTATGTTTAATTATGTTAAATTGAAATGTATAATTTTTTTGTTGACTGTATGACAAAGATATTTATGTTTGATTCAAAATATATTATTTTCTCAGTGTATATATTTTTATTGATAAGAGCAAAAAAATTCAACAAAATAAAAAATTCTTCATATATAGAAAAAATCCAAATAGCGATAAATCATTCTGATTGATTGAAATTAATGGAACAAGAGTCAATTATGAGCAGTAAATTTGGCCAAAGGTTTCTGGTGCGCAAACAGGAATAAGGGTGGAAAACCGAGAATGAGATTTGGAAAAGGGGTGAATGACTTGTTTGCTGTTCGGTAGTGGGACGGATTTCGTTTGGCGATAGAGGAGAGAAAAGTGGAATGGGAGGGGGGGGGGGAGTGGAATAAGGGGGTTAATTGGTATGAGAGGATGAAACCTCGGAATTGAGACGAGGGCTTTTAGGGAAAAAGGGGAAGTGAGGAGAGGGGGGAGAGTCAGGAACTGACTCCCAGAGCAAGAGCGTCCAAACCCACACCCACCTAATCGAGCTTGACTAATTAGAGGCCAGTTTGGCTGGTAATGGAGTCAGCCCGGCGAAATTAGGTAACGGTGGGCCTGATTTACAGTGAACGCGCGGAAATCGCAAATGCCGAATTACTCTTGGCTCTAACATTCTGATTGTAGTGCCCATGCCCGTGCGACTTCGCCCTTGTAACCTCCGAACGCTTGCTCATTAGAAAACTCCTTTTGGAGAAATCTGTTAAAGTTTTAATTGGAATCTTTGTTACATTTCATTTGGGAACAGTTTTATTTTTCGTTCGTTCATTCGTTCCTTCGTTCTTTTTCACATTCCACAATTTCAAAGATCTCTTAATGACTTTATGATTTAACATTTCACAATGTATCGTTTTCGAATGATTTTTTTTTTTGGCTGTTAAAAATAATTTTAGTATTCTAAAAATATTCCCGAATATTTTAAGGAATATTTACATATTTCCAAGAATTCTGAAGCAGACAAAATTATTTTTAATTCTGTTCAATATGAATATTTTATTTGAATATTGTAAAAATATTCCTGGAATATTTACATATTTCCAAGAAATCTGACGCTTACAAAAATATATTTTTAATTTTGTACAATATAAATATTTTATTTTATCAGAAATATTTTATTTCTTTTGAGAAATGTTCTGTTAATTATTATTAGAGGAATATTTTTAAGGAATATAGAAATAATCTTTATAATATTGATTGAAGTAATATTCTGAGAATAAGTAATATTTTTAGCATTATTAAAGTAATATTCATTAGTAGAAAAATATATTAAATATTTATTGGAAGTATATTTCTTTATTATTTATTATAATAAATTATTTTTAATATAATAAAATTATATTATTATTATTATTATTTTGATTATTTTGATAATATGTCTTGGAATACTATTTGTACGATATTCCACGAAATATTACTATTATTATTCCAAACTGTATTTCTAGGAATAATCTTCCAAAAAATATTATTTCAATCAACATTCCTAAGAATATCCTTCAAATATTTTTTTCTGAGAATCATTTTTCGAAATAACATTCCTAGGAATATTCCTTAAAGTATCATTAAAAAAACATTATTTGTCAAAACATTCTTAAGAATATTATTCCACATATTATTCCAAATATTGGTTTAAATATTGTACCAAATATTATCCCAAATATTATTCGAAATTTTATTCTAAACGTGATTCCAAATATTATTCCAAATATTATTTCAAATATTATTCCAAATATTATTCCAAATATTGTTCCAAATATTGTTCCAAATATTGTTTCAAATATTGTTCCAAATATTGTTTCAAATATTGTTCCAAAAAATATTCTTCTAAGTAACGTTGGAGGGAATATTTTTCTAAATAAAAAAATTATTAGAAAAAACATTATTCGTCAAAACATTCTTATGAATATTATTCCAAAGATTGTTCCAAATATTATTCCAAATATTATACTAAATATTGTTTTAAATATTATTCCAAATATTATACTAAATATTGCTTCAAATATTATTCCAAATATTATTCCACATATTATTCCAAATATTATTCCACATATTATTCCAAAAAATAAATATCTAAAGCATTTCAGAAGAATATTATTAATATTCCAAAAGTAATAAAAAGATCAAGGAAAAAAATTCCCAAATTGTAATTGTAATGCTCCTGGAGTTCATACAGAATTCAAATTTAATTGACACAAAAAATAATTATTAAATAATAATAATAATAATAATAATAATAATAATATTAATTCAGTGAAACAAAAACCAGTGTAAATATAAAATAACAATCGAATGTTTTACGTATTTAAAATTTCAATAGAGAATACTAATGGAATTATTTTTGCGCTTAAGCACTTTCGGAAATTAATGTTTTTTTCATTAAATTAATATATAAATCAAATATCAAAGGAAACGAAAAAAAGAAATGTACTTATCATATTACATGTGAAAATGAATTATTTCCGTCATTTTTGTGAAATTTTTTTCCTTTTTTCCTGTATTTTTTTTTGTTGTTGTCTTTCAACCGCTGATTAATTAAATTCCATTATCTTTCATAAAATCGTGATTATTTTTTATGGTTCAGATTTTAGGCACGTGTGTATAAATGTTGGGATGCAATTTTTTCATTTCGCTCGAAAAAGGGATTACAAAATATGTGTGTTTATAAATTCTCAAATGAATACGTGTATACATCTGCATAGTGTGTTTGATTTTAAATTAAAGAGCGATAAACTCGAATGGAGATTCCGCAAAATATTGAGTCAATTATTATTGCTTTTTGCTTCTTCTTTTTTCAACTCTATAAAACTATCAATTTGCTGAAAAAAGTGTTTTATAATTTTTATTGCAGTAATATGGAGAATATTACGTTTTGAATAAATATTATTTTAATTATGCAGTGAATATTGTTTTAGAATTACAAAGAATTTCAATATTTCAATTCAAGGAATTTTATTTCAATATTCGAAAAAAAATATTTATTCAATATTTCAAAGAATATTATTTTGATATTTTAAAGAATATTATTTGAATATTTCGAAAAAACATTATTTCGATATTCGAAAAAAATATTTATTCAATATTTCAAAGAATATTATTTTGATATTTTAAAGAATATTATTTGAATATTTCGAAAAAACATTATTTCGATATTCGAATAAAATATTTATTCAATATTCCAAAGAATATTAGTTCAATATTTCAAAAAAATATTTATTCAATATTCCAAAGAATATTATTTCGATATTTTAAAGAATATTATTTGAATATTTCGAAAAAACATTATTTCAATATTCCAAATAATATTATTTCGATAATCCAAAGAATTTTATTTGAATATTTCGAAAAATATTATTTCGATATTGCAAAGAATATTATTTCGATATTATAAAGTTTATTATTTTAATATAATCCAAAATAATATTATTTCACTGTTTCAACGAATATTACTTCAATATTTCAAAAAATATTATTTCTTTGTTTAAAAGACTATTTTCATATTTTAAAGAATAATATTTGGATATTTAAAAAAAAATTCGAATATTCTAGGGAATATTTTTCTAGTGTTTCATATACAATAATATTTGAATACTCAAAAGAATTTATTTTGATGTTCCAAAGATTATTATTATTATATTATTATTTTTATTATTATTTTCATTATTATTATTTTTATTATTATTTTTATTATTATTATTTGAAATATAATTCCTAGGAATACGATTTCCAATTTTTTTTCGAAATATTACTCTGAAAACAATATTCCATTGAATAATACTTAGAAGAATATTCCTAGGAATATTATTTCGAATATTATTTGGAAGATATTTCTTAGAAAGATTATTTCAAAATTCAAATAATATTTCATAGAAAAATATTTTTTGCCATGATAATTTAGGAGAATGTTTCAGGAAATGTTACTTCTTATAATATTATTTGAAATAATATTTGGAAATTACTCTTAAGAATGTCAATTCGAATAATATTTTCTTTGAAAAATATTCCCATGAATATGTCTGGGAATAATATTTTTGTAAAATATTCCTACGAATATTATTTGAAATAATAATTAGAAGAATACTCCAACGAATGGAATTGAAAAGAATATTCCTAGAACGTTCATTAATTTTTAATTAAAGTTAAATTAAATTGGATTAAAGCTAAATTACATTAAAATAAAAATTAAAGTTAAATTAAATTAAAATTGAAGCTAAATTAAATTAAAATTAAAATTGAAGTTAAATTAAATTAAAATTAAAGTTAAATTAAATAATTTTAAATTTAATTAAAATTAAATTTAAATTTAAATTTAAATTTAATTAAGATTAAAGTTAAATTAAATTAAATTAAAATTAAAGCTAAATTAAATTAAAATTAAAATTAAAGTTAAATTAAATTTAAATTAAAGTTAAATTAAATAATTTTAAATTTAATTAAAATTAAAATTAAATTTAAATTAAATTAAGATTAAAGTTAAATTAAATTAAATTAAAATTAAAGTTAAATTAAAATTTACTTTTTTAATTAAAGTTAAAAGAAAAGTTAAATTAAAATTAACTTTTTTAATTAAATTAAAAAGAAATGTTAATTTTTTAAGAAATGTTAATTAACTTTTTTAATTAAATTAAAAAGAAATGTTAATTTTCAATATTAATAAAAAATTAATTACCAAATAAAAATTTCGAATAATGTTTCCCGGAGTAAGATTTTGATTAATATTTCGAGTAATATTTAATTTAATATTTGGAAGATATTTTTTGTCATATTATTATGGAATACTCTTAAGAAATATTATATAATTTTTTTCCTTGAATTGCAGTTATGAAATGCTTAGAGAATTTTATTGTACGAAATTCTATATTAAAATATTGAATAATATTTTTCGTACCACAAAAAAAATAGGAAAAAATTTATTGCAAATCCACCATAAAGGGAAAATTGGAAAAAGCAAAAAGCAAAAAGCAAAAAGCAAAAAAAAAAAAAATACAAATAAGAAACTCCATTCCTGATTGTAATTACAAGTGATAGATCGGTAAAGTTGTATATAAATTTTAAAAGCTTTCTCTTGTATGAAAAGTTTCTCCCATGGGAAGAAAACTCGACCAGTTTCGCATATTAACAGTTTGCATAGAAGCATTTTGCTTGGCTGGCTTTTATCGTTCAACGTTAACCTCCACTTCTTGGTATCACACATATAATTCCACACGAGAATAAATCTATATATAGGCAAGAGAGGCTTTTCTTCGCAAGCACAGTTTGAGCTCGACTACATGCTCAAAATCACTCCCCACTCTCTCTCTTATTCTCTCTCTTGAGAGTATGTTCTCTACGTCCCAAAACCCCATTGGAAGCCTGCAAGGGCCACAGAAGCTGCCTCTCTAGGATTCCGCAAAGGATTAAACCTCATAAATTCCAGGGCGCACTCTCTGGAATTATCGGTATGCCGTCTTAGACCCCACACTTTCTTCTTTCTTACTTCGAACTCCCATTTCTCTCCTCCTCTATGTTATTTGACTCCTTAACGTTTCATTGTTCTTCATTGAAATACCTCTTTTTACTGTTTTCAAGTAAGTAGACGAGAAAAGTTCAGAGAGGGGGGAAGGAAAAATTCCAGAACTCTACATGCCGATTCATTTTTGTACAAAATAAGTATAATAGTAAAGGGAAAATTTTTGTTGTTGTTGAAATATTTAAACAAAATTTATTATTTAGTAGGAAATTTTTACTTAAAAAAAATAAAATTGAAACAAAAACGAGAGTGAAAATTGTCAAACAAGATTTATTATTTGTTTATGGTGCTTCTTGAGAATAATAATAAAATTTTCCATCAAGATATTAAAAAATTTATTATTCCATATGGATATTAAATGTTCCTTGAGAATATTAATAAAATATTCCATAAAGATATTAAAAAAAATATATTCCATAAAGATATTAAAAAATATATTCCATATGAATATTATTAAAATTTTTCATAAAGATATTAAAAAATATATTATTCCATATGAATATTAAAAAAATTAATTCATTAAAGAGATTAAAAAAATATGTTCCATAAAGATATTAAAAAATATATTCCGTAAAGATATTAAAAAATTTATTCCATAGGAATATTAATAAAAAATGTATTATTCCATATGAATATTAAAAAAATTTATTCATTAAAGAGATTAAAAAAATATGTTCCATAAAGATATTAAAAAATATATTATTCCATATGAATATTAAAAAGATGTATTCCTTAAAGAGATTAAAAAAATATATTATTCCATATGGATATTAAATATTCCATGAGAATATTAATAAAATATTCCATAAAGATATTAAAAAATGTATTCCATATGAATATTAAAAAAATATTCCATAAAGATATTTAAAAATATCTTTATAAAAATATTTAGATGAAAATGTATTCCATATGAATATTAAAAAAATATTCCATAAAGATATTAAAAAATATATTATTCTCTATGGATATTAAAAAAATGTATTCCATAAAAATATTAAAAACATATATTCCCTAATAAAATTTTAAAAAATTTTAATTGTAAGAATATTAGACAAAGAATTTATAAAAATATTCCACAAGAATTTTTAAAAATACTTCATAAGAACAATAATCAAATTAATATCATATTTTATGTAAAATTCAAAAACGACAAGAATATTCTAATGAAATAGTTCCACGAGAAAATGAATAGAAATGCGAAAAAAATAAGATTTATAATTCAATAGAAATTATTTATCTATGAAAAAATACTCCATACAAAAATTTCAAGAAATATTCCAAAAATGACAAAAGTACACGAAAAAAATTTAATTGATTCAAAAAACCAATCAATAATAATTGACTGTTATCAATTAAATATTTACTTAAATCAAATAATATTCAATGGAGTCAATTAAGCGGTACTTGAATCAATAACTTCAGTATTTGAAAAAAAATACCATTTAATTGATTCTAATAAATATTATTTGAATCAAAGAAAAAAATAATTTAAAAATAATGTAAATATTATTTTTTGATATAGCTTCTTTCATAATTATTATTTGATTCAATTAAATATTTAATTGATAATAGTCAATTAATCGGTTATTTGATTCAATTAAATATTTAATTGATAATAGCCAATTAATCGGTTATTTGAATCAATTCAATTTTTTTTTCAGTGTATAATAAAATATTCAAATAAATATTATATTCATTTTTAATAAAATTCTTTTCAGAAAGTTTTTTTCGTTTTTTTTCGTTTTTTTTATTAAAAAAATGCAGAAAAAAATTTTGCCAGAATCATTAGTAAAAATTCGACAATCAATAAAAAATTGAACGGCTGATAAGGAAGAAAATAAATGCATTCAAATATCATGCTGACAATGCAATCGAATAAATCACAATTGTTGACAAATGAGGGAGCACTACGAAAAAAAATAAAAAAAGAAAAATAAATAAAAGGTCGACGACAGAAGTAGAGACAAGCTTCGTACATTTGATGATAAGTCAAATGCGACAAGTTTTGTGTATATATTTATTCATTCTTTTTTTGTTTTATTATTTTTCATTTTCATTCTTTAATCTCATGCGTGTGTGATTATCAATGACGATAGGGCACGCAAATAGCGAGTTTAATGAACCATATTTTATGAAATTCCACGCGAAATGCCCACTGACCGGAAATTGTTGACAGAATCATAAAATACCTGCCATTCACTATTTATATTTTTCAAGTGTAATTAAAATAATCCACACCTATCATCATCGTGTATATTTTGAGGGGGGAAAAAACGAACGAAGAGGAAATACAAGTTATCTTGGATTTTAAAATAAAAAAGGAAGGGGGAGAAAAAAAATGCGGGAAGGAATAAAATAGTATTATAAATGTAAAAAAAAAATATTCGTTTCATGTCAAATTTTTTTTTTCGTTTTATTTCTATTTTCAAATCAAATTTTTCTCTATTTTACTTTTTTCAATGAAACTATAACGAAAATGTTTTAGAAACATGGAAAAATAGATTTTAATTTAATTAAATTCTCTCTATGTGATATTTTCATGGAAATTATTTATCTCATTTGATAAGAAAATTTTTATGTTGTTTGCAAGCAGATAAAGTTCTTTTTTTCTTCTCTTTCTATTTTTTTCTGTTTGATTGATTTTTTCTGGATTTTTTAAAATGAATTTCTGAATGGCACGTTAGAAAAAATTAAAATTAACAAAAACGAAATTCATTAAAAGTTTTATAATTTACGTAAGAGAATTATTTTAATGTAAGTTAATATTTTATTCAAAAATATAAATAAGTATAATAATAATAATAATAATAATAATAATAATAATAATAATAATAATAATAATAATAATAATAATAATAATAAAAATAATAAAAAAAAATAATAATAATAATAATAATAATAGTAATAATAATAATAATAATAATAATAATAATAATAATAATAATAATAATAATAATAATAATAGTAATAATAATAGTAAATAAGTAAATATTTTATTATTATTGTATTATTCGGAAATAATTACTATACAAATATTATTATTAATTAAACTTTGTATTCTGTTTTAAATCGTTAATTATTTTTGCAATAATTTCTTGTATAAAGGTTTTTTTTTGTTAAAAATTATTTATTTTAATTCAAATAATTATAAGCAATAGAAAACTAAATAATTTTCTATTTGCATACTGTAGGAAATAAAGGAATATTTTTCTTCTGAATAATTTTCTAGTTCTCTTAATTTGTATTTATTTTTAATATTTAATATTTTATTTTTATATTTATTTTTTTTTGTATTTTTATTACTTTTTACATTTTGTCTGTGGAAACTTGAAATATTTTTAAATACTTTTAATATCTAATTATAAATTATTTATGAAAATATATTCCAAGGAATGTAATCGACAAATTTATTTCAGTATTCCAAAAGGTACATTTTCGAAACAGAAATTGAAATATTCCAGGGAATAAATTTCGAAACGTTTGTTGAAATATTCCAGGGAATATTTTCAAAATAAAAATTGAAGCATTTCAAGGATTAATAAATTAATCATTTCGATTTTTGAAAAACGTATAAAACGAATATTTTTGAAATATAAATTAAAATATTCCAAGGAATACTTCTTGAGACATAATATTCCAAGGAATATTTCTTAAGACATAATATTCAAAGGAATATTTCTTAAGACATAATATTCTAAGAAATATTTTTTAAGACATAATATTCGAAGGAATATTTTCGAAACAAATTAAAATATTGCCGGGAACTATTTCTTACACTATAAAAATCGATTAGCGAAGGAATTAAAAAGGAATATTTTCGTCTGTCGTCAATAAAAAATTCCAAGTACCTTTAAGAGAAATTAAAAGAGGAAAGTAGTAATGAAACTTTAGATTTTTCAAATAAATTTCAAAAGTGAAAATTCTTCTTATTAAACGCCTTTCAAATAATGTCGATTCGGCGACTGCTTAAAAATTTAATTATAAAAGTGAGTTTTCAAAGTGCGCAACTTTGAAGTTTTTTTTCTCTTCTTTTTTAAATTTTTTTTCTTATTTGAAGCCAGAAAAGTTGGTTTGAGAGAAAGACAAAAAAGCCGGGTTTGGTCACGGTCTGAGAGAAGTCCTTGAATCTCAGTCGCGAGAAGGGAGAGAAAGAGAGGGAGGGAGGGAGAGAAAAAGAGAGAGAAAAAAGAAAAAGAGAGAGGGAGAGAAAGAAAGAGAGAAAAAGAGGAAAATAGAGGGAAAGAGAGAGAAAAAGAGGGAAAAAGAGAAAAAAAGAGAGAAAAAGAGAGAAAAAGAGAGAAAAAGAGAGAAAAAGAGAAAAATAGAGAGAAAAAGAGAGAAAGAGAGAGAATAAGGACACGGTGGGTTTGAGGGTTCAAAAAGGGTTGGACTGAGTACGTACTCTGTTGGCTTGTAAGGAATGCGTTTACGAATCGAGGCAAAAGAGAAAATCTGTGCTGTTGAACAAACGAAGCCAAGCTTCCTTCGGCAAAGGAAGTATTAAACGGGCTTCCACTTATGCTCGTTTTCCTTCTTTCTCCAATACCAAGAAAAATAAGAAAAAAAAAATAAAAAGAGAAAGAGAAAAAAAAAAGGTTGAGGTGCGCTCTTGCAGCTGGTACAGAGTCTCAAACTGGCAAGATGGAGTTAGTTTCGAGTTTTATAAAAGTAAAGATAAGAAAAGACTCGAAAGAACAACTCCTTGAGAAAAACAACGAGAAATTCCATAAAAGGAAAAGAAAAAAAAAACGAAATACACACACAAAAAAAATAATAATGTTCCAGAGAGTAAAATCCGCACTGCCTGAAAACACCATTTTTACTTTCTTTCTACACGTCAACTATATATTTATATATAAAATTTTTCAATTCTAAAATTTCCTCCACTTACTTTTCCAATACTAGTACATTGCTATTTTATACATTATTTTCAATAAAAAAATTTCTCTGTCAATATGAAACATTTGGAATATTCCTTTAGAACACTAGGGGATATTCCATCTACTTTTTAGAATTTAAAAAAAATGTTCCGCATTCATTTTATAAATATTCCGAAGGTATATTTTGAAAGGAACATTCCAAATGTTATTTTCATATTTTTAATACACCTAAAATCTGAATGAAATATTAATTGTAAAATATTCTTTTGGAATATTTCTGAAATTAATACTGGACATTTTTTTAATATTCCTAAAAGTTAGGTGGAATGTTTATAAATGAAAAATATTTCAGTGGAATATTTTTCGAATATTTCAATAGAATACTAACTATTTTATATTAAAAATCATCATAAAAAATATCATGAAATATTCTCTTTTTATGTTGGTGGAATATTCTATTTGACAACTAGGAATATTCTATCTACATTTTAGAAATAAAAGTAAATAAATAAAACATGGAATAAATATTCCATGTCTATTTTACGCATTTGAAAATTTCCGATCTTTGGAATGTTCCTTTGGAATGTTTCTTTAGAATATTGTAGAAATATTTACATTGAATATTATACGAATATTTCCATCGAATATTAATTTTAAATTAAAAAAATTTTTTTCTTCAATAGCACGAAATATACTGTTTACATTAATGGAATATTCTTTTAGAACACTAGGAATATTCCGCCCGTTGTTTTTCGAGTATTTAACACTAGAAATTTTTTACACATTTTAGAAATATTAAAATTTTTCAACCATTGAAACGTGTTCAATTTAGAAATATGTTTTAGAAATATTTAATTGGAATAATCTAGAAATATTGCAATGTAATTTTTTTATCTTCCAGGGAATATTAAAAAATTACAAATACTTTAAAAAAATATCTAATTTTTTTTATTTAAAATCAATTGAAAAATTGGGGAAATATATTATTTTATTATATTAATATCGTTCGTAATAAGAAAAATATTTTTTTAATATTCCAATTGAATTTTTCCCAAATATTCCAATTGAATATTCCAATTGAATTTTTCCTAAATATTTCAATTGAATATTTCCTAAATATTTTGATAGAATATTCCTACATTATTTCTAAGAGATTTACCGAAGCTCAGACATTTTAATATTCCTAAAATGTAGATAGAATTTTTCAGAAGAATATTCTCCGTTTTCAAATGTAATATTCGAGGAATTTGAATGGAATATTCCTTTCGGATTATCTCGAATTTTAGAAGAAATTTTTTAATAAATTGAATATTTAAAGTAAATTTAATATTAATTATATAAATAATAGTATTCATAATATTTAAACTGAATCTTTAAATAATTTTATTAATATTTCTAAATTTTAATTTTATAAATAAATAAATGAAAAAATTTTTTTATTATTATTCTGATTATTCTGATTATTATTATTATTATTATTATTGTTATTTTTATTATTATTATTATTATTATTATTATTGTGCTTATTATTATTATTATTATTATTATTATTATTATTATGGTTATTATTTTTATTATCATTACTATTAGTATTGTTACATAATGAAAATTTGGAGGGAAAGTAAACGAACGGAGAATAATCTATTGTTTGAATCGTTTTGACCATAGCAGACAACAAGAGAGGATACTCTGGTGCATAATTTATGAGTATTTCGTAATATTTGGTTATTGTATAAATTTCACTTTGTTGCATGTCACATGATTTTGAACAACTATAACAGAAGTGGAGCTCTGTTCAAACATAAATCGAAGGAGGCTCTGTATTTTATTGTAACAACATCGCAGTGCATTTTCAGTTATTTCAATAAACATATTTTTTCATTAAGTTTTGACTAAAAACAACAAGTAACTTGTCTAATTTATTATTATTATTATTATTATGACCATTAAAATATTAATAGAAAAAAACGTATTAAAAGATTAAAAAGATAATAAATTTCGATAAAAACTATTTTTTGTTTTACTTAAAATACATAGTAAATAAATAATAAATAAATTTTTAATGTTTAATTTAATATATAAAAATTAAAAAATTAATTAAAAAATATTAATTAAGGAAAATTATTTTGTAAAACATTTTAGAAAAATTTTGATAATACATTTTTTTTAATTTATTATTTATATACTATTTATTTATTTTATTTATTTATTTATTATTTACTTATTTTTTGCGTATTATTTATTTACTATTTGCTTATTATTTGTTTACTATTTATTTATTATTGACTTATTATTTGCTTATTATTTATTTACTATTTATTTATTATTGATTTATTATTTATTTATTATTTATTTACTATTTATTTATTATTTATTTACTATTTATTTATTATTCATTATTTAGTTACAATTTATTATTTATTTACTATTTATTTATTATTCATTATTTATTTACAATTTATTATTTATTTACTATTTACTATTTATATACTATTTACTATTTATTTATAATTTATTTATTATTCTTTATTTATTTATAATTTATTTATTATTTATTTAAATAAACGAATAGTTTTCTTTAAATGTACTAGGTTACAAAAGGGTAGAAGAAGAATTGAATTTGAAATAAACGAGTAGTAAAAGTCGATTTTTGTCAGACGAATCGTTGTAAATCTAGAGAAGAGCGAAGAAATCAGTAGTAATAGTTGATTATAGTCAGACGTACCTTTCTATACAATTTGAATTACGAACGATTTCAAGTGAAAAGTTTCGAGAGTAGTCAGACAGGAGTGGAAATAATTAGTCACGAAATTTCAGGTGTATTATTCAATTATCTTGCTGATATTACGGAATATCATTTGATATTATTAATATTTATCAATTATTATTGACAATGCACAAAAAATATTTTGCGAGTAATTTAGAATGTATCATTTAGACATTTTAATTTTAAACGAGAGCTTTAAATTAAGAATGAGAATTATTAGTAATTAAAAGGTATTTTATTAATATTGATATAATTTTATTTAGTATTAATAATTAATTAACTAATTAAGTTTAATTAATTTACTAATTAACTTTAAGTAATTAACTAATTAACTTTAATTAATTAACTAATTAACTTTAATTAATTAACTAATTAACTTTAATTAATTAATAATTAATTATAGGATTAATTACTACACTTGAAAAAGAATTTAATTGATTCACATAACCTTCAAATACAGAAGTTATTGATTTAAATACCATATAATTTACTCCATTAAATAGTATTTGATTTAAGTAAATATTTAATTGATAATAGTCAATTAATGGGTTATTTGAATCAATTAAATTTTTTTTCAAGTTTATTTTAATAATTAATATAGTAAAATTTACTGTTAATAATTATTTATTTACTATATAAATGCAATGAAAATTAGTGTTAATTATTGACTAATTAAATTAAATTAAATTAAATTAATTAATTTAATTAATTTAATTTAATTTAATTAAAGTAGTTCTTAATTATTAAGTAATAGTAATTAATTAATTATTGATTAACTAAAATTACTATTAATGATAATATAATTTAGCATTGATTTATTTTAATTAATTCTAAATTATATTACAATCATAGTACTTCTAATTCTAATTAATAATTAATTAATTACTATTACTTAATAATTTCGAATTAATCTAAATTAATTAATTCTAATAATTAATCTAAATTAATTAATTCTAATAATAATTAATCTAAATTAATTAATGCTAATAATTAATCTAAATTAAATAATGCTAATAATTAATCTAAATTAAATAATGCTAATAATTAATTATAAATTATAAACTCTAATAATTAATTTTAAATTATTAAATAATAGTAATTAATTAATTATTGATTAGAATTACTATGATTGTAATATAATTTAGAATTAATTTATTTTCATTAATTATTCATTATTAAGTAATCGTGATTAATTAATTATTTATTAATTACTATGATTGTAATGTAGTTTAGCATTATTTTTTTTAAATTAGTTTTTAATTATTAAGTAATAGTAATTAATTAGTTATTAATTAATTACTATTACTTAATAATAATAAGTAATAATTAATAAGAAAGTAATAATTAGGTAATAGTAATTAATTAGTTATTAATTAAGTACTATTACTTAATAATAATAATAGGTAATAATTAATAATAAAGTAATAATTAGGTAATAGTAATTAATTAGTTATTAATTAATTACTATTACTTAATAATAATAAGTAATAATTAATAATAAAGTAATAATTAGGTAATAGTAATTAATTAGTTATTAATAAATAATTATTTTTCAACAATTAGGACTCAATTTAAATTGTCAAAATATTGATAATAAAATAATATATATTATAGATAGGAATGCATAAAATAATGAGAAGAATTTATCCATAAAATTTGTGAAATTTACTCACGATGCATCTCAATGGCAATGGAGGCAGATACCGGTTGGCTGATGTTATTATTGGATGCCTGACATGTAAACACAGCATGTAGATCCTGCCTGGAGAGTTTTGGGATGAGAAGTGTGTTTCGACGGAGATCAGGGAATTCGCCAGGACTGTCCTTAGAATCCAATAACACTTCACCCCGCCACCATCTCACTGTGGGAGGTGGTCGACCTGGAAATTTCGAACTCGTGTAAATAGGCCTGTAGGCTACTTGGAGAATGAGCGAGAGAGAGAGAGCGAGAGAGAGAGACGCCCAACGGTCACTTATAACATGTCGGATATACACTGTATCTGTCGGTTCTCGTTAATTTATAATTCATAATGGTGTTGTTGCGTGCGAATAATTCCCGTTAAGAGAAGCATATATAAACGTGATGGCAAAAACGGCTAATATCTAAGGTGACCTCATCATTATTTTATAAACATGGGACCATTTTTCTTTGGTACAGTAGAAAAAAACAAACATGGGGAAAATTAATTATTTTGCGAAATTTAATTTGGTTGGCAAACAAAAATCTCCATTTTCTTAGTGAATCTTGAGTAATATTCGTAATTTCGTACACTGATGAATTTTGATATATGTTTGATGAAAATTCGAGGGAATATTATCGGAGTAATTGGAATATTTTTCGGAATAATTGAAATATATTCGAAATATTACCAATATGATTGAAATATTACCAGAGTAATTGGAATATTACCGAAATAATTCAAATATATTCGGAATATTACCAATATAATTGAAATATTACCAGAGTAATTGAAATATTACCGAAATAATTGAAATATTACCGAAATAATTGAAATATATTCGGAATATTACCAATATAATTGAAATATTACCGAAATAATTGAAATCTATTTGGAATATTCCCAGAGTAATTGGCATATTACCGAAATAATTGAAATATTACCGAAATAATTGAAATATTACCGAAATAATTGAAATATATTCGGAATATTATCAATATAATTGAAATCTATTTGGAATATTACCAGAGTAATTGAAATATTACCGAAATAATTAAAAATCTATTTGGAATATTACCGAAATAATTGAAATCTATTTGGAATATTACCAGAGTAATTGGAATATTACCGAAATAATTAAAATATATTCGAAATATTACCAGAGTAATTAGAATATTACCGAAATAATTGAAATATATTCGGATTATTACCGAAGTAATTTGAATATTACCAGATTAATTGAAATATTACTCGCAATATTAGCAGAGTAATTGAAATTTTACTCGAAATATTACCAGAGTAATTGCACTGGAAAAAAAATTTAATTGATTCAAATAACCGATTAATTGACTATTATCAATTAAATATTTAATTGAATCAAATAATATTTTTTAGAGTCAATTAAATGGTATTCGCATCAAATACAGAAGTTATTGATTCAAATGCCAATTAATTGAATCTAATAAATATTATTTGATTGAATTAAATATTTAATTGATAATAGTCAATTAATCGGTTATTTCAATCAATTAAATTTTTTTTCAGTGTGGAACACTTCTGGAAATATTACCAGAGTAATTGGAATATTATTTGAAATATTACTGCCCTAATAGCAAATAATATTCCATTCACAAGCCTGGAATTTTATTCAAACATTAGGAATATTTTTCTCCAATATTTCATCCACATTTTAGAAATAAAAAAGTTTAAAATAAATTTTCAAATAACCTTTGGAATAATGTAGAAATATTCTATAAATTTATTCCAAGGGTATTCCATAAAAATATTTCAGGAATATTCCATTGGAATTGGGTAGAAATTGTATTTATTATTACTATTATTATTATTATTATTATTATTTTTATTGATTTTAATGTTTCTATTTATTATTACTTTTTAAAATTAGTTTTTAAATTTTGTGTATCAAAAATACTCGAGAAATATTTTGTGGAATTTTTTTAAGGAATACTAACTATGGAAATATTAAAAAATACTCTTGGGAAATTTTTTTCAAAAGAAAGTATTCTAAGAATATTATTAATAAATATTCTTTACTTTTCTTCAATATTCTAAAAGTATTTTTTGAAATATTCCAGTAGTATTCTTATAGTGTTTTTAAAAAAATATTTTAATATTATACATGTACAGAATTTATATTCCAAATTGACAAATATATATATTTTGGAGAAAAAAATTTGAAATATTCCAAAAGAAATACTCTCGAAATGTTTGTTGAAATATTCGAGGGAATATTTTGAAAATATTAATTGAAATATTTATTTGAAATTCAAATATTATTTGAAATATTATTTGAAATATTTTTTGAAATATTATTTGGAATGTTTTTTGAAATATTATTTGGAATATTTTTTAAAATATTATTTGAAATATTATTTGGAATGTTTTTTAAAATATTATTTGGAATATTTTTTGAAATATTTTTTGAAATATTTTTTTAAATATTGTTAGAGAAATTGGAACATTCCATTGGAATATCCCCAACATTATTCTAGAGGAATCATTCAAAGATCGGACATTAAATTAAATTTTAAAAAAAAGTAAGTGAAAATAATATAATAATTGGTAATAACAATTTTTGTTTTTTTACAATTTATATTCTTTCTATGTTGACAAATGGGGAAATTAATTTTGTTTTTTCTCTTGGTGTACGATAAATTCTTTAAAAGGGAAAAATGAATAATTTCTCCATTTTACTTGTGAAATATTATACGTTTTCAATGATGACTTCTGTTAATATGTCGTCACGATTTGCACCAGTTTCGCATCACCAAACGTTCAACTGATGATATGCTGTTAAAGATAAATTTATTATCGCTTTACTGCCACGACGTCATCTCCAGCACCCCGACCGGAAATTAAAATGTAATCCAATCTGAGAGACGTGCACGTGAAGTTAGGCTCAAAAGAGAGTGCCATCCACCTAATTATCATGTTACGTGTCATGATCCCATATGCATAAAGATTTCTCTCGATTTTTTCCTCTCTCCCTCTTTTTTTCTTCTCTCTCTCTCACATTTTTCCTTCTCTCTCTCTCTCTGCTCCTTTTTCTCTCTTTTTCTACTTAAGGGGTTAAATAGATTTTGGCATTAAAAAACTTTTCCATTAAAAATTAAATTTTATTCAATATATAACGAAAAATTTAAATTTTGAAAATAAAATTTTTCTATTGTTATACAATAAAGAAAAAAAGTATTAATAGAATTTGAATTTTCTCGGAATTTTCTCTATAATCATTTTCTTTTTTAATGAAAGGAAAATAGTGTTAATAAAAGAAATTTTAATATCAGAAAGTAATAATAATCATTTTTTTTAATGAAAGAAAAATAGTGTTAATAGAAAAAATTTTAATAGAGAATAATATAACGATTAACATTTAATTATTAATTAATTAACATTCCTGGATTATTTCATCATAACATTGGGAATATTTCGCGAAAATATTCCATCGACATTTTTAAGAATATTAATTCTTCTCATACAATATTTGTTTCTCTTTACAATATTTCTTTAAGAGAATTTAGAAATATTCCATAAAATATTGTCGGAATATTTCTTTAGAATAATGTATTAATATTTTTAAAAAATTGAATATTCCAGGAAAGTGTAAATTTTTTTTTTAAGTATTTTAAAAATATTTATAACAAATATAAAATAAAAAAATAAATAAACAAAAATAAAAAATATTTAAATATTTATTATGAAAAATATTAAAAATAAATTTTTAATTTTTTCTTTAAATATTTGAATATTTCTTTAAGATAATATCAACAGAAAAAAACGAATAAAATATATTACAAAGCTTTGGACTTTTGGAATTCAGAAAAATAATATTTCTTAGAAATAATTTAAAAAAAAATTTTTTTCTTATTATAAAACAGTAGAAGGAAAAAAATAGAAAAAAAATATCTTGAAAAAAGTGATATTAGTGATGGAAAAAAATAATATTCTAAAAAATAGTTTTAATTTTTAAAAATAGTCTTAAAAATAGTCTAAAAATATTCTAAAAAATAATATTAAAAATAGTCTTAAAAATAGTCTTAAAAATAGTCTTAAAAATAGTCTGAAAAATATTCTAAAAAATAATATTAAAAATAGTCTAAAAAATATTTTAAAAAACAGTATTAAAAATAGTCTAAAAAATATTCTAAAAAATAGACTTAAAAATAGTATAAAAAATATTCTAAAAAATAGTCTTAAAAACAGTCTAAAAAATATTCTAAAAAATATTCTATGATAAGATTGTAATGAGAAATAAAAAAAAGAAGAATTGATGATAAAAAAAGTTATTAAAAGAAGAAAATTATTGTTATATTCCAGCTACTCTTCTTTTCGATATTACAAAAGTGAAATAACGTGGAAAAATTGAATTCAAGACCAAACGACACATTTTATTGTTATTTATGAGTAGAAGAAGAAAAATAATAAAAAAAAACAATGAAAAATATATCTAAACGAAATGAAATTTAAAGTCTTCCACTTTTATGCTTCTTTCTCTTTGATGATGATGATAATAATAAAGAAGAAAAAAATGACAATAAAAAAAAATAAAAACTTACCACCGGAAACAAGACACTTGAGTTCCATATTTCCGCCTTCTTGATATGGTCCAGCGACAGTTGGCACTGTTTTTCCATATTCGTCTATGATGTTCGGTTTATGAGGTGGCACTGTAACAGGAAAAAATTAAAAAAAACCATTTTTAGTATATATGAAAAGAAAAGATAAGAAATTGCAAGAAAAACCAAAGAGAGAGTGGGAGAGAGAAAGAGAAAGTTTATCTCGTGAGTAATATCAAAGCTAAGGTTGTAAACAGTTATTAAACTCAAACCTAAGGGTAGACATAGTTTCCATAAAGGGGAAATCACATAGGCAAGCAAGTGCAAATGGAAACTTGAATGTAATTGTGCAAATGTTCACCAATATACATACAAATATATATATATATATATATATATATATATATATATATATATATATATATATATATATATATATATATATATATATGTATATATAATATATATATATATATGTAGAAGGGAAAGATTATTTCCCCAACAGAAATTAATTCACTTCTCTCAAGCGTAAGTTAATTCATATTTCGCAGATTTTAATTAATTGTACCACAAAACATAGATTTACTAAATAGCTTTTCCCTCTATTATGTAATTGTAAATATTATACTATTTTATATGTAATTAAGTGTCAAGGAAATATTTTTTTTTAATATTCCAGGATAGTATATTAAACAAAAAACCTTGGTAATGATTGCTGGAGTATTTAGAGTTTGATTATCGGGAATATTAATTTTCGCACGGAAAAAAAAGTACAACTGAAATGGAGAAATTTTTCGCTATAACAGCCAAACATTTCGTCAAAAACGAGCGAGCGATATTGGCATTATCGTTAGAATGGCGATATTGAATTTTACTCGAAAACAACCTATGACAGAACCAATTTTAATTGCGTAAAAAGTAAAATTAAATGCTCATTTTAATTTTTTCAATCGTATGTTTCAAATTACAAAAATTTTAAAGTATATTATTGAAATTAATACTATGTTTTAAAACTAAAAACTCAATGTTTATGCTGTCAGAAATTCCAATATGGCTGACGAATTGCACTCAACCAAAGCTCACTATCACTGAATTGGCTAAACTTTTGTCTAATGTAGTTAAGTTTAATTCACAACGTTGGTTATGTTGTTCTTTATTTTAATTATATTCCCAATATTGCTCGTTCGCGTCCTGAAATTTTTTTCCGTGCGGGTGCTAAAGAGATATTGGAATGTTAGAAATGCCAGAAGTATTTCGAAAGTTGGGTAAAATTACGAATTTAGGAAATACTGTGAATATTATGAATACTAGAAATACTCCAAATAGTAGAAATATTCCGAATACAAGAAATATTCCGATTACTAGAAATATTCCGAAAAGTAGAAATATTCCGAATACTAGAGATATTCCTAATACTAGAAATATTCCGAAGACTTAGAATATAACGAATTCAAGTAATATTGCGAATTAAAAAAAACCTGAGAGTATTTGAAATATTAAGAATACTAAAGACATTACGAATAAAACGATTGTTTGGAATATTAAAAATACTAGGATATTTAGAATGATGAAAATATTACAAATTACACGATTATAAGGAATATTGAAAATTCAAGGAATATTGAAAATAATAAGAATGTTACGAATTGGGAAAAATAAATGTTGGAAATATTAAAAATAATAGGATCATCGAGAAACATAAAATTACTAGGAATATTACGAATGCTATGAAAATTCCCAGTGCAAATATATTATAAATATTAAAAATAATACAAATATTAAGAATATTCCAAATAATAGGATTATTTGAAAAATTAAGACTACTGTGAATGATAGAAATATTACAAATACTAGGAATACTAGAAGTACTAAAATTATTACGAATAATGCAAATATTGGGAAAATAATGAGGATTGGAATATTAAAATTCCTAGAAATATTACAATTACGATTAATACGATTATTAGAAATATTAAAGTTACTAGGAATATTACGAACATGACGAACAATAGGGAAATTATGAATAATACGAATAATACGAATATTAGAAATATTATGAATATTAGAAATTTTACGAATAATACGACCATGTAGAATATTAGAATTTCTAGAAATATGAGAAATATTAGAAATATTATAAATACTAGGGATATTATGAATGCTGGAAATATTAAAAATACTACGATTTTTAAAAAACTAAAGATTTTAAAAACTAGGGATATTAAAAACATAAGGGATATTAAAAATATTCGGAATATTCCAAATTCTGGGAAAATTACAAATAATGCGATAATTAGGAATGTCAAAAGTATACTAGGAATTTTAGGAATACTAAAAAAAATTACGACTAGTACAAATGTTGTGAAAATAATAATAATTGGAATATTAAAATTCCTATAAACATTATATTTACGATTAATACGATTATTAGAAATATTAAAGTTACTAGGAATATTACGAACATGACGAACACTAGGAAAATTATGAATAATACGAATAATACGAATATTAGAAATATAATTACTAGAAATTTTACGAATAATACGATCATGAAGAATATTAGAATTTCTAGAAATATGAGAAATATGAGAAGTATTATAAATACTAGGGATATTATGAATGCTGGAAATATTAAAAATACTAGGATTATTAAAAATCTAAGGATTTTAAAAACTTGGGATATTAAAAACATAAGGGATATTAAAAATATTCGGAATATTCAAAATTCTGGGAAAATTACAAATAATGCGATAATTAGGAATGTCAAAAGTATACTAGGAATTTTAGGAATACTAAAAAAAATTACGACTAATACAAATGTTGGGAAAATAATAATAATTGGAATATTAAAATTCCTAGAAACATTACATTTACGAATAATACGATTACTAGGAATATTAAGAATATTATGAACACTAGGAAAATTAGGAACAATACGAATATTAGAAATATTATGAATACTAGAAATTTAACGAATATTACGATTATCGAGAATATTTGAATTTCCAGGACGATTTGAATATTATGAATACTAGAAATAATAAAAACACTAGGAATATTAAGAATACTGGGGATATTAAAAACACTAGGAATATTAAGATTACTAGGGATATTAAAAATACTCGGGATATTGAAAATACTAGGGATATTAAAAATACTAGGAATATTGAAAATACTAGGAATATTGAGAATACTAGGAATATTCCGAATTCTAGGAAAATAAAAAATAATACGAGAAATAGAAATGTTAAAAGTACTAGGAATATTACGAGTATTACAAATACTAAAAATATTGTAAAATTCAAGGAATATTATAATATACAACCAATTTTATAAAATAGAACCAATATTAAAAAAGTACAAGAAATATTGCGAATTTTACAAATACGGAATATTGAATAAACAGCAATTTTCGCGACACTTATTGAACGCTTGAGAGAAAAGAAAACTTTGTAGATTTGAGAATAAATGATTGTGGACATTTTTTTTCTTTTTTTTTTTTGTTTGAAAGTCAACATTGTAAAAGAGAAGCGTGACACTGATAATAAAGGTTGATAAGAAATTATATTATCGAGTCTATTATTAATGAAGAGAGATAATTAATGGAGTTCCCGGTTTTCTGGCTCATTAGTCTTTCTTTTGTCAATTAATTTCTTTCTTTTGTTTTTTTTTCTTTTCTCTCTCTTTTTTTTGTTTGGCATTTGAATTTTGCGAATATATAGCAGTGGTGGTTGTGGGCGTAGACGATCGCAGTAAGATAGGGGTGATGATGGAGCACGATTTTCAGACCCTCAACTCATCAACAAGCTCTTTGGTCTCAAAACGAGCAAAAACAGTTAATTGGCTCAATAAGGAGTTGGGTCAGAGAGAGTGAGAGAAAGAGAGAGAGAGAATGAACTCTCGATCTTGTCAGAAGCGGGCACGAAATTTTGTTCTTTTCGGAATACTTTATATTATACACTTATTTCAATAAAAAAAAAAAAAATGAAAAGCATTATATTCAGTGGACACACGAAGGTCTTGAATTCTTTTTTCTTTTTTTCTTGCAGAAAAAGGAAAAAGTTATGTGTTATTTTATTGTAGTTTTTATTGTAATGTTGTAATTTTGTACGTTTCATAAACAGATGAACTTTTTGGATACTTTTTTACAATTGTAAAAATTTTATTGGAATATTTTTTAGATACTTTTTTCTTTTTAATTTTAAACATTTTATTCAAATAGTTTAATTCCTTTTTCGTTTCAATTGTAAACATTTTATTGAAATTTTTTTAGATACTTTTTTATCAATTGTAAACATTTTATTGGAAATTTTTTAGATACTTTTTTATCAATTGTAAACATTTTATTCAAATAGTTTAATTCCTTTTTCGTTTCAATTGTAAACATTTTATTGGAATTTTTTTAGATACTTTTTTATCAATTGTAAACATTTTATTGGAATATTTTTTAGAATTTTTTTTCGTCTTAATTGTAAACATTTTATTGGAATTTTTTTTTTGGATCTTTTCTTCGTTTCAATTGTAAACATTTTATTGGAATATTATTTATATACTTTTTTATCAATTGTAAACATTTTATTGAAATATTTTTTAGTTCCTTTTTCGATTCAATTGTAAACATTTTATTGGAAATTTTTTAGATACTTCTTTTCAATTGTAAACATTTTATTGGAATATTTTTTAGAATTTTATTGAAATATTTTTTAATTCCTTTTTCGTTTCAATTGTAAACATTTTATTGGAATTTTTTTTTAGATACTTTTTTCCTCTCAATTGTAACCATTTTATTGGAATATTTTTTAGAATTTTTTTTCGTCTTAATTGTAAACATTTTATTGGAATTTTTTTTAGATCTTTTCTTCGTTTCAATTGTAAACATTTTATTGGAATATTATTTATATACTTTTTTCTTTTCAATTAGAAACATTTTGTTGGAATATTCCTACTTTATTTTAATTAAAATATTCCTACTATATTAGAATTAAAATATTTCTAGTATGATTTAATTAAAATATTCCAATGAGATATTTTAATATTCTATGGGAATATTTTCAATCCCTACAATATTCCAATCGAATATTTGAATATTCGAATATTTCCAACGTCTACAATTTTGCACTAGATTATTTCTATAGAATTTTTAATTACAATATTTTAATGGAACAATTTAAAATACTTCTTTGGAGTATTCCATAAGTTTCAAAGAAATATTCCAAGAATACAAATAAAATACTTTAGGAAATGTTAAAAAATACTTGAATAAAAATACTTATAAAAATACTTATAAAAATACTAGAATAAAAATACTTGAATAAAAATACTTGAATAAAAATACTTGAATAAAAATACTTGAATAAAAATACTTGAATAAAAATACTAAAATAAAAAATACTTGAATAAAATTTCTAAAATAGAATTTCTGAAACATTAAGAAATATTTTTTAATTTAAAAAACATTTAAACAATTCTTAAATATTCAGAGCTTGAAAAGAATTTTTTTTAGTAGAAAAATTCTAGGACTAGACTTTTTTTTAGTGAAAAAAATCTATAATTTAGTAAATAATTATATGAGGGAATATAATAACATCATGTAAGACGAAAAATTTTTGTTTGATGTAAACGAAAGATGAATTACGTGATGGAAGTAAATTGAGGAATTAAGGAATACTGTTATTTCTTTCTTTTTTTTGAAGAGTAAAATCTCTTGTACATATACGGGTGAAGAAAAAGAAGAAAAAAAAGAAGGAAAGAAAAAAAAACTCTAACGATGATAGATTTTACCTGTAATCACGTCAAAATAAAATTCAACTTAATCTAAGCTACAAGTTTTCCACACATATAGCAGTCCTTTTATGGCAATTGCATGGAGAGCTCTTTGGTAATGTTCGCATAATGCCTGATTTACATTTTATTCTCACTCCATTAAAGTGTAGAAGCTTGATGCCTTTCTCAAGCCGTCATTAAAAAAGAGTTGTGCACTTTTATAGTGATTGCATGCAAGGTGCACCGAAATATAAACGATGATTGGCAAACTCATAAATCAATGTCGCTCCTTGGATAAATTCTTACTTACAAAATAAATTTTTACTCTCTTTCTTTTATTTTCTCTCTCCCTCTTTTTCCCTTTCTTTTATTTTTTCTTCTTCTTTTTCTCTCCTTCTTTTATTTTTCTCTCTTTCTTTTATTTTCTCTCTCTGTCTTCTTTTCTCTCTTTTTCTCTTCCTTTTATTTTCTCTCTCCCTCTTTTTCCCTTTCTTTTATTTTCTCTCTCTCTCTTTTTCTTTCTTTTTCTCTTCCTTTTATTTTCTCTCTTTTTCTCTTTCTTTTATTTTCTCTCTCTCTCTCTCTCTCTCTCTCTCTCTCTCTCTCTCTCTCTCTTTTTCTCTCTTTTACTCTCTTTCTTTTATTTTTTCTCTCTTTTTTTATATTTATTTATTTTTTTTATATATTTATTTTCTCTCTTTTATTTTCTTTCTCTTTCTGCCTCTTTTCTTAATCTTTCTATTTTCTCTTTCACTCTCCCTTATTTTTTCTCTTTCATTCTCTCTCTGCTTTTTTTCTTTCTCTCTCTCTCTCCCTCCCTATGGTAAAAAAAAGTGGTACTTAATTTCAGTTTATGTGTAATTTAAAAAAAAAAATTTTACCACATATACACTTTTATATTAATTTTATTCTCATAAATGTTGAGGACTTGATTGTAGAATGTGTTTTTTGAGTGTGAGTGTGTTTTTTGAACGAAAAAGAAAATTACTCTCGTGCTCTTTGGGCGGTTTGGAATTCAAATGAGAATTTCCGGTTGTTGACATTAATCTTCGTTTCTTATGAATTTTATTAGATTTCACGTTTATTAGAAGAGAAGTAAAGGAAAAAATGGGCGATTATTAATTTTTGTTTATTATTCAATCTGTGATTTTTTTCAGATAAGATAAATATTTCCAGTGCTTCTTACTTATTAATTATTTATTTTGCTTTTAAAAAATATTTTCTATTTATTTCCTTTTTTTCTTCTTCGGGTATTAAAAAGCAAACTTTTTGGTGAATTGAAAAAATACTTCGGAATATTTAAAGAAATACAAAAATACGTCAAAATATTCAAAGAAATGGAAAAATTCATAAGTCACAATATTTAGAGAAATAACAAAATATTTAAAAAAAATAAAAAAAATATTCAAATAATTCGGTGGCAATTCATAATACAAAGTGAAAAATAACTAGTTTTTTGCTTTCGTAGATATAGAAAAAAAATTTTTTGTACTCAATATTTAATTTAAAAAAATATTGAAAGAAGTAGAAGAATAATTCAGAAAACTCAAAATTAAAAAACGTTTGAGAACTTTCGAAGAAGTAAAAAAATAATTCAGAATACTAGAAGAAGAAAAAATTCCTTGTTGTTTGGAATTCCAGTATAAAAAGATACAAGAAAAAAAATTTTTTTTTCTTATTTGTGTAAAAAAAATCCGGTGACAATTCATAATACAAAGTGAAAATGAACTAGTTTTTTTTCGTTATCGTAGATATAGAAAAAAAGGATTTTTTTTTGTACGGCAATAAAGGTAAAAATGCAGTTTGATAAACATTGATATTATCTACCTCGGTGTTTCAGAGAAATGAGAGTGTCGTCAATAGTCTAGGCCAATCGATAGTGTAGGGACGTTAAGCCCCCTTGATCCTAGATAATAATGTACACATTCGATTGCACTTTTATTCGCTCTGTTTGCTATTCTCATTCTGATCTCTCCCTCTCTTTCTCTCCCTTTCTCTCTCTCACTCACTCTTTCTCCCTTATTCTCCTTCCTAACAATTTTTTTTCCCGTTATATTAACGCCCTCAATAATTTCCATTTTCGATAGGAAAACACGTCGTACCATCGAGTTTAAGCTCATCGTCAATATTTTAGAACTCTTAATAATACACTTTTTACACTATCACTTTTCTCTCAACCCCCCCATACACTCTCCACTCTCATTTTAAATTCACACTTATTCAATTCTTTTCCACGTAAATTGAAACTGTTTCTCTTTATAGGTACTTTTGAATAAAATGTCCCTTTTTTTTTGAAAAAGTAACTTTTTTATTCATTGAATTTCGATAAAAATAAATTTCTAGGAAATTTTTTTTTACTTCTTTTTTTTTACTTCTTTTTTGTTTTGTTTGAAACTCGTTTTGTGTTGATTTCTTATAGTCATTTTGATTTTTATAGCCATTTTGATTTTTTATAGTCATTTTGAATTTTATAGCCATTTTGATTTTTTATAGTCATTTTGATTTTTTTTAGTTATTTTGATTTAAATTCAACTATTTTAAATTCCCTCTAAAAGGAAATTGAATAGTGTGAAATTAAAAAAAATTTCTGGATGAAAGAGTATTTTTTAATAGACAAATGTCTGGTATTAAAGATTTTTATTATTAAATGGTGTTGTTCTAGCCATAGTTTAAAATCAAGAAACAATTTTTATTAACAATTGTAAATAAAAAAAATTATAAAGTTCGTTGGGAAAATAATTTTTCATCTTCTGATGATTTTCGGCTGTGGTTATTTTTTATTAATTGTGAATTTAATTACTTTTTCCAACCCAGATATTAATAAGAATTTTTCTAACTATAGTTTCGGATAGAAAAATAATTTTTCTCAATTTTTATTTTCGAAAAATTTTTGTAAAAATAGTACTTTAGTAAATTATTAGTAGAAAAAAATTTAATTGATTTAAATAATCGATTAATTGACTATTATTATCAATTAAAAATTTACTTGAATCAAATAATATTTATTGGAGTCAAGTAAATTATATTTGAACTAATAATTTCAGTATTTTAAGCAAAATACCATTTAATTGACTCCAAAAGGTATTTTTCTGATTCAATTAAATATTTAATTGATAATAGTCGATTAATCAAATAGATAAATTTTTAACTAATTTTTTTTTCGAATCAAATAAATTTTTTTTCAGTGTAGAATCGAAAAAAAAGAATTAGTAAATTTTACTAATAAAAAATCATTTCTGTTAATTTATGACGAAAATTTATTAATTCAATAGCAAACAATTAGTCACTAATTCAATCGAAAAAATTATCGAAAATTAGTAAATTTTACTAATAAAAAATCAATTCTGTTAATTTATTACTAAAATTTATTAATTCAATAGCAAAAAATCGGTTACTAATTTAATCGAAAAAAGTATCGAAAATTAGTAAATTTTACTAATAAAAAATCAATTCTGTTAATTTATTACTAAAATTTATTAATTCAATAGCAAAAAATCAGTTACTAATTTAATCGAAAAAAATATCGAAAATTAGTAAATTTTACTAATAAAAAATCATTTCAATTAATTTATTACTAGTTTATTAATTCAATGGCATAAAATCCAAAACTAATTCAAATTTGTAAACATTTTTACCAATTTCCAATTTCAAGAGGAGTGATAACAATTTTTCTAATTAAATTAATTCAAAAACAGATAACTCACATTAAGTATCTACATTTTTCATCCCTCTTTCTCTTTTTTTTTTGTAAATTAATTAAAAGTTTTTATTAAAATTTCTGAAAAAGTTTTGCATAAAAAAAAGCAATGTGAGAGAAAGAAAATGAGAATAAAATAAAATAAGACAACATTTATAGACTTAAATTAATTTGAAGCACTAAAGTGATAAAAGTATTAAAAGCATGCGAAAGAAATGTTAATAATTTTAACCTCAACGCTTTCATGATTAAATTCTTTATTGTGCGTGAGAGGTAGTAGCTCATTTTCTAGAAAGAATTTACGATTAAAATTCGTGACACGCTTTTTTCCTTTTTTCTCCATCTCGGAATTTTTTTCACTTACTCTCTCTCTCTCTCATGAAACATTAAAATGAGAAACTACTTTTTTTTTTAAAAAGAATATTGCAAAAAAAAGAATATACACCTATATTATTTCTTCTTATGAAGATTATTATTATTTTTCAATCTGAAAAAGAAAATTTAGATGTAAATTTAGCGAAAAAGGAAAAAAAATTAAAAAATAAAAAAATTACAAAGAAAATCGAAAAAAAGGATTGAAAAAACACATTGTGACAGAATTAAAAGCCATTAAAGTGGATTTAAGTCACGAACAACTAACATTAGAGATCTCAAGTTTTGTCCTAAGCACTGAATTAGGGGGTATCACTTTAACTAAAGCTTTATAATCAAGATTGATAATTAACGATAATTACTTTATCAACCCTTTATATCACTCCTAGAGCTTTATTTATTGTCTTTTCGCTAAATTATTGTTCCGTTTTATTAATTGTTCTCCAAGGGAAAATTACAAGAAGAAAATTTATATTGTTAAAAAAAAGTGGGTGTTACTAGTGCGGAATTTTCATTCCTCGTTTAGAGGATAGACATTGAACATTTTTTTTTAATTAGGAAATTTTTGTTTAAATATTTATTTAAACAATAATTCTGACGAATGTTCAATTTTAGCTTTAGCAAAAAATTAATTATAAAATGGAGAATATTATTTATTATTTTCTACAAAAAAAGAAAACAAGAAAAAAGAGAGAAGAGCAAGAAATGTTTTCTAAAACAAGAAAAAAATTGTTTTGGAAAAATATTAACCATTAGGTTAAAAAAATAATTAAATAATAGTATATTGTGCATCAAGTACAGAAAGAAGCTGTTTTCCGACGAGTGCTAAGTTTGCTGCTCCGAGCGAAGCGAGGGCAGCAATTTGCACGAAGTCGGAAAATCTTCTTTCGTACGTGTTGCACACAGTACTTTGTGCAACACCTGTTTACCGAAAAAAGTTATTTTTATACATTTCTAATCAATAAATATAGTTTTATGTTGATTATAGTGTATATTATACTGTTTACAAAAAAGTGTGCAGGAAAGTATACTTTCCTGCACACTTTATCAAAAGTGTGCGGGAAAGTACACTTTCCTGCACACTTTTAAATGTGCAGAAATTTACCACTTTCTGCTGCATTTATGTCAAAGGAAAGTAGCTCTTTTCCAGCAGGGGTTGCACAAATAATATTTATTGATTAGAAATGTATAAAAATAACTTTTTTCGGTAAACAGGTGTTGCACAAAGTACTGTGTGCAACACGTACGAAAGAAGATTTTCCGACTTCGTGCAAATTGCTGCCCTCGCTTCGCTCGGAGCAGCAAACTTTGCACTCGTCGGAAAACAACTTCTTTCTGTACTTGATGCACAATATACTATTTTGTTATAAACAAAAAGTACTCGTATTGTTGAATTTTATTTTTCCAGGGATGGGGGAGAGGAGGGGAAAGCTAATAAATTTTCCATGTTGGGAATTTCGAATTTGACGTAAATGAAAAACATATTTCGTGGTTGTAAGAGGTTAAATTCCCCGAAAATTATTCTGCACTAGAGGTTAAAGTTTCTCTAGTCCCGGCCCCACTCGCGAAGAGAGAATTAATTGTCTGTAATGGGATCGTGCCAATTAGTTGGATGCGTGTAGAGGTGCACTTAGGAAGTTATTCCCTCGACCTTCTTCCGCGCTATTCCCGATAAGGCGTTAGGGTACAAGAAACACAAGTATCGAGTGAGAAACGAGGTACTTATACACTATCGTGCGTGCATCAACATTCAGGAAAGAGAGCAACCGGGCCTGTGTCGAGTTGTCAAACTATTCTCAAACTCGAGACAACATTTTTGGTGTTCTGCAATTTCAGTTCAGTTTCACTTTATTGGCACTTTATTTTCACTTTGGCACTTTATTTTCACTTTATTATCACTTTTTTACTTTATTGTCTGTTTATTCTCACTTTGGCACTTTATTTTCACTTTATTATTACTTTATTTTCACTTTGGCACTTTACTTTCACTTTATTTTCACTTCATCACTTTATTTTCACTTTGTCACTTTATTTTAACTTAGTCACTTTATTATTACTTTATTTTTACTTTGTCACTTTATTTTAACTTTATTTTCACTTTACTTTCACTTTACTTTTACCATACAATTTTCTGCAATTTTACTCCACTTGACTTCTACTTTACTTTCACTTTACTTTTAGTTTGACTTCAAATTCAATTCACTTCACTTCTCTTCCTGCTTTACTTGCACCTCACTATCACTTCCTTTCAACTTTACTTTCACTCCACTTTCACTTCAATTCGTTTTCATTTCACTTTACTTTACTTTTAGTTATATTTTCACTTCACTTAAATTCAAATCGTGGTGAAGTGAAAGTAAAGTTGAAAATAAAATGTAAATAAAGTGAAAGTGAAATGGAAAGGAAGTGATTTAAAGTGAAAAGAAAATTAAAATAAAGTGAAAGGAAAATAAAATCGTAGTGAATTAAATTAAAAATGAAATAAAAATAAAGTGAGAATAAAGTGGAATCGTAATGAATTAAAGTGAAAATGAAGTAAAAATAAAGTGAGAATAAAGTGGAAACGTAGTGAATTAAAGTGAAAATGAAATAAAAATAAAGTAGAAGTTAAATGAAAACGTAGTGAATTAAAGTGAAAATAAAGTGAAAATAAAGTGAAAGTGAAATGAAAACGTAGTGAATTAAAGTGAAAATGAAATAAAAATAAAGTAAGAGTAAAGTGAAATCGTAGTGAATTAAAGTGAAAATAAAATGAAAATAAAGTGAAAGTAAAGTGAAATGGAAACGAAAAAAAGTAAAGTGAAAATTAAATTTAAATAAAGTGAAAGTAAATTTAAATAAAAACGTAGTATCGTATAGTGAATAATAAATGAAAATAGAATGAATTAAAGTTAAAATTAAATGAAAATAATGCGAAAATAAATTGAAGTGAAAACGAAGTGAAGTAAAGTGAAAGTAAAATAAAAACGAAGTAAAGTAAAGTGAATATGAAATGAAAATAAATTGAATTAAAGTGAAATGAAAACGAAAAAAAATTGAGTGAAAATTAAATGTAAATAAAGTGAAAGTAAATTTAAATAAAAACAAAGTAACGTATTGTGAATATGAAATGAAAATAGAATGAATTAAAGTTAAAATTAAATGAAAATAATGCGAAAATAAATTGAAGTGAAAACGAAGTGAAGTAAAGTGAAAGTAAAATGAAAACGAAGTAAAGTAAAGTGAATATGAAATGAATATAAAGTGAATTAAAGTTAAAATTAAATAAAGATAATGCGAAAATAAATTTAAGTGAAAACGAAGTGAAGTAAAGTGAAAGTAAAATAAAAACGAAGTAAAGTGAATGTAAAATGCATACGAAGTGAAGTAAAGTGAAGGAAAGTGAACGTAAAGTGAAGTAAAGTGAAAGTAAAGTGAAGTAAAGTGAACATAAAGTGAAGTAAAGTGAAGTAAAGTGAACGTAAAGTGAAGTAAAGTGAAAGTAAAGTGAAGTTAAGTGAATGTGAAATGAAAACAAAGTGAGCAAAGTGAAATTGAAGTAAAAACGAATTTAAGCAAAGTGATAGCGAAATAAAATGTCTCAGCAATTAAGTTTTCAAATATTAAAAAACTCGACTCGAACATTCTAACATTAAATTTTATTTTATTACCCCGATTCTTTTTTCAATAAGAAATAATTTAATCCTCTACTCCTATCGCCACGACTACCACTTTTCTCCTCTCATTTCTCTACAGCACCCTTTTTTAAGAGAAAATTTCACTCAATTTCAATTAAAAAAAAAGAAAGAAAATGACACCTACTTGAAGAAAAAACGACGAATGAAAGAAACTAATCCTTACGATCGACACTTTCTTTTTTTTTCTCTCTCTCTCTCAAAAAAAAAAACTCAATGTAATAAAATACTGTGAGTGTCATTCAGAAAAGGGGGAAAAGCTTTAAAATAATTAGTCATTAATGAGCAAAAGAATTGGACCTTTCAGAAGAGAGATAGGGTCAACAAGAAAAGACTAGACTGTAAGCGGCCAAGTCTTAACGCAAAAAAAAAAGAGAAAAAATAAGGAAAAAAAAGGAAAAAAATTGTGGAAAGAGTGGGAGTCGGAAAGAGTGAAGGGGGCGGAGGTCTTCAGGGTAGTGAGAACCTTTCTACAGAATCTCAAGAGTAACGAGCTTTTTCTTCGAAAGCTTCTTAAGAGCACCGCCTTAGCACGGCTCGAAGATTTGACTCTAGTTCAAACGGCCAACGTGAAAGCGAAGGAGCCCAAGGGAAAAAGGGGATGCTAAAATATAAGTCGAAGAGAGTGAGCGAAGGAGGGAGAGAGAGAGAGAGAAAGAGAGAGAGAGCAAAAAAAGGGGGGAAAGGAACAGCGAGAAAAAAAGAAAATTTCTACTACTACTACTGCTACTATTACTGCTACTGTAAAAAAAAATACACGAGTCGTGCTTGACTTTTCATTGCGTCTTAACTTTTATTCTCCGTTTCACTTACGTTCGCTATATTTCTTTAAAGGAAGAAAAAAATGTTACATTATTACTGGTCTTTACAGTTCGTTTCCAATTTATTAAAATTGAAAATCAATAATTTTTTCCGACAAATTGATTCGTGGCTTTCGTATTATATTTTTATTATTGAAATTATTAACAGTATTTTATTATTATTAGTATTTTTATTATTATTCTTGTTATTATTATTATTAATGTAACTATTATTATTATTATTATTAATATAACTATTATTATTATTATTATTATTATTTTATTATTATTATTTTATTATTATTTATATTATTATTTTTATTATTATTTTTTTTTTTGTTACACGGAAAAAACATTTAACTGGGACAGCGTTAACTTTCGCTAAAATAGCGAAAGTATTTGTTGCAATAACTAAAAATTTCGTTAATGTAGTGAAATTTGTAGTTGTTCCAGGTAAATATTTTTTTTCGTGTATTATTTTTATTATTATTATTGTTTTTGTTATTATTATTATTGTTATTATTGTTATTATTATTATTATTATTATTATTATTATTATTATTTTTGTTATTATTATTTTTAATATTATTTTTGTTATTATTATTTTTAATATTATTTTTGTTATTATTATTTTTGTTATTATTTTTATTGTTATTATTATTAGAATTACCATAATAATTAAATTGCAAACTAATTTTTCCGCCCTCTGGTTTTAGTTTTTCCGACAAAGTATAGAGGCCGAAAATTTGTGAAACAATGTGAAATAAAATGGCGAGCAGCCGAGAACTTAAATGTGTGGAGTACTGTCTAAATATTGAAAGACAAGAGAGCATAGGAAAAAAGAGGGAATTGTTTGCGGCGTTGAATTTTAGAAAGACAGTAAAAGGGTCAGCTTGATTGATAAGGGTCTAACGGAAAAGAATGTGGAGAGGATGTTAAGGGATGAAAATTTCAAAGCAAGAGAGAGAGAGAGAGAGAGAGAGAGAGAAAGAGAAAAAAAAATATTCAGAATGGATAGAAGAATTCTTCCTTTTTCTACTTTTCTTCATTATTTTTATATAGAGAAGAGAAAAAAGAAATAAAACGAAGGGACAGTGGAATGCTAAAAATATGAATTATTTGCGTAATGTAAAAAAGAAGAGAGAAGAAAAGAGGGAGAAAAGGAAGAAAGGAGAAAGAAGAAATAATAGATGAAAGAAGAAGAAGAAGAAGAAGAGAGAGAGAAGAAGAAAGAAGAATTGAGACGAAAAAAAAGAAAGAAAAAATAGAAGAAAAAAGAATTTAGAGGAAAAAAGAAAGAAGAAAATAAAAAAAAGAAGAAGAAAGAAAAAAAAGAAGAAGAAAGATGAAAAAATATAGAAGAAGAAAAAATAATTTAGAAAGAAAAATAACGAAGAAAATATATTTAGAGGGAAAAAGAAAGAAGAAAAAAGGAAAAAAAAATTTAGAGGAAAAAAGAAAGAAGGAGAAAAAAAATGAAAAAAAATTTAGACGGTAAAAGAGAGAAGAAAAAATAGAAGAAGAAAGATGAAAAAATATAGAAAAAGAAAAAATAATTTAGAAGAAAAAAGAAGAAAAAAATTTAGAGGATAAAAGAAAAAAAGAAGAAGAAAAATCTAGAGGGTAAAAGAAAGAAGAAAAAATAGATGAAGAAAAAAGAATTTAGAGGGAAAAAGAAAGAAGAAAGATGAAAACATATAGAAGAAGAAAAAATAATTTAGAAAGAAAAATAACGAAGAAAATAAATTTAGAGAGAAAAAGAAAAAAAAATAGAGGAAAAAAGAAAGAAGGAATAAAAGAAGAAAAAAATTTAGAGGGTAAAAGAGAGAAGAAAAAAGAATTAATAGGAAAAAAGAAAGAAGAAATTAAAAAAAAGAAGAAGAAAGATGAAAAAATATAGAAGAAGAAAAAAGAATTTAGAAAGAAAAATAACGATGAAAATAAATTTAGAGGGAAAAAGAAAGAAGAAAAAAGAAAAAAAAATTAGAGGGAAAAAGAAAGAAGAAAAAAGAAAAAAAAAATTAGAGGAAAAAGAAAGAAGAAAAAAAGAAAAAGAAAATTTAGAGGGTAAAAGAAAGAATATTTGAAAGGGAAAAAGAAATAAGGAAGAATGAAAAAATATAGAAGAAGAAAGAAGATTTAAGAGGGAAAAAGAAGAAAAAAAATTTAGTGGGAAAAAGAAAGAAGAAAAAAGAAGAAGTAGAGGGAAAAAGAAAGATGATTTGAAAGAAATAAAGAAAGCAGAAAAAATAAAGTAGAAAAAAGAAGAATTGAGAGGAATGAAAAAAATGAAAAAATATAGAAGCAGAAAAAAAATTGACAAGTAAAAATAACATAGAAAAAAAATTTAGAGGGAAAAAGAAAGAAGAAAAAAGACAGAAAAAGAAAGAAGAAAAAATATAGAAAGAGAAAGAAGAATTAAGAAACAAAAATCACGAAGAAAGAAGAAAAAAAGGGAAAAAAAAGAAGATTTGGAAAGGATAAAGGAAGAAGAAAAAATATAGTAGAAAAAAGAAGAATTGAGGGGAAAGAAGAAAAAAGAATTGAGGAGGAAAAAACAAAGAAAGATGAAAAAAATTTGGAGGAAAAAAGAAAGAAGAAATGAAATTTAGAGTGAAAGAGAAAGAAGAAAAAAGTCAAAAGATGGAAGAAAAAAAATATGGAAGTAGAAAGAAGTTTTGAGAGGGAAAAAGAGAGAAGAAAGAAGAATTAAAAAAGAAAAATAACGAAGAAAGAAGAAAAAAGACCTAAGAAGTAAAAATGTAGAAGAAAAATGATTTTGAGATGGAAAAATAAAATAGTTAAAGAGAGAGAAAAGAAGAAAAAAAGAAAATAGTAAAAAGAAGAAAGAAGAGAAGAAAGTAGAAAATAAGAAGAAAGAAGAGAAGAAAGTAGAAAAAAAGAAGAAAGAAGAGAAGAAAATAGAAAAAAGAAGAAATGAGAGAAGAAATGAGTGAAGAAAAGAGAGAACAAAGAACAGAAGGAGAGACGAGGAGGGAAGTGAAGGTAGTGGCTGTTGAACTAGACCCCACAATTTTCGTTTACGGACAAGATAGAAGAGCACATAGTGTGTCTCTCTAAAAGCTGTGTGGAGTTAAGGTAGAAAAGCAGGGGCGGGCATGCCACGTAATACATGTGGGTGGCAAGTGAAGACTATATATAGCGCATTGCGCCACGCGGAGTCGTTTAATGAGCCGGAAAAGTGGCACAGCTCCACCCGCTCTACAGGAAGCAAGACATTAATGGTGCTGAAGTTTGAGATCTGGAAAAGCGTTCGCTTATTTCCCGCAAGGGAACATGCAAACTTTTCACAGCAAACATCATCCCTTCAACTTCATCATTTCACCATTTACATTTGCATATACTCTATATATACACACGCCACATTTATTTTCTATTTAGTTTATGAAAATTGAAATACCCTTATTATTATTATACACGGAAATTAGTAAATTAATATTTTTGGAATTTTTCTACTTTGTTAATTAAATAAAGTGCTTCTACTACTGCGTGTTGTTATGAAAAGTGCTGCTAATACTGCGTGCGAAAAAAAGGCGCTACACTGAAAAAAAAATTTATTTGAATCAAATAAATATTTACTTGAAGCAAATAAATATTTACTTGAATCAAATAATTTTTATTTGAATCAAATAAATTTTATTTCAATCAAATAAATTGTATTTCAATCAAATATTTCAGTATTTGAAGCAAATACTATATTTAATTGATTGAAATAAATATTTATTTGACTATACAGTCAAAAAATAAATAAAAATTTGTATTTAAAAAAAATAGAATTTATTTGAATCAAATATTTCTGTACTTGAAGCGAATAAATTCTATTTGAATAAAATATTTTAGTATTTGAGGCAAATATTATTTAATTGATTCAAATAAATATTATTTAATTCAAGTAAATATTTATTTGATTATAGACAAATAATCGGTTATTTGAATCAAATAAATTTTTTTTTTTAGTGTAGTAATACTGCGTATTATTAAGACAGTGCTGCTAATACTGCGCATGGAAAATAAAAAGTGCTACTAATACTGCGGGTTATTAATAAAAATTGCTACTAATACTGCGTAATACTAATCGATTGAAAGAAAAAAATCTCTTCTTTTTTAAATACCAAATTCGACATCTTTTTTAAAATAGACTTTGAGAAAAAAAATTGTAAAAGTATTTCTTTTTTTGAAGCAAATATTTACTCACCTATAATTACAAGTTGAATTCGGGAATTTCTCGTGGGACTCTTGGTGAAATCTACCCTACATCTGTATTCGCCCTCGTCCTTGTCGTCGATATGATTAATATTCAAAGTCGCTGGTTCGGTTGCAGTTCGAAAGAACGCACGATCCTTGAGATATTCCTCCTTCCAATGGGGACTTTTCTTCTCCGTATGCTTCCCCCTCATGTCAAAACTGAAATGTTAAAACAGAAAATTTATCGTTTTTTGATTTTCGATCTGTAAATAATTACATGGTAAATTTATTTACATACAGTCTATTTAATATAATTTATTATTTTTATTTTTAATCAATTTATTAATTTAGTGAATATAATTGTATAATTAATTTTAAAAAATGTGTTAATTAATTGTATATAAATAAATTAATTATAAATTATAAATTAATTAATTATAATTAATTATTAATTGTAAATTAATTAATTAGAATTAATTATTAATTGAAAATTAATTAATTATAATTAATTATTAATTGTAAATTAATTAATTATTAATTGTAAATTAATTAATTATTAATTATAAATTAATTAATTATATATTAATTAATTAAATTACATAGTTTTTTAATACACGGAAAAAAATCTTCACCTGGAACAACTACAAAATTCACTATATTAGCGAAATTTTTAGTTACTGTAACGAACACTTTCGCTATTTCAACGAATAATTTCGCTATTTTAGCGAAAGTTATCGCTGTTCCACTTGAAGGATTTTTTTCGTGTACTCTAATTCGATTGTTAATTAAAAAAAAATCTTTTAATGGCCAGAAAAATTTTCCCTGTTTTGCTACAGTTTACTGACATTTCTTTTTTTTTGCAATAATTAATATCAGACAATTTTGTTGGTAATTTTTCAAAAAATGTTGATTAAGAAAACCCGTAATTAGTATTTAATTTAGTATCTATTGTTATGAATTCGATTTTTTTTTGTTTTCGAAAGAAAAAATATTTTTTATTCAGTTATAAATATAAGTGAATAAAAAAAAATATAACAAACATTGACAATATTTATTTGAGTATGTAGAGAATGTATGACGTACATGCTCTCTAAGCCTTTCGAGTTTTCTACTCTTTTCGAATTTTTAGTAATCTCTCGTATTGTTCTCCATGTACAATGGCGAATAAACGACGTGAAAGGACCCTTAAGATTCCCTTCGGATTCCCTCTCTCTCTCTCTTTTGCTTTGGGAACGAACGTATATTGTAATTTCCGTTTCATACGATTCCACTGGGAGACTTGAAGCTCAAGGTCTTGAATATTGTTTGAAATTGTAAACGTAGGGGGGAGACTCGCCCAAAAGTCGCTGAGAGAAAGATTATTAGACCGCGATAACGCAAAGGGAAATATTGCGTATAATATCAAAACTCAATTTTAGAAATTCCATTTCCAGAAAATTGTTGGAGTTATCTGGGCATTATTTGTGTAGCTAAAAATGCGGTATGAAATTAATCCCTTGGATTTTTTTATCGAATTTTTAGATTAGCAAATATTTGTTTGAATAAAAATGCTAAAAATAAAAATAAGAAAAAATAAAAAAAAATAAAAATATAATAAAAAAAAATATATATATATAATAATAAAAATATTCCCTTAGAATAAAAAACATATTCCCTTAGAATAGTTATAAATATTTCATCAGAATAATAAAAATATTCCCTATGAATAGTTGTAAATATTCCACCAGAATAATAAAAAAATATTCCACTAAAATAATAAAAATATTCCACCAGAATAATAAAAATATTCCACCAGAATAATAAAAATATTCCCTTAGAATAGTTATAAATATTCCATTGAAAACACTTTTGAATATTCCACAAAAATAATACGAAATATTCCACTAAAAATACTTTAATTTTAATAAAAATATTCCCTTAGAATAGTTATTATATATTCTACTGAAAACACTTTTGAATATTTCACAAAAATAATACAAAATATTCCACTGAAAATACTTTTAAATATTTCACTGAAAATACTATTAAATTATCCACTGAAAATACTTTAATTAAAATATTTTAATTTTCATAAAAATATTCCCTTAGAATAGTTATAAATATTCCACTGAAATAGTTCCAAATATTCCACGAAAAAACTTTGAAACATTCTACTGCAATATTTTTGGATATTTTGTTTTTAACATCTAAAAAAAGACGAGTAAACAATTAGAATGTCTATTTTTACGATAGACAATGAATAATTGTTGCTAATGATAAAACAATATTTGGCTAAATATTTATAGTTTCTTTTGGGGAAAAAGACACTAATTGAGGAAGTAGGATTTCCTCAATAATTATATTTCGACGAATGCGACACTATCATTAACACTATTGTTTGATAATAATAAATGCTCGATATTTGTAGAAACATAATACTGAAATAACATGAATTTCGTTAAAAAATACTTCCAAAAGAAAAAATAGAAATTATGAATAATGAGCTAATTTCATTCTCAGTGTATTTTTGGACAAACTGTCGTAATGGAAATTTCTTCATTATATTTTATGTCATCATTAATATAGTGAAATTATTAGAAAAATATTTTGAAAATAATAATTATTATAACAATCGAAAGCTGTGACGGAAAAATAAGAATTACTGTAAGAAAATAAATAATTAAAAATAGATACAAAAAATGTCGCATGTATAAAAAAAATCATTGTTTTTTAAAGGAACATTTTTTGTATAGAAATGAAAAATAATAATTTGATGATTAATTAATAATAATAAAAAAAAAATAATAATAATAATAATTACTAATAATAAATATGAAAAAAATAATAAAAAAAATTAATTAAATTAATAAAAAAAAATTCTTAAAATTGAAATAAAATGTTCTATTCTTTAAGACTGTCTAAGACATAGTCCCTACTAAAAGTCAGATGATTTTTCGATGAAAAAAATATCAAAAATTGGAAGAAACAAATTTTTTAAAATTTTTTCAAATGGCAGCTGAGTGGCTGATAGTGTCAAAAAATTTAAAAAAATGAAATAAAATGTTCTATTCTTTAAGAATGTCTGAAACTCAGTCCTTACTAAATGTCAGATAATTTTCCGATTAAAAAAATATTAAAAATTGGAAGAAACAAATTTTAATAATAAATAATAATAATAATAATATTAATAATAATAATAATATTAAATAATTAATAATAATAATAATAAATAATAATAATAACAAATAATAATAATAATAAATAATAATAATAACAAATAATAATAATAAATAATAATAATAATTGTCGTCCACTGTGTATTTTTTCAAGAAAAACAAACGACACAAAGTATTTCATTGTCTTGACGAAATAATAAATAAATAAATAAACAAATAAAGATAAATAAGAAGCATTTTTTTCCTTCTTATAAAATCAATGACCTTTTTCGAGAGAATGTTGTAGTTTATGGCATGAGATTTACTCGGTAAATCTCAGTAATAAAACTGAACTAAAACACACAGTATTTTCTCTCAGTTCACAATATAGAGCCCCTATTTCGAGAACTTCCTGTAGCAGGATAATGCCACCTATTTTCCTTTATATGTTTTTCTTACAAGTCCTTTTTTTCTTCTTCTACTTCTTCCTCCCCGTCTTCATTTCGAGCCTTATCTTTTTAAAAAATAAAACAAAAAAAGCGCGACTGATTTTACAGTTTTGATAGGAGGAATGTTAATTCACAATTTGGGTAATTTTACCTTTTGAGATTTAATATTTACTTTTTAAATTTAAATTATTAAAAAAAATTTATTATTTTGGGTCAGTGTCTGACTTTTTGCTTTTCAATTGGTAAATTTTACATTTAAGTAGTAATTTGGACTAATTTTTTTGATTTTTAAGAATTAAATTTTACTTATAAAAAATTATTACTATTTTCTGGCTTTTCGATTAGTAAATTTTACTAATAACTACTTTTTTTCATCCATTGATAAATTTTACCAAATGTTTTTTTGAAATAGTAATTTCCACAAATTTAATGCTATTAAATTTAATTAATTGATTTAAAATTTTTAATTTCATGCTTCTTAGTGAATTTTTCTAACATACAGTAATTTTAAGTAGTTTTTAATATTACAATTAATAAATTTGACAAATAAATATTAATTCCTACTTATTTTTCTTCCCTCAGAGAAATTTACCCACAAATAGTAATTTATTCTAATTTTTTTCTTTTCAATTAATAAATTTTACTGACAAATAGTAGTTATTTTTTAATTCGTTAAAGTTTACTAATATTTTACTACTTTTTAGTCAAATTTACAAATTTTAACACGATTTTATATATAAATTTATATTCGTAGCAAATGCGCCAATTTCTATTAGTTAATTAATTAATTTATTTTTATTTATTTATTTTTATTTATTTTTATTTATTTTTATTTATTTATTTTTTATTTTTATTTATTTTTATTTATTTATTTTTATTTATTTTTATTTATTTATTTTTATTTATTTTTATTTATTTAATTATTTATTACTAGAGTTTAGTAATTTAGAAGCGAAAAATCAATTAGTGCAAATATTTCCCAATTAAAATTTAGAGAGTTTATAAAATTATTTAAATACTTGTTTATTCGAGTTTAAAATTAAAAAAAATTTTTTTTGGGTTAAAAATAAAATTAGAATGTCGAAAATCGTTTTGCATTTGCAGATATTCACAGATATTCACAGTGTGTATTTTAGATGAAATAATTATATATCTAGAGTGTGATAATGATAAGGAATAAGAGAGAGAGGAAGGTGGAGGGTGGAAGAAGGGGTAAATTTAACATATTCTTGTGTGTGAGTGTGTATGTCGTCAGGATAATAGTTTCATGAAACGCGCAACGTCGAGTTGTGCCGAAGCATTTCGAGACTTGGACATAGATATGCGCCCGTTTGAGGCAGCGAGTGGGTGTCCTGCATAGTTCGCTACCTCGACAGAATTCCGAGATTATAGTCGAGAAGGCTGGGCACATATATGTTAACCATATTGCCCCCGACTCCTTATACCCTACATGTCGTGGATTTTAAACATTCTATAATCCCCTCATGTTGTATATTTTCATTTTTACTCTCGGAATTTTGCATTGTTCGCAGGAAAAAAAAAGAAAATTTTTCCTTCATACAATGCAGAAAGATAATTATTTATATGTATTATAGAGAAATATTTTTTTTCAGAAAATAGAATAAATATGATTTGAAAAAGATTTAGAAATGTTTTAAAAAGTTTTACACTGTAAAAAAAATTATTTGATTCAAATAACCGATTATTTGATTATTATCAAATAAATATTTACTTAAATCAAATAAACTGTATTTGATTCAAATAAACTGTATCTGAATCAAATATTTCAGTATTTGAAGTAAATATTATTTAATTGATTCAAATAAAAATTATTTGATTTAAATATAATTTATTTGATAATAATGAAATAATCGGTTTTTTTAATCAAATAATTTTGTTTTCCAGTGTAGAAATGCTTTAAACCTTTTTACGTTTTTTACATTTTTTAGTATCGTTTTAAAAAAGGTTTAGAAATGTTTTTTAAAAATTTTAGTAACGTTTTAAAATGTTTCAGAAATATTTTAAACGTTTTTTTAGTAACGTTTTAAAAAGGGTTTAGAAATGTTTCTTAAAAAATTTTAGTAACATTTTTTAAAATTGTTTTAGAAATGTTTTAAACTTTTTTAGTAAAGTTTTAAGAAAGTTTTAAAAATGTTTTTAAAAAAATTTTAGTAACGTTTTAAAAATGTTTTAGAAATGTCTTAAACTTTTCTCTAGTAACGTTTTAAAATATAGTTTTAGAAATGTTTTTTAAAAAATTTTTAGTAACGTTTTAAAAATATTTTTTTGCAATGTTTTAATATTTAACTAATTAATATTGATGATTTAATATTAAATCATAAAGTAAACTAATAAATGTTTTAGAAATGTTTTAGAAAATAAAATAAAATTCGACTTTTCGAAAATTTGAGAAAGAAAAATTATTAACATTTGAAACTTTTTTTTGCGGCGCAAAGAACAAAAAAAAAATAAATAAGTGGATTTATGGTCCGAATGACTTTTGGACTTTCATGTGAATATAGTTTAAACTTTCGCTTAATTAATTAGATTAAGTCAATTTCACACTGGCATTTAGCCAAGTAATTAGCATCAATGAAGTGGAGGCAGACCTTGTCTATGCTTTAGAGTTTAAAACATAAATTACTTTCGAGTTCATAAAAGATCTGCTATATATTGTTATTTCAAAATTTATAGTCTTTTAATTATTTTTAAAAACCTTTTAAATTATGGATGACATAAATTTTTGACGCCACAAAATTTGTCCGCGCATTAAAAAACGATTTTTTGGAAAAGAAAATACAATTTTTTTACACGCGCAAAATTTAACTGATAAAACTAACAAAACTTTCGAAAAGAAACTCATAGTAAATCTGTACTATTTATTATTTATTCTAACTGAAATTATTTAAATCCGAAAAAAAATTTTTCCTCCCTTATTATTTTGTTAATAATTAAAAATCTATTTCTGTTATTTTTCAATGGAAAACCATTCTTGCGATTGTAACCATTTGACAGACAGTGTAGAAATACATTTGAATGGATTGATTTACAAAATTGATGGGATATTTTTTAATTAATGAAAACATGAAACAAAGTAGACTTTCAAAAATTCAGAATTGAATGAAATAAAATAAAATAATAAAAGAAATTAAAACAAATAGGATAAAAAGAATGAAAAAACCAAAATAAAATTTTTATATTTATTGAAAATTGCGAAGCGCAAAAATGTTGAAAAAAATGAAAGAAATAAAATGAAAAAGAATGCAAAAAGTATAAAATATAAATTTTTATGTTTATTGGAAACTGAAATGCAACAAACTATGAAAGAAAATAAAAAAAGAGTAAAAGGCAGCAAATAGAATGAGAAAGAATAGTGCAAGAGGCGTGAATTCTGAGAAATGGAATAGAAGACAGGAGTGGGGGCAATGAGTGCGACAGAGAAATCCGTAAAGATCTCTCTCGCTCTCATTATCCCCTCTCCGACGCCAAAAGTTCAAGGACGCGGGATTCCGAGAAGCGGAGCGTGAGCGTCGGAGTGGGGACAATGGGAGCGAGTGAGAAACCTCGTAGCGTCTCTCTCGCTCCCATTATCCCCACTCTGCTTCCTATAATCTGTTTCGCAGAATTCGTGCCTTTTAAAGCAGTTTTAAAACTTTTCCACTATTTAAAACGATGTAAAACTTTTTTAACTATTAAATTACGATACTCTGGTTGAATACTAGAGAAGTTAAATAGAAAAAGTTAAGTAATTAATGAATTAATAATAATTAATAATATTTAATAATTAATTAATAATATAAATACTTTTCTTACATTGAAAATGTAAGAAGTAAAAAATTACTTTTTTCGCTTTATTAGCAATTTATATTTTTAATAAAGGGGAAACAAATTTTTTTTTACTTTATTTGTGAATAGTTTTGATTGTATTCGGAACATTACACACAGAAATTACAGATAGAAACGATAAAATCGGTGAACTATTCGCAGCGAAGAGATGAAACTTCAAGTTCTATTAACTTCTAACCAATTGATGGGATGCGGCAAGCGGAAATACTAAGCGGTCATTGTTTCGGTCACATATGGGTGACATGTGCGCCGATTTTAGTCAAATCTACTCGCTCGTAATACACGCCCGAATATAGTCACATATACAGCGGCGTAACGCCGTTTATAGTACATATAACATTTTGAGGGGGAAGCAGGATTTCGGATCTATTCCTCTTCCTGGCTCCGGTTGAGCATATGCGAGAAGCGAGGCGGAGGTTTCGCGGTATTTCCGACAAATTCGATGTTGCACGATGTTTCGGCAGTATACGAGGGATTCGAAATGGTTCTCTCTCCTCTCTCTCTATGTGTGTCTATGTATATACGTATATGGATCGGTGAGTACTGTTCGTAAAACGGGTTTCGCGTGTAGACATGCTCGGACACGATATAGGGAATATGTAATCCGAGAGGGATCAACAGAGAGAGGAGAGAAATGGATGGATGCGTTATTTCGTGATTTATCTTTGACTTGATTATTTGACGGGTATACGACAACAATGTCAAGCTTCTCCTGTGTCTCTTCCAATGTGATAGGCGACACATTAAATATCTGTCAATACGAAACAATATTTTCGTTGGAGGAATTTTGAAGATTTCGATTTTATTGGATTCGTTTTCCGAATTGGTGGCATTTTTTTCGTTGATTCTTTTTAATTTAGAAAAAAAGGAATAAATAATCGAAGAATATTCAGGAATTAGTCCTGCTTTGTTTACTTAAATATTCAAGGAAGAAAGAAAGTACGGCATTAGGTTTATTTTCTTTAGTTAAATGTTCTTTTGTCCCGAATAGTGTCGAATGGTTTCAACTAGTGTCGAATTCCGCCGAAAGCTTCCGAATAGTACCGAATGCCTTCGAAAGTTTCCGAATGCTTCCGAATACTATCGAATGCCTTCGAAAGTTTCCGAATGCTTCCGAATACTACCGAACGCCTTCGAAAGTTTCCGAATGCTTCCGAATATCTACGAAGATTAAAACAAAACCTTGAATTTTTTCTATTTCAGACACTAATTTCTTTTTAAATAACTTATTTTTTAAAGAACTATTATAAAATTATGACTTATAAATTATGTAATGAATAATTTTTACAATTTTCGTAAATACAAGATTGATAAAAGAATTTTAATTAAAAATACTAAAAAAATGTAATGTTAGAAAAGTTACAATTAATTACAGTAATTCGATTATTTTCAAAAGTAATAACATTTTTGCAGAAATTTAATTAAATTCAAAAATTAAAAAAATTCTGGTCATTTCAATTATATCTTTTAAAATAAAAAAATTCTTCTTCAAAATTCAATTATGTTGAAAATTTCTTTTTAAATTCTCGTCAAAAATTTCAATTATCTTTAAAAATAATACAATTCTTCTTCGAAATTTAATTATTTTTCAAAACTTTAATAAAATTCTTGGAAAAATTTTACAGAAATTCAATAATTTTCAAAATTTTTGATGAATTTTATCTAAATAAACCAATTATTTTTAAAAGTAATAAAATTTTTACATGAATTCAATTATTTAGTTTAAAAAATTTCAAATATTTAAACAAACTTTTTTACATTCCCGTCAAAATTTCAATTATTGTTATAAATAATACAATTCTTCTTCAAAATTAAAATATATTTATAAACTTAAAGAAAATTCTTGTTAAAATTTCATAGAAATTGAATAATTTATGAAATTTTTAATAAATTTCTTTGAAATAATTCAATTATTGTCATAAATAATAAAATTTTCACAGGAATTCAATTATTTAATTTTAAAAATTTCAAATATTTGAAAAAATTTTTTTAAATTTCACAGAAATTTAATAATTTATGAAATTTTTAATAAATTTCTTTGAAATAATTCAATTATTTTCATAAATAATAAAATTTTCACAGGAATTTAATTATTTAATTTTAAAAATTTCAAATATTTAAACAAATTTTTTTAAATTCCCGTCAAAATTTCAATTATTGTTATAAATAATACAATTCTTCTTCAAAATTAAAATATATTTAAAAACTTGAAGAAAATTCTTGTTAAAATTTCACAGAAATTCAATAATTTATGAAATTTTTAATAAATTTCTTTAAAATAATTCAATTATTTAATATACACAATTTTATAAAATTTTTCGAAAAATATCAATTATTATTGAATAAAAATTTTACAAGAATTCAATTATTTACAAGTATTTTATAAATTTATTTGCAATTATTCAATTACTTTTAGGAATAATAAAATTATTTTTTGAAATTCAATTATTTTCATAAATAATAAAAGTAATTATCGAATTTGTATTAATTTTAATATTTTATTCAAAAACCTCGAAAAATGGAATTATTCTTAAAAGTTGTATTAAAAGTAGTCAAAAGAATTTAATTATTTAAAAATTTAGAAATAAAATTTATTATGAGAATTCAATTTTAAGAAACATGTAATTATTCAAAAAATTGTTTACTGTTTTATTTAAATAATTGAAATCTAGTAGAATTTGCTAATAAAATTAGATTTAAAAATGGATTTCAGTTAAAATTTAAGATAATAATTGAATATTAAAACCATTAGAGCATGAATTTTTAAAAATAATTGAGTTTTGAAAATGTTTCAAAATAAAATTTTTAAAAATCTGAATGTTTTATATTTTTAACTAACAATTCGGCAGAATTAATTTTATTAAGAAACTATGGTTGCAGATTTTTTCAAAAATTGTTTCAAGTTTTTTTTCTAATATATATTTAATTGAAGAATTTACGTTTAACTAAAATTTTTATACAATTGAATTATAAAGAAATAAATTTGAAAATTCTAAAACAAATATTTCAATTATTTTTACAAATTTTATTAAAACTCTTGTCAAAATTGCAGTTATTTTAAAAAATTTGTTTTTATTTTAAAAAAAGTCTATTTTAATAATATTTTTCAAAAGGATTGAATTATTAATAAGAAAATTAATAAAATTTTATGCAAAACTTCAATTATTTTCGTAAATAATAAAATTCTTTTTAGGAAATAAACTATTTTCGTAAATAATTGAAATTATTTTTAGGAATTCAATTATTTTCAGAAATAATAAAACTCATCGCAGAATTTCAATTATTTTTAATAGAATTGTATTCGAATTCCTCGAAAAATGTAATTTAAAAATTTTATTAAAATTTGTCAAAAGAATTGAATTGTTCAAAAATTTTGTTGATAAAATTCTTTATGAGAATTTAATTCTAACAAACATTCAATTGGTCAATAAATTATTTATTTTTCAATTTAAATAATTGAATTTTTTTTAAAGAAAATTTACTACTTTTAAAAATAATTGAATTGCGAAGACTTGCGAAGGACTTTATTAGGATTTTTGTAAGAAATTAAATTTTTGTTGAAAAATTTCAGGGTTATTTAAATTGTAACAAAACATGAAGTTGGCTTCTTTATGTTTTGTAATAATATTTTTATAAATTGTTGAGTTTCAAAAAGGGTTTGAATTTGAATGTTCTGAAGAATTTTAATTTCTCTGGAAAAGTAATAATTAAATACTTATTTAAAAATGTGACGCGCTCCAAAAAAAGGTACCTAAGAAGCAAATGAATTATAGGTTAGGGTCGTGTTAGATTTATCTTGATTAAAAGTTTATTTTTAATTATTTGAATTTAAAACCAATTTTTATTGAATATTTTGGATATAATGAAGACTTGAAGATCAATAATTTTTAATTAATAATTGATTTTCTTTCTGTATTTTTACTTGAAAAATTAAAAACATAACCTCAAATTTTTTGCTTCTTAGGTACCTTTCCTTGGAGCGTGACACAAATTTAGTTATTGATGTTTTTGAATAATTTTACGATTAATGAAATTGATAAATTTTAATAGAACATTGTTTTGAGTTTGTAATAATTTTTAGAGTGAATCAGATTTTTTTTTATGCTCAGGGAAAAAGTGAGAATTTTGTCTTGGAAATCAGGGAAAAATAAAAATTAAATTTTTGTGGCAACCCTGAATGAACTCACGGTAAATCGTTAGGTATTAAAGTAACACCAAAATGGATTAAAATAACACTAAATTGGATTATTTAAATCCTTTTTGGTGTTATAAAATAACACTAAATTGGATTATTTTAATCCTTTTTGGTGTTATAAAATAACACTAAATTGGATTATTTTAATCTTTTTTGGTGTTATTTTAATACCTAACGATTTACCGTGCTAAAGTTAGACAGAAAAATAAAAAAGAAAGAAGAAATAAATAAATAAAAATTTGAAGAAGAATGGTAGAGAAATAGAGAAACTAAATAGACCAAAAAAAAAAATGAAAGGAGCAGAATGCGGCAGAGATGAAGCAACAATCAGTTCTCAGTCATCACTAGATAAGAAACACCTCTTGAATATATAATAAATTAGCTTTATTAGCTTTACACTGGATTATACGAGAAATTAAGCGACCTTTAGAGATAGTGTTGCCCTCCATGCATGAAGAATAGACAATCTCGAGTGTATAACTGAATGTAATCCATTTGTATGCTATCGGACTCTACATTGAACCACGAAAGCACAACGATTCAGAAACGCGGTGGATATGTCTGGATTAATGTCCGAATGCCCAAGTTAATTAGCGCTTTGGCTTAGCTCGAAATAACCGGGCACGTGCCAAGCCAGGGACTCGTTTGCCTTCGTACGTGATCACGAAACAACTCCCCCTCACACACATACACACAAACTTCAATATTGAAGCTCATTGGTTACAAAACAAGGAAGGGGAGAATATTGGAATGAATGTGTATTGTTCACGCAGTTTGTGTGTGACACACGGGGGTTTTGGGAAACCATGTACTTTGAACGCATGTAATGACACGCTTTGCGCTCGCATTTACTTACATTTATGCACTTAAAGCCCGGATCTTTGAATCTGGAAATTCGATTTACTGGTCCCCTTCTCTGTGTGTGTGTAGTTTTGCGAGGGCGAAATTCCCTCTCTCTGTCATTGTCCCTTGTATACTTACCCTAAGTTTCAAACCGCCAATAGATATTCACGGATAAAGCTTTATCAATGGATATCGTCGGCGCTTTGACATTTGCAGAAGTTGGCTTTATCTTTACACTGGACAGCGATTACTGGGAAATTGGATGATCTTTGTCGCCCTCCGGATATCAAATCATTTTCCGCTTCACTGCGAAACTTGTCTCTCTCCCTGACAATGTATTAAAAATTTTACGTGCACTATAATAAAAAAAAAATCAAAAATAAAGGATTTATTTATTTATTTATTATACCTGTCTAGTAAAATTTTTGTTGTTTCCGATTTATTTATTGAGTCGAAAAACAAAATTTATGGAGTAAAAAATTTATAGAGTAGCAAAAAATAGGAGAGTACAAACTTTTATTGAGTAAAAAAATTAGAGAAAGAGAAATTTTGTTGAGGAAACAAATTAGTCAAAAATTTTCTTGATTAAAAAAATTAGAGAGTAAAAAAATTTATTTAATAAAAGAAAGAAAGTAAAACAATTTATTAAGAAAAATATAAAAGAGTAAAAAAAATAGAAGAGTAAAAAATTGTATTGCGGAAAAAAATTAGAAAGTAAAACAATTTATTAAAAAAAATATAAAAGAGTAAAAAAATAGAAGAGTAAAAAAATAGAAGAGTGAAAAATTGTATTGCGGAAAAAAATTAGAAAGTAAAACAATTTATTAAGAAAAATATAAAAGAGTAAAAAAATAGAAGAGTAAAAAATTATATTGCGGAAAAAAATTAGAAAGTAAAACAATTTATTAAGAAAAATATAAAAGAGTAAAAAAATAGAAGAGTAAAAAATTGTATTGCGGAAAAAAATTAGAAAGTAAAACAATTTATTAAGAAAAATATAAAAGAGTAAAAAAATAGAAGAGTAAAAAAATAGAAGAGTAAAAAAATAGAAGAGTAAAAAATAGAAGAGTAAAAAATTGTAATACGGAAAAAAATTAGAAAGTAAAAGAATTTATTAAGAAAAAAAAGAGAATTAAAAAAATTTATAGAGTAAAAAAACTTAGTAAAATATGAAGAAGAATACTGAGTAATAAATGTACATGTAATAAAATCATGTCTGCAAGAAATATTCACATAAATAGTAAAATAAAAAAAAAGTGCAGTATATTTATATTTAAGTGGAAGCGTTTTAGAATTAAGAAATGAATTTGGATTTATGTGACAAAACGTAAGAAAAAAGTAATGAGATGAGCTTATAAACACCCACTATTTATATTCTTATCGAGGGAAAAGTACATGTGTGTTGATCCACAATAGAGATAAAGATATAAAGGGACGTGAGATGCATTACTAATTTTACTGCCTTTTTATTATACATTTACCCAACATTTATGTCTGTGAAGTGATTCCTCAATCCTCACTGGCAAAAAAGGGGGAAAAAAAAGTTTCCTATGAGTATTCCAAAAAATAAAAATACTCACCTATTGCAATATTCAAAAGTGCGGTATGTAATAAAAAGGAAGGAGAACAGATTTCGATACAATGTTACAAGGAAATATTTTTTTTGGAATATTTCAATGAATCTAAAATGTTTGAAAATATATTTAGAATATTTTTATGAATTTGGAATGTTTGAAAATGTATCTAGAATATTTTAATGAATCTAGATTCTAGAATATTTGAAAATATTTCTAGAATATTTTAATGAATCTAGAATATTTGAAAATATTTCTAGAACACAGAAAAATGTGAGGTGTTAAAATAATACCAGAATTGATTAAAATGATTCGCAACCGTTTAATCCCTCTAGGGTTAAATTAACTTCAAAAAGGATTAAAATAATCTATTTTGTTGTTATTTTTAAGTATGAATGAAATTTTATTTTAAATAAAACTCCAAAGGCAACGATTTGGAAAAATTCAATGAATTTAGCTTCTTCAGAGAGAATAGTAAGTTAGTTACTAACTTAGTTACTAACTAACTTAGTAACATAGTTACTTAATTCAATTGTGTTCAAAATTTTTTTAAAATTCTCGTCAAAATTTCAATTCTCTTTATATATAATAAAATTCTTCTCTGATATTCAATTATTTTACAAAATTTTAATCAAATTCTTGTCAAAATTTCAATTACTTTCAAAAGTTTTCTAAAATTCCATAATTTTCAATATCTACTATTTCAAGCAAATTTTCCAAAAGAATTCCATTATTAAAAAACACTCAATTATTTTCATAAATAATAACATTTCTACAGAGATTCAATTATTTTTGTAAATAATAAAACTATATTATTTTAATAAATAATAAAATTTTTTACAGAAATTCAATTATTTGAAATTTTTTTTATAAATTTCTTCGCAAGAATTCAATTATTTTCATAAATAATAAAATTCTTCTAGGAATTCAATTATTTCCATAAATAATAAAACTATATTATTTTAATAAATAATAAAATTTTTTACAGAAATTCAATTATTTGCAAATTATTTTTATAAATTTCTTCGCAATAATTTAATTATTTTCATAAATAATAACATTTCTACAGAGATTTAATTATTTTTGTAAATAATAAAATTCTTTTAGGAATTCAATTATTTCCATAAATAATAAAGCTCATTGCAGAATTTCAATTATTTTTAATGCAATTTTAATAAAATTCCTCGAAAAATTTAAATATACTTAAAAATCTTATTAAAAATCATCCAAAAAATTTGTTGATAACATTTTTTATGAGAATTTAATTTCAATAAACTTGAAATTAATAAATTATTTATTTTCGTATTTAAATAATTGAATTCTCGTAGAATTTACTAATAAAAATGGTATTAAAAGTGAATTTCAGTTAAAATTTTAGATTATACTTAAGTATTACAAGCATATAACGTGGATTTTTAGAAATAATTAAATTTTGAAAAAGTTTCAAACTAAAGTCATTGAAATTCTTAATTTTTCATATTTTTGACAAAAAATTCTTGTAGAATTAATTATTTTTTAAAGTTAAATAGGATTTTTATTGAAATTATTTCAAGTTTTTATTTTTCAATATATATTTAATTGCAGAATTTCCGAATAATTGAAATTTTGTAAAATTGAATTGTAAACGAATAAATTTGAAAACTATAAAACTCATCGCAGGGTTTCAATTATTTTTCATACAATTATAATTGAATTCCTGGAAAAAAGTAATTATGTTCATGCAAGTTTTAATAAAATTCATCAAAAAAATTGAATTATTAAAAAATTCGTTACTAAAATTCTTTATGCGAATTAAAATTTCAGAAACATTCAATTATTCAATAAATTATTTACTTTTGCAGCGAAATAATTAAATTCTTGTAGAATTTTGTAATAAAAAATGATTTTCATTTTATAAAAATGAATTTAGTTAAAATTTTAGATTATAAGTGAATATTAAAAGAAATATAGGGTGAACTTTATGGAAATAATTGAATTTTCAAATTAGTATTTTTGAAAAAGTTTAATTAAATTTTTTAAATATTATGAGTTTTTTTTCTAATATGCATTTAATTAAAGAATTTTTGGAATAATTGCAACTTCGTGAAATTGATTAATTAATTATTATTAAAAATAATAATAGATATAAAGTAAAATTGTAGTTAAAATTTTTTGAAAATAATAATTGAATTAAAATAATGAAAAATTTTTTGAAAAAGTATAATATTCTTACATTGAAAAAAAATTTATTTGATTTAAATAACCGATTATTTGACTATTATCAAATACAAATATTTACTTGAATCAATTATTTTTTACTTAAATCGAATAAATTGTATTTGAATTAAATATTTCAGTATTTACAGCAAATATTATTTAATTGATTCAAATGAAAATTATTCGATCCAAGTAAATATTTATTTGATAATAGTCAAATAATCGATTATTTGAATCAAATAATTTTTTTAGTGTATAATATAAAAAAAAGATTTCATTACTTGGTCATCTTTAATTATTATAGAATATCAATAAATCGAGTCGAAGACTCGGAGTTATCGATATCTTCATGTTTTACACTTTTTCAAAAATTTAGAAAAACTAAAAAATTTCATTCATTGTAAAAAAACACACCAAAATTGATTATTTTAATCTTTTTTTCGTGTTCATTTCTTCTGCAACATTTTCTAAACCTCGCGAATTACTGTAAATATTTAAAATGAATCCAGAATATTTGAATTTAATCCAAAATGGTAAAATTGATCCAAAAAAAATATTTGATTTTCTCTAGAATACTCCAAAAAACACTTCCTCCATTGAGGAAGCAATACGGCCAAAGTTTCCGTCTCTTGAATTTTAATCGAGGAATTAATACATATGTTCCTAAGGAAATTGAAATTCGAAAAGATATTTCCCATTCTTGCAATATAATTATTATCCTTTCGTTTCGTTTCGCCTTTTTTTTTGTAATTGTCGAAAACAATTAAAATTTCTACCTGCTATTTTGTCAGGTGCTTGAAATTTCATCATGCCTTTGATACCTCCATCATCCAGAGCTACCTTCAACTTTCTGTAGCACCTCCAGGCGACTGTGGCGAGTCAGGGGAACGATTTGCATATTCATTAGACACCCTCGCTCTCTTACTGTCTCTCTCTCTCTCTCTCTCTCTCTCTTACTCTCTCTTCTCTCTCTTACTCTCTCTTCTCTCTCTATATATATATACACCTTCCTGTTTTCCCTCTCTCTATTCCTCAGTATCTATCTCTTTATCTCCCCCTCCCCCCTTCGTTTCCTTCCTAAAGTTACTATCGCGTATAAGGAATAGGGTATACATAGCTCAGTGAGTGTCGTCACAGGAGTAAGAACCAGAGCGAACGCCTGTCGTTAACGACCGAAATTTAAGACGGATTTGCATTTTGACCGTTCTTCCCAAGGCAAGTTGATAACGACTAGATTCAGCAACGACTAAATATATATATATGTATATATGGTGAATCAGAGGAAGGAAGAGTTATAGTGCCCTATGCATTTCGACATATATAGATACTTGTTCCGCTCTCTCTTTCTCTCTCTCTCTCTGCATCTCTTTCGTCGAGTCACTAAGTCTGCATTATATTTGTAAGGCGAGACTTTGTATTTGGACACACCACTCCCAATGTTCGCTTTTCCCAGGCACACTATTCTCTCTCTCTCTCTCTCTCTCTCTCTCTCTCTCTCTCTCTTTGTAATTAATTCGGAGGTTGCTTAGCCTAGTCACATTGAATATATATATATATTGCCAGAAAGGGAAAAGTTTTCTCTGACGACGCGAACGTAGGCCTCACCGAATTATGCATTTTCTTGTCATGCTGCCTAGATAAGAGCCAACTGAATATTAATGTCTCGTGTAATAGTTTGTAAACTAGGTCTCGGGCCACAGGGAGTAAGCTCACACCATGTGGTACACCTCAATGTTGATCAGGTGTGGATCACAGGGGCAATATGTTAAAAAACCAAACGAATTTCTCTTCTCCCAAAGATTTCTCAAAAAGAAAAAGAAACTAATTCTCCAAATTCCGATACATTAAATATTCATCAAGTTTTGGAAGTTTGGAGAGTTTTATGCCAATTATTCCCGTTGGTGAATTGTTGATTTTCTCGGGGGGGAGAATTTTACTCATCAGCTGCTCGTTAATACTTTTGGAATATTCAAGAAGAAGAAGAAGAAGAAGTGTGATATTTGAATATTCCTGGTTGTAAATATATGTGGTGTTGAAATGTCGATTCTTCGTTGTTAAAAGTGGTTCGGAATTGTGTTTTTGTTCGTAAAATCTTTTTGGTTTTAGAAATATTATATTTAAAATCATGACTGAAATTGACAATAACAATGTTATTAAAATATGCAACAAGAATATTACTATAATAGGCAACAAAAATATTAATGAAGTTTTCAAGAAGAATATTACCACAATAGGCAACAAAAATATTAATGAAGTTTTCAAGAAAAATATTACCACAATAGGCAACAAAAATATTAATGAAGTTTTCAAGAAAAATATTACCACAATAGGCAACAAAAATATTAATGAAGTTTTCAAGAAAAATATTACCACAATAGACAACAAAAATATTAATGAAGTTTTCAACAAGAATATTACTACAATTTGCAACAAGAATATTTATGCAACATCAAAGAAAAGTATTTTTGTGAAATACAACAAGAATACTTGCATAATATTCAACAAGAATATTATTTTTATATGCTACAAAAATACTGCTGCAATATGCACCAAAAATATTTGTTAATATGTAACAAAAATACTGCTGCAATATGCAACAAAAATACTGCTACAATATGCAACAAAAATACTGCTACAATATGCAACAAAAATACTGCTACAATATGCAACAAGAATATTCATAAAATTAGTAACAAGAATACTATTGTAATATGCAACAAGAATATTAAAAATATTTTTGTCCGAAGCAAACAGAATATCACTTCAATAAACAAGAATATTATTACAATAAATAATATTATCATCTTAATATACAACAAAAATATTACTGAAATATGCAAAGAGAATATTACTGTAATATGCAACAAGAATATTAATGTAATTTTCAAGAAGAATATTATTTTAATATACAACAAGAATATTACCACAATATACAACAAAAATATCAATCAAGTTTTCAACAAGAATATTACTATAATATACAACAAAAATATCAATGAAGTTTTCAACAAAAATATTAATGATGTTTTCAACAAGAATATTAAATAAAAATTTCCACAGACTGTATAGAGTCATAAATATTTGAATAAAATTGAAAATTGAAAAAAAATTGAAAATTAAACATTTTAGCAACATTATTATAGTATTTTTTATTATTTCTTTATCATTTTTTATTATTTCTTTATTATTTTTTATTTTTGTATTCTATAATAAAAGAGGAAAGTATTAATATATTCATAAACAGCCTATTAAATAAGAACGAAAACAAAGTAAACAAAACTAAAGCCTCATCAAACTGCCTGTCGAATATAATGCTCATCTTTCTAAAAAGAGAAGGAGAAAAGTTTCTTTGTTACTATAAATTTCTTCCATTAATAATTAATTGACATATTAGACGTTAAAACATTAACAAGAATCTGCTGTGAATAAATTATTGAAATCGATTTAGACAATAACAAGGAATTCTTTAGTTTCATTATATTGAAAACTTGAGTTGAAATAATAATAATCGATTATAGTCAGACATAAACGTTTTTCTATAATACACGAGTTCAAAAGACTATATATATATATATATATATGTACGTATTTTTATTTGAAAAACACGATGAGAAACTTTTACGACGTATTTTTAATTCAACACTGTGGATGTCCTTCTTTTTCGTTTGAAAAGTAAAAAAAAAGAAAAAAAAATGAACGATTCCAATCGATTATACTCAGACATTCATTGTTAAGAGAAAATGTGATTTATTAAATAAATCATATTGTTTAACTAAGTAGAATTTAAAACATGTTTAAAAATTCAGTTCTGGATGTGGAATAATTTATTGGTGGAAACTTTTAGAAAGTGTGCTTTTATAATTGATGTTAATTATTCAAAAACTATTCTAGTTTCATTTTTTTTTGTATCAAATTCTTGTATTAACATCACTGTTTGCATATTTTTGTATTAATATTTAATAAATAATGAATATTTCTTCGGATTATTTTTGTGATATTTTTATTAATATAAAACAATTTTTTTTTGATATTTTTATAGTATTTTTGTTGTTCGAAAAAATTTATTTGTTGCTTACTTTTTATATTTTCGTTCCACATTAAAATAGTATTTTTATTAGTAAGTGTATTGTTGTTAATGTTATTTTATTTTTGTTGTATATGAAAATATTTTTGTCTAATATTTTTCTGTAATATTTTCATTTTATTATTATTATTATTATTATTATTACTACTACTATTATTATTATTATTATTATTATTATTATTATTATTATTATTATTATTATTTTTAGCTAAATAATCTTAAACATCCGAGATCCTTTATAAATTAAGATTATTATTATTATTATTTTATTATTATTATTATTAAGATTATTTTTTATTAACTAAACGAAAACATTCGGACAATGAATAAAATATTTATTCATTGTCCGAATGTTTTCGTTTAATTTGCCTTAATTTATTTTTATTTTTATTATTATTGTCTATTATTATTATTATTATTATTATTATTATTATTATTATTATTATCATTATTATTATTATTATTTTTATTATTACATTTATTATTCTTTTTATTATTATTATTATTTCTATTATTTTTTTTATTATTTAAAAAAATTTTCGTTGCATAATATTTTTTTCGAACATAAAAACAAAATATTCCCCTAATATATTAAATAAAACATTTCTATTGAAATTCAACAGCCCTCGAAGTATCGGCAAGAGAAATTATATATACATATGCAATGATACTGAATTTTTTAAGACAGATGCAATCAACGTCAAAAAGTATGCTCTTAAAAGAATCTCAATTTAAAGCACATCACGTATTCTTTAGACAAGATGTAAGATTACTGTCGAGTATTTTCCCAACTACAAGGGCTGTTATTTACCAACGTTTTATAGCCTATAAAAATACGAAAGAAATAAAATTTAATTATATTTCCTTCAAAAAAAAAAAAGAAAGAAAATTTTTTTTTTTCAAATTTTCCTTCATAAAAGAACTTGTTTCATGGATTTGTGATCTCCTTTTGTTATTTTCATTCTTTCATGAATAGAAGAATAATATTTTTTTTTATACGCGATAGAAGAGAATTTATAAATATTTTTTTTCATTTCCGAACTAAAAAAAAAGGGGGGAAAAAAGTGCGCTTTTTTATATGAGTCTCGTGAAAAGAGGACTTTTTTTTTCTTTTTCTTTTGGTCTTGCTGCAATAAAGTGGTAAAATTAACGGCAAAAGAAAGTAATAAAAGAGAGAGAGAGTGAGAGAAAGAATCGATTTTGTGATAAAATTATTTCTAGTGCTTCAAATTACGGAAGTTACTATCACACATAAGGGTTGTAATACAGCTTCTTGGACCTCATCATCTGTTAACTGCTTGCCTGTCGATCCTTTGAAATCGATATTAACAGTCGGGTGGTGGAGAGAGAGAAAGAGAGAGTGAGAGAGAGATTGCTTACCTCATAGGGAAACTATATACCGTAAAGCACACCCGGGGGCAGAGTGAGTTAATTGAAAATCACGCCTGGTCACGTGAATCGGTAGAGCGGACCACCTTTTGACGCCCCGGAAAAGGGAGGCACTTGTTCGTGTCTGCGTTTGACCCTTATTTTAACTTTGTCTGTTTCATGAGGTTAAGGACGTGCTTGGAAAGCACGTTGACTGCTTCGTACTTCAATTTTTTTTTACTCTTCTCTCTTACCAACATGTATTTTGTTGCGATAAAGTAATTTTTTTGTTTAGTGATTTTTTTTGCCCTCAACCTTTTGAGTTTGTTGCATATTAAAAAAAGAATTTTAAAAACATTACTGAAATATGCAAAAATAATATTAATGACATTTCCAATAAGAATATTATCTTTGTAGGCAACAAGAATATTTCTGTAAAGGACAACAAGAATGTTTTTGTAATATGTAACAAAAATATTACTGCAATATGCAACAAGAATATTTTTTTAATATGCAACAAAAATACTGCTGCAATATGCAACAAGAATATTACTGTAATATGATAAAAGAATATTACTGCAATATGCAACAAGAATATTACTGCAATATGCAACAAAAATACTGCTGCAATATGCAACAAGAATATTACTAAAGTATTAGACAAAAATATTATTGAAATATACAACAAGAATAATTTTGTAGTATGCAACAAGAATATTTTTGTAATATGCAATAAGAATATTAATTCTACGTCCAATATGAATATTTCTGAGCTATGTTACAAGAATACTTTTGAAAAATACGAGAAGATTATTTTTGTAATATGCAACAAAAATAATTGTGTTGTATTCAACAAGAATATTTTTGTAAAATACAACAAAAATAATTTTTTTAATATACAAGAACATTTCTGTAATATGCAACAAGAATTATTCTACAATTTGCAAGAAGAATATTAAGGCAACATCAAAGAAAAGTATTTTTGTCGAATTAAAAAAAAAAATATTTCTATAATATACAACAAGAATATTTTTCTAATATGCAACAAAAATACTGCTGCAATATGTAACAAGAATATTCATAAAAATTTGTATCAAGAATACTACTGTAATATGCAACCAGAATATTAAAAACATTTTTGTCAGAGGCAAACAATACCACTTTAATAAACAAGAATCTTATTACAATAAATAATATTATCATCTTAAAATATAACAAAAATATTACTGAAATAGGCAAAGAGAATATTACCGTAATATGCAAGAAGAATATTAATGTAATTTTCAAGAAGAATATTATTTTTATATACAACAAGAATATTACTACAATATCAAACAAAAATAGTAATTAAATTTCCAAGAAGAATATTTTTTTAATATGCGACAATAATATTACTGTAATATGCAACAAGAATATTAATGTAATTTTCAAGAAGAATATTATTTTAATATACAACAAGAATAATTACTACAATATCAAACAAAAATATTAATTAAACTTCCAAGAAGAATTTTTTTTTAATATGAAACAATAATACTACTGCAATATGTAATAAGAATATTACTCTAATATGCAACAAGAATACTACTACAATAAACAATAAGAATATTAATAACATTTTCAAGAAAAATATTTATGAAATCTGCAACAATAATTTTGGTTCAAAATAAAAGCGAATGCTTTAGTCCTATGCAACAAGAATAATTAAATATGCAACAAGAATAATGTAATGAAATTTGTAACAATAAAACTACAACAATATGCAACAAGAATATTACTGAAATATGCAACAAGAATACTGTTACAATATTATTTTTAAAAAATCATTGCAGAATGCTACAAGAATATTTTTGTAACATGCAAAAACGGAATATCTATTTAGTGCGGAGCAAGAATATTAATTAAATTTGTAACAACAATATTACTACAATAAACATGAATACTATCTTAATATTCATCAACATTATTACAATAAAATGAAATAGGAATATTACAGCAATAAATAAATAAAATTTTAAAGAAATAAGCAACAAGAATGTTATTGCAATGTATAAAAAAAATGCTTTTGTAATATGCAATAAGAATATTTCTGCCATATGGAACAAGAATATTATTAAAATAGGAAACGATAATATTTTTGTATTATGTAAAAAGAAAAATATTATTACAATAAACAAAAATATTACTACAATAAACAAGAATATTACTGCAATATGCAACAATATTATTGAAATATGCAACAAGAATATTATTATTTTAATAAAGGTAATGCTTCATAATACTTTATTAAAATTACCACAATATGCAACAAGAGTATTGCTACAATATGCAACAGGAATATTAATGAAATTTTTAACATGAATATTATTACAATGTGAAACAAGAATATTACCGCAATATGCAACAATATTATCGAAATATGCAACAAGAATATCACTACAATATGCAACAAGAATATTTTTGGAATATGCAAACAAGAATATTAATGAATTTTCCAATATGAATATTACTACAATATGCAACAAAAATATTAATGACATTTTTAAGAAGAATATTACCACAATATGCAACAAGAATCTTAATGAAATTTTTAACAAGAATAGTACTACCGTTTACAACAAAAATATTGGAGAAATAGGCGATAAGAATATTACTGCAACAATACTGTGAAAAAAATACATTTGAATCAAACATAATTATCTTTGTTATACAGTAAACCAAAAATTTTCTTTAAATGAAACATAATTTTGATTCAATACGGAATGAATTTGATTCAACAAAAATTATGTTTAGTTCAATCATAAATTATATTTAACTCAGTTATAATGTATGTTTAATTCAAACATACTTTTTTGGTTTACTACTTATTTTTGAATTTAAAAAAAAATTTCTCAGTAAAGCAACAAAAATATTTCCTTGTAACACTGAAAAGTGTTTATAAATGAAATATTCCAGTTCGACAACTACTAAAAAATTTTTTTTCCCACTGAATTGTGGACCAATATCCTTCAACAATAAACTCTAAGTTTTCAAGGAACTAAGTGGCGATGTAAAGTAAGACATGAATAATGAACGATTATAGTGGACTGTTGCTTCTTGTATCGAAGTGAAAAAAGAAACAAGTATAACAAGAGCCGATGAGGCACTGTTGGGGGAAAAAAAAATATATATATATATAGCGAATGACTAATAGGAAAGAATAAGAAATGAGTTTGCAAATAAGTGGTTATAGGCGAGCTTGATCGAAAATACTTTCTAGGAAAAGCACGACGTTGTCGTTGTCGTCGTCGTCGACATCCTAGGAACCTTTATTATTTTATAAATCCTGCAAGAAAGTAAGCAGGTGCACCCATCTTCGAACTTAAGTGCGACTATGAAAGGGGAGGGGCGCTTCTCGAGTTTATGAAAGCTCACCTCACTTTTACCCTATACCCAAGAACCAGACCTCAACTTTATTATTCACTACAGCTCATTTACCCGACAACTCGATGAAAAGCAGCCCTTCTTTCACCACACTGTAATTATGTGCTCTCTAACAATAAAGAAAATTTACCGTCTTGTATTTATATTATCTTCTCTCTCTCTCTTTTTTTTTCTTCCATCATAATTCATAATTGATAACTTTTACAGTATTAAAAAATTCCGATTTATTACATTAAATATAAATACCAATCGAAAATAATAATTTGCAAATTCAAATAAAATTCAAAGTCTTGTATTTTTTTTTTGTAATATAAATAATAAAATGAATATCAAGTGGCTTCGGAACGTATTTTAAGATATATACATTTCATTTACATGAAAAGAGTCTCTTTTCAAAGGTAATGAAAAATCTTCTTCTTCGAACTTTTCTCACAGATATTATTTCCATTTACATCTAATTGAAAGACAAGTTTCCCGTTAGCGTTATTTGCAAAAAAAAAAGAGAAACTTTCCGTCTGGATGGAAAATAAACCTATTTTCCGATAAAGCAACCCCCCTCTTTTATTTCCTCAGCTTCTTCTTTTTCCCCCACTTTTCTTAATTTAACGATATAAATGCAGAGGATTTGCAGAGGAAAAAATTTATCTTTTTTTTAAAAAAATGATTTCTAATAGAATGTAATATCGAGTCATGTAGAAAATTTACAGTTACTGACGAAAGAAGAAAATTTATATTTTTTCGATTAAATTTTTTTTGCACTTTTTTTCTTCTCCTTTTTTTTTAATGTTTTAGTTTAAAGTCAAACATTTTTACTGTCAATGGTACATTGCCGTCAAATGTGGGTCGGAGAAAAGTGCCACGATGAACGTGATCTTCTTAGTAGAACGTGAAACTTTTACGAGGAGTTGTAAAATAAAATAGGAAATAAAAAGGCAAGCTCACAAATGTTACAGGAAAAAAAAGAAGGAAGAGAAAGAGAGGAGGAGGAGAAGAAGAAGAAGAAGAAAATTACAAGAATCGTGGCAAACGGGGGAGGAAAAATTTTTTTCTTTTTTTTTTTTATACAGAAATGTAAAATAATGTCGAGTATGATGAGTTTAATGCACAAATTGTCGTTATACGAGGTAATCGCGTGTGATAATTATTTAGTTTCTGAGTAATAGTGAATGTATATGTTTATATATATATGCATTCGTATATTAAACGTCAGCTGCTATCATCAGTTAGTTGCAGAGAATTTAGTTTATATTGAATGTATATATCTTGACTGACGTTATAGATCATTTCGAAAACTAGTGCAAGATTGAAATTGTTTCTAGAGATATTTCCCTTTCGATAATAATAATACTGAAGAATGAGAAAAATAAGAAAAAAATCGTAATTGAAATTATTTGAATTGCAATAGAGGAGAAAATTTAGAAATTAATTTTATGGTGCGAATAATCTGCAACAAGAATTCAAATATTGTATTTAAAAAATAAATTTTATCAGTCGAGGAAAATATTAAATTAATATGCAACAAGAAATCTTATTTGTTGAAGAAAAATGTAATTTTTATAGGAAACAAGAATACTAACTTAATATGCAACTGGAATTCAAATATAATATGCAACAAGAATACTATTTTAATATGCAGGAAGAATTTAAACACAAATTCAAGAATAATATCTTAATATGCAACAACAATTAAAATGTAATATACAACAAAAATTCTTTGTCAATTACAAATACAAGAATTTATCTTAATATGCAACAAGAATTCCAATGTAATATGCAACAAGAATTTTTTTTCCTATACAACAAGAATTTAATTCTAATATGCAACAAGAATTCAAATAAAAGTACAGGAATTCTACATTAATAAGCAGCAAGAATTAAAATATAATATATAACAAGAATTCACTCCTAATATGCAAGGAGAATTTAAATAAAAATACAAGAATTCAATCCAAAAATGCAACAAGAATTCAAATGAAAATACAATAATTCTATTTTAATATGCATCAAGAATTTAACAATTATATACAACAAGAATTCAAATAAAAATACAGGAATTCTACATTAATAAGCAGCAAGAATTAAAATATAATATATAACAAGAATTCACTCCTAATATGCAACAAGAATTTAAATAAAAATACAAGAATTCAATCCAAATATGCAACAAGAATTCAAATAAAAATACAATAATTCTATTTTAATATGCATCAAGAATTTAACAATTATATACAACAAGAATTCACTCCTAATATGCAACAAGAATTCAAATAAAAATATAAGGATTCTACCTTAATATGCAGCAAGAATTAAAATATAATATACAACAAAAATTTTTTCTAAGTAACAACAAGAATTCAATCCTAATATGCAACAAGAATTCAAATAAAAATACAAGAATTCTGTCTTAATTTGCAGCAAGAATTCAAAAATAATGTACAACAAGAATTAACTCGTAATATGCAACAAGAATTTAAATAAAAATATAAGGATTCTACCTTAATATGAAGAAAAAATTTAAATATAATGTACAACAAGAATTCACTCCTAATATGCAACAAGAATTCAAATAAAAATACAGGAATTCTTCCTTAATATGCAGCAAGAATTCAAGGATAATATACAACAATAATTCACTCCTAATATGCAACAAGAATTCAAATAAAAATATAATATAAAATATGTAACAAGAATTAAAATATAATATACAACAAGAATTCACTCCTAATCTGCAACAAGAATTAAAACCAAATTACAAGAATATTATTATTTTTTAATATTTAATTAATATGCAGCTTAAATTAAAATATACCATAAAATGTATAAAAAAATACCGCCTTAATATTTGCAGCGAAAGTGCCAATAAACAAAACAACAAAGAATACTTTCGAGAATACTCAGAATAGATTTTTGTTTTCGGAAAGATCCACTAAACAACATTATTTCATGAACTAAAATCCCATTATTTATTTCTTTGTTATATTCACTTGCGACCTAACTAAATATAATGTCGAATTTATCAAAATCAGGGGAATGACAAAATGAATTTAAAGGATAAAATTAAAAATAAGCAAGAATAAAAGAAAGATGAAGAAAAAAATTTATACATTTATATATATATATATATACGTATATGTACGAGGAAGATAAGAAATGAAGAAAAAGACGTTATTTCTCTTTTTCTCCTTTTATTTTTGTCCCATGCACGTCCTGAAGATGGGTTTCAGAGTGCACATTACTATTTTAGAGATGCAATTCTTTTCAGAACAAAAATTTTCCCCCGTATACAGAACATCTAAAGTAGCTATACCAAAAACACTTCCGACTCCTGGATTCTCGTTTCCAAGAGGTTTTTTCACGCTACTCTTTTCTAAAAACGTGAACGTGATGAAACCCACTTATCGTACGTCTTCAACTCTCTTTCTCTCTTGCTCTCTTATATGGAGAATCATCAAAAAAAAAGAAAAAAAACTGTTTTTTAACTCCACTATACAAGTGCTTAGAATTTAACTAGAAAACCTCCTTCAAATATTATCTCATGGTAATTAATTTTGTGAGAATACTTTTTTTTCATGATTCTTTAATTCGGAATTTTTCGGGCACTTGAAAGGGGAGAAAGATTTTTTGGATTTTTATTCTTTGGATTTATTTTAGTAGAATTTGTTTTGGTATAATTATTGGAGAATAAATTTTTGGGGTATTTATACTTTGGAACATTAATAAGGAATGTGCAACAAGAATATTTTTGTAATATACAAGAATATTTCTGCAATATGCAAGAAAAATATTACTACAATATTAGACAAAAATATTACAACAATATTAGACAAAAATATTACAACAATATGTAACAAGAATATTACTGCAATATGCAACAAGAATATTACTACAATATGCAACAAGAATATTACTACAATATGCAACAAGAATATTACTACAATATGCAACAAGAATATTACTACAATATTAGACAAAAATATTACTACAATATTAGACAAAAAAATTATTGCAATATACAACAATAATAATATTGTAGAATGCGACAAGAATATTTCTCTAAAAAAAAAACAGGAATATTTCTGTAATATGCAACGAGAATATTTATACAATTTACAATAAGAATATTAATGCAACATCAAATAATAGTGTTTTTGTCAGATACAGAAGAATATTTCCATAATATGCAACAAAAATATTTCTACAATATACAACAAGAATATTTTTGTAGTATGCATCATGAACATTTTATAAAAATACAACAAGAATGTTTCTGTAAAATGTTACAAGAATATTTCTACAAAATGCAAATAAGAATATTACTGCAATGTGCAACAAAAATATTATTGTAATATGCAACAAGAATATTTGATAAACAACCGTCAAGAATATTTCTGTATTATGCAAAAAGAAAATTAATGTAACATCCAAAGAGACTATTATTGAAATATTAAAATAGGAAACAAGAATATTGCAGAATTTTCTAAAAGAATTATATTAATATTCTTGTTGCATATTACAGAAACATTCTTGTATTTTTATAAAATGTTGATGATGTATACTACAAAAATATTTTTGTTGAAAATTGTAGAAATATTCTTGTTGCATACTATAATATTATTTTTGTTGTATATTGCAATAATTTTTTTCTCTAATATTGTAGTAATATTCTTGTTGTACATTGTAGTAATATTCTTGTTGTATATTGTAGTAATATTCTTGTTGCATATTGCAGTAATATTTTTATTACATATTGTAGTAATATTCTCTAAAAGAATATTTTATTTATACACAACAAGAATATTTTGTTAATATACAACAAGAATATTACAGAAATTTCTAACAAGAATATTTTGTTAATATACAACAAGAATATTACAGAAATTTGCAACAAAAATATTACTGTAATAAACAACAAGAATATTAATGAAATTTCCAAGAAGAATATTTTTTTATATGCAACAAGAATGTTAATCCAATATCCAACAAGAATATTTCTGTAGTATACAACAAGAATATTTTTGTAAAATACAACAAGAATACTTTTGTAAGTAGAACAAGAATATTTCTATAGTATGCAACCAAGAATATTTTTGTAAAATACAACAAGAATATTTTTGAAAAATAGAACAAGAATATTTTTGAAAAATAGAACAAGAATATTTTTGATAAATAGAACAAGAATATTTTTGTAATATGCAACAAGAATTTTAGTATTAAATACAAGAAGAATATTTTTGTGTAATATGCAACAAGAATTTTTTCATTAAATACAAGTTGAATATTTTTGTAATATGCAAAATTAATTCTGTAGTATTCAATAAGAATATTTTTTTTAAATACATCAAGAATAATTTTTTAATATTCAAGAAAAATAATTTGTCAATATTCAACAAGAACAGTATTACAATATTCAACAATAATACTAAAAAAATAATTTTTCAACAATAAGGCATCAAGAATACAGAATACTTAAATATTTTTGTTACATATTGCGACAGCATTCTTCTTTTAAACATTAAAAAAGTCCCTATCTAGAAAAATGCTTTATCTATTGTCGCACATTAAAGTTATTTCCCCCTTTTTTTTGAAAAAACAAAAAAAACCACTTTCGAAAATTTCATTTTCAAAAGTAGACGAAGTAAATGGCGACGGGAGGAGGGGGGGGGGGGTGGAAAAAGAGAAAAATGGAGCAATGTTATCAAAGCAAAATCGATTTCTAAAAGCGTACCAGTAGAGACAGAAAAAGAAACAAATTGGAACTCGTCAGTTACGTTTTAGTGCTCGTGAATCTGGCGGTTCTGTTTGTGCCTGACCCTCGACAAAAATCCGCGTGTCACTACGACGAGTTGGGTTGTCTTTTGAAGATCGTAAACAGTGAAAACTTTCGAATTACCCGGTGAGTTTTCTCGAGTCTTTTTTTTTCTTCTTCTTTTTCTATTTCTCAGAGCACTTCTTTTTTTTGTCTTCGTCTTTCGTTTTCTCTCATCACACACAACTCGTATACTTGGCACGTGTAGCGATGAGGCTCCACGTACGTTTACCAGGAAACGGAGAAGAGAACACCATTCCCTCAACCCCCCACTACTGCCAATCGACACAACCATAAAGTCCCCACTTTTTTTTTTTTTTTTTTCTTTTAGACTTTCTTCAACCTTCTGTCAAGGAACTTTAAGACCTTCTACTACTTTCTTGTTGCAATATCAAGATGAATTATTTTTTTAACTCTTTGGGGAATATTTCCTCTAATTCTTAATTTAAATTTTAATTACCAAAAATTTTTAATAATTAATAATTAAATAATTAAAAACTTAAAGTAATAATTTTAAATTAAAAGTAATAATTTAAAATTAAAAGTAATAATTTAAAATTAAAAGTAATAATTTTAAATCAAGAAAAGAGTTGAAATGTTGGATATTAAAAACGAGGAAAATAGGGATAACAATGTTTTCTTTTTGGTTATTTTCATTGCGTGCACGGATTTAAGAGGAGTTGAGTTTTTTTTTTCTTTTTTTGGTTGTATTTTTTGTTCTGAACTCTCTCACTGAAAATAAATTTGCAACAGCTCTAGTAGAAACGTGTAACTTCCACCACATCATTTTCACGTGAACTCCCTTGTGAACCGCAAGGTGAACAGTCAGGTGGATGAAAATGATGTGGTGAAAAGTTACATGTTTTGTGTACCTACGTTTATAAACTACAAGTGAAAACTATATTTATTTCCCTTTGGACATTGATGGAAAAAATGGCCACACAAAACATGAGAGAAATTAATTTTCATTCGATGCACATGTTAATGTGGTGAAAAAAAAGGAAAGACGATTTTTTTTTGGTAAAAGGAAAAAAAATTTTTTTTTTTAAATATATAAATTGAATGAAAAAGAAAATTTCAATTCAGCGTATTGCCATTGAAGCGTTCATCGAAAGCCACTGAAGAACAAGTTGTAGTCTCTGTGAAGGGCGCTAGCCTCTAATTAGTATTTTACGGAAGTTTGAAGCTTGTAATTAGCCGTGCTGTTACGAAACTAACTTCTCACTATAGATAAATAATGAGCAAAGCTCTTGGCGAAGAGATTCATCTAAGCGAATTATTTCCTGCAAAATCGTGTATTAGAATTTACTGTAATGATTTTTGTTATTTTTTGAAGGTGTTGTTGCTAATATTTCGAGTAATATGCAACAAGAATGTTTATATAAACGAACGAGGATATTATTTTAATATACAGCAAGAATATTTTTGTATTATTATTTATTATTATAATTATTATTATTTGCAAAAAAAATATTTTTGTAAAATACGACAGGAGTATTTTTGTAATATGCGGCAAGAATATTTCTGAAATATACAACATGAATATTACTAGAATATGCAAAAAGAATATTACTACAATATTAGACAAAAATATTATTGCAATGTACAACAAGAATAATTTTGTAGTATAGAAGAAGAATATTTCTCTAAAATACAACAGGAATATTTCTGTAATATGCAACAAGAATATTTCTACAATTTGCAACAAAAATATTATTGCAACATCAAATAATAGTGTTTTAGTCAAATACAACAAGAATTTTTCTATAATATGCAACAAAAATATTTTTATAATATACAACAAGAACATTTTTGTAGTCTGCATAGTGAACATTTATTAAAAATACAACAAGAATATTTCTGTAATATGCAACAGGAATATTTCGACAATATGCAACAAGAATATTAATGAAATTTTGTAAGAAGAAGATTTTTTAAATATGGAACAAGAATATTAATGCAATACCCAAGAAGAATATTTCTGCAGTATGCAACAATAATATTTTTGTAAAATACAACAAGAATATTTTTGTACTACCCAATTGCAATATAGAATGTTTCTACTATAGGCAACAAGAATATTTTTGTAAAATACAACAAGAATAATTCTTTAGTATTTAACAAGAATATTTTTGTAAAATACAACAAGAATATTTCTGTAAAATGCAACAAGAATATTTTTGTAAAATACAACAAGAATATCTCGTAAAAAACAGGAATATTTTTGAAGTATGCAACACGAATATTTCTGCAGTATGTAACAAGAATATTAATGAAATTTCAAGAAGAAGATCTTTCTAATATTCAACAAAAAATAATTTTGAAGTTTGCAACAAGAACATTAATCGCAGTCTGGAATATGAAAATTATTTAAATAGGAAACAATAATATTGATAACATTTGCAACAATAATATTACTTTAATATGCAACAAAAAATTATTTAAATTTACAAAAAAGAATATTTTCTTAATATGCAACATGAATATAATGGCAATACCTAACAAGAATATTTCTCTAGTAATGAACAAAAATATTTTTGAAACATACAACGAGAATATTTCGTAAAATACAAGAATACTTTTGTAATATACAACCAGAATATTTTTTTTGAAATACAACAAGAATATTTCGTAAAGTACAAAAATATTTTTATAATAGACTACAAAAATATTTTTGTAAAATACAAGGAAAATATTTTGTTAACAAATAACAAGAATATGTAAATGAGAAAAAAATTACAATGAAAGAATATTACAACAAAAATATTAATGAAATTTACACCAAAACATGACTACAATGTGCAAGAAGTATATTAAAGAAATTTCCAAGAAGAATATTGTTTTAATATGCAACAAGAATATTAATGCAATATCCAACAAGAATTTTTTTTTGACGTATGCAACAAGATTATTTTTGTAAAATACAACAATAATATTTCTGTAAAATGCAACAAGAATATTTTTGTAAAATTGAACAAAAATATTACTGCAATATGCAACAAGAATATTTTTTAATATGCAACAAAAATACTGCCGCAATATGCAATAAGAATATTATTATAATATTCTAAAAGAATATTACTGCAATATGCGAGAAGAATATTACTACCATATTCAACAAGAATATTATTGCAATAAGCAACAAAAATATTTTTGTAATATGCAACACAAATATTTTTGTAATATGTAATAAAAATATTTATTCTACATCTAATATGAATAATTCAGAACTATGTTGCAAGAATACTTTTGGAAAATACGAGAAGAATATTTTTGTAATATGCAACAAAAATAATTCTGCAGTATTTAACAAGAATATTTTTGTAAAATAGAATAAAAAAAATTTTGTAAAATACAACAAGAATAATTTTGTAGAATACAACAAGAATAATTTTTTAATATTTAACAAGAATATTTCAATAATATGCAATAAGAATATTAATACAACATCTAAGAAGAATATGAATACAATATGCAACAATATTAATGCAATAAACAACAAAAATATTTTATATGCAACAAAAATAATTCTGTAGTTTTTAACAAGAATATTTTTGTAAAATACAACAAGAATAATTTTGTAGAATACAACAAGAATATTTCAGTAATATGCAATAAGAATATTAATACAACATCTAAGAAGAATATTAATTCAATATGCAACAATATTATTGAAATAAACAACATGAATATTAATGGCATTTCTAACAAGAATATTAATGAAATTTTTATCAAGAATGTTTCTACAATTTAGAACAAGAATATTAATAAAATATGCGACAAGAATATTAATAAAATATGCAACAGGAATATTAATAAAATATGCAACAAGAATATTAATAAAATATGCAACAAGAATATTAATAAAATATGCAACAAGAATATTAATAAAATATGCAACAAAAATATTAATACGATATGCAACAAAGTTTTTTCTGTAATATCCAATTGCAACAAATAATATTTCTGCATAGTGCCACAGAAATCCTGCTGCACAGCGTAACAAAAATATTTCTTCACACTAATATCAATTTTTCAAAAACACTTCCTCGAAAATAGTATAAAAGCTAATATTTTCGTTCTTCTAAACGTATAATATTATTAATACAATAAAGAGATGCAACAAAGGAGAAAGTACTTTTGTATAATATTATGACACATTCTGCAGTAATATATTATTGGTGATAATATATTATAATGTAATACACCACACAATATGTTATAGTGTAGTATAACATCATGAGATGAAAATCATCATAACTTGTGAAACTATCTGTTAATATAACGGATATATCAGAGCTTATCTTACGGTAACCGACGTAATACAGCCCCCTTAGAAGTTTATATACCTATGTGTAAACGTATATTCATTTCTCTGTGTGTGGCGTGAGAAGGTTTGAGAGAATGGGGAAGAAAATAGAAGGAGAATAGATGGTTGGAAGAGAGAGGGATAAAGAGGGATAGAGTCACTGTTCTGGCTTCTCATAATGAAAGCAATGTGTCTTCATTTAGTTGTTTGTTTCAGAGTAACGCGTGGTATAGGTACGTATAATGGTAGCTAACGTGCATCCAGTAGTTGTAGCCAAGGTGCTAGTTCCTAGGAGTATATTATGGCGACACCCACCTAGTTACATGCATAGTAGCTGCCTAGGACAATACTCTTGTCTCCGCGATACCTCTCATTTGTAACCAACATTTCTCTCTCTCTCTCTCTCTTTCTCTCTTGAATTTTGCATTTCCTCCCTTCAACCCTGCATCTTTTAAATTATTTACCTCATTGTTCCTATTCGTTTCATTTTACATTCCGAGCATCAGTTTCAGACCATTTCCTTTTGCTTTTACCAAGAAATAGTTACACAAGTTTCTTTTTCCACTTTTAATTTCAGTAGTGGTTAAAAGTAACTCGTTAGTTGTTAAATTACTTTTTTTTTAAGTAACAGTAAAGTTTTCTTTATTACAAACTGGGACTGTTTGCTAAAAGACGAATTTTTCTCTTTTCACTTTAGTGCGGCTAGATTCTGGAATAGGAAATTGGGTAAAAGATTATTATTATTATTATTATTATTCGTTTTTTTCAACATTCGTGTTGTCAATCAACTTTTATACTCTTATTTTGCAAAGGAATACAAATTTGATTCAAATAACCGATTATTATTTTACTATTATCAAATAAATATTTACTTGAATTAAATAAATATTTACTTGAATTAAATAAATATTTACTTGAATCAATTAAATAGTATTTGCTTCAAATACTGAAATATTTGATTCAAATACAATTTATTTGATTCAAATAAAAATTATTTGATTCCAGTAAATATTTATTTGATAATAGTCAAATAATAATCGGTTATTTGAATCAAATAAATTTTTTTTTCAGTGTACCATGCTCGGAATATTTTTGGGAAATATTAAAAAAATGATTCCAAAAATGTTTGGGAATTATTAAAAAAAAATGTCCAATAATGTTTGGGAATTATTCTTTAAAAATATAACAACAGTATCTATTGGTAATTTTTTTGAAAATTTCAGAGTTATTATTGTTGAGAAATTCCTGCAATTAAAAAATAAAATAATTAATTAATAAATTAAAAAAAATAATAATATTCTTGGAAAATATTGCAGGAATTTTCCTGAAAATACAGGACTCGAAACAGTGGGAGTATTTAAAACTAATTCATCAATTAAATGTGTATTATAAAATGAAAACTTTATAATAATAATTTCAAGTGAAATTCAATTGAACTTTTTCAAAAAATTAATTTTTTTTACCCAATTGTTAGTTAACAGTATGAAAAATTCGAATTTTCGAAGTTTCTTATTTGAAACCTTTTAAAAATTCAATTATTTCTAAAAATTCAAGCTCTCAAATTCAAGCTTTTAATATTCAATTCTAATCTAAAATTTGAACTGGAAAATTATTTATTTATTTTTTAAATTAATTTTTATTAAAAAATTCCTTTGACTCTTAGTTAAAAGTATAAAAAATTCAAACTTTGAAAGATTTTAATATGAAAACTTTTCAAAAAACAATTTTTTTGAAAAATAATTGAATGAATATAAAGAACGAATTGATTCTATAATGCTTTTAATATTCAATTACAATCGAAAGTTTTAAACGAAATTCATTTCAAAATTAATTTACTTTATTAGAAAACTCTTCTCGAATTCCGCATTTATTTAAGTAAAAAACTAAATTATTTACTAAATAATTAAATGTTTCTTAAAAATGAATTTTCACAAAGAATTTTATTAACAAATTTTTAAATAAATTAATTCTTTTGACTTATTTTAATGAAATTTCTAAAAATAATTACATTTTCCGAAGGAATCTGATTAAATTTTCATTAAAAAATAATTGAGAAATTTTACAGAGTTTTATTATTTACGAAAATAATTGAATTCCTAAAGGGAAATTTATTATTTACGAAAATAATGGAATAACTGTACAAAATTTGATTATTTATAAAAACATTGGAATTATTGCGTAGAAATTTATAACATTTTTGAAAATAATTGAAATCATGTAAAATTTTTTTTTATTCTAATGGAAAATTTTATTAAAACATTGAAAATATTTTGCATTAAAATGCATATTGATTTAAGGAAAATTTTTGAAAATAATTTAATGTTGGTCAAGAATTTTATCAAAATTTTTGTAAATAATTGTATTTCGAAAAAGAATTTAATTATTTCTAAATATGTGACGTGCCGCGACAAAAGGGACCTTAGCTCTGAAAAAATTAATTTCGAGTTATGTATATCATTCAATATTTATTGAGTTGCTCTTTCACATACAAGCGTCAAAAATACTTTTTACTTATAGATTTTTTTGTTATTAATGTTTAAAAATGAGCTTGTTGAGTGTTTACACGTGGTTGTTCAGAAAAGCACCCATTCCACTTTCCAATACAACTACACTGGTCATATACATACAATTCGTGCGCTTCGTGTAACGCGGACAAATATCAATGTGTAGTGAGTAGTGGGGCTGAATTCTAGTAGAACTTCTCCACCAATCAGAGACGCTCTACTTCAATCGCCTTTCCTGCAAAATTCACTATTGGGAGCTAAGGTCCCTTTTGTCGCGGCACGTCACATATAATTGAAATTTTGACGATAATTTTTTTTAATTTTTCAAATGTAATTAAATTTCTGCGATTTAAAAAAAAAATTTAATGGAATATTTTTACAAAAATATCAACAATTCAGGATTACACCCAGAGAAAAATATTATTTAAACCAAATATATTTTATTTGACTTAAATAAACGTATATTTGTCTCAGAACCAACTAGACTTTTCATTTGTTTTAAATAAAATTTTTATTCGACATAAATAAAAGATTTATTTGAGTCAAATAAAATTTTATTTAAACCAAATAAAATTTATTTGAAACAAATAAAAAGTCTAGTTGGTTCTGAGACAAATATACAATTTCTCTGGGTGTATCTCAGTAATAAAAAATATTCCAGGAATATATTTTAGTTATAATAATAAATTTTTCAGGAATATTTTTGTAATAATAATACTAATAATGTATTTTAGTTGTTTTCTAAAAAAATAAGTTTTAAATAGTAATTAATATTTTTTTAATCATAATATTAATAATTTATTTTAGTTTAAAAAAAAAGTTTCATTTAGTAATTAATAAGTAATTAAAAATTTTAATTTTGATTAATTTTTCAACGATATTATTCCAAGTGAATTTCCAACGATATTCTAAGGGAATTTCAAATAACTTGAAAATTCATTTAAGTAAAAAGAAAAATTGCTTCGAAATCGAAATTAGGGAAATTTATCACGAGGAATATTTTTTTGAAATTTAAAAACTCCCAGATGTATTTATAAACATAAAACACAAAAACTATATATATACACACAGGAAGAGAGTGTTGGCGGAACGATCCAACGTCATTGATGATGGGTAGCTATTGCCCGTCAAATTTATAAAGCGAGAGCTTTCTAGACCCGCTAGAAGCGATTTATTAAGGCGTAAAAAGAGAGTTTGCGAAAAAAAAGAAAACAACGACGAGAGAGAAAGAGAGAGAGAGAGAAAAGAGAGAAAAGTGCGAGAGAAAGAGAGGAGTCCTCTTTCCAGTGAGCATTTATCTTATTCAAATATAAAGGATGACGGAAAACGAGAGTGTGAAGAAGAGAAAAAGACTTGACAGGTGTGTTAGAGAGAGAGAAAGGGGGAAAAAGGGAGAGAAAAGGAGAAAAAGAGAGAGAAAAGAAGAAAAAAAGAGAGAAAGAGGAAAAGGGAGAGAGAAAGAAAAAAGGAGAGAAAGAGAGACAGAGAGAGAAAAGTGAACCTCCTTTTATCCACCTTTCTTTCGTCTCGTCTTTGAGTCTTCGTCAATTCGCCCCTGGGACTATCTCACGACTTTTTCAACGTAATTAGAAGCTCTGGATAATTTATTTAACAACGTCAAACACGAGCATGAAACTTTTATTGTTCCTGAAAGCAAATGAGAGATGCTGTGAAGAGGCTCGAGCAAGATAACTGGAGCTTTTTTTCTCTCTCTCTCTCTCTTTCCCTGCTATCACCCATCTAATCCACTTTTTTCTCATAAAAAGTTATTTTTTTTCATAAACTACTTATGGGAATTTTTTTTTTTTTATTCTTTCCACTGTGTATTTTTTTTTTGTTTTAGTGCAAAATCTTTGAAAATCCGTTAAAACACTTTTCATATTTTATGACAAATATTTTAAAAACATAACTTTTTTCAACATATTTTCCTCTAGCAAGAAACATGTCAGTTTAATAATTAAAAAATTTTTTTCTTGGATGAAATATTCAGAGACATGGAACAATATATTTTAAACAAAGTTTTCAAAGTATTCGTTAAACATTTTTTAAATTCGTTTGGGAATTTTTTTTTTACTTTCTAAAAAATATTTAAAAACTAATTATTTGTATTTTGGAAATTTTTTTCTTGAATAATAATAATAATAATAATAATAATAAATATAAAAATAATAATAATAATAAATATAAAAATAGTAATAATAATAATAATAATGATAAATATAAAAATAGTAATAATAATAATAATAATTAAAATAAGAATAATAATAATAGTAGAAATAATGATCTGCCAGTTAAAGAAATATTAAAATAATATTTCTTTTTAAATCTACAAATGAAAATTAGAAGAACAGTTTTTGGAATAATAATTAAATACTGGAATATTGATGAATGTTTAGAATATTAGTGAAATATTAAAAAAAAACATTATACTGGAATATCAGAAAATAATTTTTTGTTAAGACAAGAAAAATATTTTACTTTTAAGAATATTTCTTTGAAAATTCCGATAATATTATTCTCTTTCAATACGATAAAAAAAATTCCAGTCAAATATTTAAAATTTCATACAAAATTTTACTCACGTTTAAGTTGAACGATTGCGAAATAAGTAGTATAAGTCAATTTATAGTCAGACACATTACAAACTACTCTCAAAATATTTATGATCTGTATAAAAATTATTTAAAGAGTAAATTTAATTAACTATTTAATTGGAATATTTTTCTTTTACTACAAAAAAATTATTACTAACGTCTCTGACTATAATTGATTTATACTATTTACTTTTTATTATTAAAAAAAAAATTTTCAGTACTCTGCAGTGATATTTTCTTTTTGTATTCATTTAATAATTCTGTAAAATAATCAAAATATTTTAAATTGGAAAAATAAACATTTAAAAATTTTATTTAAAAAAAATAAAAATTTTATTAAAATTTTAAAATAATTTTTTGTTTTTAAGCCTGTTAATGTAAATTAAAACTATTTTTGAAATTAATATTTAAATAAATAAATATTTTTTTCACTCTTTCTAGTGTGTCTGACTATAAATGATCTATTCTACTTATTTTGTATTATTCAAGATAAATGCCAGTAAATTTGTTTTGTAATATTTATTTCTAATATTTGACTACAATTTTTTTTATTTGTATCAGTAGGAAACTTATTTACATTTCAATAAAATATTCTTTTGACATTTGTCAAAAATTCTTTATAATGTTCCTTTTAATATTATTTTAATATTATTTTATTCTAATTTTTTTGACTTGGAAGATTGAAAAATTTCTTTTTTATTTCGAATTATATAATTTTTTATCAAGTGATAAATTCTTTTAAATATATTATAAAAGTGTTTTTCATGTTTTATGAAAAAATTTATTTAAATTTACTTACTTATTATTTATTTAAATTTATTCATTTTATTAAAATTTATTAAAATTTTATATTTCTTTATTTTATTCAAATTTAAATATTATTTTAATTTTTGGTCCAAGATGGAATATTCAGAGATATAGAAAAGAAAATTTTAACGAATACATTTTGTTTTAAATCCAACGAATACTTTGTATTAGTTAAAATTTTTTCAAATTTCTCTTCAGGATTTTCTTCGTTTGTTTAGAATTTTAGATATTTAAAAACTGTTTTTAAATTTATTTAGTAAATTTTTTTGATACAATAATAAAACTTTTCTTATAAATCCAATGAATACTTTGCATTAGTTCAAAAAAAAAAATTAATTTTTCCTCAGGATTTTCTTCTTTTTTTTAGATATTTAAAAATTGTGATTAATTTTATATAGTAATTTTTTTTTAATCAATAATAATATTTTTCTTATAAATCCAACGAATACTTTGCATTAGTTCAAAAAAAAAAATTAATTTTTCTTCAGGATTTTCTTCTTTTTTTAGATATTTAAAAACTGTGATTAATTGTATATAGTAAATTTTTTTTAAACAATAATAGTATTTTTCTTATAAATCCAACGAATGCTTTGCATTAGTTAGAAAACAATTAATTTTCTTCAGGATTTTTTTTTAGATATTTAAAAACTGTGATTAATTGTATATAGTAAATTCTTTTTTAAATAATAATAATATTTTTCTTATAAATCCAACGAATAGTGAGTATTATTTAAAAATTCTTTCAAAATATTTCTTTTTTAGACACTTAAAAACTATCTATTTAATCTTGTGTTGTAAATTTTTTTTTTTAACACAATAACAATAATCCGATAATTAAAAATGAAATAGAGCTTCTTTCTCTCACTCAGTGCCGATAATAAAACTTAATACGTATATATATTTCAGCGAATTAATGAACATAAGTTATTATAATGATTCGTCGTAATAGGGTAAATTTGAATGGGAATAATGTAACACATGTATGGCTTGCCGCGAAGTGTGGAAAATTATTTATTATTCGTTTATGGATTTTAACGTGTGAGTTGGCAAAAGTTATGGTTCAAAGTCCCCGTGCAGATAATAATGTCATTAATGAAAATGATTCGAGGAAATTCCCTTACAATCTGAAGGTGTAGGGTAGGTGAGCATGATGGGTGCTTTTACGAGGGAACATGTGACGTTTACTGCGGCCTCATACACGCAAAGCAATAATACCACGCAGAAATTACGCTTTACTTTCCAAACTGACTGTGTCTGTGTTTGTGTTTGTGTTTGTGTTTGTGTTTGTGTTTGTGTCTATGCTAAAGAGAGAAAAAGTGAGAGAGAAAAAAAAGAAAGAGAGGGAGGAAAAAAGAGAAAAAGAGGAAAAAAAATATAAAGAGGGAGGAAAAAAAAGAGAGAGAAAAGAAAAAAAGAGAGAAAGAGAGAGAGAGAGAGAGAGAGAGAGAGAGAAAAGAAGAGAGAGAAGAAAAAAGAGAGAAGAGAGAAAGAAGAAAAAAAAAGAGAGAGAAAAAGACAGAAAGGAGAAAATAGAGAGAAAAGAAAAAAGACAGAAAGGAGAAAAGAGAGAGAAAAGAAAAAAGATAGGAAGGAGAAATAAGAGAGAAAGAGAGAAAAAAATAGAGAAAGAGAAAAAGAAGAAAAAACAGAGAGGGAATAAGAAAGAAAAAAAATAGAGAGACAGAGAAATAAAAGAGAAGAAAAAAGACAGGAGAGAAAAAATGAAAGAGAAAAAAGAAAGAAAAGAAAAAGACAGAAAGAAGAAAATAGAGAGGGAGAGAAAAAGACAGAAAGGAGAAAATAGAGAGAAAAGAAAAAAGACAGAAAGGAGAAAAGAGAGAGAAAAGAAAAAAGACAGGAAGGAGAAATAAGAGAGAAAGAGAGAGAAAAAAATAGAGAAAGAGAAAAAGAAGAAAATACAGAGAGGGAAAAAGAAAGAAAAAAATAGAGAGACAGAGAAGGAAAAGAGAAGAAAAAAGACAGGAGAGAAAAAATGAAAGAGAAAAAAGAAAGAAAAGAAAAAGACAGAAAGAAGAAAATAGAGAGGGAGAGAAAAAGACAGAAAGGAGAAAATAGAGAAAAAAGAAAAAAGACAGAAAGGAGAAATAAGAGAGAGAACAAAAAAGACAGGAAGGAGAAATAAGAGAGGGAGAGAAAAAAAATAGAAAAAGAGAAAAAGAAGAAAATACAGAGTGGGAAAAAGAAAGAAAGAAGAAAATAGAGAGACAGAGAAATAAAAGAGAGAAAAAAATACAGGGAGAAAAAAGAGAGAAAAAAATACAGAGAGAAAAAAGAGAGAAAAAAATACAAACAGAGAAAAAGAGAGAGAGAGAGAGAAGAAAATAGAGAAAGAGAAAAAGAAGAAAATACAGAGACGAAAAAAGAAAGAAAGAAGAAAATAGAGAGACAGAGAGGGAAAAGAGAGAAGAAAAAAGAAAGAAAAGAAAAAGACAGAAAGAAGAAAAAAGAGAGGCAGAAAAAAATACAGGGAGAGAAGAAGACAAAAAGGAGAAAATAAAGAGAGAGAAGGAAAAAAACAGAAAGGCGAAAATAAAGAGAGAGGGAAAAAGATAGAAAGGAGAAAGTAAAGAGGGAGGGAAAAAGAGAGAAAGGAGAAAATAGAGAGAGAAAGAAATTGACAGAAAGAAGAAAATAGAGAGAGAGAGAAAAATATAGAGAGAAACAAGAGAGAGATAAAAAACGGAGAGAAAAAGAGAGAAAAAATACAGAGAGAGAAAAGAGAGAAAAAAATACAGGAAGAAAAAAGAGAGAAAAAAATACAGGGAGAAAAAAAAGAGAAAAATACAGAGAGAGAAAAGAGAGAGAAAAATACAAAGAGAGTAAAGAGAGACAAAAATACAGAGAGAGAAAAGAGAGAGAAAAATACAGAGAGAGAAAAGAGAGAAAAAAATACAAAGAGAGAAAAAGAGGGAGAAAGAAAAGTGTGAGAGAGAAGAAAATCGCAAGTGTGAAACAATTGGCCGTGTTTTTATAGTTTAACTGAACCGATTTCTCACCGATATTGTTTACTGGATAAGCGAGTGTCCCGGGAAAAAAAAAGAATGACTGTTTTCTGAAAATAGCCCTCAGCATTGTCGTTACAATGGGCAATGCTAATAAGATGAGTACATATACTCGAAATGACTTTTAACACGTATGAGGGAGAAGTGAAGCAAAAGGCTATTTACACTTTTATGGATATTGTGTGCCACTTCACTCAAGATAAAGATACCACACCACACTATACCAGTACGTGCAATTTTTTTCCTCCCCCCTTTTTTTACTGCGACATACTTTTTTATTTCTCGATTTAAAAAACTGAATTAACTTTTCTCTAAATTTACATGAGATTTTTTTTTGGGGGGATGAGAAGGGGAATTTTATGATTTGTTTGCTACAAACACTTTTTATGTTTCCACACATGTGGATAAATGAGCTCGAAAATATTTCAGGACTATTAACAATTGTTCCGGTTGTAAAATAATCGAGTCATTTTGTTTTTCCAGTTTATTGGCATTTTTTTCTTCTTTATTTTTCGACTTTCGTGGATTTTTTGGTGAAATATTGTTTTTGGATTTTTTTAGTGGAGGATTTTTTGTCTTTAAACTTGAATTAGTGTGAAATATTGACTAATTACTGAGTGGTGAATATTTTTTAGTAATTATTAATTGAAATTTCGATAAGTAACTGAATTTTGCTTTTGCATTAATTAAAATTAGTAATAAATCAGGAGGAATTAGTATTTATTAGTGGAAATAGAAATTAAATTAATTTTCCCTGAATTTTTAGTAAAATATTTTTTTTTTAGTTAGTGTTTATAAGTGGAAATAGAAATTAAATTAATTTTCCCTGAATTTTTAGTAAAATATTGTTTTTCATTAGTATTTATTATTGGAAATATAATTAAATCAATTTCCTCTGAATTTTCAGTCAAATATTGTTTTTTTTATTTTTTCTCGAGGATTTTTCACTTTAAATTTAAATTAGTAAAAATATTGACAAATTAGTACTAGTTGATTAATTAAAAAAACCTATTAATATCAGTAAAAATTACTATTCGTTAGTAGAAATTACTATTCGTTAGTGAAAATTACTATTTATTAGTAAAAATTACTATTTTTTTAGTAAAAATTACTATTTTTTAGTAAAAATTACTATTTATTAGTAAAAATTACTATTTATTAGTAAAAATTACTATTTTTAGCCAAAATTACTATTTATTAGTCAAAATTACTATTTTTAGTAAAGTTTACTATATTTTTGTAAAAAAATTAGTAGACATTACCATATTTATTAGTGAAATTCACTAATTCAAAAGTCTCTAAATTTAAATGTCTAGTAATTTAAATTAATGACTAATTTTTTTTTAAGAAGTAAATTCTACTAATAAATAGAAGTTTCAACTACTTCATTAATAAAATTTACTAATTCAAAATTAAAAAGTCATTCACTGATTCAAATTAGCAAATTGAAATTTCTAATAAAATTTTACTAAAATATCAGTAAAATTTGGTATTTATTAGCAAAAATTAAAATTAATTCAATATTCACAGAATTTTTGACGAAATACTCTTTTTTTGACATTTTCTCAAAGATTTTTCACTTTAAATTTCAATTAGTAAAAATATTGACTAAGTAGTGAATATTTTTACTAATTCTTAAATTAAATTTTAAAAATTTACTGACTCGTCTTGGCTTTTCTATTCAGAAATTTCTCTAATATAACAGTAGAAACTACTATTTATTAGTAAAAACTACTATTTTAGTAAAAACTACTATATTAGTAAAAACTACTATATTAGTAAAAAATTAGTAGATGTTACTATATTTATTAGTAAAATTTACAAAATCAAAAGTTTCTAAATTTAAATGTTTACTAATTCAAATTAATAACTGATTTTTTACGCTTTTGAATTAGTAAATTTGACTAAAATATTTTACTGATAAAAAGTAGTTTCAACTAATTTATTACTAAAATTAACTTATTCGAAACCATAAATTAATTAATCCACTAGGAATTTTTTAAATAGTCCAAAAAAATATTCCAGTGGAATATTCCACGAATTAAATCGAAAAATACTTAACAGAAAATTGTAGTACTTAATGGAATTTTCTCTGCTAATTTTCCTTGTGTTTTAAATAAAAATAAAAAAAAGATTATAACCTTTATTTCACAGATAATTAAAGAACACGTTTTTTTCTCTTGAAAAATTTTCTATGATTCATATTATAATGAAATTTTACAACTCCGAACCACGTGAGCATTTATTATTATAACACCAGTAATTTATCATATTTAACGTGTGTTTATACATTATAAATGCCACTTTTGAAAATCTCTCTCTCTCTTTTTCTCTCTTTCTTTCCTTATATAGGAATTAAGAATATAGAATAAAAAAATCTACCGAACATAAAATTTTCAAAGTAATTGACGTCAGACACGTCATTGATGTTTTTAAATCGATAAGATTTTTTTTTTTTTCATGAACTGGTCACGCCATTTCATACGTAATTTCCATTTAATTCACCAACAATTTAAAGTTAAAGTAAGAAATGTATTTCGAGAAAATAAAAAAAAATATATATTCATCTTTATATGAAATTGAATGGAATAATAATTTTGTATATGGACAGCTTTTTCGAAAATTGCAAATTGATACTAAAGTGGATTAAATTGATGATGGTAAAAATTTGGATTAATTTTTGATATGGTTTGTATTTTATTATATTCTTTAGTATCAATTCGTTTGCACATTTGATACTTTAAAGTTAACAAGTGTTAATTAAAGCAGATGAGGAAAATTAATTTTTCTGTCAAAATAATGAATATTTATTTATTACTTTCGAAATTAAATAATTTCGAAATGGATTGTTTCATCATGTTAATAAAATGTAAATAAATAAGGTATAAGTAATGTAAAGTAATTTGATTTCATAATGTAATGAATGTAAAAAAGAATAAAATGAAAAATAGAAGTAAAAATAAAATAGAAAAGTAAATGAAAAATAGAATTAAAAATAAAATAAATAGAAAATGAAAAATAGAATTAAAAATAAAATAAATAGAAAATAAAAAATAGAATTAAAAATAAGATAGAAAAGTAAATGAAAAATAAAATTAAAAATAAAATAAAAAAGAAAATGAAAAATAGAATTAAAAATAAAATAAAAAGAAAATGAAAAATAGAATTAAAAATAAAATAAAAAAGTAAATAAAAAATAGAATTAATAATAAAATAAAAAAGAAAATATAAAATAGAATTAAAAGTAAAATGAAAAATAAAATAAATAAAATAAAAAATAAAGTAAAAAATAGAATAAAAAATGTACTGAAAATGTTATGTAATGTAATGGAAAAAAGAATAATTTCAAAAATACTTAAATAATGATATTAAGCAAATATCAAGAAATATTATTATTTTCCAATTTAATATCGAATATTAATTCAGAGAAATTTTTAAAGTTGAAAGAAAAAAGTGAATTAACTACGATTTGGAGAGTTTATATTGTGTGATTTAATTGACAAAAGAGCTTAATTGTTTCTAAACTGCAAATACATTGTTGCTATTGCTTAATTTATCGATTTTGTTGCGAGTATTATTATGTTTATACTGAAAACCAGGACAATACAAGTTTGTTTCCAAATTATGGGCATTTGTTCTACAAATAGAATACAGTCCATTAATATAACGTTACTTTTACTTTGTGTATTAATTCATACATTCAATGTTTCAAACCTAGTGCAAGCTTGTTGGTTTGAAAAATTAGTTTTTCCATTTTTCGCAAAAATTTTTCACTTCAATGTACATACTATATTTTATGAATCTCTAAAAAAGGATTTTTTTTTCTTTTCCTTTTTTTTCTTTTCAAAATCTGATAAAACAGAAGAGAATTTCATTTTCTAAAGAAAAAAATACTGCTCTTCAAATTTACATTTTTGGAATACAGAATCATTAACATTTTCTAACAAAAAAATTTATTTTTCGGATTATTAATGAATTACTGATTAATGATCTAGAAAATTAGAAATTAGGAAATAAGTAGTAAAAATTAATTACAGTTAAACCATAATACAAAATGTTTTGAGAATAATAATTTATAAATAGTGCTGTTTTCTTAAATATTTGTCTGGAATTTTTTTTTCTTGTATTAGAAGAGAATTTGACATTCCGAAAAAATACTCTTTTCACAATTCGGAAATTTTTTTTCGAAATATTCGAAAAAATAATTATAAATAATTAAATTTTTGAAATTTAATTTTTATTTTAATTTTAATTAAGATTAATTTTTAATTATAAAATATTTTAATTTTAATTATAAATAATTATAAAAATAATTATAAATAATTAAAAAAATAATTATAAATATTATAATCCTTTGATTATAAATATTCTGATAATATTTTTTGAGTATGTTTAAAAAAGGAATATTTAAATTATTATTTATTATTCTAAACTTATTGTTTTGTGGTATTTTTTATATTTTAGCAATATTACAAGATTAGTAATACTAAAAAGTATTCACTTAATATTTTTGTAATATTCAATAAAAATATTTTTAAAAAATACACATTAGAATATTTTAGAATACTGGTGAGATATTTTTTGATTATAAAGAAAATATTCATTCCGGATATGAAAAGGAATTTTTTTTTGTAATGCAGTGAAAATTTTTCTTTGGAATATTTATAAACACTCTTCAGGAGAATAGGGAGAATATTTCTTTGGAATACTAAAGGAATATTTCTTTATAAGAATATTTCTTTAAAATACCATTAAAATACGTATTTTTTTAAAGGCATAATAGGAATATTTTTTGGAATACTATAGAAAAATTCTATCGGTATTTCGTAGTAATATTCCATTGGAATACTATATAAATATTCCTTTAGAATACTATACAATATATTTTTTTAGAAACACTATGAAAATTCCATTAAGACACTAAAATAGAAATATTTCTTTAACAGTACAGTTGGAATATTTTTTGGAATACTATAGGAATATTCATTTGGTGTATGGTGATAATATTCTTTTGGAAAACTAAAGAAATATTCCATTGGAATACTAAAGAAATATTCCATTGGAATACTAAAGAAATATTCCATTGGAATACTATAAAAAATGTTATTAGAGTACTATAGAAATATTCCTTCGAAGAAACAGTAGGAATATTTCTTTGGAATACTACAGGAATATTCCTTTAGAAAATACTAAAAAAATATTTATTTAAAATATTTATTTAAAAGAATACTATAGGAATGCTTCTTCGAAATATTTATTTTCTAAAGAATATTTTCAACATTTTGCAAAATTCTTTATTTATTCCAACTCGAATGTAGTTTTAATTTTTTGAAATTCACCGAAATATTTGGACAGCAATCAAATAAACAAACAAATAATAAAAAAAAACAGTAAAATAGACAAATATTCCATTAAAATATTTAGTTATCAAAGGACCTGGAAAAAAAAATTCCCCATCTTGATTACTGGTAATTCACTCGTTTTTATTTGTTGTAATTGTCAATACGAAACGTTAAACAATAGATGGTGTTGGATTTTAACACTCAATAGTCGTAAAGCTCGTATAGACAATAATTTCGAAGGGTCAAAGAGAGTGACATAGTGAGAGAGGGGGGGGGGAGAAGAGAGGAAGCAAAGTGAGTAGTGAGTGTGGGAGATTAAATAACGATAGCAAGGAAGGGTTTCAACATTGAGTATATAGTATTCACATTGGCAAATGGAAAGTGAACATGAAATGGCTCTTCGTGGTATAAATGTTGCATAGGTTACATTGTTGTGACATGCGCACACTGACAATATTCCAAAACGATTCAGTATTGAGGTATTGTTGAATTCATGTCAATTCACTCTGTTTCAGGTTCATCTATATATATATATATATATCTCTTTCTATCAGACATCCCTTCTGGAATGTGAGAAAATTGTTTATTTCCATTCGATTCTCTAGAGTCTGACAAGTTAATTATTACCGTGCAAAAACATCCACAATTCTAATAATATTTCAATTCGAAAAAAGAAATTATTACCGTTTTTACTGAGAAGAAAACATTTTGAAAAATTTCCTATTGGAATATCTCATATTTAATGGGAATATCTTACAGGAATATCTACATCAATAGCACGGAATATTCCGAACAGATTACTGAAATATTCCATTGTAATATTAGGAATATTTGTCTAAAATATAAAATACAACTTTCAGGAATATTCATCTGGAATATTTAATACAACTTTCAGGAATATTCATCTGGAATATTTAATACAACTTTCAGGAATATTCATCTGGAATATTTAATACAACTTTTAGGAATATTCATCTGGAATATTCAAAATAAAGGAATATTAAAATGTCAAGGAATATTCAAAGACAAGAAATATTAAAATGTGAAGAAACGTTCAGAATAAAGGAATATTAAAATGTGGAGAAATATTTTTTAGTATTCCGAGGGAATGGGGGGAATATTTTTTAGTATTCCGAGGGAATCGATGGAATATTTTTTTAGTATTCCGAGGGAATGGATGGAATATTAAAAAAATATTCCTAAAAATTAAATGGAATACTAAAAACGATTTTTAAAAATTGAATGGAATACTAAAAACGATTTATAAAAATTGGATGAAGTGTTAAAAAAAATATTCCTAAAAATTGTATGGAATTTTTTTTTATTTCCAATGTTCCGAAAAATTTTTACGGGATATTTTGAAGAACAATTTTTCCAGTGGAATATTCGATATAGTATTGTGTGGAATATTTCTAAAAAAAAAATTCTATGGAATATTCTAGAGAACAATTATTTTTCTGGGATTTGAGAGAAAAATCGTTAACACACAGTATTCGAATGAAATGAAACAAGTCCGAAAATATTTTATACAACTTTCAGTAGTAATATAACTCTATGGTCAGCCGCAGCAAAAGTATTTGAAATTAAATCTCGTTTACAATGCTGGATAAAAAGGAAAAAGAAAGAAACTTTCCTTCTATTTTCTTTTTTTTTTGAAACAAAAAAAAAACTAATTTCAAAGTTTTCACTCGCAGAAAATTATCTGTCTCCACCAAAGTTAATAAGCGGTTTTTATATCTTGTGAAACTCAGAAGAAAATTATCGTGATTCACGAGTTTAATTAATTTGTTTTCATATTATTTAAATAGATTAAATGTTTTCTTGAAACAAGAAGTTTACTTGTTTTCAGAAGTGTTTCAAATGTGAATTTAAAAAAGAGGATATTGGGACTAAAAAAGTAAAACTACTAAAAAATAATTTTTCACTTCTTGTTTTTTTAAAATATTTTTTTAAAAAAAATTATTATGTTTTTTAATACTTTTATTAATTATTACTATTTTTCTAAATTCCCTTTTTAAAAATACTATTTTTCTAAATACTTTTTTCAAAAATAGTATTTTTTGAAATACTTTTTTCAAAAATATTATTTTTTGAAATACTTTTTTCAAAAATACTATTTTGCTAAATACATTTTGAAAAAATACTATTTTTCTAAATACTTTTTGAAAAAATACTATTTTTCTAAATACATTTTGAAAAAATACTATTTTTCTAAGTACATTTTGAAAAAATACTATTTTTCTAAATACATTTTGAAAAAATACTATTTTTCTAAATACATTTTGAAAAAATACTAGTTTTCTAAATACATTTAAAAAAAAATTATTTTTCTAAATACATTTTGAAAAAAGACTATTTTTCTAAATACAATTCGAAAAATACTATTTTAAAAAATACTAATTACAAAATACTATTTTTAAAAATACTAATTACAAAAATACTATTTACAAGTATACTATTTATAAAAACATGATTTAAAAAAATGGTATTTATTTTTTACTTATTTATTTTTTTACTTATAAAAATGCTATTCATAAAACTCCGAAAGATATAACAATAATCCAAAGATTTATGCATTTGTAATAAAAAATTTCAACTTCCAAAGAAATGTGCAATAAATTCTAACTTATATGTACGAATATCAAAATATATTATACAAATTATAATATTTATTGAGAAAAGTTTTTCCAACTAAGCGCCCTTTTCACCTCCCCCTGCCCCATAAACACACACACACACACACAAACATAGACAATAATGTCACAAATATTTTTTCATAGAAAAATTTACAGTTACAATTTTTTTTTCTTTTTTTTTCCCTTCTGACTTTATCTTACAAGAGTCATAAGTCACTCAAAACAATTTATGATATGCCCAAAGCAATTCAAAATTCCCACACCCATAATATTAACGATCTAGACGACACGATTATCGCCATTCCAACATTACGATAAGAAATTATGTCACGCATTATATAATAATAAATTTATATATGCACACTTATGTGCGTGACTTTGTTTCCATTTAAAGGGTGAGACAACATTGTAACAGAAAAAGAAAAAGAAAATCGTGCGTAACTGTGAAAAATGATATATTTGTATTTGTAAGTTCGCTTGTGTCAATATTTGGAAATTGAACAAATTAATAAATTTAGGTTTCTTTTAATATTGTTCAAGCTTTGAATTATTTTACAAAATTTTAATTAAATTCTTGTCAAAATTTGAATTATTTTCAAAAGTTTTCTAAAATTCCATAATTTTGAATATCTATTATTTGAATAAAATTTTCCAAAAGAATTCCATTATTAAAAAAAAATTTTAAAACAATTCTACGCAAACCAAACATGAAATTATTTTCATGAATAATAAAATTTTTTACAGAAATTCAATTATTTACAAATTTTTTTAAATAAATTTCTTCGCAATAATTCAATTATTTTTATAAATAATAACATTTCTAGAGGAATTCAATTATTTTTATAAATAATGAAATTCTTCTCCGATATTTAATTATTTTACAAAATTCTAATCAAATTCTTTTCAAAATTTCAATTATTTTCAAAAGTTTTCTAAAATTCCATAATTTTGAATATCTATTATTTGAAAAAAATTTTCCAAAAGAATTCCATTATTAAAAAAAAGTTTCAATTCAATTCTACGCAAACCAAACATATAATTATTTTCATGAATAATAAAATTTTTTACAGAAATTCAATTATTTACAATTTTATTTTATAAATTTCTTTGCAATAATTCAATTATTTTCATAAATAATAACATTTCTACAGGAATTCAATTTTTTTTATAAATAATGAAATTCTTCTCCGATATTCAATTATTTTACAAAATTCTAATCAAATTCTTGTCAAAATTTCAATTATTTTCAAAAGTTTTCTAAAATTCCATAATTTTCAATATCTTAAATTTTAATAAAATTTTTCAAAAGAATTTAATTATTAAAAAAATGTGAGTACAACTCTACGCAAACATTCAATTACTTTCATGAATAATAAAAATTTTTACAAGAATTCAATTATTTACAATTCAATTATTTTCATAAATAATAACATTTCTACAGGAATTCAATTATTTTTATAAATAATAAAATTCTTTTATGAATTTAATTATTTTCATAAATAATTAAACTCATTGCAGAATTTCAATTATTTTTAATGAAATTTTAATCAAATTCCTCGAAAAATTTAATTATTCTTAAAAATCTTATTAGAAGACCAAAGAATTTAATGATTTAAAAAATTTGTTGATAACATTTTTTATGAGAATTTAATTTCAACAAACATGAAATTAATAAATTATTTATTTTTGTATTTAAATAATTCAATTCTCGTACAATTTACTAATAAAAATGGTTTTAAAAATGAATTTCAGTTAAAATTTTAGATTATAGAATTAAAAACATTATAACGTGGATTTTTAGAAATAATTAAATTTTGAAAAAAGTTTCAAACAAAAATCATTGAAATTCTTAATTTTTCATGTATTTTGTCAAAAAATTCGGTAGAATTAATTCTTTTAAAAGTTTAATAGGATTTTTATTGAAATTATTTCAAGTTTTTATTTTTCAAAATATATTTAATTGCTGAATATCCGATTAATTAAAATTTCGTAAAATTGAATTGTAAACGAATAAATTTGAAAATTATAAAACTCATCGGAGGGTTTCAATTATTTTTCATACAATTATAATTGAATTCCTTGTAAAAAGTAATTATGTTCATGCAAGTTTTAATAAAATTCGACAAAAGAAATTAATTATTAAAAAAAATTTTTACTAAAATTCTTCATGAGAATTGGATTTTGAGAAACATTCAATTATTCAATAAATTATTTTCTTTTGCATTTAAATAATTAAATTCTTGTAGAATTTTCTAATAAAAATTGATTTTCATTTCATAAAAATGAATTTCAGTTAAAATTTGAGATTATAATTGAATATTAAAAGAAATATAGAGTGAACTTTTTGGAAATAATTGAATTTTGAAATTAATATTTTTGAAAAAGTTTAATTGAATTTTTTAAACATTTGTGAAGTTTTTATTTTCTAATATGCATTTAATTAATGAATTTAGGAATAATTGAAATTTCGTGAAATTGATTAATTAATTATTATTAAAAATAATAGAATAAAATAAATTTGTAGTTAAAATTTTTTGAAAATAATAATTGAATTGAAATAATGAAATTGTAATCATAAAGTGTAAAATTCAACGAAAAAAGTTAAAATTTTTATGGAAACATTCTTAGAAAAAATTTTTTTACTACCATATAGAAAAACTTTTTCAAAGTCAGGAAAAAGTAAATTGAAAGGGCTCGAAGGTTTTCTTTTTTTTTCTCTTTCTTTTCGGGGGAAGAAATGTGATGGTCATTTTAGAGGTCGAATGATGGGGAATTTGGTACAGAAGATAAAGGGATCTAAAGCCACCCAGGGGAACGAGAAGAATGAAGAAGAAAAAAGAGGCTGTAACATTTTTGGCATTAATGCTTGATTGTTTGGAAAATTAAGACGCAATAAATTTTGAAATACATTTTTTTTTCTTTTTTTTGAGAAAAAAACATTCTTTCTTTTTTTGCCTTTATATATGTTGGCAATAAATCATTACTGATGTTTTTATATACAATAAATATAAATATGTATGTACCTATTTTAGTTTCGTCATTTGCGATACAAAAACGTTTTACTCAGCGAATATTGCGAGCGATTATTTTACCAAAAGATTTCATCATATGCTTTGACATTTTATCAACTGTCGATTAATGTCAATTATATATGAGTATATATATATATATATTATAAATATTGTGTGCAGTGAATTTAATCAAGTGAATGAAAATTATTGGAGCAATTTATCCCGTACAGTCTTATGACTTTGACCTTCCTTTCAATCAAGATACACGAATTTTTCTCCGATGAAAAGAAAGAAAAAAAAAATTATATATAAACTTTTCCTTTATGTAAATAAAAAAGTTTATTTTAATTTTATTAAGTCGTTCACCTTGATATATTTCCATCTGTTGTGTTTTCTTTATCTTTAAAAAAACGATTCTCTATTGTTAAAAAAATATTTGTGTTTTATCAGAAGAATCATTTGGTAACGAAATAATTGGATAAGTAATTTTAATCAAAACTAATAGAGAAATAGTGGAGAGGAAAAATGTTGATAAAAGAGGGTCAGAAATTTTTTGAATAGAAAACTTTTCCATATTTGTCGCATTCGAAAAGAATATATAAATATTTTTTTTGAATAATCATTCTTGATGTAATCAGCCCTGAGGATGAAAAAATATAATTTCTATTTAATTATAATTTAACAATAATAATAATTATTATCAATTAATAATTATAATTTAACAATAATAATATTTCTTATTAATTAATAATTATAATTTAACAATAATAATTATTATCAATTAATAATTATAATTTAACAATAATAATTATTATCAATTAATAATTATAATTTAACAATAAAAATATTTTTTATTAATTAATAATTATAATTTACCAATAATAATATTTTTTATTAGTTAATAATTATAATTTAACAATAATAATTATTATCAATTAATAATTATAATTTAACAATAAAAATATTTTTTATTAATTAATAATTATAATTTAACAATAATAATTATTATCAATTAATAATTATAATTTAACAATAATAATATTTCTTATTAATTAATAATTTTAATTTAACAATAATAATAATTAATATTATTAATTAATAATTAATATTTAATATTTAATATTTAATAGACCTTTTTTTACTTCAAAAATTATTAAGTTGAAAAATTCAATTTCAAAATAATTTTATAATAAATAATAAAATTATAATTTAGAAGACTATTAATTGTGAACTAACCTGTAAATTGGCGTGATGTCATTTTTGTACCAGACAACAAGGGTGGCAGAATCATTTTGCTTCGGTGGTCGTATGTCGCAAGGTAGCTCCGCAGTTCCCTGAAGAACCGCCCTGGCAATTTGTGGTGGCCCTGGAAATATAAAAAAAATATTTAAAAACTTAACCAACCAGACATGTTAATAAATATATTACCACGATTATTAAAAATTATAATTTTCACCAACTATGGTTGATTATAGTTGTTACTAACTATGGTTAATTACAGTTGTTACCAATTATGATTAATTACAGTTGTTACCAACTATGGTTAATTTCACTTGTTACCAACTATGGTTAATTACAGTTGTTACCAATTATGATTAATTACGGTTGTTACCAACTATGGTTAATATCACTTGTTACCAACTATGGTTAATTACAGTTGTTACCAATTATGATTAATTACAGTTGTTGCCAACTATGATTAATTACAGTTGTTGCCAACTATGGTTAATTACAGTTGTTGCCAACTATGGTTAATTACAGTTGTTACCAACTATTGTTAATTACACTTGTTACCAACTATTGTAAATAACAATAAAATAGTAAAAAAACAATAATAGTTGGTACCAATCATAGCTGTTAGCCATCAAAGTTGGTAACACTTCCCAGTAGATATTTTCCAGATACTTTTCCAAAATTTCAAAGATCTTTCTAAATATGATTCTATAAATCAGAAAAAACGTCTTGGTGACAAATAGCAATTTTATAACTTAAGAAATCCTCCCCTGCCCTCCACAAAAAAAAGAAGAGAACTATCCATTAAAAACTCGAGAAAAGCGCCGAGTCATTCAAGTTTTTAATAGAAAGGAAGTTGGTTCTTATTGAACTTTAAATCAAAAATGATGAAAAGCGTTTAAAGTCATATGATTGAGTTCCCAAAAGAAGAGAGATGAAAAAATAAAAAAAAAAAAAAAAAAATAGAACAGAAAGTAAGAAAAACGGGAGAAAAGTTTTGCAAAACGTAGATGATGCTTGTAGAAGGAAAGTGCGAGTTATTCGTAAAAGAGACGCGCCAATGCTGGACATGTGACATATTCGTTTCCGGTTTTTGTAACATTTTCACGTTCTCATCTACTTCACACGAGGATTCATCGTTGGGAATTTTCTCCAACATTTCGATCTTGACAGTTTTCTCTCTCTCTCTCTCTCTTATTCCCTCTTTATTTGTGAGACCGACTGTCAGATTGACTCGTCCACCTTAGATTTACAGTCCGGGTGTTATATAAGGCCATGTGGGTGGGCAGAAGGTGGAGGAAAAAATCGTAAAAATAAATCACACCCTGCTTCTGAATTTTCAATTTCCGGTACTTGGAAAAATATATATTTCAACACTTTTAAAATGTGATCTTGAATGAAAGGGGTTTTTGTCCAGTTGTGATAGGATTTGTTTCATTGCAGAGAGAAAATGAGGAGGGGAAAGTGTTTTTCGTTTTTTGTTTTTTTTACAGTTGATTTTAGCATCTATGGTAGTTACCAACTGTTATTTTTAAAAACTATGGTAGTTACCAATTGTTATTATTGTAAACTATGATTGTTACCAATTGTTGTTATTGCAAACTATGTTTGATATAAACTATGGTTGTTACCAATTGCAATTGTTATTGCAAACTATGATTGTTACCAACTATGATTGTTACCAATTGCAATTTTTATTGCAAACCATGATTGTTACCAACTATGATTGTTACCAATTATAGTTGTTACCAACCATGATTGTTACCAATTGCAATTGTTATTGCAAACTATGATTGTTACCAACTATGATTGTTACCAATTGCAATTGTTACCAATTGCAAACTGTGATTGTTACCAACCATGATTATTACCAATTATAGTTGTTACCAACCATGATTGTTACCAATTGCAATTGTTATTGCAAACCATGATTGTTACCAACTATGATTGTTACCAATTGCAATTGTTATTGCAAACCATGATTGACACCAATTATAGTTGTTACCAACCATGATTGTTACCAATTGCAATTGTTATTGCGAACTATGATTGTTACCAATTGCAATTGTTATTGCAAACTATGATTGTTACCAACCATGATTGTTACCAATTATAGTTGTTACCAACTAAAATTGTAAACAATCATAATTGGTTTCAACTGCAATTGCTAAAAATCATGAAACCAGTAATAGTTATTAACAACCATGGCTTCTACGAAATAGAATTATTAACAATTATGGTTGGCATCAATCAACTATGATTGTCAACAAACATTACTGGTAACAAATAAAATTTCTAACTTTCAAACTAATCGTAAATTGTTAAATAATAAAAATTGAAATAGAAAATTTGATGGCAAAAAGATTTTTTGTATTTTTTCGGGTAAATTAATGGACGCTTGCGAATTAAACGAGCCAATAGGGGAGAGGCTGGATAGAAGAGGGGGGATGAAGATAAGATCCGGATATTTCTGATACTACTGGCTATTATTTTGCCCCGTTGTCAAATAAGCCATTTGAGATAAAATCTAAACTGTAATAACATGGTAACTACACAGTAATGATCTAATTATAAATTTTACCCAATTAATAATTGTCGTATTAGAAAAATTTTTCCCGAAACGAAAACAGAAAAATCTAAATAATATTCTGTACAGATTAAGAAATAATTATCAAGTCTCTTTGAATATTGAAAAAGGAAAATTCTTCGAATATTAAAAAAAATTTTGAATAATAAAAAAATATTTGAATACTAAAAGAAATATTTGAATACTAAAAAAAATATTTGAATACTAAAAAAATATTTGAATACTAAAAAAATATTTGAATACTAAAAGAAATATTTGAATACTAAAAAAATATTTGAATACTAAAAGAAATATTTGAATACTAAAAACTATTGTATTCTAATTATTAAAAAAATAGTTTTTGAATATTAGTAATGAAAATAACATTCCTGAAAAAGAAAGGGAAAAATTCTTTGTAAAACAAATACAAAAATATTCCTGTGAATATTAAAATAAAATAAAAAAATAAATAAATTAGCACCTCTTTGTTTTTTTTTTGGTTACTACAAAAAAGCCGAAAGTTGTTGGAGCCTAAAAATTCCTCGGAGATTCTCTCTCAGCACGTAATCATTTGCTTGAAGCGATAACAAGTTTTTTTTCGGGCCGACTGGCGAGTGGTGGGGGAACTCTTACAGCACTCCTGGTCTATAATTACAGCACTCCTGTGAAAACACCTTTCGGGCAAATAAATGGCGATTCCCCCTTCGTCTTTTCGTTATACTAGGAAATTTGTGTTTGACTTTTTTTTTGCTCCCTGTTGTTAGTTTTATTGACCAATCAATTCCGAAAGTCTGAAACGATCATAAGAAGTCAAATTCTTTAGAGGAACTCGAACAAATATATGTACGTGTGAAGGGAGTTAGAAAACATTTTTTAGCGGATTTTTGTTTTTGTATTTTTGTTGTTTTTTTTTAATTTTTTGAGTCTTTTTACAATTGAATTTTTATGAAATTTTTGCGACAACTTTAATAAACCTTTGAAATTTCGACTGTAGTTGTAACGAATTCGGTGTTAATTTTCAATTTCAACTAAAATCGAAACGAATTTGAAAATTGGTGGCAATTCCAACTGAAATAGAAATTAAATCAAAAGGAAATCCACAAAATATCGCAATTTTGGTTGGAATTGAAACGAATTTGGAATTAAATTACAATTCCGATTGAAATTGAAACGAATTTGAAAATTTTTCATAATTTCATCCGAAATTGAACTTAAATTGAAAAATCGTCACGAATTCGACTAGAATTGTAACCAAATCGAAATTTTCTGTTTATTCCAACTGAAATTGAGACGAAATCCAAAAATTTTTGGTAATTTTGACTGGAATTGAAAAGAATTTGGAATTAATTTTCGATTCCAACTGAAATTAAAACGAATTTGAAAATTGGTTATAATTGCATCCGAAATATAATTTAAATCGAAAAATCCTTATGATTCCGACTAGACTTGTAATCCAAATTAAAATTTTCATTTTGTTCCAACTGAAATTGAGACGAAATCCAAAAATTTGGCGCAATTTTGACTGAAATTTAAACGAATTCAGAATCAATTTTCAATTCCAACTGAAATCGAGACAAAATCCAAATATTATTGCGATTTCGACATAAACTGTAACGAATTTAGGATTAATTTTCAATTCCAACTGCAATCGAGACTTAATCGAAACGAAATTCAAATTTTGATAAAATTTCGTCTGGAATTGAAACGAATTCGAAATGTAGTTTACACTTCCAACTGAAATCGAGACGAAATCCAAATATTGTCGCAATTTCAACTGGAATTGTAATTGATTCGGAAATAGTTTTTAATTCCAACTGAAGCAGAGATAAAATTGAAACAAAATTCAATTGCAATTTTCCACTGGAATCGAAACGAATTCAGAATAAATTTGCAATTTCAACTGAAATAAAAACAAAAATTTAAACATTATCGAAATTTTAACTGGAATTGTAATACATTCGGAATAAATTTCTAATTCTAACAGAAATCGAAACAAAATCTAAATATTATCGCAATTTTGACTGAAATTGTAATGAATTCGGAATAAATTTCCAATTTCAACTGAAATCGAAACGATTTTGAAAATTAATTCCAACTCCAACTGAAATAGAAATTAAATCGAAACAAAATTTAAATATTATTGCAATTTTTGACTGGAATTGAAAGGAATTTAAACATTGTTGCAATTTTCGACTGGAATTGAAACGAATTCGACATGAATTTGCAATTCCAACTAAAATTCTAACGAAATTTAAATATTATCGCTGTTTCGACTGGAATTGAAACGAATTCGGAATTAAATTGCAATTCCAACAAAAAATTGCGTCAAAATTAAAAATTGTTCGCAATTCCAAATGAAACACAAATATTTGAATTATTTTCCAATTCCGACTGAAATTATAATATGAAAATTTTGCAAAATCCCACCAAAAGTTGAAAATTAGTAAAATAAAAACAAAAACCGCCAAAGAAAACATCAATATATCTCTAAAAATTAATTATGAACAATATATCATGCTCCTTTGCTTCTCGTTGAATATAAAATGATTAATAGCCTCCGGTTACAATTTCGCCAGTGATTTTCTTAAATTTAAACGAGTTAATTGACAGAGTGATGTATTTTATTGTCAGTTTTACACCGCAGTGTCTTTTATCACTGGTCGGTGTATATAGTTTGTACAGCGTTGGCAGCTAGGTAGGTAGGATGTTGTTTTTAAAAGCAAACTCGTTCGCGCAAGAGAGAGAGAGAGAGAGAGTTAATGTTAATGTTGTTACCCGACGCTCGGCTGAGAAACACGGATGCTTCTATCAACCACCTCCTGCTTTTCAGGGCAGCCTCGCGTGTACGATGTATAAGCTTATAAAACAACGGTTTTGCACGGCGTCTGCTAAATTTCCCCAGGGCTACCTCTCCCGTATTATGAGTCCTGAAGGGCGTCAGCCCTGTCCGTACTTGTACCGTCAACCGCTCCTTCATACATATATCTATAAACTCGAGTTTCGCGTGATAACATTCTCTTTTCATATTTTCTTAAGCTGTAGAGCGAGTGATAGAGGGAAAAAAAACAAAAATATCTTATTTACTATTTTGCAAAAAATCTCTTGGTAAACATGTAGAAGAATATTTTTTCGACTATTTTATTCGTTTTTTGCAACGTGTATTCGTTATTTCGTCGTTTTTAATTTTAAGCAAATAATCATTTTTATGATTTAATAAATTTAAATATTTATATTTTTAGCTCTGATTTATAGTCTTTTTTGACCAGCGGTTAATAAAGTGACCATTATTATCCTAGGGCCACAAACGGTTACTTTTAGACCACTCGCAGATTAATGATGCACTTACCGTCCATTTTATCCTAATTTACCGTCAAGCGATTTATTCTCAAACATAGAGACTATTTTTTTGATTTTGTTCCAAACACGGTAATTTTTATACTAAACGGTAAGCACGACGGTAAATTTAAATAATGGAATTTTATTTTACAGTTAAAAAATTGAATTATATTTCAAAGACAACAAAAATACCGTTTGTTTTCTCAAATGTCCGAGAAGAAAAAATTTAATACTTAAGGTTACATCCGACGGTAAGTTAAAATAATTAAATTTTATTTGAATCTTAGGAAATTATAATGAATTAGATTCTAAATATAACATCATTGTTGGATTTATGTAAATGACCAAAAAGGGTAATTTTTATCATGAACGGTAAGTTAAATTATTTGAATTCACAACAGTAAGTTCAAATAATAACATTTTTATTTGATCAGAAAAATTACAGTTTGCAAAATGGTAATTTTTATGCTAAATGGTACGCACAACGGTACTTTCAAATAAGGCAATTTTTTTTAAATTTAGAAAATTGAATTATATTTCAAATTTACCCTAATTACTGTTTGTTTTGTCAAACCCCCGAAAAGAATACATACAACGGTAAGTTCAAATAATTAAATTTTGTTATCATCTTAGAAACATTAAATTGAACACAATTTTAAATATAGCATTACCGCAGGATTTTTGTAACGGTCCGAAAACTGTAACTTTTTATGATAAACGATATGTTGAATTATTTTAATTCACAATGGTAAGTTCAAATAAGTAAATTTTGCTTAAATCTTAGGAAATTAAATTGAATTAAATTTTAAATATAGTAATACCGTGGGATTTTTGTAAATGTCCTAAAAAAGACAATTTTTTAAAATGAAATATAAGCTAAATTATTAAAATTTAAAACGGTATGTTTTAATAATGAAATTTTAATTCAAACTTAGAAAATTAAATTGAATAAAACTTTAAATTCTAGGAAAGTTACAGACGGTTTCCTCAAATGTCGAAAAAGGGTAATTTTTATATTTGACGGTACGCCACAACGGTGAGTTTAAATAATGACATTTTGTTTCACACTTAGAAAATTAATTTAAACTAAATTTTAAATATAGCATTACCGTTGGATTTTTGTAACGGTTCAAAAAGTGTAACATTTTATGATAAACGATATGTTGAATTATTTAGTTCCCAACGGTAAGTTCAAATAAGTAAATTTTGCTTAAATCTTAGGAAATTAAATTGAATAAAAATTGAAATAGCAGGAATATTACCGTCTGCTTTCTCAAATATCGAAAAGGGTATTTTTATACTTAACAATACACCCAAACGGTAAGTTCAAATAATTAAATTTTTGTTACACTTAGGAAATTAAATTGAACTAATTTTTAAACATAGCAATACCGTGGGATTTTTGTGAAGGTCCAAAAAGAGCTACTTTTTATGATGAACGATAAATTGAATTATATTAATTTACAACGGTAAGTTTAAATAATAAAATTTTATTTAAAACACAGAAAATTAAATTGAATAAAATTTTAAATTCTAGGAAAATTACGGTCGGACTCCTCAAATTTTGAAAAAGGGCAATTTTTATACTTCACAGTCACCCCAACGGTAAGTTCAAATAAAGAAATTTGATTTCACACTTAAGAAATTAAATTCGATAAAAATTGAAATACCAGGAAACAATACCGTCGGATTTCGCAACTATCGAAAAGGGTATTTTTATACTTAACGGTACACTCCAACGGTAAGTTTAAATAATTAAATTTTAATACTGAATTACTGTAAAATAGTTAAAATTGAATTGTCAGACATTATTGCTGTGAAATGGTATTAATTGCTTAAATTGGATAAAAGGGTAAATAAAATTGTAGTTAACCTGTAAAGTACTGGCGACAGAACGTAAGTGACGGTAAGTTGAGATTGCTGAGGATATTGCAGGGCTTTTAGCTTTCAGTGTATTGTGTCCACTACCCTAAGGCCACAATGGTCACTTTATTGACCTCTCGCAGATGTGTAAAGCACTTACCGTCCGTTTATCCCAACTTACCGTCAAGCAATTTTATTTTGAATTGTTTGAATTTATTTTCAAAACCTAGCGTCAAGTTTCATTAAACCTTTTTTCCAATTTCTTTTCCTCGATCTTAAATTCCCCAGTTTTTCCGTTTGCATCCAACTCTATGAAATGTTTCTCGCTGACTATTTTTTGATTAGAACGATTTTGTCTCGTTTTGAAGCAGGTCACTGGATTTTGACGATCCATCTCATTCTTGATGGGACTCATTACAGCGTGAGTGGGCGACGAATGAAATGGTGACCAAACGATCGGTGCCGGAATACGTTCCAGGTAGTTTGGCGCAACGACGCGTGATTGCCTTGAAGCTTTACTACGAAATTCTGATCTCAACCGGAAATTGTATCGGAATGTTCAGAGTGTAATGTATCGGTAGAATATATACACATACACTCTCTCACCAATACAACTTTCTATCTGTTGTATCGTAAAAATCGAGTACCACGTTTTACGCCCTCGTACATTCAGTTTATATCATCCTAGTTATACATATCGAGAGTAATGACTATATATCCAAGTCAGGAGAACTGTTCTTCACATGGTTTTGTGATAGTGGAATTTGTAACATTGTGTGTAAACTTTCGTTATATTAGTGTGTGTGTGAGTCAAGAAACCGGAAACCAGGATTTAGCAAGTCCGAATAGAAAATAACCTGTGTGTGTTGGTAGCCAGGTAAGCCGATAATCCACGGGTCAGACAGCGTTGAGAAGCCATACAAGTTTGCTTTAGCTCTTGCATCAATGTCCCTTCGTTGACCCCACCTACTCCTTTCTAGTTTAAATTTCAGTCACGATGAAATCAGTTATTATCAAAGTTTCACCTTGTGGCTAGGTGCGCACCTCGTGATGAAAATAGCGATATAATTAATTAAATTCAGCCATCGACTATGGTGAACTACAAAAAAAAAAATTGCAGTTTAAAGTTTCTCCAGTCTGTGCTTCTCTCTCTCTCTCTCTCACTCTCTCTCTTTCTCTTGCCGCAACCATAATTGAGGATTAGCCAAGGCATATTATTTTCCAGTTCTTATGATTATAGGGTGTACAAAACTGCTTATTCCCACACTTGTTTGCTGTATGTGCGCACTCATTTACTCCACAAAGCCCAGCTGGTCAATAATGTGTTCATTATTACCCTAGAGCAATAATGGTCAATAATATATTGTCAAATGTCCTCCATTATGACTCGTATGGTCGATAAGGAGTCAATTATTTCCCTAGGGACAATAATAATACCACTTATTATGTACAGAAAACGGTAAGTTCTAATCGATAACATTTTGCGCCGCACTTACCGTCTTCAGTCAATAATTCAATCTTAACCTTGTGTATATAAAATTATTATTATTATTATTTGAACTACAGGAATTATAATAAAAACGATAATTTATTACTCCATTATTTATTTATTAACTAATATTGATAATACGAATATTAATAGTATTTATAATTTCATAACAATTTTTGGGCACTTACCGTTTGGCTTCTAGAAATGTTCAAAGACGAGAGAAAGGATAATTTATCATTCTATTATTTATTTATTAACTAATATGCATAATACGAATATTAATAGTAATTATAATTTCATTACAATTTTTTGAAACTTACCGTTGGTTTCTGTAAATGTCAAAGAACGGTAATTTTTAAACTAAAAGTTACGCATGACAGCAATTTCAAATAATTAAATTTTATTTCAAACTTAGAAAATTGAATTTTATTTAAAATTAAAGAAAATTACCGTTTGTTACCTCAAATGTTCCCAAAGAACAATTTTTACACCTAAGGTTACACACAACGGTAAGTTCGAATAATTGAATTTTATTTTAATCTTTGGAAATTATATTGATTTGAATTTCAAATATAACATTACCATAGGGATTTTGCAGACGTCAAAAAAGAGTAATTTTTTACAATGAACGATAAGTTGAATTATTTGAATTAACAACGATAAGTTCAAATAGAAAAATTTTTATTTCGTCAAAAACATTACTGTTTGAAAAATAGTAATTTTTATTATTTTATTACAATTTTTGGACACTTACCGTTGGCTTCTGTAAATGTCCAAAGACGGTAATTTTTATACTAAACGTTACGTACGACGGCAATTTCTAATTTAATGAAATTTTATTCTAAACTTAGAAAATGTAATTTTATTTAAAATGAAAGAAAATTATCGTTCGTTTCTTCAAACGTACAAAAAAGAAAATTTTTATATTTAAGGTTACAGACAACAGTAAGTTAAAACAATTAAATTTTATTTGAACCTTATGAAATTATAATGAATTAAATTTTAAATATAGCATTACCGTGGGATTTTTGTAAATGTCCAAAAAGAGTAATTTTTTATGAAGAACGATAAGTTGAATTATTTAAATTTATAACGGTAAGTTCTAATAATGAAATTTTATACCAAACTTAGAAAATTAATTTGAATAAAACTATAAATTCTAGGAAAGTTGCCGTCGGTTTCCTCAAATGTCGAAAAAGGGTAATTTTTATACTAGACGGTACACCCCAACGGTAAGCTCTAATATTGAAATTTTATTTCAAACTTGGGAAATTAAAGTAAATAAAAATTGAAATACCACGAACATGACCGTCTGTTTTCTCAAATATCGAAAATGGTATTTTTATACTTAACGGTACACCCTAACGGTAAGTTCAAATAATTAAATTTTATTTTAAATTTAGGTAATTTTATTAAATAAAATTGATAAACCAGGAACGTTAACGTCCGTTTCCCCAAATATCGAAAAAGGGAAATCATTATTCTTACCGGTACACTCCAATGGTAAGTTCAAATAATTTATTTTTAATACCTAATTACTGTAGAATGATTAAAATTGTACTATCACAAGTTATTATTGTGAAATGGTATTCATTGCTAGAATTGAAAATGGAACAGTTAAATAAAATTGTAGTTCATCTATAAAGTACTGGCGATAAAACGTATTTGACGGTAAGTGACATTCTTAAGGTCTTTATTTTTTCAAACGACGACGGTGACTGTGATTAACAATATTTTTTAAAAAATTCAAATTACGGTAAGTATTATCATTTATTATTTTTGATTAAGTAGATCGGTTATCTATCCAAGTGTTATCGACGGTAAGTTCCGTCTTAATTTTTTGGAACCGATTGGTCTAATCATTGCCATAAATAATATTCGATGGAAGATTCCGGTTCAGGTATAAATTATTCTCAATCATATTTGATCAAGTGGAACATTTTTCTATTCAAGTGTTATCGACGGTAAGTTTCAATAAACGGTGACGAAAACTAAAAGTTTGTTTATAATAAAAATATTCCAATAGAGAAAAAAGGGTAAAAAGTAAATATAAGAAAAAAATAGAAAAAGAAAATTGATAGGTGAGTGAAAAATAGAAGAATTTTTGTTTTAATATTTACCGTACTAGATATAGTAGTAGATGGTAGTAGACGGTAGTAGAGGATAGTAGACGGTAGTAGAGGATAGTAGACGGTAGTAGAGGATAGTAGACGGTAGTAGACGGTAGTAGACGGTAGTAGGATAAACGGCAAGTACCAAAATAACGCAGTAATATTTTTTACATTTTTTCCCAATTCAATATAAAATGACTCTTTCCCTCTAATTGTATATTTTAAAACAATTTGACGTATTGTGAAAAAAAATTTGTCAAGTTAAAAGCTTTCTCTCCGATTTAATATTGAACTCCTGTTTTTTTTTCAACAAACAGATTTAACTTTTTATTCCACTGCAGTGTGTGTTTGTATATACGTGTGTACGGCCTAGAAAATGACGACAATTTAGTCGGTGTCGTTTATCAAAAGAAAATTATTTTGCAACTTTTATAGCATTCAATTACGACAATACCTGTGTCCATTTTCAACCGTAGAGGGACATGAGGAGTGCGGGGAAAAAAACTCAGTTTATAACCGTTAACACACCAAATTGCCAGTTAAATAAATCATCAAAACTTTTTGTCAATAAATAAAAATAAATTCTCTCTTTTCTTTTCAAATCAATAACAAAATTTTCTTCTTCCTTGTTTTTTTTTCTTTTTACAAAAACAAAAAACTGTTTTTTCAAACTAAACACTGGTATTATTTTGTCTGGTGAATTTTTCTTTATTTTTCATTTAGTGAATTTATTTGAATAAAGAATCTGTAGACTATTTATCAATTTTCATGGGAATGGTATTCATTATATAATATATATATATTTGAAGAAAGATTGACAAAATCCTGTTTTAGAAATGTATCGGAAATTTTTCAGTTTGCTTAGCACTGCAGAAAATATCTCGATGTTCTATAGAAAAATTCTTCTTTGAGTGTACAAGGCAAATTTTGTCTCGATGCAAGAGGAGATAGTTTTGAAATATTTTCGGCATGGGGGATGCAAAAGGTTATTGTTGACGGTTCGAGTTTACGATATAAACCTTGTGTGTGTATGTGTGTATGTTGGAGAATTCAGCTTTAGTATCATCTACGAGATCGAATTTCATTCAACCTGAAATCGTATTCCGCCTCTGAATATTTATCCATAATTTTCACTCTCTGAACAAACAGACAGAGCGGGAAATTGATTTTAATCATTAAAATAATCAATTCTTTTTATTGTTAAAATATTAGCCAACATTTTGTATGAATTAATAGAAGAAAATTAAATTTTACTCAAAAATTTTTTTTTGTTGGAATTAAAAAACTTTTTTTACGAAACTAAATAATTTCTCTTCTCTCTGATAATTTTTTTTAAGTGAAAAGTTAAATATTATAATTAAGGTAAAACTTTCTCTTCGGAAAGAAGAAGAAGAAGAAGACGAAAAAAAAACGTTACTTAAATAATATTAAAATACCTTTTGGAAAATTCAGTGAAAAATTTGACTCACCTAATGCTTTTCCATAGCCGTGAATAAAAGTTTCACTCAAGTAGTTTACGTTTGTAATGGAAAAGAAGTAAAAGCAGGAAGGGTAAAAGTTCCCTCTTTTGAAAAGAAGCCAATTTTACGGTACCTTGATGCATAACGGAAAATTGCTGCATTTCCCCCTCCGGAAGACATATTAATTCTTGATTCAAACCTTTGAGAAATTTATATATATATATATATGTATATATATAAAGATGTGTGTACTTTATAAAAGTGACTGACGATATTTTCCCTCAAGAAAAAGGATTGTTTATGCGATGTATATCAAAGTAGTACACATAGTATAAGGAAATCTGTACTTTTCAAGATTTATGTTGTCCTCGATTTACAAAAGATAGGTCTCTCTTCCATTCTTATCTAAAAGACAGCAATGCAAATACAATCTCAATCCGGTAAGAAACGATTTGAGGAAATCTTATTTAAATGGGAACATTCATTCATAGCCCAGCATAAATACACAATAAAGAATAACATTAAAATAGAAGGGTTCAAAAAAAAGAGATGAAAACAATATTTATATTTTACTTTTTCAATTTTAAATTCAATTTCATGTAGTGTATGTGATGAGAGTATGGAAATATTTCTCTTTTAAATTCTGCGTTTTAAAAATTAAAAAATGAACTGACGGTAAGTGAAAAATCAGACGGTAAGTTCTTATTCAATTTTTAATTATATTTATTATGTTCTGCCTGGTGACAAATAAAAAAATATTTCCATTTCGAATAAAATATTAAAAAACCACTGACGGTAAGTGCAAAATAGGACGGTAAGTTCTTTTTCAATTTTAAACACTATTTATCATATTGTCTGGTGACAATATAAAAATATTTCCATTGCGAATATGAAATTAAAAAAAACCACTGACTGCAAGTGCACAATCAGATGGTAAGTTCTTTTTCAATTTTAAATTCTATTTATCATGTTCTGTCTGGTGACAATATAAATATATTTCCATTGCGAATATAAAATTAAAAAGCCACTGACGATAAGTTCTTTTTCAATTTTAAATTCTATCTATCATGTTCTGTCGGGTGACAATATAATAATTTTTCCATTTTGAATATAAAATAAAAAAACAACTGAGTGCAAGTGTACAATCAGACGGTAAGTTCTTTTTCAATTTTAAATTCTATTTATCATGTTCTGTCTGGTGACAATATAAATATATTTCCATTGCGAATATAAAATTAAAAACACTGACGGTAAGTTCTTTTTCAAATTTAAATTCTATGTATCATGTTCTGCCTGGTAACAAATAGAAAATATTTCCATTTTGAATATAATATTAAAAAATCACTAAAAGTAAGTGCAGAATCATACGGTAAGTTCTTTTTTAATTTTAAATTTTATTTATCATGTTCTGTCTGGCGATTATAAGAAAATATTACCATATCGAATACTAATTTTTAAAAAACACTGACGTTAAGTGCCGAATTAGATAGTAACTGTGGACGGTAAGTTCTTTTTCTATTTGTAACTCTATTTTTTTTAATTTTGTGCGAAGAGAGCGAGAAAATTTTCTTTTTCAAGTACTAACACTGAAAATTAAAAAAAAGAACACTGACGGTAAGTGCCAATTTAAATGATGATTGATTCAGCTTTAGTATCATCTAGCTATTTAAATGTTAATGCGAGTGGGTAAATTCTTCAATTTTAAATTCTATTCATCATCTTCTGTAAAAAGTGCTTCAAACGACAAGTATTGTAAAGTGAAACTATAAAAGATTTTAATGTTTGACAGTAAGTTGTCAGACAATAGGTACACTTCATGGTAAGTGTACCTTGATTACCTTTGGTAATTACCTTTAAAAATTTAACTTGCTAGTAAGTCTTATAATTGCCAGTGACACTTACTATCAAGAACTTTCTTTACTGGTTGCACTTACTGATAAGAATAATAATATATAGTGACGCTTGACGGTAAGTACAATCATTGGCAATAAAACTTGACGTTAAATACAACCATCAACATTTGTCTTTTTGGCAAATATATTAATTAATTGTTGCACTTGCTGGTAAATTCATGTGATATGATATTGCTATAGTTAGTGACACATCACGGTAAGTACAATCATCGGTAGTTACATTTTTCGTTAAGTTCAACTGTTGATAGTTGCACTTTTCGACGAGTACAATCGTAGATAGTTGCATTTTCAGAAGAGTAGGTTATTTTTAGTGGTTTGCTCTTGCCGATAAGTACAATTACAGATAATTGCACTTCGAGGCAAGTAAAGTTACATTTATTGGTAAAGAATGTTAGTGGAACTTGACGATAAGTTCAATAAGTAGTTGTTAATGTTATTAATATTAGGCGATGGTGAGTGCACTGAATGACACTTTCCCTTGACGATAAACTTTCTGACTGGTATTTTCAATTAATGGTAAGTAGACTTACTGGTAGAATGGACAGTAAGTGCAAGTATGGGAGTCAAAACTTACTTTTTAGTTAGAGGAACGTACCATTCGATTGTGATAATAATCAAACGGTAAGTATAATAATCGAACGGTAAGTTCCTCTAGCTAAAAATATCCTAAAGAAAAAAGGGATATCACAATCGAACGGTAAGTTCCTTTAACTAAAAAATACCCTAAAGTAAAAGGGGCTATCACAATCGAACGGTAAGTTCCTTTAACTAAAAAATACCCTAAAGTAAAAGGGGCTATCACAATCGAACGGTAAGTTCCTCTAACTAAAAAATACCCTAAAGTAAGAAGGATTATCACGATCGAACGGTAAGTTCCTCTAACTAAAAAACACCTTAAAGAAAACGACGCTAATTTTTATCCTTTCCAAAAATAGCATTATTTTTGGATCTGTAAAATTCCCGGTAATTGTTAAGATTGTCGGCAATTTTCGGAGAAAGAAAAAATAATACCAAAAAATGACAACTTGCAATTATTTTGAAAATTGAAATAGGATATATTTGGCGAATAGGAGAGAACTATAAGTGCGTTCGACAGAGCATTGTTACGCCTCTCTTAGCACCCTCAAGGCTTCTCTTATACGTATAGGTGAAACTTGTATGAGAATTGTGAAGGAGGTGGGAGGAGGGGAAAGAGGTGTGTGTGTGTATAGTGTGTTTCACGGTGTGGAATGAGAGAAGGAACGAGGCCTCGGTCTTGCGGTTTGTTTCAAAGCGTTTTCGTGGTAGAAACTCTAACCTGGGGTGTTCGTCATGATGGAGACGAGGCACGCCATTCACTTGAAAGTTTAGACGAGGATCTAACGCCGATTCCACGCGTGGAAAGAGAGAAGCGAGTAACGATGTTGAAGAGGGTGATGAAAGGGAGGGAAAATAGTAGTGAGAGACAAGGGATGTCACGATGATGTAACTATACACGTATGTACATCTACTTTCACAATTTGAGAACGTATTCGAACATCCCCTAAAATTGGAAGCCTTGGGGTTGCTTTCTCTGTAGTCTCATTCTCGTGACACTCTAGCTTCACATTCACGCTTCTCTTGCTCGCTCTCTCTCTCTTTCTTTTTTCTTATCTCTCTTTCTTCTCTTATTCTCTCTTTCTTTCTGTTTTCCCTCTCTGTTTATTTCTCACTGTTTCATTCACTTTCTTTATCTTTCTCTTTTTTGTCTCTTTCATTCACTCTCTATCTTTTTCTTATCTCTTTTTTTCTTTTATTTTCTCTTTCTGTTCATCTTTTTTCTTTTTCTGTTTTTTTTCTTTCTTTTTTTCTCTTTTATATTTTCTTTCTGTTTATCTTCTTCTTTCTTTTTTCTCTTTCTGCTTTTCTTCTTTCTTTTTTTCTCTTTTATTTTTTCTTTCTGTTTATCTTCTTCTTTCTTTTTTCTCTTTCTGCTTTTCTTCTTTCTTTTTTTCTCTTTTATTTTCTTTCTCTGTTTATCTTCTTCTTTCTTTTTCTGTTTATCTTCCTCTTTCTTTTATTTTCTCTTTTATTTTTTCTTTCTGTTTATTTTCTTCTTACTTTTTTCCTCTTTCTGTTTATCCTTCTCTTTTTTTTATTTTTTCATTCTGTTTACTTTCTTCTTTCTTTTTCTTCTCTTTCTGTTTATCCTCTTCTTTCTTTTATTTTCTCTCTTTCTGCTTATTTCCCTCTCTCCTTATCTCTATCTAATTATTTCTCTCATTCTTTCATTCACTCTCTCTCTCTCTCTCTTCCCTTATGTCTCTCCTTCTTACATTTTCTCTTTCTATCTTTTTTCTTTTCTTTACCCCTTCTTTTTTATTTTTCTGTTTCTTGCTTCTTACTTTCTTTCAATTATTCTATTTTTCATTCTTTCTTTTATTCTTTTTTTATTCTTTCTTTTATTCGTTCTTTTATTCTATTTTTTTCTTTCTTTAATTATTTTTTTCATTCTTTCTTTTATATTTTCATTCATTATTTATTTTATTCTTTCATTCAAGTTTTTCTTCATTCTCTCTTTCGTTTTTCATCTCTTCTTTTATTCTTCTTTTTTATTTTATTTTTCGGACTTAAGAAAAAGAAAAGATGAATTAAAAAATTATTAATTATATTATATTAAAATTAAAAATTATAAATAATGAAATAATGAAAAAAAATATTATTATTATTAATAATTAATAATAATCATTTTTTTGTCTTGAAAATAATAGAAAATGATGGATAAAGTGTAAAATTCGAAATAAATGTAAGGAAAGAAATATGTATATGGATTGGTATGCAAAGAAACCGACGTCGTTCATGGAGACAAGATCGTTCGACGCGGTTACGATCTGACACTATACCTTATTCGCGGTTCCATTTCTTCTCTTCATACGAAAGCTTTTCCCTTTCTCTCTCTCTCTTTAAAACAAGTGACAGCTGACTTTGATTTGTCGCCGACTTTATGCGAAAACGTCATCGATAGATTGTTACGTCATCTTTACTTGCACGCCCCATAGATTTGCCACGCAGACAAATTAGATTGTACTTGTCAATTTTCTTTCACTTTTTTTCCCCTCTCCCCTTACATTATAAAAGAAAAATTTCTTTGTTTCTATTTTATTATTCTAATGAGTCAGTTTTTTTTTATTTTTAGGGAATTTTACATTTTTCTTTTCTGAATTTGAAAAAAAAATCATTTCCTTTTTTTTTCTTTGAGGTAAATTTAAAAATTGTAAATTCTACTCAATTTTTTCCTTTTGGAACTAAAAACAATATTTCTTTCCCTTTCTTTAATTTAAATTTTAAAAAATAATTTTTCTTTTCTAAATTGAAAAATAATTTTTCTTTTATAAATTAGAAAATAATTTTTCTTTACTAAATTAAAAAACAATTTTTCTTTTCTAAATTAAAAAACAATTTTTCTTTTCTAAATTAAAAAAATTTCTTCTTTTTATTCGAACTTAAAGAATTAAAATTCAATTAAACAATTGTAATTATTCTTCTTTAAGGAAAATAAAAGTACATATAAAGCAAATAATGTTTCTCGAGAGGATTCAAATATTTTCAACACGAATTTTTATCATAAAATAAGAACAGAAGAAAATTTAAATATCCATGTAACTTTTGGAAATAAATTCCTTTTTTTGCTTGAACTTTGAATAAAAAAATACCTTGAATTATTAAAAGTTATAAATTTTGAAAATAGAGAAAATTCAAGAGAGTTTCGAAGTGTTACATTTTTAAAGTAATTTTTTTATTTTCTAGAAAACGTACGAAGCTTTCAATTAATTAGGAAAAAGCGTTTTATCCTTCAATAAATGAAAAGACGAATTTAATATTTTTCAAACTGTAAATTATCGATTGTCGTTGGTATTTGGATTAAAATAACATTTATTTTTAGAAGTGATAAAATAATCAAACGAGGAAGTAATAAAATATGGAAATAATAAAATAATAATAATAATAATAATTTAGCAATATTTATTTAATGAAATAAAAAAATTATAAAATAATAAAGTAATAAAATATTAATATAGTAAAGCAATGGAATAATAAAATATTAAAATAATAAAGCAACGAAATAATAAAATATTAAAATAATAAAATGTTGAATATTTGAAATTATAAAATATTGAAATAAATAAAATATTGAATTTATAGAAGAATAAAAAATTGAAGTAGTAAAGAAATAAAATATTAAAATAATAAAGTAATAAAATATTTAACGGACATAATAATGAAATATTGAAATAATAAAGTAATGAAATGATAAAATAAATAAATTTACTCTCTAAATTTGAATTAGTAAAAAACTAAAAATCTTTACTAATTTGAAATAGTGACTGACTTTTTGCTTTTGAATTAGTAAAGTTTACTAAAGAAAATAGTAGGAATAACTATTTATTAGTTTTTTATTACTTTTTGCTTTTCAATTAGTAAATTTTACTAAAAAAATTAGTAGAAATAACTATTTATTAGTTTTTTATTACTTTTTGCTTTTCAATTAGTAAATTTTACTAAAGAAATTTAGTAGGAATAACTATTTATTAGTAAAATTTACAAATTCAAAAGCAAAAAGTCAGTAACTAATTTAAGTTAGTAAATATTTTTACTAATTCCAATTTAGAGGGTGAAATAAAAAAATTATAAATTAATAAAATATTAGAATAGTAAAATAATAAAGTAATAAAATAGTGATGTATTAAAATACGAAAAGAAAAAAAATAGCAGAATCGTAAAATAATTAGAAAAAAAGTAAAACACGAAATGATAATTTCGAAGAATTATTTCTCTGCGACTAATTCACTTTTTTTATTTTACTCCATCTCCACTCGATTTATTGCCGAAGAGCGAAATGGACAAAGTTTACGTTTTGTGGAATAAAAATGAAAGAAAGCGATGAATGATATTGTTTTTCATTTTTTTTTCTCCCTCATGTGTGTGTGTGAGAGAGACTATGAAACAAACTCAGTTTGTAGGTGCGGTTTTGATCGTTTTCCTCAGAAATGGAATTGTCAAGTCGATTCTTTGGCCGCACGTATCCGTCCCATGAGTAGTCTTTGTCGCTAAGGAAAGGCTTTCCCAAGTGCCTTCGAGCTATCGCCATTTTTATCTTTACGAGGTATCCTTATCGGTGGCGAATCAAGTATGAATCTCTCGTAAAGCCTGAAAAGAACCTCAAGATCCATTACCTCCCTTTTTCACCACCCTGTCCCCCCCACCACCCCAGGAGGAATGGAATAAAGGGTTGAAAAAGAGAGCGAGAGAGAGGGATAAGCAAAAAACGCATATCGAAAGGAGAAAAGAAAATGTCATGTGAAAACTGCGAGCAAAAAAAAAAAATATAAAATCGATTGTCGACCATCGTTGCAGTATAAAGTATTATCGAGAAATGCGTTTTCAAGTTTTGCTCTCACTTTTTTTTGTGACCGCAAAAATAGTTTGAGAAATGAAAAATCATTTGTAAAAATAGAAAAATAGACAAAAGTTGATTGTCAAAAAAAAAATAAAGAAAAATTTATTATTTCCTTCTGCGTCGTTAATCATTTTTTTTACTGTTAGGTAATAATTATTTTTTAATACTTCATTATCATCAGGCCTAGGACGAAATTTTAAAATAAAAAATAGTATAAAAAGTGTTAAATAGTCGCAAATTGGAAAAGAAAAAGTTTTCGAGGGACAAAATGGTAAATTTCTCCACTTGAGAACGCCAAGGTCACCACCAGGTGGCAAGAGGAATTCCAAGAAAAAAACTGCCATCTAGCGGTGACCTTGGCGTTCGCAAGTGGAGAGTTGAATCTCCACATTGAATCTCAAAATGTTCGTCAATATTTCTAAATCTATTTTTATTTTTACAATAAAAAATTATTAAAAAAGGAAAAAATTGCTAAACATTTCTAACTTTTCCCACTTGCGAATTTTCTCATTTTTTTCTCTAGGAATTATGGAAATTTAAAATAATAAAATAAAATAATATATAAGAAAATATTAAATAATAAAATAATCTATAAGAAAATATCAAAAAATAAGATAATAAATAATAAAATAATGAATAATAAAATAATAAAATAATACAAAAATAAAATAATAAAATAAGAAAATAAGAAAATACTAAATAAGAAAATATAAAATATGAAAATACTAAATAATAAAATAATATATAAGAAAATATTAAATAATAAAATAATAAAATAATAAAATAATAAAATAATAAAATAATAAAATAATAAAATAATAAAATAATAAAATAATAAAATAATAAAATAATAAAATAATAAAATAATAAAATAATAAAATAGTAAATAATAAATTCCCAACTTTAGAATAAAATTGAGTTCCATTCAGCAAAGGAATGTAGATAATTAATTTTAATTAAAGTTGAAAAATAAATCTTAATTAGCATTTAAATTTTCAAATTTCAATTTGTGTAACTATAAAGTTCCAATTCATTCCAAATTCCACATTTATTTATCATTTATACATATACAAATACGCTTTCAAAGGATTTGAATTAATTCAACATAATTTAATTACAAAATTGTACAAAATAATTTTTAATTTCGATTTCAATTGAATTTCACAATCAATAGAAAATTTAATTAAAAGCAATTTAATTTGAATTTTAACAGAGAGCAACCGGGAGAATTTATCAAATTAAATACAAAAAAAGGAAAAAAAAAGATTTACAAACGTTAAGTAGATGAAATTTTAAAAAAAGCAGCAAAAATAAAAAATTTGTAACACTGAGATTATTTCATTGTTTTAAATTTATTTTTCTATTATTTTATTTTTATTTTTTTATTTTATTTTTCCTTCTTCTTTAATTTTCTTTTTCTTTTTTTTATTTTTATTCTTTTCTTTTGTTTTTCCTTTTTCTTTCATGTTATTTTTCTTTTTTTAAAATTTTTATTCTTTTCTTTTGTTTTTCTTTTATTTTCATTTTTGTCGTTCTTAATAAATTAAAAAAAATTGCAATATAAATAAAAGAAAGGGCAAAATTTTCCTTCTTTTCTTTTTATTTTTGTTGTATTAATAATTTTTTGAAAAATTGCAATATAAATAAAAGAAAGGGCAAAATTTGCCTTCTTTTCTTTTTATTTTTGTTGTATTAATAAATTTTTGAAAAATTGCAATGTAAATAAAATAAAGGGCAAAATTTGCCTTCTTTTCTTTTATTTTTAATTTTTCTTGTTATTAGCAAATTAAAACAAAATTTTTTACTATAAATAAAACAAAAGGGCAAAATTTACCTCTATTTATCAAGAAAGGAAAAAAAAACCTGAGAGAAAGTGAGCGAAAATTGTCATAAATATGAGACAAAAGAAAAGGGTGAAAATAAAGTTCTCGTTTTCGGAGGAAATGAGAGTGCAATTGTGATAACATAAAGGAATGAAAAGAAAGAATATCGCATTAACAATAAAGAAGGATTTTCAGTTTTTCTCCCCTCCCCATTTCATCCCTTAGCCCATCAGTGATATCAGGTGACATTTTACTAGTACGAGAGAGCAATGTTTAGTGGGATTTTTGCTTTTGATGATAAAACTTATCCACAAACGACGATACATTTATAGTTAAAGGCTATAAGAGTTCGTTTCACCTCAATGCCTTTTTTCCTATTCTATAAACGCACGAGTATTTTTCTTTCAAGTTTATCAAACTGAAATCGATTCCAGTGGAAAAAGTTTTTACCAAGTTTTATATATATATATACACGAAAACATTTTCTTTTAACGCTCTGTCATTTCTTTTCATCGAATAAGTTTACCATTAAAGAAACATTTAATTTTTTTAAGGACGAGAATTAAAAATAATAATAATAATAATAAATATTTTTTTTTGGCCTGGAAAGTGAATTATATTATTACTAATAATAAAATTGTAAATACTATGAATAATTAATTATTTATTGTACTTTTCCAGCATCAGTCACGAAATTAGTCAAAAAAAAAAAATTAGTAATAATAATAAATAATAAAATAAATAAAATAAATAATAATGTAATAATTAATTATTGTACTTTTCTGGAATTCGTCACAAAATTTGCCAATAAGAAAATTAATAATATTATTAATAATAATAATAAGTATAAAATTAATAATTAATTATTTATTGTACTTTTCCGGAATTAGTCACGAAATTTGTCAAAATAGAAAATTAGCAATAATAATAAATAATAACATAAATAAAATAAATAATAATGTAATAATTAATTATTGTACTTTTCTGAAATTAGTCACAAAATTTGCCAATAAAAAAATTATTAATATTAATAATAACAAAACGCACAAAACGCATTTATTTATAAAATAAATTATAATGCACCTGATAATTAATTATTTATAGTACTTTTCTGGCATTATTTACGAAATTTATCAATAAAAAATTAATAATAATAAATTAACAAGAAAAAATTAATAAAATAAAAAATAATAATATAAACAATAAAATAAATAATAACGTAAGTGAACAAATGATAAGTAATAATTAGTAATAGAAATTATAATATTAAATGATCAATTTAATTACAGAGAATTAGTGAAGAACTTTAATTATAGTGAAAAAAAAAGAAAGAAACAATTGCATAAGAAAAAAAATTTCCCAGTAAATAATTAATGAAGCATAAATAATAATAGTACAGTGGATGAAAAAATTATTTACCCTATGTAATCGAATTGAAATTATATACAAATAGACTTAAAAAGAAAAATCGTGCGACACAAATGGAAAATCGAATCGTTGAATTATCATGGGGATATAGTATAGTGGAAAACTCGTAATTGACCCTCACATGACAACATTTCTTTTCTCTCTCTCTCTCTCTCTCTCTTTTTTGTCCTACTCCTGCGTATATACCCCATATATATTCCGAGTGTTGTGAATTCATTTGCTTTGCAAATTTATTTCAGCAACGAGAAAAGTGATGTCGTTTAATTTAACAATTTTTTTTTTACAATTTCAGATTAATTTCATTCCTAGTGAAAATGTAATTAAATAATCGAAAAAGTGTAATTCTATCACTTAAAGGAAAATTGGTGCAATTTGACAGTGGAAACTGAAATTTAAATTTTGTAAATTATAGTATAGATGATAATTTATTTAGTATTTATATTTATCGTAACACGTGAAACCTAGGAGAATTTTCGTAGGTTTCTTTTTTTTATAAAATGTTGATATTTGATAAAGAAAAGACAATAAAATATTTTTATAAAGATTTTAGAAAATTCTAAACCAACAGTTTTAATAAAAATAAAAATAATAATGAATTAGTAAATTATATTATTATTATTATTATTTAAAAATAAAATATTTTTATAAAGAGTTTAGAAAATTCTAAACCTACAGTTTTAACAAAAATAAAAGTAAAAATGAATTATTAAATTATATTATTATTATTTAAAAATAAAATGTTTTTTTACTGATTTTAGAAAATTCTAAACGTACAGTTTTAATAAAAATAAAAATAATAATGAATTAGTAAATTATATTATTATTATTATTTAAAAATAAAATATTTTTATAAAGAGTTTAGAAAAATCTAAACCTACAGTTTTAACAAAAATAAAAGTAAAAATGAATTATTAAATTATATTATTATTATTTAAAAATAAAATATTTTTATACAGATTTTAGAAAATTCTAAACCTACAGTTTTAATAAAAATAAAAATAATAGTGAATTATAAAATTATATTATTGTTATTTAAAAAAAAATTTAGAAAGATTTTAGAAAATTCTAAACCTACAGCTTTTTCGTAGGTAAAATTCAATTTTGAAGGTTAGTATTAAAACAGACGAATATTTACGATCGCCAGCAATGAAAAACTAAAAATAATAAAATAAACATGTAAAAAAAAATTTAATAGCGATTATAAAAAATTTTTTTCAATTTCTACTATTCTAAAAAAATTAGTACCATGAATAAAAAAAAAATTCTTTCCTCTCAAGCAGAAAAATATTGAAACAATTCGCTTAAAGGGAAAATTTTTTAATCGAATCCTGAAAATGTTGTGTTGTTAAAATTGCGCAACGGGAGAATATTCTCTCTAACGGAAGTACACTGTTTCTTATAAATAATGCTGCAATAAAGTTTTCACCGAAAAAAGAAAAAAAAAAAAAAAAAAAAAAAAATGGAAAAGACGCCAATGGTTGTGTGTCGAATATTCGCCTGGCAATATCTGTGAGAAGAGAGAAAGAGAGAGAGAGAGAGAGAAAGGGGTGTTTTGGATGGAATTGAAAAATTAGAAACAGCACGTTGCTTGCGAATGTCACAGCTGTGGAACCTGTAAAAAACTGGACAAAATCTCTATAGTCTATATCGATATTACTTGATACGTGAAATGTGTTTCGTGAACTCAAAATCCGTACACCTCATGGAAGAGAATTTTTTTTTTTATTTTTTTAAGCTTTTGGAGACGTTTACGATCAGCTGTTAAAAAAAAATTTGATTGACATGGCAAATATTGCTTGTTTCTCTTTCGTTAATAACTGGAGGTTAGTTGAAATTAATGGTGGTTTTAATTTTTTTTTTTCATGCAAAACTCGAATGTGTATTAGGGTCGAATTATTTTAAATGTAGGTTAATAAAGTGGTCATTATTGGCCTAGGGTAGAAATAAACTCTCGCAGGTTGATAATGTAGTCATTATTATCCTAGGGCTGTAATAACTTTTCGCAGGTCAATAAAATAGTCATTATTGCACTGGGAAAATAATAACTCATTATTACCCTAGGGCAATAAAAAAACCTCTCGTCAGTAAAATAGTCATTATTACACTGGGAAAATGATAACTCATTATTACCCTAGGGCAATAAAAAAACCTCTCGTCAGTGAAATAGTCATTATTACACTAGGGCAATAATAACTTATTATTACTCTAGGTTAATAATAACTCATTATTACTCTAGGTTAATAATAACTCATTATTACTCTCGGTTAATAATTACTCATTATTACTCTCGGTTAATAATAACTCATTATTACCCTAGGGCGATAATAACCTCTCGCAGGTTAGTAAAATAGTTATTATTGCACTAGGGCAATAATAAACTCCCGTAAGTGAATAAAGTAGTCATTATTGTCCTAGAGCAATAATAACCTCTGGCAGGTCAGTAAAATAGTCATTATTACACTAGGGCAATAATAACCTTTCGTAGGTCAATAAAATACTCGTTACTTCCCTAGGGCAATAATGACCACTTATTAATCATTCGCTGGACAATAATAGCCTAGAGGTTAATAAAGAAACCATTATTTCCCTAGGGCAATAATTTGTACTTTATTGTCCTCCCCTCAAGTGAATAAAATACTCATTATTACCCTAGGGCAATAATAATAATAATAATAATAATACGTTATAATTCAGAGAAAAGTGTCTATTATTTATTGAATCAAAAAAAAAGAAAAAAAGAAACTTGAAGAAATTGGAGAAAAAAAGCGAGATTTCTCGAAAAACTTGATACTTTTCTTCTTGTTGGTTGTCGCATCTGCATGGGTTACGTTGAATATTCAAAGAGCGACACACACACACAAACACAGACACCGCCAGTGGCCCCTTAGAATAGAAGTCTATATCGTTTTGTATCGGTAAAGTTCCACAGTCTGGAATTCACGTCACGCGGTAAAGACTGACCCGCTTGAAACAATAACCCTGCCCCCTACGTGATCCACCTTCCAAGAAGACTATGGTTTATATAATAAATACCCTCACTCTCTTTCTTGACCCTTCTCCCTTTCTCTCTCACCCTTTTTTTCCCTCTTCCACTCTCTCTCTCTCTAAGCAACTTGACTGACGCTCCTCTTTTGCCCAGGAGAAATCATATCTCCAAGTCCGCGGTACATTCCGCCTTATGGAAGGATTTCTGGTGAGTGATATTATTACAGTGTCCAGTTTCCACCACCACCACCAAAAACCCCCAACAAAACATCACGTATACTCTCGTGTATATAAATTCACCTTTCTTTTCGAGCAAACTTATCCGATAAAAATTTCCATCATTCCGTCGATTTGAATAAAACTTGACGGTTATGTTTCTTTTTCTTGGGGGAGAAAAAAAATGTTGTTCTTGAAGTTAGCGTCGAGGCTGAACTTACCAGAGATTGGAACTTAATAGTACCATAATTAGGTACCATAAATAGGGACCATAATTGGTATCTAGTAGTAATTTACAATACTCGTAGTTTATTGGTAATTGCAATCACTACTAATGGTGGTTACTGGTGTAAGTAGTTTTTTTACTAGTTTTCGGAGTATAGATTTTTTAGCTACCAGAAGTCATCAACTGTTATTAATAGTAACTAGTAGTATTTTAACTACTAGGAGTTGTAACTATTAATACTACAAGCAATGAGTAGTTTAAACTACAATTAATAATAGTAGCTATGAGTAGTTTAAACTACTATTAATTAACATTATTTTAACTACTAAAAATACTCTGACAGTATTTTAACTACTAAAATTACTACTACATGTTAGTATTTTAATTTTTAACTAATATAAATAATACTACCTGCCAGTATTTTAACTATTAAAAATACTCTGACAGTATTTTAACTACTAAAAATACTCTGACAGTATTTTAACTACTAAAATTACTACTACATGTTAGTATTTTAATTTTTAACTAATATAAATAATACTACCTGCCGGTATTTTAACTACTAAAAATACTCTGACAGTATTTTAACTACTAAAAATACTCTGACAGTATTTTAACTACTAAAAATACTCTGACAGTATTTTAACTACTAAAAATACTCTGACAGTATTTTAACTACTAAAAATACTCTGACAGTATTTTAACTACTGAAATTACTACTACCTGTCAGTATTTTAACTACTAAAAATACTCTGACAGTATTTTAACTACTGAAATTACTACTACCTGACAGTATTTAAACTACTAAAATTACTACCGCTTGACAGTATTTTAAGTACTTTAAATACTACCACCTGTCAGTATTTTAACTATTAATATTAATAATTAATTAATAACTACTAATATTAGTACTACTTAATACTGGTGTCTCTCAGTATTGTAAGTAGAAATTTCAACCACATATCATAAACATACGAACTAAGCAAAAAAAATTTTTTTTTTTCAGACAGAAATCTTTTCCCTATTTTCTTTCGTCTGTTTGTCGAGAAGAAGATTTTTGCCCTTTATCTCAAGTTGCCCACATCACTGTCTGCCCAGAGAGTAACCGAACCTCTTCGAAAATAAAGTGGCGTCACGCGAATTGAATGACCGCCTTCAACTCTAAGGGTCTTTTCCATATTTCTCCACAAAAGGGGTTGAAAGCCGAGCACGAAAATTCTCCAAAAGAAATAAGCCTTTGGGGAAGGGGGCATAGAGAGAGGAAAAAAAAACGAAAACGTGGGGATTATGTACGATGACCAAAAATTGAGAAAAATAAATTTTGATAGCTATTTACAGCAAGAGAGGAGTTCTATTTTTCGTTAAATTATTTATTACTGTCTGGAATAAAGATGGAGAATTTTTTTTTTGTTGGGAAATTATTATTGTCTTCTCTCTAAATTTGAATTTGCTGTTGAATTAGTAAAATTTACTAATAAATAGTCATTTCCACTAATTTATTAGTAAACTTTACTGATTCAGAAGCAAAAAGTCAGTCACTAATTTAAATTAGTAACAATTTTTACTAATTCAAATTTAGAGAGTAAAAGTGAAGATAGAGGGTTGTTATTTATTTAATTTAAGTTAAGTTAATTTATTAGTAAAATTTACTAATAAATAGTCATTTCCACTAATTTGTTAGTAAAACTTACTGATTCAGAAGCAAAAACTAATTTTAATTAGTGACTACTAATTCAAATTAGTAACAATTTTTACTAATACAAATTTAGAGAGTAAGAGTAAAGATAGAGGTTTTTTCTTTTGGAAAATTATTCTTTGGAATGAAGATAATGATAGAAAATGATTTTGTTCAAAATGAAAATGATAGGGAATTATTTCGTTAATAATGAAAATGGTGGAGAATAGTTTGTTAATAATGGAAATGATAGAGAATGATTTGGTTAATAATGAAAAATGATTATTATAATCAGAATGAAAATGATAATAATCAGAATAATAATGATAATGATTCTGATAATAAGGAAAATGATAATTGTGGGAATTTTAATAATAATAATAGCAATAATGACAATGATAATGATAATGATGATAAGGGCAATAATAGAGCCGTGTAGAGATCATAAAATACATACCAAAGGTGTGTGTGTGAGTGTGAATAGCTATCAAATATCAGTAAAATGAGTCAATTGATGAGGACGTACAAGTGGGAAGTAACTTGGATGACAGGCTCTTCGGAAATTTAACGAGTGACTGCTTCCGGAGATTTTTTTTCTCTCTCTCTCTCCATTAGTAAATGTCGATAACACTTGTTATTTTGTCTATAAGACAGACACATTTTTGGAAATACAATATGGATATAAAAATAAATATGTCAACATCGAATGTACGTCACTTTATTTTATTCCACAGAAATATACCGACTAAGTAAATCTGTAAATATATTCCATTTAGATTCGAAATTTTTGGTAGAGAAAAAAAATTAATGCTGCGGTAAGTTTCAATTTTTCGAACTAAAAATTAATGATTGTTTATTAAAATATGCAAAATATTTTTAATTTTTAATTATAATTTTAATTATAATTTTAATTTTAATTTTAATATTAATTTTAATTTTAATATTAATTTTAATATTAATATTAATTTTAATATTAATATTAATTTTAATATTAATATTAATTTTAATATTAATTTTAATATTAATTTTAATATTAATTTTAATTTTAATATTAATTTTAATATTAATTTTAATATTAATTTTTAATTATAATTTTAATTTTAATTTTAATATTAATTTTTAATTTTAATATTAATTTTAATTTTTTGTTTAGTTTTAGTTTTAGTTTTAATTTTAACTTTAATGTTAATGTTAATTTTAATATTAATTTCAATTTTATGTTTAGTTTTAGTTTTAATTTTAGTTTTAATTTTTAATTCCAATTTTTGTAAATTCTATAAATGAAATTTTATAAACTCGATATAAAAATAAGCAAAATATCATCGACTAGTGTATATGATGATTTAAAATATATATAAAAAAGGAAAAACGGAATGTAAACACAATGATGTGCGAGGCATTGTGAAAATTTTTGAATAAAACTTTAAACGAAATGCTCATAAACGAGAGTATCAACATTCATCGGGTTTATAGCGAATAGGGAGGAGGCTTTTTAATTAAAATGATCCAAAGATTTGTGTAACTCAATCAAAAAAGAGAATAGTTTGAATGTATGCAAACGAGAGAGAAAGAGAGGGAATAAGGGGGAAAAGAGGGAAAAAGAGGAAAAGAGATAAAAAATAGAGAGAAATAGAGAAAAAAGAGAGAAAAAGAGGAAAAGAGATAAAAATAGAGAGAAATAGAGAAAAACGAGAGGAAGAGAGAAAAACAGAGAGAAAGAGAGAAAAAGAGAGAGAAATAAAGAGAAAGAGAGAGAAAAAGAGAGAGAGAGAAATAAAGAGAAAGAGAGAGAGAAAAAGAGGGAAATAAAGAGAAAGAGAGAGAAAAAGAGATGAAAAGAGAAGAATAAAGAGGAAGAGAGAAGAATAAAGGGAATAAGAGGAAAAGAGGGTGTGAGAGAGAAAGGGAGTTAGGGAAGTGAAAACAAAGAAAAGCAAGGGGTAAAAGCAAGTGATGATCCGAGTAAGTAAACAGAGGCGTCAAAGCTTGCCTCGAAACGGCATTGTCACTACTGCGAAACTATATATTATATATACGAATGGATTCAGTATCCGGAAACGCATTCCCCTTGTTTGCTTGACTCAGGAACCGCCTCTCGATCGCGTTTCACTTTAGAGACGTAGTTATTTCGACTCCCATCACATCTCACCGTATTAGTCTTTTAATTTTCCCCCCAGAATTGATTAATTCTCATTGTGTAGTTTAATCGAACAAAAAATCAAAATTAAAACTACCATTCGTTGAATATAAAAAAATATTAAAATTACAGTAATTACAGAAACAAGCAACTATTGATATCAGCAACCATTGTGAGAGAGAGAGAGGCAAATACTAAAATCAGTATTTATTCAAACTACAAGCAATTGAAACTACCAACCATTGAAAATACTGACAATTAAAACTACCAGCGATAGGAAATACTACCAATAAAAATTACAAACTACTAAAAATACCATTAACTGAAAATACCAATCATTCAAACTAACAATTATTAAAAATACCAATTATTGAAGCTACCAACCATTGAAACTACCAACTATTAAAAATACCATTGATGAAGCTACAAACCATGGAAACTATGAACTATTAAATATACCATTGATTGAAGCTACCAACTGCTAAATATACTAACGATTGAAGCTACCAACTATGGAAACTACCAACTATTATAAATTCCACTGATTAAAGTTACCAACCTTTCAAACTACCAACTGTTAAGAATACTTGCGATGAAAACTATCAATGATTGAAGCTACCAACTATGGAAACTACTAACTATTAAAAATACCATTAATTATTCTACGAACCATGGAAACTATGAACTATTAAATATACCATTGATGGAAACTACCAACTATTAAGGATACCAATGATTGAAGCTACCAACCGTTCAGACTACCAATTGTTAAGAATACTATCGATGAAAACTACCAATGATTCAAACAACAAACCATTCTTACGCTCAATCATTGAAACTACCAACGATGCAAACTAAAAACCATTAAAACTACCAACAATTGAAAATCCAAACGATTAAAATTACCAACTTTGGAAAAAACTTTTGAACCAACAATTTAAACTACAAAACGTTGTAAATACAAAAGACTGAAAATAGTATTGAATTAAAATACCATTGTTCCAAAACACTAACGACTAAAAATACCAACTAAACTACCAATCATTAAAAATTTTCTCCTGAAACTACTAACCATTAAAAATAACAACGAATAAAATTACCAACGATTGAAACTAGCAGCAATTGAAAATACTATTAAAAATACTAACAAATGATCCAATTTTAAAAATAGCGATTGAATTGTCAACTATTGTATGATAGTAATTGGTGCTAATGATCAATGATAATGACCCCCTGCCATGGTTGATAAGTACAAAAACTCTGACATCAATCAATAAAACTTAAAAATAACCCACATTTCAACCTAACAAAATTTCACTGAATATTTAAAAATAAAGAATTTCCAAGAAATTAATATAAAACGAAACAATCAGACATTCAGCATAAAGTTAATTTCACATTTAATTGAAAAATCAATCATAAATGAAATTTTCACCGTACCAGTATAAATGAATGTAGGTGGATGGATTTTGGGATAATATTTCGAGGATATATTGTAATTCATATTGGAAAAGTACAGTGGGATTCTAATTTTGATTATTATTGTTATTATTATTATTCCCGCTGAATGAATGAGATTCCATGTATATGAAGATGAAATTATCTCTTGATAGGATTAATTAAAATAAGAGAGAAAAAATAAATTATACTTCAAAAAGAGAGAGACAAAGAGAGAGAGAGAGAAAAGGGTATAAGCGTATTTGAAAAACGATAAATCAGACTAAGCCGTGAAGGGCTTATGCTTGGCTTACATTTTACGAGAGGTGAGTTGCACCTGAGGTAGTTAGTGCTGAAAATATAGATGTATATATACATTTCGCCATAACAGTGCGTCTCTAGATATAAAAGGATAAATAGTGGAAAAGAAAGTGAAAATTTATTTTCCATCAGACAATATTTCCCCCAAGTGATATCACATACGTTTCATCCAAAGACTTTGCGATTGGATTCTACCTTCTCGAGACTATAAAGTCTCTCGATACTCCTGATTGGCCATTGGCTTCTGAGAAACTTATGATTCTCAGAAGTCGAGTCGATTCTTCGCTTTTCTTGGTGGGGGAAAAGTAACGAGTCTGCTATAAGGATGGTCAGTGAATTTTGGATCGTTTGTCACAAGCTTGGTCTTCTATTATTGGCACCAATTATTATCGTCTGTAAATTCTTGGTACCAAGTATTCTTTGTACGTATAATTGCTGGTACCAGCAACTGGTACCATTTTTTGAAAAACAATTCTTGTTTTAACTGTTGGGATCATTGTTGTACTTACTTTTTTGGTGCCACTAATTATTGGTACCAGTAAGGTAACTGATTTTTGGTACCATTAATTATTGGCACCACTGCGAAATCTGATTTTTTGAACCACTAATTATTGGTACCACTTCGCTAACTGATTTTTAGTCGCATTAATTATTGGTACCAGTAAGGTATTTTATTTTTGGTACCATTAATTACTGGCAGCACTGCGAAATCTGATTTTTGGTACAATTAATTACTGGTACCACTGCGAAATCTGATGTTTGGAACCATTAATTATTGGTACCACTTCGGTAACTGATTTTTGGTCGCATTAATTTTTGGTACCACACTTCTGCTATTGTTGGCAGCAATTGTAAATACAAAAAATGCTTGGTACCACCAATCATAGACAGAAAAATGTTTGCTACCAACGATTTCAAATGGTACCAATAAGGATTAATACCAACAATGATACTAATAATGACTGCGATACCAATAATTATTGATACCGTTAATTACAAGAATAAAGAACTATTGGTACCAATAATTTTAGCTACAAGAATAGTTGGTACCAATAATTTTAGCTACAAGAATAGTTGGTACCAATAATTTTAGCTACAAGAACAGTTGGTACCAAGAATTTAGCTACAAGAATGGATGGTACACATAATTTTAGCTACAAGAATGGTTGGTACCAATAACTTTAGCTTCAAGAATAGTTGGTACCAATATTTTTATCTTCAAGAATAGTTGGTACCAATAATTTTAGGCACAGGAATGGTTAGTACCAACAATGTTCGGTTACAATAATGAATTGTTTCAGCAATTGTAGCAGCAATTTCTTTCATAAAGTTTTTTTCTGCTATAGAATTTTTTTCTTTCTTCATTAAGTTCGATATACAATTCAGTAGATTAAGTTCAAACAAAAACAGTATTAACACCGTAATGAAACAATAGTTTGGAAAAAATAATATCAACTTTCGTCGTTGACGTCTTTTTAACTTGGCAGTAGCCTTTGCACAATATTAGTTTATTAATGTCAACTGACCGCGTGACCTTTTAATACATGGTGGCTTTATGTCTCATCTGACCATTGCCTGAGGGAGAGACGAACGCTCCGATAATTTCATAACCCGCTCGCGAGAACAATGTCGCTTATATTAACGGGTCGTGTAATACTCTCCCGTCTTATTTGAGCTGGCAAACTGCCAGAGGTTGTAAATCCAAAATTACCTGCGGAAAGTCGAGATTTCGTTTCTTTAGAGACTACCACTGATGTTGCATGTAGGTAGGTCGACGTCGTCTATATAGACACGTATAGTGTATGTGTCTCCGAGAATATATATCAGTATTAGTTTTCTCGCAACTTGGTCTTAGTGGATTTTAGTTGGTAATCTACCTTGCACGCGGAAATAGTAGAAAAAATGAGAGGATAAAAAAAAGAGAAATGAAAAAAAAGAGAAGTAGAGAGAGGAAAGATATTCTTTTACAGGAAGAAATGAGGGGAAAGTAATATTGAAAATGAAAATAGTTAATAGTATTTGAACATGAATGAAAATGAGTTTGTAAAAAAAGGAAATGAAGAATAAGAGAGAGGAGATAATGGAATTGTTTTTTATTTTCAACAAAAAAGTTGTGGAGAAAATAGAAATTGTTGCTCAAAATAAAGAGTACCACTAGCAGTTAGTACTAAAAGTATTTGGTACTAATAGTTGTTTCAAAAATAGTTGGTACCAATAGTGGAAATAAACATAGTACCATTAATGCTTTCAAAAATATTTGGTTCCAATAATGGAAATAAAAATAGTTGGTACCAATAATGGTTTCAAAAATAGTTGGTACCAATAGTGGAAATAAAAATAGTACTAATAATGCTTTCAAAAATATTTGGTTCCAATAATGGAAATAAAAATAGTTGGTACCAATATTGGTAGCAAAAAAGGCGCCAAGAAAAGTTGGTTCCCATGATGGTACCAAAAATAGTACTAATAATGGTACCAAAAATAATTCATATCAATAATGGTACCAAGAATGGCACCAACAAAAAGTTGGTTTCCATAATGATAAAAAAAAAAAATTGTTGGTACCAGTAATGGTAACAACTGTTGGTACCAGTAATGGTAACAACTGTTGGTACCAGTAATGGTAACAACTGTTGGTACCAGTAATGGTAACAACTGTTGGTACCAGTAATGGTAACAACTGTTGGTACCAGTAATGGTAACAATTCTTGGTACCAGTAATGGTAACAATTGTAGGTACCAGTAATAGTAACAATTGTTGGTAACAGTGGAAATAGAAACAGTTATTTTTCTTCTAAAAAAAATCACCAAACGAGAAGTGATAAAAAAATAAAATACCAAAAAAGAATGAAACTGAAACAAAGAGATGAAGTGAGAGGCAAATGGATGGGGTCAAAATGGAAATGGTAACGACTGCCCTGGGTCACCGCAAAGCTGGTCTTCTCTGTGAACATGAGGAGTTTCCAGTTTGAGGGAATACTAGAAAGAGAGCAAAAGGGAGTGAACAAGACAGAGAAATAGGACTAGAGACTAAGTTTGTGTTTGAGTTTGTATTCGCGAGTTGAATTCTCTCTGGAACAGTGCAAGGGAGAAATAGAGAGAGAGAGAGAGAGAGAGAGAGAGGGAGAGAGGGAGGAAGGGCGAGTGAGTGAGGAGGTTAAAGTGCAATGTGTACGGAGGACGTTGGTCCTATTGAAACGTTACAAAGACTAGCCAGAGGGTGTTTAAAAGCAGGACAAGAAAGGTCGAGGACTCTACATTAGAGAGCGTGGACACAATATTCGCCAACGTTGCAATTTAAACTGAACTCTCCAATAATTTTCTGATCCTGGATCACGTACCATCGTCAATGAACTATCCAGAGTAAATATCCAATTTCCAAAAGCCCGGGGATAAATTTCTCCGAATGCAATATTTGGAAAAATATAATTGGTTGCAGTTGAAATTGGTAGCAGTTTTTTGTAATAATTATATTTTTACTATTATTCTATTATTATTTGTTTTTTTTGTTATTATACTATTATTGCACTATTTTTGTGCTACTATTGTTAGTGACACTAATTATGGTACCAAACATGATACCAATTATTAGTGGTACCAAACATTACTGGTACAAATTGTGATACCAACTGGTACTGGTACCAGTCATGATACCAATTATGGTACCAATTATTACTGTTACCAATAAGGTTACAAAATTTTACTGGTACCAGTGATGGTACCAATCATGATACCAAATGTTAATGGTACCAGTAAGGTTACCAAATTTTATTGGTAACAGTAAAGTTACAAAATTTTACTGGTACCAGTTATGGTACCAATCATGATACCAATTATTACTGTTACCAATAATGGTACCAATCATGATACCAATTATTACTGGTACCAATAATGATACCAATCATGATACCAATTATTACTGGTACCAATAATGGTACTAAATGTTACTGGTACCAATAATATTTGTTAAAAATTATATTTGGTAATCATTTGCAGTTGTTACCAACTGTTAATTTAAAAAAAAAATTCAAAAGAGAAATGAAAATGCATTTTTGTACTTACGAACTCCGGACAACAATAAAAATAGAGTGCAACTCACCTGTAACAAAAATAAAAATACAATTTGTTAGTTTTCGTTTTTTCTTTGTTATTCCTTTTTTTTGTAAACATATAACAGTAAATTTTTCTATTCCCCTGAAATCAATAGTTTTTAATTCCTTAAAAAAAAGCACTGAAGGGGTTATAAATTGTGAATTGAAATTTAGAAGAGTGAAATTTATATGTACGTAGATTAACAAATGACGAATAAGGTTTTGGCAATTTATCCTAATAAGGTCTGGCAATCTATCCTTTCCGTTTTATATGGACAATCAATCATTGAAGTCTGAAGCGGCATGATTGATCGCCCTTTTGCACTGTGTGATCTATGCAAATTCATATTTGAAAAGTGTCATATGTCGAAATTGACCTTAACGACCTGAGAACTTTTCAAACAAACAGCTGGAAAACTTTGACGTACATAATCCAGAATAAACTCCTCGCATTAAATTCCCTTCTCTTCAATGTCTACGTATCAACTTTCCATGGCTTTTATATTAAAAAAAAAATGAAAGAAAATGAAAAAAAATGAAAAAAAATAATAACAAACTACTCTATTCATGATAAAAGTGATATTTACATTTTTTTTTCTCTTCTCTAGGTAAATATTTATTATTTTCTAGAAAAACGAGTTTGTATTAAATTTCAAAATGAAAATTAAATTTTTGAAAAGTATAGAAGAGAAATGAAAATAAAGTATTGAGGAAAATAAAAGGAAAATAAAAACAATGGAAAGAGAAGTAGACGAAAAAGAAATGGAATTAAAAAATGTTTCTCATGAGGAAAGAAGGAAAAGAAAAGTCAATAGCAGAAGAGAAAACAAAATAATACGAAAATACAAAAAGTAAAACAGAATTTAACAAAAATAGAACAAAACGACCAAAATAGTACGGAAATACAATAAAAGCAAAAAAAAAAATTAATAAAATAAAACAAAATAGAAAATAGACAAAAAAATAGAAAAACGAATGGAAAAAAATAAAAGAAAATACAAAAACAAATAGAATAAAATAAAATACAAAAACAAATAGAATAAAATAAAATACAAAAACCAATAGAATAAAATAAAATACAAAAACAAATAGAATAAAATAAAATACAAAAACAAATAGAATAAAATAAAATACAAAAACAAATAGAAAAAGATAAAAAAAATATAGAAAACAACAACAATAAAATAAAACCAAAACAATAATGAATTTAAAATTGTGACGAAGTGGAAATTGAACAATTCTTCGACAAAAATCAATCGAGTGCAGATAGTTTCTGTACTATTGTAATAAGTGTACCTCTATTATCTAATTTAGTCAAAAACGAAGGAAAAGAGAGAGAAAAAGAATTGCTTTTCCCGTGACCGCTTGCATTACAGAAAAGAACTTGTCACGAACATAGAAATTTGAGTGTCGAGAAGATTGTAGTGAAATAATTGGCTACTAACGAGGTACTCGAAGTTGGCCAAGAAGAGTGGCGAAAAGAAAGATGAGGAGTGAAAGAATAAGAAAAGAGATGATGAACAGATGGGACGCTTGAGATGAAAAGAGGTAAGGAAAATTTTTTTTTTTTTTTTTTTGGGAGTGGGAAGGAGAGGAAGAAAAAGGAGGGAGAAAGTTAAGGACGACCTCTTTTCTAGTGAGGTTTTTCCGACTAACTGGTGCAGATAATGGAAAACTCTTGTAACCCTTATTTCCTTCAGAACTGTGCTTCTCTACTTTCATGCCTCTTCTCGAATTACTCCGGCGTATTAAAAGTGTCTCCAGGTGCTTAACGGTCCTGGACATTTAGGAAATTTTAGGTCAAGATATTGGTAATTATGAGATCGAAGGGAAAACCGTTTGCAGTTTTCTGTTGAGAGTAATAATAATAATAATAATAATAATAATAATAATAATAATAATAATAATAATAATAATAATCATAATAATAATAATAATAATAACTAATAATTTTATTAAGAATTGCTGTTAATAATTAATTTTTACAATTTTTATTATCAACAATTGTTAACAATTATTTATTATCAACAATTGTTAACAATTATTTATTATCAACAATTGTTAACAATTATTTATTATCAACAATTGTTAACAATTATTTATTATCAACAATTGTTAACAATTATTTATTATCAACAATTGTTAACAATTATTTATTACAATTATTGTGTGAAAATATTTTGTACAATTGTTTATAACCATTATTTTGTACAATTAATAACTAATAATTTTATTAAGAATTGCTGTTAAGAATTAATTGTTAACAATTATTTATTATCAACAATTGTTAACATTATTTATTACAATTATTGTGTGAAAATATTTTGTACAATTGTTTATAACCATTATTTTGTACAATTGTTGATAACAATTATTTTGTACAATTGTTGATAAAAATTATTTTGTACAATTGTTGTTAACAATTATTTTGTATCATTGTTGTTAACAATTATTTTAAACAATTGTTGATTACGATTATTTTATACAATTGTTGTTAACAATTCTTTTTCACAATTGTTGTTAACAATTATTTTTCACAATTGTTGTTAACAATTATTTTTCACAATTGTTGTTAACAATTATTATTTACAATTATTTTTTACAATTGTTGTTGACAATGTTTTTTCACAATTGTTGTTAACAATTATCTTCTTCAATCACTTCTATTGTTTATTGTTAATCATTATTTTTAAAAATTATTATTAACAATTACAGTTACCAATTATTTCAAAAAATGACTGTTACCAATTATTTAAAAAAATAATTGTCACTAATTACATGTAACAACTTTTATTCGCATTAATGTGACAAATAGCTGTTACCAATTATTTTTTGCAATTATTGTTAACAAATAGAAGTTATTGTTAATAAATATTTTTATCAATTTTTTATTTTAGTTAACAATTATTGTTAATATTATTATAATTAATTACTGTTAACAATTATTTTTATTGTATTTTGTTCACAATAATTTTTTAGAAAAAAATATTAGTAATAATTACTGTTATCACTATTGTTACTAATTATTTTTTTAATAGTTATTGTTACCAATTATTTTTTTAATAGTTATTGTTACCAATTACTTTAAATAGTCATTGTTACTAATTATTTTTAATGGCTATTGTTATCAATTATTTTTAATAGTTATTGTTATTAATTACTTTTAACAATTATTGTTACCAATTATTTTAAACTATTAATGTTAAAAGTTTTTTTCAACTTTCATTGTTATCATAATTAATTGCTAACAATTCTTTAAAAAAATATAATTCACCAATTTTTTTAACTGGTAATTATTAACTAAATAAATAGAAAAATATTTATTTCACCAATTGTTAAAATTTATTTTTCCAAATTATTCTTGACAATTTTTCCTAATAATTACTGGTAAAAATAAGTTTTCCTAACAATTGATAATGACAATAATAAATTGTAAACTCAACAACCAGTTTTTTTGTATAAATGCAATAATTATGGATTACAGATCTTTGATAGTTAATAATAAATTTATAACAAATTACATTTTGTAAAAATTTGTATGAAAATTTTCTTTTTTTTTGCGATAAAAGAAAGTGTTTTTAATTAATTTATTTATTGGTTTGGATATTTTACAGGTAGACGACAAAAGCATTTGGGTTAAAGTTGGAGAACGTGATTCATATTGGTGAGTAGAGATTTGCAAACAAGATAACTGACCCAAAACGCGCGCGTTACTGTTTCTGATTAAACTAGAGATTAAAATAATCAAAATTCTAGTGAAATTTATTTGTCCAACTAGAAATTTCAGTTAGTTACGAATAAAAATGGAAATTTTTTCCATTAGATTTTTTTCCTCAAACCTCTCGTTGATTGTTGAAATCAAGGGAGAAATATAAATACAAGACTACCAAAAACAAAATATTTACCATTTACGATAGCAAATTGTTTAGAATTTTTCCTCTAATGGCTTTCTTTCTATTTTATTTGTTTTTTTTTGTTTTATTATTTTATTTATTCATTTTTTTATCTAATTTATTTATTTCTTTATTTACATTTCTATTTTTTCTGTTATTTTCTATTTTTTTAGGTATTTTATTTATGTTGTTTCTTGTTTTTTTATTTATATAATTTATTTATTTATTTCTTTATTTACTTTCCGATTTATTTTATTTGTTATTTTCTTTACTAAATGTATTTTGTTTTTTTATTCTTTTTATTTATGTTATTTACTTTTCCGTTTACTTTTCATCTTTCCTTGCTTATTATTGTTTTTATTTTTTTTTGTTTACTTACTTTTTAACTTCTGTTCTTTATTTCTCTATTTACTTTTCTATTTTTTATTTATTTTTCTATTTCATATATGTTTTTTGTTTAGTTATTTTATTTATTTATTTAGTTTTTTATAACTTATATTATTATTTATTTAGTTTAAATTTATTTTTAACTGTTTTGTTTATTTATGTTTTCATTGTTTTTGTTTATCTCGATTTAAATTTTTATTATTTTTTTCTCTATTTATTTTGTTTATTTATCTTTTTACTTCTGTTATTTATTTTTTTATTTACTTTCCTATTTACTTTGTTTGTTATTTTCTTCATTAAATTTCTGGTGTTTCTCAATTTTTTTTATTTATGTTATTCATTTTTTAATTTATGATATTTCTTTCTTTGCTTACATTTTTATTTACTTTGTTTATTACTGTTTTGTTAAATTTATTTTGTTTTGCTTATTTAGTTTTAAATTTTTGTTCGTTGTTTCTCCATTTATTTTGTTTATTTATTTTCTAACTTCTGTTATTTATTTCTTTATTTACTTTTCTATTTTTTTTATTTATTTATTTTTTTTGTTTAGGTATTTTATTTAGTCATTTTGTTTATTTATTTTGTTTATGTATTTTTGTTTTGTTTTTTTTGTTTATGTTTTTTTATTTATTTTGTTTATTCACTTTTTTATTTGCCCTTTCTATTTATTTCTTTGTTTACCTTCTTCTTTATTTACTTTTATTTACTTTTATTTACTTTCTTTATAAACCTTTTTTATTATTTTCTTTTTGTATTAAATTTCTTTTTTCCGAATTTAATTTTTTTTCTGCTCTCTCTCTCTTTTTCTTTTTTTTAAGGTGTCGCTGTAAGGGTGTAATTTTAATGTCGTTTCTTTTCCCGATACTTATTGCTTATAGTTTATGTTAAGTTATTATCGGTACAAAGCATAAATTTCCTCTTCATAGAAGAAGTAATCTCGGAAGCTAAACTGCATCAAAGGGCGGTTCCCTCGTCTCGACTATATCAAAGCCGTAAAACAATTTCAATTTGTGTTTCATTGTAAATTCCACGATCGAAAACTGCGTTGGACTGGAAAGTTGTTTTCTGTCCAAACCTTTGTTCTAACAGGAATAGATTGCTATTGTGAAAATAACGAGTAACTTAACGAATGTAAAAGAGAAGTGGGAGGGGAAATATTTCCACCAAAAAAAAATTAAATAAATAAATAAATTTTTTTTACTACTAATTATTAATGATTACGGTAAATAAGTTAATTTAGGGAAAGTTTTCATTGGCAAAAAAGCATCCCTTCTTTTAGTAATATTTTTTTGGAATTATTTTGTTTATTGTTATTATTTATTATCACTTTAATTTCGATTTATTTTGAAGGACTTTGTTTTAAATTTATTTTTATTTATTATAACTTTTATTTAAATTTATTTTTATTTATTATAACTTTTATTTTAATTTATTTTAAAGGACTTTATTTTAAATTTATTTTTATTTATTATAATTTTTATTTTTAAATTTGTTTTAAAGAACTCTATTTTAAATTTATTTTGATTTATTATAACTACCATTAATTGAATTATTGAATTAATGTTGAACTATTTATTGAATTATTGTATAATTTATTATACAATAAATAAATTATTATTATAATTTTTTTTATTTGTTTTTTTAACAAAAGAAAGAATTATTGTATAAAAATGATAATTTCAGTGGTAAATGGTCGATTGCGTCAATTATGAAGAAATTCTATTGTTGATTCTCTAGTTGGCAGTAGGCGAGCAAGACTCTATCGTAGCAGGAGAATGGAAATAATTTCTGAAAAGGAAATCGGTGAAAGAATTTTTTTTTTCAACCGAAAGTATTATCGCCCGAAGCATATAAAAAGAAGGAAAATATATTATATAAATAGTAAAAATTCACTAGATAATGAACTCTATGGTGAAAAGTGACGGAAAAAGAGTGTCACTCTCAGAGAAAAAGAGAGGAGAGAAGAAAAAAAAATTATCCGAAAGGCAAAAAAAAACCGGAAGAGGCAAAGAAGAGATTTTTCAATCGTTCCATCTTCATCGAGCCTATTGGGTTATTCAATGCATCGGCTCTTTTCTCACAGATAAATTTTTTTTTTTTCTTCCAACCATTCTGACGGGCGCGCAATATCCTGGCACACACACGTTACTTTGAATCGAGAGGGCGTTCTATTTCCGATTTTACTGCGTTTCCTCTCTCACGAGATATCTTTCTCTCTTTGTTGCAAAAAAAAAAAAAAAAAAAAAAAAAAAAAATTGAATACACACTATACTTGGCTTATCCAGTTTGAAGTAAACTTCGCGAATATTTGTTTTTCTCTCACGCACTTTTCCCTTCTGCTGAAATTCTTTATTTTTTAACTCTGTATAGTTGTTGGTGTTTTTCTTTTACTGTGTGACAACAGAAAATTGTAAACTAGAAACCATCTTAAGTATAGGCAAGCGGAAGAGGCGTTACCCAACGATGAAAGCTCCTCTGCAAAATCCTCCCCGAGGGCAAAAGAAGGAAATGAAAACTCTTCTTTTGAAATCTAAAAAGACTGTGTGTTTTCAAATATAGTGTGTCTTTGTGGATACAATCCAATGTGATATTGAACAGTCCATCATTCTTATGTAAAAAGCGAAGGGGGGAACACAACATATTTTATTCGTTTATCGGTTTTCACATTGTTTATATACATACATATAGATGGAAAACAAAAAAAATTGAGGAAAACTGAAATATTATTTTAAAAATTGATTTTTTAATTTCAATTTTTATTTCTTTTGTTTTAGTAAAAAATTTACGAATTGAAACATTTTAACAATTAAATAGTAACCACTGCAACCTTCAAACTATCGGAAAATTAAACTTGAAGACTAAAAAACACGTGTTAATGAATTTAGAAAAATTTGAGAAATATTTTATTTCTGTATTTTCTTGATTTCTATAAAAAATATTAATTTAAATTAATTTAAATTTATTTAAAATTAAAAAAAATTAATTAATCACGTTGATTAAGTTGAATAACTTAAATTTTTTTATTTCTTATAAAAATCAATTATTTTCCAAACTTTTAGTTATAGAATTTTTCAAAAATTTTATTATATTTTAGAAATTACTGTTAAGAGTAAAAATATAAATTTTTTCAAAAAATGTAAAATTTGTTCTAATTAACTTTGAAATAACTTTCAGTTGTAATAGAAAATTAAAAAAAAACGTTTTTCAATTAATTCTTAATTAGAAAGTTGTCCAATACTTCAATTATTTAAGTAAAAAATAAAAAGTTGATAAAATAAAATTAGAAAAAAATAAATAAAATTAAATAAAATAATAATAAAATAATAATAATTTATTTAATAATATTTATTTAATAATAATTAAATAAAATTCTAAGAATTGAACTTTTATAAACACTGTTATCAAAATGTGTAAATAATTGAGTTTTTCGTAAAAAACTAACTAAAATTATTAAAAATAATTTAAATTTTCGAGTATTCATTTAAAATTGTATTAAAAATAATTAAAATCGGGTAAAAAATTTTAATATTAATAAAAACAATTAAATGCTTATAACAAATTTCAGTAAATTTTGTTAAATAATTGAATTTCTGTGAAGAATTTTATTGCTCATGAAAATAATTGAATTTTTGCAACGAATTCAACAGAATTTTCTAAAATAATTGAATTTCTGTTAAATATTCTTATTTTTCGAAAAGAATTGAATTCTTGTAATGAATTGCAGTCAATTTTTTTAAATAATTGAATTCCTGTTATAATTTTTTTTATTTTTGAAAATAATTGAATTCTTGCTATGAATTTCACTAAATTTTCTTAAATACTTGAATTCCAGTTAATTTTTTTTTATCAAATTTCAGTAAATTTTTTATAATCGAATTCCTGTTAAATTTTCTTATTTTTCGAAAACAATTGAAATCTTGCAACGAATTTCAGTCTATTTTCTTAAATAATAGAATTCCTGTTAAATATTTTTTTTATTTTTAAAAATAATTGAATTCTTGATACGAATTTCATTAAATTTTCATGAATAATTGAATTTCAGTTAAATTTTTTTTATTTAAAGAAATTGAATTCTTGCATCGAATTTCAGTAAATTTTTTTAAATAATCGAATTCCTGTTAGATTTTCTTATTTTTCGAAAATAATTAAAATCTTGCAACGAATTTCAGTCAATTTTCCTAAATAATAGAATTCCTATCAAATATTTTTTTATTTATAAAAATAATTGAATTCTTGCTACGAATTTAACTAAATTTTCTTAAATAATTGAATTTCAGTTAAAATTTTTTTTTATTTAAAGAAATTGAATTCTTGCATCGAATTTCAGTAAATTTACTTAAATAGTTGAACTTCTGTGAAGAATTTCATTGTTTTTGGAAATAATTAAATATTTGCAACAAATTTCAGTAAATTTTCATAAATAATTGAATTTCTGAAAAGAATTTCATTGTTTTTGAAAATAATTAATTTTTTGCAACAAATTTCAACTAAATTTTCTTAAATAATTGAATTTCTGTTATTTTTTTATATGCTTCAAAAAAATAAAATTTTTGCAGCGAATTTAAGTCAATTTTATTAAATAATTGAAATCAAGTAAAAAAATTTGTTCATTTATGTAAAAATTGAATTCTCGTATTGAATTTTAGTAAGTTTTCCTAAACAATTGAATTTCTGTGAAAAGTTTTTTATCTCTAAAAAGAATTCAATTCTTGCCAAGGATTTTATTGTAATTTTTGTAAATTATTTGAATTTGTTTAAAAAATTTCATGAAAAATAAAAAAAAATAATTCAATTACTTCGAATAATTTAATTAAAACTGTATTGAAAATAATTAAATTCTTCCCAATGAATTTAATTATTTATGCGCAAATAATTTAATATTTCTAAGCAAATATTATCAAAATTTTGGGAAATATAATTAATTTCCAAGATCCTAAAGTTCTGAACGTTCAAATGAACGAAATTTAATTATTTCTTCTAAAAATTAAATTTGTATTGCAACTGTTTTGTGTCACTGACAAAAAATTAATTAATGAGTTTGTAAATGTAAAGTTTTAGTTTTGAAATTTTTTTATGATTAGTAATTTATTAAAATATCTTCAATAAAAAATATTTCGTTCATTTGAACGTTCAAAACTTTAGGTTCATTAATTTCCTCCAATGTACATTATGTAAATTATTATTACAATTGATTTCTTTCAATAATTTTTTTCAGAAATTATATAATCCATATAATTGAATTCATGTGAAAATTTTATTACTCTGGATATAAATTGAAATTTTAATTAAGTGTTAAATTGAAAATTACAATAAAATCTTTCGCAAGAATTAAATTCTTTTTAGAGATAAAAAAATGTTTTACAGAAATTAAATTATTTGAGAAAATTACTAAAATTCGCTGCAAGAATTAAAATTAAGTGTTTAATTAAGTATTTTATTATTATTAATTTATTTTTTTTATTATTTATTATTATCTTAATAATGGAATTATTTTCAGAAATTTTATTAAAATTTTGTAAATATTTGAATATCAGCAATGGATTCAATTATTTGTGAAAATAATCGAATTCTTGCAATGCAACAAAAATACAATCTGTTAACCATCGTTACCATTTATTTATTTAATTTATGAAAATAAAAATAAATAGAAAATAAAAATAAAAAATTAATAGAAAATAATAATCAAACAATATCTGTCAATAATTAATTTTAATTGAACTTTCAAAATTGACAGAGTAAAAAATTGCAATTTAAAATATTTACGTAATTCTATTTATTTACTAATTAATTATGTCACTTGTATTTGCAATTTCCTGCAATATTTATCAAACAAAAACTAGTATATACATAATTGACGAATTATTAATAGACAATATATAATGGAAGTAGAGAAAATCCATGGCAATGTGAAATACAAAAGGATATTGCGGTCGTGCCATATATTTCCAACAATTTACAAACCAACTATAATGAAAATGTCGATGTAACATTATACTCTCGACATTCAAAATGAAATCTGATAATATTGCGAAAATAATATAATACGTAATGATTCGTAATGATTTTCTGTCAATTTAGAATTTAACATGTATGTCACGAGGAGAATTATCGTATTCGGAATAAGGGGAGAGAAAAAAAGAATTAAGGAGAAATTATTCTATTTTTTCAAAGACTAATTTACGTTTATTTATTATTTTTTTCATCCAAAGAAAACTATTAAATATTCAACTGTATTTTTTAATTTTCTTTTAATCAAAGAAAACTATTAAACATTCAACTATAATTTTTTATTTATTTTTTTTAACCAAAGAAAACTATTAAATATTCAACTATGATTTTTTATTTATTTTTAATCAATGAAAACTATTAAACATTCAACTATAAATTTTTATTTATTTTTTTTTAACCAAAGAAAACTATTGAATATTCAACTATAATTTTTTATTGTTTTTTTAACCAAAGAAAACTATCAAATATTCAACTGTATTTTTTCATTTTTTTTAATCAAAGAAAACTATTAAACATTCAACTATAATTTTTTATTTATTTTTTTTAACCAAAGAAAACTATTAAATATTCAACTATAATTTTTTATTGTTTTTTAACCAAAGAAAACTATTAAATATTCAACTATAATTTTTTATTGTTTTTTAACCAAAGAAAACTATTAAATATTCAACTATAATTATTTATTTATTTTTTTTAACCAAAGAAAACTATTAAATATTCAACTATAATTTTTTATTTTTTTCATTTGTAATTTGTTTTTGTAATTGAAAAATTGAATTAAAGATAAACTAAATTTTTGAATTAAAGATAAAGAAAATTGAATTATTTACTGTATGGAAAGAAAAGTGGAACAATCTTTAAAATCTGACAAGCATGATGTGAATTTAATTTTACAATACAAGAGAGAAAGAAGGAGAATTTATTTTCTCTGGAATATGAAACTCTGGGAAATAAATATTCGAAAGCAATTGAAATAATAATAATAATAATAATAATAATAATGTCAATTAAGATTCATTATTTGAAATCAGAGACTTTAGGAAATTTACCATATTAAGCTTCTCACTTTATAGTCATTAATTAAGTAAGACCAATAATACTTGTAACTTTCTTAATTGAAGAATCAATCAAAGCTGAAACGTGCGGGGTCGTAAGTAATCAAACCCCTCAATAATTAAAGTCCATTAATTAACGTTGAATACGTACAGCCCCGTATAATTGATGTAATTATTTCCACAGTTCGCGAAATTAATATCCCCACTATTCAATTATTTTGTCTCCTCAAAATTTTTTGTCGAAATTTTATAACTGAACATTTTTTATCAAAAATTTTACTCAAAATTTTTTGTCAAAATGTTTTCTCAAAATTGTTTATCAGAAATTTTACTCAAAATTGTTTGTCAAAACTTTTACTCAAAATTTTTTGTCAAAATATTTACTCAAAATTGTTTGTCAAAATTTTTACTCAAAATTGTTTGTCGAAAATTTTACTCAAAATTGTTTGTCAAGAATTTAACTTAAAATTGTTTGTCGAAAATTTTACTCAAAATTGTTTGTCAAAACTTTTACTCAAAATTGTTTGTCAAAAATTTAACTTCAAATTGTTTGTCAAAAATTTTACTCAAAATTGTTTGTCAACATTTTTATCTCAAAATTTTTACTCAAAATTTCACCTCAAAATTTCTTTTAACTTTAAATTGTTTAATTTCAAATAACAAAATTTCAAAAATCAAAGTTATATTTATGCAAGGAAAATCTATTTCAAGACTATTTTTCTTTTTTCGTTTTTTTTTATATGTAAAAAGATATGCAAAACTTTCTGTTACTTCTTTTTCATTCTCTCTCGCAAGCTACAATTCTTTTCATCGATGCATAAAGCAGACTGCGAGGGAAAAACTTTCGATAAACTTGGCTTTACTGAACTTGCAGATGTAAAGTCCTCAGCATTGAAAAGAGCCAACGAAAAAAGCTTAAGGATGTAGAGCGAAAACATGTAAGTTATTTTCGTCAAAAAGAGGAGAAAAAAATACCCCCCCCCCCCAAAAAAAAAGAAGAAAAAGTAAATACAAATTCCACAAAAGTAAAATGTCGCGACTTAAAAATCTTTTCACCGCAATATGCTAGTCCCACGAATCAAACCAAATTCATAATCCTCTTTGAAAATCCGAAAAAATTTCGTTCGAATAAATTTCAAGTGAATCTTTTTCAAGGGGATATGGTTTTCTTTATTTTTAGATTATTGTAAATTTTTTTTACAAATTGTTTTTATGGTATTTAGTTAAAAATTTGATTATAATAATTTTTGTATTTTGAGTATTTTTTCATGATTTACATTTGGGTTCAATTTTGAAAAAAAATTTTTTGGTAATAATTGCATTCTTTTTGGGGAAATTTAATTTAGAAATTTTACATTTAAACTAGTTTTGTTTTTAAACATATTTTGTATTTAAACAAATTTTACATTTAAAATAGTTTTGCTTTTAAACAAATTTTACATTTAAACAAATTTTACATTTAAACAAATTTTACATTTAAACTAGTTTTGCTTTTAAACAAATTTTACATTTAAACTAGTTTTGCTTTTAAACCAATTTTACATTGTAACAAATTTTAATTTTTTATTTTTTAAACTAGTTTTGCTTTTAAAAAAATTTTACATTTAAACAAATTTAAAATTTTTATTTTTTATTTTTTAAACTAGTTTTGCTTTTAACCAAATTTTACATTTAAACTAGTTTTGTTTTTAAGCATATTTTACATTTAAACTAGTTTTGCTTTTAAACCAATTTTACATTTAAACAAATTTTAATTTTTTATTTTTTAAACTAGTTTTGCTTTTAAACCAATTTTACATTTAAACAAATTTAAAATTTTAATTTTTTATTTTTTAAACTAGTTTTGCTTTTAAACAAATTTTACATTTAAACTAGTTTTGCTTTTAAACAAATTTTACATTTAAACTAGTTTTGCTTTTAAACCAATTTTACATTTAAACAAATTTAAAATTTTAATTTTTTATTTTTAACTAGTTTTGCTTTTAAACCAATTTTACATTGAAACAAATTTAAAATTTTTATTTTTTATTTTTTAAACTAGTTTTGCTTTTAACCAAATTTTACATTTAAACTAGTTTTGTTTTTAAGCATATTTTACATTTAAACAAATTTTACATTTAAACTAGTTTTGCTTTTAAACCAATTTTACATTTAAACAAATTTTAATTTTTTATTTTTTAAAGTAGTTTTGCTTTGAAACCAATTTTACATTTAAACAAATTTAAAATTTTAATTTTTTAAACTAGTTTTGCTTTTAAACAAATTTTACATTTAAACTAGTTTTGTTTTTAAACATATTTTACATTTAAACAAATTTTACATTTAAACTAGTTTTGCTTTTAAAGAAATTTTGCATTTAAACAAATTTAAAATTTTTATTTTTTAAACTAGTTTTGCTTTTACACTAGCATTGCATTTAAACTAGAATAATAAATAACAAGTAATAAATAATAAATTATAAATAATAAATAACAAGTAATAAATAATAAATAACAAGTAATAAATAATAAATAACAAGTAATAAATAATAAATAATAAAGAATAAGTAATAAATAATAAGTAACAAGTAATAAATAATAAATAATAAAGAATAAGTAATAAATAATAAGTAACAAGTAATAAATAATAAATAATAAAGAATAAGTAATAAATAATAAATAATAAAGAATAAGTAATAAATAATAAATAATAAACAATAGAAAATTTTTTTTTTTTAAGTATCATTATATTTTAATTACCATTGCATTAATTACTGCAAAATAAATATTTAATAAAAATGAAAATAAAATTTTATTGTCCCCTTTTTACTTTTTCTCCTCTAGATAAAAAAAAAACAAATGCAATGATGAAAAAATATTATATCAATAACCAAATAGAAAAAAGTATCGGCCAAATAATGTTATCAGGGGAAAAAAAAATTCCCCGCAAGAGCGTAATTATATTGTGCAATAGTTTGTTGAATAAAATTGACGTACAGTATATAAAACGAATATATAAACCATTAATAAACGTCGCCGTGGGTAACTCGTGTTAATGTTGGGATCATTAATTACATGAAGTATGCGAAACTTTGTGTTCACTCAAGCACACTTACTCACGTATGTCTCGAACTATTTTATGTACACCATGATCGTGTGTCCTCTCACACACGCATACACACATATGGCTGTACACAGGTAACGATAGTCCAATATAATTGCAAGCGAAAATTAATTTAGTTTGTTCCACCGGGGGAAAATTAATAATGGAAAATATTTCGTAAAATTATATTTTGAAAATTACTTTCACGATACAGTGGATGCGATATAATTATTGTTATACTTTTTTTCGCTTCTTTTTTTTTTGGTGTCAAAGGCAATCGTAATATCTTTTAATTATCCGCGGTCGTCATATATAAAGAGCTTATTTGAATTTTAGGTCACTGGAAAGGCTACCCTAACGAGATCATTACGTATTTCTCGTCAAGAGAACTTCAAACTCCAAACGTGCTTTGAATTAAAAAAAAAAAAAGGAAAAAGATTTCCTTTCCTATGAAATTTGCCTTAACATTTTCTTTCTCATTTTTCGCTACTTGTTTATATAATTTTTAATCCTTTGCTTTTAAGTTCTCGGCTTCTCTCCTTAGACACTTTTCTCTCAGATTTTATTTCCAAAACTGTTTGTTAGAAATTAGGGATTAAAATTTTAAATTAATTTTAATTTTCTAATTTATTTTTTGTATTAAAATTTTTTTTGAAATATTTTTCCTACGTAGGGAGTTGAAGGGAAAGGATGAAAAAAGTGAAGTGTGACGTAGTCCCTTGGTACAATACAAGGAAGAGGGTTCGAATTTTTTTTTTGTATTTGAAAGTCGAGAACTTGCCATGGGGATGAGTCGGAGGAAAAATGGCGTGTCGCCACACAGTCTCGAGGGACTATGCAAGACGGTAACGTGAGTATCCCCCAACCACTCATTAACAACCCTTATTTCATTAGGTACCGGCTTTTCACTCCAATACTCCCTCCACTTTTTTTCCCTCGCACATTCTTTTTCTTCGCCTTTCAACAAGTCTTTAGGTGGAAAATTATTACTGCCAATATTCGCCATAAACTACCATGATTAATTAATTAATTATTATTATTTAGTTTAATCCCTCTATGATTAAAATAATTAATTTTTTTATTTATTATTTATTTTTTCTCCAAAAAGGATTAAAATAATTTATTTTGGTGTTATTTTTCACTATGAATGAAATTTTATTTTAAATAAAACACCAAAGTCAATGATTTGGAAAAATTCGACGAATTTAGTTTCTCCAGGCAGAATAGTAAGTTAGTTACTAACTAACTTAGTAACATAGTTACTTTTTTTTGAATTCTCGTCCAAATTTCAATTATCTTTCGAAGTAATAAAATTCTTCTCTGATATTCAATTGTGTTGCAAAATTTTTTTTGAATTCTCGTCCAAATTTCAATTCTCTTTTTAAGTAATAAAATTCTTCTCTGATATTTAATTGTTTTAGAAAATTTTAATCAAATTCTTGGAAAAAATTCAATTATTTTCAAAAGTTTTCTAAAATTCCATAATTTTCAGTATCTACTATTTCAATACAATTTCCCAAAAAAATTCTAATATTAAAAACAATTTGAATACAATTCTACGTAAACATTCAATTTTTTCATAAATAATAAAATTTTTTACAGGAATTCAATTATTTACAAATTTTTTTGTATAAATTTCTTCGCAATAATTCAATTATTTTCATAAATAATAACATTTCTACAGGGATTCAATTATTTTTATAAATAATAAAATTCTTTTAGGAATTCAATTATTTTCATAAATATTAAATAATAAAACTCATTGCAGAATTTCAATTATTTTTAATTCAATTTTAATAAAATTCATTGAAAAATGTTATTATTCTTAAAAATCTTATTAAAAATCTTATTAGAAGATCAAAGAATTTAATGATTTAAAAAAATTGTTGACAACATTTTTTATGAGAATTTAATTTCAACAAACATGAAATGAATAAATTATTTATTTCTGTATTGAAATTTTAAATAATTGAATTCTTGTAGAATTTGCTTATAAAAATGGTTTTAAAAATGAATTTCAGTTTAAATTTTAGACTACAATTGAATATTAAAAGCATTTAACGGGGATTTTTAGAAATAATTAAATTTTGAAAAAGTTTCAAACTAAAATCAATGAAATTCTAAATTTTTCACATTTTTCACAAAAAATTATGTAGAATTATTATTCGGAAATTCTGCAATTAAATATATATTGAAAAATAAAAACTTGAAATAATTTCAATAAAAATCCTATTAAACATTTAAAAAGAATTATCTTTTTAAATGTTTAATAGGATTTTTATTGAAATTATTTCAAGTTTTTATTTTTCAATATATATTTAATTGCAGAATTTCCGAATAATTGAAATTTCGTAAAATTGAATTGTAAACGAATAAATTTGAAAATTCTCAAAAAACTCATCGCAGCGTTTCAATTATTTTTCATGCAATTTTAATTGAATTCCTTGAAAAAAGTAATTATGTTCATGCGAGTTTTAATGAAATTCGACAAAAGAATTGATTTTTTTAAAAAATTTGTTACTAAAATTCTTAATGAGAATTGAATTTTGAGAAACATTCAATTATTCAATAAATTATTTACTTTTGCATTTAAATAATTAAATTCTTGTAGAAGTTTTTAATAAAAAATTATTTTCATTTCATAAAAATGAATTTCAGTTAAAATTTTAGATTTTAATTGAATATTAAAAGAAATATAGAGTGAACTTTTTGGAAATAATTGAATTTTGAAATTATTATTTTTGAAAAAAGTTTATTTGAATTTTTTTTTAATATTATGCATTCAATTAAAGAATTTAGGAATAATTGAAATTTTGTAAAATTGATTAATTAATTATCATTAAGAATAATAGAAAATATGAAAAAATAATCTTTAAATTAATTTAATTTAAATTAAATTAAATTGTTAAATAAAATTTTTAATTAAATTAGTTATCGATATCTTTATGTTTTATATATTATTAATTATTATTAATTATTATTCATTATTATTCATTATTATTCATTATTATTCATTAATTATTACTTACAAGTACTAAATAAATACAATGGTTATGCAGGCACAAAAAAGTGACATTCCCATGTATTGCTGAATCCGAAGTCAAAAATTATAATTATTCATAATTATTTTAATAATTGCTCCAATTTACTAGGCGCACAAATCGACGAATTAATTTTTATAATTCAAATGTCGAGACCATTTAACTGATATAAAAGTAATTTAAGTTGCATTTCCTTCTATCGACGACAAATAATGAATATTCCAGTGGAATGCCGTCTACTTTATTTTGAGTGCCCCTTTAAATCTTCATTTACATGAATATCGAGAGGCTGTATTTTTTTTGTATTTAAATAATTTACATGATTTTAATTTCTCCCCCTTTTATTTTTTCATTTCCTATTATTTATTCCCCTTTTTTTCTTTTTTTATTATTTTTTCCCCTTTATTTTTTCGTTCATTATTATATTTCCACGTTTATTATTATTTTTCCGACTTTATTTTTTTTCTTTAATTATTATTTTTATTATTACATATCCCCATTAATTTTTCTTCTTTAATTATTATTTTTATTATTATTTATCCCCCTTTATTTTTTTGCTTTAATTATTATTTTTTCTTGTTTATTTTCTCGTTTTATTATTATTATTATTATTTATCCCCTTAATTTTTTTTCTTTAATTGTTATTTTTATTATTATTTATCCCCCTTTATTTTTTTTTCTTTAATTATTATTTTTATTATTATTTATCCCCCTTTATTTTTTTTCTTTAATTATTATTTTTTCTTGTTTATTTTTTCGTTTCATTATTATTATTTATCCCCCTTTATATTTTTTCTTTAATTATTATTTTTTCTTGTTTATTTTTTCGTTTTATTATTATTATTATTATTATTATTATTATTATTATTATTATTATTATTATTATTATTATTTATCCCCCTTTATTTTTTTTCTTTAATTATTATTTTTTCTTGTTTATTTTTTCGTTTTATTATTATTATTATTATTATTTATCCCCATTAATTTTTTTTCTTTAATTATTATTCTTATTATTATTTATCCCCCTTAATTTTTTTCTTTAATTATTATTTTCTTTTGTTTATTTCTTCGTTTTATTATTATTATTATTTTTCCCCTCTATTTTTTTCTTTAATTATTTTCTTTTTTTTTCTTTAATTGAGACAAAGAGAGAAGGAGAGAGAGAGAGAGAGAGGTTGAATGTAGCATTGGAAAGATCGCGATTGTTAGCGTTGGATTACAATCTATCTGCATGAATAGGGAGGGATCGATCCCAATGCGGAAGCGCACGCGGTCGTACGGTATTTACGATACTTGAGGTAATTACGCCGTTTCCGGATTTATCTGTCTAGCGAACGTGTACGTCCTACTTTCCGTCACCTGAAATCCATTTGCGGCTGGCGTACGCGTTACGTTTATCGTTTCGCTCGACTTGAATTTAAGCACCTGCACCACGTAACACGTTCGCCAATTCCAAGATTGCGTCTGTATGTATAAATAAACAGTTTCTCATCGACAGTCGAGCATCATTTTTCCCCTTATTTAGGATCGAAAAAATTTCCATTTCAATTTAAAAGTTTCGTTTTAATTTCAATTTTAGTTCAATTTTTGTTTCAATTATAATTTCAAATTTAATTTCAATTTTAGTTTGAAATTTAATTTCAATTTTCGTTTCAATTTTAGTTTCAATTTTAGTTTCAATTTCAATTTTAATTTCAGTTTTAATTTCAATTTTCGTTTCAATTTTAGTTTCAATTTTAGTTTCAATTTTAATTTCAATTTTAAATCAAAATTTTAAATGAGTTTTGTTACGACTTTTTCAATTAATAAAAAATTTCGGTAATAGTTGCAAAGATTGGCAAATTGTTTTAATTCTAAAAAAAGTTTCCAAGAGAGAAAATGGTTTCTCCACCTGAGAACGCCAAGGTCGCCGCCAGGTGGCGTCGGATTTTATGAAAACCGCCACCTGGCGGCGTCCTTGGCGTTCTCAGGTGGAAACTCCGAGGCCAGTAATAGTAACAAACCATCGTAATTAAAAAACTACAATTCTTTCAAACCATTTTTGCGAGAAAAATTCTTTTACAAAAAAGAAAAATTAGAAGGAGAAAAGAAAAAGGCTGCAACGCTCATTTTGACTCGTTAGTGGTATATATGTTTCTGTTTTTTTCTTAATGGGTAAAATAGAAAAGAGAAGAAAAAGACAGAGAGCGAGAGAGAGAGAGAAAAGGGACGAAAGTGGTAATAAAAGCCACGAGATGTCTGATTTATTTGCTGCCTCGAGCCAGCTAATTTCGCTCGTTTGTCTCGCTAATTATTCGCAGTTCAGAGCATTCTAAATAAAATCAACTGACGACAAAAGAAGATTTGCTTCGTAAAAGCCATGGGGACGAGGACAAAACTGTGTAATAATCTCGCTAACACAACAGCTTTCAGAATTACGTCTTATAATTTAATTCCTTTCACATGAATGTTCTTAAGTTTCAAGGCGAATTAGCTACAACTTTGTTGAATATGCAAGCTGCCTCAAGTTGTAAAATTTTTTTTAAGACTTTTTATTTAACAGCAAAAATTTTCAACGCTTCCCTTTTCTTTTCTCTGCTTTTTGTTTTGCTTTGTTTGTTTTTTTTTTTTTGTTTTGCAAACTTTTTTTTTCTCTCAACTTTAATGGGCAAACTTTTAAAATACAATTTATTATTGTTTCTATTATTCAGAGAGTTTCAATTGCGATGGTTTTTTAATAAAACTACCATTGGAATAATCTTTGTTAACTACCATAGTTAAAGTTGTAACTACCACTAAATTTATTAGGTAAATTTTAACAAAACAAAATATAAATAAAAATAAATATAAATAATTTTATTGTTAATTATACAAAAATACTATTTTTATTATCGTTACTTAATTTTTTCGAACTGAAAAATAAACCAAAAAAAAATAAATAAAACTAGAAAAAATATTAAAAAACTAGAAAAATAGATTTTAATACTTAATTGTACTCGACTTTTTATATTCTAACGAAACGAAACCATAAAACATACTTTATGGTGAACCATAATACCAACTAACATTTTTTTCCGAAACCAAATAATTTGTTTTTCTTTCTTATTTTTTTTTTAAATTTGACGTCACGCACAAAATGTAAATTTCTATGAATAAATCAGTGAACTTTATTTCTCTTGTTTTATGTGAAACAGAGATCGAACGTTACTTTTCAGTTTTTCAAAATATTGCCAAAGTAATAAAATTTTGATATTCATTCAGCATTCAATTATAGCTTCGTGTATACATATATACACACGAGTATATATATACATATATAAAAGCGAAACAGTTTGTTTTTTTTCGAGAGGAGGGGGAAAAGGTGAAATTGACTCATTTTTCATTACACGATAACAATAGACCTATTCTTTCTATTCAAAAATCCAAATCAATATTGAAAATATCGTAAGAATTTTTTAACCGAGCGAATGTCAATAATAATTGTCGAATAAATAATTCAAGCAGGGAAAATAAAATTTTCGAGGATGGAGATTTTTATAACAAAACGAACTTAGGCAAAAAAAATCAAAGTATCGAATTCATGGTAGCGGAGAATGTTTTTCTGGATTTTGAATTATTTTTTATTTTTGTTTTTCGAAAAAATAAATGAAAATTTTTTTGCAAATGTCAGGGGAATTTTTTATTTATAAATATTTTGTTTATGTTTCTGAAAATTTTTCATTACAGTGAGGAATTTTTTATTTACAACAAAGAATTATTTACTTGAGATAAATATTTTTTACTCAAATATTTAATTTGTTTTAAATATTTACTCGAAATAAATCGGTTTTTGTTTAATTCACAGCAATATTTACTCTAAACAAAGAATTTTTGTTTGAGTTTAAAAAATTTTTTACAAGACTCACATAATTTAATTATTGTTAGTAATTGGGATTGTTATTAAAAAATATTGTTAGTAACGGAAATTATTAATAATAATAAATAAATTTATAACTAAATTAATGAACAAATTAATAAAATTAATAAAATTAATAAAATTAATAAAATTAATAAATTATTATTAATAGTCAAAGAATTTTTTTTCGAGTAAGAAAAAATAATTACCTGAATCATATAATTTAATTATTGTTAGTAATTACGATTGTTATTAAAAAATATTGTTAGTAACGGAAATTATTAATAATAGAAATGATTAGTAACAAGTTTAAGTGACAAATATTGATAATGATTACAATTTTTAGTAAACCATATTATTAGTAACAATTATTGTTAGTAAAAGTTATTGTTAGTAAAAATTATTGTTAGTAAAAATTATTGTTAGTAAAAATTATTGTTAGGAACAATTATTGTTAGTAAAAATTATTGTTAGGAACAATTATTGTTAGTAAAAATTATTGTTAGGAACAATTATTGTTAGTAAAAATTATTGTTAGGAACAATTATTGTTAGTAACAATTATAAATAAATTAACCATTATTGTTAGTAACAATTCTAATTAAATTAACCATTATTGTTAGTAACAATTATAAAGAAATAAACATTTATTGATAGTAACAATTATAAATAAATAATTATTGTTAGTAACAATTATAAAGAAATAAACATTTATTGCTAGTAACAATTATAAATAAATAATTATTGTTAGTAACAATTATGAATAAATTAACAATTATTGTTAGTAACAATTATAAAGAAATAAATATTTATTGATAGTAACAATTATAAATAAATTATTATTGTTAGTGACAATTATTCTTAGTAAAAATTATTGTTAGGAACAATTATTGTTAGTAACAATTAAAAATAAATAAACAATTATTGTAGCAATTATAAAGAAATAAACATTTATTGTTAGTAACAATTATAAATAAATTAACAATTATTGTAACAATTATAAATAAATAAACATTTATAGATAGTAACAATTATAAATAAACAATTATAAATAAAAAAATATAAATTAACAATTATAAATAAACAATTATAGTTAGTAACAATTATTATTAGTACCAATTATTGTTAGTACCAATTATTGTTAGTAACAATTATTGTTTGTAACAATTATCGTTACAAACAATTATTGTTAGTAAAAACTATTATTTACAACAATTGCTAGCAACAAAAATTGCTACTAATAAACCAATATTAGTACAAAATTTTTTCAACAAAAAATATTGTTAGTAACAAATATTTTTAATAATTACTCGAACCAATAAATTTAATTTTTGAAGCACCTGACATTTAATTAATTTAAATAAAAAATTCTTTCAATATAAATAAATATTCATTTTATAATTGACTTCACTTGAATAAAATCTTTTTTCAGTCCATAACTTTATTTTCTGTTTCTTTTTCATTTTCATTTCTTTTTTTTCGAAATTCAGCTTTTAACTTATTTACAAGTTTAGAGTTCGAAAAAACTGTTTGGTAAATGTTTTAGAATTTGAAATCCGGAAACGAAACGTTGCTTCAAGTTTGAAAAGGACTTTGAATCCTTTCCACAAGTAGAAAAGCGGAGAGACCCCCTTTGGCCTTATACACAGTCTTTGAACGAATAGCCAGAGAGCTATATAACGTAAATATAGTCGTAATTCCATACAACACATTTACAGAGAAAAAAAAAAAAAAAAAAAACAGAAAAAAACAGAAAAATATACGTATATCTACTCACAAATATATATGTGTATATAGAGCAACATTTTGTGGGGTTCCTAAGTAGCTTGAAATTTTTATGGGTGTTGCTAGTCCCCTGGATATAAAAAGAAGCAGGAAATCCTGAAATCCAGCGATGCTTCTCTTTTACCGCGATGTCCCCATAATACGTTGAAGAGGGTGCCCGACAGGGGAAAAAGAGTAGGAAAAGAGGTTGATGGCGTGGCCGGCGAGCAGTATGTGCCTCATACATTTCTCATATGTACATACATATATATACACTCTAATGGTAATTCGTCAGATTTTTCCGTACGCGTGACTCTCTAAGCACAATTATATCCACTAGGAAAAAAATGAGAAAGAGAGAGAGAAAGCGAAAAATAAAAAGAGAGAGAAAAAAGAGAAGGAAATAAAAAATGAAGAAAGGGAAAAAATTAAAAACACCCCATTAAAAAAATGTTCCTAATTTCCACTAATTTTGACTACATGAAAACGTGAAAAGAAAAAAATCACACGTAAGCGCATTAAAATTCTTTGCCTCTGCATATACATGCAACTTCTCATTATTTCATTTTCAATTCGAGAAATTCTCTTTATTTTTTTTTTCGTTTTTCCTTTAATAATAATTTCTTCTTTTTATCAAAAGCTTTTATGTGTTAACATTTTTTTTGAATCTTCTACGTGTATAATTTTTAATGTATCGTGATTTTTACATTCAGTGGGAAATTTAATTTTACATTTTTTTTAGACAGGGGGGAAAAATATTTCGTTTGAAATTTACTGTTAATTATTGACTGTTAGCTATTGTTGCTATTAACTATTAACTATTAACTATTAACTATTAACTATTAACTATTAAGTATTAACTATTAACTATTAACTATTAACTATTAACTATTAACTATTAACTATTAACTATTAACTATTAAGTATTAACTATTAACTATTAACTATTGTTACCATAAACCATTAACAATTGTAACTATTAACTAACAACTATTGTCACTATTAACCATTAACTATTAACTATTTTTACTATTAACTAATAACTATTAACAATGGTTAATTAAAGTATTAAACATTAACTATTAACCATGCAATATTTACCATTAACTATTAACCATTGTAACTATTAACTATTAGAAGTTCATTATAACTTTTTAGTACTATAAGTATTTGCTATAAAAACTATTAACCATTGTTGTTATTAACTATTGTAAATAGTAAAAATTGTAAGAATTAACCATTGTTGTCATGACTTATGTAAATAGTAAAAATTGTAAGAATTAACCATTGTTGTCATTAACTATTGTAAATAGTAAAAATTGTAAGAATTAACCATTGTTGTCATTAACTATTGTAAATAGTAAAAATTGTAAGAATTAACCATTGTTGTCACTAACTATTATGATTGCTAACGATTAACTATTAATAATTGTAAATATAACTATTGAAACCATTAACCATTGTAACATTTTACTATTGTAAGTATTTACTATAAAAACTATTAACCATTGTAAGTATTTAGTATTATAACTAGTAATAACTGTAAGAATTAACCATTGCTGTAATTAATCTTTGTAGTTAATAACAATTGTTAGCATTAGTCAATGTTACTATTAACTACTGTAACTATTAATCATGGTAATTATTAACTATTGGAACTAGTAATCATTGTAATGATAAACTATTGGAACTATTAACCATTGAAATTACCAACTATTGGAACTATTAACTATTGTAAATATCTAGTATTTACTACCAAAACTATTGACAATTGTGACTTGTAATTATTATTACTATTAACCATTGTTACTATTAATTATTGTGACTATTAATTATGATTGACATTAACCACTGTTATTATTAACCATTGCTAATATTGTCAATTTTAATTTTTAACTATTGGAACTTTTAACTATTGTATCTGTTTAGTATTTACTATTAAAACTATTGACAATTGTGACTTATAATTAATATTACTATTAACTATTGTTACTAATAACTATTGTTACTAATAACTATTGTGACTATTAATTATTATTGTCATTAACCATTGTAACATTTTAGTATTATTAGAATTTGCTATAAAAACTATTAACCATTGTAAGTATTTACTATTTAGTCTTGTAAATAGTAAAAAATGGTAAAAATTATCCATTGTAGTTATTAACGACTGTAACTATTAACCATTGTTACTACTAACCATTTTTACTATTGACCATTGTTACTACTAACCATTTTTACTATGAACCATTGTTACTAGTGACCATTGTTAGTAGAAACCATTGTTACTAGTAACCATTGTTAGTAGAAACCATTGTTACTTGTAACCATTTTTAATATTAACCATTAACTATTTACCTTTGTAATTACTAACCATTGTAACCATCAACTAATTCAAAATTAACAATCAAAAAGCAAAATTGTTCCAAACTGAAAAAGCAAAAAAAATCCACCATTTTTCGATATAATTAATGGACAAAAAAAAAGAAATTGTCTAAATAAAAAGTTGTATTTTTCAAACACAATGTGCCCATTCGCTAAATAACAATTAAAAGTACGAGAGAGACTACAACTAAATGAATGAGAGTGCAACTTTACTCTGGCAAAGTTAATCAATTTTGACTGGTTGAGCTCTACCATAAAAGTGGCAAAGTAAAAAGTAGTTTATCGACTTCATTCTGTATAATTACGTGAAAGTTGAAAATGGAACAATAAGTTAAACTTTTAGAGAAGTTCGAGATCAGACGAAAATACTTCTCACTTATATATACCTTTTGCAATTCCGAGAGAGAGAGAGAGAGAAAAAATTGTGCACACACACACACACAGAAGAACTTGGAGAGAAACGTTTTCTTTTTTATTAATTTTCCATTGTACTGAAAATAAACTAAAATTGCATTTTTTTGCTTAACTTTAACAATACGAATTTTTAACCATTAATTTTATGAATTTCAGTGGTTAATATTTACAATACGCAATACTTACAACTTACAATAAATATTTTTAACCATTAATTTTGTGAATTTCGGTGGTTAATATTTACAATACTCAAAACTTAGAATAATAACTGGTGATGATGATGGTTATTTGTTATTTTGTTTCAATGGTTAATACTTACCTTGAGTATGGTGAGAATAGTAAATATTTACAGTGGTTAGTGGTTACACTAGTTAACACTAATAATCGTTTATATTTACAATACTTAATAATGTAAGTGATTTAATAATTACAATGGTTGTTAGTTTCAATGGTTAATTTTTACCATTCTTTATATACTTAAAATATTCAAGAGTTGGAAAGGATAAAACTTACTATGGTTAATTGTAACAATGGTTAAAACTCACTATATTGAATCGTTACAATGTCTAAGTCTTTGAATACTAATTACTTACAATGATGAGTAGTTTCAATGGTTAATATTTACAGTTGTTAATACTTTGTAAAATTAATGCTTACAATGGTTAATATTACAATTCTTAATATTTTCCAAAATTTAATACTTACAATGGTTAATATTTACAATTCTTAATATTTTCCAAAATTAATACTTACAATGGTTAATATTTACAATTCTTAATATTTTCCAAAATTAATACTTACAATGGTTAATATTTACAATTCTTAATATTTTTCAAAATTAATAGTTACAATGGTTTTTTTATTGCAGTTCAGCTGAAAGGTTAGTAGTTAATAACAGTTAATATTAATTTCTTACAATGAAAGTAGTTTCAATTGTTAATATTTACAATTGTTACCACTTTCTGAAATTAATAGTTACAATGGATAATATTTCTTGAATTTTAGTCGAAACGGTTAGTAGTTCACGCGGTTAAGAGTTAAAATAACTAAAAATTACTGTAAATATTAACACTGGTTAATGATTGATGCTTACAAAGGTTAATACAAATTTTTTCCAGTCTCAATGGTTAATAATCACAACTCTTAATACTTTCTGTAATTAATGATTACAATGGTTAGAATTTCTTTAATTTTAGTCCAAGTGTTACTAGTATTAAGATTAAAAATTACCATTGTGTAAATTACCATTACTGTAAATATTAACAATGGATTAATAGAAATTTTGTTCAATGGTAAGTTTCAATGGTTAATATTTACAATTGCTATTCATTTTTGTAAGTAATAGTTACAATGGTTGTAATTTATTTTGCATTTTAGTTAAATTGGTTAGTAGTTCATGTGGTTAAGATTAAAAATTACCATTGTGTAAATTACCATTTCTGTAAATATTAACAACTGTTAATACAAAATTTTTTCAATGGTAAGTTTCAATGGTTAATATTTACAATTGTTATTCATTTCTGTAAGTAATAGTTACAATGGTTAATGTTTACTATGCATTTTAGTTAAATTGGTTAGTAGTTCATGTGGTTGAGATTAAAAATTACCATTACTGTAAATATTAAGAATGGTTAATACAAACTTTTTTCAATGGTAAGTTTCAATGGTTAATATTTACAATTTTTTTTCATTTCTGTAAGTAGTAGTTACAATGGTTGATATTTATTTTTCATTTTAGTCGAAATGGTTAGTAGTTCATGTAGTTAAGAGTTAAAGTGACTAAAAATTTACTGTAAATACTAACACTGGTTAATGGTTGATGTTTAAAATTGTTAATTGTTAATGTTTACAATTGTTAATGTTTACATTTGGTAATGTTTACAATTGTTAATGTTTACAATTGTTAATGTTTACAATTATCAATGTTTACAATTGTTAATGTTTACAATTGTTAATGTTTACAATTGTTAATGTTTACAATTGTTAATGTTTACAATTGTTAATGTTGACAATTTTTAATGTTGACAATTTTTAATGTTTACAATTGTTAATGTTTACAATGGTTAATGTTTACAATTGTTAATGTTTACAATTGTTAATGTTTACAATTGTTAATGGTTATAATGGTTAATAGTTGTAATGGACAATAGTTGCAGTGGTTAAAATAATTATTGGTTATAATGATTTATATTTTTATCAATTACCTTTGACAATAATTAAATTAGGAATTAGTTATTTAACAAAATTAGCAAAACTGTTAATAAAAACCATTTTTTTTTGTTATTATTAATAGAGTCGAAATTTTCCTCTCTTTATTCGTGGTTATTGGGGAAAAAATTGGTATTGGGGTTCTGGTTGGTAAACCATGGTATGCGAGAGAGCACGTATGGTATGTGGAACGTGAGGAACGAAGGACCTTGACAAGGTAGTTTGAGTATGCCACCCCTTAAGGTGTTACCTGGCCCCAAGAGAGGCTTTCCAACCTCACCATCGTTGTCGTCGTCGTCGTCGTCCTCACCAATCGATGGCTCTTTGCCCATCGATAAACGCGTCTCGAGAGTTTGAGAAATGATCCACTCTCTCGGTTCTGTTTTCCCCTTTCTTTCATTTTGAGTTTTACAATTTCCAACAAAACTGACCAATAGAATAGAATTACGATTTTTTTCTCTCTCTTTTGTTATCGAAATGTGGAATAATTTGTGGTTTTTTTTTGTCTCTGATTTTTTTTTACCGATTTTCCCCTTGGTTTTTTGCGACACAATCCAGGTTTATAATGTGAAGAGGGAAAGAGTCTCATCGTTTTTTTTTTGTCTCTTCTTTTCTTCGTCTGGGAACGAATGGCCTGAAGGCAGACGAGGAGAATGATACTTGGTGGAAAAGAGGAGGACCTATTTCTTAAGAAAAGGGGCAAGGAATTTTTGAAGATAATTTTCATCCTTGAATTTTTCTTTTTCTCCAATTTCTTTTGAAAAGGGAGCGCCGCACGTTTTTTTTTCTTGAGTGGAATAAAACGAGTATTAATTGACCAAATATAAGGATTGTCGGACGTGAAATTGGTCGCGAGGGGATCGACTCTATTATACCCTCGACTAGTGTAATTGGAGGAGAAAAGAAATAAAAGTTACATCTTTTCTTTCTTTAACGATTGGTTAGGTCACGAAGCAACAGAGTTTCATCTTTTTCTTTTCTTTTTTTTTCTTTTTTTTTATTTTACTAAAGGCGACTTTACTGATAGAGGTCACATTTCAGAGACTTTTATAACTTTTCCTCTTGATACCTTATACATCAGGGATTTCCGTGGAATTTTCCCCAATGCAGAGGAGGAAAAAAAAGGGTCATCCAAAAGTGAGGGAGGGAGAAAAAATTTAATATTCAGAATCAGAAAATATAATTGGATGTGAAATAGTAGAATAGAACTTTCGTTTTAATTAATTGCGTCGTCATTCAGAAGTTTTGAACCATGTGCCAAAGCAAGCGTGAGGAATTTGTGAAAAGATCCTTGTGCGAGAAAAAAGAATTAAGACTCGAATTTCAATCTTATGGAAGAATTAATATATAATTATTTTTTATCTTCTATTTACATATAATATTGAATTTTTATAGAATATGGAATAGAATATAAAAAATATATATGTAAAAATATGTGTAAACATAAATGTTAAAAATATTTATGTAAAAAAATATATGTAAAATAAAATATAATAAATTTGATTTAAATAAAGTAAAAGTAAAAATATATAAGTATATATAAAAATATATAAGTAAAAATACATGTAAAAAAGTATATTTAAAAATGTATGTAAAAAAATATTTACGTAAAATGTATGTAAAAAAATATTTACGTAAAAAATAGTTAATAATTCTGAATATTTTACAGTTGCAAAGGTTTTAATGGGTAAAAAGAACCCCGAAAAAATCTTTTAACTCTAAGTAATCTGCAATATTTTTTTTTATTTAGAGACTTGCTTTCAAAAGATTAAAGAGAAAAGGAAAACACACTTTTTTAGAAAGGGAAACAAGTAAAGTAAGAGAATATTTAGTCAGTCATTCGTGAATTAAATTTTTCAGTGGAAATAAAAATACAACAAATGTCAGAAGTATTTTTAAAGTCCATTTCGAGCACAACAGGTCATTATATTTCTTTTCTTGGTATTTAAATATTTCATATTCCATTCTTGGTTTGTAATCATTCTATTTGCTGGGACACGAAAATTTTTAAAAAAGAAATTGTAAATATTTTAATTATTTTTCCGTTAATAATTAATCCCTCTAGGATTAAGTTAACACCAAAAAGAATTTAAATAATCTATTTTGGTGTTTTTTTTAACTATGGATGAAATTTTATTTTTAATAAAACATTAAAGTCAACGATTTGGAAAAATTCGACGAATTTAGCTTCTCCAGGGAGAATAGTAAGTTAGTTACTAACTAACTTAGTAACATAGTTAATAAATTCAATTATGTTCTAAAATTTTTTTTGAATTCTCGTCCAAATTTCAATTCTCTTTTTAAGTAATAAAATTCTTCTCTGATATTCAATTATTTTACAAAATTTTAATCAATTTCTTGGCAAAATTTCAATTATTTTACAAAATTTTAATCAATTTCTTGGCAAAATTTCAATTATTTTCAAAAGTTTTCTAAAATTCCATAATTTTTAGTATCTACAACTTCTACAAAATTTTCTAGAAGAATTCCATTATTAAAAAAAATTTGAATACAATTCTACGTAAAAATTCAATTATTTTTAAAAACAATTGAATCTTTCGCTGATATTTAAATATTTACAAAATTTTAATAAAAATTCTGAAAAGAAATCAATTATTGAAAAATAAAGAAAAAATTCTTCGCAAAAATCCAATTAATAACAAGAGAAATAAAATTTTTACATGAATTCAATTAAATGGATTATATAATTTTCGAAAAAAAATTGTTGAAAGAAATCAATTGTAATAATAATTTACATAAAGCACAGTGGAGGAAATTAATTATATTTTCTTAAATTTTGATAACATTTGCTTAGAAACATTAAATTATTTGCATAAATAATTAAATTCATCGAAATAATTCATTTATTTTCATTTATTTTAAATACAGTTTTAATTCAATTATTCGAAGTAATTGAATTTTTTTTTATTTTTTTAATGAAATTCTTTAAACAAATTCAAATAATTTTTCACAGGGATTCAATTATTTAAGAAAATTTACTGAAATTTGTTAGGAGAATTCAATTTTTTTAAAAATGAATACATTTTTTAACAGAATTTTAATTATTTAAGAAAATTGACTGAAATTGTTGCAAACATTCAATTTCTTTGAAGCATAATAATAAAAATTTATCCGAAATTCAATTATTTTAGAAAATTTAGTTGAATTTGTTGAAAAAATTCAATTATTTTCAATAACATTGAAATTCTTCACAGAAATTCATTTATTTAAGAAAATTTACTGAAATTCGTTGCAAGAATTCAATTATTTTCATTAATAATAAAACTCATTGCAGAATTTCAATTATTTTTAATGCAATTTTAATCAAATTCATCGAAAAATGTAATTACTCTTAAAAATCTTATTAAAAATCTTATTAAAAATCTTATTAGAAGACCAAAGAATTTAATGATTTAAAAAAATTGTTGATAACATTATTTATGAGAATTTACTTTCAACAAACATGAAATGAATAAATTATTTATTTTTGTATTTAAATAATTGAATTCTTGTAAAATTTACTAATAAAAATGGTTTTAAAGATGAATTTCAGTTAAAATTTTAGATTATACTTAAGTATTAAAAGCATTACAACGTGGATTTTTAGAAATAATTTAATTTTGAAAAAGTTTCAAACTAAAATCATTAAAATTCTCATTTTTTTATATTTTTAACAACAAATTCTGTAGAATTAGTTCTTTCTAAAAGATTAATAGCATTTTTATTGAAATTATTTCAAGTTTTTATTTTTCAACATATATTTAATAGCAGAATTGCCGAATAATTGAAATTTTGTAAAATTGAATTGTAAACGAATAAATTTGAAAATTATAAAACTCATCGCAGGGTTTCAATTATTTTTTATACAATTATAATTGAATTCCTGGAAAAAAGTAATTATGTTCATGCAAGTTTTAATAAAATTCGTCAAAAAAATTAAATTATTAAAAAATTTGTTACTAAAATTCTTAATGAGAATTGAATTTTGAGAAACTTTCAATTATTCAATAAATTATTTACTTTTGCAGCGAAATAATTAAATTCTTGTAGAAGTTATTAATAAAAATCGGTTTTCATTTCATAAAAATGAATTTCACGTAAAATTTTAGATTATAATTGAAGATTAAGAGAAATATAGAGTGAACTTTTTGGAAATAATTGAATTTTGAAATTAATATTTTTGAAAAAGTTCAATTGAATTTTTAAAATATTATTTGAAGTTTTTATTTTCCAATCTGCATTTAATTAAAAAAATTAGAAATAATTGAAATTTTGTAAAAATTGATTAATTAATTATTATTAAAAATAATAATAGATATAAAGTATAATTGTAGTTAAAAAATTTTAAAAATTATAATTGAATTGAAATAAGGAAAATAATTTTGAAGAAGTCTAATATTCTTATAACATAAAATAATGATTTTATTACTTGGTCATTTTTAATTATTATAAAATATAAAGATATTTTATGTTTTACAGTTATAAAAAAATTTAATGAACTAAAATTTCATTCATTGTAAAAAATAACACCAAAATTGATTATTAAAATTTTTATTCAATTATTTGAATATTTGTAACCTTTTCTGGTGTTAATTTAATCTGGACCACTTTTTAATTCCTCACGATTTTTTGTGTAAAGAAAGAAAAAAAGAAAAAATGATGTGAAAAATAGAAACAAGAAATAAAAAGAAACGAAATTCAAGAATGAAAAGTGTAAAGATTTAGAGAATTGATTTTCTTTCTCTTTTTTTTATCTAGAAAGACAGATTATGGGGCTGCAAAGGTAAAATCAATAAAATGAAGGTTTGTCCGATTAAGATGAGAAACGAGTGTTGGAACATAGTCAACAGTAGGTTTATTGTTATCGCTCGTTTACTATACGAGACGAGAACAATGTTAGAATTCGAGAGGGGGACATCGACGTTGTAGGTCATAAACTCACTCGATGGAAAGCACATTCGGGCAGTTACTACGATCAAGTAACGACTACGCGACAACTACAAGCTTAACGATCATCGGCATTGTACCGAAGCACTTTCCTTTTGGGACATCGATAAAGAGAAACTATATACGAAATCGAAATGATGCAATTTAACTCTCGTCGCGCGCTCATTCTCTCTCTCTCTCCCTCTCTACTCTCTGCTCTCATGATTCCATCTCTGATTCTCTCACTCTCTATCGAGAATCAATTTACAATTATTTATGTATTTAAATTTGAATGAAGCGAGAGGAGCAAACTATTTGCTGAAACGCCGAAAAAGGAAATAATACGAAATGTAGTTTAAAGGGAAAATTGTTTTTGGTATTTAATTTTTTATATATTATTATTGTGAAAAAAAAGTAAAAAGTAAAAGAGAAAAAAGGAAAAGAAGAAAAAAGTAGAAGAGAAAAAAGGAAAAGAAGAAAAAGGTAAAAGAGAAAAGGAAAAAAAGTACAAAGTAGAAGAGAAAAAAGAAAAATAGAAAAAAGTAAAAGAGAAAAGGAAAAAAGTAAAAAGTAAAAGAGAAAAGGAAAAAAAGTTAAAAGTAGAAGAGAAAAAGAAAAAAAAGTAAAAAGTAGATGAGAAAAAGGAAAAAAAGTAAAAAGTAGAAGAGAAAAAAGAAAAATAGAAAAATGTAAAAGAGAAAAGGAAAAAAGTAACAAGTGTGAGAGAAAGAAGAAAAATAGAAAAAAGTAAAAGAGAAAAGGAAAAAAAGTAAAAAGTAGAAGAGAAAATGGAAAAAAGTAAAAAGTAGAAGAGAAAAAAGAAAAATAGAAAAATGTAAAAGAGAAAAGGAAAAAAGTAACAAGTGTGAGAGAAAGAAGAAAAATAGAAAAAGTAAAAGAGAAAAGGAAAAAAAAGTAAAAAGTAGAAGAGAAAAAGGAAAAAAAGTACAAAGTAGAAGAGAAAAAGGAAAAATAGAAAAAAGTAAAAGAGAAAAAAAAGAGAAATAGAATAAAATAAAAAAATCCAAAAAAATAGAAAAAAAAAACAAACATAAAATAGAAATCGAATAAAAAAGAAGAAACAAAATCGAAAAATAGAAAAAAACAGCTAAGAAAGAAATGAAAAAGTAAAATAATGAAATTTGCAAATAATCTAATTAGCAAATAAATGATAAAAAATTATTTTCTTCTTCTTTTCTATTTTCCGCATAAAAAAATCCCACAATTATAATGAAGTTGATAATATTCCCTTTAATTTCAAACAATTAATTAGAATTTATTAGTCCGTGAAATACATCAATTTCAAAATCCAGGATAAGGCCATGACTTTCTGGAATTTATTCATAGAGCTATGAATACACCATGCAGCTATGAATCATCAACTGCATGTGGAATAAATTACACGAGGATCCGAGGAGGAATCATTGGGAGATCACCGATACGTACGAGAGCTAAAGCTTTAGAAACAGCATTTACAATTAATAGAACGTATTAATTAGCTTGAATTCAACTATCGACAAAGTTCTCAAATTCTTTACTTACAATTTCTCTCGCTCTCTCTCTCTCTATCTATGTGTATATATTTTGAAATTAATTTGCAAATATATTATATATCACGATACATAATATTAATGAAATGAATATCTATGTGGCGATATTAATAAATAATTATGTATACAAATGGCGATGAATTACGTTCGTGGTGAATATTAAATTAACATTTTTTTAATTAGGTTTTTTGGTTGTTAATGAGAATATTCGTTTTTCGAAAATTATAACTTTGGTAACCAGTAATGATTGTTGTTTTTTATCTTTGCAACTGATGAACATTTTAATTTTGAACTACTGCAACTATTAAACAATTTAAAATTGACATTAATATTGTTTAATTATTATAATTGTAATAATTGAAATAACTATAATAATTATTGTAATTGTAATAATTGAAATAACTATAATAATTATTATAATTGTAATAATTGAAATAACTATAATAATTATTATAATTGTAATAATTGAAATAACTATAATAATTATTAAAATTACAATAATTGTAATAAGTACACTGAAAAAAAAATTTATTTGATTCAAATAACCGATTATTTGTCTATAATCAAATAAATATTTACTTGAATCAAATAATTTTTATTTGAATCAATTAATTAGTATTTGATTCAAATACAATTTATTTGATTCAAATAAAAATTATTTGATTCAAGTAAATATTTATTTGATTATAGACAAATAATCGGTTATTTGAATCAAATAATTTTTTTTTCAGTGTATTAGTTAATTATTAACTATAATAATCGTTGTATTCATTCTGTCCAGTCTGTCCACACCTGAAGTTAGTCATGATCGTGCTTTTGTTTTTTTCGATATATTTTGATAAATAACATCATTTTTTTTTAATTTTTAACATCTATTTTTTCACTCTTACTTTTTAAATTCAATAATAGGTATTTATTTAAATTTTATTTAGAAATATTATTTTTATTTTTCAGATAATACAAAACTATTTTTATTAATCTAGAAACATTATATTAATGTTATTTTTCAATATTTCTCTTCTTTCAAAAAAAAAAAAAATTAGCACTTTGTAACAAACATTTTAGAACTAGGTAATTAATCTTTTCATTTTTTCTAAAAAAACGTAAAAAATAGTTGGAAAATTAAAATTAGAAAACATTTTGCACATTTTCTGCTTCTCAATGAGAATTTATAATCAAATTACAAGTTTTCTGTAAAAAAAGAATAAATTATAAACCAAATTTTGTTTAAGAAATTTGATATTTATTTTGGAAAAAAATATTTACGGAATTTCTGTTCGTTAAAAAGTATATTATCGAAATAATAATAAGAAATAAATAAAACAATTTTTGAATACCCGAATTTATTAAAAATATTTTCAGAAATTTATTGAATAGCTGATCAGGGTTATCACGCAATTGTTCATTTGAAAGTTCCTGATTTTTTCAGTTTAAAAAATGGAAATTTTCTAGGTTTTTAAAAGAACATTTATTTTTTACCACATTATAATAATTTCGAAATAATTGATTTCGTTTGACAATTTTTGATAACATTTTGAAGAAGAGAGAAATTTATAAAAAAAATTTGTAACACGGTAAATCGTTAGGTATTAAAATAACACCAAAAAGGATTAAAATAATCCAATTTAGTGTTATTTTAATCCATTTTATTTGTTTTTTAACGATTTACCGTGAAATAATAGAATTAATATGAAATTGAGGAAAATTTTTGAAAAATATTGAATTTTTGCAAAGAATTTTATTAAAATTTTTTTAAATAATTAAATTTTGCCAAAAATGTTGTTGGCAATTTTTAAAATAATTGAAATTTTGACAAGAATATTAAAAAAAATTTGAATACATATAATTGAATTTTTCCAATCATTTATAATTTTTCCAAAATTCAATTTTTTGAGTCTTTTCAGAAAAATTCGTCCATTAATTCATTATTATTTTTAACAATAATTGAAATGTATATTAAAGAATATAACAAATTTTATAAGAATTTGAATTATTAAAGTTTTTCCCAAAACTAAATTATCCTTAAAATTTCTAATGCAATTCATTGAAAATTTAAATTTTATAAAATTCGCATTAACTTAAAGACCAAAATTTTGCAAAATTCAATTTTTTTCAATTTCTTTTTTTTTATTTTAAAATAATTGATGAAAATCTGTAAACTTCAATTTTTATTGAAAATGAGAAAAGTTTGAAATAAATAAAATCTCTTCAATGATGAGAATGATGAGAAACATTTCAGAATTCTCTTACGATTTTTCGAAATTGAATAATGTTTCAGTACTTTTGACAACATTTTCTGACTTTTTCCTGACTTTCCTGAATTTATTTAGAAAAATAGTGATTTTGAGTTGAATTCTTCTGAATAATTAAATTTTTCAATGCTAATGAAACAAGAAACTTTACGCGCGTTATTTTAGCTAGTAATTATAATAATTATAATCATTGTAATTTTTGTAATAATTAATGCAATTAATTAATTAATTAATTTTTGTAATAATAATTTTTGTAATAATTGCAATAATTTAATAATTTTACACGAAAAAAACCTTTAACTGGAACAGCGATAACTTTCGCTAAAATAGCGAAAGTATTCGTTGAAATAGCGAAAGTATTCGCTGCAATAACTAAAAGTTTCGCTAATATAGTGAAATTTGTAGTTGTTTCAGGTGAAGATTTTTTTTCGTGTAACAATTGTAATAATTTAATAATTATAATAGTTGTAACTATTTAATAGTTGTAATAATTTTAGGTGATATTTACATTAATTGTAATAATTAAAAAAATACACAATTTTGTAATTATTACAATGAAAAGTTCCAATTCAATTAATAAAAAAAATAAATAAAAAAAACCGCAATTTATTGAATATAGATTTTTTCCTAATCTAAAAGACTATCAAATTTGAAAAAACGATTTATTATTCTACGAAATAGAAAATTAAAAAAATCTTGAAAAGATTTTTAAAATTCCCAGTAGTAATAGTCAATGGCTAGTCGGACACGAGCAGCGGCTCCGGCAGCAAGTAGTACAAGTGCCGCACAGTCAGACGTGAATTTACATTCTCCTCGTTTCACCGAATAAATACAATTTTTCAAATGATATAAAACACATTTTTCGAAAATAGAAAATTTCTTTTGAAATCTAAATAAAAAATCGAAATTATAAATTATTTTTTTTTAAATAATCGATTCTTTTTTATTTTGCGAAATTTAATAAGAAAAATAAAAAAAAACTAGTAGAAAACACCAATAGTCTGATTAAAATGTTCTTTTACTACTCGCAGTTCGCAACGAGTTTCAGATACTGCGAGGCGTCTGACCGATGCTTGACTTGTGCTACTGATTTACACTACTTGGCAATTTTTTTTTACGATTATATTATTTTTGCAATTATTATATATAATAATCGTCGTGATTCCGGATCTCTGTCCACACTTGAAGTTAGTAATAGTTATTCTTTTGTTTTTTATACGTTTTGATAGAAAATAAAAATATACATAATATATACTCGTTTTAATCACTTCACAAAATTGACAAAAATTCCATTCCATATTTTTTATTTTCCTGACTTTTTCCTAATTTTCATCAAAAATATTTACTTTTTTCTTATCCTACTAATAAATTGAATTTATCCTACGAATTTTATTATTCATGCAAGAATTTAAATTAATTTACTTCTTGCGAAGAATTTAAAAAAATATTTGAAAATAATTGAATTTTCAATGAAAAATATTATTATTTATAAAAATAATTGAATTTTTAAGAAGAATTTTATTATTTACAAAAATAATTGATTTCTTTAGGCAAATTTTGTTATTTATGAAAATAATTGAATTTTTTTGAAATATTTTATTATTTATTAAAATAATTAAATTCTTGCGAAGAATTTTTAAAAAAATTTTGAAAATAATTGAAATTTTCTGAAGAATTTTATAAATTTTAAGCAAAAATTGACTTTTTTTTTAAGAATTTCATAATTTATGAAAATAGTTAAATTTTTTTGGAATTTTTTTTCTATTTTCATAAAAATAATTGAATTCTTGAGAAGAATTTTTTTTTAAATTTGGAAAATAATTGAATTCTTGGGAAGAATTTTTAAAAAAATTTGAAAAATAATTAAATTTTTCTGAAAAATTTTATAAATTTTGAGAAAAATTGAATTTTTTGAAGAATTACGTTTTTTCTGGGGATTAATAATTGTTGAAAAAATAATTTAATTACTTTCAAAGAATTTTATTATTCATAAATATAATATAATTCTTTCAAAGAATTTTATTAATTAGGTAAATGATTAAATTCTTGCGGCGAATTTTATTAAAATTGATGAAAATCATTGAATTTTTTTGTAGAATTTTATCATAATTTTTTTTGAATTATTGAATTCTGTTTGGTTATTTTATAAAAATAGTATAGATATTGAAAATCATTGAAATGTGAAAAGTATTTAAAGATAATTAAATTTTACAGAGAATTCTATTAAAAAATTTGGCAATAAGTGAATGTCGGTGGGAAATTTTATTAAATTTTTTTGAAAATAATTATGGATTTTCCAAAAAAACATTTTACTATTTATGAAAATAATTGATTTCTTGCGAACGATTTATTAGAATTTTTTACAATAATCGAATTTCCAAGAAGAAATTTATTACTTTTAATAATAATTAAATTATCGTGATGAATATTGTTATTTTTATTAAATTTTTGAAAATAATTGAATTATTGCGGAAAAATTTATTAAAATGTTTAAAAAGAATTAAATTTCTGTTGAAAATTTTATTATTTTTGAAAGGAATTGAAATCTTCATAAGAATTTTATGAACATTGTTTCAAATAATGAATTTTTTAATGTTATGAAAATTTTATTAGTTTAAATAATTGGATCCTTGTTAAAAACTTTATTTGTGAAAGTAACTGAATTTTACGATTTTGAAAATAATTAAATTCATGCTTAGAATTTAATCAAAAATTTTTTTGAAAAAATGGAATTTACATGAAAAATTTTATAATTATTAAAAGTAATTGAAATTATTCGGAAAAATAAATTGCATAAAATTTTGTTAAATAAAGTTAATTTTTTTCAATATTAGCGAATTAAAAGTAGTGGAAATTCTCTAAAAAAATATTGTTTATATTCTTTGTTCGGAATGTTAAATACCTATATATAGCTAATAATTTTTTTTACCTTCTCTATTCTTTAGAATAATTAAATTTTTCGTATTGAAAATTTTTTTTTAATTTAGGTATCAGATAACAATTTTTGTGAAATTCAATTTTCCTCGTGCAAGAAAGTTTAATTATTTTCAATTTAGAAAATCTGATGCCAAATTTGAAATTAGTATCGAAATTTGTTACAGTTTTTTTTTATATACTTTAAAGTTTAAAAATATAATATATTTTGAAAATTTAATTCTAATTAGTTTTTCAGTTATGTGTCATAATAAGAATTTCTTTGAAAATTACATAAATTAAAATGACTTTAAATTGTTTACAATAAACATTGTAGCACCAATATTCCCGCGCACTTGCGCGCTGATAATTAGTACAAAATTATTTAAATCTTAACAGTTTTTTTTTATAATTTTGTAATAGTCCCCAAAAATGCTACTTTGAATGAATAATTTTTGCAATTTCCACAACAAATTACTTTACTATCGATTTTGAAAATAATTATTATTTACTACAATTCCTCATGGCAAATTCAAACCCAAGGAACATGGTTGATAAATTAATGCAACCCTCTCTACTTATATGTGCATATATTTAATATCTGCTTTCGGCTACAATATATATTTTGATATTGTAAATGATTTAAGGGAAATTTCTAGCCCCCACCGGAGATGTGGACGTTGATGAGGCAGTGAATAATGAAATAATTAAGTCACGTGAGAAGAGAGAGAGAGAGAGAGAGAATGAGTGAGAGAGGGAGATTTCGTATATATATATATATATGTATATAGTAAGGAGTAGAGTGCATTCAGATGGATTTCCGGCTATTTAGTTGCATATTAAGCTGAAAACTGGCTTCATCCGAATGCAGACCCGGCTTCTAGAAATTCCGGGGTTATTAGATAACGGCACGATTATAACCATCGGGATGATAATCGCTACAACCGCTTTAGGCGACAGTTATTATCGACCAACATGAATGCACCTCTAGAGTAAATGCTTTGGGACTTTAAGGGTTTAATATTAACTTGGGAACACAAATATATAGTATATATATAATGTGAAGAGATATTTAGGTCACATGTTTTAAAAAACACACATAGAGAGAGAGAATGGACCAATGAAGAATAAAAATACACACATGTAGGTATACATCTGTTGACCTGGTTTCATTTTCTCATTTTTACTTTTGAATGCACTAAAAAGCTCTTTCTTTTTTTTTCACGGTCAAGGCTTTTTTTTCCCTTGTTACCCTACTGTTATAAATATTTTTTTTCTCGTTTCGTTTTTTTTTTGTCTTTCTTCTTTGCCATTTTCTCTTACAACTTTTTTTCTCTCTCTCTCTTTTCTTTCTTTTACTGGGAAAAAAAGGGGCGACCCTTTTTAGTGATTGCGGGCGGGAATTTCTCGAAATGTTGAAAGAAAAATACGTGAACACCTTATTCGAGTGGAAAAATATAAGGCACAAAATTGGAACGTGACGGTTCAACTTCTGAGAGAGAGAGAGAGAGAGAGAGGGACGGACTCTTAGAATTTTTTTTCACTTGAGAATTGTGCTCGGTATGTATTAAAAAAAAGAAATTTTTTCATAATTTGAAAATATCGTTTTATACACGTATTTTAAAAGATGATAATAATAAAAAATTAATTTCAATAATTAATAACCATTTATAACAATTATTACTATTTTTATTATATTCTTTTTATTATATTATTATTATTATTATTATTATTATTATTATTATTATTATTATTATTATTATTATTATTATTATTATTATTATTATTATTATTATTATTATTATTATTATTATTATTATTATTATTATTATGACTAACAATTGTCACTAATTTTTAACAAATATTAATATTATTATTTTAACAAATACTATTATTTTTTTATTTTATTATTATTTTCATAGTAAATCGTGAGGTATTAAAAAGTGTTGCAGATTGAATTTAACAAAAAAAAGTTAAAATAATCAATTTTGGTGTTATTTTTTACAATGAATAAAATTTTAGTATATTACATTTTTTTATAACTGTAAAACATGACTAAGTAATAAAATCATTATTTTACATTATAAGAATTACTTCTTCGAAATTATTTTCATTATTTCGAGTCAATTATTATTTACAAAAATTTTTAACTACAATTTTACTTTATATCTACTACTTTTAATAATAATTAAATAATCAATTTCACGAAATTTCAATTATTCCTAAATTCTTTAATTAACTGCATATTAGAAAATAGAAACATCAAATGTAAAGTTAACTTTTTGGAAATAATTGAATTTTGAAATTAATATTTTTGAAAAAGTTTAATTGAATTTTTTAAATATTATTATATTTAAAAAATTCAATTAAACTTTTTCAAAAATATTAATTTCAAAATTCAATTATTTCCAAAAAGTTAACTTTATATTTCTTTTGATGTTCAATTATAATCTTGAATTTTACCTGAAATTCATTTTTATAAAATGAAAACCAATTTTTATTAACAACTTCTACAAGAATTTAATTATTTCGCTGCAAAAGTAAATAATTTAGTGAATAATTGAATGTTTCTGAAAATTCAATTCTCAAAGAATTTTAGTAACAAAGTTTTTAATATTTTAATTTTTTTGACGAATTTTATTAAAACTTGCATGAACATAATTACTTTTTTCCAGGAATTTAATTATAATTGTATGAAAAATAATTGAAACCCTGCGATGAGTTTTATAATTTTCAAATTTATTCGTTTACAATTCAATTTTACAAAATTTCAATTATTCGGCAATTCTGCTATTAAATGTATATTGAAAAATAAGAACTTGAAACAATTTCAATAAAAATTCCATTAATCTTTTAAAAAGAATTAATTTTACAGAATTTTTTGTCAAAAAATATCAAAAATTAAGAATTTCAATGATTTTAGTTTGAAACTTTTTGAAAATTTAATTATTTCTAAAAATTCACGTTATAATGCTTTTAATACTAAAAAATAGTAAAAATACTAAAATTTTAACTGAAATTCATTATTAAAACCATTTTTATTAGTAAATTCTAATCGGTAATTCAATTATTTAAATATAAAAATAAATAATTTATTAATTTCATGTTTGTTGAAATGAAATTCTTATAAAAAATGTTATCAACAAATTTTTTAAATCATTAAATTCCTTGGTCTTCTAATAAGAATTTTAATAAGACTTTTAAGAATAATTAAATTTTTTGAGGAATTTCATTAAAATTGCATTAAAAATAATTGAAATTCTGCAATGAGTTTAATTATTTATGAAAATAATTGAATTCCTAAAAGAATTTTATTATTTATAAAAATAATTGAATCCCTGTAGAAGTATTATTATTTATGAAAATAATTCAATTATTGCGAAAAAATTTATTAAAAAAATATGTAAATATTTGAATTCCTGTAAAAATTTTTGTTGTTTATGAAAATAATTGAAATTTTGACAAGAATTTGATAAAAATTTTGTAAAATAATTGAAATTTTGACAAGAAATTGATGAAAATTTTGTAAAAGAATTGAATATCAGAGAAGAGTTTTATTATTTATAAAGAGAATTTATAAAGAGAAGCTAAATTTGGTGAATTTTTATAAATCGTTAACTTTGGTGTTTTATTTAAAATAAAATTTTATTCATAGTTAAAAATAACACCAAAATAGAATAATTTAATCGCTTTTGGTGTTAATTTAATCCTAGAGGGATTTGTTTATTATTATTTTATTATTATTATCGTACATTCACTGTCACAATTGCGTTCCAATTTTGTGCCGTTACCTTACGACTATTAAATAGCAAGGAATTACTTCCAAAAAGTATAAATCAAAGCATAAATTAATTGAAATATTTCCGAAAAAAATTAAGAACACGGTAAATCGTTAGGTATTAAAATAACACCAAAAAGGATTAAAATAATCCAATTTAGTGTTATTTTAATCCATTTTGGTGTTATTTTAATACCTAACGATTTACCGTGAACATATTTTCCTATTTAGAATGTACATAAATTAATATTTAAGTAAATAAATTTCAATTTAGAATAGTAAATGTCAGAGGAAAACAAAAAGAACATTTACATTACATTGCATTTACATTACATAATTGTCAAAAATATTGACAAAAAATTATCACTGTTTTGAAAATGATTCGATGAATTTAAGCAATTTCACTTCGAACCCAACTATGATGATAGCTTGAGAGCGAACAGCACTCTTGCGAGAGAGAGAGATGCTTTTTATCTTGCGCCAGAGAATGAATGTGCAGAGAGATGAAAAGAGAAAAGTAGGGAAGTGAGAGCTATAAAAAAAAGTAAAATGAGCGTAAAGCGTGAGGGGGGGGGAGAAAGAGAGAGAGAGAGAGAGAGAGAGAAAATAGAGAAAGAGAGTGAAAGAGAGCAGGAGAGAGAAAAAAAAGGAAGAGAGTGAAAGAGAGTGAAAGAGAGCAAGAGAGAGAGAGAGAGAATAGAGAAAGAGAGTGAAAGAGAGCAGGAGAGAGAAAAAAAGAGGAAGAGAGTGAAAGAGAGCAAGAGAGAGAGAGAGAGAGAAAAGATAGAGTGAATGAGAGTAAGGGAGAGAAAATAGAGAAAGAGAGTGAAAGAAATCAAGAGAGAGAGAAAAAAAAGAGAAAGAGAGAGAGAAGAAAAAAAGCAAATCAGAGTAAAAGAGAGAGAAACAAAGATATATATAGAAAGAGAGACAAGCAGGGTGTGTGTTTGGGGGGGGGCATATATAGCGGCCACAGATTGCTGAACGTAAAGCGTAGATATATGCCCAAATGCAACTACTGGCTTAACTCAACCTCCTCTCTTCCACACACACACACACACACGTAGACACAAACACCAACTCGACAGCAGCACGTAAACGCCGATATTTAGAGGATGTTTTTGCCACCAGACATTTTTTTAACGGTATTTTCGTACCCGTTTTGTTTAGACCGTTCGCTTCCCTAGGAAGACTATTTAATGGCCGTGACCAGCTTTTTTCGGCTTTTTAGTAATTAGTGATGTGGGGCCGAGGAGTGAGGCTGGAGGGAAATAAACGATTAAGCGTGGCAGCAACAATTTTTTAAGCGATTACATTTCACTCAGCACTTCACTTTTATAATCTAACTGTATTAACTAGAAAATTTCGCTTCTTTTTTGTTTAATCAATATATTCTTGTTGCCTTTTTTTCTTTTGGGAATAATAAATCAACTAGGGTAATAATAATAATAATAATAATAATAATAATAATAATAATAATAATAATAATAATAATAATAATAATAATAGTAATAAAATCCTCAATTTGATGATGATAAGTCCTCAAAAGTCCTCAAAAGTCCAAAATTTGATGACAATACTAGTCCTTACAAAGTCATCAAATTAAAGCTAAATCTTATCCTCAGTAAAATAATCAATTTAATGATAGAAATTCGTCTTCAGAAATCCTCAATTTGATGCTATAATTCGTCCTCAGAAGTCCTCAATTTGATGCTGCAATACGTCCTCAAAAGTCCTCAATTTTACGCTACAATTCGTCCTCAAAAGTCCTCAATTTCATGCTAAAAATAGACGTCAATAAAATCCACAATTTGATGCTGAATTCGTGTCCTCAATAAGGTCCTTAATTAGATGCTATAACTAGGCCTCAAAACGATTTCAATTTGATGCTAAAACTCGTCCTCAAAAGTCCAAAATTTGATGACAATACTAGTCCTTACAAAGTCATCAAATTAAAGCTAAATCTTATCCTCAGTAAAATAATCAATTTAATGATAGAAATTAGTCTTCAGAAATCCTCAAGTTGATGAAAAAATTAGTCCTCTGTACAATTGATAATGCTACTCGTCCTCAAAAGTCCTCAATTTGATGCTACAATTCGTCCTCAAAAGTCCTCAATTTGATGCTACAATTCGTCCTCAAAAGTCCTCAATTTGATGCTACAATTTGTCCTCAAAAGTCCTCAATTCCATGCTAAAAATAGACCTCAATAAAATCGACAATTTGACGATGATTCGTGTCCTCAATAAGGTCCTTAATTAGATGCTACAACTAGGCCTCAAAACGATTTCAATTTGATGCTAAAACTCGTCCTCAAAAGTCCAAAATTTGATGACAATACTAGTCTTCAACAAAGTCCTCAACTTAAACCTAAATCGTGTCCTCAATAAAATAATCAATTTAATGATAGAAATTAGTCTTCAAAAGTCCTCAAGTTGATGAAAAAATTAGTCCTCCATAAGGTTGATGATGCTACTCGTCCTCAAAAATCATCAATTTGATGACAATTCGTGTCCTCAATGAAGTCCTCAATTTAATGCTGAAACTAGACCTGAATTAATGTTCTCCATTTTGATGTTAAAACTAGTCCTCAAAAAAGGACTCAATTTGATGACAAAGTCAATTGTAACTAAAGTCCTCAATTTGACACTGAAAACTGTTTCTCAAAAATAGAAAACAAATCCTCAAAATCTGCTGCGCTAAATACTAGGCACAAAATTCTATTCTTTTCCTCTTTCATTTTTTTCTTTCTTTCTTTCCTTCTTTCTTTCTTTCTTTCTTTCTTTCTTTCTTTCTCTCCTTTCTCTCATTCTCCATAAATGAAAAGACGATAAACTTTCAACAGGAAGCTTTTTAATGGCGCAAAAAGCATCTTATATGCTGGCAAAAAGCAAAGAAGCCAAGGATATATTATACGAGACCAAAGATGCTTGTGAAATTTTCCAAAGTTACCCTCCTTAGAGTAGTTACTATTAAATGTATGAGAGAAAGCTGAGACGTATATATATATAGAGAAATTCTGAGAGTGAGAGGGGTTGGTATGAGGTGGCAGGGAGGGGGGAGAGAGAGAGAGGGGTTCACCGACTTAGAGAGAACTTGCAACGAATTCGCAAAGCGAATAACTTACTCTTATCGGCTTCCGAGCAATCCATATGTATATTACGAGCTTAAGGCTATGAGTACACTTTGGAGAGGCGCTCAAAGTCAATTACCCTGAATTGGACTTCCAGTTCGCTTTCTCAAGTTCATTTAAGTTCGCTCGGTCTTTCACTTGGGGGGGATGGGGGGCAAGAGGGGGGAGAGGAGCAAAAAGGGGCGGGTGAGGAAAGTGAAGGGGGGGGCGTGAAACCACCGATACTGAGGTGTTAATAGTTAACAGGTAACTTCGAGGTCTGCTGGCTACTTTGAAATCTCGGGTCCTGCTTTTCATCCCCTTCAAACTCTCGTTCTCTCTCTCTCTCTCCCCTCTCTCTCTCGTTTTCTCCTTGTCCTTCACTCCTTCTCTCTCTTTTCTTTTTTCCCTTTCTTTTCTTTTTTCTCCCTCATTTTTTCTCTTTATTTTCTTTTTTCTCCTTCATTTTTCTCTTTCTTTTCTCTCTCTCTCTTCTTTTTTGTCTTTTGATCATTTTCTCTCTCTCTCTTTTTTTCTCTTTCTTTTCTTTTTTCTCTCTCTTTTTTATCTTTCTTTTCTTTTTTCTTTCTCTTTTTTCTCTTTCTTTTCTTATTTCTCTCTCTTTTTTCTCTTTCTTTTCTTTTTCTCTCTCTTCTTTCCTTCTCCTTTACTCCTTCACTCTCATTTCTTTTTCTCTCTTTCTCTTCGTTTTTCCTCTTTCGATTCTTCTTTTCTCTTTCTATTCTTTTTTCCCCCTCTTTTTTTCTCTTTATTTTCTTTATTCTTTCTCATTTTTCTCTTTTGATTCTTTTTTATCTTTTTTTTCTCTCTCATTCTATTTTCTCTTTATTTTTTTCCTTCATTTTTCTCTTTCTTTTGTTTTTTCTCTCTCTTTTTTTCCTTTCCTTTATTCCTTCTCTCTTTTCTTTTTTTCTCTTTCTCTTCTTTTTTTCTCTCTTTTTTTTCTCTTTCTTTTCTTTTTTCTCTCATTTTTCTCTTTGTTTTAATTTCTCTTTCTTCTTTTTTCTCTTTCTTTTCTTTTTTCTCCTTCTTTTTTTTCTTTATTTTCTTTATTCTCCCTCATTTTTCTCTTTATTTTCTTTTTTCTCTTTTGATTCTTTTTTATCTTTTTTTCTCTCTCATTCTATTTTCTCTTTCTTTTCTTTTTTTCCTTCCTTTTTCTCTTTCTTTTCTTTTCTCTCTCTCTCTCTCTCTCTCTCTCTCTCTCTCTTTCCTTTCCTTTACTCCTTCTCTCTTTTCTTTTTTTCTCTTTCTCTTCTTTTTTCTCTTTCGATTCTTTTTTTCTCTCTTTTTTTCTCTTTCTTTTCTTTTTCTATCATTTTTCTCTTTGTTTTATTTTTTCTCCCTCTTTTTTCTCTTTCTTCTTTTTTTCTCTTTCTCTTCTTTTTTTCTCTCTTTTTTTCTCTTTTGATTCTTCTTTATATTTTTTTTCACTTTCTTATTTTTTTCTCTTTCTTTTTTTCTCTTTTTTCTTTCTCTCTTTCTTTTCTTCTTTCTCCCTCTGTTATTCTCCTTCTTCTCTTTTTTCTCCCTCTTTTTTTCTCTTTTTCCTCTCTCTTCTCTCTGTTATTTTTCTCTCTGTCTTTTCTTTTTTCTCCCCTTCCCTCGTCTTTTCTCCTTTTCTCTTGCTTCATTTTTTTTTCTCGCCTTCTTTTTTCACCTCTCTTTCTCTTTAACTCATTCACTCACTCACTTCCACCCTCCCCCCTCTTCCCACCACTATTCCTTTCTCTATTTCTTCCACTTAGACATGTTTCAAGACAAAACGACTTTCGTGTAAAACTCTACCGACCAAAGTTTTACGAGGTGATTGCGAAACGACCAAAAAGAAATGTATAAATTTTTCTTTTCAAAACTACACATCCGTATTTTCTACTTTGTCGACAATTTTCAAACGGATGTGGAATGTAATATGGGTGGGAAATAAAAAGAATGAAAAAGAAAGAAAGAAAAAGAAAGAACACGCGAAACGAAAACAGCAATTGTGAAAATTAGATTTTTATAACTCTTGAGAATTACAAGTTTTGTTTTTCTTTTCTTTTTCTTTTTTTTTGCTGTAAAAGTAAAGAGAAAAGGAGGGGTAAAAAACTTTTTCTGTTAATTCAGAATGTAATTTTTACGCTTTTTGATATTTAGGAAAAAAACAAAAAAAAGAAGGAAATTGTGTTCGTTACTTTGGACTTTGGGTTTTTATCTTCTTCATTTTGGATGAAATTAAAGAAAATTATGCTTTTAATTTATTAGTTATTTAATTTAACTTACTTATTATTAAAATAGAGGAAAATTATATTTTTAATTTATTACTTATTTAACTGAACTTATTTATTATTTTATAATTTGTAAATAATAATTAAAATAATGATTCTGTAATTCAATTAGTCAAATTGAGTTTCCTAAAATCGACGAACATCGTTATCTTGACTCTACTAATCGTTGACTTCAATATTTAATTAATATTTAATTAAATTAATTTACAATTTATTTAGAGAATTAAATTAATTAATTCAATTACTTCAAATAATTTATAATTTATTTAGAGAATTAAACTAATAAAATTAAGTACTTAAATTAATTAATTTAATTCCATAAATAAATTATAAATTAATTTTAGTACTTAAATTAAATTCTGTACTAAAATTATTTAATATAATTCTCCATACAAATTATAAATTAATTTATTTAGAGAATTAAATAATTATAATTAATAATTATAATTATAATTAATTTATTTAGAGAATTAAATAATTATAATTAATAATTAATAATTATAATTATAATTAATTTAATTACGTCAGATAATTTATAATTTATTTGGAGAATTAAACTAATTACTTTAAGTACATAAATTAATTTATTTCATTCCCTAAATAAATTATAAATCAATTTCAGTACTTAAATTAATTTATGTACTAAAATTATTTAATATAATTCTCTAAATAAATTATAAGTTAATTTATTTAAATCCCTATATAAATTATTAATTAATTTCAGTACTTTAATTAGTTTATAATTTATTTAGTAAATTCTATTAAATAATTTAAGTACTTCAATTTATTTATAATTTATTTCAAGAATGAAAAGAATTAATTTAAGTACTTAAAATAATTTATAATTTATTGAGAGAATTAAATTAACTTATAATTTTTTTAGAGAATTACATCAATTGATTCAAGTATTTAAATTAATTTATAATTTATTTAGAGAAATAAAATAAATTAATTTAATTACTTAAATTAATTTATATTTTATTTAGAGAACTAAAATAAATTAACGTAAGTACTAAACGTAATTTATAATTTATTTAGAGAACTAAATTAATTACTTTAAGTACGGAATTTGATTTATAATTTATTTAGAGAATTAAATTAATTAATTTAAGTACTTAAGTTAATTTATAATTTATTGAGAAAATTAAATTAATTAAATTAATTTATAATTTACTAAGAGACTCACTCTCTTTTAGTGGAAGAATTGTAGAACTTTTGGTAATGGAAGAACAGTGGTCGGAGATTAGCATTGGCGAATGCAGTGCCGCAAGCGGAGTGTTTGGACATTAATTACCGACGGTGGGAAACAAATTATCGACTGTTGGTGTATACAAGAAACTTGCGAATGTTAATTAATTTTAGTCAATTGTTAACGCTTCTTTATTAGAATAACCCCGCCGGTGTTCTTGTGTTGAAATAACTTTAGTTTCCCAAACCACAAGGCAAGGAGCATCGAGGACTGTGAAAATTGTCCAAGGAGGAAAGGACAGTGTGAGGAGGAGGTGGAGGAGAAGGACGGAAGTGGGACAAGGCGGCAAAAGGTAAATTGAGAAGCTTTGGCGCTCTAATAATTGAAGTGAGCGCAGTCGGGGGTTGCAAGAGGATTTCTTGGTTTCTCTATTGTTATTGCCTTGGGATTGCGATAGTGTACGTCATGTGAATTCACGAGTGTGTGTTCTGGAGTGGTACAACTAGCGAGTCTCTCTCTCTCTCTCGCTTTTCGTTTCTGTCTCTCTCTCTCTCTCTCTCTCTCTCTCTCTCTCTCTCTCTCTCTCTCTCTCTACGTTTCTCTCTCTCGTTCACTATTTCGGTTTCTCTCTCTCTCTCTCTCTCTTTGCTTTTCTCTATCCTTGACAAGAAAGAGAGATAAACGAAGAGAGAGAAAGAGAGAGAGAGAGAGAGAGAAACGAAAAGCGAGAGAGAGAGAGAGAGAAAGAGAGAGAAAGAGAGAGAGAGAGAAACGAAAAGCGAGAGAGAGAGAGAGAGAGAGAGAGAGAGAGAGAGAGAGAAACGAAAAGCGAAAGAGAGATAGAGACAGAAACGAAAAGCGAGAGAGAAAGACAGAAACAGAAAGCAAGAGAGAAAATCAGAGAGAGAGAGAGAGAGAATTCTCGAATTTAAACGCAGGATTGGTTCGTGCTCCTCCCTTGCCCCTCAGTGATCCCCAAGGGCACCTGCTCTCACCACTGTCGCTACTCTATCTCTATTTCTCACTACATACAATCACAGAACTTCGACACTAACGCCACAAAACCTTCCCATCCCGTCTGGGCTGCATGCATCTTGAACGAAGCTTTTGACCCTCCAATAGTCTGTTCATTGTTCACAGAGACTACATGACTCCACAATCTCACCGAGACCTCACTTACTGTTATTTACCAACAGTAGTCTCCGTCTCTCTCTCTCTCTCTCTCGCTCTCCTCTCAGACTATTGTCTTAGTTCCCGAGATCTTTTACCCTTGTCCAAGTAGGTATACGAAACTTTCGGGAAAAACTAATATTGAGATCTTGGTTTTCTATTTGCAAACATAATTCTCCATGTCAATTTAATAAAAAAATAGTCTTCAAGGAAATCATCAATTTGATGATAAATCGTGTCCTTAATATAGTCCTCAATTTGATGATAAATCGTGTCCTCAATAAAGTCCTCAATTTGATGATAAATCGTGTCCTTAATAAAGTCCTCAATTTGATGATAAATCGTGTCCTTAATAAAGTCCTCAATTTGATGATAAATCGTGTCTTTAATAAAGTCCTCAATTTGATGATGAATCGTGTCCTCAATAAAATCCTCAATTTGATGATAAATCGTGTCCTTAATAAAGTCCTCAATTTGATGATAAATCGTGTACTTAATAAAGTTCTCAATTTGATGATGAATCGTGTCCTTAATAAAGTCCTCAGTTTGATGATAAATCATGTCCTCAATAAAATCCTCAGTTTGACGCTACAACTCGTCCTAAAAAATCCTCAAATTGATGTTAAAATTAATCCTCGATAAGTTCTCAATTTGATGATACATCGTGTCCTCAATAAATACCTCAATTTGATGCTGGAACTCATTCTCAAAAATCCTCAATTTGATGGTAAAATTAGTCCTCAATAAGTTCTCAATTTTGATGATAAAATTACTCCTCAATAAATACCTCAATTTGATGATAAAACTGCTCTTTAATAAATTTTCTCAATTTGATGCTACAACTCGTCCTCAAAAATTCTCAATTGAATGATAAAACTAGCTAAAAAAAACTAGTCAGTAAAAAGTCATAAGTCCTCAATTTAATGATAAAGCGTAATTTACAAAAGTCTTTAATTTAATGCTAAAAGTAGTCATCAAAAAAGTTCTCAATTTGATAATAAAATTAGTCCTGAAAAAATACTCAATTTAATGCTAAAACTAGATCTTAATAAAGTCCTCAAATTTGAAGATGAATCGTTTCCCCAATTGAATGGTAAAATTTAGTCTTCAAAAGTCATCAATTTGATGATAAAATTAGTCCTCAATAAAGTCGTCAATTTCATGCTAGAACTCGTCCTCAAAAATCCTCAATTTGATGATGAAATTAGTCCTCAATAAAGTCGTCAATTCGAAAATAAAATTAGTTCTTAATAAGGTCTTAAACTAATGCGGACTGCTCGACTCCAAAAGACCTAAGTTAATCTCTAAAACTAATCCTCAAAAATTCCTCAATTTGATGATAACATTTGTTCGTACTAGAATAGTCAATTTAGTGCTAAAACTATTAATTCTCAATAAATTCCTCAATTTCATGCTTAAAGTCATTATTAAAATCGTCAATTTGATGATAAATCGTGTCTTCAACTAGTTCGCAATACGTCATCAATTTGATGCTAGAACTCGTCCTTAAAAATCATCAATTTAGTGGTAAATTTAGTCTTCGAAGTAGTACTCAATTCGATAACAATTCAGTTCCTAATAAAGTCCTGAATTTGATGATAAAATTAGTCCTTAATAAGTCCTGAATTTGATGATAAAATTAGTCCTTAATAAATCCTCAATTTGATGATAAAATATAGTCTTCAAAATCATCAATTTGATGATAAAATATAGTCTTCAAAATCGTCAATTTGATGATAAAATTACTACTTAATAAATTCCTCAATTTAATGCTACAACTAGTCTTCAATAAGTAATTAATTTTATTCGACAACTCGTCCTCAAAAATCCTCAATTTGATGATAAAAATTTGTTCTTAATAAGTCCTGAATTTGATGATAAAATTAGTCCTTAATGAATTCTCAATTTCCTGATAAAATCTAGTCTTCCAAATCATCAATTTGATGATAAAATTACTCCTCAATAAATTCTTCAATTTGATGATGGAATTTAGTCTTGAAAAGTGCTTAGTTCGAAAATTAGTCCCCAAAAATTCCTTAAATTGATCCTTCAATTCGTTCTCAAAAGTCCTCAATTTGATGCTAAAATTAGTATTTAATAAAATCATCAATTTGATAATAAATCGTGTCCTCAAAAGTCGCTAATTTGATGCTAAAACATTTACTTAAAGAGACCTTAAATTAGTGCTACAACTCGTCCTCAAAAATCCTAAATTTTGTGGTAAAATTTGCCTTTAAAAATGTACTCAATTTGATGACAATATCAGTTCCTAATAAAGTCCTCAATTTGATGATAAACTGTAGTCTTCAAAATCATCAATTTCAAGATAAACTGTAGTCTTCAAAATCATCAATTTGATGATAAAATTACTACTGAATAAATTCCTCAATTTAATGCTACAACTAGTCTTCAATAAGTAATCAATTTTATTTCACAACTCGTCCTCAAAAATCCTCAATTTGATGATAAAATTAGTCCTCAGAAAAGTACTCCATTGGATGCCAAAAATTTAATTTCAAAATCATCATTTTGATGGTAAAATAAGTCTTCAATAATTTTTCAATTTGATGACAAAATTACTCCTCAAAAATCCTCAATTTGATGATAAAATTAGTCCTCAGGAAAGTACTCCATTGGATGCCAAAAATTTAATTTCAAAATCATCATTTTAATGTTAAAATAAGTCCTCAATAATTTTTCAATTTGATGACAAAATTACTCCTCAATAAATTCCTCAATTTGATGATAAAATTAGTTCTTAAAATCCTCAATTTGATGATAAAATTAGTCCTTAAAGTCCTCAATTTGATGATGAAATTAGTTCTTAAAGTCCTCAATTTGATGATAAAATTATTCTTTCAAAATTGCAAAGTCTAATAGCAAATCTATGGTTAAATTTTTGCTAAATCTGATCCTGTTGCTAAAATTTTGTTTCAACAAGTAGTCTAGTGTTTGAAAAAGTACTTTTTTTGATCAAAAAATAAATCCTCAAGGATTTATTTTTCAAGTTTTGAGGTTTTTTTCAAAGTCGTGGCAACTTTTTCATTGAAGCTACAGTGGATAATTGCCATCTCAACATGATGCTAAAAACGTTATACTAATTTGTTAACAATTCTAATTACTAGAATCAATCACCAGGCACTGGAATTCATCAGAATTGAATTGCAAAGAGAGGAAAGAGAAATAAAAAGAAAAATCAGAATTTTTTTTGAAACTTAAAAAAATTCTCTTTTTCACTCGAGCAGATGGAGGTGAATACGCGTGTGCTGTAGCCATCAGTGTTCAGCGAGCCTTGGAGCAATTTGTCTGGCTGGTGGTTCTCCACGTATGAATCCAATTTAAAGTAAGGCTGAGTGAGATAGAGAGTGATGGAGAGAGAGGGAGAGAGAGAGAGAGACCAGGCAAGGTAAAACTAGGGATGAGAAGGTGCAACGAAGGTTTTCGAAACGCTGGCGAAGCAAAATCGACTTCTCGTTGGTGTTGGCTCTCTCTCTCTCTCTCTCTCTCTCTCTCTCTCTCTCTCTCTCTCTGGGCTTTAGCGCGCCTTCGTTGGAAACGCTAAATAATCGTCTTCTCCATCCCTTTACTCATATACACCCGCTTTCTCTCTCTCTCTCTCTCTCCCTCCACGAACGCTTGTCGTAAAACTATTTTCGAAAATTTATTCAAATTTTCCGGAGGGCGCCAGTTCGCATTAAATTTTCACGCGAAACTCTGGTTAATGTTCATGCAAAACCCAAACCAACCATTCGTCGTCGTCGTCGTCGTCGTAGTCGGAGTCGTCGTTTCTCGAGCCCCATTCCAAAATACAATTCAGATAGAGGTCCGGTGGCGCCCACCTTCAAAGAGAAAGCTACCTCAACTGGAAGTTAATTCCGTTAGGAGTTTGCAAGCCACTGTTTCCAAGCATCGATTATTGTTTTAAACTGTTTAAGGGATACTGTGAATTTTGAATTATGATCATAGTCTCGACCATTTCCGATCTTCTTTATATACATGTATCTATATATACATATAATTTTAGTTTGGGGAATTCGAGAAAACTTTACTCCAAATGTTTGCTTGTATCTTGATTTATAATTCATTTCTAATTAACTCACTGTATACTGGGGTGCAACTTTTGTAATTTGGCTTTGATTTTTAATTTGAATTTGGGATTTATGTTTGAATTTAGATTTGATTTTGACTTTGATTTTCGCTTCAATTTTGAATTTGGCTTTAACTTTGATTTTCGTTTCGATTTTAAATTTAACTTTGATTTTCGTTTCGATTTTAAATTTGGCTTTGACTTTGATTTTCGCTTCGATTTTGAATTTGGCTTTGACTTTGATTTTCATTTCGATTTTAAATTTGGCTTTGACTTTGATTTTTGCCTCGATTTTGAAATAGTTTCGACTTTCGCTTTGATTTTGAATTTGGCTTCGACTTTCGCTTCGATTTTGAATTTGGCTTTGACTTTGATTTTCGTTTCGATTTTGAATTTGGCTTCAACTTTCGCTTCGATTTTGAATTTGGTTTTGACTTTGATTTTTGCTTTAATTTTGAATTCGGCTTTGACTTTAGTTTATAGCTCGAATCAGTGAAAATATTTTTAAAAAAAAAGACTTTACAGACCAAACATTAAACATTACGAGTCAAACAAGAGAAAATTTTTACTTAAAACTATGAATTAATTTTTTCCTAAATATGGCCGAGTGATAAAATTATTTTCAATTAAATTATTATATTCAAGAATTTTTAGCTACAAATTCCTCTCTAAATCGAGTATTTTTAATTATTTTTGAAGAAAAATTGAATTCTTTGGACAAATTTTTATTAAACTTTCAAAAATAATTACATTTTTCGAAAAATTCGATAAATAATAGATTGAAAGTAATTGAAATTCTTAGGCAAGTTTTATTAAATATGAAAATAATTGGAGTTCTAAAAGAATTTCAAATTTAGAATTTTGTTCTAAAATAATTCTGAAAGAAATATTTTATTTTGCAACAAATTTTTTTTGTGCGAAGAATACTATTTTTATGTTACTATATTCTTTGCAAACATTAAATATTGTTGATAAATAATAAAATTCTTTTTGTAAATTCAATTTTTATGAATTTAATTATTATTAAGAATAATATAATAAATAATAATAATAAAATTTTTCTTAGAAATTCAATTATTTTTAATACATTTTGAATTAAATTTCTTGATAAATAGAATTATTATTAAAAATCTTATTCAAATTCGTCGAAAGAATTCAATTATTTAGTAGTATGTTGATAAAATTTTATATATGAATTGAATTTGAAAAAAAAATTCAATTATTATTTTATTATTTTTGAAAATAATTGAATTTCTGCAATAATAATTTGTTATTTTTCCAAAATTAAATTTTTTTTTACTTTTTTTAATAAAAATTCTTCTAAAAAATGCATTATTTTTAATAATTATTTTTGAAAAGAATTAAATTCATAAGGAGAAATTTATTTTTTCCGAAAAAATTGAATCTCAGTAGAAATTTTATTATATATGGAAATAATTGAACGATTGCGAAGAAAGTTTAATATTTTTGGAAATAATTGAATGATTGAGAAGAAATTTTTAAAAAAATTTGTAAATAATTGAATTCCTGGCAAATTTTTATTTTTTTATGAAAATAATTAAACGTTTGTGTAGAATTTTATTACATTTTTTAAAAATAATTGAATTCTTTTGAACAATTTTATAAAAACAATAAATATTAAAAAATCATTTAATTGAGGACATTTTTTTAAAAATATTTTAAATTTTGCCAAGAATTCTATTAAAATTTTTGAAAATAATTGAATTTTGGGAAAGAATTTAATTCTTTCTAAAGTTAATAGAAATTTTGAGGAGGATTTTAAAAAAATTTTAAAACATAATTGAAAATTCTTCACAGAAACTCAATTATGTTTAGAAATTTTGAAAATTGAAAATAATTGAATTTCTACTGTTACTTGTAATTTCTTTTCAATTTTCCAAATTTAAACGTAAAAGTTACGAACTTTTTGTCTTTTCTCAATACAAATTCAAATCAATTGAATTTCTGCGAAAATTTTTTATTAATTTTGAGAGTATATACTCTCAAAATTAATAAATTTTTTGTCAGAAATTCGCAGAAATTGAAAAGAAATTACAAATTATAACGTAAGATTTACGAACTTTTCCTCTTTTCTCAATCAAAATTCAAATCAATTGAGTTTCTTTGAAAAATTTTATTAGTTTTGAAAATAATTAATTTTCTGCAACTATTTGGAATTTATTTAAAATTTTGCAAATTATAAAGTAAAATTTACGAAGCTTTTGTTTTTTCTCAGTCAAATTATGAACTTTACGGCTCTTTATTTAAAAAAAAAATTAACTTTTACGGACTTAATTATTAATAAATTATTAATTGGAATTTAATGAACTATTTTCAAGTTAAAAATGAAATTAATTATTAAAAAAAATGTGAAAATCGTTCCCAACTGCAAATATTGAAAGAAGAATTTAGCGAAACACACGAAATAACACGGTAAATCGTTAGGTATTAAAATAACACCAAAAAGGATTAAAATAATCCAATGTAGTGTTATTTTAATCCATTTTGGTGTTATTTTAATACCTAACGATTTACCGTGAATACAAAAAAAGAAGAGTTGAGAAAAAAAATAAAATAAAATACGCGAAACATCTTGTTTCAGTGACTTGCGTTAAAATAGATTTTACCGGTATATTGTGCCGAGTACTGCAGTCTGTCGGAGTAAGTTTTCCCCCCTCGCCCCGTATCCACTCGGCAAAGTACACACTGTAAAGTCTGCATCGTCCTGGTTAGCTTAAGGCTTCCGGTTCCTCCGGCTGGCTCTTCGGTTACGTGCACAGCACGTATCTTACTAGGATGTACCTGAGCGAAATGCATAGAAAGGGGCAGAGAGAAGAGAGAAACACCGAAAACTCTATATCCAAGTTGAAAGTACACTGGCGGAAGTGAGAGCTAAAGCTACCCTCTGTGATTATCACGTTCACTTATACCCAGGGCTTACGAATACTTAAGATTTTCGACTTTTCAACCCTGAAAACTCATTTTAGAGAAAAAAGGAAAGGGGCAGGGAGAGGAGAAAAAAATCCGAAGGGTTTCATTAGAAAAAGAGTCGCTTTAAAGTTGGAAAATGAAAAAACTTTTTCTTTACTTTATAAATAAATATTTTTTGGAAATTTTACTTGGATTTTTTTTATTGAAAGGGTAGTTTTGAAGAAAAAATATGAATCTATTAGGAAAACTTGTTCTGAATGCAGTCATCAATTTTGATGATGATTCATGTCCTCAAGAAAGTAATCGATTTTGATGCTAAAAACTGGTCTTCAATAAGTCATCAATTTCATGCTAGAACTCGTCCTCAAAAATCCTCAATTTGATGATAAAATTAGTCCTCAAGAATGAACTCAATTTGATCATAAAATTAGTCCTCAAAAAAGTACTCAATTAGATGCTAAAAACTGGTCTTCAATCAGTCATCAATTTTATGCTACAATTCCTCCTCAAAAATCCTCAATTTGATGATAAAATTAGTCCTCAATAAGTCCTCAATTTGAAGATAAAATTAGTCCTCAATAAAGTCCTCAAATTAATGTTACAAGTAGTCTTTAATAAGTGAACAATTTTATTCCACAATTCGACCTCAAAAATCCTGAATTTGATGATAAAATTAGTCCTCAAAAAGTCTCAATTTGATGATAAAATAAAGTCTACAAAATAATCAATTTAATGTTAAAATTGGTCCTAAATAAATCCTCAATTTCATGATAAAATTATTTCTCAATAAATTATTCAATTATATGCTGCAACTAGTCCTCAATTTGATGATAAAATTTAGTCTTCAAAATCATCAATTTGATGTTAAAATTACTCTTCAGTAAGTTCTCATTTTGATGATAAAATTTTCTCCTAAATAAATTCCTCAAATTGATGATGAAATTTAGTCTTCAATTTTCTTTCAAGTTCATCGATTTTATTCAAAAACTCGACCTCAAAAATTCTCAATTTGAATATATAATTAGTCCTCAAAAAAGAACTGCTTGGATAAAAATCATCAATTAAATGTTAAAACTAATCCTCAATAAGTTCTCAATTTTATGATAAAATTAATCATGAAAAAAATTTTTCAATTTGACGATGAAATTTAGTCTTTAAAATCATCAATTTGATTTTAAAGTTATTCCTCAATAAATTTTCAACTTGATGATAAATTAATCCTCAAAAAATTCTTCAATTTGATGATAAAATTACTCTTAAATGAATTTATTCAATTTGATGCTAAATTGTTCCTCAAAAATCCTCAATTTGATTGAAAATTTAGTCCTCAAAATTGTCCTCAATTTGATAAAAAAATGTATTTTTCAAAATCATCAATTTGATGATAAAATTACTCCTCAATAAGTCATCAATTTCATATTTATAACTCGTTCACAAAAGTCTTTAATTTCATACTAAAAGTAGCTCTAAAAAAAGTCCTCATTTTGAAGATAAATTATTTTATCAACTTAATGGTAAATTTTATTCGTCAACAGTCATCATTTTGATGATAAAATTAGTCCTAATAAGTCCTCAATTCGATAATAAAATTAGTTCCTAATAATGCCTCAATTTGATGTTAAGTGCTCGCCATCAAAAGTTCTAAGTTCAATTCCAAAACTAGTCCTCAAAAATTCCTCAATTTGATGACAGAATTCGTCCTCAAAATCCTGAATTTGATGATAAAATTAATTCCTACTAAAATTGTCAATTTCATGCTAAAACTAGACACCAATAAAGTCCTAAATTTAATGATAAATCGTGTCCTGAATAAAATTCACATTTAGTGTTAAAACTAGTCACCAATACAATCCTCAATTTGATGATAGAATTCGTCCTCAAAATCCTCAATTTGATGATAAAATTAATTCCTACGAAAATCATCAATTTTATGCTAAAATTAGACACCAATAAAGTCCTCAATTTAATGATAGATCGTGTCCTCAAAAAAATTCATATTTAATGTTAAAACTAGTCCTCAACAAAATCCTCAATTTGATGATAGAGTTAGTAGTTCTATAAAAACCTTTACTTCATGAAAAATCGTGTCTTTAATAAAATCCCTAATTTTATGATAGAATTTAGTTCTCAATTTGATTATAAAATTATTTCTTAATAAAATCTTCAATTTTATGCTGAAACTAGTGAATAAAATCCTCAATTTGATGATAAATTTTGTCCTCAAATACCAAATTACCTAATTTCATGATAAAATTAGTTCTCAATTTGATTATAAAATTATTTCTTAATAAAATCTTCAATTTCATGCTGAAACTAGTGAATAAAATCCTCAATTTGATGATAAATCGTGTCCTCAAATATGTCCTTAATTTGATGATAAAACTAATCTTTAATAAAGTCTTTAATTTGCCGCTAAGAATGGTGCTCAATTTGTTGATTAATGATGGACCTGATTTATCATAAAATTAGCAATTTTTTTTTAATTACTAATTTCGGCACTGATCTAAGAACAAGTTTAAGGTCCTTAATAAAGTCTTCAATTTGATGAAAAATGAGGACACGATTTATCATCAATTTGAGGACTTTATTGAGTTCCCAAAGAAAAGTCCTACATGAAGATTTTTTTTATTATTTTTTGCATTAATTTAAAGATTTTTTATTATTATTTTGTGCATTAGTTTAAAAATTTTTTATTATTATTTTTTGCATTAATTTATAGATTTTTTATTATTAAATTTTTGCATTAATTTAAAAATTAGTTAATCTTTACATAAATACTAAAAATAATAATAAAAAAAGAGAAAATAAATTTTATTTTCCATCCTGCCCCCAAGAAGATGTAATGAAAAAATAAAAACTTTTAATATCGAGGAAAAATAAAATTTTCAAAGTATTAAATTTTCTCCAAGATTGTTATATAATAAAGAAACGGAGAAAAAATAAAAAAAAAAGATTGTAATAATATCTATATTGAAGTAATCGTAAATTACCACGACTTATATTTTTATTATTTCACAATCCTATAAAAGGTAATAAAAATCGTCAAGTTTAATATCCGCTGTTCATAATCGTAAAAAAAAGAAGCTTTTAATTTCCTTTGGATAACGTTCCGCTTTTGCAGATCTCGTACAATATATTTCATTTGCAAAAGTCCTCCAAGTTTTTCAAGTTCTTAGAACACGATAAGAAAGGCGCGCACAGTGAATAAAAGCGTGATTGTCTCTTTTTTTCTGGTTGCTTTTAATTAAATTGAATTTATTTTTTAAAAAAATCAAAAAAAAATATATGTTTATTTCTCACATAGCAATATATCTTTTTCTTATTTATCATTTTAAATAATGTGTGAGTGAGTGTTTATTTATGGGGGAGAAAAAATATATTCCCTATATTTACATTTGAAAATCAAAGCACATAGGTATGTTCAAATAAATTTTCGAGAGACGGCAAATATTTGTTTATAATTAGCCTCTGAGTAAAATCTACATTCTGACGAAACTGTCATAAGTTTGATTTGCTTTATGTCCACAAATATATGTATATACGGGAAATAATTTATTGCGTTCGATATTAACGATAATGACAAATATTATTTTATATGTCAATTTCCAATTTCGGGGGAAATTGATCTGATATTAATCGGACTTGAGTTTTAGTTTTCGTTTTATCCCCTGTGGTTATGAATTAGCTGTTGTGGTGTGTTCACCTCTCTGCTAATTTTTTAGTTTATTTACTTTTATTATTTTTGTTTTTGCAAACGTTATTTTATATTAATAGTAACAGTTGAAAAAATAATAATTATTATTACTATTTTTATTATTAGTTTTTTATTATTTGTTATTAAAATAAGAATTGTATTAATAATAACAATGGTAAAAATAATTATTATTATTACTATTTTTATTATTAGTGTTTTATTATTTATTATTATTTTTACAATTATTATTTTAATAACAAGTAACGAAACACTAATAATAAAAATAGTAATAATAATTATTGTTTTTACCATTGTTATTATTAATACAAATTATTTACAAAATAACAATTGTTAAAACAATAATAAAAGTAAATAAACAGTAAAAAATTAGCAGAGAGGTCAAGACAAATAACAATTGTAAAAATAATAATATATAATAAAAAAGAATTATTATAACTATTTTTATTTTTTTATTATTTATTATTATTTTTACAATTGTTATTTTAATAACAAATAATAAAAAACAAATAATAAAAAACTAATAATAAAAATAGTAATAATAATTGTTTTTACAATTTTTATTATTAATATAAAATAAGAATTGTAAAAACAATAATAAAAGTAAATAAATAGTAAAAAAATTAGCAGAGAGGTCAACACAAATAACAATTGTAAAAATAATAATAAATAATAAAAAAATAATTATTATTATTATTACTATTTTTATGATTATTTTTTTATTATTTATTATTATTTTTGCAATTGTTATTTTATATTAATAATAACAATTGTAAAAATAATTATTATTATTGCTATTTTTATTATTATTTGTTATTATTTTTTATTTTTTTATTATTATTTACATCAATAATATATTTTATTCTTAATACAAATATTACTATTAATTATTTTTATTCTTTTTCCTAAAAAATTTTTTTTGAATAAATTTCCTTTTTTTTAATATGTTATCAAAATAAAATAAACATAATTTTTTTTTTTGAAGTGCTGACTGTGAGGCTTCTTTATAATCAAGTTGAAGTTTGAATTTTGCGGTGCTCGTTTTTTTTTTGCTTCCTCACATTTTTTTCCTGCTATTTTTCCCTCCCGTTGTATTCTGTTTTGCTAGCTATGTTCTGTCCACGATTGTTCCCCTATCGACACATAAAAAAGCAATAAATTAATGCTCCGCCGCGGCAGGGCGAGAAACCACTTCGAACCGCAGCTCTCGTTTACTTTTTAACTTGTGCCGCTGATTTCTCGTTTACTCGCTTTTCCCCCGACGCTTTTGTGCCACTTCGTACAGGTGTGATTTAGCGGAGTCCAACCGTAGGGTCTATTTAATTTTACACGCCATCGCCTATACAATGCAGGTTTATTCTTTTTTTTTTTTTTTTTTGTTAAGAAGCAAAAAAAGAAACCTCACCCTATTTAATTCAGCAAAAAAAAAAAAAATTGCTGGAAAAATAAGAAATTCGTCAATAAATAAATTAATTTTTTCAACAATTGTTTATTACAAAAGCAATTATTTACAATTACTCCCTTTTTTGTCTTTTTAAAATTAATTTGTCAGTTTGTTAATTTTTTTAACTACGCCCCCCGTCTCTTCAAAAGAATCAATTTTTTATAACTATTAATTGAATATTTTATTCGAAGTGGTATTTTGTTTATAAAATTGTCATAAACAAATTGTGCTGAAAAAGATGTTCCCTTTTGAACATTTCCCTTTTTAACTGATTTTAAATAAAATTAACAAATTAGATTTATTGGAAAACTTAAAAAAATAAATATACCTTTTTTCATAAAATTGTTATAAACAAATTGTGATGAATAAAGGGCGTTCATTTCAAATTATTAACAAATTGATTTTATATAAAGTTAACTAATTGAAATTTATAGGGAAATTAAAAAAAAAATATACCTTTTTTATAAAATTGTTATAAACAAATTATAATGAATTGTGTTTTATCCAAAGTATTAACAAATTGATTTTATATAAAATTAACTAATTGGATTTATAGAAAAATAAAAAATGTATATAATAATATTATTGATAATAATTTATTTTTTTGTTTTTGTTAATAATTTATTTTTTTTTGTTTTTGTTAATAATTTTCAATTGTCTAACAATAATTGTTTAAACAAATTAATCAAAATTTGGCAATTTTCAAAAATTAACACCATTCGGATCTCTGTGGAATATTAAGAAAGTTTTATACGAGTCATTTTTTCTCCAAGTCGTAATTTGTTTAAAAAAATTGTTATAAACAAATTATAATGAATAGAGCATAATAAGCATAAACAAATTGATTTTAACAAAAAATAACAGTTGGATTTATAGGCAAGTTGGAAAAAAATGTATAATTGTAATTTTTGGTTTTTATTTCAAATTGTTTAACTATAATTGTTTAAATAAATTAATAAAAATTTAGCAAAATTTAAAAACTCTTAACGCCAATCGATTGAGTGTGGAATATTAAGAAAGTTTTGTACTTGCCATTTTCTCAACGTTGTAATTTGTTTATAAAATCATCATAAACAAATTATAGAAGAAATTTTTAAAGATTTTTCAAATTTTTATGAATTTGTTTAAATAATTGTTGTTAAATAAGTGAAAAATAAAAATAGAAAACCTTTTTATTAATTTTCGTATGAATCCAATTGTTAATTTTACATAAAGTCAATTTGTTTACGCTTGGGATGAAACAATCTCAATTGATCATAATTTGTTTATAACAATTTTTTCAACAAATTACGTCTTAAAAAAAAATTGACCTACATGAAACTTTTTTTATATTCTACCCAAAATCGAGTGGCGATAAGAATTTTTTAAAATTGATTAATTTTTATTAGTTGTTTTAAATTAATAATTTTTTTCTTTTCAATTTGTCTCTGAATTCAATTGTTACACTCTTTAATACAATGGCTGTTTTTTTCACGAGACTTAATGGGTTAAACAAATACCCCCCTCTCTTCCTTCTCGTCCTTTTTCTAATTTTTTTCACCCTTTAAAAACATAAAAACTGATGAAAAAACTAAAAATTGTATTAAAATTGTAATAAAAAATTTTTAAACAAATTTCTAAATAGTGAAAATTTTTTAAATAGGTCTGGAAAAGAAATTTAATTAAAAAAAATCACTTTGGATATTTTCACACAATTACTACGTTTTTAATTTTTCGCCGATTAATAAAATATGTTCAATTGTTTCTGAGTCATTATTTTCTACTATTTTAGGTATTTTAAAAACGGAAAAAAGTTTAAAATTCTTCTACTAATTTAAATCGTTACAATTTGAACTATTTGAAAAGTGTTTATTAACTATTATTATTTTATTTTTGCTCTAAGTGCAGTATAGAATAGTACAGAAACACGAGAATTCGAGTTTGTTAATTCGTGAGAACAACGATTTGCCTTGGGATTAATATGGAGAGAGAGAAGAGTTTGAATGCCTCAAGGAAATTGGAAATTAGTTTCTAGATTATTAACAAGTTCAGATACATATTATTATTAAAGCCAGATTGGAAACAGCAAATGAGAGTTTAGATTTCAGTGAAATAGTAGCGTGTGTGACAAAATTTATTGAAAAACAGTTTTTTAAGGAGTTATTGAAGTTATTAAAAAAGGTAAAAAGATAAAGATTAAATTTAAGTTATGTAAAAACTGTCTATTCTAAAAAAAAGTATTATTATTATTATTACTAGCAATGTATATTATTATTATTATTATTACTAGCAATATATATTATTATTATTATTATTATTACTAGCAATATATATTATTATTATATTATTAGTAACATTATTATATTATTATTAGTATTATTATTGTTATTATTTTTATTAATATTTATTTAGTAAGTAATTATTATTTTTGATGAGTAAATTTCGTAGAGAGAAAAGAAAAAATTTAGACAGGTTGTGGTTGCTATAGGAAGCTTAGTGAAGGTGGGAGAGTTTCGAAGAAAGCGGACCGTAAGTGGGGGAATTCGGAGCGTAGCGTCTGGAGCGAGCGCGCAGCTTTTCCGCGCAGCCACGCCTCTAGCGACTGGTGGGGGTCTTCCCCCACTCTGGTTCCCTTTCTCGAGTATAAAACTGCGGCTCGCTGGCCGAGACGGTCAGTCTGAACTCTGGGAGCTGTTCGGACAATATTAAAGCGAGGATTTATTCATCACTATTTACTTATTCAGAATTTATTCGATACTATTTATTATTTTTCCGACTTTTACTGTGGGAAATATTTTCAACTCCTATTTATTCATAACTCTTACTATTGGAAATATTTTCAACTCCTATTTATTAACAACTTTTGCTACTTAAAATATTTTCAACTCCTATTTATTCACAACTCTTGCTACTTAAAATATTTTCAACTCCTATTTATTCACAACTCTTGCTACTTAAAATATTTTCAACTAATATTTTTCATTGTTACGACTCTTTTTTATTCTGTTAAACTTCGATTGTAGTAATTTTTTCCAAAGGGGTTTAATAACAGATTCCAAAGATTCTTTTTCGGTAATTTTCTCAGTTTACCTATTTTTACAATTTTCCTTATTTTTGACGTGTAGAAAATTCGTGGCTCGTGGAAAATCTCAAAAATTGCGGGCTTAGAAAAGAATCCATAAACTCGAATACAGAAAGAAGAGAGGCGAAATACTGGAAAGAGAGGAGAAGCACTATATTTACATTTGCAAGCCGTTAGAAATATATATTTTGTTGACACAATCCATTTCAATATACAAGTGTGTGACAATTGGAAAACGTGATTTTTAATGAAGTTTGCAGACAATTTTTCCAAGAGAAAATCTGAGAATTTTTATGTTTGTGTAGCTTTTATTTTCTGGATCATATGCCGAGTGTCGCGGAATAGAGGTCGGAGTAATCTCGCCACGAGAAACACAACGGAATCAGATTGTGGTGAAAGAGAAACAAGGGAAGGGGGAAAGAGAGAGGGAGAGAAAGAAAGATAGCGAAACAGTAGTGTACAAGAACAGAATTCTAGGAACGAGAAATGGAAGTGTTCTCTTGAAGCAAAATACGAGAACTAACTATGGTTAGGTAAAGAAAGGACAAGAGAACCACTGTCTGTGTGTGTGTGCTTGGTCTAGAGTGGACGCGCAATCATAATCTGCCTCGTAGTCGTGAACCAACCCTTCTGTACTTATACCCTTCTGTTTCCCATTTCTATTTCTCTCTCTCTCTCTTACACTGTGTATGCTTACAGCAGCTCATATTCCACTATTTCTCTCTCAGAGGTTCAGGAAGCCAACATTCACCCACCAACACTTAACTGTGACTACGCACGCTTCTAGAGTAAACATGCACGAATAGCATCCATTTCTCTCTCTCTCCTTTTCGTTCCCTCTCTCTCTCTCTCGCCACTCTGAATGGATCTCTGAATGCAGAGATTTGCACAGAAAGGAATTTCATGATATGAGAGGCTCCCTGTGATTAAAGACTGAATATCCACTAGAAATTATATGTGAGTATATTTTACACGAGAAAATGAAAATAATATTATTTGTGGCTTGCATTCTGAAAATATCCCCTCCACCCTTCTTTTTCTGTTTGTCATACAAATAAAATTGTAAATATTTTCAGTGTCTTCTTTCTTTTGAGCGTCAATGGGATTTTTCTGTCATTCTTTTTAACGACGAATTTTTTAGTTTCCTCTCTTACTTTGAATTAGGAAAAATGTTTTTGAATTTGAATTTTTCATTTAAAATTAAAGTTTTTATTAGTAATAAATTGTAAATTTTAGTAATTTAATGATAGTATTGGTAAAATTTACTTTCACGAAAACAAGAAGTCTTTAAAGTTTTAAAAATTGGTGAAATTGGTAATTTCTGCTTTTAAATTAGTAAATTTTCTTATTAAATGGTAAGTTTTTAGGAATTTATTAATAAAAATTTACTTATTATAAAAATATGTAAAATTAACGAATTCAGAAGCAAAATTGCTTTGGAAGATTTTAGACTTTGGAAAATTAGAAGTTTTTGCTTTTAAATTAGTAAAATTTACTAAATCTAAAGTAATTTCTGCATTTATATTAGTAAATTTTACTATTAAATAGTAATTTTGTACTAAATTATTAGCAAAATTTACTAATTCAGAAGCAAAATCTCAATTTAATATTTTAAATTGGGGAAGTTAGTAATTTCTGCTTTTAAATTAGTAAAATTTACTAATTTAGAAGAAAAATGCATTTTGTAGTTTTTAAAATTAGTAATTTCTGCCTTTATATTTGTAAATTTTACTATTAAATAGTAATTTTCTACTAATTTATTAGCAAAATTTACTAATTTAGAAGCAAAATGCCATTTTAATATTTTAAATTGGGGAAGTTAGTGATTTCTGCTTTTAAATTAGTAAATTTTACTATTAAATAGTAATTTTGCACTAATTAATTAGCAAAATTTACTAATTCTAATAATAATTAGTAAAATTAACGAATTCAGGAGCAAAATGCCTTTTGAAGTTTTTGAATTGATAAATTTAGTAATTTATGCTTTTAAATTAGTAAAATTTACTAATTCAGAAGCAAAATGTTATTTGAAGATTTTAAATTTAGAAAATTAGTAATTTCTGCTTTTAAATTAGTAAATTTTATTATTAAATAGTAATTTTGTACTCATTTATTAGTAAAATTTACTAATTCTAATACTAATTAGTAAATACTAAACTATTCTGAAACTAATTAGTAAATAGTAAACTATTGTAATGCTAATAAGTAAATACTAAACTATTCTAATACTTATAAGTAAATTTTACAATTAAATAGTAATTTTGTACTAATTTATTAGTCAAATTTACGAATTAAAAAAAAAAATGTCTTTTGAATTTTAGAAAAAATTAGTGGAATTTGATGTTTATTAGTGAAACGTACTAACTGAAAAATAAAAATTACTTATTTTTTCCAGTTTAAAAACTTCAAAATTAATAAAATACATTTGTTGCCGAATTAGTCAATTTTACTAAAAAACTAGAACAAAATTTCCGATTAATTGTAAAATTTATTAATAAGTATTAGAATAGATTAGTATATAGCATTTACTAATTAGTATAAGAATTTAGTTAATTTTACTAATTAACTATAAGTTCTACTAATTTTGTAGTAAAATTTACTACCTAAAAAGCAAAAAGTATTTCGAATACATGAAATTAGTATTTTCAAGTTTTAAATTAGTAAATTTTGCTATTAAACAGCAATTTCATTATATTTTATTAGTAAAATTTACTAATTCAGAAGCAAAATGTCTCTTAAAGTTATTGAATTAGTAAAATTAGAAATTTCTGCTTTTAAATTAGTAAATTTTTCTAATAAAGAGGTTCTACTAATTTATTGATACAATTTACTACCTCAAAAGTAAAAAGTATGGTGAATTGTTAAAATTAGTAAAATTTACTAATTCAAAAGCAAAATACCTTTTGAAGTTTTTAAATTGATAAAATTAGTAATTAATAGATTTATTTTTTTACTTTAATTTCCACTTGAATATATTTTTATTTTTACTTTTATTTTTACTCTACCAGATTTTGATTATCCCTTTAAAATATTTTTTATAACAATTTCTGAAAGTGAAAATGCAATAAAAATGGAGAAAATCTATGAAAGTGAAAATGAAACTGAAAATTATAAACTGTTCAAATAAAATTGAAAACGAATGTAACAATCTATCAAAATGAAAGTGAAAATGAATTTGAAAGTGAAAATTTAAAAAAAAGTAAAAAAAAAGTAATAGAAAAGTAAAAATGAAACTAAAAATAAAAATCTGTCAATGTGAATGTAACAATCTGTCAAAAAAGAGAGGAAAATAAATTTAAAGTAAAAAAATTCTATTCGTCAAAAAATAAAATTAAAAATCTTTCAAAAATAAAAGAAAACGTAAAAATCCACTAAAATTGAAAATGAAATTTCGGGAAAATTAAAAAATTCCTCTGAAAATATTCTAACCATTTAAACTCGACTGAAACTTGTGCAGAACTTTTGTCAGTGTTTTTTTTTCTTTTGTAAATTACATACAAAATACGCCACCAATTCCAAACTAATCAAAAAAGCAGGGAAAAAAAAGAAATCAAATTGTTCAAACGATACGAAATAAATGATAAATTAGGAGAATAATGAAAGTTGAAAATTTACCGAATGAATGAATATTTATGGCTCTATTTAGATCCATTGGGATTTGATTGCATTGGAAACAAAATTGTTGCAAGAGCGAAGCCCGTAATTTCACATATAGAACACGTTTCGTGCATTTCTTCCATTTTTTTTTTCTTTTTATTCTTTTTTTTTTGAAATCGCGAAACAGCATTACTTTTTCGTGGGAGTGTCGATTTTATGCGGGATTCGAAACTTTTAACGAATACCCCTTTAAGTTAAACTTTGACGGAATTTCGTATCGTGTCGAGTTCTTTTACCTATATATATATGTACGACTACAAGAAACCTATTACCCGTTTTCAAACCCTCATCTTCACATTTCTCATTTCCTTTTTCGAGTTTATTTTTCATCAAAAAAGAAAAAAAATAGAGTGAAAAAAATTGAAAAAGTGTAAATAATTTCTTACTGCCAGTTTTAGAATTTGTTGCTTTTAATTTGAGTGTTTCGAGTATTTCACATTTTTTGAATTTTTAGTGTGAAGCGTTTAATTTGTTTGGAAATTAAATTACATAATTGACAATTTTGCAATTCACTAAATTTAATTTGCAAAATAGGAAAAAATTTTTTATTTCATTTGAGTGTTTGAAAAATTAATACGAAATTTTTTTTTAAAGATAGTTTCTTTTGGAATTAGTTCCTTTATTGTTAGGATAAAAATTTTTTATTGTAAATTAATTGGAGAAATTCAAATAGATGTAAATAAAAAAATATATAAAAATTTAAATAAAAAATAAAAATATAAATATAAATTCATAAAAAAATAGAAGTAAATGCAAATAAATATAAATAAATTACTAAAATGTAAATAAATATAAAAATAGACAGTAAAAATTGAAATAAGATCGAAAAATAAATATAAAATTACAGAAATGTAAATAAATTTGAATAAATAAATTATAAAAATTGAAATAAATTAGAAAAAAATGTAAATAAATATAAAAATAGATTGAAAAAATTGAATTAAGATCGAAAAGTAAATAAAATTGCAGAAATGTAAATAAATTTGAATAAATAAATTATAAAAATTGAAATAAATTACAAAAAAAAGTAAATAAATATAAAAATAGATTGAAAAAATTGAATTAAAATCGAAAAGTAAATAAAATTTCAGAAATGTGAATAAATTTGAATAAATAAATTATAAAAATTGAAATAAATTACAAAAAAATTTAAATAATTATAAAAATAGATTGAAGAAATTGAAGTAAGATCGAAAAGTAAATAAAATTGCAGAAATGTAAATAAATTTGAATAAATAAATTATAAAAATTGAAATAAATTACAAAAAAATGTAAATAATTATAAAAATAGATTGAAAAAATTGAATTAAAATCGAAAAGTAAATAAAATTGCAGAAATGTAAATAAATTTGAATAAATAAATTATAAAAATCGAAATAAATTACAAAAATCTAAATAAATATTAACAAAATACAGAAATTCTGGAAAAATACAAAAAATATAAATAAATCCATGTTATTATATAAAACAAAATTATTTATTAAATATTATTTATAAAACTAAATAAATAAATCGAAAACTCACCAAACACGAAAGAATTTTGACATTAACGAACATGACTCACCTGAAATCAGAAAAACAAATTATTTTTTATATATTTTTTTTCTGTTATTAGATAAGAAAAATGTAAATTTGCGGGGGAAAAAAAATATTTCAGTGAAAAATGTAAAATCAAATCTGATATGGACCAGTGATGCGTAACGTGACGAGCTCTCTATCCATGAATCACATTTTGTTACAATGAAAGGTAAACGTATTCTGGGAGAAAATATCATTGACGAGCAGTAAAGGGAAGATAACGAAAAAGCAGTAAAGGTATCTGGCATTTTTTTGCCCTACCCTTTTCGAGAAATGTCGCACTTGAAATAAAAAAAAGAGAAAAAAAAGAAAAAAAAACGAGAATGAAAGGTTGGCCTTAAAAATACGAGAGTTCCTTGCAACTTTTGAGATTGGTTTCATCCGACAAATCTTTCTCATGTTCACAACAATTTTCAACTTTATCGAATAGTTCCAATTTCTTGTCTCTCTATCAACATTTTAAAATCTGATTTCATTTCTGATCATTTCAACCATATTCGACACTCGAATCATATTCGCGGTAAAATGTCTTATCAAATTTTAAATTTTATTCACGAGTCAATATTTGTTTTTTCGAATTTAAAAAGAAAAATTCTTTTTATCAATTACTTTTTGTCAATTATTTGATTGGTAATTTTTTTGCAAATTTGTTTTCATCATTTTTTGAATTTACAATTTTTTTTTCCAATTACTTTTTGTCAATTATTAAATTATTAGGTTTTCATTTTTTATCAATTATTTTCCAATAGTTAGAAAATTATTTTTTATCAATTATTTTTCACCAATTATTAAATTATTTATCAATTATTTTTCACCAATTAGTAAATTATTTATCAATTATTTTTCACCAATTAGTAAATTATTTTTTATCACTTATTTTTCACCAATTAGTAAATTAATTTTTATCAATTATTTTTTACTAATTATTAAATTATTAATTTTTTATTAACACATTAAATAATCGAATATTTTTTACTATTGAATTAATAGTTTCTTTTTATAAAATATTTGGTAATAATTTATTTTTTATTGAATATTTTGTTACTTTTAAAAAATTTCTTTTTATTGAATTTTTTTTTTACTATTAAATTAATATTTTTTTTATAAAATACTTGGGAATAATTTATTGTTTATTAATTACTAAATCAACAATTATTTTTTATCAATTATTTCGTATCATTTATGAAATTATTAATTATTTTTTTTCAATTATCAAATCGAAAATTATTTTTCATCAATTATTTAGTATCAACTATCAAATCATTAATTCTTTTTTCAATTATTAAATTATCAATATTTTTTCCATCAATTATTAAATTATCAATATTTTTCCATCAATTATTAAATTATCAATATTTTTCCATCAATTATTAAATTATCAATTTTTTTTATCAATTATTAAAAAAAAATTCATTACCTCGTGTCGATATGTTTACAATCTTGATTTATTATTACTAAACAAGCTAGTAAAATTATTTTTATTAAAAAATTAACGACTCAAATTAACACAATGTTATTATAACGATAAATTAACGGAAAAAGTTTATTCACAATTTTCGAAGCTTTGTAAAAAAAAAAAAAATGTTGAAACTAAATAAAATGTTTTTAATTGAAACAAAAAGTTTTAATAGCCAGATGACTATCAGTTGGGGTGTTGTTCGACATAATTCAATTTTTATTGATGGTCTCAATTCCGCCATGTGTAACATTTTTCAATCGCAAAAAAAAAATTTCTTTTTTCCCTTCCATCGAAATATGGCACAACATCGGCACAAAAATTAATATGAAATTAATAAGCTATCGACAAAATAATCCATCTCAATGAACTATTAATTAAACTGTCATGTTAAAAGAGAAAAAAAATGACTAATTGAATTGATGAAAAATTTTCGAGAATTATTATATATATATATATATATTTTTTTAACGAATTTTCACGAGAATTTTTATTAGTGAAAGGAAAAAAAATCTAAGGGCGTAATTTACAAGAAAAATTTTTAATTATCAAGTTAATGATTAAATGAAGTGGAAATCGTGAATAAAATTTTTTCCACACAATAATTATTTTTTTGTTATTTATTATTATCATCATTATTATTATTTTTTTTATTTTTTAATTATTATCAGTATTACAATTTTTATTACTTTTTTAATTATTATCAGTATTGTAATTTTTATTGAAATTTTTTTATTATTACTATCATTATTTTTTTTATTATATTATTCTAATTATTAACAACAATTCTTGTTGCTATTTATTATTATCATCATTATTATTTTTTTATTTTTTCATTATTATCAGTATTACAATTTTTATTACTTTTTTAATTATTATCATTATTATTATTATTTTTTTACTTTTTCATTATTATCACTATTACAATTTTTATTACTTTTTTCATTATTATCAGTATTGTAATTTTTATTACAATTTTATTTACTATTACTATCATTATTATTATTATATTATTGTAATTACGAACATTTACTAATTATACTAAAGAATAATACTAATTTATTTTTTCTATTTATTTAGAATACTATCAATATATTTATTTACTATTAATTTAAAAAATTAAAAATATTATGCAAAAATAAATTTCACTATTTAACTACAATTCAGTGGCGCAGTCGGTAACGTTAGTTCACCAAATTTCCACCACTGACGCTGTTCAAGAATCAAAAATGGCGCCCGCCTTTTCTAACAGCTGATCAGCGTATTTCACTTATTTTGCCAAAATATAAATTCTCCCCTAATTTTTGAAGAAAACAAAAAATTTCCCAGTTGAGAAAAAATGTTCTCTATATTTTCTTTATTCCCGAAGATGTGAGTTAAGAAAATAATCTCCACAGTAAACACATTGAATATTGGGAAGGAAAAAATATTTTTTCAATAAAAAAATAAATATTTTTCTTATATCCAAAGAACCATATTGCCCACGACTATTTTCTTGCTGTTATAAACGATAACTTTGAACATTATTACAAATTGAAGTTTATTGCAATTGTGGAGGGGGCGGAGATGCAACATATATATACACAGTATTAAAAACTAAACAGAAAGTAGAATTTTTCTTTCCAAGATAAAAATTGAGATTGTGGGTGGAGAAAAAAATACGACTATCATAACAGTTGGCTTTACACGTAAGCTTTCATTCCTTTAAATTTTCCCTCCAACAATTTTGCCAGAGTTCATCTATATAAGAATGAGCAAAAAAAAATGGTTTTTTCTTCGATAAAAATTGCAAAAGGTTACAAATTTTTATAAGCGATTCTTTCTTAATATGGGAATGAGGGGGGTCGGTGAAAATAGGAAAATGGGTGTAAAAAATAAACAAGAATTGTGTCGGAAAATTTATAATAAGCTTCCATTGCTTTTTTTTCTTTCTTCTTCTTTTTTTTTCTTTTCTTTCTCCCAAAGAAAGAAAAATAATAAATAATTTTTTGGTTTTACTATTTGTTTTTATTTATTATTTATTATTACTGGAAAAAAAATGTGAATTATATTACAATTTCAAAAGTATATAACTATATTATAATCTAAGTGGTTTTCTCTCGTGGCAAAAAAAGAAAAGTTCCAGTGAAATAATAATAATGAAGAAAATACCTCGAGACTGAAAAATGGCAACTTTGCTGAGTAAATAGTAAAGTTTTTTTTTTTTTTTTTTGTTTTCGTATTGTTATTAAAGGGCCTTCGCACTCGTAAACTTTACGTGACAAAAACTCATAAAATTACTGAAAAACGTCGTTCCTCATATAGAGTTTCCAAACCCCTTCCCCCCACTCCACCACCCATCCCAAGTGTTTCTACTTTAACGGAAAGTTTTGATATAATAGAACTTAAAACCGTCTTCTGTTGTTCTTATCACAACGATACAAATTGTATTTTTCCCCATTTTTATTTATATTCCCCGAGTTATTGCTTTTTCCTTGATTTTCTTTTAATGTAAAAACAAAATTGATTTGTCGTCATTTTTTAAGTGAAAAGAAAAAATTTTTCTTTTTTATTGAAAAAAAAAATTGGTCGCTTCTTTGTATTAAAAAAATTGTCAGGTTTTTTAAAAAATTATTTTTTTGTATTTAAAAAATTGGCGCCTATATTAAAAATTAATTTTTTATATTTCAAAAATTGGCGCCTTTTTTAAAAAATAATTTTTCATATTTAAAAAATTGGCGCCTTTTTAAAAAAATAATTTTTCATATTTAAAAAATTGACGCCTTTTTAAAAAAATAATATTTCATATTTAAAAAATTGTCGCCTTTTTTAAAAAAAATCATTTTTTGTATTTAAAAAATTGGCACCTTTTTTAAAAAAAATCATTTTTCACATTAAAGAACTTTGCCATTTTTATACATTAAAAAAAAATTCGTCATTGTTTTACTTCAAAAAATTCTGACATTTTTTTACATTAAAAAAATGCGTCATTTTTTTACATTAAAAAAAATTTGATCCGTCGGCATTTTTTTTAATGGTTTTTAAATCACAGAGTGTGTTGCAAAAAAGGAAAATTCTCATAAATTCAAATATATGAGAGAAAAAATTTTTATCAGTGGAGAAATTAAAAGAATTTTACACTTTCGACTTTCAGTAATTGTACTCATCTGTGCATAATGCATAAATGCTTTATCCTTTTTAGTCTGTCCTGAAGCAAACACAAACTACGTATTTCCGCCAAGCTGAACATATTCGTGGATTAATTTTTTTTTTGTCATATATTACTTTTCGTTGAGGAATTTTTTTTTTCATTTAACGAATAATTTTAGAGAGAGAGAGATGTGTGTCAGCGAGCGTGAAGACTCGGAGAGAAGCGGCTCCCCACCACTTTTCCTCCCCTCTCCTTTGCTCGTGACCGAATTTTTTTTCCCTCGAATTCATAAAATTTTGAATTAAAAAAAAATTTATTTAATATTGTCAAAATTTTCTTTTTGGAAATAAAGTAGAAATCCCCCCTCCCCCTTTATTATTTTTCACTCCCCATCCAACGCACAATTTTTTTACTCTAAATAATTTTTTTTTCTCTCCAGCTAACGTGTATAAATTTTTGTTCTCGATTTAAATAATTTATTTATTTCGTAATAACAAACAAATTTATTTTTACAAATAATTTACTAATTTCGTAATAATAAACAAATTTATTTTTACAAATAATTTACTAATTTCGTAATAACAAACAAATTTATTTTTACAAATAATTTACTAATTTCGTAATAATAAACAAATTTATTTTTACAATTTTTTACTCGACTTGTAAATAATTCACGAGTTTCTAATTTAGAAAAAAAATTATTAATCACGTCAAAATTCTATTTTTGGAAATAAACTACAAAGATTTTTCCCCTTTTTTCCACAAATTCTTTTCCCTCGACTTAATTCCGAATTTTCTAATTTTCAAAAACTTATCAATTCCGCTTTTCACATTTTCAAGATATAAAGTAAATTAACTAAAGAGAATGAAAATTTATTAAAATTAAAAATTTATTAATATTATCAAAATTCTCCTTTTGGAAAGGGAGAACGAAAAATATTAAAAAGTGTAACAAAAACTAATTTCAAAAGTTGTTGATCTGACGATAAAAACTATTTTAAAAAATTCGTTTCAACCAAAATAAAAATTTATTTCCGAACAAAAAAAAATAATAAAAAATGTTCAAGTACTGCGGATATTAAAATAAAAATCAAGTCCCTAAAAATTCTTTTTAAGTATCGAATGATATAATTTTTATCTCTCACTCGTGCAGTTCTTGTTCTTGGTTATGAGATTTTTTTTTTTTTTTTTTTTTTTTACTATCAAGGGGAAAATTTAAAAAAATCAAAAACCAATTCCCATAAAATCAAATTGCCACTCTGGCATGTAAGTGTTTCTTTTTCGTGTTGAAAAAATAATTTCACGATAAAATGAAGGGAAAAAGAAAAAGAGATCGTTGATTTTTATTATTTTTACTGATGTTATGAGTTTTTAGTATATGTATAAGGTGTTTGCATGACATGAGTGTTCAAGACAAGTATATATGTACTCACGTGGAGAAAGATGATTTTTGACGAGAATCGTACTGCTTTTATATTGTCGTACCAGAAAATATGACAATAGGGTCTGAAGAGAAAGAGAGAGAGAGAGAGAGAAAAAATAGCGAAAAAAATAAAAGAGAAAAAAGACAGAAAAAAAGAGAAAAAATGAGAGTGAAAAAGAGAAGACAAAAAATAGTGTCGAGAGAGGGGACGAAAAAAAAGTGGAGGGGGAAAGTAATGCAAAAAAAAGGTGCAAGTTCGATTGGAAATTTATGAACGCAATTCAAAAATGAATAGAGGCATATTGTGTGTTTGCCAAGCGCAATGCCTCCTAGATTCCATTGGGGTCGTTCTTTTCCATTTTTATAAAATATATGGATCCATGCATTTCGACGCACAAATATTCTTTTCACTCCCCCCTCCCTCTCTCTCTTAATACAATTCCATCTTTTTTTCTATATATATATTATTTTTACATTTCATTTCAATATTTATTTCCACTCACTATTCTCATTTTTTTTCTCTTTTGCTCTTATTTTTAATTTCATTTCCTCAATTCAAATATTTTTTTTTTATTTTATTTCATTTTTCTTTCAAGCATATTTTCTCCATTATTTGTGGGTATAAAAATATTCTAAAATAAAGTCTGCAGGAAATTTTTCGAAAAATTATTCCTTGAGAAGTAGTATTTGGTAGAATATTATTCGTGGGAATTTCTGGAGAATTTGAAAGAAATTCTATTGGCAAAAAAAATTACATTTTCGAGAAGTTGTTGAATTAATGAAATTGTTTGTTTGTTTATTTTTATTTATTTATTTTCTTATTTCTTTTCTTTTTTTAATTATTTTATTTTTTTATTTTTTTATACCTTTTCTTTTTTTATTTATTTTATTTTTTTATACCTTTTCTTCTTTTATTTATTTTTTCTTTCTTCATTTACTTTTTTTCTTTCTATTCTATTTTTATTTTCTTATTTTTCTATTTACTTGAAGATAGACACAAATAATCGTTTATTTTGCGAAAAAAAACAAATTTTTTCGTCAGTGTATAATTGAAAAAAAAAGAAAATCGAAGTAAACAAAATAAAAAATTAATTTTATTTGGAAAATTCTTTCCATACCGTCGGCAATTGTTTATAAATTAATTTTTTTTCTCCATATAATCGAGATCTTGAAAAGCTTGCTTCAGTGAAATGTAACGTCCCGTAAAACTCAAAGGGACGTGACATTAATGGTAGAAACGAATGAAGCACTGGAAAAAGTTCCAAGTAGCGATGAAGAAAAAATGCATTCAATATCGATAGTTGCAGTTTTTATAACACTTTCAAGCGCATGACAAAAGGGACTTAAAAAAAACTTCCTCTCTCTCCATCATAAGATATCTTTTGTTTTTTATTTCTTCCAAAAAGAAAAATGTTTATAAAATTTTTATGACATTTTTATATTTTTATTATTATTATTATTATTATTGTTACTATTACTACTCTTTTTTTATACATTTTTTTTGCGATGACGCAAAAATTTATTACCCCTATCGCGTATCTTTCTTGTAATTCGAATATATTTTTACTGTTTGTAATAATACAGTAACAAAATATTGATAAATATTTTATTACTTTTATAAAATAAATATTTTTTCTTTCTTGTCGTTCATAAGAAGAATTTTTACATTCTTGTCAAAAATGAAAAGTCTTGGATTTTTTTTTTATTGAAAAAAAGGAATTAAAATAGGAAAAGAAATTATTCAAAATTATCAACGTCAAGAATTTACGTAGCGAAGAGATGGTAAAATTTTGTTACATTGAAACAGTAATTATTCATGAAAATATCGAAGTTGCCACTCATGAAGGTGTAGAAAATTATGAACACTTTGGATCTATGTCTACAGATAGAGAAAATTAACAATCCAAGCAGAGTTCACATTCAAGTTACACAAATCACATTAAAGTTGCTGGGAATTAACATTGTGTTAGAATTATATATATACATATATATATTTCTAACACAATGTTAATATACACTCACTCACACACACAGATATATATTTTCTTGCGTGTGATAGTTCTCTAGGTAAGACGACATACCTTGGGATTCTGTTCAACTAATTCATGGTACAACACAAAGTAGTTGCACTCGGGAGACAATGTCGTAAATTACAGTAACTGTGGCTAGACGGTAAAATAGTAAAAAGTTTTCTTTAAATGAAATTTATGAGCTTTAATTTCATCCAACAAGCGACCACTAGAAAAATTCCACTCTCGACCATAACATTGCAAAGATAATCAAATTCTTACGTGTGTCAGCTTATATTAAACTTTATGCACATATATGTGTAGACCTGGGGAATTTTATAAACGAATAACAAAAGACAATATTTGCACACAATGAAATTAAAAAAAAAAAAAACAGAAAAACTAATTTAAACTGCTGCTGAAAAAAATAAAATCGAAAATTTGCAAAATTTTTCCATTCATAAAATTAACTGGCAGAAAAAGAGTTGTTAATCAAAATAAACCAGATTGAATCTCAATAGTCGAAAAATAGAATTTTTTCTAATCGTTTTAAGCATCGACGGTAGTTTGATTACAACTGACGGTACTGTTAAACAATGATAATTACAACTGACGGTAGATATTAACAATAATAATTACAACTGATGGTATTTATTAATATTGGTATTTTTAACTGACGGTAACTATTAACATGGGTATGACAACTGACGGTAGATATTAACAATTACAGTTGCAACTGGCGCTATTTATTAACAATGATAATAACAACTGACGGTAAATATTAACAATGATAGTTAAAACTTCGAGTAATTATTAATAATAATAGTTACCACTGACAATATTCGTTAACAATAATAGTTGCAACTGACGGTATTTATTAACAATGATAATTACAACTGACCGTAAATGTTAACAACGATAGTTAAAACTTCGAGCAATTATTAATAATCATAGTTACCACTGACAATATTCGTTAACAATAATAGTTGCAACTGACGGTATTTATTAACAATGATAATTACAACTGACGGTAGATATTAACAAGGATCATTACAATTGACGATATTTATTACCATTATCATTTTCAACTGATGGTAACTATTAACAAGGATATGACAACTGACGATAGATATTAACAATTATAGTTGCAACTGGCGGTATTTATTAACAACGAAAATTACAACTGACGGTAAATATTAACAATGATAGTTAAAACATCGAGTAATTATTAATAATCATAGTTGCCACTGACAATAATTGTTAACAATAATAGTTGTAAGCGACGGTAATTATTAACATTGGTGTTTTCAACTGCCAGTAGTTACGAACGATGGTAATTTTTACTACCGGCATTTATTTACAATGATAGCAAGTAGCAGTTATTACAACTCAAAAGTAAATACAAATTAAATTGAAATAATAATAATAATTGAAACTAAAGGTGATTATTAACTATTGTAGTTGCAACTGACAGTGATTATTAACAATTGTAGTTGCAACTGGCGGTGATTATTAAAAATTGTGGCTGCAACTGACGGTGATTATTAATAATTGTAGTTGCAACTGACGGTGATTATTAAAAATTGTGGCTGCAACTGACGGTGATTATTAACAATTGTAGTTACAACTGACGGTAGATATAAACCATGATAGTTGCAACTAAATTTATTTATCAAGAATAGTAGTTGCAACTGACAGTAATTATTAACAGTGGTACTTATAACTGACGGTAATAAATTAAAATTGTGATTACAATTGACAGTAGACGTTTGCAACTTCGGGTAATTATTAACAATAGTAGTTGCTACTGACAATTATTAGCAACAGTAGTTGTAAACGACGGTAATGATTAACATTGGTATTTTCAACTGACGGTAATCAATATCAAGGGGAATTACAACTGCTGGTTATTACTAATAATGTTAGTTTTACCTCGTAGTAATTTTGAGCAATTGTAATTCTAAAGGACGGTGATAATGAACATTGGCATTTTCAATTGACGGTAATTATTGACAAGGGTATGACAACTGACGGTAATTAATATCAAGGGCAATTACAACTGATGGTTATTACTAACAATGTTAGTTTAAACTGGTAATAATTGTGAACAATTGTAATTCTAAAGGACGGTAATTATTAACATTGTCATTTTCAACTGACGGTAATTATTAACAAGGGTACAACAAGGGTACAACAAGGGTACAACTGACGGTATTTATTGACAGTAGTAGTTGAAACTGGCGGTAATTGATATCAGTGGTAATTGCAACTGACGGTAATTATAGCACCTGTTAAAAAGTGTCAATGACATCAGTCACGAAAGTAGCAACTGACGGTAGTTATTTCCATCGGAAACCTAAAAACAGACTGCTTTTATTTCAAATAGAAATAAGTAAAATAAATATTAATTGGTCGCAGTTCCTGAATAATGGAAATTTTTATTTATAATCCTAAAAGTAATGCAGAATTTTTTCGGTTTTTGCTTTTTAATAAAAACAGTAGCAAATATAATTAGAGGCAAGAAGAAAAACGTAAACATTGAATAAAACATGAAAATTCTTCATTCTCAACATCCAAGTAAAAATGACTGCTCTTCATTCAATTTTAATAGCCTTCTAAATAATACATTCTAACAAATTGTCATTTCTTCTGTCTCGTTTTTTTTTTTTTTTTGATAAATATGTTAAAACTGAAAATGAATTCAAAAAAAGGTGAAATTATTCAAGATCATAAAAATACGAACAATTTCACAGTGATAGAAAAAGTTCTTCTACTATTTTCTAGTTTCTACCGAACGATTTATGGTAATCAATTTTGTCAAGAGTCAAAAAAAAAAAAAAAAAAAACAGGAAAACAAAACAAATATACCGTAAATTTTTACAACAACCTGTTTCAAAGCTATAAAATATAAAGATACTATATCTGATCTTGAGACTTTGATAAACGATTTAAAAAGCTAAATTACCCAAGGAGATAAGGGTCGTTGCTTTAACATGATAGGTATACGTATATATATATATATATGGAAGTTTTGGTACCAGAATTTCACCGCGAGAGAAGCTAGGTGAAAAGCAAATAGCAGGAGATAGTATGAGGGGGAGTGAGATTTAACCGGATAAATTCAGAGAATTATTTTCGCTGTAGTTTCAAGTCATCGATGCATATTCATATGCATTAGCATAGTTCGCCTTAGAGAGAGAGACAGAGCGAGGGAGGGAGTAAGGGAACAAATACGATTCCCGAGTTGCGTATCTCCATTTCTCCTTGGTGTGTAAATATAAATGTACACATGTGTATATTAATATATCTATATAAACGAGAATAATTTCAGTTCCATATTAATGTTGAACAGTGTTAAACAATTTTCCCGAATTTCCCATATAATTATATTTTTACATTGTAATTGAAAATTAAAACTAAAATCCAACACTCTAACAATAGAGATGAGTAAAAATGTTTGATTTTTAGAAACCTAGTAAAAAAGTGTAATAATTTTAATTACACGCAGTTGTAATTATCGTCGATTGTAACTATCATTGTGAGAAACTACCGTCAGTTGTAATTACCACTTGTTTATTACCGTCAGTTCCGAAATAATGTTAATAATTACCGGCAGTTGTAACTATCATTGTGAGAAACTACCGTCAGTTGTAATTACCAATTGTTTATTACCGTCAGTTCCGAAATAATGTCAACAATTACCAGCAGTTGTAACTATCATTGTGAGAAACTACCGTCAGTTGTAATTACCACTTATGTTTATTACCCTCAGTTCCGAAAGAATGTCAATAATTACCGGCAGTTGTGACTATAATTGTGAGAAACTACCGTCAGTTGTAACTAATAGTAATAATTACCGTCACTAGTAATTACCATTGTTAATAATTACCATCACATGTAAATACCATTGTTACTAATTACCGTCAGTTGTAATTAGCATTGTTAATAATTACCGTCACTTGTAATTACGAATTGTTAATAATTACCGTCACTTGTAATTACGAATTGTTAATTGTTACCTTTAGTTGCAATAAAAAATATATTTGTATATCGACAATATATGAAATATATTTGATTTAAATAATATTTCTTTTCTGTCTGAAAAAGAAGTATAGAAGAAAATAAATAATTTGACCCTGTTTTTTTGAAAATTAAGTTAGTGATTTATTAAAAGATTTAATAATTTCTCGCATTAAATCTCAAATATAGATTCATGAAAAATTAAAATTCCTAACTTTCAAGATGTGTTTGACCTTTTTATATTGCTCTTAATTGTTCAAAGTGGCATACGTTCCAGATTAAGAAAGCCAATGAGTAAACTCGTATACTTAAATTCAATATAACGTTAGGTCAGTTTTATCAAGTTTCTTGGGGGAAAAAATAGTTTTCTGCTAAAAATAATTTGTCCAGATAATTATCTTTATCATGAAAATTTTTATTGAAAATTAAAGTTTTAAGGTGAATTTTTAATAAACAAAAAGTTTAATAAGTAATAAAAATTAAATAATTTAATAAATAATAAAAATAAAAATTAAATAATTCAATAAATAATAAAAATTAAATAATTTAATAAATAATAAAAATTAAATAATTTAATAAATAATAAAAATTAAATAATTCAATATATAATAAAAAATAAATAATTCAATATATAATAAAAATTAAATAATTCAATAAATAATAAAAATTAAATAATTCAATATATAATAAAAATTAAATAATTCAATATATAATAAAAATTAAATAATTCAATATATAATAAAAATGAAATAATTCAATAAATAATAAAAATTAAATAATTTAATAAATAATAAAATTGATTTTGTTAAATTTGTTACTTCTATTTTAAAGTTTATTTTTGTTTTGAATTTTGTCGAAAAGAAGATTAAAACAAAAATGACGATTTTTATTTACTTGAGTTCGTTTTTAATTATGAAAACAAATTTTTGTAAAATTTAGTTGCTGGTAAAGAGGAGTTTGAAAATTTCTGAAAATTCGAAATTTTTGCAAGAGAATATGAATGATGATGATGATAACTCGCTCTCTTATTCATTTTCCGTGAATTTCAAACAAGTAGTGTTGAATTTAAACTAGCACTTGCTAATTTACGTACGACAAACAACCATTCGTAACTTTCTACTTATCCTTGACGAAGCTTTCGAAGGTTATATATGTTGAGTTTATCCAGAAACTAGGCAGATCGAGCAAGCCTATTTCAATCTCACAAACATTCTTGAGTGAATTAACCAGAGCTATATCGACACACACACACACACGCCCATATGTTTCATAGCGTTTTCTAAGTAGTAAAACCAACTTTCAGTCAGACTTGGAATTATAATGTTCTCAGCTGTTCAAAGTATTGATTTCTTTTGTACTTTCTTAATTATTTTTCTTTTTTTATTCTTTTTTTTTAATATTTTGGAATTAATGCGTAACTGACGGTAATTACAACTGATGGTAGTTTAGAAAAGGAATTACAACTGACGATAGTTCAATAAAAGAAATTTCAACTGACGGTAGTTTGAAAAAGATTACTTTTTCGAACTACCGTCAGTTGAAATTGCCATTTGTAAAATCATTTCATATAATCGTAATAATAATAAGAATTTTTAAATTATATTTACCACTGACGGCAGTTTCGAGAAACGAAAATTACAACTGACGGTAATTACAGTCAATAGTTGATAGAGATGACAGTAACTTTAATTGGCAGTAGTTTAAAGCAATTGTAATTACTATTGACTAAAATTGTTGAGAACACTAATTGCAACTGACGGTAGTTAAAATAAGAAATTGGAGAGTATCTATTACAACTATTCCTAACAGTAATTAACGGTAATTACAGTCAATAGTAGATAGAGATGACAGTAACTTTAATTGACAGTAATTCAAAGCAATTATAATTACTATTAACTAAAATTGTCGACAACACTAATTGCAACTGACGGTAGTTAAAATAAGAAATTGGAGAGTATCTATTACAACTGACGGTAATTACAGTCAATAGTAGATAGAGATGACAGTAACTTTAATTGACAGTAATTCAAAGCAATTATAATTACTATTAACTAAAATTGTCGACAACACTAATTGCAACTGACGGTAGTTAAAATAAGAAATTAAAAAGTATCTATTACAACTGACGGTAATTACAGTCAATAGTAGATAGAGATGACAGTAACTTTAATTGACAGTAATTCAAAGCAATTATAATTACTGTTAACTAAAATTGTCGACAACACTAATTGCAACTGACGGTAGTTAAAAATAAGAAATTGGAGAGTATCTATTACAACTGACGGTAATTGCAGTCAATAGTAGATAGAGATGACAGTAACATTAATTGACAGTAGTTTAAAGCAATTGTAATTACTATTGACTAAAATTGTTGAGAACACTAATTGCAACTGACGGTAGTTAAAATAAGAAATTGAAAAGTATAGATTACAACTGACGGTAATTACAGTCAATAGTAGATAGAAATGACAGTGACTTTAATTGACAGTAATTCAAAGCAATTATAATTACAATTAACTAAAATTGTTGACAACACTAATTGCAACTGACGGTAGTTAAAATAAGAAATTGTAAAGTAACCTTTCGAAATAGAATTTAGAAAAAGAATATGAAGAAAATTTTTTTAAAAATGCAAATTTAGGAGAATCTCAGGGTTTATATTTCTCTTAAACCGAAATTAACTTGGAATATTTTTCATGAAGGGATTAAAGTTTTTTTTACTCTTCTTCTTTTTTTTTGAGGCACGTATACGATTAAAGAAGGATCGGTGGAGATAGAGCCAAAAGATTTGAGAGACACTTAACAGTATTAAGATGAGGGTAAGTTAAAGAAGTGGAACGAGAAGATCCATTTGGAAATTGCATGGATTTGGTCATTAGATGAAGCCTTTCTTTGTGGCGATTTTCTTGCGATAAGTTCTTATTGATTAACCCAGCTTCTCGATCGTTATGGAAGGTCAGAAATACTAGAGACAGAGAGAGAGAGAAGGAGAGAGAAAGGTGAGAAGTGGGTGGGTACACGGGAAATGAGAGAAGAGAGAAAACAGAACTAGCTAAACTTGTGCCCGGGCACTGGACCAACATCGGATGCAGAACATCCAAATGAGGATCTTTCTTAATAGCAAAACGTGGACGTAAAGAGGAGCATGATAACAATATCAGCTTGTCCCACCGATAAACTTGACCACAAGATAGATTGTTTTTTTTTTTTTGTTTTTGATGTCAATCCGGTAAACAAAGTTCTTTGCGAATTATTACCATGATGCTAGAACAATATTTATGTTGTGACTAAAAGTGAAACACGGAAAAGAAAATTAAACTCAATTGCCAATTCTAATTTCCATTGATTGCAATTCTTGTTAACACTATTCGGAACAACCATTAACAGCGACGAGCATCAATAATGCAACTACCATTACCAGTAAACCCCTCGAAATTTATTCATTCAATCTACTACTGATTTATCGAAAATTACTTTTTTGTTTCATTTCATCCTTTTACCGTCACACGCAACTGTCTCGATTTATGTTTTAAGGACAATTATAAAAAAATACCGTTTGTACTAAAAATATTTACTTCTACAGTAAATAAGCAGAATTGAATAAAAATACCGTTAAAATCTGCCCTTATTGTAAGTACCGTCGGTAGCGAACATGTAACAAACTTTTATTAATTTTTATTAGTATCGTCCGCACGGTAAATCGTTAGGTATTAAAATAACACCAAAATGAATTAAAATAACACTAAATTGGATTATTTTAATACTTTTTGGTGTTATTTTAATACCTAACGATTTACCGTGCGATGGAACTAGTATTTAAAATCAGTCAGTTGGAACTAGTATTTATTAAACTTACCGTCTCTTGTATTTAATACTGTTTACACTTACCGTCAGTTGCAACTGTCATTGTTTACATTTACAGTCAGTTGAAAATTACCATTTGTATTAATTACCGTCACATGAAACTACTTTTACTGACAATTACCACCAGTTGTAACTACAATTAATATTATCAACCGTCAGGTACAATTAATATTGTTAATAATTACCGTCACATGAAACTAAAATGGTTAATAATTACCGACAGTTGCTCATTACCATTGATATTAAATACTGTCAGGTACAACAAATATTGTTAATAATTACCGTCACTTGAAACTAAAATTGTTAATAATTACCGACAGTTGTACCATTGATATTAAATACTGTCAGTTGCATGTAATACTTTTGATAATTATCACTAGTTGTAGTCACAAATAATTTTTAACAATTTTAGTTCTATTGATACTAAAAACCGTCAGGTACAACTGATATTGGTAATAATTGCCGTAACTCCCAACTGAGTTTGTTAATAATTACCGTCAGCTGCAATTACTATTTATTAATTTTCGTCAGTCGCAACAACTTTTGTTAACAATTGTCATCCGTCGTAGTAAGAAATTTAAATAATTAGCTATTTTAGTCGCAATTATATCAAATACCGTCAGTTGCATCTAAAATTCTAAATAAATACCGTCAGTTGTAACTACCATTTATTTATTGCCGTCAGTTTTAACTAATATTGTTAATAATTACCGTCATTTGTAACTAAAATGGTAAATAATTATCAAAAGCTGTAATTACAACTGGCGAAAAGTATGAATAACTTTAGTTGCATTGATATTAATCAATTAATTAATTAATAAATTTTATTGAAATTAGTCAGTTAGAACTAATATTGTTAAAATTGTTAAAGATATTGTTAAAATTAATGTCAGTTGTAAGTATATTGTAAATAATTACCGCCTGTTGCAATTGCAGTAGATATTAATTACCGTCAGTTGCTACTAATATTATTTATAATTACCGCCAGTTTCAATTACAATTGGTATTAATTACCGTCAGTTGCGACTAATATTGTTAATAATTACCGCTAGTTGTAATTATCACTAATATTAATGACAATCTGTTGGAACTAATATTGTTCATAATTACCGTCAGCTGTAATTATTATTAATATTAATTACTATCAGTTGCTACTAATATTATTAATAATTAAAAGCAGTAGCAAGTAAAGTTTCTAAGGACAATAATTACAGTCAGTTGCGACTAATATTGTTAATAATTACCGTCAGTTGAAATTATCATTGATATTAATTAACGTCAGTTGAAACTAAAAATTTTAATAATTATCGTCAGCTGCAACTAAAACTATTGATAATTATTGATAATTATTGACAGTTGTAATTGTCATTGATGTTACTTACCATAAGTTGAAACTGACAATGTTAATAATTGGCGTCCAAAATTCTTAATAATTAGCGTCTAAAATTGCTAATAATTACCGCCAGTTGTAATTACAGTTGATAATAATTACCGTCAGTTTCTACTAATATTGTTTATAATTACCGCCAGTTGTAATTACAATTGATATTAATTACCGTCAGGTGAAACTAATATTTATTATGATTATCGCCAGTTGTAATTACATGTGATATTAGATACCGTCAGTTGCTACTAATATTGTTTATAATTACCGTCAGTTGTAATAATGACAATCATTATTTGAGAAAAATGCCATTAAGTTGAAATTACCATTAGATGAAATTACTACTAGCCAAAACTACCGTCAGCTGTCAGAAACTTCCATTGATTTAAACGAATATTTGCGAAAAACTACCGTCAAAATCAGCTGTCAAAATGAATCCGTTAAAAGAGGGAAACTGTATTTAAAAATCCAGTAAACAGTTAGGAATAACTAGTAATTAGTTAATTTTAAAGAAAATAACGCCCACTAATATCGGAACGTAAGAAAAATTCTTCGACGGTAAAAAATCTACTAAAATAAATAACGTCTTTCAGTCAAAGAAACGATATTGTATAACGAAATTTTTTTCACATTTCAAAAGAAAGGATCTTGAATGAAAAAGATTTTCTGTACAACATACAAAAAGGATTGTTTATCGAGAAAATGACATTGTTAAACAAATCTCTCAAGCACAAATCTTTATTTTTATTTTTCTTCTTCCTCTTTTTTTTTAAAGAAGAACACATTTCAGAATATACATCGAAGTGTGGATTTAAAGGAATTGGAAAAAAAGTATTGATGTGAGATTTAGAGTGAGAAGGAAAATATATAAAAATGTGTGTGTGTGTGTGGGAAATAGAAATGAAAAACGGAAGAAGAATATACATATAGATGTGTGTATAAGTGGAAAAAGAATAAGGAAAGGAAAACCACGAAAAAGAGGAGGAGAGGGAGAAGGAGACGAAAGCGCATAAGCGCGCTTGGCTACACATATAGGAAATGTACGTTGTGCCCCACTGACTATATGTTATATGCTCTATGCTTATACGATTTATAGCTTCGCAGTAGGTAGTTAATATATAGTTATATATACTTCACTTTACGTATGTTTCTCTCTCTCTCTCTCTCTCTCTCTCTCTCTCTCTCTCTCGTTCTCTCTCGTTCTCTTTGTGTGTATATACATGTATAAAAAAAACACACCCGTTTACCTAAAATGCACCGTTTTCTTCCTAGTTACGTAAATTCTTGAATAAAGATTTTCATCTTTTTTACTCAAAAGTTTTCGTTATAACCAATGGAACCGCAGGAAAATAACAAAAAGAGTTTTTTTTCCCTTTGCGGTGAATTTTTTCCTTCTAAATCTCTACCACTATTGTTTTACCGTTTTTTATATTGTGTGCTCAAGAGAAAATATTTATGAAAAAGAATAGAAAGGAGATTTTTTTTCTTCGAATTTGTACGTAAATATTTTTCTGTAAAAGATGAAGTACTTTTTTAAAAAAAAATTTCGAAAGTTATTTTAATGCAAAAAAGTGTTATTGTGGAAAGATATTTTTTTTATCAAGGTTTCAGAAACGGTTTTGCGAAATAAAAACACTCGTTACAGCTGACGGTATTTTTTTTAATCGGAGCTGGAATAAATAATTGAACTGGTTGTAATTATGGATTTTTACAACTGACGGTACTTTTTATGGAAGTTTCTATTAATGCAAGTGACGAAATAAAGTGTGTGGACAACTAACGGTAGTTTTTTAAAGGAAACCGCAATTCATCGTATTGCAAGTGTCTGTGTTTAACAACTGACGGTAGATTTTTATGGATGTTCTAATTAATTGTACTGCAAGTGACGGTTATTGTAGATCTCTACAACTGATGGTAATTTTACTACACGGTAGTTGTAAGGGATGGAGAACTTTTCAATACAGAACTGTAGACTATTTTACAATTGCTGTTTCCAATTATTTTTTTTTAGTGATAGTTACCAGCAGTTGCAACTGACATTGTCATTGATAGTGACAACTGACGGTAGATTTTTAAGGGAAGTTGCAATTGTCTGCAAGTGTCTGTGTTTACAACTGACGGTAAATTTTTATGGATGTTCTAATTAATCGTACTGCAAGTGACGGTTATTGTAGATCTCTACAACTGACGGTAATTTTACTACACGGTAGTTGTAAGGGATGGAGAACTTTTCAATACAGAACTGTAGACTATTTTACAATTGCTGTTTCAAATTAATTTTTTTAGTGATAGTTACCGGCAGTTGCAACTGACATCGTCATTGATAGTGACAACTGACGGTAGTTTTACTTTAAAGGCATTAAAAAGTACTCACAAAGAATAGCTACTAAAGACTAAGAAGAGCTAAATAGCAATGGCTAAAAAAAGTAAAACTAAATAGCAAACTAAATAGCAAACTAAATAGTAAACTAAATAGTAAACTAAATAGCAAACTAAATAGCAAACTAAATAGCAAACTAAATAGCAAACTAAATAGCAAACTTAATAGCAAACTAAATAGCAACTAAACAAAAAATTGACGGTAATTGAAAAGAACGGTAATTGCAAAGTCCACTACTCAGATAATCGCAACACAATCATAGGCGATTTCGAGTATAAAAAAGCGGATTGTGGGAAAAATTAAAACGTCAGCATCTAATGATAAGGTGATGGGAGTAAAAATCGTTATTTCCGGTAGCAACAAAAGGCGGTTTATTTTAAAACCACGAGCACAGAGACGGAAGCAAAGACTGACGTAATTTGAAAACGGCTGGTGTAACTCACCAACTGTCGACAGCCAACCCCCATGGCACGATGGGACAATGCTTTATTCCCTGTATTCCCATTCTCTTCAATAGCGCAACCACCATTTTATTGACGACCACCGGTCACCAGGATTCACACCTTCTGCATATTGTTGCTGCATCATTCTCCACTCCACTCCTCTCCTATTCTATTCTATCCTATATCCTCCCCCATACACCAACAATTGTTCGTTGCTCTCTTTCACACTTGCCCTCCACCAATTCTCTCGAGACAAATTTTTCTCACTCTTCTTTTTTTTAAGTGCTTTCTTTTTCTTTTTTTTCTCCATTTTTCTATTTTCAACTCCAGTTCACCTACACAGAGAGGAATTTAGCGCGATGAATAAAAAAAAAAACTGTTATTTTGTTCTTTTTACGGATAGAAAGCTCTCGCGTGTTATCTCTTCACTATATAGAGTGAAAGTTGAATATTGTATTTTTCAACCCTTTGAGGACCGCAAGGAAAACAACGACACAAAAATGGTGAAAAATTGTATCCTTTTCACACCCATAGGTATATATTTCAATGAAAAAATGATAGTGAATTCTGTTTCTTAAAATTTAAACGAAAAATAAAAATTAAATAAAAATTAAATTACCGTTGTGAATTACCGTTGACTTTGGATTTTTTAAAGACATTTATATTGTACTGACTTTGAAATTATATTTTAATTAAAATAAGTTTTTGAAATTAAAATATAATTTCAAGGTAAAATTATATTTTAATTAAAATAAGTTTTTGAAATTGAAATAAAAATTTCAAGTTAAAATTATATTTTAATTAAAATAAGTTTTTGAAATTAAAATAAAATTTCAAGGTAAAATTATATTTAAATTAAAATAAGTTTTTGAAATTAAACTATAATTTCAAAGTCAGTACAATAAAAAAAAAAAAAACTTTAAAACTAAAAGATTCAAAGTCAACGGTAATTTAAAACAAAAAAAATCGAAAATTTTGCACAACATTGTAATTTATTTACAAGAAGTAATTATTTATCAACGAATAAAAATTTTTATTTCCTAAAAAGTGCATTAACCCTTTTTTCGAAAGATCGACTTGACTGAGAAGAGAGAAAGAGAGAGAGAGATCGAGAGTGCAGCTCCCAGTTGAATAGAATCGGGAATTGAAATCACAACTGGCTACAACCGACATAATGGTACTGATACTAATAATCTTCGTAGCAATTCCGACACATTCCACCTAAACGGCACAGGAAGTTCACGAAATGGTCAACGGATGTAAGCCAGTCGGTGGATTTCACTGCTTTAAGCTCCAATATTGAGTGGTAACCGAATATTGTCCGAGAAATGAACTTCAAATCTGATGATAAAAGAAGGAAATATTCTCATTTTCATTTAATGAAGCTATATTACACAGATAAGAACAAATTTTTTTTTGTCGAGGAACCTCAGGTTTAAATAAACACAAGTTGCGGATAATAATTTAAAAATGAATTTGTGGATTTTTCTAAAATAAATTTTTAAAAATAGGAACAAATCGTCGCTTATTATCTAACAAATAAGAATTTGTTTTCTAAATTTGTAGTTCTGTAACATTTTTGTAATTACCGTTTACTTTAACTATTAATGCTGAAAAATACCGTCTATTTCAGAAACTAGTGATATAAAGAACGGTTTATTTTTACTACTACTGGTGAAAAATACCGTCTGAATTAATAGCGACAGATAATAATTACAGAATATTTTAACTACAACTGCTAGTGAAAACTACCGTCTATTCTTACCATCACTGATAATGAAAACTACCGTCTATTCTGATCACTACTGATAATGAAAACTACCGTCTATTCTGACAATTAATATCAATTGTAATTACAACTGACGGTAATTATTAACAATTTTAGTGTCAATTAATATCAATTGCAATTACAACTGACGGTAATTATTAACAATTTTAGTGGCAACTATCAGAAATTATTATCAATGGTAGTTACAATAGGCGATAATTATTAACAATTTTACTTTCAACCGACGGTAAGTATTATCAATGGTTCTTACAATTGGCGATAATTTTTAAGAATATTAGTTGCAACTGACGATAATTAATATCGATAATAATTATAACTGACGATAATTAATGTCAATGATAATTATAACTAATAGTAATTAACATCAGTTGTAATTACAACTGAAAAACAATTAATATCAATTGTAATTACAACTGACGGTAATTATTAACAATTTTAGTGTCAATTAATATCAATTGTAATTACAACTGACGGTAATTATTAACAATTTTAGTGTCAATTAATATCAATTGTAATTACAACTGACGGTATTTTGGAACAATTTTAGTGTCAATTAATATCAATTGTAATTACAACTGACGGTAATTATTAACAATTTTAGTGTCAATTAATATCAATTGTAATTACAACTGACGGTATTTTGGAACAATTTTAGTGTCAATTAATATCAATTGTAATTACAACTGACGGTAATTATTAACAATTTTAGTGTCAATTAATATCAATTGTAATTACAACTGACGGTATTTTGGAACAATTTTAGTGTCAATTAATATCAATTGTAATTACAACTGACGGTAATTATTAACAATTTTAGTGGCAACTATCAGAAATTATTATCAATGGAAGTTACAATTGGCGATAATTATTAACAATTTTACTTTCAACCGACGGTAAGTATTATCAATGGTACTTACAATTGGCGATAATTTTTAAGAATATTAGTTGCAACTGACGATAATTAATATCGATAATAATTATAACTGACGATAATTAATGTCAATGATAATTATAACTAATAGTAATTAACATCAATTGTAATTACAACTGACGACAATTAATATCAATTGTAATTACAACTGACGGTAATTATTAACAATTTTAGTGTCAACTGACGGTAATTATTATCAATACAACTAAAATTGTTAAAAATTATTTCCATTTGTGACTACAACTAGTAATAATTATTAAAAATATTAAATGCAACTGACGGTATTTAATATCAATCAATCAAAAACTTGAAACTATGTTAGTTTCAAGTGACAGTAATTCTTAACATTACTAGTTGCAACTGATGGTTATTTATAAGATTTGTAGTTACAACCTTCCGTAATTATGAACAATTTAATTATTTCTAACGTCATTATTAACAATGATAGTTACAACTGACGGTAATTAATAACAAAATTAGTTTCAACTGACAGTAGTTACTAATTTTAGTAAGTAGAGGTGACTGTAATTATTACTATTAGCTAAAACTGACGGTAATTATTAACAATGATAATTATAGCTATCGGAAGTCATTAACAGTATTATTTAAAAACGGACGGTAAATTATTAACAATAATGGTTATAACTATCGGTAGTTATGAAAAATAATAGTTGAAACTGACGGTAAAAAATTCCAGTGCTAATTAAAACTGGAGATTATTATTAACAATGTTATTTGTAACTGGCGGTAGTTATAAATGATGACTAATAGTTGCAAATAGTATGATTCAAGTGATAGGTACTATTGTCGGACGTTATTAAACATGGTAACATGGTACAACTGACGGTAAATGCCACTACTTACTGTTATCAATGGTATTTACAACCGACGGTAGTTTTTTGCCTTGATACAATAGGTAATGCATCAAACGATAGTTAATAACGGTAACAAATCAAAAGGTAGTTAATAATGGTAAAAAATCTAACGGTAGTTAATAACGGCAAGAAATCGAACGGTTTTTAATAACAGTAAAAAATTAAACGGTAGTTAATAACAGTAAAAAATCAAACGGTAGTTAATAACCGCAAGAAATCGAACGGTTGTTAATAACAGTAAAAAATTAAACGGTAGATAATAACAGTAAAAAATCAAACGGTAGTTAATAACGGAAAAAAAACCAAACATTAGTGAATAACGGTAAAAAATCAAACTCTACTTATAGACACTGCCAACAACAATGTTCCCTAATAAAAAATAATATTCGATAGAAAAAAAATTTTTTTTTTCCTTACAAACACCGGGTGTGGAGAACTATTAAAAACTGTAATCAACAAGTATGAACCATCTTCGTTATGAGGGCGCGTATAACAAGTTAATTCAACAGGATCAAAATAAAGGGAACACGTGCACATGATGACCGAATATCGAGAAACAATGAAAACTAACTAGAGCGTAAAAGCGAATTCAATTTCTCTATAGCGAAGGGACGCGCTGGAGAGGCTGTGTAAAGGGAAAGAGAGAGAGAGAGAGAGTGGGAGAAGGGGGGAAGTGATAGTACTATGGAGGGTGGAGGTTTAGAAGTAATTTCGGCCACCTTATGTACATACACGACGCTCCAGCAGTTGGGAGGCGTTCTCGAGCTCATTGACAAAGTCGCTTATAACAGTGGTGGTGGTGCCACGGTGTTGTTTCAATTAACGCGCGGTACAATTGCTATTGCTAGGCTAGGTCTCCTGCGAATGCGATTAACTTGCGATCGGGTCTTTTGTCGACCCCGTGGGTTGGCAATTGGGGCTCTCTAGTTTCGTAGGGTCGCTCTAGCTCTGGTATCTTTTGTTCTCTCTTCCTCTCTCTCTCTCTCTCTTCTCTATTTTAATATAAATTATCCTACCGTTATCTGTGTGTAACAATTGCTGGTAGTTGATGATAATTTGTTAATTAGTTTTCAGAACAATGGGAAATAGCGCAGACGGTATTTAGCGACGATTCGAAATACTACAGACGGTAGTTTTCAACGATTCGAAATACTCTAGACGGTAGTTTTCAACGATTCGAAATACTACATACGGTAGTTTTCAACGATTCGAAATACTACATACGGTAGTTTTCAACGATTCGAAATACTACATACGGTAGTTTTCAACGATTCGAAATACTACAGACGGTAGTTTTCAACGATACGAAATACCACAGACGGTAGTGATCCAAAGGGGCAGAAACAACAGACGGTAGTTTTCAACGATTCGAAATACTACAGACGCTAGTGATCTAAAGGGACAGAAATAACAGACGGTAGTGATCCAAAGGGACATAAACAACAGACGGTAGTTTTCAACGATTCAAAGTACTTCAGACGGTAGTGATCCAAAGGGGCAGTAACAACAGACGGTAGTTTTCTAAAATAGATGATCGAGCAGACGGTAGTTAACACAATGGATGTTTGTTAACAGAGAGTAAATATATATATTGATAAGAAGGATAAATACACTGGACGGTAGTTGTTAACTATCGTCTACTGTGTTTACTTTCGGTACGGTAAATTTTTGTAAGGCCCTTATTTTTTTCCTCATTGTAAATAAGGGAAAATTAGTAAAAAAAGGTAAAATAAAATAGACGGTACTTAGCAACAACAGCAACTACAACAGACGGTAAATATTTACAACCGTACGGTATTTTACGACAAGGCTAAATACAATATTGATTATAATTACCCAAAAAAAAAGATAAATATCGTTTTTTGTTTCAATTTTTATCACTTTTATGCGCCTTAAAAGCATCATTACTGCAAACTACCGTCTATAAATGTTTCTAACTACCGTCCATTGTTTTTTCTCCACCATTATATTGGTAACTACTCTCAGTTGTAATCACTATTTTTGTTAACTACCTCAGCCTTTTAGTTTTGTTCTCTCTCTCTCTCTCTCTCTCTCTCTCTCTCTCTCTCTCTCTCACGTTCACTGCTTTTATTACAGTCGCAGTATTCTCTCGAGGTTGCTTTTACAGTTTAACTCTCGACGCATTTACTGTGACTGGGATACATTTTCAAGCAAGAATGTGTGAATATTTAGGGAACTTTTGTTGACGCTTACATCCCGTCGAGTGCAACAATCGAGTATTTAATGAGAGAACGTTTACCACTTATGACAGTCGGAGGGCAAAGGAAAAAAAAAGAGGGGCCGAGAGAATTGTGTCTGTGAAAATTATTTTAATGAAATATTTTGCGTCCTTTCAATTTTCCTCTTCCCTTTCTTTTCTTTCTCTCTTACTCTCTGAAGTTGGGTATTTTTGTTTTTCTTTGTCACACTGCACAGAGAAGGGAAAAAATATTTATCTATTTGTGAACGAGAAGAAAAAGTAGATTATAAAAAAAAATTAGAAAGGAGATAATTCTAAATTCTACATAATTCATTTAGGTTTTAGGAAAAAAGAAATATTTTTCTCTCTTTAAAAAATTTTTTTACGCTTTTCCAAACTCTTTCATTATGAAATAAACAATGAGGGAAAAAGTTTCTTTTCGCGCGCGCAAAAAAAGAATATTACAAAAAAGTATTTTTAAAAGCATTTGTGAAAAAATCGTCTATTTGCGAATATAAAGAACAATGACAATTTATAATGTATAATTCGTTTGATAAATGAAACAACGAAATTGAATTCAATTGTTGACTGTTAATTGCAAATGAATTCGACAAAATTACGTAATTCCCGGGGAAGAAAACTTTTTTTTTTTTTAAACTCTGATGAATTGTGAATTGGAAACAAGACGAACATTCAAGTTTTATTTGAAAAGAGCTTTGTTGGAGCTCATTCAAAACACACTTGAAAAAGGAAATGATATGAATGTTTCGTGTGTAAAGATAGTTAATTGCAATACGGAAATGAGTTTGTCGATAGTTGTACACTAAACGTCCGAGAGAGAGGGAGAGAGAGAGAGATTTGCAGTTAGTACTGAATTTCTCAAATATCCTTTATGGAAATGATTTAATGATGGAATATAATTACGAATAACAGTTGCTAATACATCCCTAATATCAAGTACACTAATTATTTGCCTATTTATACAAAACAAATCAGAGAATTTAGATCATTATAGTTATCAAAAATCAAAGCTCATTAAATAATAATATTTTTCACTTTCTATTTGTTAATTAATAATAATTAATTAGTATTTTTAATATAAACTAAATTGTCACTAATTTATAATTATATGCAATTAACTACCGTCAGTTGCAACTATTATAGTTAACAACTACCGTCAGTTGCAACTGTTATAGTTATCAACAAACGTCAGTTGCAACTTTTATAGTTAACAACTACCGTCAGTTGCTACTTTTACAGTTAACAACTACCGTTAGTTGCAACTACTATTATCAATATTAATTACCGTCAGTTGCGAACAATATTGTTAACAATTGCCGGTAGTTGCAACCAAAAGTGTCAATTATTATCGCCGGTTGTAATTACCATTGATATTAATTACCGTCAGTTGGAATTCGATTGTAAATAATAATCGACAGCTGTAATTAAAATTGATAATAATTGTCAGTCACAACTAATATTGTTAATAATTAAAATCAGTCGCAATTAAACTTTTTAATGACAATAATTTCTGTCAGTTGCAACTAAAATTGTTAATAATTGCCGTCAGTTGTAATTATCATTAATATTAATTACCGTCAGTTGCAACTAATATTGTTCATAATTAGCATCTAAAATTGTTAATAATTACCGCCAGTTATAATTATCATTGATATTAATTATCGTCAGTTGCAAATTGATATTCTTAATAATTACCCTTAGTTGTAATTACCATTGAAGTTAATTATCGTCAGCTGCAACTATCATTGCTAATACTTAGCTTATAAAAATGTCAATAATTACCGCCAGCTGTAATTATTATTGATGCTAATAACTATCAATTATGCAATTAATATTGTTAATTTAAATCATTCGCTACTAAAGTTTTTAATAATTACCGTCAGTTGTTACTTGCATTAATAATATTTATCGTCAGTTCTACTTAACGTTGACATTAATTACCGTCAGTTGTAACTTTCATTGACATTAATTACTGTCAATTGTAACTTCCATTAATAATATTTATCGTCAGTTGTATTTTAACATTGACTTTAATTACCGTCAGTTGTAACTTCCATTAATAATATTTATTGTCAGTTCTACTTAACGTTGACATTAATTACCGTCAGTTGTAACTTTCATTGACATTAATTACTGTCAATTGTAACTTCCATTAATAATATTCATCATCAGTGGTACTTATTATTGTCGTCAATTACCGTCAGTTGTAACTTCCATTGATAATATTTATCGTCAGTTATACTTAAGATTAGCGTTAATTACCGTCAGTTGTAACTTCTATTAATAACATTTATCGTCAGTTGTAAGTACCACGGTTCCTAACTACCGGCAGTTGACTCTATGACTATTAATTTCAACTGCCAGTTGTAACTAACATCTACCGTCAGTTGTAATTAAAAATTGTCAATATCTACCGGCAGTTGGTAATAAATAACTAAAATTCAAGAACATAGTTTTAAATAAAGATAATTTCTGTATAAAAATGTTTCAGTGAATCAAAAAATTTCTACATTAACTGAAAACTCAACGTTTTATAAAATTATCTGCAAAACCTCAAAGTCAATATTGAGAGAAACGGTTTTGCAGAAAAATAAAAAAAAATAAAAAAAAATTCATTCAACTATTTCAAAGTATGTGTATATATGCAATTGTGAGAATGAAAAGAAGAGCGGCGAAGAGAGAAAGAGAGAGAGAGTGAGAGAGGGATAGAGAAAGCATTTGGTGAACGAATCAATTTACTCGCGAACCTTAAATTATCCAGCGAAAGCATCACTAATTTGAAAACCGACGAACCTTTTCCTGTGCGGAAATGGTTTTTTATCTGAAAAGTCTGCACGAATCGGACATGATCAGGGATTTGAATTAGTATCCTTCGTCGACAGAAACCGATATATATCCACAGACTATACAAACACAGACTTTTTTCAAATATACATACATTTTCTACATGTACGAAGAAAAAAAAAAGAATTGTTTAAACGGACGAAAAATAAAAAAAAATTATTGATTTTCATGTTCTCTTAAAACCGCAAAGAAAAGAAAATAAAAAAAAAACTTTCCTCCTTTAGTTCTTCATTATAATTAAACGAATTAATTAAAAGTCAATTAATTCGTTAAGTTTTGTAATTGAGAAAAAAAGAATTTTACGAATCCTTCTCGCGAGTTGAAAATATAAATTAAAAAAAATTTTTTTCTTCTTTATACCTATTTTTCAATTAATATTCTCTCGACGCTTTTTTTGTTTATTACTAAAAAGAAAATTAATATTGATGGTGAAATTTGGAATTTATGAACTTTAAATGAAAGTGAATATATATAGACACTAATATATAAAATTATGATATAACGTCAATGTGTGTGAGAGAGAGAGAGAAAGCTCTCACTATATTATACAAAAGTGTCCAATTATGAAAACGAGTAATGAGCAATTATTTTTGCAAAATTGACGCTCATGATTTGTAATTCGAAAAATAATTAAGTTTCACTGTTTAATATTTTTTTTCATAAAAGTTTAATTTTGGCTCTCTCTCTCTCTCTCTTTCTCTCTCTCCTTCTCTTTTTCTTTCTCTCTTAAACGTGACTAAGATAAAAAATTGTGAATTTTATTCCTAACATTTTTTTTTTCTTTAGAATAAAAATCTTTTACTTTATGAAGATGAATATTCTTATTGTAATATTTTGTTTTTTCTACACGAACAAGACTTTTCTTTTTTTCACAGAGTTTCATGCAAAAAATGTGGTTTTTCCTCTTCTTTTTTCGAAGAGAAAATAATTGAAATGGGAATTTTTTTTTGGGAGAGAAAAATTACAGAGAATGATTTTTTTTCTTTTTAAGAGGGTGAAAAAAACAACTGACTTGCAACTGACGGTAGTTTTTAACAATGATAATAATAATAATAATAATAATAATAATAATAATAATAATAATAATAATAATAATAATAATAATAATAATAATAATAATAATAATAATAATAATAATAATAATAATAATAATAAAATTGAAGGTAGATGATTCTGAACTGAAATTAAAGGCAACTATTTACAATGACAGTTTTTAAATTAAAAAATGACATAGAACGATTTTTTTTTCATTTGCAGAAAAGGAAAAAAACAACAGACTTGTAACTGACGGTAGTTTTTAACAATGATATTAATAATCTAATTGACGGTAGAGGATCAATGGTAACTGAAATTGAAGGCAACTAAAAAATCAAATTATTGTTAATAATTATTTTTGGTAAAAACTACCTTCGATTGTAATTACTATTGTTAATAATTACCGTCAGTTGCAAGTAACAATGTTAATAATTACTGCCAGTTGTAATTATCACTGACATTTTTTACAATCAGTTTTGAAACTAACGGTAATAATTATCGTCAGTTATAATTATTACTTAATTAATGAATTTACCGGCAGTTGCAGATAAAATTGTTAATAATTATCGTAACTTGTGGTTAACATTGACGTTAATTACCGTCAGTTGTAACTTTCATTAATAATATTTATCGCCAGTTGTATCTTTCAATAATACCGTTAGTTTCAAAACTGATTGTAAAAAACGTCAGTGATAATTACAACTGGCAGTAATTATTAGCATTGTTACTTGCAACTGACGGTTATTATTAACAATAGTAATTACAATCGAAGGTAGTTTTTACCAAAAATAATTATAAATGTTGGTAATTATTAACAATAATAGTTGCCTTCAATTTCAGTTACCATTAATCCTCTACCGTCAATTAGATTATTAATATCATTGTTGAAAACTACTTAACAATGATAATAATAATAATAATAATAATAATAATAATAATAATAATAATAATAAAATCGACGGGTGGGGGATTAATGGTAACTGAAATTGAAGGCAACTATTTACAATGACGGTTTTTAAATTAAAAAATTACAGAGAAAGATTTTTTTTCAGAGGGGAAAAAAACAACTGACTTGCAACTGACGGTAGTTTTTAACAATGATAATAATAATAATAAAATGACGGTAGATGATGAATGGTGACTGAAATTGAAGACAACTATTTACAATGACAGTTTTCAAATTAAAAAACTACAGAAAAAAATTTTTTCTTTTTCAGGGAGGGGGGGAATTTCCCCAAAAAGAAAATTGACCTGTTTTTTTGAGAAAAAGGAGATGTTACATGATTCGGTAAATGTCTGACAGCGACATGAAGGAGACTTTAGCAGGAGCTAGTGTATCGACACTAAAGTAATTTGTTGCATGAAATGGATGAGAGAGAGAGAGAAGGGGGGGGGGAGGAAAGAGGGTAGGTTATATGGAAGAAGGAAAATGATGTATTTTTTTGATGAGTTAGCATTATCGAAAATATCGTTTGAACGGCGATGAAATCCGCGCGTATGGTATATAGTAGTATCCATATACGGGATAGATGTTCCTCGCTCTATCGGTGAAGATATCGATGGAAAGAGAGATAGAGAAGAGAGAGAGAGAGAGAGAGAGAGAGAAAGAGAGAGGGAGGGGGGGAAAGAGAGAGGAGAAGAAGATGTGGGACTATCGGTGGGTTTGCAATTTTCCGCACCATAGGCCACGAGGTACAGAAACTTCCTATATGATATAGAAGCGATACTGGTCGAGGGAGGAATGAGACGTCGACCCTCTTCTTACATTCTCTCGAAGCTTCACTACTTGGACCACCACCGTCGCATCATCCTCACACTCGAGTTTCCACTTTCTTTTCCATTCTTCCCACAACTTCTCTATCGGTTACTTTTACTGGATAAACTTTTCCAGTAGCTAGTGAAATCTTCTCCACCTTCTTCTTCTTCTTTACTTCCTCCTTCTCTTCTTCTTCTTTTTGCTACATACCTCCAGTGTCGAATATTCAACGATAAAAGCGGGCCTTTACATCTTTTCTTCTTCTTTTTTTTTCACCGAAAGCTACAGAAAAGAAGTGAATTTTCGGGAGAAAAGTCACACCATAAACACTTTTCTAAATTCGAGTGAAGAATAAAATGTCACGAATAGAGACGGATTTTTTTTTAAATTGCGATTGAATATTTATGTTGTTATCATAAAAATAATCGCAGGAAGAAAGAACGTACAGTGTGGAAATTAATTTGGGGAATATTTTCTTCGATGAGAATTCAAAGAAATGGGACGGTAATGGAACGCCTTGCAACTGACGGTAGTTTTTAACAATTCACGGTAAATGGTTAATGGTAATTGAAATTGAAGGCAACTATTTACGATGACAGTTTTGAGTGACGGTATATATCAAGAATGGTAATAACAACTGACGGTAGTTGAATAATTACAATTACTAATTACATTAGTTGCAACTGACGGTAATTAACATCACTTGCAATTGTATCGTTACAACTGGCTGTAATTATTAATATTAATTGCAACTGACGGTAATTAGACGGCAATTATTAATAATGTTTAGTTTCAACTGATAGTAATTAATATCAATGGTATTTACAACTGACGGTAATTATGAACAATTGTAGACGCTAATCTAATTGTAATTATTATAATAATTGTAATTATTAGTTGCAACTGATTGTAATTAATATAAGTGATAATTACAACTAGCGGTAATTATTAACAATTTTATTTGCAACTGATTGTAATTAATATCAATGATAATTTCAACTGACGGTAATTATAACCAATTTTAGTTGCAACTGACAGAAATTATTGTCCTTAGAAACTTTACTTCGACTGCTTTTAATTATCAACAATATTAGTTGCAACTGATAGTAATTAATATTAATAATAATTACAGCTGACGATAATTATAAACAATATTAGTTGCAACTGATTGTCATTAATATTAGTGATAATTACAACTAGCGGTAATTATTAAGAATTTTATTTGCAACTGATTGTAATTAATATCAGTGATAATTACAACTAGCGGTAATTATTAACAATTTTATTTGCAACTAATTGTAATTAATATCAATGATAATTTCAACTGACGGTAATTATAACCAATTTTAGTTGCAACTGACAGAAATTATTGTCCTTAGAAACTTTACTTGCGACTGCTTTTAATTATTAACAATATTAGTTGCAACTGATAGTAATTAATATTAATAATACTTACAGCTGACGGTAATTATCAACAATGTTAGTTGCAACTGACAGAAATTATTGTCAATGGTAATTACAACTTGTGGTAATTACTGTCAGCAATAGAAGTGGCTGTTAAAATAGACAATATTTTTTGGTGACACAGATAAAATTGTCAGCTTCAGTCAGCAGTATTTACTAGTGACGGGATTTTTTGTTAACAGCGTCAGTTACAACTGACGGTATATATAAACATTGCAAATTCCAATAGTTTTGAGCAATGTTATTTACTACTGGCGGTAGTTCTTAGAAATAGTAGTTGCAACTGTCGGTAATGATGAACAAAGGCAATATTAGATAATAATAATTGTACTTACAACTGACTGTTGATATTTACAGTGATATTTGCAACTGGCTGTAATTGTTAGCATTGGTATTTACAATTGACGGTATTTTCTAGCAGTAGTATTGACAACTGACGGTAGCTGGCAACAATGTTAGCTCCAGTTGATCGTAATGATTAAGAGTAATAGTTGAAAATGACGGTAGATGTTATTAATGATAGTTATAATCATCTGTGAATAATGCTAATTGAAACAAAGTTACAACTGGCGGTAGGTATTAACAATATTAGTTCTGCTTAGTGGTAATTGTTGGTAATGGTTGCAACTGACGGTAGCTTTCATATTTTTACATTCTACTGACGGTAGTTGTTAATATCGTCGATTTCAACTGACGGTAGTGGTTATTATCGTTATTTTCAACTGACGGTAGTTGTTAATATCGTTATTTTAAACTGTCGGTAGTTATTTTCAACCGACGGTATTTGTTAATATCGTTATTTTAAACTGTCAAAATTATTTTCAACCGATGGTATTTGTTAAAATCATTATTTTAAACTGACGGTATCAGTAAAAAAAAATGCTTTAGAAATAAAACATCCGAATTTTATCAAAACTTATTCCTCGGAGTAGGAAATAAATCGAAAAGAAAATGATCAATATTTTCCTTGTTTCATGGTCCTGTTTCATGGTCAAAAGGAGGAAGATACTTTGGTGAAATAGGGATTTGAAAAATTCTCCAACAGGGAAGAGAGGTAAAATAGAGGAACAACCGTCTTTTTCTGTACGTGATAGGATAAGGAGTGGGGAAAACAGAAAAAGGATTACTGAAAGAAATAAAGTATCCGCGGCTAAACCCCTGGTATACAGGAAAATAGATAGATGGATATATATATATAGAGAGAGAGAAATGGAAAGAGAAGAAAACTAGCGAGTTTGCTCTTGAGCCATGTCGTAAAGTCGATTCCATTGTATCCTCCGGCAATGTAACATCGTAACGAACTTCCTTGTATCGTGCCTTTAAGGGGGAGTGAGAAAAAGAGTATATCCGCGGTGACGCAGTCAAAAATTTTCGTCTTTTCTTCACATATATATATATGTATACAAGTCTCTCACTTCTATTGCATGTACACTTTCAGTCGTGATTTATTTTATCGCTCTACTGGGGTACCAGGTGGGTCAGCAAAAGCTTTCCTTGTTGGCTAATAATAATTCGTTGCGTCTCTGCCCTCTAGGGATTGTTTTTTGTAATTTAAAATAAAAAAAAAACAAAAATAAATAAAAAACAGAATGTAAAAAAATTCTTTTGAACATAACTAAAAATGTATATATAATGACATGACAGAAGAAGAATGAAAAGTTTCTCTCTTTCTTTTTGTTCTCTTTGTGATTAATGTGTGTATGAGAATTATTTTTTAATTTAAAAAGAATAAATTTTTTAATTTAAAAAAGAATAAGTTTTTTTAATTTAAAAAGAATAAATTTTTTAATTTAAAAAAAAATAAATTTTTGTATCATGGAAAAAATTGTAAAAAATGGAAGGGAGAGACATTTTTTTCCAACTTTATCATAAAAAAAAAATGTAATAAATTTTTTATTTTCTCTGCTTTTTTTCTTTGACGATGAAGAAAGGTGGGATTTGATGACGTAAGATAAATACAAACATTTAACCCGCTTGACCGGAGATGAGTGCCGTTCACCTGATGGCGCCTCAGGAATCTGCGGTTGACGTATGAACGGTACCGGGCGTAATTCCACGGTGTAAATCACGTCAGGAGGGTTTCGTATCTCGGGTTATGAGGTCCCATAAACAGAGACGAGTCCCTTACACGCGTGCCCTTCTGCCTCCCCATTTCCACCCACAACCGATCGCTTCTCTCTCTCTCTCTCTCTCTCTCTCTCTCTCTCTCTCTCTCTCTCTCAGTCACTCATTTAATAGTGTGAGAGAGAAATCACTCTCTCTATAGAGTGAGAGGAAAATCACTCTCTCAATAGAGTGAGAGAGAAATCACTCTCTCAATAGTGAGAGAAAGAGAGAGTGACAGAGAGAGAGAGAGAGAGAGAGAGAGAGAGAGAGAGAGAGAGAGAGAGAGAGAGAGAGAGAGAGAGTAAGAGAGTGAGAGAACTCTCCATTCAAAGATGAAGACAGAGAGAGAGGAGAGGAGAGAGAATCTATACATAGATGTTTGAGAATTTACTGGCAAACCTGTCTTGATAGAGATGGACGCAGAATCATAGAGAGAAGACCAAAGGGAATGAAATTCCCTCAAACCCCATGACCTAAACCATTCGAGGCATTAAAGCGAGCATCGTCGACAAATGCCAGAATTTCGAATGCTATTATGAACCGTTTATATGGTAAGGTAATACAAGGGGTGATTTGGCGCCCCATTTTAGTGTTCCATTTCCGACTTCCTTCAAGCTGTATCATGCACAGTCCATATGCTTCGAAAAGTTAATTTTACACTCCTCGGCAATTTTCACTTTATTGTCACCAAAAACTGCATTTCGCGCTCGCTGACGACTTCTTTTATTCACAATAAATATCGTCAAATTTTCTATTGTACCAGATTTCGCCCCTCGTTAACATTATATTCTTATACTAAAACACGAGTTGTCTGCCTATAGGTATACATGGTAAAATACAAAAGTCTTCCTGACGATTTTACTTTAAGAAAACTGTGCCGAAAATAGGAAAGAAAAATTTTTTTTTATTGTAGTTGATGAAAAAGTATTCATAAAACTACCGTCAGTTGTATTGTACCATTCTATCCCTCTACCTTTATGCATGTTGCTAACTATCGCAATTTGAAATTATTACTATCAATATCCAAATGAAAATAACGATATTAACAACTACCGTCAGTTGAAAATAACGATATTAACAACTACCGTCAGTTGAAATCGACGATATTAACCACAACCGTCCGTATAATGTAAAAATATTAACAACTACCGTCAGTTGAAAATAACGATATTAACCACTACCGTCAGTAGAATGTAAAAATATTAACAACTACCGTCAGTTGAAAATAACGATATTAACAACTACCGTCAGTTGAAATCGACGATATTAACCACTACCGTCCGTAGAATGTAAAAATATTAATAACTACCGTCAGTTGCAACCATTATCAACAATTACCACTAGGCGGAACTAATATTGTTAATACCTACCGCCAGTTGTAACTTTGTTTCAATTATCATTATTCACAGATGATCATAACTATTTATTAATAACATCTACCGTCATTTTCAACTATTACTCTTAATCATTACGATCAACTGGAGCTAACATTGTTGCCAGCTACCGTCAGTTGTCAATACTACAACTAGAAAATACCGTCAATTGTAAATACCAATGCTAACAATTACAGCCAGTTGCAAATATCACTGTAAATATCAACAGTCAGTTGTAAGTACAATTATTATTATCTAATATTTTCTTCGTTCATCATTACCGACAGTTGCAACTACTATTTCTAAGAACTACCGCCAGTAGTAAATAACATTGCTCAAAACTATTGGAATTTGCAATATTTAAATATATACCGTCAGTTGTAACTGACGCTGTTAACAAAAATACCGTCACTAGTAAATACTGCTGACTGAAACTGACAATTTTATCTGTGTCACCAAAAAATATTGTCAATTTTAACAGCCACTTCTATTACTGACAATAATTACCGTCAGTTGTAATTACCATTGACAATATTTTCTGTCAGTTGCAACTAACATTGTTGATAATTACCGTCAGCTGTAATTATTATGAATATCATTTACTGTCAGTTGCAACTAATATTGTTAATAATTAAAAGCAGTCGCAAGTAAAGTTTTTAAGGACAATAATTTCTGTCAGTTGCAACTAAAATTGTTAATAATTACCGTCAGTTGAAATTATCATTGATATTAATTATAATCAGTTGCAAATAAAATTGTTAATAATTACCGCTAGTTGTAATTATAACTGATATTAATTACAGTCAGTTGCAACTAATATTGATCATAATTAGCGTCTACAATTGTTCATAATTACCGTCAGTTGTAAATACCATTGATATTAATTACTATCAGTTGAAACTAAACATTATTAATAATTGGCGTTTAAAGTTGTTAATAACGAGTATCTAAAATTGCTCGTAATTACCGCCAGTTGTAATTGCCATTACTTTTAAATACCGTGAGTTGTAATTATATTGTCAATTGCTATTAATATTAATAATTACAGTCAGTTGTAACTTTGTAATTACAACTAGTGTTAATTACCGTCAGTTGCAACTAATGTTGTGAACAATTACCGTCAGTTGCAACTAATGTTGTGAACAATTACCGTCAGTTGCTACTCTCATTATCATTATCGACCGTCACTTGAAAGTATCATTGGCAAATGGCAATAGTTATCTAGTTTCCATTACCAATGATCAACTACCATTATTTTTAACCAACATTTGCAGAATTTAGCACAACATCTCCCAACAAAAAAAAAAAATTCGTTGAAAATTGTAAAGTACCGTAGGAAAATTCAAAGGAAAATTCTCAAAAAAAAATTCTATTGTATAACAAGGTGTGAAGAGAAGTATGTACATATAGTATGTAGTGGGGAATTGTAGTATGACGTGAATGAGAAAATGGAATCAAACACTAGAGAAAACGTTGAATAAAGTCTCTGAAAATTGAGGTAAAGAAAATATCTAGAAAATTGAGTCGTTTTTTTATTTCTTCTTCTTCTTCTTCTTTTCCAGCTCGACAAGACGCAGGTTACTGCACCTATTATTATTATTATTTTTATTTTTATTATACGGGTATCATAGACAGTTGTGGGGTGTGGATACGAAAATAAGAGGAGACAGATGGTTGGCAAAGGAGGCTGCTCGTTATATTACTGTATTGCTCTTGGCCATACAACATTGTGGGCATTGTGGTCATTGTAGCCAACGTCAAATGTCCTTTTATCCATCTCTACAAGTGAGATAGAGAATCGCCCTCACTGTTTCATACATTTATATATCTTTTTTTTTCCTCTCCTCATCGTAACTATCACAAGTGAATGCTCTCGACATTAGTCACAGTTACTTCGCTACTTTCATCTCGCTATCAAATCAAAGTTACACCATCATATTTTTCTTTCTGGTTTTCAAAGAATACGGTGCAATTATTAACGTTAAAGTGTTTTTCTTTATCTCCCTTCTTTATTCATTTTATTTTTCTTCTCATTTTCCATTGCACTTTGTTTTTTTTTACTTTTACTTTCTCACTTGTTCTGAAATTACAGATTAATAAAAATTACCGTCAGCTGCAAACTTCGATTATTAATACCGTCAGTTGCAACTACGATTATTAATACCGTCAGTTGTAAGTAACATAATATAATGATCGTCATTTTTAAGAGTCGTTTATAACTACCGTCAGTTGTAATTACTATTGATAATAGTTACCGTCAGTTGCAAGTACCATTGTTAATAATTACTAGCAGTTGCAATTTTTATTGGTTATAATTACAGCTAGTAGTAATTATCAGTATTAATAGTTACCGCCACTTGGAACTAATATTTTGGATAACTACCGCCAGCTGTAATTATTATTGATACTAATTACTGTCAGTTGCAACTCATATTGTTATTAATTACCGACAATTGTAATTATTATTCCTCGAAAAAACCGTTTGTTGCAACTAACGGTAATAATAACTATTGATCAAACTACTGGCAGTTGCAACTAAAATTGTTAATAATTATCGCCCGTTGCAACTAAAATTGTTAATAATTACCGTAAGTTGTAATTATTATTTATACTAATTACCATCAGTTGTAACTACCACTGAAAATGAAGACTATAAATTTTAAATATTATCGTTCTGAACTACGACCGGTTGTAACTACCATTGTTAATATATACCGTCAGTTGTAACTAATATTGTGCAGTAATACCGTCGGTTGCAAGTGCCATTATTAATAAGAACCGTCTATTACAACTATTGTCATAAAATATCTTCTGTAAAAATTACTAATTCGAGCAAAAACTCTCAGTTGAAATTACTATCGTGAGTAAATACCGTCAGTTGAAATGACAATTACGAATAAAAACCGCCAAGAATTATAACCGCTAAAAACCACTAAGAAATACTGTGATTTGTAAATATTTTTGCTATCAAATACTGTCAGTTGTAACTTGTTTTGCTTGTAACCACCGTCAATTTTGACAACAATTCTCGAAACTACCGTCAGATGATAATTTACTCATTTTCCAATTGATTTAAGAACAAAAAAAATATTAGTAATGAAGTAAATATTTTTTACATCCTAAGTAAAAATTGAAATCAAACTGAAATTTTCTCGAAACTACCGTCAGATGATAATTTACTCATTTTCGAATTGATTTAAGAACGAAAAAAATATTAGTAATGAAGTAAATATTTTTTACATCCTAAATAAAAATTGAAATCAGACTGAAATGTTCTCGAAACTACCGTCAGATGATAATTTACTCATTTTCCAATTGATTTAAGAACGAAAAAAAATATTAGTAATGAATTAAATATTTTTTACATCCTAAATAAAAATTGAAATCAGACTAAAATGTTCTGCAAGATATATTTTTGTGAATTAAATTTTATTTTCTCCTTTGAGAATACGAAATAAATTGCATTAATAGAAAAATACGGGAATTCTTGTAGAAAATCTGAAATGAAAACAACAGCTGCCGATAGCGGTGGAGTTATTGATCGATTTGAAGTAAAAAAAAAAAAAGAAAAAAAAAGAAAAAATTTTACATACATACAGTACGCAATTCGTAACTCTCGAGGTGGTTGAGCATGAAATAAAGAAGAGTGCGCGTTCCATATGTAAACCTCAAAGAACAGCTTATTTTAAATCGATCACGGAAACGCTTTTCATGCCTCGAGGATGACGGAATCGCTTTTCATTCAACTTCGTACAGTGAAAAATGACCAATAGCCGTGAACGATTTCTCTCTCGCGCGCCTTTTCTCTATATCTCTCCATTATATTTTTTTCTATCTTCTCTCTTCTTCTTTTGCTTTTCTCTTCTTTAGTCTCATTCTCTCTCTCGCTCTTTTAGTTTTTTTCTTTGATTCTTTCTTTATTTTTCTTTCTTCTTTTTATCTTTTCTTTTTTTCTTTTCTTCTTTCTTTTTCTTTCTTCTTTTTATTTCTTTTTTCTTTTCTTCTTTCTTTTTTACATTTCTTCCGTCTTTCTTTTTCTTTTCTCTTTCTGTTTCTATCTTTTTTTCTTCATTCATTTACTTTTCTTCATTCTTTTTTCTTTCCTTCCGTCCTTCTTTTTCTTTCTTCTTTCTATCTTCTTTTCGTTTCTTTTCTTCTTTCTTTTATTTTTTTATTTTCATCAGTTTTTCTTTTTCTTTTCTTCCGTCTTTCTTTTCTTTCTTTTCATTCTTTTCCTTTTTCTTTTCTTAATTCTTTTTTCATTCCTTCCGTCTTTCTTTTTCTTTCTTCTTTCTATCTTCTTTTCATTTCTTTTCTTCTTTCTTTTATTTATTTTTTTTCCAGTTTTTCTTTTTCTTTTGTTCCATCTTTCTATTTCTTCTTTCTTTCCTATCTTCTTTATTTTATTTTTTTTTCTTCAGTTTTTCTTTTTCTTTTCTTCCGTCTTTCTTTTTCTTTCTTTTTTTCTTTTCCTTCTTTTTTTATTTCTTCTTTCGTTTTGCCTTTTTTCTTCTTTCTATCTTTTCTTTCTTTTTTATTTCCTTCCGTTTTTCTTTTTCTTTCTTCTTTCTATCTTCTTTTCGTTTCTTTTCTTCTTTCTTTTATTTTTTCTTTTCTTCAGTTTTTCTTTTTTTCCGTCTTTCTATTTCTTCTTTCTTTCCTATCTTCTTTATTTTATTATTTTCTTTTCTTCTTTTTTTTCTATTCTTCCGTCTTTCTTTTTCTTTCTTCTTTCTATCTTATTTTCATTTCTTTTCTTCTTTCTTTTATTTTTTCTTTTCTTTAGTTTTTCTTTTTCTTTTCTTCCGTCTTTCTATTTCTTCTTTCTTTCCTATCTTCTTTATTCTAATATTTTCTTTTCTTCAGTTTTGCTTTTTCTCTTTTTCTTTCTTTTTTCTTTCCTTCCGTCTTTCTTTTCTTTCTTTTTTCTATCTTCTTTATTTTATTATTTTATTTTCTTCAGTTGTTCTTTTTCTTTTCTTCCGTCTTTCTTTTTCTTTCTTTTTTTTATCTTTTTCTCCTCCTTTTTTATTTTTTCTTTCGTTTTGCCTTTTTTCTTCTTTCTCTCTTTCATTCTTTTTTCTTTCTTTCATATTTTCTTTATTTTATTCCCTCTTTTTTTATTTTTTCTTTCTTCTTTCTCCATCTTTTTTTCTTTCATTCTTTCCCTTTTCTCTTCTACTTTCTTCTTTATTTTCTCTTCCTCCCTGACTTTTTTCTTTCTTTTTCGTTCTTTCTTTTCTTTTTTTCCTTCCTTCTCTCTTATTTTCTCTTCCATCTTTTTTCCATTCTTCTTTTTTCTTTTTTTTTCTTCTTTCTTCCTTCTTTCTTACTCCCTTCAATTGCCTTCGGGTCACGAGAGTTTGATAAATAAACTTTCGGACTATCAAAGATGCGGCTCTTATTTCGAATTAGAAAAGAACTACCGCTTCGAGAATATAAATTCATTCCTTTTTATTTATATCTTTCCTAACGAGTTGAAACCAAAACGAAACAAAAAAATACTTCTCTTCCCGTGTTTACATAAGTACAAAGGCGAAAAAAAATAAAAAATACCAAAAAAAAGAACAAAAAAGATATTAAAAACTATAATTTATGTTTTGGGCAACGATCGTCGCCTCTGGATATGTATAAAATAGCTTTTGTATTCTCCGTAGAAACGCCCCGTCGATTCATTGCCGAAACTATACAGCCACGAATTACGCCTTATATTGATTCCGCCTTGAATTAGGCGCAACATCTTTCTTTGTCAGATAAAAAACATTTTAATCAGCTTGATATTTATGATCGAAATGCCGCCGAGAAATTTTAACTCGACAATAAAGAGTGAGAGAGAAAGAAAAAAAAGAGAGAGAGAGAGAGAATGAGGATCGCGTGTTAATAAGATTTTAAACTAGCTTGGGAAAATATGATAAAATGTCGAGATGAAAAATAATTATAGTTTAAACAAGTTTCATCAAGTGATAATAATTAATTTTACAAGCTCGTCTTTAAACTTTCAAAGTTTAAACAATCTCCTAAACTTTTACTCTCGAGAGGATCAATTGAATTATTGAAAAGTCTATTTTACTCACACTTGACATCAAATTGATTGCGGATAAATTTCTCACTCACCTGAAACAAAAAGGAGAAGAAATGTTTTAGTATTTTTTTCAATTTTACATTCTGAAAAAGCGAAAAAGGTAAAAATAGTTTTAAATAAAAATTTTTTATATATACAATACTTCATTTTTTTCAATACTTGATAAATTTCCCCCTCTTTGGAAAATTGATATATATTCAAGAAAATTTCAAGTAAAAAGAATTCAATACCAAATAAAAAAATTAATTTAGGAAAAAGTAATAAATAAAATGGAAACATAAATAGAAACATAAATAGAAATATAAAAAATAATTAAAGAAAGAATGATAAATAAAAAGTAGAAACATAATTAAAAAAATTATTTAAAGAAAGAAACGAATAAGTTAATGAAAAGATGAATAAAAAGTAGAAACAGAATTGAAAAAATCACTCAAAGAAAGAATGACGAATAAAAAAATAAATTAAAAAAAACAAGAATATAAAGAAATTTAATGAAAAAGTTAATTAAAGACGGAATAAAAAATAAAAAAAGTAGATAAGAATTAAAAATAAATAGAAAAGAGAAAAATGAAGAAAAATAAATATAAAGAAAAATAAAAATATACGGAAGAATATTAAGCAATGTAAATAAATTATTCAACAAAAAAACTATTTAAAAATTAAATGAGAATGAACTGAGAAAATAATAAAAAAAGAGTAAAAAGTAGAAGAAATATTTAAAAATACATATATTTAATTATTTTTTTGCATTAAAGTTTTACAGAGAAATAAAAATAACATGGAAATTGTAAAAAAATTCTTATTTACAAAGTAACGAGAATTTTTTTTCCTAAAACTCACGATTTATTAATGAAAATTAATTTAACGCGTCTTTCTAAACCCACGTGAATTTCCTAAAATACACATTAAGTTAAGACTTTGGGTTCTAATTAAAATTTGATTAAATAACTTGTTCACACAATTCTGAATAGTTTATTACTTTGCAGATTTTGTGGGAATGGTTTAGCGAAAATGTTAAAGTAGCAATTTTCACGTAATTGAATTATTAAAATAATTATAAAACACTTTATAACACATGATTTTGGAACAAGTTCAGAAAGAAAAAACAATGATAATAAAAGTTTCGAATAAAAAATGTAAAATAAACAGAGGGAGAAAATAATTTATTTATTTCATAGTTTTTTTTTTTGTTTTTTTTTGTTTTTTTGTTTTTTTGTTTTGTTTATTAAAATAAAAAAATTTTTTTAGTTTACAAATTAATTTAAAAAATGAATTAATAATTAGGGAAATTAATGGTAAATATAAATTATTATTGTAAAATTATTAATGGCAAAGTATTTAAAGTAAATAAATGAATAAATATTTAAAAATTTATAAACTTGTTTTTTAAACCAAAAAAAGGATAGAATTTAAATAATTAATTTTCTATCTAAGAAAAATGTTAATAAAGAAAATTTTTATTTAAAGAAAAATTTTATTAGTTAAAATTGTTTGAATTTGAAAAAATAATTATTTCTCCTCTACTCAAGTGCTTATTCGTTTGAATAAAAAAATACGAAAATTAATAAAATATTCAAAAAGGAAAAAGAAAATTAAATCAAATAATGAAATCTTATGGAAAATATTAAAAAAGCGTCAGATTGAGAAAAAAACTCGACGTTTTAATTTTTCTGTTTATCGTCACAGATATGAAATTGTCAATAAGATTGCAAAAAACGAAAGAGAGAAAAAAGGAGAGAGAGAGAGGGAAAATCATACAAGAATTTTTTTACAGTAAGAAAAAAGTTGCAATTCAATTTCCGGAATCGATTTGAATATTCTTTTTTTTCTGAATATTTTTCTGACAGACGGGATTTTATTTTTTTTTTCATCCCCTTAGCTTTTCTTGCGAAAAGAGAAACAAAAAGAAAAAATAAATAAACAAGTGATATTGTCTTTTATTTATTTATTTTTCTTTTTTTTTTTTAAAGAGAGAAAGAGAGAGAAAATTCGAAAAATCAACGTCAAGTCGTTTTTCTGATGGAGGTTCGTCGTAGACATTCGCGCGACTTTAGACGTATTCTAAAGGATTGTCGTTGTCACGTAAGAGCATCGCCTTAAAAAGATACGTCGTCGGGGGTAAAAGCTGACGTTGAAATTGTGAACGAGGTGAAAAGGCACGAGCAAAATGCATGAAAACTTTTACGGGGCCAGACAAAATCGACTTACAGTTATGACGAATCGATGAGGGGAAAAAAAATTTATAGGTATATATAGAGAGAGAGATACAGCATCAACTGTGCGAGAACATAGTGATAAGAAGGAAGAAATAAAACTCTTTTTTTATTATTAATGGAATGTGAAAAATTTTATAATGCAAAAATAATAAAAGAAGGGAAGGAAAATGTAACGGGAGGTTGGTGTTCATTGCGAAGGTAACAAATGTTGATTGTAACAACCAGTGATTGTAACAATAATTCACTTGAACAATTATTATAAACATTAATTGTAACAACTATTTTGTGGCAACAACAAGGAATGACAAAAACTATTTTTTGAATAAAAGAATTATTGCAAAAACGAAAAATTGTAGCAACTGTTCATTGTAACAAACTATTAATTGTGAGAATCATTAATTATTTTTTTTAGTGATTGTAACTACTATCAATTGTAACAATCATTAATTGATACTTCTATTGGTTGTACCAATTTTAATTGTTCCTTTTAGTGATTGTAACAACCATTAATTTTTGTTTTTAGTGATTGTAACAACCATTAATTTTTGCTTTTAGTGATTGTAACAATCATCAATTAATACTTCTAGTGATTGTAACAACCATGAATTGTAACAATCATTAATTGATACTTCAAATGATTGTATTAACTCATAATTGTTCCTTTTAATGATTGAAAGAACCATTAATTGTAAGAATCATTAATTGATACTTCTAATGATTGTATCAATTATTAATTGTTGCTTTTATTGATTGTAACAACTATTAATGACAACAATTACTGATTGTAACAACTATTAATGACAACAATTATTGATTGTAACAACTATTAATGACAACAATTACTGATTGTAACAACTATTAATGACAACAATTACTGATTGTAACAACTGTTAATGACAACAATTACTGATTGTAACAACTGTTAATGACAACAATTACTGATTGTAACAACTGTTAATGACAACAATTACTGATTGTAACAACTAATAATGACAACAATTAATGATTGCAATATATATTAATGACAACAATAATTCATTGTACCAACTATTGATGGTAACAACTATTAATTGTAACAATCGTCAATTAATACTTCTAGTGATTGTAACAACCATTGATTGTAACAATCATTAATTGATACTTCAAAGGATTGTATTAATTCACAACTTTTCCTTTTAATCATTGTAAGAACCATTAATTGTAACAATCATTAATTGATACTTCTAGTGATTGTATCAATTATTAATTGTTTTTTTAGTGATTGTAAGAACCATTAAGGACAACAATTACTGATTGTAACAACTATTGATGACAACAATTACTGATTGTAATAATATTACTGATTGTATTAATGACAACAATTACTGATTGTAACAACTATTAATGACAACAATGACTGATTGTAACAACTATTAATAACAACAATGACTGATTGTAACAACTATTAATGACAACAATTACTGATTGTAACAAATATTAATGACAACAATTAATTGTACCAACTATTGATTATAACAACTATTAATTTAATACAATTATAGATTGTAACAACCATTATTTACGACAATCATTGATTATAACAACTGTTAATGACAACAATCACTAATTGTAACACCTATTAATTACAACACTTATTTATTGTAACAATCATTAATCCAACTTGTTCACTATTTAAAAAATAAAATCCCCCCAAAAAAAAACTCTAATAGAAAAGACGAAACGAGAACGATGGGAAAAGATGATGGGAAATACGTGTACGTGTGTATTTCTCAATGTATGGGGGAGAGGAAATAAAAATGTGGGTAAAAATTTTTCTCTATGTGTTGGGTAGTAACTAAGAAACTCCGCCTCGGTAGTTTCGATGAAATGCGATAACAATGCCCGCGAGACTGTAGTCCGTTTCGCAAACTTCATTTTGTCCTGTCACCCACGAGGTTCCCTAACGTGTACGTAGAGAGAGAATGAGAGAGAGAGAGAGAGAGAGAGAGGGTGGTGGACAATTGTCAAGCATTGTACTGCGGAAAACCCCAGAGACCAAATTATTCTCCAGGACACCGTTATGTCTCTCCCTCTTGACACTAAATGGAAAGTACATTTGCGAAAGAAAACTGCCGTCACAATTCCAATGGGGATAATAATCATTTTTAATGAAATGATTTCGCACATTTATTATTCGCGCAATTTTACAAAATTGTATCATTGTTATTATTATTATTATTATTATCATTGTTATTATTATTATCATTGTTATTATTATTATTATTATCATTGTTATTATTATTATTATTATTTTATTATTATTATTTTAATATTATTATCATTATTATTATTACTATCATTATTATTATTGTTGTTGTTGTTGCATAAATCTGTAACCATCACTGATTTTCGAAAGCATCAGATTATCAAGAGATGATGACAAACAACGAAGGAACAAAAAAGATGGTCAAAGTAAAGAATGTGCGCAATTAAATGAGCATTTTCGATTGCTCATCCCCTCTTCCCGTGTGTGTAAAGGTTCATATTAGATTTCCTTTGATGTGGGTAATGTGGAGTAGAATAGCCACCCGGTTTCTATACATGTATGTAGGATCCCTGAATGTGGTATGTGGAAAGGCAGGTAATGATTTCGAGTACCTATCGCGCGATACATATGGGTACCACGTATTTCCTGATAATATTGGCCAGCGCATTATTAACTTGGATATATATTCCACCATTTTCACTATATATATATATGTACATATACCCCTCATGTAATCACCATTCAACATATATATTTCCTAACGAACCCATACGAGTGGTCATGTAAATTCTCACCCGTTCATCCGCAAAATATCTTCTCTTTACTTCATAAATTCTTCGGCGCAATTAATTCCTCGATGGGTTTTATTAATTTTTTTTTTGGTTTTGGGTCAATTTGGTTCTTACAACTAGAGGAAAAAATTGTAACAAACATTAATAAATACTTCTGGTGATTGTAAGAACCATTAATTGTATGAATCATTAACTGATACTTCTAGTGATTCTAAGAAGCATTAACTGATTCTTCTAGTGATTGTAACAATCGTTAATTATTTTTTCTAGTGATTGTAACGATCATTAATTGTTCCTTCTAGTGGTAGTAACAATCATTAAATAGCGATTCTAACAATAATTAATTGTAACAATCATTAATTGTTGTTTCTAGTGATGGTAACAATCATTAATTGTTGTTTCTATTAATGGTAACAATCATTAATTGTTCCATGCAGTGATTGTAACAATCATTAATTGCTCCATGCAGTGATTGTAACAATCATTAATTGTTGTTTCTAGTGATGGTAACAATCATTAATTGTTGTTTCTAGTGATGGTAACAATCATTAATTGTTCCATGCAGTGATGGTAACAATCATTAATTGTTGCATGCAGTGATTGTAACAATCATTAATTGTTGTTTCTAGTGATGGTAACAATCATTAATTGATACTTCACATGATTGTATTAATTCTTAGTTGTTCCTTTTAGTGATTGTAAAAACTATTAATTGTAAGAATCATTGATTGATACTTCTAATGATTGTATCAATTATTAATTGTTACTTTTAGTTAATGTAACAATTATTAATGACAACAATTACTGATTGTAATTAGTATTAATAACAATAATTAATTGTAGCAACTATTGATTCTAACAACTATTAATTTAAAACAATTATAGATTGTAACAACCATTATTTACCACAATTATTGATTGTAACACACATTAATTACAACAATTATTGACTGTAACAACTATTAATGACAACAGTCACTGATTGTAGCAATCATTAATTGCAACAATCATTTATTGATGTTTCTAGTGATTGTAACAATCATTAATTGTCATTTCTAGTGATGGTAACAATCATTAATTGTTCCATGTAGTGATTGTAACAATCATTAATTGTTCCATGTAGTGATTGTAACAATCATTAGTTGTAAGAATCATTAATTGTTGTTTCTAGTGATGGTAACAATCATTAATTGTTCCATGTAGTGATTGTAACAATCATTAATTAATACTTCCAGTAGCAATCATTAATTGTTCCTCCTAGTGATTGTAAAAATCCTAAATTGTTACTTCTAGTGATTGTAACTCTCACTAATTGTTCTTTCTAATAATTGTAGCATTGAGCAATCACCATATGTTACACATTAGAAAAATGACAGTGCTTTATATTAACATCCAGCTTTATATTGTCACCACTGTCATTTTTCCTAACAATCACTAACAATATTCCCATCGACCAATTAAATTACCATATGCCAATGTCAGGAAAATTAAATATCACCACTGTAGTTATAAGAACCATTAAATAACAATTTTGTTTGAAGTTAATTTTACCCTGAATTCCTCTCCTGTCTCCCGTATATATTCACATTGAAAAATTCATCGTTAATAAATAGGGAACGAAGTTCATGTATGAGATTGGTGACAAAGCACTGAAGCATTGTGACTCACAACATTCAATATAATGGTTTCATTCACGTAGGCAATGTGTATGGATTTTACTCTATACTGTATATAGGGGGATTAATATTCCCCACCCTAAAAATATATAACTATAGGTCTATTTACCTTTACTTTTCAAAATCAATACATACAGATTTTGATTTATTTCAAAAACTTTTCTATATATATATATATATATAAATAAAGAACAAATATTCTCAAGAGACTTATTTGTGAGATCCCTAAATCGTATTAAATTCAGGACAATTGAATTTTTTTTCAAGCCTTTTTTTTGAAGGTACTTCATAACAGAAGTCATTTTTTTTATGTAGTTGAGAAGAAGAAGTGTCTTTGTTATTTTTCGATTCTTTTGCACAAAATGATGCGGAAATGGTACCATTATTTATGGTGTTTACCGTAAATAATGTGGCCGCGATTTACTATAGCGAAGCCTAGAAGATGAAGAAAGAAAAAATAAGTTGGAAAAAAATACGACGAATGAAAATTAACCCATTTTTTTATCAATGTTATAGATTTTGGAAAATCTGCTCCAAATTAAAAATAAATACTGAATTCACCTCTATTTGATTTTTTAATCCTCGATGAATATATACATAAACAATTTTTTGTTGTCTTTCTCTCATGTTTATCCAACGAAAGTAAAATCTGACACAAATAAATGGAAACAAGCATTAAATGTGAGTGAGGAAAGATATTATGTGGAAGAAAAGGCCGACATAGGAATATAAAAAATACATCTTTCCTCGCGAATTAGATGTATTTTATGGACCAAGATACATTTCCCGAAAGAAGCCCGCACGAATACGAATGAGAAATACAAATATGAATATGAATGAGAAATTCCGTTCTGTACTGTTGAGCCAACATTCGTCATATGTCTAAAGTTTCGCTACAAGGGCCAAGGCAGGCTTTTGGGTTTTGTCCTCTAGGTTACAACCCCTGACGGTATTTTTTTTTTATTGAGGGTGGCATACATTAGGGGTTTGGAGAGAGAATTTAGGAGACAAGAATGGCTTCTTCTTCTTCTGCGTATTTTTTTCACCCCCTCAAAACAGATCGTATTTTTCTTGTGCGGATTCTCACAAGAAGCAAACGAGAGAACCTTCTGGTGACTTTGTCTGGCTCACGTCAGCTGCTATGTGCAGATATTCGCCAGATTGTACGTGTTGAATTTTACTCTTTAAGTAATCCGATTTGTCCTTAAAGTAGGTTTCCTCGCAGTTAGAATTACAAAACCTAGTGTATTTGACTCGTTTACACCACTGCGGCACTTAATATCAGAACCACCTGTTTCTCCAGATGGAAATTTACTTTTAGTGTGTTTGCTGGCCTGATGTTAAATATATTAATGTCAAGTCGGAAACTTTGTTTGGAGTGTGTTTGTAAAAAATGGTGGTTGTTGTTGTGTAGGTGATGGTAAATTTTGAAACTGTTGTTTTAAATTGGAGTGAAAGTTGCTAGGAACAATTGGTGATGGTATTATTTTTAATTCCGTTAATTTTTACTACTATTAATTATTACTAACATTAATTGTGACTAACATTAATTGTTACTGCCCTTAATCCCTTACAATCATTAATTGATACTTCTAATGATTGTATCAATTATTAGTTGTTCCTTTTAGTGATTGTAACAATCATTAATTATTGCTTCTAGTGATTACGTCAATTATTAATTGTTCCTTCTAGTGATTGTACCAATTTTAATTGTTCCTTTTAGTGATTGTAAGAATCATTAATTGATACTTCTAGTGATTGTAGCAATCATTAATTGTTCCTTTTAGTGATTGTAACGATCAGTAATTGTTCCTTCTAGTGATTGTAACAATCATTAATTTTTGCTTCTAATGATTGTATCAACTATTAATTGTTGTTTCTAGTGATGGTAACAATCATTAATTGATACTTCTAATGATTGTAATAATCATTAATTTTTGCTTCTAGTGATTGCATCATATTAATTGTTCCTTCTAGTGATTGTAACAATTATTAAGGGATATTTCTAGTGATTGTAAGAATCATTAATTGATACTTCTAGTGATTGTAATAATCATTAATTGTAACAATCATTAATTGATACTTCTACTAATTGTAACAATCATTAATAGATATTTCTAATGATTGTATCAACTATTAATTGTTGTTTCTAGTGATGGTAACAATCATTAATTGATACTTCTAATGATTGTAACAATCATTAATTTTTGCTAACAATTATTAAGGGATATTTCTAGTGATTGTATGAATCATTAATTGATACTTCTAGTGATTGTAACAATCATTAATTGCTACTTCTAATGATTGTATGAATTATTAATTGTTCCTTTTAGTGATTGTAACAATCATTAATTGTAACAATCATTAATTGATACTTCTACTAATTGTAACAATCATTAATAGATATTTCTAATGATGTAACAATCATTAATTTTTGCTTCTAATGATTGTATCAACTATTGATTGTTGTTTCTAGTGATGGTAACAATCATTAATTGATACTTCTAATGATTGTAACAATCATTAATTTTTGCTAACAATTATTAAGGGATATTTCTAGTGATTGTATGAATCATTAATTGATACTTCTAGTGACTGTAACAATCATTAATTGTTATTTCTAATGATTGTAATAACTATTAATTGTTATTTTTAGTGATTGTAACAATCATTAATTGATACTTCTAGTGATTGTATCAATTATTAATTGTGCCTTTTAGTGGTTGTAACAATCATTAATTTTTCCTTCTATTAGTTGTTACTACTATTAATTGTTATTATTAACAATAGGAAGTAAAAATTAAAAGAAGAATTTTTCTCCTCTCAATATTTCCACACTTAGTCTCATTTATTAAGTCTTTTGAATTTGCCTCTTTCTCTTTCAGTGTTTGAAAAATTATCTTTTGATCTTTCTTTTTATTGTTCGTACTTGTTGATACTTTAGGTACTTTATACTTATCAGAGAGAGAGAGAGCAGGAGAACAAAAAGAAAAAAGTGAGAAAGAAGGTAAAGGGTGTTTGAGAGTAAATGGAGTGGGGGAGGTGCTTAAAAGGGACTGACGGGTGTGAAATTATAAAATAAAGATACTCAAATCTAGTCGAGGTAAAAGAGAAAGAAAAGTCCGATAAGAGTCTTGGTCGTCGACGTCCCGCGTTGGATGAAAACTGAGAGAGAATAAAAAAAAAAAGAAACGAATGCAAAAAAATAAAAAAAAAAGAAACAGGCTAGAGAGAAAAGAGTTAAAACTAGAGGAGAAAAAAAAGGAAAGCAGACGCGATTCATGCTAAGCGTTTAACGTGTCGACGATGAAACTTGTGAAAATATGTTGTCCCCTTTTTAATCCCTGAAGCTGCAAACTCAAGACGAGCTTTACTTTTTCATTCTCCCAAGCTTTGTATCCAATGTTTACGACGCAGGAATTAAATTTTAGTGAGAAGAAAAGAAGATTAAGAGCTTCTCTTCTTATTCTTTTTCTTCTTCTTCTTCTTCACTTATATTCTTCCTTTACACTCGGAATGGCAAATATTTATTCTGCTAATTGTTACAAGTTTTCTTGTGTGTATTCAATTCGCCGGGGGTGCTTTTTGAAAGGAAAGTTTTACAAATAGTTGAAATTACCAATAAAGTTTGATTATCTAATTTTTAATTAGATTTGTTTAATTGGAAATTTTTCTTTTATTCTTTAACGCGTCTGGGACATATATTTTCAAGCTATATAGAAAAAAAGTTGAAAATGTGAAAATGAATCTGTGGATAAAAATTAAAAAATGGCAAACTATGAATAAAAAATAAAGTATTGGATTTTTTGGAAAATAATTGAAATTTTGCCGGAAAAAATTTTTTATTAAAGGAAATAATTAAATTTTTGGGAAGAATTTCATTGAAACTTTCTTGAAAATAAATGAATTTTCAGAAAGAATTTTTTACTTTATGAAAGTAATTAAATTTCTGGGAAGTTCTTACTGAGTTTTTTCAAAATAATTTTCAAATCCGTTTGTTTACAATTCTATTTTACACTGTATTTTGAATTATTTTTAAGATCTTGACTTAAATATGTTTTAGAAAAAAAAAACTTGAAATAATTTCACTAAAAAATGTGCAGTTAATGTTTCTCCTAAAAAATTAATTTTGCACCGATCTGTTTGTTAGAAATATGAAAAATTCAGATTTTCAAAGATTTTAATTTCAAAACCCTTTTCAAAAATACAATTATTTCTAAAAATTTATGCTCTAATGCTTTTTAGATTCAATTAGAATTTAATCTTTTCATTAAAATTAATTTTTAATTTTTAATAAATAATTTTTCCACTATAATTGAATTATTTAAAATTTTAAATACAATAAATTTATGCAATAAAATAATAATAATAAAATAGTCCGATTAAAAAAAGTATGTTTTTCTATTAATTATTATTAATAACAATTAAATTTATTTATTAATTTATTAAATAATTACATATTTCTTAAAATTGAATTTTTCTAAAGAACTTTATTAGTAAATTTTTAAATAATTGAATTCTTAGGACAAATTTTAATAGAATTTTTAAGAATAATTTTAGTTTTTTGAGGAATTCGATTGAAATTTTGTTAAAAATAATGGAAATTCTGTATTTGATTTATTATTTATAAAAATAATTGAATTTCTAAAAAGAATTTTATTATTTATGACAATAATTAAATGAATGCGAAGAAATTTATATAAAATTTGTAAATAATTGAATTGCTGGGAAATTTTATAATTTCATGAAAATAAATAATGGTTTGCTTAAAAATTAAAAATTTGTCTTAATTATTAATAATAATAATAATAATAACAATAATATTAACACTAATAATAATAATAATAATAATAATAATAATAATAATAATAATAATAATAATAATAATAATAATAATAACAATAATAATAATAATAATAATAATAATAATATTTAATAATAATAATAATAATAATAATAATAATATTTAATAATATTTTTTTTCTATTTTATTGTAATATTGAGAATAATCACTTTGGAATATTCAATCAGGAACTGAAGAATTATTTTTACGATATTTCACTGGTGAATTGAAAATAATCCTGTTCTATGGAACATTCCATGAAACATTGCATGAAACATTAGGAATATTTTTTGGTATATTTACAAATTTTTTTTATCACATATTTAAAAATTCGTTGACATTTTTTTATTTTTTAATCACTTCTTCTTCTTCTTCTTCTTCTTCTTCTTCTTTAGATAAAAAAAGGGTGAAGGAAGAAAAAGGTTAATTTTAATCGTGCGGGATTTGAAAAAATATTTCTAAATTCTCCAAATAAAATAAAGGAGGGGGTAAAATAGAAGGAGAATAGCAATAGATCCCAAGTTGGAACGGAAATTAAAAATAAAGACAGAGAGATCCGGAAGATATAAATATTAGTAGTTGGTAAAGAGAGGGTAATTTTAATCAAGAGTGAGATAAGAAAAAAATGTCTGCAAATTCTCAAAAAAAAAAAAAAAAAAAAAAAAAGTGAGGCAGAGGATTAAAAGATTGAAAATAGGGATAAGGGATTACAAGTAAAACCCTACACTTGAATTTTATTTTATTTTTTCTCTCTCTCTCTTGGAAAGAAGAGATTGATTTCATTTAACGTATGTGACCACCCTCTGATGTGTGTCGAGTTGTATTAAATACCAGCTCAGCAAATTCATGCTAATAAGATAAAACAGTATACATTATGGAATAATCCCCACTGTGTGTGATATTACGAAGTCCCACTATGGTCTGGCAGCAGTGAATCAACCCCCTCGCACACGCAGCACATATAGAAGGAACGTGCTGGGTGGCTTTTAAGAAACACTTTACTGTTGTATAAATTTCATTCACGCGAGCACGCGAAGCAAAGATACGTCGAATATTTCATAAGCGGAACACCTTCCCTTGAATTTCAAAGCGCTTTACATCGAGATCTGCAATTTTTTCCGTTTTTCATTCTTTTTCGGGTTTTTTTTTTTTTTTTTTTTTTTTTCTTTTTGCACCTTCTGCCCCCGACGTTGTTTCGAAGGGATCTCTCAAAGCTTTTTGGGGGTGTAGTCGAGCTTTTCTATTCGTATATTCAACTTTTTGTTGCTCTCTCCTTGTCTCTCTTTTTCTTCTTCTATTTTTCGTACTTTTTCCCTTTTTTCTCTTCTTCTCTTTTCTCTCTTTTTTCTTTTCTGTTTTTCTCCTTTCTCTTTTCTGTTTCTCTCTTTTTTCTTTTCTATTTCTCTCTTTTTTTCTATATCTCTATTTTTTCGTTTCTATTTCTCTATTTTTTTCTTTTCTATTTCTCTCTTTTTTCTATTTCTCTATTTCTTCGTTTCTATTTCTCTATTTTTTCTTTTCTATTTCTTCTTTTCTATTTTTCTTTTTTTATCTTCTATTTCTTTCTTTTTTTTTATTTTGTTTCTCTTTCTTTATGTATCTTCTATTTCTCTCTTTTTTCTTTTCTATTTCTCTCTTTTTTTCTATTTCTCTATTTTTTCGTTTCTATTTCTCTCTTTTTTTCTATTTCTCTATTTTTTTCGTTTCTATTTCTTTCTTTTTTCTTTTCTATTTCTCTCTTTTTTCTATTTCTCTATTTTTTTGTTTCTATTTCTTCTTTTCTATTTCTCTTTTTTATCTTCCATTTCTCTCTTTTTTTATTTTGTTTCTCTTTCTTTATTTATCTTCTATTTCTCTCTTTTTTCTTTTCTCTTTCTCTCTTTTTTTCTATTTCTTTTTTTTTTCGTTTCTATTTCTCTCTTTTTTTCTATTTCTCTATTTTTTTCGTTTCTATTTCTCTCTTTTTTCTTTTCTATTTCTCTCTTTTTTTCTATTTCTCTATTTTTTCGTTTCTATTTCTCTATTTTTTCTTTTCTATTTCTCTTTTTTTATTTTGTTTCTCTTTCTTTATTTCTCTTCCTTTTTCTATCTTCTATTTCTCTCTTTTTTCTTTTCTATTTCTCTCTTTTTTTCTATTTCTCTATTTTTTCGTTTCTATTTCTCTCTTTTTTTCTATTTCTCTATTTTTTTCGTTTCTATTTCTTTCTTTTTTCTTTTCTATTTCTCTCTTTTTTCTATTTCTCTATTTTTTTGTTTCTATTTCTTCTTTTCTATTTCTCTTTTTTATCTTCCATTTCTCTCTTTTTTTTATTTTGTTTCTCTTTCTTTATTTATCTTCTATTTCTCTCTTTTTTCTTTTCTCTTTCTCTCTTTTTTTCTATTTCTTTTTTTTTCGTTTCTATTTCTCTCTTTTTTCTTTTCTATTTCTCTCTTTTTTCTATTTCTCTATTTTTTCGTTTCTATTTCTCTATTTTTTCTTTTCTATTTTTTCTTTTCTATTTCTTCTTTTCTATTTCTCTTTTTTATCTTCCATTTCTCTCTTTTTTTTATTTTTTTTCTCTTTTTTTATTTATTTTCTATTTCTCTCTTTTTTCTTTTCTATTTCTCTCTTTTTTTCTATTTCTCTCTTTTTTCTTTTCTGTTTCTCTCTTTTTTTCTATTTCTCTATTTTTTTCGTTTCTATTTCTCTCTTTTTTTCTATTTCTCTATTTTTTCTTTTCTATTTCTCTATTTTTTCTTTTCTATTTCTCTTTTTTTATCTTCTATTTCTTTCTTTTTATCTTCTTTTCTCTCTCTTTTTATCTTCCATTCCTCTCTTTTTTTTATTTTGTTTCTCTTTTTTTATTTATTTGCTATTTCTTTCTTTATTCTTTTCTATTTCTCTCTTTTTTTCTATTTCTCTCTTTTTTCTTTTCTATTTCTCTCTTTTTTTCTATTTCTCTATTTTTTCGTTTCTATTTCTCTATTTTTTCTTTTCTATTTCTTCTTTTCTATTTCTCTTTTTTTATCTTCTATTTCTTTCTTTTTATCTTCTTTTCTCTCTCTTCTTATCTTCCATTTCTCTCTCTCTCTCTCTCTCTCTCTCTCTCTTTATTTTGTTTCTCTTTTCATATTTCTCTTCCTTTTTTTATCTTCTATTTCTCTTTTTATTTTCTCTCCCTCTCTCCCTCTCTCTCTTTTTTTCTTTTTTTTTATTTTCTATTTCTCTTTCTCCCCTTCTTTTCCCCTTTAGTTTCTTTCTGCAGCTCTCTTTGTCCCTCTCTCCTTGCTGCAAGATTCGACATCCTCCAATTTGTATGCTTTGCACACGCAGAATATTACATTTGGCACGTGTCACGCAACCGCGATAGCTTCACTGCTATTCTCCGCTGAAGCGAGCATGAATAGCGCGTTTAAGGTGATTTTAACTTTTGCGCACATGTTACCGCTCATGTAAATTTCTCCTAAGAGAAAATCGATCATTAACCTTTTTATTTCCTTCAATATCTATTGTCTAATCAATTGGTTTTTTATAGCGTCTTATAATTTATAAATTAAAATAAATTATAATTTCAATTTTTATTAAAAAAAAAAATTTCTCAAAAAAATATTAAATTATAATAAAAATAAAATTTTATTTACTTATTTATTTAAAAATAAAATAAATATATTTTTTCTCAAAAAAATATTAAATTATAATAAAATAAAGTTTTATTTATTTATTTATTTAAAAATAAAACAAATATATTTTTTCTCAAAAAAATATTAAATTATAATAAAAATAAAATTTTATTTACTTATTTATTTAAAAATAAAATAAATATATTTTTTCTCAAAAAAATATTAAATTATAATAAAATAAAATTTTATTTATTTACTTATTTAAAAATAAAATAAATATATTTTATTGAGAAAAAATATTAAATTATAATAATATAAAATTTTATTTATTTATTTATTTAAAAATAAAATAAATATATTTTTTTCTCAAAAAAATAGAACGATTTTTAATATCCATTTTTATTTATAATAAAATTTGCCATGAAATAATAAAATTTCTCTAATTTAATTCGTTTATTTTTCGGAAAAACGATTTTTCGTTTAAGCAATAAAAAAAATTGTCAGTAAACGACAGAGAGATATTTGAACCGACAGAGATACACTTTTCGAAGAGAATTATTAATTTTGTCAAAAAAAAAATATATATATATATATAAAATCGATTTTCAAAAAAATTTCTCGAATAAGTCATAAAAAATTTACTGTTAGTAAAAAAAATACGTGTGTGTGTGTGAGTGTTATCGGATTAAAGTCAGTTTCGTTGACGTAACTTTACGTTATATTTTTCAGCGAGCAACTTGCAATTTCTTTGCTCTGGGTGTTTGTCATTGTAAGATAGAGCACGCGAAGGCGGTATTAAGGTAATGCGTATAAAAGTGAACTGTTACTTTACACGTCCTGCCGTTAAAAAAAAATGATAGGAAGAAGAATTTTCTCTCCTCTCCTCTCTCTCTGTCTCCTTATATACATCAGTCTATTTTAGTTCTTCCTTTTTTTATTTAGAAAAATCGCCCGGAAAAATTTAATATAGCTGCGACTGAAAAATATCCCAATAGTTTTTTTTATCACTGCGCGATATTTTTTTTTTTTACTTCTTTTTTCCCCATTTTCTTGCTTAACTATTTATTCAGGTCAGGTATCGAAAAGAATTGTTCACTTGTACCACACTGTACGAGAATCGTTTCTTTTCTATCTTACTTCTCTTTTGCCGCTCAATGGTTTGTATTCTTTTTTTTTTTTTTTTTTTGTTTCGCTTTTTTTGCCTCGATAAAACACTTAGGAATACATTTAGGAGAGAAATTTCTTTGGAAAAATTTATAACCAATGCAGTTTTAAAAACTGACGGAATTCTTAATTTGAAATTTTATAAAAATTTTAATTTTGTCAATGAGTGTAAAATTATTGTTTGAAAAATTCGATTGAAATTTTGCGAAGAATAATTTTTTTATTAATGTCAGTAATGATAGACATAAAAATAATAATAATAAAAATAATAATGATACAAAAAAAATAATTATAATAATAAAAATAATAATAATAATAAAAATAATAATAATAATAATAATAATAATAATAAAAATAATAATAATAATATAAATAAATTCTACAATTTATATTGAACTTAAAAAATTGTAAATGTATTATTTCTATAAAATTCCAATGAAATATTCCAGGAATGTGAATGGAATATTTTGTATACTTAATAGGGCTTCTTTAAAAGAAAATTTAGAATGAAAACAAAAACAAAAAGTAAAGAAAATATAAAAAAAATAAAAAGTATAAAAATATAAAAGTAAAATTGATAAAAAAATATGAAAATCAATAAAAATGGTAATAAAAGTAAAAAATGGAAAATTAATATTGAAATGCGAAAATAGAAATTAATATAGAGATGAAAATAAAACCTAGACTAAAAATAAAGAAAGGAGTAAAAGATAAAAATACGAAGAAGAACAAGAATAAGAATCAGAATAAAAATAAGAAAAAAATGAATAGAAAAATAAGAATTAGATTATCAATTAGAGTAAAAATATGAATAAGAACAAGAGTAGGAATAAGAATAAAAGTTAAAATTAAATATAAAATTAAGAATAAGAATAAGAATAAAAGTTAAAATTAAATATAAAATTAAGAATAAGAATAAGAATAAAAGTTAAAATTAAATATAAAATTAAGAATAAGAATAAGAATAAAAGTTAAAATTAAACATAAAATTAAGAACGAGAATAAGAATTGGAATAAGAATAAAAATTAAAATTAAATATAAAATTACGAACAAGAATAAAAATAAGAATTAAGAATAAGTTAAGAATAAGAATAAAAATTAAAATTAAACATGAAATTAAAAGAAAAACTAAGAATAAGAATAAAATTAAAAAGAGGAAGAAGAGGAAGAGGGAGAGAAAAGGAAAAGTGGAAATAAATGAAATTCATTATCAAGGCAACATTGTCTCTTTCTCTCAAGGCGACTCAGACTCTGCTCGAGAATAATTTTCGAGCAAACGGCGTGAGTAGAATGTCTTCGTTAACGAAAGGTGAATGGAGTGAAAACAAGACACGCGCGAATCTTGTATGGAGCCACTTGTGAAACGCGAACAATCATAAATCACACTGCCTGTTTGTTGGATGCCTGATTTCATAAACGTCCCCCGTGAGAAGACTCTTTCCTTACACTTTAATCCATTTTCCACTGACAAAAAAAAAAAAAAAAAAAAATGAAAATGAAAAAAACTTTTCAAAATTTACCCTCTAATCTCTCAAAATCTTCATTTAAAATTAACTTTTTCATTATTTCTCTACTTTAAAGAAATAAAAAAAAACTATTAAGAAAATTTTAATTTTCCTCAAAATTTCCATTTTTCTCCTAAGATGAAATATTCCCTGCAAATTCTCGCAATATTTCACTTGAAAAGTAGGAAAATTGGAGAAATAATGAAATTTGCAAATTTTTGAATGTGAAAAAAATTGCAAGTGTTCCATTGGAAAACGTTGGGAATATTCCAGTGGAGCAGGGAAAAATATTCCAGTGGGAAATTGAGAAATTATCCAGTGGAAAATTAAGAGGATATTCCATTACGATATTTAAAGAATATTCCACGAGAAAAATACGTAGATAATCCACTGCAAAAATACGTAAATATTCCACTGGAAAATTGCAGGAATATTTCCTTAAAAATTTATAAATATTCCACTGGAAAATTGAAAAAGAATTCCATTACAATATTAAAAGAATAAATAAATAAAGAAAATAAATAAATAATAAGAAAAATAAATAAATATTCTTCTAGAAACGTACGTAAATATTCCACTGAAAAATCACATGAATATTCCACTGGAAGAACATAAATATCCCACTGCAAGAACATAAATATTCCACTGGAAGTATTACGTAAATATTCCACAGGAAAATTTAAAAAAAAATTCCATTAAAGTATCAAAAGAATATTCCACTAAAAAAATAAATAAATACTCTACTAGAAATTTACACGGATATTCCACTGGAAAAATAGTAATATTCTACTAGAAGTAGAACAACAGTAATATTCCTTTACAATATTAAAATAATATTCCATCGGGAAAATACGTTTTCCTCTAGAAAAATTCCTCTAGAAAAATATACATAAATATTCTATACTGAAAAATTCCACAGAAAATAAAATCACATAAAAAATATCACATTTCATTTTATTATATATAATAAAAAATTCCACTGGAAAGTTTATATGAATATTCCAGTGGAAAGTTTATATGAATATTCCAGTGGAAAATTGAAGAAATATTCCACGAGAAAATTTAAAAAACATTTCATTAAAACTTTAAACAATATTCCATTGGAATATTTTATTTTTTTTACATTTTACTTTCTAGAGAAAATAAAATCACGCAGATTTTTCCTTGAAAAATATAAATATTCCACTGAAAAGTTTATATGAATATATTCTAGTGGAAAGTTGAAGAAATATTCCACTAGAAAATTAAAAAAAAATATTTTAGAAAAACCTTCAACAATATTTTATTTGGTTAATTGAAGAAATATTCTACTCGAAAACCTTCCAGTAGAATATTTTTTATATTCCAGTATAAATATGGAAATATTCCAGAAATATTCCATTCGGAGATTAAAGAGGGAAAATTCCATTCAAATATTAAGAAAATATTTTATTGAGGAAAATTGCGAAAAAATTATTTAATTAAGAATTTCTCCAGTCCTGAAATTATAACCGAAGAAATTTTCTACAAAATGGCAATAAAATATTTCGGAAAATTCAAAGAATATTCCAAGAAATTAAAAAATATTGCAGAGATTTTGGAAAACAATGAGAATATTGGAGTATTCTGATAAAAACTTTTATTTAATGAATGCAATAAAAAATATGGAGAAAAAATTTGTTTCATAGATTATGCAATTTTTTTTCGTTTTTCTACGCTAAAGACGAGCATCAGAAGTAGACAAGACAAACTGTAAATCTTTTTCGTTTTCAATTTTTTTTTTTTTTTTACTTTGCTGTCAATACCCCAAGGGTTGAGGAAAAGTATGCATGTGTATTGTTTGCTTTTCTTTTCTTTCAAGACGTCTAACCATCTGCTTCACCTACACCAGAGGGAGGTGGGTTTGGGGGGAGGGGAAAAAAAGGAAAAGTGCGCAGGGGGAAACACTTAACCCCGTGGGATTTTAAACTACACTTTTTTCAGACGACGTCTCCCCGATATATACGAAGATTGTGGAAGAAAATTTTTGCCTGTAAAAAATACTTTCTATTTCATAAAATAATTCATCATTCATTTTTTTTTGCTGTAAATTATAATTTACAAAAAAAAAAAAAAGAAATGCAAATATTTTGTTTATATTTTTCAGGAATATTGCAATTGGAGAAAAAATATTTCAGGAATATTTCATCTGGAGAAAAAATATTCCAGGAATATTTCATCTGGAGAAAAAATATTCCAGGAATATTTCATCTGGAGAAAAAATATTCCATATAGAATTTCAGTATTTTTTTTTACTTTCAACTTTTAGGTTTCTTTAAATAAAATCCTTGGAACATTTTTTCAGAATTATGTAAGAATATTCCGTCAAAATACTGTGGGAATATTTCATTAGTTTTTTTAGAAATACTATTTTTATTACTATCTTTATTAGAATTAGTAGAAATTAATTTGTTTTATCAAAATTTCAATTTAAAATTTATTTTTAATTAAAAAAATATTTAATTTTGAGTTGTTACTCAAAAATGAAAAAAATAAAAAAAATGTTTCTTGAAAATGCCAATAATTTGAATATTCCAAAAAGAATAATGGAATATTTCCAATTTTTTATTAAGAATATTCCAGAATCATAAATGGAATATTCTATAAAAATTATTCTGTTCAGTAAAAAATGTCAAATGGTAAATAATTCTTTTTAATCAACAAACTCCAGAAATTTTAATGCATTATTATTTAATTAATCAAATCAAATATTTAATTTCGTAAATTGAAAATTTTAATTATTTCTCCCTTTTACTTATTTAGATGAAAAACAGAATGTAATTTTAAATCTATTAATCGATTTAAAAGAAAAAAACAGGTGATTTTCAATATTAATAAAGCGTGTTTTTCAATTAATAAAACGTATTTTTCAATGAACTAAAAAAAAAATAATTGTAATTCATCGATAATTCCAAAGAGGATTATTCTGATCTGAGACAAAGTTTCCGGTGGGATTGGTGTTGGAGGGGTTTTTGTTTTTATTCTTTTCTTTCTATATTTTTTGTTTTTCATTCTCGCCGATCATGTTCTAAAAAGAAGTTTTCAGTGGTTTGCTAGCATTTGACGGATAGCTCGCTGCACGGGTAATCCACTTGTGGGAGGTCCGAGATCTCATCCATTTTAAGCAACCTCGTCCTAGTTTTCCACATTCACCAACCAACGAACCAAACCAGCCAACCACCATTGGTTTGAGTCCCCGGATAGATATCTTGAGAAATATATCCCATCTTACTCTCCTTTCTTCCTTCCTGCAATCGGTAAATCCTCCCACAAGGAAATCTCAAAACCCACCCACTCCCCCCCCAACCTCTTCCCGCGTGTATTGACCCTTTCACTTCAATACTCAATACTCTGTACCAACACTGTACAATTTTTTATTTCTCATTTTTTTTTTTGTAAATAATAATCAGTTTTTTTTAATGATTTTTATTTGTTTTTATTATTTTAGCATTCAGTACTATACTGCATTGGGATTATAGCTAAGTTGTCAATAAAGTGTTCCTTATTGCCCTAGAATAATAATGTAATCATTATTGCCCTAGGGTAATAATGTAATCATTATTTTCCTAGGTTAATAATGTACTCATTATTGCCCTAGGTTAACAATGTAATCATTATTGTCCTAGGTTAACAACGTATTTATTATTTCCCAAGGCTAATAAAGTACTCATTATTGCCCTAGGTTAATAATGTAATCATTATTACCCTAGGTTAATAATGTACTCATTATTACCCTAGGCTAATAATGTACTCATTATTACCCTAGGTTAATAATGTACTCATTATTGCCTCCTTATAGCTCGGTGGTTAATAAAATAATTAATATTACCCACTTTTAGTCGAGTGGTTAATACAGCACTTATTATAACCCACTTGTAGCTCTGAAGTTAATAATGAACCATTATTTCCCTAGGGAAAAAATGTTAACTTTCTTCACCGCTCCCAGGCTAATAAACTAATTATTACTCACTTGTAGACCAGCGGTGAAAAAAGTACCCATTATTGCCCTAGGGAATTATTATTACCAGCTATTATCCGCCTAGTGGTTAATAAAGTACCAATTATTGCCCAAGGGTAAATAATAGGCTGTTTATTCACCCCTTTTCACCCAGCGGTTAATAAAGATGAAATTCATGCCCTCGGGCAATAATAAGCACTTTATTGACTCTTTATAGTCCAGCGATTAATAAAGTTAACATTATTGCCCTAGGGAAATAATAGGCACTTAATTGACTCCTTACAGTCCAGCGGTTAAAAAAGTTTCTTATTATTGCCCTAGGGGAATAATGACAACTTTATTGACCAGGTAGGCTTTGAGAAGATACTTAGCAAGTACCGGAACGGAAAATTTATTTAAAGCGTTTTCCTTTTTTTTAATTTCCTTTTTTTAATTTTCTTTTTTTAATTTTCTTTTTTCTTTTCTTTTATTTATTTACTTATTTTTTACTGAAAAAGGAGATAAACAATATAAAACAGTGAGCATGTGAGATGGAAATGTGTGTGGAGGAGGAAGAGACGAGTGCATCTCGAGTCGGTGGCCCGAGGCCTATGCTAATAAGAGCGCGAGAGTCTTCCTTCCGGAAGAGCTCGTGACGAATTGCTCAACGTCATTGCCGCGGCCAAAGAGGCAACAAAATACCTACAAGTTGACTAGTAGAGTCAACATGAAACGAAAGAGGATTGTACGTGTACACGAAACCATTCACGTATCAGTTCATGATACGAATATCAAATGCAACGCTCAATGTAGTTTTGTTTTTTTTTCCTGTCTCTATTTTATTTTTCGTTTCATTCTTTCTTTCCTTGCGATCTAGTTTATTTCTTTCTTTGTTTTTTGTTCTTTTGTTAAAAAATTTACTTTGCAAAACGTCACTTTCATTTTAGTCTCATTTTTTCACTTTACCTTCACTTTCGCTTCACTTTAATTTCACTTTCGATTCACTTTACTTTATTTTTACTTTACTTTCACTTTACCTTCACTTTGTGTTTACTTTACTTTCACTTTACTTTTACTTTACTTTCACTTTACTTCCACTTTACTTACACTTTACTTTCACTTTACTTTTACTTTTCTTTCACTTTAATTTCACTTCATTCTCACTTTTCTTTCACTTTAATTTCACTTCATTCTCACTTTCACTTCCTTTCACTCCACTTTCAATTTATTCTCACTTTACTATCATTATACGCTGGATTGAACTTCACTTTACTTTCAGTTCGCTCTAAATTTACTTGCACTTTACTTTCACTTTCCATTTAGTTCAGTTTCACTTCATATTCAAAGTACTCTAAAATTACTCACTTCACAATACTTTTCACTTTACTTTACTTTCACTTCACCTTTACGTTATTTTCACTTTATTTTCACTTCATTTTCACTTTTTTCACACTTTAGTTATACTTCGCTCTAAAATCGCTCTCACTTCACGTTTTAAATTCATATTCACTTCACTTTCCTTTCACCTTAATTTTACTTTACTCTAAAATCAATCTCATTTATATCGAATTTAACAATACTTTTAATTTACTTACACTTTACTTTCACTTTGCTGTCACTTCACTCTCAAATCATTTTCACTTTACTCTAATTTTACCTTCTTTCTACTTTTCTTCAACTTCATTCTATATTTACATTAATTTTAATTTACTTTCTTTATTTTTACTTTACCTTCACTTCACTCAAAAATTACTTTCACGTCACTTTTAATTTACATTTACTGTGGTTTTGTTATATTTTCGCTTCACTAATATTTCATTTTAAATTTACACTTATTTTCAAGTGAGGCAAAAATTATTGTAATGTGAAAATAAAAAATAAAGGTGCTGTGATAGTGAAGTGAGATTGAAAATAAAATAAAGTGCGAGGGAAGTGAAGAGAAAGTGAAAGTGAATTTAGAGTGAAACGAGAGGAAAAGAAATTAAAGTGAAAGTAAAGTGATGTAAAGTGAAGTAAAGTAAAGTGAAGCAAAGTGAAATAAAGTGAAGTAAAATAAAGTGAAATAAAGTGAAGTAAAATAAAGTGAAGCAAAGTGAAATAAAGTGAAGTAAAGTAAAGTAAAATGAAGTGAAGCAAAGTGAAATAAAGTGAAGTAAAATAAAGTGAAGCAAAGTGAAGCAAAGTGAAATAAAGTGAAATAAAATAAATTGAAGCATAGTGAAATAAAATAAAGTGAAGTAAAGTGATGTAAAATAAAGTGAAGCAAAGTGAAAGAAAGTGAAGTGAAAGTGAATTTACAGAAGGGACTGTCAAAAAAAAATTTTTTTACGAATATTTTTCTCTATCCCTTTTGGTTTTTTCACTCAAATCGAGTTCTGAAAATACTGAAAACACACCGGTCCCTCGAGTAGATTAAAATTCGTTTCAGAACCCCCTCGTTCGTCATATCTACGTTATATACACAGTTATCGAACCTAATGAATCTCCACCCAAAGCGTGCAGATGCGACATTATTTATATCCAAAAACTCATGCATCTAGATTTTCCTCTGTAACCACTAATTACAGACTTTAATTCCCTTTACGAGGATTTATCCTTCAAGTTATTGGTTAATTGTGATTAATTTCAAATGTAACGTCACTCTTTTTCCCCCCAATTCTACCATTATTATTCCCATTTTTAGGGGGTACTTTCAATTTTACGTAATTAATTTTTTTTAATGTTCAATTCACTATCTCAATGAGATTTTTTTTAAATTTCAATTTTTTAATTTTCAATTCACTACCTCAATGAGATTTTTTTTGAATTTTCAATTTTTAATTTTCAATTTACTATCTCAATGAGATTTTTTTGAATTTTGAATTTTGAATTTTGAATTTTGAATTTTCAATTTACTATCTTAATGGGATTTTTTTAATTTTCAATTCACTACCTCAATGAGATTTTTTTTGAATTTTTAATTTTTAATTTTCAATTTACTATCTCAATGAGATTTTTTTTGAATTTTAAATTTTGAATTTTTAATTTTCAATTCACTACCTTAATGGGATTTTTTTTAATTTTCAATTCACTATCTCAATGAGATTTTTTTTTAAATTTCAATTTTTAATTTTCCATTTACTATCTCAATGAGATTTTTTTTAATTTTCAATTTTTAATTTTCAATTCACTATCTTAATGGGATTTTTTTTAATTTTCAATTTTTAATTTTCAATTCACTATCTCAATGAGATTTTTACTGAGACAGTGAATTGAAAATTAAAAAATAGTAATTAAATAATTAATTAAATTAGTGAATCAAAAATTAGTAAATCAAAAATCGTCTCTACGTTCACAGTGAACGTAAACGATAATTTAGTATCATTTTAATAAAAAGAAACAGTTTTTTTAATTGACATTTGAATATTAATGACTAAATTAAGTTAGTGATTAACATATTAAATAATGTTTTTAACTTTCTTAATTTTCTTTTATTTTATTCATTTTTTGTTTTATTTTATGTTATTTAACTTTATTTTATTCTATTTTAGTTTATTTTATTTTATTTTACTTTATTTTACTTTACTTTATTTTACTTTACTTTATTTTACTTTACTTTATTTTATTTATTTTTTTTTCTTTATTTTATTTTACTTTATTTTATTTCATTGAATATGATTAATTAATTAATTAAATTTAAATTTTAGTAAACACATTAAAATTCGTTTACAAAAAAATTCCCCGGTAATTTATATAGTGTAATAGTATAATAAGCGTCTCGAGTATAAAAAAGTACATATAATAAGCGTTTAGAGGAAAAGTAATGAAAAAGTAAGCTTCGTTTCTTTTTTTTCTCTCTCCTTCCCTTTCCCTCTCCGCCTCCTCCTCCTCTTCTTCTTCTTCCTCTTCTTTCTCAGTAAATAAATGGGGATGCGGAAGCACTTGAGTCTCTAGATTTATAAGTTCATCGCAATCATCGTTTGTCTTTTTACGAAAAAAGGAAAAGTATCTACGTCTCTTTTTCCTCCTGAATTCTTACGCTGACTCTCTAACCTCCTTTTATTTGTTTTTCCTCCAACACGAAAGCTCGTTTCTCACAGGACGTGCGTAGAATTGTCCGGTAACCGTATCGCGCGCGAAATCCGGAACAGAGTCAAAGGTAAAAGAAGCAAAAAAGAAATAAATAAAGAAAAAAGAAAGAAAAAAGAAAGAAAAAAAAGAAATAAAAAAGGAAAAGCTAAAAAAAGTGAGCAACAAAGATGGCCAGGAAAAACGTTTATGTCATTTTCTCCGGACACGAAAAGACATTCGACTTTGCGTTCATTTTGTCAATCTCTGTGACTTCGTTTCTAGATATATATACTTTTTTTTTTTTTTTTGATCGTTTTTTCTTCTCTATCTTGTTGTTGTTTTTTTTTTCCTTTTTCTGTCACTCTCACACAAGGAGAGACATAAAACAGGAAATCGCATTATATTGAAGCGTAAAAGTAAAATAAGCAATTTTGAAGAAAAAAGGAAAATATTTTTCGCTTTGCTTTGAAATGTATTTGAATTTACAGAAGCAGTGGAAAAAAAATTCACTTTGAGATGAAGGGAAAACTGTGGAATAAATTAGTTTTAACTGGTAATTAATTATTTTTCAAAATTGGTGTTACTGCTAACAATTAGTTATTTCTTACAAATAATTACTTTTTTTAACTAATAATTGGTTATTTCTTAAAAATAATTACTTTTCTAACTAATAGTTAATTACTTTATACAAATAATTACTTTATTAACTAATAATTAGTTACTTTTTACAAATAATAAATTTATTAACTAAAAATTAGTTACTTCTTACAAATAATTACTTTTTTAACTCGTAATTAGTTACTTTTTTGAAATTATTACTTTTTTAACTAATAATTAGTTATTTCTTACAAATAATTACTTTTTTAATTCATAATTAGTTACTTTTTTAAATTATTACTTTTTGAACTAATAATTAGTTATTTCTTACAAATAATTACTTTTTAAACTAATAATTTGTTATTTCTTGCAAATAATTCCTTTTTTGAACTAAAAAATAGTTTTAATAAAAAATAATTACTTTTTACTAAGACTTAATTATTATTGAACAATAATTAAATACCTTTTATTTTAAAAATTAGTTATTTTTTAAAAATTAGTTTCAATAATTAGTCGAGATTTAACTCATAATTATTTACCTTTACAAATACTTTTACTAACAATAAGTTATTTTTTCTTACTAATAACCAGTTTTTTCTACTAATTGTTAAAGCGAAAAGTTAATTAACATTTTACTAATAATCAACTATTTAAACTAATTTTACCAATAAAATTAGCTATTTAAACTAATTTTACCAATATAATTAGTAATTATTAACTATTTTGAGAAAAAGTAGTTACTTTTTTGCTAATAAACAGATATTTTTTACTAATTAGAAAACCAAGAAGATAGTTTACATTTTACTAATATTTAGTTATTTTTAATTAATTTTTTTAGCTAATAATTAATAATAATAAGTTTTTATAAACTAATTTTTCTAAAAATTTGTTACTTCTTTACTAATAATCAACTATATAGCACTAAACATAGAAGAAAAAAATTAGGGCATATTTTACTTATAATTAGTTATTTTTTATTACCATAAGCCACTACTTTACAATTATTTTACTAATAATAATTAGTTATTTTTACTAATTTTTCTCTAAATTATTAACTTTTCTAATAATAATCAGTTATTTTTTTACTAATTCTGTAAAGAGGGAATTATTTTTGATTTTACTGATAATTGACTATTTTTTTACTAATTTAACCAATAAATACTTATTTTTATAACTAATTTCACCAATAAATAGTTATTTTTAACTAATTTTACCAATAGTAAGTTTTTTGAAATAATTTTCTTTGATAATTAATACTTAATGTTTTACTAATAATTAAATGCTTTTTACTATATTTGCTGAAACAATAAGTTAGTCGAGACTTTACTAAAAATAACTCTTTTCTAACTAGTGCTACTAAAAATTAATTATTTTTTAAACTAAATTTACTAATAATTTTGTTGTTTTCGTATAATTTTAATAATAATGTTGCTAATAATTTAATATTTCAAACTAATTTTACTAACAATTTATCATTTTGTCTATTTTTACTAAAAATTAATCAGTTTTTTCTACTTGTAGTGATAATTTAATATTTTTAACTGATTTTACTAATAATTTATCATTTTTATCTACTTCTACTAATAATTTAACATTTTTATCTACTTTTACCATTAATTTAATATTTTTATCCACTTTTGCAAATAAATTATTATTTTCCACTAATTTTAGAAACAAATTACTAATTTTTAACTAATTCTACCAATAATTTAACATTTTTTCTACTTTTACTAATAATTTAACATTCTTATCCACTTTTGCTAATAATTAATCACTTTCCAACTGATTTTACAAACAAATTAATAATTTTTAACTAATTTTACCAATAACTTATCATGTTTTCTACTTTTACTAATAATTTAACATTCTTATCCACTTTTGCTAATAATTAATCACTTTCCAACTGGTTTTACAAACAAATTAATAATTTTGAACTATTTCGAAAGCAAAGTCACTTTTTTTCTTCATAAATAAAAATTCCAAACAGAAGTTAGAACCAAAAAACCATAAATTAAAAAGACCTTAGAATTCTTTTTTCATAACAAGATAAAAGGAGATAAAAAAAAAACGAATCAGAACCAAAAGGGAAAAAAAATTTACTAATTTGTAATTTCGGTGACCAGATGTAGATCAAAGAAGGGCGTCGAGCAAGAGGGGGGAGGGTGTTACGATCCTGTTGGGAATCTGGTTATCATACAGCATTCTATCTCTCTCTCTCTCACTCTCTCTCTCTTTCTCTTTCTCTTACTGGTCCTTCTTCTCCTATCTCTCTCCCACTTGAAATTCGAGATTCCCTCGCACGTACTGCTGATTTCATAATTTCGGCATCTTGCCAGTTTGCTTGCTACACGTGATCGCTTGTGGCGCATCGAAATCGAGATCAATTCACGTTGGAGAATTCAAAATTCGTTTTGTGATTTATCGAACTCCTATCAAATCTCTGACTTGCGAATTATTAACGAGATAGATAAAACAAACCAATCCATAATATTATTTTGAAAGCGAAAGAAAATATTTTGCTCCCGTTTATTTTTTTTAGTTTTTAGTTCTTTGGCGAAATTTTTAACTCACTTTTCTCTCTGCGTCTTATTTTTTCTCCTTTTTGTCTTTTCTCTCTGTTTATCTCTTTTCTTTCTCTACTCTTTTTTGTCTTTTCTCTCTTTTATTTTGTTCCTCTATTTTCCGTCTTTTCTCTCTTTTATTTCTTTCCTCTTTTTCCGTTTTTCTCTTCTTTATGTCTTTCTTTTTTTTTGTCTTTTCTATCCTTTATTTTTTTCCCCTTTTTCCGTCTTTTCTCTCATTTATTTCTTTATTCTTTTTCCGTCATTTTTCTCCTTTATTTCTTTCTTCTTTTTTCCTTTTTATTTCTTTCCTCTTTTTTCGCCTTTTCTCTTCTTTATGTCTTTCTTTTTTTGTCTTTTCTCTGCTTTATTTCTTTCTTCTTTTTTTGTCTTTTTTCTCCTTTATTTCTTTCTTTTCTTTTTTTTCTCCTTTATTTCTTTCTTTTTTTATCTTTTTTCTCCTTTATTTCTTTCTTTTTTTGTCTTTTCTCTGCTTTATTTCTTTCTTCTTTTTTTGTCTTTTTTCTCCTTTATTTCTTCATTCTTTTTCCGTCTTTTTTCTCCTTTATTTCTTTCCTCTTTTTTCCGTCTTTTCTCTTCTTTATTTCTTTCTTCTTTTTTCGACTTTTCTCTTTTTTTATGTCTTTCTTTTTTTTTGTCTTTTCTCGACTTTTCTCTTCTTTATTTCTTTCTTCTTTTTCGCACCTTTTCTCTGCTTTTTTTTCGTCTCTTCTCTCCTCTTTTCGTGACTTTAATATTAAAAATTAAATTCACTCGACCTTTAAGGCTCTTAATATTAATACGATAAAAATAATAATTCGAATATTAATAATAAAAACAATAATAATAATAATAACACTTTTTCGTCTTTGACTTGATTTCGAATACGACAAAACATCTACAGAGAGCAATTAAAAATGGTAAATTAATATTTACCGAAAACAATAATTTATCTTAATTAAATTTCTCGCAAATTCAGAAGGCGAGTAATTTCTTTCGTTATATATAGATACACATTTAGAATTTAATCAAATAAAATGAAACTTGACTTGGTTTAATTAAAAGCATTGTGTATTGATCTAATTACGCCCGAGAGAGAGAAAGCGAGAGAGTTAGAGGAACCAAGTGTTGAATTAAGGGTCAAACAAGCAATTTTTCTCCGCTTTTTGTTTGTTATAGTTGTGATGCTTTCCTCCCTTAATAAACACCCGTGCCTCCTTTCCCCCACTCCGCCTGCCTCCCTCCCTCCCACAGTCCCACTTCACAACAAAACTTTGTCTCAGGAGGAATACAGGGAATAGGGGATGATTAATTGTGGCAATATGGCCAGAGAGCAATTCTCGTGCCAGTATATGCAACCTAGTTAAGCTGAAAGAGAGAGAGGGAGGGAGAGAGAGAGAGAGAGAGAGAGTCGCGAGAGAACTTGAATGACCGGGTATATTATTCTGGGACACCCGGTACACCAGCATTTCGGACTATTGTTATCAAAGGATAGTAGCTATGTTGTATATTCGTACAGTGAGAGAGAGAGAGAGAGAGAGAGAGGGAGAGCAGATGGTTCAGACACATACCGACCAGTATTAAAGCCCACTGTCTCATGAGAATATCGCCCGGAATTTCCGAATTCTGCCATTTAACCACAACCTCAAGTAACATAATCGATATTCTTACTGGTGGAAAAAAAAGATTTTTTACCATTTTAGCCACGATATCGTTTTTTAAATTTACATTCATATGTATCTGTATTCGAAAAAAATTTCTCCTTAGTCGTTAACATTCGTCAATTTTAATTAAGAACGATTTTTAATCAATTAATTAATAATTTGAAAATAAACAATTACTTTAAATAATTGAGACCATTTTTCATTATTAACGATTAATTTTCGAATTTTTTTATTATCATTTTTAATTAAGAACGATTTTTAATCAATTAATTAATAAATAGAAACTAAACAATTAGTTTAATTAATTGAGAACATTTTTCATTATTAACGATTAATTTTCGAATTTTTTTATGATCCATTTTAATTGAGAACGATTTTTAATTAATAAATTATTAATTAAGAACTGTTAAATTATTAATAAGAAACATTTTTTATTATTAACGATAATTTAAAAAATTTTTTTACGATTTTCAATTATCAATTTCTTAATTTTTAATTAAGAATGATTTTTAATTAATAAACTACTAATTAAGAACTAATAAATTATCAAATTATTAATTAAACAGATTTTTCATCATCAACGATTAATTTTGAATTTTTGTTGTAATTTACAATTATCTTCATTTTTAATTAAGAACGATTTTTAATCAATTAATTATTAATTAAAAAATAAACTATTAGTTTAATTAATTGAGAACATTTTTCATTATTAACGATTAATTTTCGAATTTTTTTATGATCATTTTTAATAATTAACGATTAATTAAAATTTTGTTTACAATTCGCCATTATCAATTTCTTAATTTTTAACTAAGAATGATTTTTAATTAATTAACTATTAAATAAGAACAAATAAATTGTCAAATTATTAATTAAACAGATTTTTCATTATCAACGATTAATTTTGAATTTTTGTTGTAATTTACAATTATCTTCATTTTTAACTAAGAACGATTTTTAATCAATTAATTATTAATTAAAAAATAAACTATTACCTTAATTAATTAAAAAAAAATTTCATTCTTAACGATTAATTTTGAGTTGTTTTATATAATTATATAATTTTACATGCATAGTTATAAATTTTAATAAAAATTCGAAAATTAATCGTTAATAATGAAAAACGTTCTTAATTAATTAAGTTAATAGTTTAGTGTTTAACTTTAATGATTAATTTTCGAATTTTTTCTATATTTTATAATTAAATACACGGAAAAAAACCTTTAACTGGAACAGCGATTACTTTCGCGAAACTATTACTTTAAATAGCGAAACTATTCGTTGCAATAATTAAAAATTTCGCTAAAATAGTGAATTTTATAGTTGTTCCAGGTGAAGATTTTTTTTCGTGTAAATAAAATAATACAATAATATAAAAAAAGCCAAAATTAATCGTTAAAATTGAAATATGTTCTTAATTAATAATTTTATAATTTATTAGTACTTAATTTAAAAAAAAGGAAAAAAAATTAAAAAATTCAAAATTAATCCTTAATAATGAAAAATGCTGTTAATTAAGTTAATAGTTTAGTTTTCAATTTTAATGATTAATTTTCGAATTTTTTGTGTATAATTTATAATTAATTTATAATTAATTAATAAATGAATATATTAATATAAAAAGAATTTAAAATTAATCGTTAATAATGAAAAATTGTCTAATTAACAATTTTGTAATTTAATAAAATTCGAAATTACAAAACTCGACAGTCGTAGGTAATTATATTTTTTTAATAACCTTTGAACTATTTTCTTTTTTTCTCTTTACTTCTAAATTTAGGCTGTCTTGGTGTCAAGTTGGCTAACGCATGACTTCACTTTAAACTTGAAGTTTAATTATCGGATTAATTGAAAATTCGGATCTTATCCTTTCTAACTCAACGCCTACTCTGCTTCGAACCAATCCCAAGTTTCTAGTTAGTGAAACTTTTTCAAGGGTGTTCAATTCGGTATTTAAACTGAGAATAAGTCCCCAAGATTTATGTTGATTTATGCAATCACGAGAAAATCATTCTCGCATTCATTTTTGATAACGAGTTTTTCGAAAGAGAAAAAACAAAAATTTCCACTGGATTTCTCGTTTTCTTTTTGGGAATCGCAGTTGTTTTCGTGATTTAGAAAGAGAAAAAATTAAATTGAGAGTGAATCTTAAGATAAATACCGTCAATTATAACTGTCGTTAGTTGCAAATAAACACTCAGTTTTTAATTATATTGACAATTTTTTTTTGACAATTTTTTTTTGACAATTTTTTTTGACAATTTTTTTTCTAATTTTTTTTTCTTTTTTTTGACAATTTTTTTTTATAATTATTTGGTAAAATTACTCTTGCAATGAACGACAGAAATAATAAAAATAGTATTTAATAGTTGACAGAAGTTTTAGATAATTTAATTGTTACAGTAATTGACAACTGACGGTAGTAACAGTTCGTAGTGTTTACAACTGACGGTATTTATAATGGCAATGTTTACAACTGACGGTTGTTAAAATTGACAATAGTCACAACTGACAATAGTTATAACTGACGACAGTTATAACTGACAGTCTTAACAATTAACAACTGACTGTATTTACAACTCACGGTAGTTACAATTTACCATATTAACAATTAACCGTATTGGCACCTCACTGTATTTCAAAATTTCGGTAGTTACAATTAGTACCATTTACAACTGACAGTAGTTAGAACTGACGAGAGTTACAGCTGACAGTATTTACAACTAACGGTAGTTACAACTGACGATAGTTAAAACTGATAATAATTACAACTGACGCCATTTAGAACTGACGAGAGTTACAACTGACAGTATTTACAACTAACGGTAGTTACAACTGACGATAGTTAAAACTGATAATAATTACAACTGACGCCATTTAGAACTGACAATAGTTGCAACTGACTCTAATTACAACTGAAAATATTTATAACTGACAGTATTAACAATTGACGGTAGTAATAATTAACAATACTCACAACGTACGATAGTTAGAACTGACAGTGTTAATAACTAATGTTAGTTAGAATTGCAAGTATTTAAAACTGACTGTAGTTATAACTCAGTGTAATGACAATTGACGTTTTTTAAAACTGATTGAATTAGGAACTAATGGTAGTTAAAATTGACAGTATTAACAGCTGACGATAGTTACAACTGTCAGTATTAATAACTAACGGTAGTTAAAATTGACAATAGTTACAACTGACGATAGTTAGAACTGACAGTCTTAACAATTAATAACTGACGATAGTTACAACTGACGGTAGTTATAATTGACACTATTTACAACTGACAATAGTTACAATTGACACTATTTACAACTGACGGTAGTTATAGTTGACACTTTTTACAACTGACAATAGTTGCAACTAACGGTAGTTATAATTGACACTATTGACAACTGCCGGAAGTTATAACTGACACTATTTACAACTGACGGTAGTTATAATTGACACTTTCTACAACTGAAAGTTAAAGGTAGTTATATCTGTCAGTATTCACAACTGACGGTAGTTGCAACTGACAGTATTTATAAATATTTTAAACGAAATTACAAGAATAGTGCGGTTGCAATTAAGGACAGGTAGAGACTTATTCTCAAAAAAGTTTTTCTCTCCCAACAGATGAAATTGTCAAGATCGAAAAAAGTGGAACACCCCTATAAAAAAGAGCCTGTAATTGCATTAATGAAGATAAATTTCCTTCCTCTTGAAAAGAAGACCAGGATAAAATTTTGATGACTTCTCAAGGAGTAAGTGATTGATTGACAATCAATTTCAAGTGATGATTGATGAATGAATTTTTTTTAAGTGGCGAATAGTTTGGTAAATCTATTGGTGAAGGGTTTATGAGTTGAGATGAATAGGAAGAAAGGAGGGAGGGGGGAGAAATGTATTGGAGTGTAAGAGTTATCGTAAGAAAGTGTAAGGCCTGAACCAGCTAGTCAGTCAGGTAAACCTTCCATCCCTTTGGAGTCTTAAGGGCGGATTTGCGTCGCAATCACAAGAGAGCTGAGATGAATTACTCGTCGTTGTCGGGTCTCACATTCCTCTTCACCTCAAACCCCCATCAGCCAGCATCTCAACTTCTTACCATCCCAGGCAGTGACGAGGAGGAAGCCCAGGAAAGCATTCTCACTCCCCCCTGTCTCAACTAACCCGAATCCCGATCTCTTCGCTCGTCAGCAGTGATTTTCTAATTTATGGTAATTTTCGAAATACATCTTACATACCCCAAGCTAAGCGCTTACGTAGACGAATCAGCTTCCTGTATTCCCTCTCCCTCTCACTCCGTTAATTAAATATTTTCATTAAGTAACCTACCCTTCTATACATCTATATTTTACTCAATTTACCAGCTCTACTATTTCTCCTCCATCTTATTTATTTCCTCGTTCTCCTGCTTCCTAATAATTATTAGGAATTGTTCTCATCACACTTTTTGGGGAACAATTCGAAATTTTCTACCTAAAACTCTACACAATTCTCTTCGTTTACCAAAATTTCCAAGATCGGCGTATTAATTACAAAGTCATCTCCGCTATTTTCTATTGATAAGTTTTGGCAAAATTCAACAAGCAATTTCCCTGAAAGATTGTACACGGGGAAATAAGATGCAAAATGATTATTATCAAGAATCTCATCAGTTTTTAAGGAAATACATTTTCACTCCTGTCAATAGACACACGAGGAAAATAACTTTTGATTAGAAAAAAAAAAATATTTTTCTTTACATAAAAAATACGATCGATGAAAGACAGGAAGAGGTTTTGTGGAAACCGGACAAGCTTGTGGTCCATATATAGGAGAGGAGAGGTGTGTCTGATTCGGATCGAGCTTGAAGAGAAGGACGAGGAGCGAATCCAGAGTAGGTTGTGTTCAGGAATCTAGACAACTCTCCGCAGAAATGGTCAGTCGAGTGAAGCAATGATCTCACCCCTGGGAAATAACATATTTATGGAAGTCAGTTCACTCACGAAAAGCGATACGCCGCATCGTCAAACCTTTGCTAAAGTATTGCGTCCTCAAGACATCTTATGTACAAATCAGAAATAGATAACTTATCCAAACGAATCGTTTTTCCTTTGCTTTCGATTTAGAGAAGAAATCTTTCAAAAAAATGACGTTCAAGATAATTGCGAGGAGAACAGCTGACGGTAATTGGATTCTGTTAACTAATGATGGTATTAAAAAAATAACTGCATTTTACATTAAGAGTATTTTGTAAACAGATGGTAATTGTACGAGATTGCATTTTCAACTGACGGCAATTACAACTGACTGAATTTACAACTGACGGTACTTACAACTGACTGTATTTACAACTGACAGTAATTCTAACTAACTGTTCAAAAATTGACGATAGTTAACACAGACTGTATTTTCAACTGACAGTAGTTATAACTGATTATATTTTCAACTGACGGTAGTAATAACTGACTGTATTCACAACGGACAGTAATTATAACTGACTGTATTTAGAACTGACGGTAATTATAACTGACTGTATTTACAACAGTTATAACCCATTGAATTTACAACAGTTACAACCCATTGAATTTACAACAGTTATAACCCATTGAATTCACAACGACCGGTAATTAGAACTGATTGCATTTATAACATTGTATTTATAACTCATTGCATTTACAAAATACGGTGACTATAACTGATTGTATTTACAACTGACAGTAGTAATAACTGACTGTATTTACAACGGACAGTAATTATAACTGACTGTATTTAGAACTGACGGTAATTATAACTGATTGTATTTACAACAGTTATAACCCATTGAATTCACAACGACCGGTAATTAGAACTGATTGCATTTATAACATTGTATTTATAACTCGTATTTACAAAATATGGTGACTATAACTGATTGTATTTACAACTGACAGTAGTAATAACTGACTGAATTCACAACGGACAGTAATTATAACTGACTGTATTTAGAACATTTTATTTATAACTCATTTTATTTACAATATACAGTTACTATAACTCATTTTATTTACAATATACAGTTATTATAACTGATTGTATTTATAATGTACGGTAATTATAACTGATTGCATTTATAGCTCATTGTGTTTTCAACTGATGGTAATTACAACTGACTGTATTTACAACTTACGGTAATTTTAACTAACTGTATTTGCAACTGACTGTATTTACAACTGACGGTAATTCTAACTAACTATTTTTGCAACTGACTGTATTTACAACTGACGGTAATTATAACTGACTGTATTTACAATTGGCGGTAGTTGCAACTGACTGAAGTTACAAGTGATTGAATTCGCATCTGATGATAGTTAGAACTGACACGACCCACAAGTGACGGTAGTTATAACTTCCAGTGTTCGTCGCTGACGGTAATAATAAAAAAACAGTACTTACAACTGACGGTAAATTATTTTTCGATTTAATTTGTTAAATTAGTCTTTTTTATGAAACTATTACTGCTTTTATCAAGTTTCAAAATATTTTTCATGTGTTTTATGAGTGGAACATTAAATATTTGTTTTAAATGGCAAATTTTTTCTCATTTCTGGAATGACAGGGGAAGAAGATGGATAATTTGAATCTTGGTTTGTTTTCGTTGTTCCAATTAGAATAATTATCTAAGTGAAGCATTTGTGGGATTGTGTGTGTGTGGGACAGGGAAGGAACTCAACTACGTTGCCCTGGTATGGAATCGATTAATCGTGGGATCGGGACAAACGGTCGACAACGGTTTATCGTGCTCCTAGAATCGTATTAGCAAATGGTATTTGAGGCATGTATGCGTGAGAACATCAATGTTCCTGCACATAGAATTTACGCACTGGTCATTGATCGTTAGACTTACAGTGGGCAATACATTACCATAAAGCCACACACGTATTATATTATTATTGAGATATGTTCTTTGTCCCCTTGCAATTTAATTAGGCGCACGATACGATTTCATTTTATAATTACACAAAATTTGTCACAAAATATATTTACCATACATATACATGTATACTTGAAGTTTGATTTTATAATACACACAGAGAAAATCAATAACAAAGTAATATAATATTGATGTTGACAATATTTTATTAATTAAATGGAAATTAGTAAATTTCTTCCCTTTACATCGCTTTATTATATAAAATCAAATTAATGAAATTATCACTTTTCCATGTATATATTTACTCGACACAAGTTTCACGTGTGATATATTCGCATTATAATTACAATGCAGGGAATGTCGACTGTCATCTAATATTATATACGTCGATTCTGGGTTATATTCTAACGTTTAATTAAATTGTCCAATGTTGACGTAGGACAAAGCATTAAAATAATAATTTTATACAAGTCAATTAAATTTCATTCACATTTATTAATAAAAATTTGATGATATTTCATTCATATTCTACGAAATACAAAATAAAGAAAGGTAAAATTGACCTCTTTTTGTAATATTTAAAATTTATTCTAAGAATGAAATAAATAAAAGTGTCCCCAATGGGTTAATTTTCCTTTCGAGGTGAAGAAGAAGAAGAAGAAGAAAAAAAAGGGAAAAACTTGTTTGTTTCATCTTTTTCGAAGTCAAGGAGGAGAGAAAAGTATCTTTTATAGTTGAGTGATAGAGTTTAAAAGAGTCGATTCACTTGGGACTTGAAAGCTAATCTGAACTTGGGCTTATTACACGAAAGTTGTAAAAAGGATATCTCGTCGTTGAACTTTTTAAATGAAAAATCATTGCTGGAAAAGCTGTTTCCAAACTGGTATCAGAAAGATCTATTTCTGATTTGGAGAAAAAAAATAAGACAAGGAATAAAAGCCGAACGAAAAAGTTACTTTACTTTTCATTTCTCAAACGATTCATTAAAGTGCTTTTATAAATAAATGTACCGTCAATTGTGAGTACAGTCAATTTTAACTACCGTCAGTTGTAAATCCTGTCAATTTTAACTACCGTCAGTTCTAAATACAGTCAATTGTAACTACCGTCAGGTGTAAATACAGTCAATTGCAACTACCGTCAGTTGTAAATACAGTCAATTGCAACTACCGTCAGTTGTAAATCCTGACAATTTTAACTACCGTCAGTTCTAAATACAGTCAATTGTAACTACCGTCAGGTGTAAATACAGTCAATTTCAACTACCGTCAGTTGTAAATACAGTCAATTGCAACTACCGTCAGTTGTAAAAGCATTCAGTTTCAACTATCAACGGTTCTAAACAGCATCAGTTAAAACTACCGCCTGTTGTAAATTCTATTAGTAGTAAACACTAACAACTCTAATTACCCTCAGTTGTAAATAAAATTAGCATTAAATACATTTATTCCAACAATTTTCCCTTCTTGCTGTCAAAAAAAAATAATTTTTTTTATCATAAAAAACCAATATTCCATTTTCTAAGTGTAAAACAAATGAAAAATTGTAAACTTCCATAAAAGCAGTATAATGATAAAAAAATGATTCAATAAAAAAAGCAATAATGGAAAAACATTTTCCCATAAAAATAAAAGGTAATAACAATTTTTTTTGTTCATTATTTCTAAATATATTTTGAATAAAAAAAAAATTAGAATGAATGCCTTCAATAAAATGGGTCAAGGGGAGGAAATTATTTCTACTATGAGATATCGATAGCATGTGTGATAAAGTGTTATTATTTTTTAATATCCATTTCGTTCCACAATTTTCCAATATTAATCTTATAAATTGAATTGTTTGATTCACTGGTAAAAATATTTTATTGTGGCAAATGAAGTACATTGAAAATTAAAGATATAGAGAATATTTATCATTCAAAAAAGTTTATATAAATAAAATTTTGTGAAATAAAAAATAGAATGCAGAATAAAATTGTAAAATTAATCTTTCTTTGAAGAAGAATTTTTAGAAAATGTAGATTTAATAGGAAAATGTTATTTTTCAACTGCAGGAGTTATAATATTTACAATTGACAATATTTGCAAATTACAACTGACGGTAGTTGCAATTAACAGTATTTATAACTGTGTTTAAAAATTGACGGTATTTAAAACTGACTGGATTTGCAACTGACGGTAGTTATAACTTATTGTATTTGCAACTGACGGTAGTTATAATAACTCATTGAATTTATAACGGACGGTAGTTATAACTGATTGTATTTACAACGTACGGTAATTATAACTGATTGTATTTACAACATTCTATTTATAACTCATTGAATTTACAACAGACGGTAGTTATAACTGATTGTATTTATAACGTACGGTAATTACAATTGACTTTATTTATAACATTGTATTTATAACTCATTTTATTTACAATATACGGTAACTATAACTGATTGTATTTACAACGTACGATAATTATAACTGATTGTATTTATAACATTGTATTTACAACGTCCGGTAACTATAACTGATTGTATTTACAACTGACGGTAGTTATAACTTATTGTATTGACAACTGACGGTAGTTATAACTGACTGCACTTATAACTGACTGCACTTAGAACTGATAGTAATTATAACTGACTGTATTTACAAGTGACGGTAGTTATAACTGACTGTATTAACAACTGACGGTAGTTGCAACTGACTTTATTTAGAACGAACGGTAGTTAAATAAACTATTTCTAACTAGGAATAAAGTAAATCGACAGTAATTACAACTGCTGTTAATATTTACAACTGACGGTAGCTGCAAGTGACAGTGTTCACAGCCGACGGTTGTAAAATTTAATTACACAATTACCAAGAACGGTAGTTTTATTTTTAGTTCTTGAAAGACGCTATATAGGTCACTAGTAAAACTAGTGAGTAAACTAAAAAATAATATGGAAATAAAAAATTGAAAAAAATAAAAAGACCAAAAACACTAGAAAGAAAATGAAAATAGAAACGAAATATTGAAGATTTAAAATATTTACCAGAACGAATTTTTGTAAAACTGAAAAGTATCAAAAAGCTTCCATTTCAAGTACTAATGCTGCTGAGTGCATGTAATGGAAAATTAAACTGATGTATGTTTCAGCTCAAGTGCATCTGCATACATAACAAATATAATATGATAAAATTAAATTAAAAGTCACATAAATGTTTATTATTCCCAGCATTTTATTTTACGATCATTTTCAATGGCAATAACATTGTGTGTGTGTGTGTGTTTTTTTTTCATATTACTTTAAATAATAATGTCTCTTTTTTTCTTCTTTTGTTTTTTTGTAAAATGGTGAAATTTCGCAGTACTAAAGCAAAGTATTTTATTTATCCATCCGACCCTTTAAAATGGACAGTAGAGAGTCTTTTTGAGATGAAAGCACTTTTTTTTATTGGTATTATATATCATATAGCACAAAAGACTGAAGATTATTTTTATTTCTTTCCTACAATGAAGAAACTTTTTTGAAGATCGCGTGTCATAGAATAATTTCACAATCGATAGCCGCAGTTTGTTATCCAAGACAATGGTAATGTGCAAGAAATAAAAATTGAAGAGAAAGAAGGAGAAGAAAAAAAAAATGCTGCTTGAAAATATATTCTCCCTGCTACGACTACTTCTTTTTTTTTGTTCCAGCTCGGCCCTTCAAAGTAACCTGACAGAATATCGTATTTGAAATCATCAACTTTTGAAAAGACCGATGATCTGATTTAAAAACTCGTTAGAAACTTACTATTACGAAAGTATAATATAAAGATCGATTTAGATATTTTAATGGACGTTTGTACTTTGAATGTAAAAAGGGCGTTTCTTTAAACTGAAAGCCCACCTTTTCCCTCTCCCTTTATAGAATATCATGTTTAAAATCTTGAAATCCAATTTAAATCACGTTCATGTTGGAATGCTTTGAAATTATACTCGCGGCATTATCGTAACAATATGGAATAATATTTCTTCTCTATCGGCTTTATAAATTTTCTCCATTTTCCACAAATTTTTTTTTTTCGGTTTATATTGATGGCGTGGTATCTTTATTATATTGTTCTATATTCCCCGTCATTTGTAAATTATTGTCTTTATTTCATTCTTATCAAACACATTCCGTCTCCAATGTATCAATATTCAAATTTCTTTTTTCCTTTTCTAAATTCTAAATCAAAAAACAATTCTAAATCAAAACTTTGAAAATTATAAATCAGATGTCTCCTTCTTTTTTACGTGTGTATTTTTTTATGGGCAAAAAAAAAGTTTTACTTCTCTCATCGTTTGTGCTTTCTCTCTCAGCGTTTCTTATGATGGAGAAACAAGTCCCTGGGGAGTAAACAAGCTAACAAACAACGACCCCTTTTTTCTGCCCAATTTTCTACCATTCTTGTTTTCATATCCCTTTTGTGTCCACTCGAGAGAGGCATCCACACGCCCACCTTGGCACAAGTTTCGCGTGGAAAACCTCAGCACGGCTTCCAAGATCGAATTATAGACTCGATTTCGATATAAGCTTTAGAGACTGTGATTGGATCCTTCTGTCTTCTCTATACTTCTCAAGAACATTCCCTCAACTTTTTTTTTTCTTTCATATAGTTTCCCTTTAGTTTTTCATTTTATTTTATATCAACTTTGTCTCTTGTCCATCATTCTCTCTCTCGCGCAAAAAATAAATTGCCTAGGGACAAAAATATTTATTGTGTTCTTTTATATAAGAGAATATTTTTATTACCGTTGGTGTTGGAAATAAAGATTTACTCCTACTTGCTACTGATATAATGGTGAGTATTTTTTTTTTGTTATAAATGTTGTCAGTTGTAATTACCGTCAGTTGAAAATTCTTCTAATTGTAACTATTGTCAGTTGTTAATAATGCTAATTGTAACTACCGTCAGTGGTAAATACAGTCAGTTATAACTACCGTCAGTTGTAAATACAATCAGTTATAACTACCGTCAGTTGCAAAAACAGTCAGTTCTAACTACTGTCAACTTTAAATAGTCAGTTCTAACTACTGTCAACTTTTAAATAGTCAGTTCTAACTACTGTCAACTTTTAAATAGTCAGTTATAAACACTAATCATTGTAACTACCAACAATTGTAAATTGTAGAATCAATAGAGATACTAGAATCCCAACAACGATCAATAGTAACAACCGAAATGATAAACCATCAGACGAAATATTCAAAAAGAAAATAAATCCCAAATAGATTGAAAATAATAAATTTTCTTCTATTTTTTGCAAAAGAAAAAAAAACACTCCAACGTCTACCGTGGTGGTACGATTCGCCCTAAAGGTGTAATGTCTCAGCTTAAGCGCTTATCGTGACTTTTTTTTAAAACCCTCCCTTATTAAACGCCTCAGTGGCACGCAGACTTCAAGGTAATAAAAACGGACCGTGTGTAAGACAGCTCGATTACAACTTCAAAGAAAGAAAAAATATAAAAAAAAGAAGGAGAAGAAGAAAAAAAAGTGAGACGCCTGGCACGAAGCGACCGACTCTTGACCTCTTGCGTTGAATTTGTGTTTGGTTTACGTCGGTCGTCCTCTCTGCGATAAGAGATCGCGCTGGAGATTACTGATGGTTGAATATGTGCAGCGTGCGTATATAGTTTGCCTCACGCTGCTACTACTGCTACTGCAATATCAATGGTATGCACGTGTATGCACGCAATTCTAGTTAGCCACCAGCTGAACAACAAAGCACCCTCAAGCCCCCATTGAAAAATATGGGTTAGTGAGCTTGAATTTTGCAGTGGGGGTATCTGAAAGCTGCAAACAGATATACATATGTCACGGTTATCGAAATGGCCCACTGCGGGATAAACCATTTTGGTTTTCGCATGTGCTGGCACATTCTATCTCTCTCGGAATGCAATTATTTTTGTCTCTTATATTTACTGCTCATAGCTCTCTCTTACTCTTTCCTTCAATCTGCTTTTGCAATTTTTTTTAATATTCTTATCACTGTTTTATTAAAAACTGTTAAAATTACCGTCAGTTCTAAATACGATTAGGAGGTAATATTGTTAATTGTATCTAACAGATATAACTACCGTCAGTTGTAACTGCCGTCAGTTGTAAATTCAGGCAGTTGTAACTACCGTCAGTCGGAAATACAGTCACTTTGAACTACCGTCGGTTGCAAATACAGTCACTTATAACTACCATCAGTTGTAAATATTGAAAATTTTAAACAATGTTAATTGCAAATATTGCTAATTGAAAACACCATCAGTTGTAAATACAGACCGTTACAACTACTGTTAGTTGTCAATACTGTCAGTTTTAGAATTGTTAATTATAAATAATGTCTTTTTGAATAAACTGGCAAAAAGTTACCAAAAACTCACTTTTCAAAATGAAAAAATTTCTTTGATTTTGGAAAAACCTCTGTAACTTTTTTAATTTTTGTGCTAGAAAAATGCTTCTAAAGGAGAAGTTGCTTGTTTTTGTTCCAGTTATCAGGAAAAAACTCAAAATCGTTTCAAAAATAAACTGGCAAAAAGTTACCAAAAACTCACTTTTCAAAATGAAAAAATTTCTTTGATTTTGGAAAAACCTCTGTAACTTTTTTAATTTTTGTGCTAGAAAAATGCTTCTAAAGGAGAAGTTGCTTGTTTTTGTTCCAGTTATCAGGAAAAAACTCAAAATCGTTTCAAAAATAAACTGGCAAAAAGTTACCAAAAACTCACTTTTCAAAATGAAAAAATTTCTTTGATTTTGGAAAAACCTCTGTAACTTTTTTAATTTTTGTGCTAGAAAAATGCTTCTAAAGGAGAAGTTGCTTGTTTTTGTTCCAGTTATCAGGAAAAAACTCAAAATAGTTTCAAAAATAAACTGGCAAAAAGTTACCAAAAACTCACTTTTCAAAATGAAAAAATTTCTTTGATTTTGAAAAAACCTCTGTAACTTTTTAATTTTTGTGCTAGAAAAATGCTTCTAGAGGAGAAGTTGCTTGTTTTTGTTCCAGTTATCAGGAAAAAACTCAAAATCGTTTCAAAAATAAACTGGCAAAAAGTTACCAAAAACTCACTTTTCAAAATGAAAAAATTTCTTTGATTTTGGAAAAACCTCTGTAACTTTTTTAATTTTTGTGCTAGAAAAATGCTTCTAAAGGAGAAGTTGCTTGTTTTTGTTCCAGTTATCAGGAAAAAACTCAAAATCGTTTCAAAAATAAACTGGCAAAAAGTTACCAAAAACTCACTTTTCAAAATGAAAAAATTTCTTTGATTTTGGAAAAACCTCTGTAACTTTTTTAATTTTTGTGCTAGAAAAATGCTTCTAAAGGAGAAGTTGCTTGTTTTTGTTCCAGTTATCAGGAAAAAACTCAAAATCGTTTCAAAAATAAACTGGCAAAAAGTTACCAAAAACTCACTTTTCAAAATGAAAAAATTTCTTTGATTTTGGAAAAACCTCTGTAACTTTTTTAATTTTTGTGCTAGAAAAATGCTTCTAAAGGAGAAGTTGCTTGTTTTTGTTCCAGTTATCAGGAAAAAACTCAAAATCGTTTCAAAAATAAACTGGCAAAAAGTTACCAAAAACTCACTTTTCAAAATGAAAAAATTTCTTTGATTTTGGAAAAACCTCTGTAACTTTTTTAATTTTTGTGCTAGAAAAATGCTTCTAAAGGAGAAGTTGCTTGTTTTTGTTCCAGTTATCAGGAAAAAACTCAAAATCGTTTCAAAAATAAACTGGCAAAAAGTTACCAAAAACTCACTTTTCAAAATGAAAAAATTTCTTTGATTTTGGAAAAACCTCTGTAACTTTTTTAATTTTTGTGCTAGAAAAATGCTTCTAAAGGAGAAGTTGCTTGTTTTTGTTCCAGTTATCAGGAAAAAACTCAAAATCGTTTCAAAAATAAACTGGCAAAAAGTTACCAAAAACTCACTTTTCAAAATGAAAAAATTTCTTTGATTTTGGAAAAACCTCTGTAACTTTTTTAATTTTTGTGCTAGAAAAATGCTTCTAAAGGAGAAGTTGCTTGTTTTTGTTCCAGTTATCAGGAAAAAACTCAAAATCGTTTCAAAAATAAACTGGCAAAAAGTTACCAAAAACTCACTTTTCAAAATGAAAAAATTTCTTTGATTTTGGAAAAACCTCTGTAACTTTTTTAATTTTTGTGCTAGAAAAATGCTTCTAAAGGAGAAGTTGCTTGTTTTTGTTCCAGTTATCAGGAAAAAACTCAAAATCGTTTCAAAAATAAACTGGCAAAAAGTTACCAAAAACTCACTTTTCAAAATGAAAAAATTTCTTTGATTTTGGAAAAACCTCTGTAACTTTTTTAATTTTTGTGCTAGAAAAATGCTTCTAAAGGAGAAGTTGCTTGTTTTTGTTCCAGTTATCAGGAAAAAACTCAAAATCGTTTCAAAAATAAACTGGCAAAAAGTTACCAAAAACTCACTTTTCAAAATGAAAAAATTTCTTTGATTTTGGAAAAACCTCTGTAACTTTTTTAATTTTTGTGCTAGAAAAATGCTTCTAAAGGAGAAGTTGCTTGTTTTTGTTCCAGTTATCAGGAAAAAACTCAAAATCGTTTCAAAAATAAACTGGCAAAAAGTTACCAAAAACTCACTTTTCAAAATGAAAAAATTTCTTTGATTTTGGAAAAACCTCTGTAACTTTTTTAATTTTTGTGCTAGAAAAATGCTTCTAAAGGAGAAGTTGCTTGTTTTTGTTCCAGTTATCAGGAAAAAACTCAAAATCGTTTCAAAAATAAACTGGCAAAAAGTTACCAAAAACTCACTTTTCAAAATGAAAAAATTTCTTTGATTTTGGAAAAACCTCTGTAACTTTTTTAATTTTTGTGCTAGAAAAATGCTTCTAAAGGAGAAGTTGCTTGTTTTTGTTCCAGTTATCAGGAAAAAACTCAAAATCGTTTCAAAAATAAACTGGCAAAAAGTTACCAAAAACTCACTTTTCAAAATGAAAAAATTTCTTTGATTTTGGAAAAACCTCTGTAACTTTTTTAATTTTTGTGCTAGAAAAATGCTTCTAAAGGAGAAGTTGCTTGTTTTTGTTCCAGTTATCAGGAAAAAACTCAAAATCGTTTCAAAAATAAACTGGCAAAAAGTTACCAAAAACTCACTTTTCAAAATGAAAAAATTTCTTTGATTTTGGAAAAACCTCTGTAACTTTTTTAATTTTTGTGCTAGAAAAATGCTTCTAAAGGAGAAGTTGCTTGTTTTTGTTCCAGTTATCAGGAAAAAACTCAAAATCGTTTCAAAAATAAACTGGCAAAAAGTTACCAAAAACTCACTTTTCAAAATGAAAAAATTTCTTTGATTTTGGAAAAACCTCTGTAACTTTTTTAATTTTTGTGCTAGAAAAATGCTTCTAAAGGAGAAGTTGCTTGTTTTTGTTCCAGTTATCAGGAAAAAACTCAAAATCGTTTCAAAAATAAACTGGCAAAAAGTTACCAAAAACTCACTTTTCAAAATGAAAAAATTTCTTTGATTTTGGAAAAACCTCTGTAACTTTTTTAATTTTTGTGCTAGAAAAATGCTTCTAAAGGAGAAGTTGCTTGTTTTTGTTCCAGTTATCAGGAAAAAACTCAAAATCGTTTCAAAAATAAACTGGCAAAAAGTTACCAAAAACTCACTTTTCAAAATGAAAAAATTTCTTTGATTTTGGAAAAACCTCTGTAACTTTTTTAATTTTTGTGCTAGAAAAATGCTTCTAAAGGAGAAGTTGCTTGTTTTTGTTCCAGTTATCAGGAAAAAACTCAAAATCGTTTCAAAAATAAACTGGCAAAAAGTTACCAAAAACTCACTTTTCAAAATGAAAAAATTTCTTTGATTTTGGAAAAACCTCTGTAACTTTTTTAATTTTTGTGCTAGAAAAATGCTTCTAAAGGAGAAGTTGCTTGTTTTTGTTCCAGTTATCAGGAAAAAACTCAAAATCGTTTCAAAAATAAACTGGCAAAAAGTTACCAAAAACTCACTTTTCAAAATGAAAAAATTTCTTTGATTTTGGAAAAACCTCTGTAACTTTTTTAATTTTTGTGCTAGAAAAATGCTTCTAAAGGAGAAGTTGCTTGTTTTTGTTCCAGTTATCAGGAAAAAACTCAAAATCGTTTCAAAAATAAACTGGCAAAAAGTTACCAAAAACTCACTTTTCAAAATGAAAAAATTTCTTTGATTTTGGAAAAACCTCTGTAACTTTTTTAATTTTTGTGCTAGAAAAATGCTTCTAAAGGAGAAGTTGCTTGTTTTTGTTCCAGTTATCAGGAAAAAACTCAAAATCGTTTCAAAAATAAACTGGCAAAAAGTTACCAAAAACTCACTTTTCAAAATGAAAAAATTTCTTTGATTTTGGAAAAACCTCTGTAACTTTTTTAATTTTTGTGCTAGAAAAATGCTTCTAAAGGAGAAGTTGCTTGTTTTTGTTCCAGTTATCAGGAAAAAACTCAAAATCGTTTCAAAAATAAACTGGCAAAAAGTTACCAAAAACTCACTTTTCAAAATGAAAAAATTTCTTTGATTTTGGAAAAACCTCTGTAACTTTTTTAATTTTTGTGCTAGAAAAATGCTTCTAAAGGAGAAGTTGCTTGTTTTTGTTCCAGTTATCAGGAAAAAACTCAAAATCGTTTCAAAAATAAACTGGCAAAAAGTTACCAAAAACTCACTTTTCAAAATGAAAAAATTTCTTTGATTTTGGAAAAACCTCTGTAACTTTTTTAATTTTTGTGCTAGAAAAATGCTTCTAAAGGAGAAGTTGCTTGTTTTTGTTCCAGTTATCAGGAAAAAACTCAAAATCGTTTCAAAAATAAACTGGCAAAAAGTTACCAAAAACTCACTTTTCAAAATGAAAAAATTTCTTTGATTTTGGAAAAACCTCTGTAACTTTTTTAATTTTTGTGCTAGAAAAATGCTTCTAAAGGAGAAGTTGCTTGTTTTTGTTCCAGTTATCAGGAAAAAACTCAAAATCGTTTCAAAAATAAACTGGCAAAAAGTTACCAAAAACTCACTTTTCAAAATGAAAAAATTTCTTTGATTTTGGAAAAACCTCTGTAACTTTTTTAATTTTTGTGCTAGAAAAATGCTTCTAAAGGAGAAGTTGCTTGTTTTTGTTCCAGTTATCAGGAAAAAACTCAAAATCGTTTCAAAAATAAACTGGCAAAAAGTTACCAAAAACTCACTTTTCAAAATGAAAAAATTTCTTTGATTTTGGAAAAACCTCTGTAACTTTTTTAATTTTTGTGCTAGAAAAATGCTTCTAAAGGAGAAGTTGCTTGTTTTTGTTCCAGTTATCAGGAAAAAACTCAAAATCGTTTCAAAAATAAACTGGCAAAAAGTTACCAAAAACTCACTTTTCAAAATGAAAAAATTTCTTTGATTTTGGAAAAACCTCTGTAACTTTTTTAATTTTTGTGCTAGAAAAATGCTTCTAAAGGAGAAGTTGCTTGTTTTTGTTCCAGTTATCAGGAAAAAACTCAAAATCGTTTCAAAAATAAACTGGCAAAAAGTTACCAAAAACTCACTTTTCAAAATGAAAAAATTTCTTTGATTTTGGAAAAACCTCTGTAACTTTTTTAATTTTTGTGCTAGAAAAATGCTTCTAAAGGAGAAGTTGCTTGTTTTTGTTCCAGTTATCAGGAAAAAACTCAAAATCGTTTCAAAAATAAACTGGCAAAAAGTTACCAAAAACTCACTTTTCAAAATGAAAAAATTTCTTTGATTTTGGAAAAACCTCTGTAACTTTTTTAATTTTTGTGCTAGAAAAATGCTTCTAAAGGAGAAGTTGCTTGTTTTTGTTCCAGTTATCAGGAAAAAACTCAAAATCGTTTCAAAAATAAACTGGCAAAAAGTTACCAAAAACTCACTTTTCAAAATGAAAAAATTTCTTTGATTTTGGAAAAACCTCTGTAACTTTTTTAATTTTTGTGCTAGAAAAATGCTTCTAAAGGAGAAGTTGCTTGTTTTTGTTCCAGTTATCAGGAAAAAACTCAAAATCGTTTCAAAAATAAACTGGCAAAAAGTTACCAAAAACTCACTTTTCAAAATGAAAAAATTTCTTTGATTTTGGAAAAACCTCTGTAACTTTTTTAATTTTTGTGCTAGAAAAATGCTTCTAAAGGAGAAGTTGCTTGTTTTTGTTCCAGTTATCAGGAAAAAACTCAAAATCGTTTCAAAAATAAACTGGCAAAAAGTTACCAAAAACTCACTTTTCAAAATGAAAAAATTTCTTTGATTTTGGAAAAACCTCTGTAACTTTTTTAATTTTTGTGCTAGAAAAATGCTTCTAAAGGAGAAGTTGCTTGTTTTTGTTCCAGTTATCAGGAAAAAACTCAAAATCGTTTCAAAAATAAACTGGCAAAAAGTTACCAAAAACTCACTTTTCAAAATGAAAAAATTTCTTTGATTTTGGAAAAACCTCTGTAACTTTTTTAATTTTTGTGCTAGAAAAATGCTTCTAAAGGAGAAGTTGCTTGTTTTTGTTCCAGTTATCAGGAAAAAACTCAAAATCGTTTCAAAAATAAACTGGCAAAAAGTTACCAAAAACTCACTTTTCAAAATGAAAAAATTTCTTTGATTTTGGAAAAACCTCTGTAACTTTTTTAATTTTTGTGCTAGAAAAATGCTTCTAAAGGAGAAGTTGCTTGTTTTTGTTCCAGTTATCAGGAAAAAACTCAAAATCGTTTCAAAAATAAACTGGCAAAAAGTTACCAAAAACTCACTTTTCAAAATGAAAAAATTTCTTTGATTTTGGAAAAACCTCTGTAACTTTTTTAATTTTTGTGCTAGAAAAATGCTTCTAAAGGAGAAGTTGCTTGTTTTTGTTCCAGTTATCAGGAAAAAACTCAAAATCGTTTCAAAAATAAACTGGCAAAAAGTTACCAAAAACTCACTTTTCAAAATGAAAAAATTTCTTTGATTTTGGAAAAACCTCTGTAACTTTTTTAATTTTTGTGCTAGAAAAATGCTTCTAAAGGAGAAGTTGCTTGTTTTTGTTCCAGTTATCAGGAAAAAACTCAAAATCGTTTCAAAAATAAACTGGCAAAAAGTTACCAAAAACTCACTTTTCAAAATGAAAAAATTTCTTTGATTTTGGAAAAACCTCTGTAACTTTTTTAATTTTTGTGCTAGAAAAATGCTTCTAAAGGAGAAGTTGCTTGTTTTTGTTCCAGTTATCAGGAAAAAACTCAAAATCGTTTCAAAAATAAACTGGCAAAAAGTTACCAAAAACTCACTTTTCAAAATGAAAAAATTTCTTTGATTTTGGAAAAACCTCTGTAACTTTTTTAATTTTTGTGCTAGAAAAATGCTTCTAAAGGAGAAGTTGCTTGTTTTTGTTCCAGTTATCAGGAAAAAACTCAAAATCGTTTCAAAAATAAACTGGCAAAAAGTTACCAAAAACTCACTTTTCAAAATGAAAAAATTTCTTTGATTTTGGAAAAACCTCTGTAACTTTTTTAATTTTTGTGCTAGAAAAATGCTTCTAAAGGAGAAGTTGCTTGTTTTTGTTCCAGTTATCAGGAAAAAACTCAAAATCGTTTCAAAAATAAACTGGCAAAAAGTTACCAAAAACTCACTTTTCAAAATGAAAAAATTTCTTTGATTTTGGAAAAACCTCTGTAACTTTTTTAATTTTTGTGCTAGAAAAATGCTTCTAAAGGAGAAGTTGCTTGTTTTTGTTCCAGTTATCAGGAAAAAACTCAAAATCGTTTCAAAAATAAACTGGCAAAAAGTTACCAAAAACTCACTTTTCAAAATGAAAAAATTTCTTTGATTTTGGAAAAACCTCTGTAACTTTTTTAATTTTTGTGCTAGAAAAATGCTTCTAAAGGAGAAGTTGCTTGTTTTTGTTCCAGTTATCAGGAAAAAACTCAAAATCGTTTCAAAAATAAACTGGCAAAAAGTTACCAAAAACTCACTTTTCAAAATGAAAAAATTTCTTTGATTTTGGAAAAACCTCTGTAACTTTTTTAATTTTTGTGCTAGAAAAATGCTTCTAAAGGAGAAGTTGCTTGTTTTTGTTCCAGTTATCAGGAAAAAACTCAAAATCGTTTCAAAAATAAACTGGCAAAAAGTTACCAAAAACTCACTTTTCAAAATGAAAAAATTTCTTTGATTTTGGAAAAACCTCTGTAACTTTTTTAATTTTTGTGCTAGAAAAATGCTTCTAAAGGAGAAGTTGCTTGTTTTTGTTCCAGTTATCAGGAAAAAACTCAAAATCGTTTCAAAAATAAACTGGCAAAAAGTTACCAAAAACTCACTTTTCAAAATGAAAAAATTTCTTTGATTTTGGAAAAACCTCTGTAACTTTTTTAATTTTTGTGCTAGAAAAATGCTTCTAAAGGAGAAGTTGCTTGTTTTTGTTCCAGTTATCAGGAAAAAACTCAAAATCGTTTCAAAAATAAACTGGCAAAAAGTTACCAAAAACTCACTTTTCAAAATGAAAAAATTTCTTTGATTTTGGAAAAACCTCTGTAACTTTTTTAATTTTTGTGCTAGAAAAATGCTTCTAAAGGAGAAGTTGCTTGTTTTTGTTCCAGTTATCAGGAAAAAACTCAAAATCGTTTCAAAAATAAACTGGCAAAAAGTTACCAAAAACTCACTTTTCAAAATGAAAAAATTTCTTTGATTTTGGAAAAACCTCTGTAACTTTTTTAATTTTTGTGCTAGAAAAATGCTTCTAAAGGAGAAGTTGCTTGTTTTTGTTCCAGTTATCAGGAAAAAACTCAAAATCGTTTCAAAAATAAACTGGCAAAAAGTTACCAAAAACTCACTTTTCAAAATGAAAAAATTTCTTTGATTTTGGAAAAACCTCTGTAACTTTTTTAATTTTTGTGCTAGAAAAATGCTTCTAAAGGAGAAGTTGCTTGTTTTTGTTCCAGTTATCAGGAAAAAACTCAAAATCGTTTCAAAAATAAACTGGCAAAAAGTTACCAAAAACTCACTTTTCAAAATGAAAAAATTTCTTTGATTTTGGAAAAACCTCTGTAACTTTTTTAATTTTTGTGCTAGAAAAATGCTTCTAAAGGAGAAGTTGCTTGTTTTTGTTCCAGTTATCAGGAAAAAACTCAAAATCGTTTCAAAAATAAACTGGCAAAAAGTTACCAAAAACTCACTTTTCAAAATGAAAAAATTTCTTTGATTTTGGAAAAACCTCTGTAACTTTTTTAATTTTTGTGCTAGAAAAATGCTTCTAAAGGAGAAGTTGCTTGTTTTTGTTCCAGTTATCAGGAAAAAACTCAAAATCGTTTCAAAAATAAACTGGCAAAAAGTTACCAAAAACTCACTTTTCAAAATGAAAAAATTTCTTTGATTTTGGAAAAACCTCTGTAACTTTTTTAATTTTTGTGCTAGAAAAATGCTTCTAAAGGAGAAGTTGCTTGTTTTTGTTCCAGTTATCAGGAAAAAACTCAAAATCGTTTCAAAAATAAACTGGCAAAAAGTTACCAAAAACTCACTTTTCAAAATGAAAAAATTTCTTTGATTTTGGAAAAACCTCTGTAACTTTTTTAATTTTTGTGCTAGAAAAATGCTTCTAAAGGAGAAGTTGCTTGTTTTTGTTCCAGTTATCAGGAAAAAACTCAAAATCGTTTCAAAAATAAACTGGCAAAAAGTTACCAAAAACTCACTTTTCAAAATGAAAAAATTTCTTTGATTTTGGAAAAACCTCTGTAACTTTTTTAATTTTTGTGCTAGAAAAATGCTTCTAAAGGAGAAGTTGCTTGTTTTTGTTCCAGTTATCAGGAAAAAACTCAAAATCGTTTCAAAAATAAACTGGCAAAAAGTTACCAAAAACTCACTTTTCAAAATGAAAAAATTTCTTTGATTTTGGAAAAACCTCTGTAACTTTTTTAATTTTTGTGCTAGAAAAATGCTTCTAAAGGAGAAGTTGCTTGTTTTTGTTCCAGTTATCAGGAAAAAACTCAAAATCGTTTCAAAAATAAACTGGCAAAAAGTTACCAAAAACTCACTTTTCAAAATGAAAAAATTTCTTTGATTTTGGAAAAACCTCTGTAACTTTTTTAATTTTTGTGCTAGAAAAATGCTTCTAAAGGAGAAGTTGCTTGTTTTTGTTCCAGTTATCAGGAAAAAACTCAAAATCGTTTCAAAAATAAACTGGCAAAAAGTTACCAAAAACTCACTTTTCAAAATGAAAAAATTTCTTTGATTTTGGAAAAACCTCTGTAACTTTTTTAATTTTTGTGCTAGAAAAATGCTTCTAAAGGAGAAGTTGCTTGTTTTTGTTCCAGTTATCAGGAAAAAACTCAAAATCGTTTCAAAAATAAACTGGCAAAAAGTTACCAAAAACTCACTTTTCAAAATGAAAAAATTTTCTTTGATTTTGGAAAAACCTCTGTAACTTTTTTAATTTTTGTGCTAGAAAAATGCTTCTAAAGGAGAAGTTGCTTGTTTTTGTTCCAGTTGTCAGGAAAAAACTCAAAATCGTTTCAAAAATAAACTGGCAAAAAGTTACCAAAAACTCACTTTTCAAAATGAAAAAATTTCTTTGATTTTGGAAAAACCTCTGTAACTTTTTTAATTTTTGTGCTAGAAAAATGCTTCTAAAGGAGAAGTTGCTTGTTTTTGTTCCAGTTATCAGGAAAAAACTCAAAATCGTTTCAAAAATAAACTGGCAAAAAGTTACCAAAAACTCACTTTTCAAAATGAAAAAATTTCTTTGATTTTGGAAAAACCTCTGTAACTTTTTTAATTTTTGTGCTAGAAAAATGCTTCTAAAGGAGAAGTTGCTTGTTTTTGTTCCAGTTATCAGGAAAAAACTCAAAATCGTTTCAAAAATAAACTGGCAAAAAGTTACCAAAAACTCACTTTTCAAAATGAAAAAATTTCTTTGATTTTGGAAAAACCTCTGTAACTTTTTTAATTTTTGTGCTAGAAAAATGCTTCTAAAGGAGAAGTTGCTTGTTTTTGTTCCAGTTATCAGGAAAAAACTCAAAATCGTTTCAAAAATAAACTGGCAAAAAGTTACCAAAAACTCACTTTTCAAAATGAAAAAATTTCTTTGATTTTGGAAAAACCTCTGTAACTTTTTTAATTTTTGTGCTAGAAAAATGCTTCTAAAGGAGAAGTTGCTTGTTTTTGTTCCAGTTATCAGGAAAAAACTCAAAATCGTTTCAAAAATAAACTGGCAAAAAGTTACCAAAAACTCACTTTTCAAAATGAAAAAATTTCTTTGATTTTGGAAAAACCTCTGTAACTTTTTTAATTTTTGTGCTAGAAAAATGCTTCTAAAGGAGAAGTTGCTTGTTTTTGTTCCAGTTATCAGGAAAAAACTCAAAATCGTTTCAAAAATAAACTGGCAAAAAGTTACCAAAAACTCACTTTTCAAAATGAAAAAATTTCTTTGATTTTGGAAAAACCTCTGTAACTTTTTTAATTTTTGTGCTAGAAAAATGCTTCTAAAGGAGAAGTTGCTTGTTTTTGTTCCAGTTATCAGGAAAAAACTCAAAATCGTTTCAAAAATAAACTGGCAAAAAGTTACCAAAAACTCACTTTTCAAAATGAAAAAATTTCTTTGATTTTGGAAAAACCTCTGTAACTTTTTTAATTTTTGTGCTAGAAAAATGCTTCTAAAGGAGAAGTTGCTTGTTTTTGTTCCAGTTATCAGGAAAAAACTCAAAATCGTTTCAAAAATAAACTGGCAAAAAGTTACCAAAAACTCACTTTTCAAAATGAAAAAATTTCTTTGATTTTGGAAAAACCTCTGTAACTTTTTTAATTTTTGTGCTAGAAAAATGCTTCTAAAGGAGAAGTTGCTTGTTTTTGTTCCAGTTATCAGGAAAAAACTCAAAATCGTTTCAAAAATAAACTGGCAAAAAGTTACCAAAAACTCACTTTTCAAAATGAAAAAATTTCTTTGATTTTGGAAAAACCTCTGTAACTTTTTTAATTTTTGTGCTAGAAAAATGCTTCTAAAGGAGAAGTTGCTTGTTTTTGTTCCAGTTATCAGGAAAAAACTCAAAATCGTTTCAAAAATAAACTGGCAAAAAGTTACCAAAAACTCACTTTTCAAAATGAAAAAATTTCTTTGATTTTGGAAAAACCTCTGTAACTTTTTTAATTTTTGTGCTAGAAAAATGCTTCTAAAGGAGAAGTTGCTTGTTTTTGTTCCAGTTATCAGGAAAAAACTCAAAATCGTTTCAAAAATAAACTGGCAAAAAGTTACCAAAAACTCACTTTTCAAAATGAAAAAATTTCTTTGATTTTGGAAAAACCTCTGTAACTTTTTTAATTTTTGTGCTAGAAAAATGCTTCTAAAGGAGAAGTTGCTTGTTTTTGTTCCAGTTATCAGGAAAAAACTCAAAATCGTTTCAAAAATAAACTGGCAAAAAGTTACCAAAAACTCACTTTTCAAAATGAAAAAATTTCTTTGATTTTGGAAAAACCTCTGTAACTTTTTTAATTTTTGTGCTAGAAAAATGCTTCTAAAGGAGAAGTTGCTTGTTTTTGTTCCAGTTATCAGGAAAAAACTCAAAATCGTTTCAAAAATAAACTGGCAAAAAGTTACCAAAAACTCACTTTTCAAAATGAAAAAATTTCTTTGATTTTGGAAAAACCTCTGTAACTTTTTTAATTTTTGTGCTAGAAAAATGCTTCTAAAGGAGAAGTTGCTTGTTTTTGTTCCAGTTATCAGGAAAAAACTCAAAATCGTTTCAAAAATAAACTGGCAAAAAGTTACCAAAAACTCACTTTTCAAAATGAAAAAATTTCTTTGATTTTGGAAAAACCTCTGTAACTTTTTTAATTTTTGTGCTAGAAAAATGCTTCTAAAGGAGAAGTTGCTTGTTTTTGTTCCAGTTATCAGGAAAAAACTCAAAATCGTTTCAAAAATAAACTGGCAAAAAGTTACCAAAAACTCACTTTTCAAAATGAAAAAATTTCTTTGATTTTGGAAAAACCTCTGTAACTTTTTTAATTTTTGTGCTAGAAAAATGCTTCTAAAGGAGAAGTTGCTTGTTTTTGTTCCAGTTATCAGGAAAAAACTCAAAATCGTTTCAAAAATAAACTGGCAAAAAGTTACCAAAAACTCACTTTTCAAAATGAAAAAATTTCTTTGATTTTGGAAAAACCTCTGTAACTTTTTTAATTTTTGTGCTAGAAAAATGCTTCTAAAGGAGAAGTTGCTTGTTTTTGTTCCAGTTATCAGGAAAAAACTCAAAATCGTTTCAAAAATAAACTGGCAAAAAGTTACCAAAAACTCACTTTTCAAAATGAAAAAATTTCTTTGATTTTGGAAAAACCTCTGTAACTTTTTTAATTTTTGTGCTAGAAAAATGCTTCTAAAGGAGAAGTTGCTTGTTTTTGTTCCAGTTATCAGGAAAAAACTCAAAATCGTTTCAAAAATAAACTGGCAAAAAGTTACCAAAAACTCACTTTTCAAAATGAAAAAATTTCTTTGATTTTGGAAAAACCTCTGTAACTTTTTTAATTTTTGTGCTAGAAAAATGCTTCTAAAGGAGAAGTTGCTTGTTTTTGTTCCAGTTATCAGGAAAAAACTCAAAATCGTTTCAAAAATAAACTGGCAAAAAGTTACCAAAAACTCACTTTTCAAAATGAAAAAATTTCTTTGATTTTGGAAAAACCTCTGTAACTTTTTTAATTTTTGTGCTAGAAAAATGCTTCTAAAGGAGAAGTTGCTTGTTTTTGTTCCAGTTATCAAAAAAAAAACTCAAAATCGTTTCAAAAATAAACTGGCAAAAAGTTACCAAAAACTCACTTTTCAAAATGAAAAAATTTCTTTGATTTTGGAAAAACCTCTGTAACTTTTTTAATTTTTGTGCTAGAAAAATGCTTCTAAAGGAGAAGTTGCTTGTTTTTGTTCCAGTTATCAGGAAAAAACTCAAAATCGTTTCAAAAATAAACTGGCAAAAAGTTACCAAAAACTCACTTTTCAAAATGAAAAAATTTCTTTGATTTTGGAAAAACCTCTGTAACTTTTTTAATTTTTGTGCTAGAAAAATGCTTCTAAAGGAGAAGTTGCTTGTTTTTGTTCCAGTTATCAGGAAAAAACTCAAAATCGTTTCAAAAATAAACTGGCAAAAAGTTACCAAAAACTCACTTTTCAAAATGAAAAAATTTCTTTGATTTTGGAAAAACCTCTGTAACTTTTTTAATTTTTGTGCTAGAAAAATGCTTCTAAAGGAGAAGTTGCTTGTTTTTGTTCCAGTTGTCAGGAAAAAACTCAAAATCGTTTCAAAAATAAACTGGCAAAAAGTTACCAAAAACTCACTTTTCAAAATGAAAAAATTTCTTTGATTTTGGAAAAACCTCTGTAACTTTTTTAATTTTTGTGCTAGAAAAATGCTTCTAAAGGAGAAGTTGCTTGTTTTTGTTCCAGTTATCAGGAAAAAACTCAAAATCGTTTCAAAAATAAACTGGCAAAAAGTTACCAAAAACTCACTTTTCAAAATGAAAAAATTTCTTTGATTTTGGAAAAACCTCTGTAACTTTTTTAATTTTTGTGCTAGAAAAATGCTTCTAAAGGAGAAGTTGCTTGTTTTTGTTCCAGTTGTCAGGAAAAAACTCAAAATCGTTTCAAAAATAAACTGGCAAAAAGTTACCAAAAACTCACTTTTCAAAATGAAAAAATTTCTTTGATTTTGGAAAAACCTCTGTAACTTTTTTAATTTTTGTGCTAGAAAAATGCTTCTAAAGGAGAAGTTGCTTGTTTTTGTTCCAGTTATCAGGAAAAAACTCAAAATCGTTTCAAAAATAAACTGGCAAAAAGTTACCAAAAACTCACTTTTCAAAATGAAAAAATTTCTTTGATTTTGGAAAAACCTCTGTAACTTTTTTAATTTTTGTGCTAGAAAAATGCTTCTAAAGGAGAAGTTGCTTGTTTTTGTTCCAGTTATCAGGAAAAAACTCAAAATCGTTTCAAAAATAAACTGGCAAAAAGTTACCAAAAACTCACTTTTCAAAATGAAAAAATTTCTTTGATTTTGGAAAAACCTCTGTAACTTTTTTAATTTTTGTGCTAGAAAAATGCTTCTAAAGGAGAAGTTGCTTGTTTTTGTTCCAGTTATCAGGAAAAAACTCAAAATCGTTTCAAAAATAAACTGGCAAAAAGTTACCAAAAACTCACTTTTCAAAATGAAAAAATTTCTTTGATTTTGGAAAAACCTCTGTAACTTTTTTAATTTTTGTGCTAGAAAAATGCTTCTAAAGGAGAAGTTGCTTGTTTTTGTTCCAGTTATCAGGAAAAAACTCAAAATCGTTTCAAAAATAAACTGGCAAAAAGTTACCAAAAACTCACTTTTCAAAATGAAAAAATTTCTTTGATTTTGGAAAAACCTCTGTAACTTTTTTAATTTTTGTGCTAGAAAAATGCTTCTAAAGGAGAAGTTGCTTGTTTTTGTTCCAGTTATCAGGAAAAAACTCAAAATCGTTTCAAAAATAAACTGGCAAAAAGTTACCAAAAACTCACTTTTCAAAATGAAAAAATTTCTTTGATTTTGGAAAAACCTCTGTAACTTTTTTAATTTTTGTGCTAGAAAAATGCTTCTAAAGGAGAAGTTGCTTGTTTTTGTTCCAGTTATCAGGAAAAAACTCAAAATCGTTTCAAAAATAAACTGGCAAAAAGTTACCAAAAACTCACTTTTCAAAATGAAAAAATTTCTTTGATTTTGGAAAAACCTCTGTAACTTTTTTAATTTTTGTGCTAGAAAAATGCTTCTAAAGGAGAAGTTGCTTGTTTTTGTTCCAGTTATCAGGAAAAAACTCAAAATCGTTTCAAAAATAAACTGGCAAAAAGTTACCAAAAACTCACTTTTCAAAATGAAAAAATTTCTTTGATTTTGGAAAAACCTCTGTAACTTTTTTAATTTTTGTGCTAGAAAAATGCTTCTAAAGGAGAAGTTGCTTGTTTTTGTTCCAGTTATCAGGAAAAAACTCAAAATCGTTTCAAAAATAAACTGGCAAAAAGTTACCAAAAACTCACTTTTCAAAATGAAAAAATTTCTTTGATTTTGGAAAAACCTCTGTAACTTTTTTAATTTTTGTGCTAGAAAAATGCTTCTAAAGGAGAAGTTGCTTGTTTTTGTTCCAGTTATCAGGAAAAAACTCAAAATCGTTTCAAAAATAAACTGGCAAAAAGTTACCAAAAACTCACTTTTCAAAATGAAAAAATTTCTTTGATTTTGGAAAAACCTCTGTAACTTTTTTAATTTTTGTGCTAGAAAAATGCTTCTAAAGGAGAAGTTGCTTGTTTTTGTTCCAGTTATCAGGAAAAAACTCAAAATCGTTTCAAAAATAAACTGGCAAAAAGTTACCAAAAACTCACTTTTCAAAATGAAAAAATTTCTTTGATTTTGGAAAAACCTCTGTAACTTTTTTAATTTTTGTGCTAGAAAAATGCTTCTAAAGGAGAAGTTGCTTGTTTTTGTTCCAGTTATCAGGAAAAAACTCAAAATCGTTTCAAAAATAAACTGGCAAAAAGTTACCAAAAACTCACTTTTCAAAATGAAAAAATTTCTTTGATTTTGGAAAAACCTCTGTAACTTTTTTAATTTTTGTGCTAGAAAAATGCTTCTAAAGGAGAAGTTGCTTGTTTTTGTTCCAGTTATCAGGAAAAAACTCAAAATCGTTTCAAAAATAAACTGGCAAAAAGTTACCAAAAACTCACTTTTCAAAATGAAAAAATTTCTTTGATTTTGGAAAAACCTCTGTAACTTTTTTAATTTTTGTGCTAGAAAAATGCTTCTAAAGGAGAAGTTGCTTGTTTTTGTTCCAGTTATCAGGAAAAAACTCAAAATCGTTTCAAAAATAAACTGGCAAAAAGTTACCAAAAACTCACTTTTCAAAATGAAAAAATTTCTTTGATTTTGGAAAAACCTCTGTAACTTTTTTAATTTTTGTGCTAGAAAAATGCTTCTAAAGGAGAAGTTGCTTGTTTTTGTTCCAGTTATCAGGAAAAAACTCAAAATCGTTTCAAAAATAAACTGGCAAAAAGTTACCAAAAACTCACTTTTCAAAATGAAAAAATTTCTTTGATTTTGGAAAAACCTCTGTAACTTTTTTAATTTTTGTGCTAGAAAAATGCTTCTAAAGGAGAAGTTGCTTGTTTTTGTTCCAGTTATCAGGAAAAAACTCAAAATCGTTTCAAAAATAAACTGGCAAAAAGTTACCAAAAACTCACTTTTCAAAATGAAAAAATTTCTTTGATTTTGGAAAAACCTCTGTAACTTTTTTAATTTTTGTGCTAGAAAAATGCTTCTAAAGGAGAAGTTGCTTGTTTTTGTTCCAGTTATCAGGAAAAAACTCAAAATCGTTTCAAAAATAAACTGGCAAAAAGTTACCAAAAACTCACTTTTCAAAATGAAAAAATTTCTTTGATTTTGGAAAAACCTCTGTAACTTTTTTAATTTTTGTGCTAGAAAAATGCTTCTAAAGGAGAAGTTGCTTGTTTTTGTTCCAGTTATCAGGAAAAAACTCAAAATCGTTTCAAAAATAAACTGGCAAAAAGTTACCAAAAACTCACTTTTCAAAATGAAAAAATTTCTTTGATTTTGGAAAAACCTCTGTAACTTTTTTAATTTTTGTGCTAGAAAAATGCTTCTAAAGGAGAAGTTGCTTGTTTTTGTTCCAGTTATCAGGAAAAAACTCAAAATCGTTTCAAAAATAAACTGGCAAAAAGTTACCAAAAACTCACTTTTCAAAATGAAAAAATTTCTTTGATTTTGGAAAAACCTCTGTAACTTTTTTAATTTTTGTGCTAGAAAAATGCTTCTAAAGGAGAAGTTGCTTGTTTTTGTTCCAGTTATCAGGAAAAAACTCAAAATCGTTTCAAAAATAAACTGGCAAAAAGTTACCAAAAACTCACTTTTCAAAATGAAAAAATTTCTTTGATTTTGGAAAAACCTCTGTAACTTTTTTAATTTTTGTGCTAGAAAAATGCTTCTAAAGGAGAAGTTGCTTGTTTTTGTTCCAGTTATCAGGAAAAAACTCAAAATCGTTTCAAAAATAAACTGGCAAAAAGTTACCAAAAACTCACTTTTCAAAATGAAAAAATTTCTTTGATTTTGGAAAAACCTCTGTAACTTTTTTAATTTTTGTGCTAGAAAAATGCTTCTAAAGGAGAAGTTGCTTGTTTTTGTTCCAGTTATCAGGAAAAAACTCAAAATCGTTTCAAAAATAAACTGGCAAAAAGTTACCAAAAACTCACTTTTCAAAATGAAAAAATTTCTTTGATTTTGGAAAAACCTCTGTAACTTTTTTAATTTTTGTGCTAGAAAAATGCTTCTAAAGGAGAAGTTGCTTGTTTTTGTTCCAGTTATCAGGAAAAAACTCAAAATCGTTTCAAAAATAAACTGGCAAAAAGTTACCAAAAACTCACTTTTCAAAATGAAAAAATTTCTTTGATTTTGGAAAAACCTCTGTAACTTTTTTAATTTTTGTGCTAGAAAAATGCTTCTAAAGGAGAAGTTGCTTGTTTTTGTTCCAGTTATCAGGAAAAAACTCAAAATCGTTTCAAAAATAAACTGGCAAAAAGTTACCAAAAACTCACTTTTCAAAATGAAAAAATTTCTTTGATTTTGGAAAAACCTCTGTAACTTTTTTAATTTTTGTGCTAGAAAAATGCTTCTAAAGGAGAAGTTGCTTGTTTTTGTTCCAGTTATCAGGAAAAAACTCAAAATCGTTTCAAAAATAAACTGGCAAAAAGTTACCAAAAACTCACTTTTCAAAATGAAAAAATTTCTTTGATTTTGGAAAAACCTCTGTAACTTTTTTAATTTTTGTGCTAGAAAAATGCTTCTAAAGGAGAAGTTGCTTGTTTTTGTTCCAGTTATCAGGAAAAAACTCAAAATCGTTTCAAAAATAAACTGGCAAAAAGTTACCAAAAACTCACTTTTCAAAATGAAAAAATTTCTTTGATTTTGGAAAAACCTCTGTAACTTTTTTAATTTTTGTGCTAGAAAAATGCTTCTAAAGGAGAAGTTGCTTGTTTTTGTTCCAGTTATCAGGAAAAAACTCAAAATCGTTTCAAAAATAAACTGGCAAAAAGTTACCAAAAACTCACTTTTCAAAATGAAAAAATTTCTTTGATTTTGGAAAAACCTCTGTAACTTTTTTAATTTTTGTGCTAGAAAAATGCTTCTAAAGGAGAAGTTGCTTGTTTTTGTTCCAGTTATCAGGAAAAAACTCAAAATCGTTTCAAAAATAAACTGGCAAAAAGTTACCAAAAACTCACTTTTCAAAATGAAAAAATTTCTTTGATTTTGGAAAAACCTCTGTAACTTTTTTAATTTTTGTGCTAGAAAAATGCTTCTAAAGGAGAAGTTGCTTGTTTTTGTTCCAGTTATCAGGAAAAAACTCAAAATCGTTTCAAAAATAAACTGGCAAAAAGTTACCAAAAACTCACTTTTCAAAATGAAAAAATTTCTTTGATTTTGGAAAAACCTCTGTAACTTTTTTAATTTTTGTGCTAGAAAAAATGCTTCTAAAGGAGAAGTTGCTTGTTTTTGTTCCAGTTATCAGGAAAAAACTCAAAATCGTTTCAAAAATAAACTGGCAAAAAGTTACCAAAAACTCACTTTTCAAAATGAAAAAATTTCTTTGATTTTGGAAAAACCTCTGTAACTTTTTTAATTTTTGTGCTAGAAAAATGCTTCTAAAGGAGAAGTTGCTTGTTTTTGTTCCAGTTATCAGGAAAAAACTCAAAATCGTTTCAAAAATAAACTGGCAAAAAGTTACCAAAAACTCACTTTTCAAAATGAAAAAATTTCTTTGATTTTGGAAAAACCTCTGTAACTTTTTTAATTTTTGTGCTAGAAAAATGCTTCTAAAGGAGAAGTTGCTTGTTTTTGTTCCAGTTATCAGGAAAAAACTCAAAATCGTTTCAAAAATAAACTGGCAAAAAGTTACCAAAAACTCACTTTTCAAAATGAAAAAATTTCTTTGATTTTGGAAAAACCTCTGTAACTTTTTTAATTTTTGTGCTAGAAAAATGCTTCTAAAGGAGAAGTTGCTTGTTTTTGTTCCAGTTATCAGGAAAAAACTCAAAATCGTTTCAAAAATAAACTGGCAAAAAGTTACCAAAAACTCACTTTTCAAAATGAAAAAATTTCTTTGATTTTGGAAAAACCTCTGTAACTTTTTTAATTTTTGTGCTAGAAAAATGCTTCTAAAGGAGAAGTTGCTTGTTTTTGTTCCAGTTATCAGGAAAAAACTCAAAATCGTTTCAAAAATAAACTGGCAAAAAGTTACCAAAAACTCACTTTTCAAAATGAAAAAATTTCTTTGATTTTGGAAAAACCTCTGTAACTTTTTTAATTTTTGTGCTAGAAAAATGCTTCTAAAGGAGAAGTTGCTTGTTTTTGTTCCAGTTATCAGGAAAAAACTCAAAATCGTTTCAAAAATAAACTGGCAAAAAGTTACCAAAAACTCACTTTTCAAAATGAAAAAATTTCTTTGATTTTGGAAAAACCTCTGTAACTTTTTTAATTTTTGTGCTAGAAAAATGCTTCTAAAGGAGAAGTTGCTTGTTTTTGTTCCAGTTATCAGGAAAAAACTCAAAATCGTTTCAAAAATAAACTGGCAAAAAGTTACCAAAAACTCACTTTTCAAAATGAAAAAATTTCTTTGATTTTGGAAAAACCTCTGTAACTTTTTTAATTTTTGTGCTAGAAAAATGCTTCTAAAGGAGAAGTTGCTTGTTTTTGTTCCAGTTATCAAAAAAAAAACTCAAAATCGTTTCAAAAATAAACTGGCAAAAAGTTACCAAAAACTCACTTTTCAAAATGAAAAAATTTCTTTGATTTTGGAAAAACCTCTGTAACTTTTTTAATTTTTGTGCTAGAAAAATGCTTCTAAAGGAGAAGTTGCTTGTTTTTGTTCCAGTTATCAGGAAAAAACTCAAAATCGTTTCAAAAATAAACTGGCAAAAAGTTACCAAAAACTCACTTTTCAAAATGAAAAAATTTCTTTGATTTTGGAAAAAACCTCTGTAACTTTTTTAATTTTTGTGCTAGAAAAATGCTTCTAAAGGAGAAGTTGCTTGTTTTTGTTCCAGTTATCAGGAAAAAACTCAAAATCGTTTCAAAAATAAACTGGCAAAAAGTTACCAAAAACTCACTTTTCAAAATGAAAAAATTTCTTTGATTTTGGAAAAACCTCTGTAACTTTTTTAATTTTTGTGCTAGAAAAATGCTTCTAAAGGAGAAGTTGCTTGTTTTTGTTCCAGTTATCAGGAAAAAACTCAAAATCGTTTCAAAAATAAACTGGCAAAAAGTTACCAAAAACTCACTTTTCAAAATGAAAAAATTTCTTTGATTTTGGAAAAACCTCTGTAACTTTTTTAATTTTTGTGCTAGAAAAATGCTTCTAAAGGAGAAGTTGCTTGTTTTTGTTCCAGTTATCAGGAAAAAACTCAAAATCGTTTCAAAAATAAACTGGCAAAAAGTTACCAAAAACTCACTTTTCAAAATGAAAAAATTTCTTTGATTTTGGAAAAACCTCTGTAACTTTTTTAATTTTTGTGCTAGAAAAATGCTTCTAAAGGAGAAGTTGCTTGTTTTTGTTCCAGTTATCAGGAAAAAACTCAAAATCGTTTCAAAAATAAACTGGCAAAAAGTTACCAAAAACTCACTTTTCAAAATGAAAAAATTTCTTTGATTTTGGAAAAACCTCTGTAACTTTTTTAATTTTTGTGCTAGAAAAATGCTTCTAAAGGAGAAGTTGCTTGTTTTTGTTCCAGTTATCAGGAAAAAACTCAAAATCGTTTCAAAAATAAACTGGCAAAAAGTTACCAAAAACTCACTTTTCAAAATGAAAAAATTTCTTTGATTTTGGAAAAACCTCTGTAACTTTTTTAATTTTTGTGCTAGAAAAATGCTTCTAAAGGAGAAGTTGCTTGTTTTTGTTCCAGTTATCAGGAAAAAACTCAAAATCGTTTCAAAAATAAACTGGCAAAAAGTTACCAAAAACTCACTTTTCAAAATGAAAAAATTTCTTTGATTTTGGAAAAACCTCTGTAACTTTTTTAATTTTTGTGCTAGAAAAATGCTTCTAAAGGAGAAGTTGCTTGTTTTTGTTCCAGTTATCAGGAAAAAACTCAAAATCGTTTCAAAAATAAACTGGCAAAAAGTTACCAAAAACTCACTTTTCAAAATGAAAAAATTTCTTTGATTTTGGAAAAACCTCTGTAACTTTTTTAATTTTTGTGCTAGAAAAATGCTTCTAAAGGAGAAGTTGCTTGTTTTTGTTCCAGTTATCAGGAAAAAACTCAAAATCGTTTCAAAAATAAACTGGCAAAAAGTTACCAAAAACTCACTTTTCAAAATGAAAAAATTTCTTTGATTTTGGAAAAACCTCTGTAACTTTTTTAATTTTTGTGCTAGAAAAATGCTTCTAAAGGAGAAGTTGCTTGTTTTTGTTCCAGTTATCAGGAAAAAACTCAAAATCGTTTCAAAAATAAACTGGCAAAAAGTTACCAAAAACTCACTTTTCAAAATGAAAAAATTTCTTTGATTTTGGAAAAACCTCTGTAACTTTTTTAATTTTTGTGCTAGAAAAATGCTTCTAAAGGAGAAGTTGCTTGTTTTTGTTCCAGTTATCAAAAAAAAAACTCAAAATCGTTTCAAAAATAAACTGGCAAAAAGTTACCAAAAACTCACTTTTCAAAATGAAAAAATTTCTTTGATTTTGGAAAAACCTCTGTAACTTTTTTAATTTTTGTGCTAGAAAAATGCTTCTAAAGGAGAAGTTGCTTGTTTTTGTTCCAGTTATCAGGAAAAAACTCAAAATCGTTTCAAAAATAAACTGGCAAAAAGTTACCAAAAACTCACTTTTCAAAATGAAAAAATTTCTTTGATTTTGGAAAAACCTCTGTAACTTTTTTAATTTTTGTGCTAGAAAAATGCTTCTAAAGGAGAAGTTGCTTGTTTTTGTTCCAGTTGTCAGGAAAAAACTCAAAATCGTTTCAAAAATAAACTGGCAAAAAGTTACCAAAAACTCACTTTTCAAAATGAAAAAATTTCTTTGATTTTGGAAAAACCTCTGTAACTTTTTTAATTTTTGTGCTAGAAAAATGCTTCTAAAGGAGAAGTTGCTTGTTTTTGTTCCAGTTATCAGGAAAAAACTCAAAATCGTTTCAAAAATAAACTGGCAAAAAGTTACCAAAAACTCACTTTTCAAAATGAAAAAATTTCTTTGATTTTGGAAAAACCTCTGTAACTTTTTTAATTTTTGTGCTAGAAAAATGCTTCTAAAGGAGAAGTTGCTTGTTTTTGTTCCAGTTGTCAGGAAAAAACTCAAAATCGTTTCAAAAATAAACTGGCAAAAAGTTACCAAAAACTCACTTTTCAAAATGAAAAAATTTCTTTGATTTTGGAAAAACCTCTGTAACTTTTTTAATTTTTGTGCTAGAAAAATGCTTCTAAAGGAGAAGTTGCTTGTTTTTGTTCCAGTTGTCAGGAAAAAACTCAAAATCGTTTCAAAAATAAACTGGCAAAAAGTTACCAAAAACTCACTTTTCAAAATGAAAAAATTTCTTTGATTTTGGAAAAACCTCTGTAACTTTTTTAATTTTTGTGCTAGAAAAATGCTTCTAAAGGAGAAGTTGCTTGTTTTTGTTCCAGTTATCAGGAAAAAACTCAAAATCGTTTCAAAAATAAACTGGCAAAAAGTTACCAAAAACTCACTTTTCAAAATGAAAAAATTTCTTTGATTTTGGAAAAACCTCTGTAACTTTTTTAATTTTTGTGCTAGAAAAATGCTTCTAAAGGAGAAGTTGCTTGTTTTTGTTCCAGTTGTCAGGAAAAAACTCAAAATCGTTTCAAAAATAAACTGGCAAAAAGTTACCAAAAACTCACTTTTCAAAATGAAAAAATTTCTTTGATTTTGGAAAAACCTCTGTAACTTTTTTAATTTTTGTGCTAGAAAAATGCTTCTAAAGGAGAAGTTGCTTGTTTTTGTTCCAGTTGTCAGGAAAAAACTCAAAATCGTTTCAAAAATAAACTGGCAAAAAGTTACCAAAAACTCACTTTTCAAAATGAAAAAATTTCTTTGATTTTGGAAAAACCTCTGTAACTTTTTTAATTTTTGTGCTAGAAAAATGCTTCTAAAGGAGAAGTTGCTTGTTTTTGTTCCAGTTGTCAGGAAAAAACTCAAAATCGTTTCAAAAATAAACTGGCAAAAAGTTACCAAAAACTCACTTTTCAAAATGAAAAAATTTCTTTGATTTTGGAAAAACCTCTGTAACTTTTTTAATTTTTGTGCTAGAAAAATGCTTCTAAAGGAGAAGTTGCTTGTTTTTGTTCCAGTTGTCAGGAAAAAACTCAAAATCGTTTCAAAAATAAACTGGCAAAAAGTTACCAAAAACTCACTTTTCAAAATGAAAAAATTTCTTTGATTTTGGAAAAACCTCTGTAACTTTTTTAATTTTTGTGCTAGAAAAATGCTTCTAAAGGAGAAGTTGCTTGTTTTTGTTCCAGTTATCAGGAAAAAACTCAAAATCGTTTCAAAAATAAACTGGCAAAAAGTTACCAAAAACTCACTTTTCAAAATGAAAAAATTTCTTTGATTTTGGAAAAACCTCTGTAACTTTTTTAATTTTTGTGCTAGAAAAATGCTTCTAAAGGAGAAGTTGCTTGTTTTTGTTCCAGTTATCAGGAAAAAACTCAAAATCGTTTCAAAAATAAACTGGCAAAAAGTTACCAAAAACTCACTTTTCAAAATGAAAAAATTTCTTTGATTTTGGAAAAACCTCTGTAACTTTTTTAATTTTTGTGCTAGAAAAATGCTTCTAAAGGAGAAGTTGCTTGTTTTTGTTCCAGTTATCAGGAAAAAACTCAAAATCGTTTCAAAAATAAACTGGCAAAAAGTTACCAAAAACTCACTTTTCAAAATGAAAAAATTTCTTTGATTTTGGAAAAACCTCTGTAACTTTTTTAATTTTTGTGCTAGAAAAATGCTTCTAAAGGAGAAGTTGCTTGTTTTTGTTCCAGTTGTCAGGAAAAAACTCAAAATCGTTTCAAAAATAAACTGGCAAAAAGTTACCAAAAACTCACTTTTCAAAATGAAAAAATTTCTTTGATTTTGGAAAAACCTCTGTAACTTTTTTAATTTTTGTGCTAGAAAAATGCTTCTAAAGGAGAAGTTGCTTGTTTTTGTTCCAGTTATCAGGAAAAAACTCAAAATCGTTTCAAAAATAAACTGGCAAAAAGTTACCAAAAACTCACTTTTCAAAATGAAAAAATTTCTTTGATTTTGGAAAAACCTCTGTAACTTTTTTAATTTTTGTGCTAGAAAAATGCTTCTAAAGGAGAAGTTGCTTGTTTTTGTTCCAGTTGTCAGGAAAAAACTCAAAATCGTTTCAAAAATAAACTGGCAAAAAGTTACCAAAAACTCACTTTTCAAAATGAAAAAATTTCTTTGATTTTGGAAAAACCTCTGTAACTTTTTTAATTTTTGTGCTAGAAAAATGCTTCTAAAGGAGAAGTTGCTTGTTTTTGTTCCAGTTATCAGGAAAAAACTCAAAATCGTTTCAAAAATAAACTGGCAAAAAGTTACCAAAAACTCACTTTTCAAAATGAAAAAATTTCTTTGATTTTGGAAAAACCTCTGTAACTTTTTTAATTTTTGTGCTAGAAAAATGCTTCTAAAGGAGAAGTTGCTTGTTTTTGTTCCAGTTGTCAGGAAAAAACTCAAAATCGTTTCAAAAATAAACTGGCAAAAAGTTACCAAAAACTCACTTTTCAAAATGAAAAAATTTCTTTGATTTTGGAAAAACCTCTGTAACTTTTTTAATTTTTGTGCTAGAAAAATGCTTCTAAAGGAGAAGTTGCTTGTTTTTGTTCCAGTTATCAGGAAAAAACTCAAAATCGTTTCAAAAATAAACTGGCAAAAAGTTACCAAAAACTCACTTTTCAAAATGAAAAAATTTCTTTGATTTTGGAAAAACCTCTGTAACTTTTTTAATTTTTGTGCTAGAAAAATGCTTCTAAAGGAGAAGTTGCTTGTTTTTGTTCCAGTTATCAGGAAAAAACTCAAAATCGTTTCAAAAATAAACTGGCAAAAAGTTACCAAAAACTCACTTTTCAAAATGAAAAAATTTCTTTGATTTTGGAAAAACCTCTGTAACTTTTTTAATTTTTGTGCTAGAAAAATGCTTCTAAAGGAGAAGTTGCTTGTTTTTGTTCCAGTTGTCAGGAAAAAACTCAAAATCGTTTCAAAAATAAACTGGCAAAAAGTTACCAAAAACTCACTTTTCAAAATGAAAAAATTTCTTTGATTTTGGAAAAACCTCTGTAACTTTTTTAATTTTTGTGCTAGAAAAATGCTTCTAAAGGAGAAGTTGCTTGTTTTTGTTCCAGTTGTCAGGAAAAAACTCAAAATCGTTTCAAAAATAAACTGGCAAAAAGTTACCAAAAACTCACTTTTCAAAATGAAAAAATTTCTTTGATTTTGGAAAAACCTCTGTAACTTTTTTAATTTTTGTGCTAGAAAAATGCTTCTAAAGGAGAAGTTGCTTGTTTTTGTTCCAGTTATCAGGAAAAAACTCAAAATCGTTTCAAAAATAAACTGGCAAAAAGTTACCAAAAACTCACTTTTCAAAATGAAAAAATTTCTTTGATTTTGGAAAAACCTCTGTAACTTTTTTAATTTTTGTGCTAGAAAAATGCTTCTAAAGGAGAAGTTGCTTGTTTTTGTTCCAGTTATCAGGAAAAAACTCAAAATCGTTTCAAAAATAAACTGGCAAAAAGTTACCAAAAACTCACTTTTCAAAATGAAAAAATTTCTTTGATTTTGGAAAAACCTCTGTAACTTTTTTAATTTTTGTGCTAGAAAAATGCTTCTAAAGGAGAAGTTGCTTGTTTTTGTTCCAGTTGTCAGGAAAAAACTCAAAATCGTTTCAAAAATAAACTGGCAAAAAGTTACCAAAAACTCACTTTTCAAAATGAAAAAATTTCTTTGATTTTGGAAAAACCTCTGTAACTTTTTTAATTTTTGTGCTAGAAAAATGCTTCTAAAGGAGAAGTTGCTTGTTTTTGTTCCAGTTATCAGGAAAAAACTCAAAATCGTTTCAAAAATAAACTGGCAAAAAGTTACCAAAAACTCACTTTTCAAAATGAAAAAATTTCTTTGATTTTGGAAAAACCTCTGTAACTTTTTTAATTTTTGTGCTAGAAAAATGCTTCTAAAGGAGAAGTTGCTTGTTTTTGTTCCAGTTATCAGGAAAAAACTCAAAATCGTTTCAAAAATAAACTGGCAAAAAGTTACCAAAAACTCACTTTTCAAAATGAAAAAATTTCTTTGATTTTGGAAAAACCTCTGTAACTTTTTTAATTTTTGTGCTAGAAAAATGCTTCTAAAGGAGAAGTTGCTTGTTTTTGTTCCAGTTGTCAGGAAAAAACTCAAAATCGTTTCAAAAATAAACTGGCAAAAAGTTACCAAAAACTCACTTTTCAAAATGAAAAAATTTCTTTGATTTTGGAAAAACCTCTGTAACTTTTTTAATTTTTGTGCTAGAAAAATGCTTCTAAAGGAGAAGTTGCTTGTTTTTGTTCCAGTTATCAGGAAAAAACTCAAAATCGTTTCAAAAATAAACTGGCAAAAAGTTACCAAAAACTCACTTTTCAAAATGAAAAAATTTCTTTGATTTTGGAAAAACCTCTGTAACTTTTTTAATTTTTGTGCTAGAAAAATGCTTCTAAAGGAGAAGTTGCTTGTTTTTGTTCCAGTTGTCAGGAAAAAACTCAAAATCGTTTCAAAAATAAACTGGCAAAAAGTTACCAAAAACTCACTTTTCAAAATGAAAAAATTTCTTTGATTTTGGAAAAACCTCTGTAACTTTTTTAATTTTTGTGCTAGAAAAATGCTTCTAAAGGAGAAGTTGCTTGTTTTTGTTCCAGTTGTCAGGAAAAAACTCAAAATCGTTTCAAAAATAAACTGGCAAAAAGTTACCAAAAACTCACTTTTCAAAATGAAAAAATTTCTTTGATTTTGGAAAAACCTCTGTAACTTTTTTAATTTTTGTGCTAGAAAAATGCTTCTAAAGGAGAAGTTGCTTGTTTTTGTTCCAGTTGTCAGGAAAAAACTCAAAATCGTTTCAAAAATAAACTGGCAAAAAGTTACCAAAAACTCACTTTTCAAAATGAAAAAATTTCTTTGATTTTGGAAAAACCTCTGTAACTTTTTTAATTTTTGTGCTAGAAAAATGCTTCTAAAGGAGAAGTTGCTTGTTTTTGTTCCAGTTATCAGGAAAAAACTCAAAATCGTTTCAAAAATAAACTGGCAAAAAGTTACCAAAAACTCACTTTTCAAAATGAAAAAATTTCTTTGATTTTGGAAAAACCTCTGTAACTTTTTTAATTTTTGTGCTAGAAAAATGCTTCTAAAGGAGAAGTTGCTTGTTTTTGTTCCAGTTGTCAGGAAAAAACTCAAAATCGTTTCAAAAATAAACTGGCAAAAAGTTACCAAAAACTCACTTTTCAAAATGAAAAAATTTCTTTGATTTTGGAAAAACCTCTGTAACTTTTTTAATTTTTGTGCTAGAAAAATGCTTCTAAAGGAGAAGTTGCTTGTTTTTGTTCCAGTTATCAGGAAAAAACTCAAAATCGTTTCAAAAATAAACTGGCAAAAAGTTACCAAAAACTCACTTTTCAAAATGAAAAAATTTCTTTGATTTTGGAAAAACCTCTGTAACTTTTTTAATTTTTGTGCTAGAAAAATGCTTCTAAAGGAGAAGTTGCTTGTTTTTGTTCCAGTTATCAGGAAAAAACTCAAAATCGTTTCAAAAATAAACTGGCAAAAAGTTACCAAAAACTCACTTTTCAAAATGAAAAAATTTCTTTGATTTTGGAAAAACCTCTGTAACTTTTTTAATTTTTGTGCTAGAAAAATGCTTCTAAAGGAGAAGTTGCTTGTTTTTGTTCCAGTTATCAGGAAAAAACTCAAAATCGTTTCAAAAATAAACTGGCAAAAAGTTACCAAAAACTCACTTTTCAAAATGAAAAAATTTCTTTGATTTTGGAAAAACCTCTGTAACTTTTTTAATTTTTGTGCTAGAAAAATGCTTCTAAAGGAGAAGTTGCTTGTTTTTGTTCCAGTTATCAGGAAAAAACTCAAAATCGTTTCAAAAATAAACTGGCAAAAAGTTACCAAAAACTCACTTTTCAAAATGAAAAAATTTCTTTGATTTTGGAAAAACCTCTGTAACTTTTTTAATTTTTGTGCTAGAAAAATGCTTCTAAAGGAGAAGTTGCTTGTTTTTGTTCCAGTTGTCAGGAAAAAAAAAAAAATAGGTTAAAAAATAAACTGGCAAAAAGTTACCAAAAACTCACTTTTCAAAATGAAAAAATTTCTTTGATTTTGGAAAAACCTCTGTAACTTTTTTAATTTTTGTGCTAGAAAAATGCTTCTAAAGGAGAAGTTGCTTGTTTTTGTTCCAGTTGTCAGGAAAAAACTCAAAATCGTTTCAAAAATAAACTGGCAAAAAGTTACCAAAAACTCACTTTTCAAAATGAAAAAATTTCTTTGATTTTGGAAAAACCTCTGTAACTTTTTTAATTTTTGTGCTAGAAAAATGCTTCTAAAGGAGAAGTTGCTTGTTTTTGTTCCAGTTATCAGGAAAAAACTCAAAATCGTTTCAAAAATAAACTGGCAAAAAGTTACCAAAAACTCACTTTTCAAAATGAAAAAATTTCTTTGATTTTGGAAAAACCTCTGTAACTTTTTTAATTTTTGTGCTAGAAAAATGCTTCTAAAGGAGAAGTTGCTTGTTTTTGTTCCAGTTGTCAGGAAAAAACTCAAAATCGTTTCAAAAATAAACTGGCAAAAAGTTACCAAAAACTCACTTTTCAAAATGAAAAAATTTCTTTGATTTTGGAAAAACCTCTGTAACTTTTTTAATTTTTGTGCTAGAAAAATGCTTCTAAAGGAGAAGTTGCTTGTTTTTGTTCCAGTTGTCAGGAAAAAACTCAAAATCGTTTCAAAAATAAACTGGCAAAAAGTTACCAAAAACTCACTTTTCAAAATGAAAAAATTTCTTTGATTTTGGAAAAACCTCTGTAACTTTTTTAATTTTTGTGCTAGAAAAATGCTTCTAAAGGAGAAGTTGCTTGTTTTTGTTCCAGTTATCAGGAAAAAACTCAAAATCGTTTCAAAAATAAACTGGCAAAAAGTTACCAAAAACTCACTTTTCAAAATGAAAAAATTTCTTTGATTTTGGAAAAACCTCTGTAACTTTTTTAATTTTTGTGCTAGAAAAATGCTTCTAAAGGAGAAGTTGCTTGTTTTTGTTCCAGTTGTCAGGAAAAAACTCAAAATCGTTTCAAAAATAAACTGGCAAAAAGTTACCAAAAACTCACTTTTCAAAATGAAAAAATTTCTTTGATTTTGGAAAAACCTCTGTAACTTTTTTAATTTTTGTGCTAGAAAAATGCTTCTAAAGGAGAAGTTGCTTGTTTTTGTTCCAGTTATCAGGAAAAAACTCAAAATCGTTTCAAAAATAAACTGGCAAAAAGTTACCAAAAACTCACTTTTCAAAATGAAAAAATTTCTTTGATTTTGGAAAAACCTCTGTAACTTTTTTAATTTTTGTGCTAGAAAAATGCTTCTAAAGGAGAAGTTGCTTGTTTTTGTTCCAGTTATCAGGAAAAAACTCAAAATCGTTTCAAAAATAAACTGGCAAAAAGTTACCAAAAACTCACTTTTCAAAATGAAAAAATTTCTTTGATTTTGGAAAAACCTCTGTAACTTTTTTAATTTTTGTGCTAGAAAAATGCTTCTAAAGGAGAAGTTGCTTGTTTTTGTTCCAGTTATCAGGAAAAAACTCAAAATCGTTTCAAAAATAAACTGGCAAAAAGTTACCAAAAACTCACTTTTCAAAATGAAAAAATTTCTTTGATTTTGGAAAAACCTCTGTAACTTTTTTAATTTTTGTGCTAGAAAAATGCTTCTAAAGGAGAAGTTGCTTGTTTTTGTTCCAGTTATCAGGAAAAAACTCAAAATCGTTTCAAAAATAAACTGGCAAAAAGTTACCAAAAACTCACTTTTCAAAATGAAAAAATTTCTTTGATTTTGGAAAAACCTCTGTAACTTTTTTAATTTTTGTGCTAGAAAAATGCTTCTAAAGGAGAAGTTGCTTGTTTTTGTTCCAGTTATCAGGAAAAAACTCAAAATCGTTTCAAAAATAAACTGGCAAAAAGTTACCAAAAACTCACTTTTCAAAATGAAAAAATTTCTTTGATTTTGGAAAAACCTCTGTAACTTTTTTAATTTTTGTGCTAGAAAAATGCTTCTAAAGGAGAAGTTGCTTGTTTTTGTTCCAGTTATCAGGAAAAAACTCAAAATCGTTTCAAAAATAAACTGGCAAAAAGTTACCAAAAACTCACTTTTCAAAATGAAAAAATTTCTTTGATTTTGGAAAAACCTCTGTAACTTTTTTAATTTTTGTGCTAGAAAAATGCTTCTAAAGGAGAAGTTGCTTGTTTTTGTTCCAGTTGTCAGAAAAAAACTCAAAATCGTTTCAAAAATAAACTGGCAAAAAGTTACCAAAAACTCACTTTTCAAAATGAAAAAATTTCTTTGATTTTGGAAAAACCTCTGTAACTTTTTTAATTTTTGTGCTAGAAAAATGCTTCTAAAGGAGAAGTTGCTTGTTTTTGTTCCAGTTGTCAGGAAAAAACTCAAAATCGTTTCAAAAATAAACTGGCAAAAAGTTACCAAAAACTCACTTTTCAAAATGAAAAAATTTCTTTGATTTTGGAAAAACCTCTGTAACTTTTTTAATTTTTGTGCTAGAAAAATGCTTCTAAAGGAGAAGTTGCTTGTTTTTGTTCCAGTTGTCAGGAAAAAACTCAAAATCGTTTCAAAAATAAACTGGCAAAAAGTTACCAAAAACTCACTTTTCAAAATGAAAAAATTTCTTTGATTTTGGAAAAACCTCTGTAACTTTTTTAATTTTTGTGCTAGAAAAATGCTTCTAAAGGAGAAGTTGCTTGTTTTTGTTCCAGTTATCAGGAAAAAACTCAAAATCGTTTCAAAAATAAACTGGCAAAAAGTTACCAAAAACTCACTTTTCAAAATGAAAAAATTTCTTTGATTTTGGAAAAACCTCTGTAACTTTTTTAATTTTTGTGCTAGAAAAATGCTTCTAAAGGAGAAGTTGCTTGTTTTTGTTCCAGTTGTCAGGAAAAAACTCAAAATCGTTTCAAAAATAAACTGGCAAAAAGTTACCAAAAACTCACTTTTCAAAATGAAAAAATTTCTTTGATTTTGGAAAAACCTCTGTAACTTTTTTAATTTTTGTGCTAGAAAAATGCTTCTAAAGGAGAAGTTGCTTGTTTTTGTTCCAGTTATCAGGAAAAAACTCAAAATCGTTTCAAAAATAAACTGGCAAAAAGTTACCAAAAACTCACTTTTCAAAATGAAAAAATTTCTTTGATTTTGGAAAAACCTCTGTAACTTTTTTAATTTTTGTGCTAGAAAAATGCTTCTAAAGGAGAAGTTGCTTGTTTTTGTTCCAGTTATCAGGAAAAAACTCAAAATCGTTTCAAAAATAAACTGGCAAAAAGTTACCAAAAACTCACTTTTCAAAATGAAAAAATTTCTTTGATTTTGGAAAAACCTCTGTAACTTTTTTAATTTTTGTGCTAGAAAAATGCTTCTAAAGGAGAAGTTGCTTGTTTTTGTTCCAGTTATCAGGAAAAAACTCAAAATCGTTTCAAAAATAAACTGGCAAAAAGTTACCAAAAACTCACTTTTCAAAATGAAAAAATTTCTTTGATTTTGGAAAAACCTCTGTAACTTTTTTAATTTTTGTGCTAGAAAAATGCTTCTAAAGGAGAAGTTGCTTGTTTTTGTTCCAGTTATCAGGAAAAAACTCAAAATCGTTTCAAAAATAAACTGGCAAAAAGTTACCAAAAACTCACTTTTCAAAATGAAAAAATTTCTTTGATTTTGGAAAAACCTCTGTAACTTTTTTAATTTTTGTGCTAGAAAAATGCTTCTAAAGGAGAAGTTGCTTGTTTTTGTTCCAGTTATCAGGAAAAAACTCAAAATCGTTTCAAAAATAAACTGGCAAAAAGTTACCAAAAACTCACTTTTCAAAATGAAAAAATTTCTTTGATTTTGGAAAAACCTCTGTAACTTTTTTAATTTTTGTGCTAGAAAAATGCTTCTAAAGGAGAAGTTGCTTGTTTTTGTTCCAGTTATCAGGAAAAAACTCAAAATCGTTTCAAAAATAAACTGGCAAAAAGTTACCAAAAACTCACTTTTCAAAATGAAAAAATTTCTTTGATTTTGGAAAAACCTCTGTAACTTTTTTAATTTTTGTGCTAGAAAAATGCTTCTAAAGGAGAAGTTGCTTGTTTTTGTTCCAGTTATAAGGAAAAAAACTCAAAATCGTTTCAAAAATAAACTGGCAAAAAGTTACCAAAAACTCACTTTTCAAAATGAAAAAATTTCTTTGATTTTGGAAAAACCTCTGTAACTTTTTTAATTTTTGTGCTAGAAAAATGCTTCTAAAGGAGAAGTTGCTTGTTTTTGTTCCAGTTGTCAGGAAAAAACTCAAAATCGTTTCAAAAATAAACTGGCAAAAAGTTACCAAAAACTCACTTTTCAAAATGAAAAAATTTCTTTGATTTTGGAAAAACCTCTGTAACTTTTTTAATTTTTGTGCTAGAAAAATGCTTCTAAAGGAGAAGTTGCTTGTTTTTGTTCCAGTTATCAGGAAAAAACTCAAAATCGTTTCAAAAATAAACTGGCAAAAAGTTACCAAAAACTCACTTTTCAAAATGAAAAAATTTCTTTGATTTTGGAAAAACCTCTGTAACTTTTTTAATTTTTGTGCTAGAAAAATGCTTCTAAAGGAGAAGTTGCTTGTTTTTGTTCCAGTTATCAGGAAAAAACTCAAAATCGTTTCAAAAATAAACTGGCAAAAAGTTACCAAAAACTCACTTTTCAAAATGAAAAAATTTCTTTGATTTTGGAAAAACCTCTGTAACTTTTTTAATTTTTGTGCTAGAAAAATGCTTCTAAAGGAGAAGTTGCTTGTTTTTGTTCCAGTTATCAGGAAAAAACTCAAAATCGTTTCAAAAATAAACTGGCAAAAAGTTACCAAAAACTCACTTTTCAAAATGAAAAAATTTCTTTGATTTTGGAAAAACCTCTGTAACTTTTTTAATTTTTGTGCTAGAAAAATGCTTCTAAAGGAGAAGTTGCTTGTTTTTGTTCCAGTTATCAGGAAAAAACTCAAAATCGTTTCAAAAATAAACTGGCAAAAAGTTACCAAAAACTCACTTTTCAAAATGAAAAAATTTCTTTGATTTTGGAAAAACCTCTGTAACTTTTTTAATTTTTGTGCTAGAAAAATGCTTCTAAAGGAGAAGTTGCTTGTTTTTGTTCCAGTTATCAGGAAAAAACTCAAAATCGTTTCAAAAATAAACTGGCAAAAAGTTACCAAAAACTCACTTTTCAAAATGAAAAAATTTCTTTGATTTTGGAAAAACCTCTGTAACTTTTTTAATTTTTGTGCTAGAAAAATGCTTCTAAAGGAGAAGTTGCTTGTTTTTGTTCCAGTTATCAGGAAAAAACTCAAAATCGTTTCAAAAATAAACTGGCAAAAAGTTACCAAAAACTCACTTTTCAAAATGAAAAAATTTCTTTGATTTTGGAAAAACCTCTGTAACTTTTTTAATTTTTGTGCTAGAAAAATGCTTCTAAAGGAGAAGTTGCTTGTTTTTGTTCCAGTTATCAGGAAAAAACTCAAAATCGTTTCAAAAATAAACTGGCAAAAAGTTACCAAAAACTCACTTTTCAAAATGAAAAAATTTCTTTGATTTTGGAAAAACCTCTGTAACTTTTTTAATTTTTGTGCTAGAAAAATGCTTCTAAAGGAGAAGTTGCTTGTTTTTGTTCCAGTTATCAGGAAAAAACTCAAAATCGTTTCAAAAATAAACTGGCAAAAAGTTACCAAAAACTCACTTTTCAAAATGAAAAAATTTCTTTGATTTTGGAAAAACCTCTGTAACTTTTTTAATTTTTGTGCTAGAAAAATGCTTCTAAAGGAGAAGTTGCTTGTTTTTGTTCCAGTTATCAGGAAAAAACTCAAAATCGTTTCAAAAATAAACTGGCAAAAAGTTACCAAAAACTCACTTTTCAAAATGAAAAAATTTCTTTGATTTTGGAAAAACCTCTGTAACTTTTTTAATTTTTGTGCTAGAAAAATGCTTCTAAAGGAGAAGTTGCTTGTTTTTGTTCCAGTTATCAGGAAAAAACTCAAAATCGTTTCAAAAATAAACTGGCAAAAAGTTACCAAAAACTCACTTTTCAAAATGAAAAAATTTCTTTGATTTTGGAAAAACCTCTGTAACTTTTTTAATTTTTGTGCTAGAAAAATGCTTCTAAAGGAGAAGTTGCTTGTTTTTGTTCCAGTTATCAGGAAAAAACTCAAAATCGTTTCAAAAATAAACTGGCAAAAAGTTACCAAAAACTCACTTTTCAAAATGAAAAAATTTCTTTGATTTTGGAAAAACCTCTGTAACTTTTTTAATTTTTGTGCTAGAAAAATGCTTCTAAAGGAGAAGTTGCTTGTTTTTGTTCCAGTTATCAGGAAAAAACTCAAAATCGTTTCAAAAATAAACTGGCAAAAAGTTACCAAAAACTCACTTTTCAAAATGAAAAAATTTCTTTGATTTTGGAAAAACCTCTGTAACTTTTTTAATTTTTGTGCTAGAAAAATGCTTCTAAAGGAGAAGTTGCTTGTTTTTGTTCCAGTTATCAGGAAAAAACTCAAAATCGTTTCAAAAATAAACTGGCAAAAAGTTACCAAAAACTCACTTTTCAAAATGAAAAAATTTCTTTGATTTTGGAAAAACCTCTGTAACTTTTTTAATTTTTGTGCTAGAAAAATGCTTCTAAAGGAGAAGTTGCTTGTTTTTGTTCCAGTTATCAGGAAAAAACTCAAAATCGTTTCAAAAATAAACTGGCAAAAAGTTACCAAAAACTCACTTTTCAAAATGAAAAAATTTCTTTGATTTTGGAAAAACCTCTGTAACTTTTTTAATTTTTGTGCTAGAAAAATGCTTCTAAAGGAGAAGTTGCTTGTTTTTGTTCCAGTTATCAGGAAAAAACTCAAAATCGTTTCAAAAATAAACTGGCAAAAAGTTACCAAAAACTCACTTTTCAAAATGAAAAAATTTCTTTGATTTTGGAAAAACCTCTGTAACTTTTTTAATTTTTGTGCTAGAAAAATGCTTCTAAAGGAGAAGTTGCTTGTTTTTGTTCCAGTTATCAGGAAAAAACTCAAAATCGTTTCAAAAATAAACTGGCAAAAAGTTACCAAAAACTCACTTTTCAAAATGAAAAAATTTCTTTGATTTTGGAAAAACCTCTGTAACTTTTTTAATTTTTGTGCTAGAAAAATGCTTCTAAAGGAGAAGTTGCTTGTTTTTGTTCCAGTTATCAGGAAAAAACTCAAAATCGTTTCAAAAATAAACTGGCAAAAAGTTACCAAAAACTCACTTTTCAAAATGAAAAAATTTCTTTGATTTTGGAAAAACCTCTGTAACTTTTTTAATTTTTGTGCTAGAAAAATGCTTCTAAAGGAGAAGTTGCTTGTTTTTGTTCCAGTTGTCAGGAAAAAACTCAAAATCGTTTCAAAAATAAACTGGCAAAAAGTTACCAAAAACTCACTTTTCAAAATGAAAAAATTTCTTTGATTTTGGAAAAAACCTCTGTAACTTTTTAATTTTTGTGCTAGAAAAATGCTTCTAAAGGAGAAGTTGCTTGTTTTTGTTCCAGTTATCAGGAAAAAACTCAAAATCGTTTCAAAAATAAACTGGCAAAAAGTTACCAAAAACTCACTTTTCAAAATGAAAAAATTTCTTTGATTTTGGAAAAACCTCTGTAACTTTTTTAATTTTTGTGCTAGAAAAATGCTTCTAAAGGAGAAGTTGCTTGTTTTTGTTCCAGTTATCAGGAAAAAACTCAAAATCGTTTCAAAAATAAACTGGCAAAAAGTTACCAAAAACTCACTTTTCAAAATGAAAAAATTTCTTTGATTTTGGAAAAACCTCTGTAACTTTTTTAATTTTTGTGCTAGAAAAATGCTTCTAAAGGAGAAGTTGCTTGTTTTTGTTCCAGTTATCAGGAAAAAACTCAAAATCGTTTCAAAAATAAACTGGCAAAAAGTTACCAAAAACTCACTTTTCAAAATGAAAAAATTTCTTTGATTTTGGAAAAACCTCTGTAACTTTTTTAATTTTTGTGCTAGAAAAATGCTTCTAAAGGAGAAGTTGCTTGTTTTTGTTCCAGTTATCAGGAAAAAACTCAAAATCGTTTCAAAAATAAACTGGCAAAAAGTTACCAAAAACTCACTTTTCAAAATGAAAAAATTTCTTTGATTTTGGAAAAACCTCTGTAACTTTTTTAATTTTTGTGCTAGAAAAATGCTTCTAAAGGAGAAGTTGCTTGTTTTTGTTCCAGTTATCAGGAAAAAACTCAAAATCGTTTCAAAAATAAACTGGCAAAAAGTTACCAAAAACTCACTTTTCAAAATGAAAAAATTTCTTTGATTTTGGAAAAACCTCTGTAACTTTTTTAATTTTTGTGCTAGAAAAATGCTTCTAAAGGAGAAGTTGCTTGTTTTTGTTCCAGTTATCAGGAAAAAACTCAAAATCGTTTCAAAAATAAACTGGCAAAAAGTTACCAAAAACTCACTTTTCAAAATGAAAAAATTTCTTTGATTTTGGAAAAACCTCTGTAACTTTTTTAATTTTTGTGCTAGAAAAATGCTTCTAAAGGAGAAGTTGCTTGTTTTTGTTCCAGTTATCAGGAAAAAACTCAAAATCGTTTCAAAAATAAACTGGCAAAAAGTTACCAAAAACTCACTTTTCAAAATGAAAAAATTTCTTTGATTTTGGAAAAACCTCTGTAACTTTTTTAATTTTTGTGCTAGAAAAATGCTTCTAAAGGAGAAGTTGCTTGTTTTTGTTCCAGTTATCAGGAAAAAACTCAAAATCGTTTCAAAAATAAACTGGCAAAAAGTTACCAAAAACTCACTTTTCAAAATGAAAAAATTTCTTTGATTTTGGAAAAACCTCTGTAACTTTTTTAATTTTTGTGCTAGAAAAATGCTTCTAAAGGAGAAGTTGCTTGTTTTTGTTCCAGTTATCAGGAAAAAACTCAAAATCGTTTCAAAAATAAACTGGCAAAAAGTTACCAAAAACTCACTTTTCAAAATGAAAAAATTTCTTTGATTTTGGAAAAACCTCTGTAACTTTTTTAATTTTTGTGCTAGAAAAATGCTTCTAAAGGAGAAGTTGCTTGTTTTTGTTCCAGTTATCAGGAAAAAACTCAAAATCGTTTCAAAAATAAACTGGCAAAAAGTTACCAAAAACTCACTTTTCAAAATGAAAAAATTTCTTTGATTTTGGAAAAACCTCTGTAACTTTTTTAATTTTTGTGCTAGAAAAATGCTTCTAAAGGAGAAGTTGCTTGTTTTTGTTCCAGTTATCAGGAAAAAACTCAAAATCGTTTCAAAAATAAACTGGCAAAAAGTTACCAAAAACTCACTTTTCAAAATGAAAAAATTTCTTTGATTTTGGAAAAACCTCTGTAACTTTTTTAATTTTTGTGCTAGAAAAATGCTTCTAAAGGAGAAGTTGCTTGTTTTTGTTCCAGTTATCAGGAAAAAACTCAAAATCGTTTCAAAAATAAACTGGCAAAAAGTTACCAAAAACTCACTTTTCAAAATGAAAAAATTTCTTTGATTTTGGAAAAACCTCTGTAACTTTTTTAATTTTTGTGCTAGAAAAATGCTTCTAAAGGAGAAGTTGCTTGTTTTTGTTCCAGTTATCAGGAAAAAACTCAAAATCGTTTCAAAAATAAACTGGCAAAAAGTTACCAAAAACTCACTTTTCAAAATGAAAAAATTTCTTTGATTTTGGAAAAACCTCTGTAACTTTTTTAATTTTTGTGCTAGAAAAATGCTTCTAAAGGAGAAGTTGCTTGTTTTTGTTCCAGTTGTCAGGAAAAAACTCAAAATCGTTTCAAAAATAAACTGGCAAAAAGTTACCAAAAACTCACTTTTCAAAATGAAAAAATTTCTTTGATTTTGGAAAAACCTCTGTAACTTTTTTAATTTTTGTGCTAGAAAAATGCTTCTAAAGGAGAAGTTGCTTGTTTTTGTTCCAGTTGTCAGGAAAAAACTCAAAATCGTTTCAAAAATAAACTGGCAAAAAGTTACCAAAAACTCACTTTTCAAAATGAAAAAATTTCTTTGATTTTGGAAAAACCTCTGTAACTTTTTTAATTTTTGTGCTAGAAAAATGCTTCTAAAGGAGAAGTTGCTTGTTTTTGTTCCAGTTATCAGGAAAAAACTCAAAATCGTTTCAAAAATAAACTGGCAAAAAGTTACCAAAAACTCACTTTTCAAAATGAAAAAATTTCTTTGATTTTGGAAAAACCTCTGTAACTTTTTTAATTTTTGTGCTAGAAAAATGCTTCTAAAGGAGAAGTTGCTTGTTTTTGTTCCAGTTATCAGGAAAAAACTCAAAATCGTTTCAAAAATAAACTGGCAAAAAGTTACCAAAAACTCACTTTTCAAAATGAAAAAATTTCTTTGATTTTGGAAAAACCTCTGTAACTTTTTTAATTTTTGTGCTAGAAAAATGCTTCTAAAGGAGAAGTTGCTTGTTTTTGTTCCAGTTATCAGGAAAAAACTCAAAATCGTTTCAAAAATAAACTGGCAAAAAGTTACCAAAAACTCACTTTTCAAAATGAAAAAATTTCTTTGATTTTGGAAAAACCTCTGTAACTTTTTTAATTTTTGTGCTAGAAAAATGCTTCTAAAGGAGAAGTTGCTTGTTTTTGTTCCAGTTATCAGGAAAAAACTCAAAATCGTTTCAAAAATAAACTGGCAAAAAGTTACCAAAAACTCACTTTTCAAAATGAAAAAATTTCTTTGATTTTGGAAAAACCTCTGTAACTTTTTTAATTTTTGTGCTAGAAAAATGCTTCTAAAGGAGAAGTTGCTTGTTTTTGTTCCAGTTATCAGGAAAAAACTCAAAATCGTTTCAAAAATAAACTGGCAAAAAGTTACCAAAAACTCACTTTTCAAAATGAAAAAATTTCTTTGATTTTGGAAAAACCTCTGTAACTTTTTTAATTTTTGTGCTAGAAAAATGCTTCTAAAGGAGAAGTTGCTTGTTTTTGTTCCAGTTGTCAGGAAAAAACTCAAAATCGTTTCAAAAATAAACTGGCAAAAAGTTACCAAAAACTCACTTTTCAAAATGAAAAAATTTCTTTGATTTTGGAAAAACCTCTGTAACTTTTTTAATTTTTGTGCTAGAAAAATGCTTCTAAAGGAGAAGTTGCTTGTTTTTGTTCCAGTTATCAGGAAAAAACTCAAAATCGTTTCAAAAATAAACTGGCAAAAAGTTACCAAAAACTCACTTTTCAAAATGAAAAAATTTCTTTGATTTTGGAAAAACCTCTGTAACTTTTTTAATTTTTGTGCTAGAAAAATGCTTCTAAAGGAGAAGTTGCTTGTTTTTGTTCCAGTTATCAGGAAAAAACTCAAAATCGTTTCAAAAATAAACTGGCAAAAAGTTACCAAAAACTCACTTTTCAAAATGAAAAAATTTCTTTGATTTTGGAAAAACCTCTGTAACTTTTTTAATTTTTGTGCTAGAAAAATGCTTCTAAAGGAGAAGTTGCTTGTTTTTGTTCCAGTTATCAGGAAAAAACTCAAAATCGTTTCAAAAATAAACTGGCAAAAAGTTACCAAAAACTCACTTTTCAAAATGAAAAAATTTCTTTGATTTTGGAAAAACCTCTGTAACTTTTTTAATTTTTGTGCTAGAAAAATGCTTCTAAAGGAGAAGTTGCTTGTTTTTGTTCCAGTTATCAGGAAAAAACTCAAAATCGTTTCAAAAATAAACTGGCAAAAAGTTACCAAAAACTCACTTTTCAAAATGAAAAAATTTCTTTGATTTTGGAAAAACCTCTGTAACTTTTTTAATTTTTGTGCTAGAAAAATGCTTCTAAAGGAGAAGTTGCTTGTTTTTGTTCCAGTTATCAGGAAAAAACTCAAAATCGTTTCAAAAATAAACTGGCAAAAAGTTACCAAAAACTCACTTTTCAAAATGAAAAAATTTCTTTGATTTTGGAAAAACCTCTGTAACTTTTTTAATTTTTGTGCTAGAAAAATGCTTCTAAAGGAGAAGTTGCTTGTTTTTGTTCCAGTTATCAGGAAAAAACTCAAAATCGTTTCAAAAATAAACTGGCAAAAAGTTACCAAAAACTCACTTTTCAAAATGAAAAAATTTCTTTGATTTTGTAAAAAACCTCTGTAACTTTTTTAATTTTTGTGCTAGAAAAATGCTTCTAAAGGAGAAGTTGCTTGTTTTTGTTCCAGTTATCAGGAAAAAACTCAAAATCGTTTCAAAAATAAACTGGCAAAAAGTTACCAAAAACTCACTTTTCAAAGAGAAAAAATTTCTTTGATTTTGGAAAAACCTCTGTAACTTTTTTAATTTTTGTGCTAGAAAAGTGCTTCTAAAGGAGAAGTTGCTTGTTTTTGTTCCAGTTATCAGGAAAAAACTCAAAATCGTTTCAAAAATAAACTGGCAAAAAGTTACCAAAAACTCACTTTTCAAAATGAAAAAATTTCTTTGATTTTGGAAAAACCTCTGTAACTTTTTTAATTTTTGTGCTAGAAAAATGCTTCTAAAGGAGAAGTTGCTTGTTTTTGTTCCAGTTATCAGGAAAAAACTCAAAATCGTTTCAAAAATAAACTGGCAAAAAGTTACCAAAAACTCACTTTTCAAAATGAAAAAATTTCTTTGATTTTGGAAAAACCTCTGTAACTTTTTTAATTTTTGTGCTAGAAAAATGCTTCTAAAGGAGAAGTTGCTTGTTTTTGTTCCAGTTATCAGGAAAAAACTCAAAATCGTTTCAAAAATAAACTGGCAAAAAGTTACCAAAAACTCACTTTTCAAAATGAAAAAATTTCTTTGATTTTGGAAAAACCTCTGTAACTTTTTTAATTTTTGTGCTAGAAAAATGCTTCTAAAGGAGAAGTTGCTTGTTTTTGTTCCAGTTATCAGGAAAAAACTCAAAATCGTTTCAAAAATAAACTGGCAAAAAGTTACCAAAAACTCACTTTTCAAAATGAAAAAATTTCTTTGATTTTGGAAAAACCTCTGTAACTTTTTTAATTTTTGTGCTAGAAAAATGCTTCTAAAGGAGAAGTTGCTTGTTTTTGTTCCAGTTATCAGGAAAAAACTCAAAATCGTTTCAAAAATAAACTGGCAAAAAGTTACCAAAAACTCACTTTTCAAAATGAAAAAATTTCTTTGATTTTGGAAAAACCTCTGTAACTTTTTTAATTTTTGTGCTAGAAAAATGCTTCTAAAGGAGAAGTTGCTTGTTTTTGTTCCAGTTGTCAGGAAAAAACTCAAAATCGTTTCAAAAATAAACTGGCAAAAAGTTACCAAAAACTCACTTTTCAAAATGAAAAAATTTCTTTGATTTTGGAAAAACCTCTGTAACTTTTTTAATTTTTGTGCTAGAAAAATGCTTCTAAAGGAGAAGTTGCTTGTTTTTGTTCCAGTTATCAGGAAAAAACTCAAAATCGTTTCAAAAATAAACTGGCAAAAAGTTACCAAAAACTCACTTTTCAAAATGAAAAAATTTCTTTGATTTTGGAAAAACCTCTGTAACTTTTTTAATTTTTGTGCTAGAAAAATGCTTCTAAAGGAGAAGTTGCTTGTTTTTGTTCCAGTTATCAGGAAAAAACTCAAAATCGTTTCAAAAATAAACTGGCAAAAAGTTACCAAAAACTCACTTTTCAAAATGAAAAAATTTCTTTGATTTTGGAAAAACCTCTGTAACTTTTTTAATTTTTGTGCTAGAAAAATGCTTCTAAAGGAGAAGTTGCTTGTTTTTGTTCCAGTTATCAGGAAAAAACTCAAAATCGTTTCAAAAATAAACTGGCAAAAAGTTACCAAAAACTCACTTTTCAAAATGAAAAAATTTCTTTGATTTTGGAAAAACCTCTGTAACTTTTTTAATTTTTGTGCTAGAAAAATGCTTCTAAAGGAGAAGTTGCTTGTTTTTGTTCCAGTTATCAGGAAAAAACTCAAAATCGTTTCAAAAATAAACTGGCAAAAAGTTACCAAAAACTCACTTTTCAAAATGAAAAAATTTCTTTGATTTTGGAAAAACCTCTGTAACTTTTTTAATTTTTGTGCTAGAAAAGTGCTTCTAAAGGAGAAGTTGCTTGTTTTTGTTCCAGTTATCAGGAAAAAACTCAAAATCGTTTCAAAAATAAACTGGCAAAAAGTTACCAAAAACTCACTTTTCAAAATGAAAAAATTTCTTTGATTTTGGAAAAACCTCTGTAACTTTTTTAATTTTTGTGCTAGAAAAATGCTTCTAAAGGAGAAGTTGCTTGTTTTTGTTCCAGTTATCAGGAAAAAACTCAAAATCGTTTCAAAAATAAACTGGCAAAAAGTTACCAAAAACTCACTTTTCAAAATGAAAAAATTTCTTTGATTTTGGAAAAACCTCTGTAACTTTTTTAATTTTTGTGCTAGAAAAATGCTTCTAAAGGAGAAGTTGCTTGTTTTTGTTCCAGTTATCAGGAAAAAACTCAAAATCGTTTCAAAAATAAACTGGCAAAAAGTTACCAAAAACTCACTTTTCAAAATGAAAAAATTTCTTTGATTTTGGAAAAACCTCTGTAACTTTTTTAATTTTTGTGCTAGAAAAATGCTTCTAAAGGAGAAGTTGCTTGTTTTTGTTCCAGTTATCAGGAAAAAACTCAAAATCGTTTCAAAAATAAACTGGCAAAAAGTTACCAAAAACTCACTTTTCAAAATGAAAAAATTTCTTTGATTTTGGAAAAACCTCTGTAACTTTTTTAATTTTTGTGCTAGAAAAATGCTTCTAAAGGAGAAGTTGCTTGTTTTTGTTCCAGTTATCAGGAAAAAACTCAAAATCGTTTCAAAAATAAACTGGCAAAAAGTTACCAAAAACTCACTTTTCAAAATGAAAAAATTTCTTTGATTTTGGAAAAACCTCTGTAACTTTTTTAATTTTTGTGCTAGAAAAATGCTTCTAAAGGAGAAGTTGCTTGTTTTTGTTCCAGTTATCAGGAAAAAACTCAAAATCGTTTCAAAAATAAACTGGCAAAAAGTTACCAAAAACTCACTTTTCAAAATGAAAAAATTTCTTTGATTTTGGAAAAACCTCTGTAACTTTTTTAATTTTTGTGCTAGAAAAATGCTTCTAAAGGAGAAGTTGCTTGTTTTTGTTCCAGTTATCAGGAAAAAACTCAAAATCGTTTCAAAAATAAACTGGCAAAAAGTTACCAAAAACTCACTTTTCAAAATGAAAAAATTTCTTTGATTTTGGAAAAACCTCTGTAACTTTTTTAATTTTTGTGCTAGAAAAATGCTTCTAAAGGAGAAGTTGCTTGTTTTTGTTCCAGTTATCAGGAAAAAACTCAAAATCGTTTCAAAAATAAACTGGCAAAAAGTTACCAAAAACTCACTTTTCAAAATGAAAAAATTTCTTTGATTTTGGAAAAACCTCTGTAACTTTTTTAATTTTTGTGCTAGAAAAGTGCTTCTAAAGGAGAAGTTGCTTGTTTTTGTTCCAGTTATCAGGAAAAAACTCAAAATCGTTTCAAAAATAAACTGGCAAAAAGTTACCAAAAACTCACTTTTCAAAATGAAAAAATTTCTTTGATTTTGGAAAAACCTCTGTAACTTTTTTAATTTTTGTGCTAGAAAAATGCTTCTAAAGGAGAAGTTGCTTGTTTTTGTTCCAGTTATCAGGAAAAAACTCAAAATCGTTTCAAAAATAAACTGGCAAAAAGTTACCAAAAACTCACTTTTCAAAATGAAAAAATTTCTTTGATTTTGGAAAAACCTCTGTAACTTTTTTAATTTTTGTGCTAGAAAAATGCTTCTAAAGGAGAAGTTGCTTGTTTTTGTTCCAGTTATCAGGAAAAAACTCAAAATCGTTTCAAAAATAAACTGGCAAAAAGTTACCAAAAACTCACTTTTCAAAATGAAAAAATTTCTTTGATTTTGGAAAAACCTCTGTAACTTTTTTAATTTTTGTGCTAGAAAAGTGCTTCTAAAGGAGAAGTTGCTTGTTTTTGTTCCAGTTATCAAAAAAAAACTCAAAATCGTTTCAAAAATAAACTGGCAAAAAGTTACCAAAAACTCACTTTTCAAAATGAAAAAATTTCTTTGATTTTGGAAAAACCTCTGTAACTTTTTTAATTTTTGTGCTAGAAAAATGCTTCTAAAGGAGAAGTTGCTTGTTTTTGTTCCAGTTATCAGGAAAAAACTCAAAATCGTTTCAAAAATAAACTGGCAAAAAGTTACCAAAAACTCACTTTTCAAAATGAAAAAATTTCTTTGATTTTGGAAAAACCTCTGTAACTTTTTTAATTTTTGTGCTAGAAAAATGCTTCTAAAGGAGAAGTTGCTTGTTTTTGTTCCAGTTATCAAACACGATTATAATTACCGACTGTTGTAAATTCGTTCAGTTCTAAATCGAGTTAATTTTAGCTGCTGTCAATTATACGTAAGGCTATTTGTAAATACCGTCAGTTGTAAATGAAACTTGTTACTACAATCGGTTGTAAATTTAGTCAATTGTAAGTTCCGTCAATTGTAAATACAGACACTTCTTATTACCTTTAAATATATTGAAGGTCAGTTGTAAATAGTGTTAGTTGAAACTACTGTTAGTTGTAACTTTTGTCTATTGTAAAAACGACCAGTTTAGAAACAAAAATTGTGATTACGATCAGTTGTAAGTACAATTAGTTATAAATACCGGCAGTTGTAAGAGACATCAGTTATAACTACCGTCAGTTGTAAGTAAAATCTGTGTAGCTACCGTCAGTTGTTCATACATTCAGTTGGGAAATTTGCTACTATTTCTACCGTCAGTTACATTCATTGTCACACAAACAAACCTCAAAACGAAATTTAAAGCTCTCGTACTACTTTAGAATTAACACTCCTAATAAAAAATGTTATTCAGTCCACGATTATCGCTTGACAATAAAATAAGCCACACACCATCTGTTTGCAAATATTTATTTACCACACATATTTTTTTTTAATATTTTAAAGCAGATAAAAAATGGTCGACGAGGTCTGAAAGCTGGAACCAGATACACGTACGTCATCGTTATCGAAATGGCCCACTGCGGGATAAACCATTTTAGTTTTCAGGTGTGCTTGCATATTCTCTCCCTTCTCTCACACCACACACACACTATATAATACTGTTTTAGTCTGTCCTTCTTCGTTGGCTGGTGGCGCGCCTTCTCTCGTATTCCTGTTCCCTCGCGCGCTCTAAATTACCCGATAATGCACTCGGCCTTAAATTTTCCGCTAGGGAGAAGTGTACGCCTGAGAGAAGGAGAGAAAGAAAGAGAGAGAGAGAGAGAGAGAGAGAGAGAGAGAGAAGGAGAGGGAAGGGTAAAGAAAAAGAGATACGAGATACTGTTGAAAGTTCGCGACGATGGAGAAGTAAGAAAGCACAGCGAAGGGTAAGTGTAACCAGTTGAAAAGGGTGGAATGAAAAATGGGCCCGAGAAAGAAACAATGTGGTACCTCGCGGCTGTTCAACCAGCTTTCAAAACAGAAACGGTAAAAGGTTGATCCTTATTTCCTTCCTTCCTTCCTTTATTCCTATTTTTGCCTTTATACCATTGTTCCCATTGTTCGTTCTCATGTTACTATTTTGTCTCCAATTTTTGTCATAAGCGTTTTTTATTTTTCACCTTATTTATACAATTTGCATTTTTTAAAAAAATTTCTCTGTTTTTACTCTTTTCAGTAAATATTGAATACGAGAATTTATTTCTTTTTTACCTTTAATTAATATTTTTACACTTAGTAATATTTTTACCTTTAATTAACATTTTTGTTTGTTAACTACTTTTTTTATTTCTATAACAAACTTTTGAGAGAAGTTTTTTTTTTGGAAATTATTCTTCCCCGATTCTGTCTTATGGTATGAATTCTCCTCCTTCAACTTCGGGAGGAGTCTTTATGTTTATTTAGTTTCCCTTTATCTTTTATTATATTTGTCCTTTATCCCTCGGTTTTTTTATTTACTTTCCTTCTCTTATTTGTTTTTGACGCTCTATAATTTCCTTTACTTGATATTATTTTTTTTCCCCGTGTTTTTCCCATTCCAGTGGCACTTTTATTGCCCATAGAGATCCCTTAAACTGTTTTTGACTCACGATGCATGAATTTAATTCAGAGTTTAGTGTATATACATATATACATTTTCTAGAGAAAGAGGGATCAAACACGAATTACGAGATGCTTTTTGCTTTCCTAATATATAAGAAAAGTTGTAGGTGCATGGTTGTGTTATGTGGAAATCGATACCTTCCCACATCCTTCTTTAGTGTGCTTTACTCTCCTCAAGCAACAAGCTTTCGATTATTCCAGTCGATGGACTCCGGATGCCTCATGGCTGTAATGTCTAGTTCCGAGATATAAATTCACTATTCTGGAAAACACTACTTTCAAATGGTTTTTGCATACACTTATTTTTTTTCTGTTTTCTTTCATTGCAGTTGTCAAACTCCACCGATCGAGCGTTTTACCACTGTTATTTAAAAATTAAAGAATTTTCTTTTATTTCTTAAAATTAATATCCAATTATAAATGTTGAACTATCTGCTTTTCAGTTATCTCAAGTTATTTCCGCTATCTCTCCAAAATTGAAATAACTGAAATAACTTGAGATCATATAATAATTGCAAATCTCAAGATGGTAAAATTTAGAAATGCAGATTTAATATCTTAAAATTAAAATTACTCGCAACATTTACTTTTACAATTGAAGATTTAAAGAAAACGAACAGTTGAATTCCGGTCAGGAATCTATTTTAATGAATTATCTTTATTGTAACTAATTTTAAACCATCTGCCTTTGGAGAAAATAATCCCTCTCTGTCTCCTTCTCTCTCTCTCTCTCTTTCTCTTTCTCTTTTTCTCTCTCTTTCTCACTCTTTCTCACTAAATGTCGAATAAAGTTTCAAAGAATATAGTCTTAAGACAAAAAACTCATATAAAAGAGTTTCAAGTTTCACAGATAATCCCCCATATTTCTTTCTCTCTCTCTCTTTTCTGCAATATATGTAAATTAAAAGTTTTTCGAAAAAATACAACAACCACAAAATACGACATTTACGCCAAGGAAGAAATGATACATTATAGAAAAACAAGAAAGTATTACAAAAGGAAAACAAACTTTACGAGGCGAATAACATTCCACATTTTTCTGTCAGATAACTCACGAAATTATGAGTTTATATATCATATTCAGTTGTTATTAAACTTGCCACGAAAGAGAGTAGGAAAAAAATTTTCTTTTACTCCCATTAATTTATTTAGGGACTTTTTAGCATTATTACCGTCAGTTGTAGAACTGACAATTGTAACTAGCGGTAGTTGAAAATATTTTTTGTTTCAATTATTACCGTTAGTTATAATTAAGGCTGATTGGAAGTACCGTCAGCTGTAAATAGTGGCTGTAGTAGCTACCGTCAGTTGTAAATACAGTCAGTTATAAATACAGTCAGTTATAACTACCGTCAGTTGCAAATACAGTCAGTTATAACAACCGTCAGTTATAACAACTGTCAGTTATAAATACAGTCAGTTATAACTACCGTCAGCTGTTAGTACGGTCAGTTCTAACTACCGTCAGCTGTTAGTAATGTTTATTACCGAGACTGTCAGTGATTAATACAATCACTTTAAAGAACAATTAGTTTTCTATACTGTCAGTTGCAAATACTGTCAGTTGTAAATACCGTCATTTATAAATACCGTCAGCTGTATCACCACCAACTGCAAAAGAACACTCATCAATTTACAAAGCATTAATTTTTCAAACCGCCCTGAATTGTGAAATAAATCCAACAAATTGGAGGAAGTGGAAAAATAAATAAACCATGAAAGAAATAAGCGCCTCGTGGAGAGTAAATGCTGTTTGGAAAATATATAAAGGTGACTTTTTTTTCTAACAGAGAGATGAATCGTTCGACGTGTCCGAGAGTACGATAAATATTGTGCCTCTATATTCGTGAGCAGAGAAACACACTCTTAACACTTTTGTCTCATGTCAAGCACAGAACGACACTTACTCGTTCACATTCTCTCCATATGGACGGTAAAATAGCGACACACACACATATAACCAAGTTCACATGGAATAAATAACAGACCGTGAAAATAAGAGGCAGAGACGCGCCGCCCGTAAAAGATGACAGAATATGAACTGCGAATACTGTCTCTTCTGCTCTTCTCTGTTTTGAATACACGCCAGTTATCTAAATGTCATTTTCCATGTCCGGAAGGTCCTGTCAAGTCAACTTTACAGAATGCGCTCTCGATTCCGCTTCCTAACTCAGTCACTGTCTGATTTTTATTATTTAAAAAGATTTATACACATATCAATATTTTACATTGTTCATGATAAATATACATCACAAAAGATACCTCTCGCAAACAATGCTTCAGTCATCTTTCCAAACAATGAAAAAAAAAATTTTAACCCAAAAAAAAGAGAGAAAAAAAACATTCAATAAAATTGCGTTTCAATGAAAAAAAAATTTTTTCCATTTAATAAAAACCCAAGTATTAAATATCAAGTATTTTGTGGAAAATAAAAGGTAAAAATTTCCTCAAGAGTGATAAATAGAAGTAGAAAAAAATGAATGAATGAGGGAAAAAAAAGATTGGACAGTTTTCATACATGTATAGATATATAAATTAGAGAGAGAAAAAAGACGATACAGAGAAAGAGAAAAAAAAAGTATTTTCTCTCTTGGAACTAACAGATTATACAGGTGAAAAGAAATCTGATGCGCATTGCTTGATGTGGTTGAATTGAAATTTTAATACATCCCCTTCAGTCAAAAACATGCACTTCAAGTGTGGTGGTGGTGGTGATGGTGTAAAAAAGCTCTTTATACCATATACACTACTGAATGAGTGCATTCGATGCATCGCGTTGAGCCGTCGACCCTCGTCACATTGGTAAAGGCTCTTTTCACACACGTGAAAAACATCATCTTTCCAAATATAACATATCGCTCAGAAAAACATGTGAAATTATTTACCAACAACCAAATTGCTCTGTCAAAATCAATTAGAGATTTTTCTTCTTTAATTCTTTAACATATTTTGTACATTTATACAAATTTTTTACAGTTATACAAATTTTTTACATTAATACCAATTTAATATACAAATTTTGCGAAAAAATAATAAAAGACTTTAAAAAAAATAAATAACTACCTACTGTCAGTTCTAAGTGATGCTATTTACAACTTCTGTCAGTTGTAAAAAGTTTCTGTACTCACTACCGTCAGTTGCAAATATTGTATGTTCTAACTACCAACAGTTGTAATCACTATCAATTTTAAATAATACTATCAATAAACCAATACTATCAATAAACCAATACTATCAATAAACCAATACTATCAAATAACTACTATCAGTTGTAAATACTATTAATTGTAACTACCGTCAGTTGTAAATATTGTCAGTTATAACTACCGTCAGTTGTCAATATTGTTCTCACTATCGTCACTTGTAATCACTATTAATTTTAAATAATATCTAGTGTAACTGCCGTCTGTTGTAAACATTGTTAATTGTAAATACCGTCAGTTGCAAATATTGTCAGTTATAACTACCGCCGGTTGACAATATTGTATGTTCTAACTACCGTCAGTTGTAATCACTATAAATTTTAAACAATATCTACTGTAACTTCCGTCAGTTATAAATATTGTTAATTTAAAGTACCGTCAGTTGTAAATCATGTTAGTCCTAACTAGAGCAGCTGACAATATTTTAAGTTCTAACTACTGTCAGTTGTAATCACTGCACAATTTACAACAATATCTACTGTAAATTCTGTCTGTTATAAATATTGTTTGTCGTCAGTTCTGTCAGTTATAAATATTGTTAGCTTTACCTTCTGTCAGTTGTAAATACTATTACTTGTAACTATAGTCAGTTCTAACTACCGTCATTTGTTAATATTGTTAGTTTTAACTGTCGTTAGTTGTAAATATTGTAAGTTCTAACTACTGTCAGTTGTAAATACTATTACTTGTAACTATAGTCAGTTCTAACTACCGTCATTTGTTAATATTGTTAGTTTTAACTATCGTTAATTGTAAATATTGTAAGTTCTAACTACTGTCAGTTGTAAATACCGTCAGTTGTTAATATTGTTAGTTTTAATTATCGTTAGTTGTAAATATTGTTAGTTGTAACTACTGTTAGTTGTAAATATTGTCAGTTATAACTACCGACGGTTGACAATATTGTTAGTTCTAACTGCCGTCAGTTGTAATCACTATAAATTTTAAACAATATCTACTGTAACTTCCATATGTTATAAACATTGTTAATTTAAAGTACCGTCAGTTGTAAATATTGTTAGTCCCAACTAGAGCCAGCTGACAATATTGTAAGTTCTAACTACTGTCAGTTGTAATCACTATCAATTTACAATAATATCTACTGTAAATTCTGTCTGTTATAAATATTGTTTGTTGTCAGTTCTGTCAGTTATAAATATTGTTAGTTTTAGCTTCTGTCAGTTGTAAATACTATTACTTGTAACTATAGTCAGTTCTAACTACCGTCAGTTGTTAATATTGTTAGTTTTAACTATCGTTAGTTGTAAATATTGTCAGTTATAACTACTGTCAGTTATAAATACCGTCAGTTGTTAATATTGTTAGTTTTAACTATCGTTAGTTGTAAATATTGTTAGTTGTAACTACTTTCAGTTGTAAATACCGTCAGTTGTTAATATTGTTAGTCTTAACTTTCGTTAGTTGTAAATATTGTTAGTTGTAACTACTGTCAGTTGTAAATATTGTCAGTTATAACTACTGTCAGTTGTAAATATTGTCAGTTATAACTACTCTCAGTTGCAAATATTGTGAGTTATAACTACTGTCGTTTGTAAATACTGTCAGTTGAAACTTCTCTTAGTTATAAATATAATTCATTACAATTATTTTTAGTCATGATAAATGGCATTTTCAATTTTCGTCAATTGTAAATAATGTTATTTATAAGTAAAGTCAGTTGTCAATGTAGGCAGTTGTAACTACTGTCAGTTGTAAATATGAAATATACAGTGAATTAAAAAATTAAAACATTATTAATTGTAAATAAAGCAAGTTATAAATATCGTCAGTTGTAAATACAGTCAGTTATAACTACCGTCAGTTGTAAATACAGTCGGTTGTAATTACCGTCAGTTGTGAATGCAGTCAGTTATAAATACCGTCGGTTATAACTACCGTCAGTTCTAACTACCGTCAGTTGTAAATGCAGTTAGTTATAACTACCGTCAGTTATAACTACCGTCGGTTGTAACTACCGTCAGTTGTAAATACTTTTTCCCCATTTTAAGGACCGACAATCATTTTTTTTTTTACTTTTATCCCAGAAATCGTTAATTTCATCAATAAAAATTATTACTTTTTCTACAAATCTTCGATATTAGCATAATTTCCACCATGAAAATATGTAGATAAACAAGTCGCACTGCGACTCTCAGCAGAAAAAATAAAAATAATGGTTACTTCGAAGAATCCCATAACGTTCGCTTATAATGCTTGCGAGGAAAGAAATAGTAGTCGCATTATAGCAAGAAATAAAGCGAAGACTCACGTAGTATATCAAAAAAAAAAAAAAAAATGAAAGAAAAAAAAACTTCTTGCGAAAATAGTCTTCCCTTGCACTATGAGAAAATGTGTAACGAAAGAAGACGAGGCACGCCTCTGCTCATCGTGGCGAAAGAAAACTAAGCGAGAATTTTCAACGAATTCTCACTCCGGCGCATATGTAAACGGGTATTTTTTTTTTTTTTTTAGGGATGAAGGGCGGCGAGTGGGGGAAGAGAGCGATTTATTTACTAGCTCTCTTTCCTGATCACGTAAAAGCTCTCATGGGTCAAATAAAAAATACACCGTATACATTTTGACTTGACGAATATTAAACTATCCCTTTATTTTTATTTTCACCGTTTATTTCTTATTCGAGATTAAATAACACTAGCAAAAGATGTTTTAACTGAAATTTATAATAGTTCAGTTTTGAAATTAATTTTTCGTCTCAAAAACTAATTACATTTTTCCGATTATTTATTGTCTTCTTTAATTTTATAGTTTCATTAATTTTTTATTTTCTTTCATTTTTCAATTTACTTTCAAAATTCTTCATTTTGTAAAGTCATTTCGAAATTTATATCCTCGTTTATTTTTTCAATAAACAAATAAATAAAATTGAAAATAAATAAATGAAATGATGTAAATAAATTTCCAAAAGCAGAATAACAAATTTATTTTCTATTTTCTTTTATTTCTAAATCTACATTTTCTGCTACTTTTGAAATAAATTTCAAATAAATAATAAAAATTATTTATCTAATGGAAATAAATTTCAAAAAGAGAGTAACAAATTTTTTTCCCCACCATTGTTTGTATTGATTAAAATAAATGTAGATTAAAATTGTGTAAAGTTAAATTCCCTTTTAGCGTTCTTCACTATTGCTTTTAGTGTAATGAGAAATTATTGTATAAAAACTTCTGGTTTAATTGAATAGAAAAAAGTAATTAATTAAATTAAGTTTTCTATACTGAAGCAAAATGCTTTCTGATATTTTTACTTATTCTTGAAAAGCAATTTCATGTTTATATATATATGTTTGCATTTACACGTGAAGGGGAAAAAAGGATTCAATTCACAGCTTTACTTTTATCATAAAAAAAAGGGTTTTTTTCCCTATGTTGTATTAAAGGAAAAAGCATTCTAGAAGAAACTATTGAAAGAGAACATTTTTAAGCTCTTCGAGTAATTTTTTTTTTAAATTACTTACGTAAAATTGGAAAACACATCGTTCAAAATTAACTCACCTGTAACAGAAAAATTGAATAGGTTAGAAAATTTATTTTGTATTTTAAAAAAATTTGGAGTGGGATATTTTTGGTTGATTATTTTAATATATTATTTAAGGGAGGGGAATTTTTCTTTAAGCAACATCTTGTTGTTAACAAATTATTATTAATTAAGGATTATATCCAGGGAAATTGTATATTTGTCTAAGAACCAACTAGACATTTTATTTGTTTCAAATAAATTTTATTTGTATCAAATAAATTTTATTTGGTTTAAATAAATTTTATTTGGTTTAAATAAATTTTATTTGGTTTAAATAAATTTTATTTGGTTTAAATAAATCTTATTTGGTTTAAATAAGTCTTATTTAGTTTAAATAAATTTTATTTGGTTTAAATAAATCTTATTTAGTTTAAATAAATTTTATTTGGTTTAAGTAAAATTTTATTTGACTTAAATATATATGTTTTATTTATGTCGAATAAATTTTTTATTTTAAACAAATAAAAAGTCTAGTTGGTTCTGAGACAAATATACTGAAAAAAAAATTTATTTGATTCAAATAACCGATTATTTGACTATTATCAAATAAATATTTACTTGAATCAAATAATTTTTATTTGAATGAATTAAATGGTATTTGCTTTAAATACTGAAATATTTGATTCAAATACAATTTATTTGATTCAAGTCAATATTTAATGATAATAGTCAAATTATCGGTTATTTGAATCAAATAAATTTTTTTTCAGTGTACACGTTTATTTAAATCAAATAAAATATATTTAGTTTAAATAATATTTTCCTCTGCGTGTAATTAACGTTTTTTAAAAATAACATTTTTACAATTAACATATTTTGTAATTAACATTTTTTTATAATTCAGATTTCTTTAATGAACATTATTTTAATTAACATTTTTTTAATCAACTTTTTTTAATCGATATTTTTTTAATTGATATTTATTTAATTGATATTTTTTTTAATGATATTTATTTAATTGATATTTTTTTAATTGATATTTATTTAATTGACATTTATTTAATTGACATTTATTTAATTGATATTTATTTAATTGGTATTATTTTAATGAACATTCTTTATAATAAAGATTTTTCTAATCATCACTTTTTTTTAGTGTACGTTTTATTTATCTCGGTTGGCAGTATTTATGCGAGGAAAGTAGAGGGAAAAAAAACTAAAAACATTCAAAGATAATCCATATTCAACTAAAATGTTCGATTAAAATAAAAATAGCTTGCAAAAGAAGTTGAGGTGTGAGATGGAAAGCGCGAGGAAAAAAGAACAAGTAGCCACCTAGAACAAACAAAGGAAGCGGCTGAATAAAAAAAAAAAGAAGGAAAAAGAATACGAAGGAAGTCGACGACGACGACGGCGGTAATATCTTTCGGATAATCCTTTGCCGTACGAAAAACGGTGGGTTGGTACAGAAAGGAGGCAGATTCGGGTCAGGAATCTTTAATCTCCGTCGAAAGAAGAAAGTCGGACGGTATATAGTGAAAATCGGAAACGATGAAGAATAGAGGAATATAGAAGGCATAGACCGCTCGGATATCCGACTCACACATTTCTCTCTCTTCTCTCTCCTCTCTCTCTTTCTATCTTTCTCTCTCTCTTACTCTTTCTTTCTCTCTCTCTCTCCCATCTCTTTTCCCTCAATGTCGGGCGTCAAAATACCCGAGAGAGATTTCTCTCACGCGAATTTCATCGAATCATACTTATTTTCACCGCGCACATTTTCAATTTTATTTTAAAGATGAATCCTTTCAATCAATGTGGGAGAGAGACTTTGTCAACAATTTTTCAAATAATGACGAGGACGACGACGACGACGACTACGACGAAGAACGTATTATTTCCTCGCTCCAGAAGAGAGATAATCAGCAAAAATGAAAAATGTGAAAAAAATATTGGCCTATAATATTGAAAGCGCTCGTTATTCTCATGAGAATCGGTGGCGAACAAAAAATTACTTTTTTCAACAATAGAATAGGCGAAAAAAATTATTTGTCACACATTCGTTCATTGTGTGCTTCTTCATACTTGACGTTGGGAATGATTTTTTTATTTACTTCTTTATTTGTGTCGAATGCAGTTTAAGTTTCATGGTAAATAAACACACTACCGTCAGTTGTAAATAGACTCAATAATAACTTCTGTCAGTTGTAAAAAGCGTCAATTGTAAATACCGTCAGTTGTACAAAGCGTCAATTGTAACTACCGTCAGTTGTAAAAAGCGTCAATTATAACTACCGTCAGTTGTAAATAGTGTCAATTATAACTTTCGTCAGTTGTAACTACCGTCAGTTGTAAATTGACTCAATAATAACTTCTGTCAGTTGTAAAAAGCGTCAATTGGAACTACCGTCAGTTGTACAAAGCGTCAATTGTAACTACCGTCAGTTGTAAATAGTGCCAATTTTAACTTCCGTCAGTTGTAAAAAGCGTCAATTATAACTACCGTCACTTGTAAATAGTGTCAATTATAACTTTTGTCAGTTGTAACTACCGTCAGTTGTAAATAATGTCAATCATTACTTCTGTCAGTTGTAAAAAGTGCCAATTATAACTTTCGTCAGTTTTAACTACCGTCAGTTGTAAATAATGTCAATTATTACTTCCGTCAGTTGTAAATAGTGCCAATTATAACATCCGTCAGTTGTAAAAAGCGTCAATTACAACTACCGTCAGTTGTAAATAATGTCAATTAAAACTTCCATCAGTTATAAATAGTGTTAATAATAACTTCCATCAGTTATAAATAGTGTTAATTATAACTTCCATCAGTTATAAATAGTGTTAATTATAACTTTCGTCAGTTGTAACTACTGTACATTGTAAATAGCGTCATTTATAACTACCGTCAGATGTAACTGATGTCAATTGTAAATACCATCTATTATAACCACTGTCAGTTGTAAATAACGACTATTATGACTATAGTCAGTTGTCACTCCTGTTAGTTGTAAATACCGTTAGTTGTCTTACCTGTTAGTTGTAAATACCGTCAGTTGTAAGAACAGTCAGTTGTAAATATTGTCAACTGCAAGTACTGTCACTTATAAGAACTGCAAGTTGTAAATATTGTCAACTGCAAGTACTGTCAGTTGTAAATATTTTCAACTGCAACTACTGTCAGTTTAGAAGAATATTTACTGTTAGTTCTGCCTGTTGTAAATACTATCAACTGTAACTACCATTAATTATAAATAGAAATAAATTTCTATTGAAACTCTCGTAAGTTATAATACAATCATTTGCAAATACAGTCGGTTGTAAATATTGTCAGTTGTAACTACTGGCAGTGGTACATATATTGTCAGTTATAGTTATTGTCATTTGTAAATACTGTCAGTTGCAACTACCGTCAGATATAAATATAATCCATTGCAACTATTTGCTGTTGTGACTAATAGTATTTGTTACTATCGTTAGTTGTGAATATTGCTACTTGTTACTATACCGTCAATTATAATTTTACGTATTTGCAACTATCGTCAGTTGTAAATAATGAAAGTTGTAACTACCATTAGTTGTAAATACTGGAAGTTGTAACTACCGTCAGTTTTAAATACTAAAAGTTGTAACTATCATCAGTTTTAATTATTGTTATTTGTAACTGTCGCCAGTTGTATAAATACTAAAAGTTGTAACTACAATCAGTTGTAAGTACTGCAAATTGTATGCTCCGTCAGTTGGGAATACTGTCAGATGCAATCAGAGGTAGTTGTAAATTCAGTCAATTGTAACTACCGTCAGTTGTAAATATCGAAAAATAAGACTGCTGAATGCAAATACTGTCAGTTGCAACTACTGTCAGTTGTAGATATTGCAAATTATAACTACCGTCAGTTGTAAATATTGCAAATTGTAATTAGTCAGTTGTAAATATTGCAAATTGTAATTAGTCAGTTGTAAATATTGCAAATTGTGATAAGTCAGTTGTAAATATTGCTAATTGCAACTACCGTCAGCTGTAAATATTGCAAATTGTAACTACCGTCAGTTATAGGTATTGAAAATTGAAACTTCCGTTAGTTGTGGGCACCACTATTTGCCAATTACCGTCAGCTGTAAAAAATAATTCGAAATGAGTAGTTAAATTAATTTTATACCCAACAGAATCTAAAAGTGGTATTTTTTTGCAACTGGGGGTAATTTGAAAATTAGTTCTACACACAACTGACGGTAGTTACAATTTGCAGTCGTTTCTCTGTCAGTAGTGCAAAATTAATTCTACTCTTCACTTAACATTATTATTTTGCATTGGCAAAATTTGCAATTGTAAATACACAACAATAATTAGACAGACAGCAAGGAATCTCGAAATGTTGGATTTAAATCGGAATTTTGAAAATTGTTCCTAAGAAAGTTTCCTGCAAGTATAACTTTGCGAGGGTTTAACGCTTTTAATACACGTCCATTTTGTACAAGAGTTAGAAATTTATATAGAACTAGCTGTGTGAGAGGAAAAGAGAAACTCTTTCTCTCTCTCACACACGAATGAAGAAAATGAGTCCTTCTCTCCTCCTCCCCCCTTCTTCTTCTCCTTTCTGCCGAAGTGGGGAACGAACACCAGAGACGGTCTAAATTATGCCAAGAGGTAAGTGGAAGAAAGCGTTGTGCTAGCTCAAAGCTTCAAGTAAAGTTTAGTTTTCATGACCGGGCATTTGTCTGACGCATAATTTGGAGTTCATTCCGCATGAAATCCTCCCGTATTTCTTGGCCATCTCTTCGAACTCTCGTGCTACATGTTCTTCTTCTTCTTCTCTTTCTCCCTTCTCTTCATTCATTCCATCTCTCCAAACATACTTACATACATACATTCAAACATAAGGTTGCATTTCCACTTTACTAATTCTTTCTTTCTCAAGTAAATATATTCCCCGTAGAATGAAACCTGGAGGCTCGTCTCTGGAGAAAAGGGAGAGAGAGAGAGAGGGAGAAAAAAAACCCCTCTCAGTACGATGGAGTGCAAAAATATTTATTGCGACTTTTAAAAGAATTTCTTTTTGAAAGCTTCAATTTGTCAGAAAATATTCGAGGAGAGAAATTTCACCAGATTAAACTTCACGTTTTTTTCCCGCCTTTTTTTTGCTTTTTTTACATTCTTCTGTTTGTTATCAAATTTTGTGCATTGTTCAAAAAAAAAAAAGAAAGAAAACAACTCTTCTTTTTTCGTGATCGCACTTTATATTCACTTTTTCATTAGACTTCATTATCGTGCGGCCGCATTCCCTTTATTAACTGTCGATTAATTTCCATTCGACGAATATTTTTCAAATTCCTTTTTTTCTGTGTGAAATTTCAATTTCTCATTCCAGTGATTCATTTTTAATCGATATTTTCATTCTCTCTAGATGGAGAATACATTTTTTCTATATCAATTAAAAAAAAATATTTTTTTAATCAATTTTTAATAAATTGAAATTAAATTTGCAATTTACGTATTATTTTTTGCGCAAGAATTTTTTTTGTTTTGAGTTTGGAATTTGTTTTAATAAAGAATTATATTTTTGTTTAATTGGAAATTTTTTTTTATCGAGGGAGAGAAAAAAGCAAAATTAAATTGTTTTATTCTGTTCTGAAATGAGAAAAGTTTTTGTTTAATAAGCGATATTAATATGTAAGTTCACTTTTTCACTTTTTTTACGTTCTATATTTTTTTTCGGGGGGTTTTTTTTTAATGGCAAGAAAAAAGAATTGTTTGTGACAAAAAAGTATGGAGAAAAATTCAGAGTTACTGTCTTGATTTATAATCAATTTTTATTGGGTATTTAAATTTGATGAAATAATATTTTGTTAATTATTTTTTATTTCGGTATTTAAATTTCATGAAATAAAAATATTTGGTTAATTATTTTTTATTTCCATATTTAAATTTCATGAAATAAAAATATTTGGTTAATTATTTTTTATTTCGGTATTTAAATGTCTTGGAGAAAAAATATTTTTTTGCCAAGAAGAAGAAGAGGAATTTTCAATTTGTAAAAAATCTGTTCGAGAAGACGGAAGATAAGACGACGACGACGACAAGAAGAAGAAGAACAAGAAGATGATGATGATGAGGAGTTTCGATGTATTTTTTGTTTTCCTCGCACAAAACAAGGGAGACAAAAGTTTTTTTTTTTTTTGCGCCGAGCTTTTTCTTTGTACAAGCCCCAAGCGAGGGTTTTACTGTTGAGGGAGCACATCACTAGATATGAGAAACAACAGAAACAGGTGCAACCTTTAATCAAAGTTAGAAGCTCGCTAGGTGTCAAAAGAAATACTTGGGCGAGTATCAGGGGTTCTGTGGCAGACTTGAATTAAATATGGTTCACGAGAAAGAAAAGCAACTATAGGCAAAAAAGAAAGGACCGAGAGAGAGAGAAGAGAAAAAAAGGCCAGAGGGTGAATCACAGCCAGTCGAATCAACGAGATAAATAGAAAAGACATGAAGATAGCTGCACTTTTAGAGAGACCGGAAGCTGAAAGGCGAGTGGCGAAAAAAAAAGAAAAAGACCTGCCTCCAGAGAGAGAGAGAGAGGGAGAGAGAAAAAAGGGTAAAACAAGCCTCGTACAAATAAAGACCGTGAAGGAACTGTGAAAGACTAGGGCACGCGTCTTCCGGGTGTGGTAGAATAAAGAGAGGGAGAGAGAGAAAGAGAGAAAAAAGAGAAAAGAGAGAGAGAGAAAAAAAGAGAGAGAGAGAAAAAAAGAGGGAGAAAAAAAGAGAGAGAGAAAAAAGAGAAAGAGAGAGAAAGAGAAAGAGAAAAAAAGAGAAAAAAGAGAGAGAGAGAAAAAAAAGAGAGAGAAAAAAAGAGAAAGAGAGAGAAAAAAAGAGAGAAAAAAAGAGAGAGAAAGAGAGAGAGAGAGGCTTGTTTGAAAGAATACCCACTTTTAATCTGGCAGCTTTCGTCTCGCGTTAGACAGTACCAGAGCAGAATAAAACCAAGTGGCAGACTAAGAGATCCAGGGGATATAAGAGAAAAGAATGAAGGGTGCTGGAAGCTACAGACGAAAGGCGCCAAATAACCAGGAAAACGGAAGCATCTCTTCCGTCAGCCACTGTGTAGCTCCTTCTGGATTCATTCCACTCACTCACTTCTTATAATGCCTTGGAGCAGAAATTTTCGTCAGGCATAGACGAAGAGGAAAACAAACAAAAACGAAGAAACATCCTTGATTGATTTATAAACAGTAAATAGACTTTTATGATGGTGAAAAATAATTTCACTTATTGCTTGGCAATGTTTTTTTTTTCTCGAGCTATACGTTAGACATTTTTCTACCGTGGAGATTTTTTCTATATACAATTTTCATTTTATAACAGTAAATAAATTAGTGATAATAAAATACAATTATAAAAAAAAAATGAAAAATACAGATCGATATTTAGTAAAATACAATCGACAAGAAAAATTAAATTGAGAATGTAATGAAGAGAAAAATTACTAGGATAAAATATAATGTGGAAAAAAATTACTGGGATAAAATAAAATCTAGAAAAAAAATACTGGGATAAAATATAGTCGAGTAAAAAAATTACTAGGATATAATATAATCTAGAAAAAAATTACTTGGGTAAAATATAATCCAGAGAAAAATTACTAGGAAAAAATGTAATCAAGAAAAAAAATACTGGGGTAAAATATAATCTAGAAAAAAATTACTGGGATAAAATATAGTCTAGTAAAAAATTACTAGGATATAATATAATCTAGAAAAAAAATACTGGGGTAAAATATAATCCAGAGAAAAATTACTAGTATAAAATGTAATTAAGAAAAAAATTACTGGGGTAAAATATAATCTAGAAAAAAATTACCGGTATGAAATATAATCTAGAAAAAATACTAGAGTGAAATATAATCTAGAAAAAATACTAGAGTAAAATATAATCTAGAAGAAAAGTACTGGAGTAAAAAGTAACTTACAAAAAGGTACTAGATTAGAATACAAACTAGAAGAAAAATTACTAGAGCACAAATATTAATAATTTTTCCTCTAGTTTATATTCTGCTCCATCACTTTTCCTTGTAGTTTACATTCTACTTAAGTAATAAATCTACAAGAAGAATTCCAAACTAGAACATAATGTACAAAAAAAGTACTAGAGTAGAATATAATCTACGAGAAAAATATTAGAGTAGAACATATTCTACAAAAAAAATACTAGAGTAGAATATAATCTTCGAGAAAAATACTAGAGGTAAATTTAATCCAGGTGAAAAGTAGAATATAAAATACTAGAGAAGAAAAAATCTGCAATAAAGTACCAGAGTAGAATAGAAACTAAAAGGGAAAATACCAGAGTAGAAAATAATCTAGAAAAAAACACCAGAGGAAAATTTAATCTAGATGAAAAGTAGAATATAAAATACTAGAGTAGAAAAAATCTACAAAAAAGTACCAGAGTAGAATAGAGACTATATAAATCTATATTGTGGAAAAAAAATTATCGAAATTAATTAGTATAAAATACTAATAAACTATTTACTTGTAAAATATAATCCGCACAATATATAAGAAATACTTGAGTAGAAAATAATCTAGAAAAATTTACCAAAACGACCTACAATCTAGAAGAAAAATACTAGAGGAAAATTTAATTCAGGTGAAAAAACTTAAGTTGAATATAATTTACAAGAAGTACCGAAGTAGAATACAAAATACTAGAGTAGAAAATAATTTACAAAAAAGTAGAACAGAATAGAGTAGAATAGAAACTATACGAAAAATACCAGAGAAAAATATAATCTGCAAAGCAAAATACTGGAAGATAATGTCGAAAAATACTGTGGGTTAAATATAATTTACCAGTAAAATACTAGTGAAAAGTATAATCAACAAAAAATATTAAAGTAGAAAATAAGCCACAAAAGAATTATTGAAGTAGAATATAGTGTAGAAGTAAAGTTTTAGAGTAGAATATAGAACTAGAATTAAATATACGACAAAAAATACTAAACTAGAGTATAATTTGTCCAACAATGTAAAAAAAATACTAGAGTAGAAAAAATAAAAAAAAAAGTAGAAAAATGGAGGGGTAAAAATAAAAATAAATTGAAAGAAGAAAAAAAGTAGAAAAAATTGTAGAGTAGGGATTAAAATAAGTAAAAAAAAGAAAAAGAGGAGAGAAAATTGTAGGGTAAAGATAAAAATAGGTAGAAAAAAATAGAAAAAATTGTAGAGTAAAAATAAAAGTAGGTGGAAAAATGAAAAAAGTAGGAAAAAATTGTAGAGTAGAGAATTAACTAAATAAATAAAAAAAAAGGAGAAAAAATGTAGAGTAATGGTAAAAATAAGTAGAAAAAAGAAAAAGAGGAGAGAAAATGGTTGAGTAAAGATAAAAAAAGGGAGAAAAAAAAGTAGAAAAAATGTGAAGTAAAAATAAAAATAGGAGAAAAAAGAAAAAAGTTGAAAAAATTGTAGAGTAAAAATAAAAGTAGGTGGAAAAATGAAAAAAGTAGGAAAAATTGTAGAGTAGAGATTTAAATAAGTAAAAGAAAAAAGGAGAAAAAAATGTAGAGTAATGGTAAAAATAAGTAGGAAAAAGAAAAAAAGCAGAAAAAATTATACAGTAAAAATAAAAATAGGTAGAAAAATGAAAAAAGTAGGAAAAAATTGTAGAGTAAAAATAAAAATAGGAAGAAAAAAGAAGAAAGTAGGAAAAAATTGTAGAGTAAAAATAAACTAAATAAAATTTATATAGCTTGGACTTTAATCTAGAAGGAAACCGCTAGATTTGAATTTAATCTACCAGAAATAATACTTCAGTAGAAAATAATCCACACAATGTTCTATAAAATACACTAGAGTAGAATAAAGTCTGGAAAAAAGTACTAGAGTAAAAAAAAGAAAAGAAGTAGAAACAAAATAAAAAAGTAAAAATAAAACTTTTTTCAAAATTGAACATGAGTAGAAAATACTGTAGAAAAAAGTACCAGAATAGAAAAAAGAACCGAAAAAGTAGAGAAAAAAGAAAAATAGTCACCCAAAAGTGACTGAAAGTACCTAAAGAACCTAAAGTACCTAAAGAACCAATCATACCCAAAGTTGACCTAAACTATAGAAAAATATTTTCAAAATTGACCAAATATATAGTATTTACACCAAAATCGACCAAAAATTAAAAAAATTTGACCCAAACTAAAGAAAACGATTTCCAAAAAGTAAGCAAAATTAAAAAAAAACTCAACAGAACAATAAATAAAAAATTCAAATTACAAAATTTATTCTAAACTTGACCTAAAATCAAATAACAAAATAAATAAAAATTTACCCTTAAAAAATAATACCGCAGTTTAAAAAAAAGATAATTTACAGTTTAAATTGTTTTTTATTCCCAGTATTGTATGTGAAAATTATTTAGTGGTTAATAAATAAATTACAATCGTTTTGAATAAAAAAAATGAATAAAATCACGACTATTTGAAATAAACCGAAATAATGGGTTGACGATTTTATTAGCAAATAAAAAAGAAAGGGACGGAGGAAGGGCAAAAAAAAAATATTGCCATCGAAAGGGAAAATATGGACGGATTTTGATTCGTGTGGTTCGTAATTCAAATGGCGGATTACCGAACTTGTGACCCTTACACCGGCTCGGAATCCGCGCTTCATCGAATCCTGCTAATCGGCTGAAACGAGAATTCGCGTTCGATTGGTTTTATCGATAAGCTAAGCGAAGCAAAAGCTTAAAAACGAAAACTACACATTTTCGTGTATATTCCTAGAAATATTAATTTGATATCTAGACGGACTTTTTTTTATATTGAGAAAACAAAAACAATTTTTTTTTAATTATTTCATTCGGGATGAAACTTTTTCTTTTTTAAATTGAATAATAAAAGAATTTTCTTTTTTGTAACGAAGGAGAAATATTGTTAAGTTTGAAAAAAAAAATAATCAAAGTATCTGAATTAAAAAAAAATTCTTCCAGCGAGAAAATAAGAAACTGTAATTGATACTTTTCTTTTTTTTTTAATTTTGTTGTCCTTTCAAGAGACTAATAAGAACATCGATAAATTTTGATTTTCTCATTACTTCATTCTGTCTCCGATCAAAAACCCTTTTCTCAAAGTAATTCTGTCCAACGTAAATTAGATTGCAAATTGCAAGACGCTATGTTCCAACCAATCTAAAGGTGAAGGTTTAATACGAGATTGCTTCGACCTATTGCAGGCTCAGGGGACGATGCAAGAAAATTTAAATTAGCTTGGCAAAGCGAGGAGTAAAAGAAAAAAAAAATCTCCAAGAAAAATCATTTCTTTTCCATTCAAGAAACAGGGATTATTTTCCTTTCTGCTTCTTTTTTTATTATTATTATTTTTTTTCCATCTACTGCACGCGAGAAACGCCTGTCACTTTAATGAAGGAATTGTCAATATCTCCATAAACTTTGATTTCAAACTTTTCTCTCTCTCTCTCTCTCTCTCTCTCTCTCTCTCTCTCTCTCTCTCTCTCTTTCTCAAATAATTAAAACATGTCAAAAGGTTACGCGTTGGAATATTTATTTTCCCCGATACTACACAAATACTCTTTAATTATTCAAATACAGATTTTTTTTGGTGTTTTTAAATTCCCAATTCGTGAAAGTAAAACTTTTTTACCCCTCCAAAAGTTTTCAGAGATCGTTTGGTGCAAAAAAAAAAATTTGCTTCGATCGAAAACTCATGTATAATGAATATTTAGTCAAACTTTTATTTATTTTTTTTTTCAGTGGATAAATTTCGAAGAGAGGAAGTGGAGGAGCGGTAATTAAAAGCAGCCAACATCACTAACCTCTGTGATCTCTCACTCACTCGCTCTGTACAAGTTTTAGTAGCGCATGCGACTAATTCACTGGGTTTTCAAGTCAGGAATATAACGTATAGGACATGATGGGAGTGAATCAACTCTCAATCTACACCTATCTACTTTTCGGATGTGAACAAGTCGATTAGCATAGAAATTGAGTCGCAGCTGTTTATGCAAATCAAAGGATCTTGCGAATGCGTTCAACGAATCGATTCGAGTCAACGCGAATCGGCAAGTCGACTTTGATTCGACTTCTAATCATTCATCGTTTCCCCTCCCCCCCCTCAACATTTCAGAGAGAAGGATATATTCCTAATCTTGCGAAATTCACCACCTTCTTCATTAAATGCAAATCAGGAAAATCGAATTTCAACTCGTGAGGGATGGGCAAGAGGAGGAGGAGGAGGAGGCGGAGCTGAGATGTTCCAAGTTTCATCTCTTATACTTAATATTCAATGCTACACTATCCAGATAAATTGGTTAATTTCAAGATAAATACATGTAAAAGAAGAAAATGTACTTTTAGATCCGTTCTCTTCTCGTTTTTCACTCAAGAGTTTTTCTAGTTTCAGATTTAGGTGACGTTTAACCCCGTTGTTCGATAGACGGATCGTGGATTTTGCCACGCCTCTTAAAATTCAGAAAAAAGGAAAAAATACGTTCGCCACGCCTCCAAATGGGCGGGGCAAGAGAAGACCACGCCTACATAGTTCGCCACGCCTACAAATGGGCGGATCCATAGTTAACCACACCCTTAAGTAGGCGAATCTATAGTTAGCCACTCCCTTGAGTAGGTGGATCCATAGTTAGCCACACCCTTGAGTAGGTGGATCCATAGTTAACCACACCCTTAAGTAGGCGAATCCATAGTTAGCCACACACTTGAGTAGGTGGATCCATAGTTAACCACACCCTTAAGTAAGTAGGTCCATAGTTATCTACGCCCTTGAGTAGGTGGATCCATAGTCACAATTTTAACAAAGGGAAAGAGACGTTTACCACGCCTATAAATGATCAGGGAAAGAGAAGGCCACGTCTACTAAAGGCGAATTCAAAATTAACCACGCCTATAAGTAGAGGCAAGAAGAGACCTCACGGATCACTAGTTCGCCACGCCTATTAATGGGCGGAGAAAGAAAAGACCACGCCTCTCCCAGGTGGAGACACAGTTAGCCACGCCCCTAAAAGGCATTACGCCTAAAATTGGGCGGGGAAAGAGAAGGCCACGCCTCTCACAGGCGGAGGCACAGTTAGCCACGCCTCTAAAAGAGCGTCTATCCTAAAAACGAAACAATTTCACACTTTTCCCATCACTACGTACACAGAGATACATTTTCCCATCAACTAAAAGAAAAAGTTGATGAAAAGATACGAAAGAAAAGAAGTCCTTTTCTTTCTAATCTGTTCAATCAAGTTTTAGCTTTTTTTTTTTTTATTGTAAACATCACGAATCTAAACAATTTCTAAACTGAATAGAGTACTCGATTGAATGGCACGGAATTAAATGTTTGTTTCGTAGATTCGCATGTCAAAAGTGCGTTTCGCCTAAAATCGGTTCGCTTAAAGTCAATTGATCGACAATGACGATCAAGCAGGCAAAGTCCCTCGTTCGGCGTCGTGTCAATTCAGGCTCGACTATACAAAAGGGTTTTAGAGAGCGAGTGAGAGGGAAAAACAGGGAAGGAGAGGGAGAGAGAGAAAGAGAGTTTCTAGTGATAAAGAGAACATGCGGTGGTTATCGGAACAATGTCGCTCGACGAAAATGTATTACAGCTCTTTGTCTTATCAGTATGACAAGCGAAAGGGTTTTTGTCCAGTGAGAATTTTGTCTCGATAACGAGCATTATAAACATAAAATCAAGTGCAGAATGGCGTATCATTTGGTTTATTTTTATTTTTTGTATTGACTGGGAATTTCATAAAAAAAAGAAAAAAGGGAGGAGTGTATTTGTAAAAAAGAGGGGGTAGAGTGAAAAATTATGAGAATTGAGGGTGTAGAAGTGCAACTCACGCTCTGAAAAACGCCATACTTCTATAGTCCCTGCATCGATAGTAAATCAATTAGCTTGCATTGTAAATAAATCACCGTTTTACAACTCTGCCGCACCATTTCAAACGACATTCGAATGAAATTTATCGTCCATTTTCGTTCGTTTCACCTCAATTTCAAATCCAATCGAGATGGATACACTCAGTTATTCTAATCTTCACAATTTTGGAATTTGTCTAGACACTAATTTCCAACGGCTCAAATCATTTCCCCCGATTATTTATTGTTTAACGACCACGTCATTAAACTATACAAAAGCAGGAACAAATTGAACATTGATATTTATTCAGTAATGAAAAATGATAATTTAATTCTTTAAATAAATAAATAATAAATACAGAATTTTATTATTTATTTTAAAAAAACAATAGAAGGAGCAAAATAAAAAATACTATTTTCTAGGAAAAAAAATTATCTCAATTGAATACAATGTATACCTATACATAGAAACATCCCCATTGTTGGCAAATTAAGAGAGTAAAAAATTTCCAGACCAATTAGCGTGAAACAAAATTATCTACATATATGTATAGTGTATTTGAAGAAGAAACAATGATTCAAATTTGACGATTGTAACAATAAAGTCACCAACATACGTTTTTCAATAATGGCTTGCATAATGCACTTGTCAGGATAATGTGTTCTTACCACAAATACCTGTATAGCTTCATGTTCATTCATATGGAAACTAGAACGTTAACACAAAATGGAACTCGATTACGTGTATTGAATTTAATTCAAAATATATGTTCACAAAACTTTAACTAATATTAATTATAAACTGCAGTGTGATAAATGAATTTTCGTTTTAAAGAACAAGCAAATAAAATCTAACCAAAAAAAGCGAATCAACTAAGAAATAATTTTTAATTATTTTTACATTAATAATTAAATAATTAAACATAATTTTCATTTATAATTACTAATTAATTTCGTTTTTGGTTTGAATCGAATCTTATAATTTTTCCAAAATAGTTTAAATACAAAAAAGGTTTTAAATAAAATATTTCATTCACTGAATTATTAATTAAATTATCTAAAATGGTTCAATAGTTATTGAAAAATGTAAGGAATGAAAAAATTACAAACCAGTAAAATTATTATCAACAGAGAAGAATTCTATCATGTGAATATATATTTTTTTGCACAAAACGAACAAAAAGGAAATTTTCCCAGTTTTAATCCATTTGGTAAATGAAATATTAACATTTATTTGTTATCTGATTTCATTACGGAGAAGATGATTCTCGCTGGACAAATCAGCATAGAGCGTAAATCAAACAGAGTTACACTAGCATACAGCCAGGAATTAATCGAGCAGGGATGGTTTGCATGATACACATAATCAGTGGCAGTGTACTCATTTCACATAAGATCTTAATTACAGTCTTTCACTTTATAATCTTTGCCTATTTTTTCCTCTCCATACACTTTAAAACATTAGAATTTTTTAATGAGAAACTCTTCAATTATTCAGCAGAAAAAGAAAATTAATATTTATCATTCTATACTATTTTTTTTTGAAAAAAAAGAAAAGAAAACGAAAACAAAAGAATTTAATTAAAAAAACAAACCAAACTAAAAAACATACCAAACTAAAAAACAAACCTAACTAAAGGACAAACCAAACTTAAAAAACAAAATTAAATAAATAGACATTAAAATTTTTTCGTCTTATTTTGCAAATCAGAATTTAAAACAAAAACGAAAAGAAGACAAGGTGGAAAATTAGTGGAAATATAATGTTATTTTAATAGTGAATCGACAGATTTTCCAATATACTAAACGTGTGGAAACATCGAGTTATAATCAATATTAGTGGCCAACGCTAACGTTAATGCGAGTGTCGGCTTTAATGATAACGCTAATGCTGATGCTAATAACGCCCTTCGAACTGCCCTGTCGTTAGCTAACTCGGTCTCTCTCTCTCTCTCTCTCTCTCTCTCTCTCTCTCTCTCTCTCTCTCTGATCAAGCAGTCTATCCACGAGAATAAACCCCTCCCCCCACTCCTTTCATTGCATGGTCAGTGTTGGGGGATACGAAATAGTCGCGAGCTTTCCAAATGTATAATTGATTATTGCTATTTATATAATCTCCCTCTAAGCCAATTAATTAAACTGTAGGTTATCTACTGTCATCGTTTTCCAGCCAGTTTCACCTTCTGTCACACATTTCTATATTGTTCCTCTAATTATTTAGGTCACACGCGACAATACTTCATATGAGTGTGTGTGTGTGTGTAAACAATTTTCAACGATTTATTTCAGTGCGTGATGAGAATATTTAGCTTTCTTTTTGCAATGTGCCACATTTCTTTTTTTAGCAAAATACATTTTTATTAGAAATAAAATAAATAAATAGCAATCAGTCAACAGCAATTAGTAGTAATTAATAGAAATGACAGGGAAAATAAAAAATAACGAAAAGGGGTGTGGCTTATGGTTAAAAAGTCGCTAAACTGTTGTGCAGTACCGTAAAGTAGGCGGGGCATGATTTAAAAACGCCTACAATTGCATACAAGGCCATTTAAGTAGGAGGTGCTTGATTTAACCACGCCTTCATCTTCTGAACAGTCGGGGATGCTTGCAAGCCACGCCCCACGTAGACATAGCAATGATCTAGCCACGCCCTCACATAGGCGGAGCAATAATCTAGCTAGGCCTCCACACAGGCGGAGCAATAATCTAGCCACGCCCCCACATAGGCGGAACAATAATAAAGCCACGCCTGCTTCCGGTAAAAAGGCGGGGGACAACTAACTAAACTCTTAAATAGGCGGAGCAAGAAGCAATAAAAGGGAATTTAGAAGCGACGCCTTTGTCTTTTAGAAAATGTGGCGATGAATACCTAACCACGCCCTCAAATAGGCGGAGCAATAAAGAATCAAAAGGTAGAAGAACGTTTAAACCACACCTATTTCTGAAAAAGACCTAACCACGCCCTCAAAAAGGCGGAGCGATAAAGAATCTAAAGGTAAAGCGAAACTTAAAGTACGCCTCCTTCCGAAAAAGACCTAACCACGCCCTCGAATAGGCGGAGCGATAAAGAATCAAAAGGTAAAGAAAAACCTAAACCACGTCTTCTTCTGAAAAAGACGCATTTTTTACCAGGCCTTTAAATAGAGAAATTTGGCCCAATTTCAAATGAAAGGGACAATCGTTTGTCCCATCCGAAGGAATCCTAAGCCAAAGATGATGGGTAAAAATTTACCCCACCTTAAAGTGGGCGGAGTAAATTATTACCCTAAAATAGAAATGGTTAGCCACGCCTTGAACTATTCACGACAATTATTAACCACGCCTCCCAATGGGCGGGGCACTTGTTTTCCACGCCCTTAAATAAAAAAAACCACTTTACTAAACCCCTAGTCATACAGTAAACTTACAATAACAAAAAAGCTAAACTACATTCAACAATTATTCAACAATTTCCACCATCTAGAAAGCAGCTATTTCAAAAAACGAACAAATTCAAAAAAGTATCTAAAGAAAATTGTTTCAATCAAAAGTAATGTATTCAATTGCAGAGAAATGATTATTGCAGGAAGAAGAACAAGAAGATGTTCCCAAAACGTTTTAGAGAAAGTGAAGAGGGGCGGAGAGGAAAAAAGGAGAAAATTGCAAATGTAGTTGAAATTGATCGTGTGATATTTTAGGATAATGTTATAAGAAGATACGATTACTTAAGGGTGGTATATCTGAAAAGATTTGTCTTCTATTGAAAGGGAATGCAAGAGTAATTTCCAAGAATAGAGGGGAAGAGTAAAGGGGGAAGGCTAAGTAGAGCTCAAGGAAGAGATGAAGGTAGTCCCCAAGGGAGTGAAACGAGAAGGAGAGAGAGAGAGACAGGATGAAGGGGAACTTGGGGTTTTCTAGAAGAAGGAAGAGAATTCAACTCGGGTGACATTATTCCTGGTTAGCGCATTCGCGAATCCTGTCGCAACCTGTAACCACACCAAGCGATTTACAGCTGGGATCAGTGTCTCCTGGCCGGCTGTTGTAACTTCGGTTACTCCCTAATCCTCCGGTATCTTCTCTCTTAAGTTATATATATCTATTCGCCAGTACAAAAATACGAAAAATCCATTTTGCTTTTAATTAAATTTCTCGTTAATTACTAATTCAATTTTAGATCTATTGACAATTTTTCTTGTCTTGAAAGAAGCCTAATTTTTTAATTCGGATTTTTAATATTTAATTCGGATTCGATTGAATCAAGTGTCACTAATGGTTTAATGGGAAAACGATTCTATTTTCGTCTTCTTATATTGTGGACAAAAAGGGAGGCAAATAGTGGACAGTAATCGGAGAGTGGAAAATAAAGCATTGGAAACCAAAGGTGCGAATTACCTGGAATTTAGTCAAGGGTGCGCGTGCCGAGGGTAGCCACACAAAAGAGAGAGGGAAACGAACCTCTAGTATTGGTAAACGAGGAGAAGGACAAAGAGCATTGAAGGGGATGAAATCACTAGTAGTGGAGACAGAACCGTAATGCAACACCCCTCAAGCGAAATCAAAGGTTGACCGCGAAATACCGAAGGGCTGTTTTGCCTTTGACACAATGCCACGCTTATTTGAACGTTTGCCATCCAGGATATAAAATATATTCTCACCCCAAATCGAGAAGAAAAGCGAAGACCCAAAAAAAGCAATCTTTGAACTTTTACCCAATCAGAGCAAAAGGATATCAATTCTTTTGAATGTTGCAATGTTTTTTTTCTTCTTTACATCTCTTTAAGCTTTTTCAAAAGTCCGACATTTTGTTGCAATTCAATATTTTTTCACATCCAAGGGCAAATATCTTCTAGTTTAAAATCTTTTCGGTTTTTTTGATTTCGGTCACTGAGAAGGCCGCAATCACTGCAGTAGTGGGACGACCTTTTTTCGGACACTCGGGAACTTGCGAATAACTTTTTAAAAAAACAATATTTTTCTTTGAAAAAAATTACGAATTGATCACTAGTAATAGACATAATGTAAAAAAAAACCTCAAAACATTTGCCGCAAAATAATTCTCTGAAAAAATTCCCAAAAATCACCGTTTTTTCAGACACTCACACTAGGTGTGAGAATCGTGTCCCTTAATAATTTTCCCGAAAGTAGAGATGATATGATTCGGAATTTGTTTCCTTTAATTTTGACAGTTTGAGATTATAAACGATGTTTTTTTGTGTGATTGCAGTTTGAGAGTGTTAACGAATTTTTTCCTGCTGTAGAATGAAACGGTCGAAATTTGTTTATTTTTCAACATCATAGAGAGGGATTAAAGTGTGACGCGCGTCCTATATTGTTTTTCCTATTTCTGTAAACAAAAAAGTCATGAATTAGTCAAGTTAGAAATAAATAAAAGTTTAGAATATGAATTTACAATAAAACTAAAACGAAATATAAATTCCAGGAGACAAAAATCTTTCTGCTCCTTTTTCCTCTACAAATAAGGATGAAAATTCAGTTTCCTCTTGGACATTGGAGGTCGAATATCCTGAAGCAAAATGCAAAGATTTTTCAAAGAAGAAGAAAAAAAAAAGTGAGCTAAAGCTAGAGAGAGAAAGAGACCACATAGTGGAATCGTATTATGGGTTTGCATGTATAGATATTGTAGCTGCATCAACATTTCTATACAGTTCGGAAGCATTGTGATGGAAATGCCCCGGTCGGTTGTTCACCAGCCAATCATTCGCTCTGAAGTGCTACCACTCACACCTCGCATTTTTCTTTTACCATCGCACACACACACAAACACACATTCACTACTCTTTACTCTCTTCTAGATCGCGCGGCATTTTCTCTAGCCGAGTAGGTAAAAACATAAACTACAATGATGGAGAAGAAAAAGGCATCTAGGAGGGGGAGGAGTGCTTGCGAATGGTGAAAACCTTTCTCATGCACATTTCACTTGTTCTCCATTTTCTTTACTCTCTCCTCTCTCTCTCTCTTACTCTCTTTTCCTTAACATTCGTTTCCGCTTTCACGGATCCTATCACCCGAGTTAGATTTTTCTTTTCATTCGCCGAAGTGCCTTTTTCCGACCCAGAGAGAGAGGTTCAATTCGTAAACACTAATAGTTTGAAAACAAAAAGCTTGAAAGCTCTCTTCTGTGATTGTGCGGTTGAATTTGAAAGTAGAAAAATGTAAAATAAATATCGTTTTTGCTAAAGTAGTTCTCCAATTTTCACACGTGGAATCAAAATTAAATTCCTTTTTCCCTAATACAAAAGAAAAAGAATATGAGAAATATAGAAAGAATAATAAAAAAAGAGTAAATAATTTGCGAATGATAAAATGTTTTAATAAAACTGTCGTTACAGAGCGAAAAAAAATTAAGATAACACATTCGACTGGTCATATTACCGTCATCCTGAGGATAATAGAAAATTTTCTTCTTTTTGTCTTCTAATAAAAAGCCTCTATCAAAGAAATATTTATCCACACCAATCAGAAGCAAGAGATGATTTCTATTTTTAATATTAAAAACCATTTTTTAGTGAATTGAACCACGATGATAAAATAAATAAAATAAATAAAATAAATAAAATAAATAAAATAAATAAAATAAATAAAATAAATAAAATAAATAAAATAAATAAAATAAATAAAATAAATAAAATAAATAAAATAAATAAAATAAATAAAATAAATAAAATAAATAAAATAAATAAAATAAATAAAATAAATAAAATAAATAAAATAAATTAAATAATGTGACGTATGATTTTGAACAATTTATCAGATCGCTCAAAACTTCTGCTTTACGTCAAGCAAAATCTGACGCTTACAACAAACAAAATGATTTGAAATTTAATTTAATAAATTTCGCCGTCAGGCACCAATTAATTTTAAAGGTAATTAATAAACTTGACTCGACTCGGCTCAAACACTCTCAAAACTCTCAACCCCTGAGTTTCTCTCTCGCTCAGAGGAGATTCTGCCCAAACAAAATTGGCAGCAGAAAAGCCAACGGCGAGACACGACTGGCACAACAAATCTCAAACGGACTTACTTACGACGAATCGACTCAACAACTTTCCTCGTTGGTTTCCCTGGCTTCGGCTCGGTTGCGTCAACGGCGTTGAACGAAATCGGTAAGGGAGGACTTGGGACAACCACAATAAGAATAACACTCTGAATTTCACTACAACTCCAATCTTTATTATTTACACAAATTGAGCTTCACGCTCCACTTTCGAACACTCGAAAGTCACGGCTCAAAATTCACACTCTCTCTCACTACGACAAAATTGTTACAGCGAAGGACTGCGTTTCGGCGCGGCAAAACAATTTTTTTTACAACTCCACACTAAAAGCAATGGACGACAATATTACACTCTTGTTGTCTCTTGACTCTCTCGCCACGTGCTCGTCTTCTTCATCTCTTCTTCTCTCTCGTTCCACTGACTCTCCTCTCTCTGTCTCTTACTACTCACTTGGCCCCTGCCCTGTGTCACTTTCTCATCTACTAACTAGCCGCGCGACACACATTCATCACTGATAGTAGGTCACTCGGCAGTTCCGACTTTCTAAATTATCATACCAATTAACGATCACGGTTCGGGGATAAATCCGACAGATGACGTGACGATTCAGATTGTCGAACCACAGGAGACGACAATCCACAACGTCACAATAAATAAAATAAATAAAATAAATTTGATAAAATCAAATACAAAAAAAGGAAGGAGAGGTAGAAAATAAAAAAAAACTGTTTTGATCGATGTTTTGAAAATATTTCCTACAAAGTCGACTTTTATTTGTATTTTTTATTTTTTAGAAATGGACGGAAAAAAGTTTGTGAGTTGGTATCATAAATGAAATCACGTATTTGTTCAACTAACATGTAAACGAGTTGTCCGTAGTCTCAATGCACTGGCATGAAATCGAATACAGTTCTCTGTTAAAGGGTTTGAGAGACAGAGAGAAGAGGAGGGAAGCATGAAAACCACTAGGCTTCGGGAAGGAAATAGAATGAGCGAGCGAGAGAGGAACAATGGCACTAGGCAGTTGAGCAGGTACTACTATGCCTGAAACTAAAATCAATTGTAATCAAGACCCAGTATATAAATCAAATCGCTCGTGGAAGATCGAACTAGAATATAGCATTCGTTGCCGAGGAAATGGATCTAAAGAGAAAGTGGAATTCCAACAAGGGTGAGAATTTGAATTTCGAATGTTTACCTCCATTCCCTAACCGTTAATTTCTTGACCCTAATCAATGAATGAATCCCTCCCGTTCGTAATAAACTCCTACTCCCAAAAATTAACCCCTTTCCCTACAAATTTTTGTTTATAAAAATTTAATCCTTTTCCGAATCCCTAATCCTTTCTCTAATCATCAATACTTTTCACATTCTAACAATTCTAAACAATCAAAAATCCTAATCGAAAAATTCCTAAACCCACAAATTATAAATCCAATTCTGTTAAAGTTTTTTCTAACACTAAAAGAAATTGTCGAAAGCTGTAAATCCGGTATTAAAAGAAAATAAATAGTAATTCGAGAAAAATAGTTAAAGTAAAACCGAAAGGTATAAAATTGGAAATTACAGAAAAAGAAGCAAAAGAGGGAGAAAAGGAGAGAGAGAGAGAAAGAGAGAGAGAGAGAGAGAGAGAGAGAGAGAGAGAGAAAGAAAGGGAAGAAAGAGAAACAGAGGAGGTAAGAAATTTTTTAAACTCTCTTAAAGAATCGTGGATGAACTATACAGTAGACAGAGAAAAGATTACCCAATTTTATAGTGAAACATCTATACCGGTAAAAGGATTGTCTGAACCAATCCTAAAGGTTAAAATGCTTTAAAATTTAAAAGAGCGGAATTGCTTCAAGTAGAATAAAAGAAACCAAAGATGTAAAATGTAGAGTCCTGATCCTTGAGCAAACTGTGAAATTAGAATTCTTAAACCCTCTTAAAACGGCCAAGATGAGGTCTTAAAATTTTAACATTTTCCCCTGATTTTCTTCGAAGGAAACCAAAAAAAAAAGAAACAGAAAAACCATCCAAGTGTCTAAAATATTGTCAGAGATCTCGCACTCAGTTTCGATAGAAAAGGAATAAATAGAAATTATTCCGTGTCTTATTTATAACTGGACTAATTTATGATTTTCTTTTTCCGTAAAAGCTACTACAGCATTAAAATTGTTCTACTCTGTGCATCACACTTCAATTGGTCCTCATCTATAGTGTTGAAAATTTTGGACAATTTTCGACAGCCACATTCGTCAGAAGGAAAAAATTTGTTAATAATCTTGAACTGTCAAACTCTATAACGTTGAAAATCAAACAATTTTCGACTGCCTTATTCTTCAGAAGGAAAAAATTTGTTAATACTCTTAAACTGTCAAACTCTATAACGTTGAAAATCAAACAATTTTCGACTGCCTTATTCTTCAGAAGGAAAAAATTTGTTAATACTCTCAAACTGTCAATCACACAAAACATTTGTTTATAATCTCAAACTGTCAATAAAAAAAAATTCGTTTATAATCTCAAACTGTCAATTACACAAAAAATTCGTTTATAATCTCAAACTGTCAAACTCTATAAAGTTGCAAATCAAATAATTTTCGATATCCTCATTCTTTGGAAACAAAAAAATTTGTTAATAATCTTAAACTGTCAAACTCCATAACGTTGAAAATCAAACAAATTGCGACCTCTTCGTTATTGAAAAAAATTTTGTTAATAATCTCAAACTGTCAATCACACAAAAAGTTCGTTTATAATCTCAAACTGTCAATTTATATAACGTTGAAAATCAAATAATTTTCCACCTCTTCGTTATTGAAAAACATTTGTTTATAATCTTAAACTGTCAAACTCTATAACGTTAAAAATCAAACAATTTTCAACCTCTTCATTCTTTGGCAACAAAAAAATTAAAAGAGTCCAATTTTTTCCAAAGTAATTAGATGCTATTTTGTATGAGAAAATGATAAAATAATTGTCTTAAATTAAAGTTAGTTGCAAAAAATTGATATCATAGTTGTCAGAGTTGAGCCCTTTTTTAAATTCATGAAAAAAATTAAATCGTTTCAATCATAACAATATATTAATTAAATATTTTACTATCGAGAATCAATTCAACGATTTTTTTATTTAATTTCAAAATGTAATAACTTTTTTTGGGCTTAAAAACAATTCTCAGCAATAGGTTAGAAAACGAACAATCTTAGGTTAAAAGTCAAAGGAAAACACAGTTTAATACATTTTTCTCCGTTAAAAGTACCTCAGATGAAATTTTCCCTTTAAAGAAACGTCAATGAATATATAATAATGCAAAAAATACAAAAAAGTGAAATTTGAAAAAAATCCGAGTTGAGCCCTTTTCGAAATTTGCAATTCAATTATTGTTAATCATCATTATAATTTTATTCAATAATTCTATTTTATACAATAGATTAAATAAAACAAAAATAGAAGTCGAAAGTTAGATAAATAAACTGATTTTGCTAGGGAGAAATCTGTCAAATGAAAAGTTATAGTCAAAAGTCATAAATTCGTAATTTAAAAGAAGAAGACAAATTAAATTTTAAATCTGTCTTGGTGGTAAGGTAAAGAATTTAATTTTGAATACTTTAAACGATTAAAAGTTGCCTTTGAATAAAACATACAATTTTCTGTCAATAAGAAACATTCGTTAAGTTTTCGTTTAAATTAAAAAAAATCAATTTTTTTCCAATCGCCTAAATCAATTTACCAATTTAAATGAATTATTAGTGACAAAAAATTAAAAACTTTTATTCAATTATAACATTTAAGTGTTCAAAATGTAGAAAATAAAATTCTTTACGCTTCTACCAAAAGAAATTAAAATTTAATTTGACTTTTCATAAAAAAAAATTATGACATTGGGCTAAATTTTCTTCGGATCGTTTATTGGATTCTTCCTTGAATAAAGTAACTTTTTCCCATTGGCAATTCAGCTAAATAGCAGGTGTCAATTTTAATTGACAATAATTTCCCAATAAACAGAAGTCTATTTAAAAAATTACAATTCCGTTCGCGTCGGAAACTAAAAGTTCGAAAGCGGTAAAGTTTTCAAGAGGAGATTTGTTTGCAAAAGCAATAAATGACAAGAAAACCGAAGACGTTGATCTCTCTCTCTCTTTCTCTGGCAGCTTTTCCAGAAACTAAAATTAAAGGTAGATGAGTGAATGTTTCAGCACCTGTTTGTATTGTAAGTGGATAAACTTGGTAATGCAGTTTTCATCGCAAAAGTTAAGAAAGAGTCGCGTAAGCATTGTCGATAAAAAAAAAAATAACTGACGATATCTGATGACACAGAGAGTTAGTCGACGGACACTAAAAATATATATAGAACACGGTAATCTACATGTACATGAGTCACAGGTGTTGCATTTTGAAATTTTGTACTTTCTGAATGAATAAATCTACACCCCCCTTCCCTCTTACTTTGCGAAAACCATAGATTCTTCCTCTCACATTTCTATCCCTTTTTTTCCTCTCCAAACGCATCACAGAGAGAATCATAATTTCCACAAATATAAAATCGCAAAAAATTATCTTTATACCATCTCTCGGAAAAATGTAAATGAAAATCAACCTGCAGCAATTTTATCATTATTTTTCAATTTGCATTCTCGTGTTTTTTTCTATTATTAAATTTTTTTCTACTTTTAAACATTTGTAATCTAATTAATTAATTACTGTTATTTATTCATTTTTTCTTCCTTTAAAAATTGATATTCTATTTACTTAATTACTGTCATTTATTCATTTTTCTCTTCTCTTAAAACATTTATATTCTATTTAATTAATTAGTATAATTAATTTCTACTGTGAAAGAAAATAAGAAAATAACAAAGTATTACAAAAATTATACAAAAAAAATTACTTTTAAATTTTTATTACTTTTTAATTTTTTTAGAAAATAAATCAGACATTTATTATTTTCACCACGTTTCGAGGGAAGGCTATAAAAAATATATTAATTTTCTCATATTAAATTTTTCTCTCCCTTCCTCGCTCTCTCTCTTTCTCCTTCTCTTCTTCTTTTGCTCTTTAGATGATAATGGTTGATTGTTTAATAATGAGTCATTTTATTAATAAGGGACAATCGTGTTTTATGAATCTAAATTATATAAAGTGGGTTATTAGTATATGATGTTATTATAATGAAGCGTTAGCAAAAAGACGAAGTGAAGAGAGAAAGATCGGGCAATTTTCTAAAGTACCCATGAAGAATTGATAAGTACAAGAAAATTAAAGCCGAATAAATAATTTATTTCCATATTATTATTATTTTATATACGATTTTTATTGAAATTTCCCTCGATGCTATTTTATCGAAAAAAGAAACAACTACTTCCACGATAATTAAAATCAGATAATTTTGAAAAAAGAAGAAAAAAGACTAAATTAATATGTAATAAAATAAAATTCTCCCTAAAAATGAATGAAAGTAAAAATCACCCTAATTAAAATACAATAGAACTCTTACTAATTGAAATAAAATATTCAGAGGGAATAAATAATAAATAAATAAAAATTTCACCACGCTCTCACTTCACACCTTCATTAAAAATTTATTTAAAAATAACCTGGCGCCAAAAAAATTATACAAAAAAAATTAGTTATAAAAATAAACTGTTAACTAATTCAGAGGAAACTCTAAACATTTTGAAAAATACTAAATAATAATAATAATAATAATCCACGTAATAATAAATAATAATTTTTTTTTTTTTTTTTATTTTTTGTAACTAGTCAAAATATGTGAAATAAAAGTTAAAATAATTAAATCATTAGCAAGAGGTGATAAAAATTTTGTACGATTTTTATAAAAATTCCACTAGTTGTTGTTTTTTTAAAAAAAAACTAAACTTCCACGATAATTAATGTGAGATAATTTCGAGAAATGAAAAAAAATAATAAATAAGGAAATATAATTCTCCCTAATTAGAATGACATAAAACTCACCCTAATTAAAATACAATAGAACTCTTCCTAATTGAGAAAAAATAATTAGAGAGAATGAATAATGATTAAATTAAGTAATAAATCAATAATAAATAATAAATACGTAATAAGTAAAACAGCGACAAATGAATAAATACTAAATGAATAACAGATAAATAACAAATAAATTATAAAGAAATAATAATTCTCTCCATTTGAAAATTAATTCAATAAAATCAATTATATAAATTGAGTAGCAATAAAATTACATTATATTATTAAATTACAATGCAATGTACCTGTAAGAATAAAATGTGCATTTGTTAATATTCAGAGAAAGCTCCTTTCGATGTAGCTAAATTTTCACTACATTCGACAAATGTAGAAAAATAATTAATTAAATTAATAATTTATTATTATTAATTATAATATAACTATAAAAGCCAAAAAGTATTATTATAATATAATTATAATATTATATTTAATAATAATTAATAATAATTTATTATTTTATTTATTTTTTATTATTTATTATTTATTTATTATTATTATTATTATTTTTGTTTGTTTATTATTTTTATTATTAAATAATTGTAATATTATAATTATATCACAATAATAATAATTTTTGGCTTTTAAAACAATTTAAACGTGTTAGTAATTACTGGTGAAACTATATTAATTAATTATATACAACTAATTAATACTGTGTTTTGTTAAATACCAGAAAGAATATTGTACGTAGAAAAGTAGGCTCGGAAATGAAATCAAAATATATTATTAAATAATAAAAGAACATAGAAAGAATAGAAAGAAAAAGCTAATAGAACTGTTTCTTTTAAAAAAGAAAATAATAAACTAAATATAGTGTGTTTTTTAACCCAGAAAAAACACAAAAAAAAACAAAATAACTAACCTCCACGTAAAGGCCTAGAAGAAAATGAACGTTGATTTCCTGTAACAAAAATAATATAAATCATAAAAAATCAAAATAATAAGAACAGAAAAAAATTGTCAAAGAGGAGAGATGAAGTCAGAGAGAGAGAGAGAGAGAGAAGATATATAAGAGAGAAGAGAAGAAAATTAGAATTCCTTTTTTTTTGCCCCACATTTTTCTTATTTTTTTTTTCTTTTTGTGGAAAATAAGAAAAAAAATGACATGCGCGAAGAACATGTATTACTAATGCCATTTCCTGTGAGTTTTGCTATAAAGTCTCGTAAAAGAATGTAATCTATCTACGTCATTCGCATTAAGCTTCTCTCGCGTTCGATAAACCCCGCGACCTCTTTCTGAACATGAAACACATAAATTTTCTACGTTCCACGTAATATCGAGTTAGTGTTGTAGCACCAGAAAAATATTAAACCACAAAATATCGCAGGGTTTTCTTCTTTCTTCTAAAAGAGGGGGGAGGGTTGGAAAAATCGATAAATTGTAAAATATCATCATCATCACTTTATTTATTTATTTTTTTTTTTTTTAAACAACACTGATCGAATTTCACAGCATTGGGTTTATAAATTGCGACTTATCTCTTTGGCGTAATGTTCCGAGAGTTGGGGATGGGAAATAGTAGTTGGAAGTGAGATGGGAGAGTTTTTGTTTTGTTTTTTATTTTTTTCTTTCACTTTAATTAGTTTCTTTCGTGTTCACTTCACTCTGTTTCACTTCACTTCGATTACTTTCACCCCACTTTCACTTTACTCCAATTACTTTCACCTCACTTTCACTTTAGTCTATTTCACTTTAACTTTACTTCAATTATCTTCAACTTCCTTTCACTTCACTTTAGACCATTTCACTTTCACTTTAATTACTCCCACCCCACTTTTACTTCACTTTATTTCACTTCACTTCAGTTACTTTCACTCCACTTTCACTTTAACTTTACTTCACTTACCTTCGATCCACTTTCACTTCACTTTAGACTATTTAACTTTCACTTCAATTATTTTCACTTCACTTTAGACTATTTAAATTTCACTTCAATTATTTTCACTTCACTTTACACTATTTAACTTTCACTTTAATTATTTTCACTTCACTTTAGACTATTTAAATTTCACTTTAATTATTTTCACTTCACTTTAGACTATTTAAATTTTACTTCAATTATTTTCACTTCACTTTAGACTATTTAACTTTCACTTCATGTTATTTTAACTCTACTGCACTTACCTTTGACCCACTTTCACTTCATTTCACTTTAACTGTACTTAACTTACTTTGGTCCACTTTTACTTCACTTTAGACTATTTAACTTTCACTTGAATTATTTTCACTCTACTTTTAGTTTATCTCATTTCACTTCACTTCAATTTTATTCACTCTACTTTCACTTTCGTTTCACTTCAGTCTTATAGTTTATTTCAAAAGGTGACGGTGAGTTGAAATGAAGTGAAACCGTAACAAAGTAAAGTGAAATAAATTTAATAAAGTGCAGGTCAAGTGAAGTGAAAGTGGGGTGAAAGTAAAGTGACATAAAGGGGAACTGAAAGTCAAGTAAAGTGAAACTCTGGGGAAGTGAAGTGAAATAAAATAAAGTAGAGAGAAAGTGAAGTGAAACTAAAGTGAGAGTGAAATTTAAATAAAGGGAACGTGGAGTGAAAGCTAAGTGAATGTAAAATAAAAGTTAAGTAAATTTTGAAATGAAAGTGAAGTGAATGTGGAGTAAAAGTCAAGTGAATGTGGAGTGAAAGTTAAGTGAATATTAGGTAAAATAAAGTGAAAGTGAAGTGAATATTAGGTAAAATAAAGTGAAAGTGAAGTGAATATTAGGTAAAATAAAGTGAAAGTGAAATGAATATTAGGTAAAATAAAGTGAAAGTAAAGTCAAATTAATGAAAACTGGAGTGAAGTGAAACTCAAGTATAAAAGTGGTCCAACCCTGACCATGTTCCCCTTGTAAATTAAAAATCAAGTCAATCCGAAAAGAAACTGAGATGAAGTGAATATGAAGTGAAAGTGATGTAAAACTGCGAACGTCTAAAAAATTCCAAACTTTATTTAAAACATAAAACTCCAACAATCCAACAATATTAATAAATTGTCAAAAATAACAAAAGCCTCTCATTCGCATTTTGTCCCAGCACGTAAAATTGAATATAAAAAGTGAGACCACAAAATGAACCGAAGAAAGACAAAAAAAAATAATTCAGTGTGGAAGAAAAATGCAATAAGAACCAATTTGGAGAGGGAAAAAACAAAGAGAAAAAATACTCCTTTTTTCTCTGATCTTGATTCGAACGCCATCTGGGAGGTGATAAAGCGAGTCGTTTCGAAATTCTCAAGTGGGTGGCAAATGGACCCAAAGTTGGGAGGAAAATGGCATGAAAAAGGATTGAGGTTCAAGAGAAGGATACATAGGTGTGATCTCGAGAGGTCTCATAACACTTGGAACCAGGTGCTCTCCTCTTATTGCTCCCAAGTCAACGAAATCGATTCTCACTGTACACGTTTATATATATATATACATATAGAATAAAACAAAAAGGGGGACAAAAAATATATGTGTTATTTATTATTACTGTTAATTTTAATTAAACTGTAATGTTGCTAAAAAAATTGTTAATTACTAACAATATTAAGTTTAACAATAAAAATAAAAATAATAATAATGTAAATAAAAAAAAATAATAAAGAAAATAAAAATAATAATAATAATAATAATAATAATAATAATAATAATAATAATAATAATATTAGTATTGTAAAAATTCATTGTATTGTAATTTTTATTATTATTAATATTGATATTACAACATAATAATTACTAAGTTTAGTTTATTAAAATTAATTATTTTCAGTGACTATTTTTTAAGCTAATAATTTATTAGAAAATGTTTAGTGTTTATACTGAATAAAGCAACAAAAAAAATTAATATCGATTGATATATTTCTAATTTAATTTTTGAATTTCGCGCCAAATAGTGCCCGGTAGATGGCACGAATTCTCTCACAAGCGCAATAAAAACATCCAATTTTTTCTTCTTATTAATAGATACTTTTTTTAAACAATTGTTAATAATAATTAATATTATATACTGAATAAAGCAACAAAAACACAAAAATTAAAATCGATTGGTATATTTCTAAATTTAATTTTTGAATTTCGCGCCAAATAGTGCCCGGTAGATGGCACGAATTCTCTCACAAGCGCAATAAAAATATGAAATTTTTTTTCTCTTATTATTAATAGATACTTTTTTTGAAACTTTTTTACTTTTTTTTTGTTAATAATAATTAATATTACTAACAATACTAATACGAAAAATATTTTAATATTAATTAATATTTTTAAATTTTATAATTATAATAAAACGAATTATTGAATCGACTTTTAAATTGAAGTTTTTTTTCAAAAAAAAAAAAATTCTCTCACATAATTCATAAGGAATATTTTGCATACGAAAAATTAATCACAAACAAATCGACTCGTTTCATTCGCTTGTTTTTTTTTCGATTTTCGAGAGAATCGGGAAAAAAATTGCAGACAATTTTTTTTTCTCCACTTTTCTGACGTTACACGTCGAGTGAGAAAGTTTTTCGATTAAAAGGGAGTAAAATCAAATGTGAGTGGGCACTCGAATGACAAATTACTAGCAGTCATGTATATAGATATAAACGTATATTTATATGTACAGCAAAACTGAAACGAGCAAGACAGTGAGAAAGTAATTTTCTCGTTTTGTGGTTTGTGCACTTGACCCGCGCGCACTCGGCCCACTATTCACTATTCCGACGAATTGTAGACAGACTTTTTGATCAGTTTCTGCATTTGGAAATTTAGATTTGTGATATATTATGATTATTATGATTATTATTATTTTTTTTATTATTTTTATTATTTTTATTATTATTATTACTATTATTAATATTATTATTATTATTATTTTTATTATTATTATTATTTCTTTTATTTTTATTTTTTTATTATTATTATTGTTATTATTATTTTTACTTTTATTTTTATTATTATTTTTATTACTATTTTTATTATTTTTATTATTATTATTTTATGTTTATAAATGCCGGATCATCAAATCGCCTCTAAAGTTGAATTAAGCTGAGACTGCAAATACAATAGGCATTGAATTTTCTATATCTGATCATAGACGATCGAACATGAATGACTAAATTTCAAATATGAAATGGAAGGATTAATAGTCTTGAGAAGTTCTCTTGGTGGTCCATTTCTCCTTCTCTCTCGCTCGCTCGCTCTCTTGAAATTCAAGAGGAGTTTAAATTGTAATTCACGCCGAAATATTATATAACAACACTATTGGCACAAATAATGGTTAAACTGAATTGTTTCACACAAAAGCTGATTATTAAATGCAGTATCTATTTGGCGCACAAACGAAATTAAAAAAAAAAAAATTAAATCCATTTCAGTGAGAGAAATTATTTTCCCCTATCGCGGAGAATAATTAGCGTTAAATTTAATGCTAATTATTATTTAATTTGCGATAGAATAAATATTTTGTTTTTTATAGTTGAAAGTCAAAAATGAATAATTGTGATTTAAATAGAATAAAAGTAAACAAAAGTTAACAAAAGTAAACAAAAGTTAACAAAAGTTTGAAAAATTTGACCAAAAAATTTTTTTAATTTTTTTCTTTTTTGTCGAAGTCTTTCTTCTTCTTTTTTAATAAAGTCTTTCTTGATTTTTTTTTTGCAGAGAAAGAACTATTTTCGTTATGGAAAACAATGGACGTCATCTCGGACGTTTTTATAACGAAGACAACGACGGCGAGGACGAAGACGAGGGAAATAATTAAGGGGGTCCATTGCCCAGGAGGCAAGCCAAATAAGCTTCCTTTTCTTCACCAGCTCTGCACACCTTCAAAATGCGATTAATCTTAATTTTCTTAAGGCCATAATCTTTAATTAAATCACCATTGATCCGCCGAAGGATCCATTTCTCGATTGAACGAAAGGAGAAATCAATTTTGTCGGTGGTTCTCCCTTGTACCTAATTATCAATTTACAATATCGTAAATAATAGGGTTTTGGAATTTTTGTTTTGATTTTTTTTCCTCTTAAACGAAGGTTCTCGACAAACTAAACGTTTGGAAGAATATTTTTTTTTTGCTAAGAAATCAAACCAAAAAAATTTTTTTTAAAAGGTTTAAAAATGACGTGTATTTTATTGAGATAAATAAAAATAACATCTTGTCGTGTTTGGATGAATTTAAAAAAAATAGAGAAGAGAAAAAAAACGATATGAATGAAAAAAATAATCGAAGAAACTGTAAAATATTTTTTTCGTACTTTTATTGGTATATTTCTAAATTTAATTTTTAAATTTCCCGCCAGTAAGTGTCCGGCAGATGGCGCGAATTCTCTCACAAGCGGTATAAAGTAGTCGAAAGAAAAACATCAAAACCCAGTCGAGAATCTACAGTTCGATTTTCTACTTTTAAACATTTTTTTCCTTACAACTCGATGCCTTTTTTATTAATAATTATTTATTATTAATAGTGAATGATAATAATAATAATTATTAATAAAAACAAATTTTCCAAGTAAAAAAACAATTTTTTTATATAAAATTAATTGTACCTGGAAAAAATTGATTTATATGCTACATAAAAAATTTATTTAAAAATAATCTGGCGCTGCTGATCCTATATAAAAAATTCAATAATTATTTAATAAAATTTCATAAAATTTTAATGAATTCTTTCAAAAAATTCAGATATGTCAAAAAACTCAGACTTGTTAAAAAATGTTAAATAGAAGCAAAAATAATTAAATTAAGAAAAAGTGATTTCAATATTACATAACAGAATTATTTAAAAATAACCTGGCGCTAAAAAGTTAGTTTTAAAAAACTTAAGAGTAAAAATATTATTCAACTAATTTACAGAAAAAATTCAAACATTTAGAAAAAGTCACAAATAGTTAAAAAATGTGAAGAAGATCAAATAATAATTAACATACTTTCAAAAAATTTAATAACAATTAACATAATTTAAAAAATCAAATAATAATTAACATAATTTAAAAAATCAAATAATAATTAACATAATTTAAAAAATCAAATAATAATTAACATAATTTCAAAAAATAAGTAATAATTAACATAATTTCAAAAAATAAATAATAATTAACATAATTTAAGAAATTATATAAAAATAACCTGAAGCTAAGGAATTAAATAAAAAAAAATTGAGAGTCAAAATATTATTAACTACTTTAGAGGAGAAATTCAAACACTTCAAAAAAACTCACAAACTAGTTAAAATGAGAGAAATAAAAGTTAAAATAATTAAATTGAGAACAAAAATTGATTTTAATGTTACATAAAAGAATTATTTAAAAATAACCTGGCGCTTTGGATGTCATATCCATTTGAAAATTATTATCAACTACACGATAAAATTTTGACGAACTAAAAATTTAATATGCAGAATTTAATTAAGTTATTCAGAGAAAAATTTGCACTGGAAGAAAAATGTGAAATAAAAGTGAGAATAATTAAATAAAATATTATTACTTGTTAATAATTAGAGTAGTTAATAATTGTTATAAATAGCCAATAATATTTATTATCACTTGTCAATAATAAGTATTATTAATTATAATTTTAATAATTATTATTAATTATAATTTTAATAATTATTATTAATTATAATTTTAATAATTATTATTAATTATAATTTTAATAATTATTATTAATTATAAATTTAATAATTATTATTAATTATAATTTTAATAATTATTATTAATAGTCAATTATTATTATTATTTAGCATCACTTGCGCCAGATTATTTTTAAATAAATTTTTGGTGTAACGTATAATTTAATTTTTTCGGGATACAATTAGTTTTAAATAAAAAAATTGTTTTTTCACTTTGAAATTTTTTTTATTAATAATAGTTATTACTATTATTATTACTATTATCATTACTATTATTATTATTATTATTATTATTATTATAATTATTATTATTATTAAAATAAATTTTTCTAAACAAAAATTAACATTTTCTTTTCGTTTCAAGTAAATTTTTTGTTATAAGTGTAATTTTCGGGCTAAGATGAAAATAATTCAAGATTGAAATTTTTTTTTTTAATCAAATTGTAAAAAATAGTGTATCTAACGTAGAATTACCCATATATCTCTGAATAGGTAAAGAACGCCTCGCTCCACGTAGTACTTGAGCTTAATCGACCTCGACGCCAATTTCGACGATCGGAAACCGAAATTACCAAAGGGGGCCAAATTAACGCGTTCGTTTGATTTATATTCAATGCAATCGACGATCAAATATTTTCTCCTTCGTTATGCCTGTTAGCCAAACGAGCACCTCTTTTCATCAATACAAAAAAATTTCAAAAAAAAAAAAATTGCAAATTTATTTTCTTTTCTTGTTTCATTTAAAAGATTAAAAAAAAAGAAAAATTTGCAATTTCTTATAATTTAGACAAAAACAAAAAAAAATTGCAAAATTCTTTTCTTTTCTTTTTTTTCTGCAAAAAGTAGAAAAAAAATTTGTAATTTCTTAAAATTTTGACAAAAACAAAAAAAAATTGCAAAATTCTATTCTTTTCTTTTTTTTCTGCAAAAAGTAGAAAAAAAATTTGTAATTTCTTACGCTTCGAGTTGCGGAGGAAAAAGAAGAAAACACCAAAAACGTTTTATTTGTAAAATAATTGAATAAATAAAAGTTTATACAAAAGTAATTGATTTTCGAAAAATTCTTCTTTAAGGAATTTTTAAATGAAAGAAAAGAACAAAGGGAATGATGGGCGAGCGAAAGGGAGGAGGAAGCTTTCAAAGTCCACTTGAGGGTGCAATAAATGAAAGAAACGAACCATTAAGTTCTACGCTTCTAAAATACCATTGGAAGAAAAGTGAGAAAGACAACGCCGCATGCGTTTTCATCATGGAAAAAAAAGAAAGAAAGCAACATTCCTGTGACAACCGCGAAAAAGTGCCAGCAATGTCAATATAACACAAAAAGAGGGAAAGAAAAAAAAATAAAATACAATTTCAATGAGTTCTCTTTAAAAAGACGGAATTTCGCTATATATCTTTTAAATTCTTCTAAAAAAAAAAGAAATTTATATTTTATTTCCTCTATTCTCCTTCTCTCTTACAGATTATCAAAGTTCGTTTTATTAATTTTACTATCATAATGAGCAAAAACGTTCTTCTGAAGAAATAGAAGAAAAAAAAACGAATTTATTACATCATTACTGTTAGTATGAATAGAAAGAGTATTGTCTTTTTTTCTACATTTTATCTCTTCAAATGAAAAATTCAAAATAATAACGATATCAATTATCAGTTATGCAAATTAATTAATTTTTTTTTCGTCGAACTGATGATAATGTAATTTTTTTAATGTCTTTTTTCCATTTTCTTAATTAAAAATAATTACTCTTACATCTATCAGTCCAGTAATAAGTTTCAATGATAATAAATTTTATTCGTAATAATAAATTAGTATCGAATTCTTATTTAACTATATTTACAATTATTACTGATTATTATTTTTTATTATTAACTATTTTTTTTAATTGCTATTAAATAAATTATATCATAGTTAATGAATTTTTCATACTTCTCAGTAATTCTTTTATTATTAATATTATTATTACTATTATAATTAATATTATTATTAACATTATAATTAATATTATTAATATTATTAATATTATAAATATTATTAATATTATTAATATTATTAATATTATTATTATTTTTATTATTATTATTATTATGATTTTCTGCTAATTATAATTATATCCAATTATTAATTAGCGATTATTCATTGTTATTAATACTCATTATTGAACTGTAAATTGTAACAGTAATTATTATGAATTATGAAAATATAAAACGAAAATAAATTAAAAGATTATATTACATCCTGTGTTAAAAAATTAATTTCCATAACTCATGAGTAATTTCGTTATTAATTTAAAAATTCAATCTGATTAATAATTTAACAATTTTTAATGGTTTATAATAATTGCTAAATAATCCAATTACTCTGAAACGCAATTAAAATTGATTGTTGAGAAAATTAATTTTTAATTATTACTTTTTAATATTAAAATATAATTTCAATAAAATTTTCCACTACTGATTAATAATTTGTCAAATTAAAGTAGCAATAGAAATAATTAAAAACTAAATGAGAATAGTGAATTTTTAATATTTAAATTAATCTGAATTCGAAAATTACTTATTAATTTACTAGCAAATGTAATTATTATTTTCTATATTTTCAAAAATTTTTAAATTACTCTTCGCCTGAATTCAATTATTATATACATAAATAATAACATTCTTTGGGTATAATTCAAATATTTTCAAAAATATACATATGGTAAAATTCTTCAAAGAAATTAAATTATTTTTAATAAAATTTAAATAAAATTTTACAAAAGAATTCAATTATTTTCTGAAATTTGCATAAATCCATTGAAATAATTCAATTATTTAGTGAAGTCTTTGCAAACATTCTTATTTCTCACGAAAATAATTCTAAAAGTTATTTAATCTCAAAAAATCAATTATTTCGAAGGCTTTCTGTAAAATTTATTTTAAAAATTTAATTTTTTTTTGCAAATGTAAAAAAAAATTCTTGTAAAATTCTAAATTGCTTACTAGAAAAAATTAAAAAATTACAAAATTTGTTTATAAAAATTTTATCATGTCAATTTTGCAATAAAATTTCACTTAAGGATTCAGTAAAAATTTTTTCAATTTTTGACAAAAATTTTTCGAAAAATTCATTTTTTTTCCAAAATTTATAATAATTTCTTAGAAACAATTCAGTTATTTTCAAAACTATATATGGTAAATTTCTTCACAGGAATTAAATTATTTTCAATAAAATTTTAATAAAATTTCACAAAAGAATTCAATTATTTTCTGAAATTTGCATAAATCCATTGAAATAATTCATTTATTTAGCAAAGTTTTTGCAAAAATTCAATTCTCTGAAAAATAATCCTAAATGTCATTTAATTTTAAAAAAACAATTATTTCTAACGTTTTCTGTAAAATTTATTTTAGAAATTCAATTATTTTCCAAATTTTGAAGAAAAAATTCTTGTAAAATATTAAATTGCTTACTTGAAAAAATTAATAAATGACAAAATTTGTTTATAAAAATTTTATTTTGTCAATTTTGCAATAAACTTTCACTCAAGGATTCAGTAAAATTTTTTCCAATTTTTAACGAAAATTTTTCGAAAAAAATCATTTATTTTTTAAACTTCTAATAAATTCTTGGAAATAATTCAATTATTTTTTAAAAAATAGTAAAACTTCTTTGCAAAAAATAAATTATTTCTATCAATATTACAATTTTTCATAGGAAATAAATTATATTCAAAACCATTTTAATAAACGCCAAAAATAAAGTATTTAATTATAATTTTTCACAGAAGCGATTATTTTAAAAACATGAAAGAAATTCTTCATAAAATTCAATTTTACTTTCAAAATTTTCAACTAAAATTATTGAAAAAAAACAGATTATTTAAAAAAAATTCAAAGAAATTCTTCGAAAGAATTTCATCAGGAGATTGAAATTTTTAAATAAAATTCTTCGTAACTGTTCAATTATTTTCATTAATAATAAAATTCTCCAAAGAAGTGCAATTATTTTTAATTTCATTGTAGAAAATTTTTTCGAAAAAATGCAATTATTGTTAAAAATATTTAATAAAAGTTTTCGATTGAATTCAATTAAATTTAAAATCTTTTTAAATTTTCTTATTATTCAATTATTTTAAAAATCCTTAAAACAATTTAATAATAATAATAATAATAATTATTATTATTATTATTATTATTATTATTATTATTATTATTATTATTATTATTATTATTATTATGAACTATTTAGAAATTTCTCAACAAAATACATTTATTGTTAAAAATATTAAATAAAAGTTTTCGTTGAATAGAATTATATTTAAAATTTATATTTTTTAAATTCATTCAAAACATTCAATTATTTTTAAAAATTATGTTAAATATTCGTTAAAAATATTTAATTGTTTATGTGATTATTATTATTTTTTAATTATTTATTATTTATAATTTTCCCAACAGAATACATTTATTGTTAAATATATTTAATAAAAGTTTTCGATTGAATTGAATTATATTTAAAATTAAATATATATTAAAATAATAATAAATTTAATAATAATATTTAATATATTAAAAATTTCTTTTTCTAAATTTTTTCTAAACGTTGGATTATTTTTTAAAATTATCTTAAAAATTCTTTACAACAATTTAATAATTTTTACAAATTATAAGCTTCTTCGCAAAATGTAGAAAAAACAAATTCCAAAATAGCGACTGAAAAAAAATTTTTCTTGATCTATTTTAAAGAAAATTGTATAATAATTCTATTATAATAACTTCCTTATTGAAATGTTTGCTCAATTTGTCCAAAGGTGAAAAAAATTCAAAACCAGTGAAGCGTTTATAATCCTTTATTACCCTCTTATTGTTCGAATTAATAAAAAAATAGAATTGTGATTATTTTTTTTGCCAAATTAAAAAACACAATAGGATATTTTCTATAAATTATAAGACTCATTATGGTACATAGTTGATCTTACATCAGAGATATGATTTATGCGAGGTGAACATGTGGATATTGAGTTTCAATATTTGCACAAGGAAGAGAGGAGATTTCATTTCCCAGCATACATTCAACTGCAGCGCGCACTTCATCGAGATTCTCGTTAACATAAAACAAAGAAGATCTCTCAAAACAAAGGGGAAGCAAGATGCATATTAAATATATATATATAAGACCAAAATAATAGGGATTCCAACCAAAAAGCGATTTAACTACACTCACTCACACTGAGAGAGAGAGAAATTTCAATAATTCTCCATTTAAGGAATATTTTATAATTTATACCAAAAGAAAAAAAACCTCTATCAAAAATATTTCTCCCCCTAATTTTCAAATTAGAAAAAATTATTCCTCAAGGTCACATTCAATATTCTCCCGCACTAACGATATTCGGAGAAATCGGCGATGAAAGAAAAAAATTGTTTCTTGAGGCGACAAGCGGCACGCTTTAAAGTGCTAAAGTCTTGTTTGGCGAAAAAAAAAATGATGATGATGATAATAATAAAAATTTAGGTGATGAAGGCTAATTGGATTTCTACGAAAGTTGATTTTTCGAAAATAATATAGAAAATAATTGTTTTCTCTATGTGTTGAAAGATTTCGATAGAGAGAAAAAAGTTGAATTCACAGGTGTAATTGATTTGTATAATGGGTGGAGTTTTAAACGGTGGGACGATAATAACTGGCAATTAAGTTTTCGAGATTTTTTGGGAGAGAGAAAAAAAATCATAACAAGGCGAATGAAGATGTAACATTTTATTATGTCCACTTGACGGAACATAATTCAAAAAATTTATTAGCCAAATATTTGAAAATATCTTCAAATACTTTCTAAATCACCGACTGTAGGAATTAATTTCACAGAAATATAAATCTCACGAGTCGAATTAATTTATTCCATGAATCATTTTCCTACGAAAACAAAAATTTCAATATATGTTTTGACTCATTTTATTCTTTAGATTCAATATTTTATTTCGTTATTTTATTTTATAATTGATTACTTTATTTTTTTATATATTTTTTATTTTATTATTTATTTTCTTATTTTTTTAGTTACTTATTTTTTATTTATTTTCCTCTTCTTTTTTTTATTCATTTATTTTCCTTTTCTTTTTTTTTATTTATTTATTTTTCATTTATTTAATTTTTATCTACTTATTTATTTATTTTTTATTTATTTTTTATTTATTGTTTATTTATTTTTCATTTACTTTTTTTATTTATTTTTTATTTATTGTTTATTTATATTTTATTTACTTTTTTTTATTTATTTATTTTCTATTTATTTATTTACGATAGTACATCATTATCGCAATTGCAAATTGAATTTCGCGGGTGTTTCTTTTTTCGCTAAACAGATGTCACTGCAACTAGAAAACCAAAATGGCGACCGCCCGAACGATCAGCTGATTCATAAACTTCCAGTAATCAAATTTTTCCCACTCAATTATTCTTTTTCGGAACAATAAAAAAAAAAGAATAAAAATTGAATCAAACATAAATCACGATTGTACAAGGAAATTCGTTCGTAAAATGAAAATTTCAACAAATAAGAGTAAAATATAATTTAATATCCCATTTCTCGTGTGGCCAGGAAATTTCATCAGACCAATGAAGATCATAATTGAAATTTATATTTGAAAAAAGGAAGGAGAGGAAAAAAAACAGAAAATATTTCATCAAACTCTCGTGTAATGAGATTTTAATGGAATCTCGTGTACCAGATCAAATTAGTTTCATTTACGAGAATTATTAATTCCCCCCCTCACACACACTTCCCCTTTTTTTTCTTTATTTTTTTTTCAACCCACCACGATATGCATTGATTATTTTATAAAATAAAGGTTTATGATATACCCATTCTCAAGGATCAGAGGTCGACCGACTTTCTTATCGAGCGAAATGATTCAAAAGAATCGCGTGTCGCGAAGCAGGTAGAGACCATTTTCAAGAGAGGAAACGAGAGAGAGAGAAAGAGAGAGAAAGAGGAAAATAAAAGAGATGAAAAGAAGGGAACAAGTTGCTCGTACACTTGTTCCACGTACTTGTTCCACTTGAAGCACGTTTTATGTAAAAACACTCTTCATCGATCGCGTGGCATCAACGAGCTAGACAAGAGGATTTCATTCTGAATGAGAGTTTTTTTTTTGTCATGATACACGCCCAGAATTCTAATAATCATGTGGACAAAACAAAAAAAAAAAAAGAAAAACAATTAAAAACGATAATAATCGGTCCAGGTGTAGAGTCAAGACTGACATCTTCCTTTTTCGCAAATCTAAAAATATACCTACATATTTATTTCTTAGTGTAAAAATATTTTTCCCCCTTTTCATGTAGGTAATTCTATATAATAGAGAGGAAGTCTCATTTTTAGCAAAGACTTGAATTTAATTGCATTAATTTTCGGTGTACTGTTAATTAAACTGATTTTTAAATTATCCACAACATTCGTTTTGTAACGAAAATAGAGAATTTTACCACTAGAATATAATGACTTTATCTAATAAACTCAGCTTTTGTTGAAAATAATTCAATTAGATTTGAAATTAAACCTGAGGCGTTCTTAAAATTGAATTGAAAATATCAATTGAATTGTGGGAATATTTATTATTTAATCGGTACAGAAAAAGGAAAGTTGGAAAAAATTAACAATTTTCTGACAGAAAGAATTATTAAAATTAAACAATTATATTTATTATTGAAAAAAAGAGGTTCAACTACAAGGGAAATGAACCTTATCAAGAAAGTTCTTTTTTTATTACAAAAATTTATTTAAAAATAAGCTAGTGGTCGATTATGTAATTTCATTTCACTTTCACTCCACTTTCACTTTCAATCAAAATTTATTTTCACTCAAATTCCACTTCACTTTCAATCAAAATTTATTTTCACTCAAATTTCACTTCACTTTCAATCAAAATTTATTTTCACTCAAATTTCACTTCACTTTCAATAAAAAATTTGTTTTTACTCAAATTTCACTTCACTTTCACTCAAAATATTTTTTTACTCCATTTTCACTTCACTTTCAATCAAAATTTATTTTCACTCAAGTTTCACTTCAGTTTCGCTTTTACTCAAAAATTTTTTCCACTCCACTTCACCCAAAATATATTTTCACTGCATTTTCACTTCACTTTCACATTTATTCTCAATTTTTTTCACTTCATTTTTACTTTCACTCAAAATTTATTTTCACTTCATTTTTACTTTCACTCAAAATTTATTTTCACTTCATTTTTACTTTTACTCAAAATTTATTTTCACTTCATTTTCACTTCACTTTCACTCAAAATATTTTTTACTCCTTCTTTACTCAGCTTTTACTTTCACTAAAAAATTTTTTCATCACATTTTTACTCCACTTTCACTCAAAATTTTTTTTTATCAAACTATTACTTCACTTTCACTCATATCTTTTTGTATTCCACTTACACTGCACTTTCACATTAATTCTCAATTTTTGCACTTAATTTTTACTTGCAATCAAAATAAATTTTGATTTCATTTTCACTTCACTTTCAATGAAAATTTTCTTTTACTCTATCTTTACTCAGCTCAAAACTTTTTGTACTTTACTTACACTTCACTTTCACTTTACCTTCACTTTGACTCAAAATTTATTTTACCATCAATTTCATTTCATTTTCATTCCACATTCACTTTTCTTTAATCAAAAATTTATTTTTACTTTAATATGACTTTATCTTCAGTGAAGTGAAAGTGAAGTGAAAATAAATTTGGAGTAAAAGTGAAAAGTAAAAAAATTTTAGTGATAATGGAGTGAAAATGAAGTGTAAATATATTTGAGTGAGAGTGAAGTGAAAATGGAGTGAAAAAATATTTTGGTTAAAAGTGAAGTAAAATTTGAGTAAACATTAACTTTCGATTGAAAGTGAAGTGGAAATAAATTTTGAGTGAAAGTGGAAAGTAAAAAAAGTGAGCGATAGTGGAGTGAAAATGAAGTGTAAATATATTTGAGTAAAAGTGAAATAAAGTAAAGTGAAAATAAATTTTAAGTGAAAATGGAGTGTAAATAAATTTTGAGTAAAAGTGAAAGTGAAGTGAAAGTAAAGTAAAGTTTGAGTAAAAATGAAAATGAAGTGAAAAAATTGGGAGTAAATGTGAAAGTGAATTGAAAATAAATTTTGAGTGAAAGTCGGGAAGTAAAAAATGTGAGTAAAAGTGAAGTGAAAATGTAGTGAAAAAATATTTTGGGTGAAAGTGATAGTAGAGTGTAAATAAAGTGTAAATATATTGGAGTGAAAGTAAAGTAAAATGAAGTGAAAATAAATTTTCAGTGAAAGTGGAGTACCAATAAATTTTGAGTAAAGTGAAAGTGAATGTAAAGTGTCAATGGAGAGAAAATAAATTTTCAGTGCATGTGTCAGTGGAGTGAATGTGAAAATAAATTTTGAGTGAAAGTAAAAGTGAAAGTAAAGTGAAATAACATAATCGACCCCCTAGAGTCGTCTTTTTTCAATAAAAATAATAAAATACAAACCAAAAATAATAAAATACAAACAAAAAATTATTAAATACAAACAAAAAATAATAAAATACAAACCAAAAATAAAAAGCAAATAAACCAAAATTAATAAAATCCTATTATCGACAAACTACAGAAAATTCACTATTTACTAAGCTTAAATAAAAATCCCATCTTCGTCGTATATTTACAAAACGTATTTTCAAACAAAAAACTAAACTTTTTCTTTCAGCATAACAGTAACAACTGCTCTTCAATTATAATTAAAACGAATCGCGATTTTCCACAATCAAAACAAAAAAAAAATTGCAAACACATCTCAGGAATCTTGACTTTTATATAAAAGCAGCATCCGGAAAGAGGAGTGCAAGTGCTACAACACCCTGAGGGCTAAATTCGCTTGCGTGTCGTTCAATACACGCGAGAGAGTGGTAGCAAATGAATGATAAATAAATCGACAAATAAAAGACATAAATACATTTCCCGTGATTTCATTTCAAGAAGAAGAAGAAAATGATCATCATCATCATCAAGTCTTCTTGAAAATAAAATCCCAAAAAAATATATCCCAGATAAACGGTAAAATTTTTTATCACTCCGTGAAGTATCAGACGAGAGATGAAAAAAAAAACCGATGCATGTAAACGCAGTGTTTTCACTGTCTCTTGTCATCCATTAAAAGCAGATTTATTTTTTACAAAAATTCCGTTAACGTCCTACCAAGTGACATTTCGAGGTGAATGCAAAAATTACAGACTCAACTTGACAAGCAGAACCTTTTTTTCTGAAAATTATATTATTATAACGAAACTGTTTTTTTTTTGCCATACGAATCATTTTCGTTGTTTGAAAAAATAAAATATCCATCAATCTTTTAAGTGCTTTCAAAAATTATGATGTGTATAAACTTTACAAGATGAAATTTTTCCTCTTCAATAAAGTTAAAAGCCTTTTTCCCCAAAGGTAGAAAAAAAATTTTATATCAGTTTTCAGGAAAACTATTTCTTTTTTTTTTTTGTTTTGTTAATTTGCCAAAGTCACGGAATTGATTGAAACTTTTAGGATTTTGTGAAACAACCGCTCATAAAAACAGTTTTACTAAATGAGTCGGGAGGTTTTTTTTCTCTTTTTTTTGTTACTTTGAATTGAACCTGAAGACTAACACAGACGGCAAGCACTCAGTAAAGAACTATCGAAGACGCTAATAGCATCACAACGCCAACCGAGTTTTAGCTCTGAAGGGTTGATTGAAATAGAGTTGAGTCCGCAATTGAGTTTAGTGCTTTCGCTTCTACAGTTGACTTCCTTCCTTAGCAAGAGGAGGAGGGACTGAGAGAGAGAGAGGGATATCTTGGATTTTGTTCAAATATCACCCTAACTTTCCTTTAATCTACTCTTCAAAGTTATATTGTACTTCGAACAGACAATTATTGTTAAAAAAAAGACATAAAACATGATTCCCGATTATTCAAGAACAGCAGGAGGAGGAAAATGGTGAATTGGAAAATTCTCATTCACCTTAGATTGTTTCACCTACTCAGTTCACTTTTTATTTTTGAACAACAATTTTAGATTGTATTATAAAAAATATTTATTTAAAAATAACCTGGCGCTTTGGATGTCACATCCATTTCAAATTATCAACATCATGATAAAATATTGACCAACTAAAAATTAATAATCATAATAGCAAAATTAATAATGTGAAAAATAATTACAAACTTAAAATTAATAATTGTAGTAGCAAAATTAATAATAGGAGAAATTATGACAAACTAAAAACTAATAATTATAATAGCAAAATTAATAATTAGAATAGCAAAGTATTAATTAATTTAGAGAAACAATTCAGACATTTAGAGAAAGGAAAACGAGTTAAAAATGTGAAACAGAAATTAAGATAATTTTGTTTAGAATAAAATTTGATTTCAATTAATTATAGTCACAAAAATTGATTTTAATATTAAATAAAATTGTTATTAAAAAATAACCTGGCGCTTTGAATGTTATATTCATTTCGAATTATCAATACTACGATAAAATAATAACGAACTAAAAAACTAAACGAAATGAAAAGTAATAATTATAATAGCAAAACTAATAATAAGCATAGAAAAGTATTATTTATTTAAAGAAACAATTCAGACACTTAGAAAAAGGCAAACGAGTTAATAAATGTAAAATAGAAATTAAAATAATTAAGTTCAGGACAAAATTTAATTTTCAATAATTATTGTGTCACAAAAATTGATTTTAATATTAAATAAAAAATTTACTTAAAAATAACCTGGCGCGTTAAATGTTGTATTCACTTCTAATTATCAACTCTACGATAAAATTTTGACAAACTAAAAAGTTAATAAGCAAAATATTAACCAATTCAGAGGAAAAATTTAAACATTAAAAAACTGAAACTAATTAAAAATTCGTAATAAGAGTTTTACAACAATTATCAAATTGTTAAATTATTAAATTAAATTAAATTATTAAATTACCAAGAATTTACTTAAACAGTACAGAAAAAAATTACATCAAAATTAACCTGGCGCTATTTCGAAATGTAAATACAACGATAAAAATATGACAAAGTATGAAAAACTAATAAGCAGAATGTCAATAACGAATTCAAAGAAAAAATACACTGGAAAAACTCACACTGGTTAGAAAATGTAAAAAACAGTTCATATTAATTAATAATTAATTAATTGAATAATGTAAAGAATTTGAAAATAAATTTAAAAGTCGAAATGAATAATAGAAAAAGATTTTTTTGGACATTACCTAATAAAAAATTAGGTGAAAATACAAAATAAATGATCAAATAATTAAATACGAATTGAAGACCAAAAACCAATGTGATTAAAAAATGATTTTTTTTTCAACTTTAAAAAAGGATTACAACTTAGGCTCCTTTGGATGTCATAAAAACCGGATTACATCGAAATTTGCAATAAATTAACTAACGACTCAAAGAGAAATTATCAAGTATGTTACAGGAAAAATTCAGGTATTTTTTTTTCTAAAAAAACTAGTAAAATGTGGAATAAAAGTTAAGATAATTTGCATAGTTTCCCTACAGTGACCGACACAATTTATATCACCATTTTCACGAAGTGAAAAGCATGAGAAAGTACGGGTAACTTAAATGTCACACACTTGATGTGAATATCATTTTCAAACTTCATTGAATATGACCTTATTAATGGAAGTTTAGTTATGAAATAACTTTTCCGAGCATAAGTTAAATAGGGCACGTGCCAGGATCAATGAAAGATGTGACCTGTAAAATTGTCAATCATTTTCCATAATGCTCTCCAATATTCTCTTTTAAACAATCTTGACATTCTTTGAAAAAAAGGTATTTTAGTTTCATATTTAGAAAAAGACTTTACTAAATTAATTTTATTTCCGTTACAACAAAAGTGAGAACGCAGTTTATTATTTTAACAAAAAGAATGCAAATAAAAGTTAACGTATTTGTGTTAACATAGCTCAACATTTAATGGTCTTTAATATTTTTTTAATGACTACAAAAAAAATATTTTTCTGAATGCATCTGTCAAACCTTTTTTTTATTCGTAAATTTAAAAATTGTATAAAATTCCAATTTTTTGGCTGAGTAGTATCAGTGGAAGAATCCAAAATTTAAAAATGCAATTTCCGTTTGGAAAATTAGATATTTAATTAAAAATTTAGTTTAAAAATGAAATATTTCGTCGTCCCTTGCTGGATTTATTTGTATCAAGCCTCGCGGCAAACAAACGAGCTGTGAACTTAGGAAAATAAGTTTCCCTTGGCAACTCTTGGCATGGCGTGTATTTAACGCTTACAAAGAATTTAATTAGTTGAAATATATTTTGGACACTTGAAGTAAATGATGGATATAAAAGAAGTGCGCGAGAGCAAAGAGGCCGAAATGCCACTTAAAACGACCTGGTTACGTTTTCACTTGGCTATTTATCGTTGCTTTAATTAGTCAGAAAAAGTCTTTATTTTCAGCTTTCGCGAAAAGAAGGAAAAAAAAGAAATGCCCTCGTAGAAAAAACACTTGACCCGCAAAAAAAGATTTTTAAAATTAAATTAACGACTAATGTTTAAAAAAAGAATCAACTTCTAAAAAGAACGGGGAAAGAAATACCTTGTTTCTCGCCTATTGATCAGGGAAATAATTATTTTATTATTCGGTATTAAAGTGGTTTTCAGATTCAATTTTTTAAATTGTCACAAAGTTGTAAATTGTATTTTTGGAAAAATGTAAATTACCAATGATTCGCTAATTATTCAGACAGGACAAGTTGAAAATTTCCGTTTCGCTAATAAATTATACTTTAATCATTAATGATTAAATTTAGATGATTGAGTAGAGTTAAATTCTTTCTTATATTGGTAAATTTTAATTTTATTACAGTTAACAGTGAGACAGTGTAAAGAAATGTCTTCCTTTTTAATTTTTAATTCTGTTTTCAATTATTTTATCCGAAACATGTTAAATCCTTTCTTATATCGGTAAATTTTAATTTTATTTCAGTCGACACTGAGACAGTGTAAAGAAATGTCTTCCTTTTTAAATTTTAATTCTGTTTTTAATTAGTTCATGTGGAATATGTGTTGTATCTTATTTATTTATTGCTTTTTACTTCTTGACAAATTAAAAAGAGTCTTCATGTTTAAATGAATTAGGTAGGACATTATCATTGTTATTACTTTTGTGGAAATACTGCTTTAGATCTTTATGAATATTAAAGTATTTTTTGTTTAATAAATTCAGCCTAATGTTGGCAAACCTAATCCAACGAAACGTCTCTATACTGACGATTTTTTATTCAATATTCCACCTTCCCATGATTATTCGACAATAGATTAAATTTAGATTTTAGGTCTTTCATTGGGTAGGCTCCCTAGAAAAAAGAACAGAAAATATTGATGAAAACATTTATGGAAAACTATCAAAAGAAAAAGATTACATTACAAATGCAAACAGAACAAAAATATCAAAATAAAAATCGGAAAAAAGTTCAGGGATATTGATTCAAGGAGATCAGAGAATCCGTAGCGATATGACAAGAGAGAGAGAGTAGGAGAATTGTAGTGGGTTTTCGAAAGCTTCATGACCGTCCACTTTGGAAAATAGAACGTACTCAATTGTATCGATGGAATTCATATATTCCTGGTTGCAGAATGTACGCAAGTATCATATCCAAGCTATACATGCTGAAATAACCACGAATGAGGCTCTCGATAGCTGGGGCATTCCTTTCCTAATTAGCTTTTGCTATTTCATCGACGGAAATCCTATTGGGATTGCAACAGTGGCTAAAATCGCGAAGCCGCTTATTCAAGTGGAATGTCCCGTTTCGATATACTTTTAATTTTTTTTAACCCTCTCTCTCTGTTTTAATCCACCCTTCATCCTCCTCCAAAAATGACCATTAACCACGCTAGAATTTCCGACGACTATGCATAGAGAAGGAAAGAGAGACGGAGAGACGGAGAGAGAGAGAGGAGGAGAGCGAGAAATGTTGGAATTGACCGAACAACACAATGACCCCAAACCATAACATTTCCCCCTCAAGTCCCCCTTAAAGTGGTGGTGTCCCGAGAGAGAACCAAAATTTGCTATCGATTCCATTTTGCATCCTCTCTAATGCTCTAATCGAAAATTCGATTGACTCTGTCTTTATTTGCCTAAATGCTTTCGAGATTCATTCTGAATCGATAGATACATTTTGCTACATACTGGAATAATATTTAGACAAGAAAAATGTTATATTAAAAGTTAACATTTAACAAATTGAAGAAAATATAAAATACTACGATAAAAAATTTACTTAAAAATAACCTGGCGCTATAGAAGTGGACAATAAATAAAATTCTAACCCTTAAGTTCCGATATTACAGCATTTCAAATCACAGAACAAAAATTAAAGAACCTAAACACACTCAGAAATTTTTGCGGCAAAAAAAATTGGTGGCGGGAATTTAAACGAAGAATTTATATTTTTTGGGGTAATAAGGCCAAAAATGGCGGCCTTCCCGGTTTTGAAAAAAATTCAAGCACTCCCAAAGGTGACACTAAATTGTAGAAATTAATATGAGAGAAAAAATACATTAGTTATTAAAAATCGTAAATATTACTCGTTCCCGGGTTTGAAAAATTTCATCCACTCTCGAAGCTGACTTTTATTTTCAAAATTCCAAGAAATATTAATTTAAATTTCAAAATAACACCATCGACAGATAGTATTATCTAGAATTTCACTTTCAGGACAATAAACTCTTGTTTATATCTAAGGGGATGCGTTCGAGTAGAGGAATAGGAAACAAAAGACGACCTAGTTGACTTCTATTGTATGTTTCAAAACTTACAAATACCTGGTGTTCTTTTTTGAATCAAATTTCTATTTAAAAAAATTGTATAATCAAATTTGATTATAAATTAATATTATTAGTTAAAGAAAATACAAATTTCTAGTATTTTAAAAAAATTATATAAAAATAACCTGGCGCTTAAAATGTCGAATTCACTTCGAATTATCAACTCTAGGATAAAATAATGACGAACTAAAAATAAATAATAAAAAAACTAATGACAAACTAAAAATAAATAATTATATAATAGCAAAATTAATAATAAGAATAACGCAATATTATTAATTTAGAAAGATAATTTAGGCATTTAAAAAAGGCAAACGAGTTAAAAAATGTGAAACAGAAACTAAAATAATTAAGTTCGGAACAAAATTTGATTTTGATTGAGTATTTTACAAGGCTTTTATACGGTATTATGTTAATTTATTTATTTGCTCGTTTACTAAATCAATATATTAAGAAGACGGACGTTAAAATTTTGAAAAACAAAATTTGTTTTTAATTAATTATTAATTAAATTAATTACTGTGTCACTAAATTTGATTTTAATCTAAACAAAATATTTATGTAAAAATAACCTGGCGCATTGAATATTGTATTCATTTCGAATTGTCAATACTACGAGAAAATAATAACAAACTAAAAAAGGTTAATAACATTTTCTATTAACATTTATATACTTTTAACGAATAATAATGTTAATAAATAAAAATTAGTAAATACTACATTTATAAAACATTATTATTTAGTATGTTCATTTTAATTTAATTATCTTTCATGTATAAACAATAATAATAAACATTTTTTTAATAAAGAATAATTTTAGTTCTCATATTTAAAATTAAAATTCTCGTTTTTTAAAAAGAAGAATACAGAAATAAAATTTCAAAGTAAATTTAAAATTATAATTCACATAAAATATGAACAAAAAAATTTAATCTCGTATTATTTTTACTAATATTATTTTTCTGTACATTAAAAAATTTATTTCCATTCATTATTTATCGGAAAAAATATAAATTTACGCACCATGTAGAACATATTACATTCAATAATTTTAAATTCACTGTTTTTTTTTAATTATTGCAAAATGAAATGTCAATAAATATATTTTCTTTTTGCAATTGGTGTTCGGTAGTAAAGGCGGACATCCGTTCATCCATTGAAACGGACGTCGGTAATAAACAGTTTCTTTTAATACTCGCTTGTTAAAAAACCAACACACATGAAAGAAAGAAAAAAAGAGAGAAGATAATTTCAGACTCTCCAATTAGTAATAATAAAAACCCCAACTAAACACCTTTATGTCTCTAATTAACAACTTTTTGAATTCTAAGAATCTGTATGTATATATAAAATATGTTTGGTGGAAAAAACCGCATAAAAATTTTTCAATAAAAGAGAAAAACACCACAAAAATTAAATGATAAAAATTTAAAAATAAAAAAAAACAAGTGATCCAATATGATTGTGTCTTTAATTAAAAAATATTTTTTTTAACAAAAACAAAAAAAATCCATCAAACTTATTTTTTTGAAGTTCAATAAAGTTTTTTAATCAACACACTGTTTTTTTATTTACATTTCAGTGGTACCGTTTTTCAATTTATTTCATGCTTTTCAGGCAAAAAGTGAAACATTGCATTTTTCAATGAAATCAAGAAATGAAAAAAAAGCCGTGATTAATCTCCTTTTTTTAGGAGAAAACACTTTTATATTAACTGGCAATGTAATAAACGATTTGTTTTTTAATATTTTTTTGAAATTTTGGAAAAGTTTTTCAATTATTTCTATTATTACTATTTTTCTATTATCATTATTTATTTTTATTATTTACTTTTTTATTATTATATTATAAAGAAGCAATTTAAAAAAACAACTATTTATTTGACACTTATAAAGCCATATATTTCACTTCTTTAAAACCTTTTGTATTTTTTTTATCAGCATCCATAAAAAATCTATCAAAAATTAATTAAACGACTCTCAATCTCGGATGATAGACTGATGTAGGTGAAAAGTATTAAGCCTGTTTTATCACCCATATTGGTTAAAAGATTAACTATCACGAAGAGCTTAAAAAATTTTTTTTACCCTCCACCCAACAACACTTTTTTTTAATATTCGTTATTAAAAACAAAAAGGAAAACAAAAAACATATCTAATAATATTTGATTGATATGACGACAATAGTTGGTGAAAAAAAAAATAAATTAAAAAAAAATGCGACATAACCCAGTGCGATAATTGATACATGGAAACATGAATGGTTTCAATCAGAGTCGGAATCCCAACCCATCAACGTCGAGCGGAAAAACTGGTTAACAAGCAGCGATCGATGTCGCTGATAACCTGTGTTCCTTTCGCATCGTGATTTAACACAAAAAGTAATCGATGTCGCGCGCTATTCATTCGCATGGTCAGATTTTCCATGTGGGAATAGTGCGAGAATTTTTTTTTTCATATTCCACAAATTGGGAATTTTTTTATCAAGTTGTTTTCTTTAGAGATCTTATTATATGGGGAGGGGAAGTCCCTAGGAATTTGGAAAAATAGACTTTTTTCTCACTTGGAAAATTTGCCAATAGAAGCGAAGGTTAATGTAGAAAAAAATAATATAGTGGCTAGCAAGCTATTGCTGAATATATACCCCGAAATCCCCACTCCTACTTTTCACGCATTCGTTTTTGTTTGCATGCTCGAGATGTTCGCGGTAAGGCAGCTCTTGAAAGTGTGCTCCCCTCTCTAACTGAGCGCGCGGCTTATATACTCGAGTCAGTAGGCGGGGCGTCGCTTCCCAGAAAACCGGCCGCTGGCGGGGAGCGCATGCGCCACACTGCTGTACGCCAGGGCTGTACTAACGTATCCCGGGGCCCTGTTTCAATCTTTTTTCCTAATTTTACAAAAAAATTGCCCGAAGACGTAGAAAATTAACTAAATTCTACCTAGAATCGGATCACAAACAGTTTTATGGTATTAAATTGATTTTTTCCTCTAAAGATCTAGGAAAAATGTTAAAATCCAAAAATTCAACCTATAATAGAGAAGCTTTTGCCTGTGACAAAATGACGCTTAAACAAGACGAACGGAAGATGATAAAGAAAATGGAATTGGTAACTCGATTTTCCTTACAGAGGCGCGAAAGCAAACGCAACTACAATGTAATTATTATATTGGTCTCGTCGCGCCATTTTCTACTTTGGATCTCGCTGTTTCTCTCTTCTTTCGTTCAACTAAAACTCTCTCGTGAGAGAAACTGTATATATAGTAAAGGTTGAACCATCTACTCCTCAGCTCGTCGTAACGGCTCGACAACTTTCCGTTTCAGCATTGCAAATTATTTGGCACAAGTTTTCTTGATGGTGGTGACTACCCTCAAGCTATACCTTTCCCACATATAGTTACCACCACTATGCATCGTTTCAATTTACTCTCGGTATTTTTTTCTATCCCTTGCACTTTATGCGCGCGGACAAAACTCGAAGAAAGGCGAACAACTTAGAAAATCCCCTTAATTACTTGGCATTAACATGTAATTAATTTATGTATAAACTTAAAACGAAGAGGAAAGTATTAAGAGAGAGATTAAAAACAAAAAAAACTTTTGTACTGGAATTTTCTTGATATAAGACTCTTTTCTAAAGTATAAATTCCTCGATGTTTTTAATGGAAAAAGAATTTCTTTTTGTTTTTAAACTTTCATGTAAATTTTTCTTTTGTGTTTTGATTTGTATTTTTTTCCCCTTTGTTGTATCGTGTTTTCTTTTATCATCTTAATTTTGTAGTCAAGTGGTAATTGGAACTGTATATAGAAGGATTGATTTGTAAATCAGTGTGGTGTATATTTCTCTTTTTTTCTCTCTATTTCCTAGTCTTATCTGCTTTTTAAAGTAGATCAGCAATATTCAAATCTAGGATACCATTGCTGAGCTTGAACGAATGCTTATTACCATTTCAAAGTAAGATAGGCGTCCACTGGAAAATCAATGACAGTTCAAAAGGAAGCTTTATTCCTTCCTTCGAATCTTTTAAGCACATCGGAAAACTCGGTCGTAAATAGATTTCATTTGCAATTTGAATTTCAAATTAATTCGAGAAAAAAAACCCTCCCCCCGAAAAATTGGGTCATTCCGAAAGCAATTACAATCGTGTATTGACATCCATTTGGGTGCTTTTTATTTTACTTTCTGCTTTTTGATTTTTTGACTTGAAAAAAATTTTCTGTCTTTGCAAACTAGAAAGTAGTAGAAAATTTTTTTATCTATAAACGCGCCAGGTTATTTTTATATAAATTTTTTTGCTAAGTGGTGTAAATACCATTGCTGACTTCGATACCAAACTTCTTTCGTGGCAAAAATCTATTTTTTTTATTTCTATCTAAAAATCAAAATAAAAAATAAATCTGCAGAGGGAAAAAGTCATAAAAATAGATTCTGGGGATTAATTTCCAGAAAGTCGGGTATACATGCAGTGGTAACGGTTTTCTTTTGTGAAAACTGTCAACGAATAATCCAAATCTCTTTTTTTTGCACTTCCAATTCTTAAGAAACCTTAAACCGCTCACATTCAGAGATTTCAAAAATCTTTAGAATCCTATTCGTTTCTTATTTACACTCTCTTAAACAAATATAAACATCGACAAAAATGTTGCACTGCTGGCAAATTTTATCCGTTTTCGAAAAAATTATTTGCAATAAAAAAAAGTGTTTGAAAAAAGAAAAGTAAAATTATTACATCAGAAAACAGGTTCGCAATTATATTTCTTAAATTGGTCCAAAAAATTTTGAATATAAGTTTACAAAACTCTTTCTTAGCTTTCTTTTCAAAAAATTTGAATAATAGTCAAAATTTATTTTTTACAATGAATTAATAAATTACAAAAAAAAATTCCCCCTGTAATTTGAAACTTATTTCGAGTGCGACCTTTCATGATAAATATCCAGAGAAGCACTAGAGTCATTTTTCGAGTGGGAATGTAAATTTAGGGGAAGGAGTTCATTTCTTATTGGGTCACAAAAATTGATTTTAATATTAAAAAAAAATTTATTTAAAAATAACCTGGCGCTTTTGGTGTCATATCCATTTTTAAATTATTAAATCTACGATAAAATTATTAAAAACTGAAAAATTAATAAGCAAAAATATTATTAACTAATTCACATCGGAAAATTGAGGCAGAGAAACTCAAACTAGTTTTTAAAAATGTGAAAAAAGATTTAAAAATCATTAAATTAATAACAAAAAGTTATTTAAAAATAACCTGGCGCTTTGGATGTGATATCCATTTTTAAATAATTAAATCTACGATAAAATTATAAAAAACTGAAAAGTTAATAAGCAAAAATATTATTAACTAATTCACATATGAAAATTCAGACAGAAAAACTTTGACTCGTTTTAAAAATGTGAAGAAAAATTTTTAAATCATTAAATAAAATTATTTATAAACAACCTGGCGCTTTGGATGTCATATTGAACTAATTAATAAGTATCTTAAGTAAAAATTAAATTAAAATAAAAATAAATAAATTCAGTAAAAATTTAATTAAAATGACAATAAATAAATTAAGTAAAAATTAAATTAAAATTACAATAAATAAATAGAAACATTAATAATGCATCTACTATTAAAGAAAACTTATCATTGAAATAAGTTTGCAAACAATTTTTCGTTTTATTTCAAAAACAAAATTTTGTTAAATGATCATCAAAAATTTATTTTCAAATTTATTTTTATTTATTGCACCCCCTTAATAATTTAAAATGAAAAATTTTTTTTCTCCACCCCCCGTAATTTGAAACTCATTTTCAGTGACACAAAATGCAAAACATTTTCCCTGCAATCATTTTATTTGAAAACACATAAATTTCCTGGCTATAGGAGAATGAGAAAAAAAATCGAGTCACGAACGTAAACTCCATCTGAATCACAAATGCACAGCTGATTTATAAATGCGAGAGTAGTAATTATCTAAAAGTCACTGATAAAAAAGGCCGACAGTCCACATTTTACATTGTGCTTAATTATTTTTTTATAATCGCGTGGTTTAGCTTCTGGCTACCCTTTTTTTTTGCTATTATATTTTATTAAAAAATTAAATAGAGAAATAATTTTTATTTGCAGATTTAATATTGTTTTATTTATTTAAAAATTCAAATTGTGGGAAATTATTTTTCTGCGAGAAAAGTTGAAGTCAATGTTCAATTGCAATCACTTTTTCTACTCTTAATTTTTTTTTTTTTTTTGAATAGAGGGAGGAAAAAGGAAAACAAAAGATTATGCGCCTATACTGGAGAAGCATCGAGAATGTTAAAATAATATTGTGCTACCAAAGTATTATTTCCGAGGAATAGGTTGTTATCACGTCCATCAACAAACGTGAATTTATCGCAACATCGCTGTGTTCGTTAGCATGCAGTAGCGTTGGACAAACTTATTAATTCTGTATCATACATATTACGAGATCAGGTTTAACGATATTTTTGATGCGATACACTGTAATCGTTCTCTTTCTCTCTTTTTCTCTTTTTCTCTCTTCATACGTGTGTACCTCTCTCTCTGTTTGTTTTCCACGTGAAATATTCCACGTTCTCGAAAATATTAAAATCAAGTCTCAAATATTTGAAGCTAACGAAAGATAAGCCTGGCAATTATTTAACATTAAACATTTCATACTGATTGTTTTTTCTGTTTATATTATACGTTGCATTGTTTTATTGCATTTCACGTGTGTATTTTTTTCTTTACTTTCTATACAAACAGGGTAATTTGAATTTTTCAATTCTTTCTCTGATAATATTTACCATTCACAGTGTATAATTTGTTTTGCAATATCTAAGGTTTCGTTTGATTGTATTTAAATTTATTTGCTCTCTAAATCTGAATCAATAGTTTACAATTAATCAAGTACTTCGAGAATTTGTTTATTAATTTAGTTAGTAATTTTTTTTTACTAATTTTTAGTATTTTTTACTAACTTTTAGTATTTTTTACTAATTTTTAGTATTTTTTACTCATTTTTAGTATTTTTTACTAATTTTTAGTATTTTTTACTAATTTTTAGTATTTTTTACTCATTTTTAGATTTTTTTTTACTAATTTCTGGTAGAAAAGTACTAAATCGTTAGTAACAATTTTTACTAATTTTTAGTATTTTTCTACTATTCCTGAGCGAGAAAAAAAATGAACAATCAAAATTGTTTATTATAACGTACAGTATAATTGATTTTTTTTCTAAAAAATTTTTAAATAAAAATTATAAAGTTGAATTTCTGAATAATTTAGTAGCGAAGAAAAACGAAGGAAATTATTACTTACTATTAATACAACGCGGCAAAATTTTTTATTTCCTTTATTTAAAAACAAAATAAGCAATTTAAAAAATAGAATTTAAAAAGTTTTAATTCAAATTTATTTTTGAAAACACTAAAACAATTAAATTTTTAAAAAATTTAATTCTTATCAAAAAGTACTAAAATTCCTTTCATAAAATGCAATTGTATTAAAAATTGAAATAAAATTCTGGTCTAAATGCAAATTTTTCTCCAAAATTTCATCAATTTCAAAAAATTTTAATAATGTTCTTGGCAAAATTTGAATTATTTTCAAAAAATTCTTCTCATTTCCATGATTTCCAATGTTTACTATTTTAATAAAATTTCCGAAAAAGAATTTAATTAATTAACAAAAAAAAGTTCATAAAATCGTACGGAAGAATTTAATTATTTTCATAAATAAAATTTTTTAAGAAAATTCAATTATTTACAAATTTTGCAATGGAAATTTCTTTCTAATAATTCAATTTCTTTGATAAAAAATAATAATTTGTTTCAAGGACTAAAATTTGAAAAATTTTGCTAAAAATTTTGATTTTTTTAGCAAAATTTGATTTTTTCCTGAAAAATTATAAAATAAGAATAAAAATTATAAAGTTGAATTTCTGAATAATTTAGTAGGGAATAAATCGAAGGAAATTATTAGTTACAATTAACAATACGTTGCAAATTTTTTACTTTCTATATTTAAAACCAAAATTAGCAATTTAAAAAATTGAATTAAAAATTTTTAATTCAAATTACTTTTAAAAACACTAAAAAATTGAATTTTTGAAAAATTTAATTATTATCAAAAGTACTAAAATTCCTTTTAAAAAATTCAATTATATAAAAATTTGAAAAATAAATTCTTTTCAAAATCAAAATTTTTCTCAAGAATTTCATGAATTTCAAAAAAATTGAATAAAGTTCTTGGCAAAATTTGAATTATTTTCAAAAAATTCTTCTCATTTCCAAGAGTTCAATTTTCCAATATTTTAATAAAATTTTCCAAAAAGAATTTTAAAAAAAGTGCATAAAATCGTACGCAAGAATTTAATTATTTTCATAAATAAAAATTTTGAAAAAAATTCAATTATTTACAAATTTTGCATAGAAATTTCTTCCTAATAATTCAATTTCTTTGATAAAAAATAATTTTTTGTTTCAAGGAAAAAATTTACTAAAAATTTGCTAAAAATTTTGATTTTTTTTAACAAAATTTGATTTTTTTCTGAAAATTTTGATTTTTTTTAGCAAAATTTGATTTTTTTCTGAAAAATTATAAATTAGAAATAAAAATTATAAAATTGAATTCCTGAATAATTTAGTATCGAAGAAAACGAGGAAAGTTATTAGGAAAATATTTTATTATTAATAGTTTTGCTAAAAAATTATTTGCATAAAAAATAATTAAAAATTAAAAGGAAAGAATGATTAAAAATTATAAGAAAAGAATAATTGAATTAAAATGATGGAAATAATTTTGATGAAGTTACACTAACTCCTTATAATAGAAACTAGTAATTTTATTATTCGGTCATCTTTTAATAATTATAAACATGATTAATTTAAAAAAATGGTTTGAATTTAAAATTTTTACATGTTTTTGAATTTTTGGGAAAAAATAAAAATTATTAAATACTTCTTTAAAAAAATAGTTTTCAAAAAATTGCAAAATTCGAAAAATTGAAGAAATTTTTTAAATAAATGTAAAAATTATGATTATTCAAAATGAGATTTTAGAGAAGAATTTGGATTCAGACCAGAATTTTAAAAAAATTTTTAATACAATTGTATTTTATGAAGGGAATTTCAGTACTTTTGACAATAATTAAATTTTTCAAAAATTCAATTTTTTAGTGTTTTCAAAAACAATTTGAATTAAAAAATTTTAAATTCTATTTTTTTACCAAATTCTTCTCCTTTATTTTGAAAAATTTCAAAATGTTTAAATTTCATTTGCATTTATAATTAAGGAAATAAAAATGCAATGCTTTATTAATTTCTTATTAAAATTGACAATTTGTCAGAAAAAATATTAAGAAATTAGCGTTTTCTATAAAAATGGGGGAAAAATCAAAAAAATTTTTTCATACTCAGTAATAACTGAATATTCTGGTCGTCAAATAAAAAAATAAAATAATAATAGTAATAATAATAAATAAATGTAATAGGTCAGGAATTTTTTTTTAGCGTAGGTCAACAATTTTCAGTTAATTTTAGTTCATTAATTTTTGTCTTTAATAAATGTTGAAATTTTTTAAGTGAAATTAAAAATTTTTCCAATGAAGTTTGAATTTTTTGAACGAAGTTCGAATTTTTTGAATGCAGTTTGAATTTGTTGAATGAAGTTTGATTTTTTTTAGTGAAGATAAAGAATTTTTCAGTTAATCTTTTAGTTCATTAATTTATGAGCTTAATAAATGTTAAAATTTTCTAAATGAAAGTGAAAGTGAGAATTTTTCAAGTGATGGTTAATACTTTTTTTTTATTGAACCTGGAAATTTTCTGAATGAAAGTGAAAATTTTTTAATGAATCTGAAAATATTTGGGTCAACTGTAATAGGTCAGGAATTTTTTTTTTAGCGTAGGTCAACAATTTTTCAGTTAATTTTAATTCATTAATTTTTGTCTTTAATAAATGTTGAAATATTTTTAATGGAAATTGAAAATTTTTCGAATGAAGTTTAATTAATTAAATTAATTAAATAATTAATTAATTGTTTAGTTTAATTAATTAAATTAATTTAATAATTAATTAATTGTTTAGTTTAATTAATTAAATTAATTTAATAATTAATTAATTGTTTAGTTTAATTTTTTGAATGAAGTTTGAATTTTTTGAATGAAGTTTGAATTTTTTAAATGAAGTTTGATTTTTTTGAATGAAGTTTGAATTTTTTTAGTGTCTTTAATAAATGTTAAAATTTTTTAAGTAAAAGTGAAAATTTTCTGAGTGAGAATTATTATTATATAATAATAATTGTTTATTTATTTTTATTTTTTACTTTCTTACTTTCAATAAAGAAGTCACTGAGGTTTTCGAATAATTTTATAATTAGAGATTGTTTTAAATAAACGTAACGCAGAACAATTTTTAAAAGTATTATTTCTCTTATTTTCTAAAAATTGTTTTTAATTTTAAAATTAAATTAGCTAATGCAAAACTAGTTATAATATACGGACTAATATTGACTGATGGTAAATATTACAATCCGTTTGGTAATATTTACTATTCGATATGTAAAAGCTACCTAAATTAATTTACATTTATTCCCAACAAATCAAAATCTAATACTAAAATAACAAATACAGGAACAATAGTAAAACAATTGGAATATTAAATTGTAAGTGAGGTTTCAAATAATAGTAATAATAATAATAATAATAATAATAATAATAATAATAATAATAATAATAATAATAATAATAATAATAATAAAAAAAGCATCGTAAATATATGAATTTGATTATAATCGCGATCAATCAATTAACTCTCGTTGGGTTCGGCATCACGGGTATTAACAGAATAAACATTGTTACCTCACAATGAACAGTGTTTAACTTTACATGTTCTCTCCTCAACATAGAGGGAAATATTCACAAGTCTCAGTATTCTCTATGTATAATAGAGAACACGCCTGCAAATTGTAATATGCTAGAGCTTTGAATCAAGTTTATATATACAACGTGTTGGTGAATGTATATGCGGACGAATTCTACGTTTGTTGTTATGTATTTGCCGACCACCCCCATAAGCTGCGTGCCAATGATTTGCCATGGTCAACGCAATCTTTTCACCTACGCAAACGATAGACAAACTAAAACAAGTGTGTAATCACTCAATGCTGAATTAAAGCTAATATTGAAGTTCATTCACCCCTTTATATGTATAAATACACTCACACACTGCGGCTCTAGTCTATAAATAACTTTCCATTTTGAAAACTATTTCGCTCCTTTTTTCTATTATCCTTTAACGGTCAATTTGCAACGTTTCGTAATATTCGTACCATAAAAAAAACAAAAAAAAAAACAAAAAAAGAAAGGCAAAAAATTAACTACGAAAATTTAGGTCAATGGTGAACCTAAAATTTTCATGGTTAACATTAAAATTTTATTTTTCTTTTAATCTCACTTTTGACCTAATTTTTCACAAACAATTTCGGAGTAGATTTTACAATTCGATTTTTAATTTTCTCTTTTTAATATTCGTTCTGTGATTGTTAATTGAAATTTGAAAACGACTTGAATTTGAGCATTTGCTCAGACATTCACTCCTGACCTGTTAATATTGACCTAAACATTTTCAGATTCATTAAAAAATTCTCACTTTCACTCAGAAAATTTCCAGATTCAATAAACAAAAAATATTAACCTTCACTCAAAAAATTTTCACTTTCACTTAAAAAATTTTAACATTTATTAAAGACACTAAAAAAATTCAAACTTCATTCAAAAAATTCAAACTTCATTCAAAAAATTCAAACTTCATTCGAAAAATTCAAACTTCATTCAAAAAATTCAAACTTCATTCAAAAAAATTTTAACTTCATTCAAAAAATTCAAACTTCATTTAAAAAATGTAAACTTCATTCAAAAAATTCAAATTTCATTCAAAAAAATTTAAACTTCATTTAAAAAATTCAAACTTCATTCAAAAAATTCAAACTTCATTCAAAAAATTCAAACTTCATTCAAAAAAAATTTAAACTTCATTCAAAAAATTCAAACTTCATTCAAAAAATTCAAACTTCATTCAAAAAATTAAACTAAACAATTAATTAATTATTTAATTAACTTAATTAATTAAACTTCATTCGAAAAATTTTCAATTTCACTTAAAAAATTTCAACATTTATTAAAGACAAAAATTAATGAATTAAAATTAACTGAAAAATTGTTGACCTACGCAAAAAAAAAAATTCCTGACCTATTACAGTTGACCCAAATATTTTCAGATTCATTAAAAAATTTTCACTTTCATTCAGAAAATTTCCAGGTTCAATAAAAAAAAAGTATTAACCATCACTTGAAAAATTCTCACTTTCACTTTCATTTAGAAAATTTTAACATTTATTAAGCTCATAAATTAATGAACTAAAAGATTAACTGAAAAATTCTTGACCTTAACTAAAAAAAATCAAACTTCATTCAACAAATTCAAACTTCATTAAAAACAATCGAACTTCGTTCAAAAAATTCAAACTTCATTCGAAAAATTTTCAATTTCACTTAAAAAAATTCAACATTTATTACAGACAAAAATTAATGAACTAAAACTAACTGAAAAATTGTTGACCTAAATGCGAAAAAAAAAATTCCTGACCTATTACAGTTGACCCAAATATTTTTAGATTCATTAAAAAATTTTGACTTTCATTCAGAAAATTTCCAGGTTCAATAAAAAAAATATTAACCTTCACTCAGTAAATTGTCACTTTCTCTTTCACTCAGAAAATTTTAAGCTTCATAAAACACATAAATTAATTAACTAAAAAATTAACTGAATAATTCTTGACCTTCACTAACAAAATTCAAACTTCATTAAAAAAATTATCACTTTTACTTAAAAAATTGTAACATTTATTAAAGGCATAATTTATTTAACTAAAACAAACTGAAAAATTGTTCAAAAAAAAAATTATAATTTATATAAAAAATTAATTATAATTAAACTGAAAAAAATTCCTGACCTGTTAATGTTGACCTAAACATTTTCAGATTCATTAAAAACTTTTTACTTTCACTCAGAAAATTTCCAGGTTCAACAAAAACTATTATCCTTCACTTAACAATTTGTCACTTTCACTTTCACTCAAAAAATTTTAGGATTTATTAAACACATAAATTAATTAACTAAAACATTAACTGAAAAATTGTTGGCCTACACTAAAAAAATTCAAACTTAATTAAAAAAATTTTCATTCTTCTCAAAAAATTCTCTCTCATACTCTAAATAATTTTCACTTTCACTCTGACTCGAATATTTTTATTTCCACTTAAAAAATTCTCACTATTACTAAAAAAAAAAATAAATAAATAATACAATATTAATAAAATAATAATAATAAAATAATAATAATAATAATAAAATAAATAATAAAATAATAAAAAATAATAATAATAATAATAAATAAATAAATAATACAATATTAATAAAATAATAATAAACTAAATAATAAAATAATATGAATAAATAAAAATAAAGAAAGAAAGAAAAAGAATATTTACTTTAACTAAAAATACTTTCATCTAAGCTTGAAACATGTTGAATATTGAAGTAAAAATTTTTTTTTAACAAAATTGAGATAAACTTGAAAAAATAATTACACTCATACAGGTCAAAATTCAGGTCAACTAACAAAATTTTCTTACAAACAAAAATATTCACTATTAGTAAAAAATAAAATGAAAGCGAATATATTTCCAGTGAAAGTGAAAGTGAGTAATCTTTAAAGCCAATTTAAAAGTGAAAGTGCGAGAAGTTTTTAAGGAAATTTACCACAAAATAATCAATTCAATATTAAAAATTAATAAAAAAACATTAATTAAAAAATTAATTCAAAACACTAACAACACGACATTAATTTATTTCCCCATTCTTATAAAAACAAGACATTTTTCCCCTATACAAAAGAAAAAAGAAGACGCACCGCATTCTCGAAAATGAAATACAATAGAATTCGAAAAATTATATTTAAATTCCAAAGTAGAAAATATTAATTCCATCACAATGGAGCGGAATGTTATTGCAACTTGAGTTTGCAAAAAAAAGCGCGAATTCCAGAAACTAGAAATGCGTACCTACACGTTTTTCCTTTGCGCTGTGCAAAATTACATGATAAACAAAGAGGGGAATTAATTACATTAATATGTATAGAGGGAAAATAATGTACAATACGTAATTCAACATGAAAAAAAGTTAATAAATGAAGGTAAACAAAAATGTACAATTAACAGTAATTAAACTGATGTAGTTGAAAATTTATATTGAAAAAAAAATTTTCTTTTTCCCTCTTTCATTATGCTTTTAATAAACAATGTGAGCTTAAAAGGGTCAAAAAGTGAAAATAATATTGAATTTAGGTCAGGAAATAAACGTTTCGGGCAAAATAAATGTTTTAAAATTTGGGTCAATAGACAAAAATACTTCCGAATATTTTAGGTCAATAGGAAAAAGTTTCTTAAGTTTTGGATCAATAGGCAAAAATACTCCTAAATTTTAGGTCAATAGACAAAAATACTTCCGAATATTTTAGGTCAATAGGAAAACGTTTCTTAAGTTTTGGATCAATAGGCAAAAATACTCCTAAATTTTAGGTCAATAGACAAAAATACTTTCCAATATTTTAGGTCAATAGGAAAACATTCCTGAAGTTTTAGATCAATAGACAAACATACTCCAAAATTTTAGGTCAATAAGCAAACAAATTCTCAAGTGTTTGGTGAAAAAAATTCAAAAATTACGTTTCAAAAAATACTCCTAAAGTTTAGGTCAATAAGAAAAAAAATTTTTAAGTGTTTGGTCAAAATGCAAAAATACATCTTTAATTTTTAGGTCAATAGACAAAAATAAAATCCGAATTTTAGATTAAGAGAAAATTTATTCTTAAAACTACAGACCAAGAGACACAAATTTTTCTCAATTTTAGGTCAACAGGCAAAATTCTCCCAAATTGCTAATCAATTTGCAAACACATCCTAAAATTTCAGGTCAATAGTAAAAAATACTTCCAAAGTTCAAATCAAACTGTACTTTAGAAATTTTTTGGCCAACAGATAAATTTGGACCTAAAAAGGGTCAACATGCAAAAATTTCAGGTCAAAATCAACAAATACAGAATATTTGTTTTTTTTGTTCGAAAAAAACTTAAACTTGTGGCAAAAAAGTCAAGAGTAAAAAAAAATTGGTGTTAATTAATAATATTAAAGAAAAATGCATTAAAAAATCGGTTATGAAAACAATTTTCGAATTTCAATCTCTTATAATATATAAATGGAGTGTTGTACACAAAACTGGAGTCATAAATATGCATGTATATATTTATAAATTCTGTGCGACATTAAAATCCGGAAATTGAAATTATCGACCAGAAAGTTTTGGGAAACAATAAAAGATTTAATGGGAACAGCTGCTTTGGAACAAAATTTCCACCCCCGAAAATTCACATTCACAATTATATACTGTAAAAACATTAAAGTAGCAAAAAGGGGCGTTCAGCTAGTGCATTATTTCAAGGAAATTTTGTCGAAAATATATTACAATAATAATTAACACACAAAGTAGAAAAAAATTTACCGCGTAAATTTTTACTTTTTACTAAAATTAATAAATTTTTGTTTATAAAACAATTTTTTCAGTTGACCTGAATTTCGACCTATTAATGTATATTAATATATTATTTTTTGCTAATATTAATATTTTTGTGCAAAAAAAAATTTTATTAGTTGACCTGAATTTTTACCTATAATAGTGTAATTATTTTTTACTAATATTAATATTTTTGTTAATAAAAAACTGTTGTTTAATTAACTGTTGTTAATTGACCTGAATTTTGACCTATATTAGTGTAATTATTTTTTACTAATATTAATATTTTTGTTTGGGAAAAAATTTTATTAACTGACCTGAATTTTGATCTATATTAGTGTAATTATTTTTTACTAATATTAATATTTTTATTTGTGAAAAAATTTTATTAACTGACCTGAATTTTTACCTGTATTAGTATAATTATTTGTTACTAATATTAATATTTTTGTTAATAAAAAAATTTTATTAGTTGACCTAAATTTTTATTAATATTTAAGTTTATAAGTAAATTTTATTAGTTGACCTAAAGTATTATTAATATTTTTCTTTATAAAAAAATTTTATTAGTTGACCTAAATTTTTATTAATATTTTTGTTTATAAATAAATTTTATTAGTTGACCTAAAGTATTGTTAATATTTTTCTTTATAAAAAAATTTTATTATTTGACCTAAATTTTTATTCATATTTTTGTTTATAAATAAATTTTATTAGTTGACCTAAAGTATTATTATTTTTCTTTACAAAAAAATTTTATTAGTTGACCTAAAGTATTGTTAATATTTTTCATTATAAAAAAATTTTATAAGCTAACCTAAAGTATTGTTAATATTTTTCTTTGAAAAAAAAATTTTATTAGTTGACCTAAATTTTGACCTACATAATTGTATTTTTTTTTTTTTTTTTTGATAAATATAATTAGATGAAGAGTCGTATCAAAATGAATGGATCTCGAGAATTAGTTCCGAAGTGTTAGAAGGGGAGAATAGGGGAGGGGGATTTTTTTTTTTTTTTTTGTGGCTATTCAAATTCAATTAGGACGTGAAATATTTTAAGTGTTGGAGAAAGACGAGAAGCAGGAGGTGGAGGAGGCAGGTCCTGTGATACGCAACAATGAACAGACACGCGCCCCTCTTGTAACAACCTGTGGGTTACGAACTTGAAAGGCAACGATCCGAGATCTTGGGGTGCTCATGTAACCAACCGTGCCGATCAGAAACGTAACATTAGACCCCAACGCCACCGTAATTCGACAGCCACGCCTCTTGTAATCGTGCGACACGCACGCGTATGGACCTCAGCGCCATCACGCGAACAATACAACAATATGCACACTCGCACATGTACTTTTTCTGCACACATATACAATTTTTCGTACACATGTGCACATAGCGACATATACGAATGCACATGTGCACATATAGACGTGTACGAACGCACATATACACTTTTAGACTTGTACAATTACATATGTGCACATGTAGAATACATGCAATCACACATATGCACATGTAGGCAAAAACAAATGCACATAGACACTTTTTAGGAATATACAGTTACACATGTGCACATATAGACATAAACAAAGGATTATATACACTTTTAGGAATGTACAATTACACATGTGCACATGTAGACATTTACAATTACGCATACGAGCGTATAGATATACACAAATGCACATTTACTGTTACACATGTACACATAGAGCCATTTACAAAATCACAAATGCATGTAGGAACATATAAGAATTCACATATACACATATAAGAGTTCACATATACACATATTGACATACACGAGTTTACATATACACAAAAGGTCATATACGAGTTCACATATACAAATATAGACAAATACGAGTTCACATATACACCTATGGACATATACGAGTTCACATATACAAATATAGACATATACGAGTTCACATATACAAATTTTGACATATAAGAATTCACATATTCACATACAGCCACATAAGAGTTCACATGTACCCATATTTACACATATACCAACAAACATACACATATAAACTTTAAATATACACTTTCACACGTGCAACCATTAAATCCTGTCCAATTACAATTATACAATGACCCTCTTTTTCTTAAAAGGGCAAAAAAACAACGATAATAATAAACCGTTCAACACTCTTACAACAAAAGCTTACAATTTGAGGTGTACCGAAAAAAAGGAATTTTCTCCCAGGTAGCAAAAATGTCATTACTAATATATGTTGAACGTTAAAGTTGAATAAAAGCAAAAAAAAATCTACTGTGCGCATATATATTTTTATTCCGTTTTTCTGCTTGAAAAGAAAAATTGCAATTCGCAACTTGCCCCGAGCGACAATTTTGATTTTTTATTTCTTATTCTTTCTCTTCTTTCGGCTAAAACGAAATTTCTGCAGTTGATGTGTATTTAGGTATGTGTGTGTGTGTGTAAAACACTTTATTCGATAGAAGTGCGAACGGAATAAATATTAAACGGCATGAATTTATTTCTTTATTTATAAAAATGAGAATTTAATTCATTAGGGATTTTTTTTTGCAAATTGAAATTTAAATAAATGAAACGATTAGTTTCCTGAAAAAAAACGGATGGAATTGAAATTAGGTTCGATTTTTTTTTGTTGATCAAAATTCGAAATTCAATTCAATGAAAATTTGAGAAATGAGAAATTTACTTTGCTTGGGAATAAAAATCAATATTTAAACCCAATGAAAAAAATAAACATGAAGAGAAAAAATATTTTCTGTAAAAAACGATCAAAATTGAATTCAATTGTTTTTAGATCAAAATTCGAAATTGAATTTCAAAAGAAAAAAATTGAAGATAATAGAAATTTAATTCAGTTGGGACTTTTCATTTAATGGAAGTTAAAATAAAGGGAAAAATTATTTTTAAAAAATAGAGGGATTTTAAGAAAATTCAATTCTTTTCAGGTCAAAATTCGAAATTCAATTCAAGAAAAATTTAAGAGAAGAGAAATTTACTTTGCTATTGAATGAAATTCAAATTTAAACACAATAAAAGAAATAAACACAAATAAAAATTATTTTTCGTAAAAAACAATCAAAATTCAATTCAATTGTTATTAGGTCAAAATTCGGAATTGAATTCCATAAGGAAAAATTTAAAGAGGATAGAAATTTAATTCAGTTACAATTTTTATTCAAATAGAAGTTAAAAACAAACAAAAATTATTTTTCAAAATAAAGGGACGGAATTGAAATTAAATTCAATTACTTTTAGGTCAAAATTCGAAATTCAATTCAAGAAAAGTTTAAGAAAAGAAAAATTCACTAGATTTGTGAATAAAATTCAAATTTTAACCCAGTACAAAAAAAATAAACACAAAGAGAAAAATTTTTTTCTATAAAAAACAATAGAAATTGAATTCAATTATTTTTAGGTCAAAATTCGGAATTGAATTTCATTAGAAAAAAAAGAGAATATAAATTTAATTTAGCTGGAATTTTTATTTAAATAGAAGTTAGAAATAGAAGGGAAAAATATTTTTCTAAATACAGAGACGGAATTGAAATTAAATTCAATTATTTTTAGGGCAGATTTCGAGATACAATCCCATAAAAACTTAAGGGATTTTTAATTAAATTCAACTATTGAAGAAATCAGCAAAAAATATTTTTCTTAACAAAATGGTCGGAATTAAAATTGAATACAATTCTTTTTAGGTCAAAATTCAAAATTTTGAATTCAATTCAATTCAATTCAATTCGAGAAAAAAGAAATGTCACTTTGGAAAAATAAAAATTCAATCAGGTAAAAATGCAAAAAACAGAAATTCGGTCAAAGGGCATTTTTTTACAGACAAATCAGTAAAAAAAATTTTAATTAATTCAACCAAATAAAAATCAAAAATCCCCCGCACACAAAAATACAATTAGAATTTAATTTCTACATGGTTTGCAAATTATCTCGTATAATTGTATTTATCGATATAATACGCTTCAGGTCAGATGTATACATATATATATATATATATGATTAACCCTTTAATTAGTGACAATCTGCATATATATCCAAAATGCCAATTAAAAATAATATAATTAACATTTATCAATATTATATAGGCAAAATTATTACAAATTATTATTATATATATACGTATATACATATAAATGTTTTCCTTTGATGCAGTGCAAATAACAGTTTATATTAAAAAAATATCAAAAAAAAAACGAGAAGTAAATAGCAATATAAACATTTTTCATTGACTTTAAATTTTAGTTCAAAAGCTTTTAAATATTGTAATCCTTTTTATCCAATCAATTAAAAATTATCAATATTAAAAACGCATTCAATTATAAAATGATGTGTAAAATAAAATAAAAAGAAAGAAAATTCTCGTTAATAAATAGAATTTACACAAATATAATCCGATTAAAGTATGCAAAATCTTTGTACAATAAAAATAATAGTAATAATAATAATGGCATTTAATTAATTAAATGCAAATTTTTTTTTAAATGAAACAATTAATTAAAATTTGCGCATATATGTAATCTGCTAAAAAAAAGAAAATTACAACCGATTGAAATTGAAAAATATGACGAATTAAATAATTAAAAGATGTACAATAATAATTATTAATTATTATTAATAATAATGCTTCTATCACTCGGAGCGGTCGTTAACATTAACACTTAATTAATTATTATTAATAATGACAAATAATAAATTAATAAATATTAATAATAAAAATAAATTATTAGTTTTATTACTAGTTATATGCGTAGAGTAATAATATTAATAAAAATATTTATTTATATAAATAGCGGTTTATACTGTTAAACAAATAAATACTGACTTTTATTATTTTATTATTAATTCATTTTCCTCAATATTATAAACTTTATTTCTTTATTTTATTTTCTTATTTTTTAATTTATTTAATTATTTTTGATTTATTTACTTATTTTTATTGTATTTAATTATTTTTTATTTCACTTTCTTATTTTTTATTTTATTTAATTATTTTTTAATTTAATTACTAATTTTTTATTTTATTTAATTATTTTTCATTTTATTTACTTATTTTTCATTTTATTTAATTATTTTCTTATTTATTTACTTATTTTTTATTTCATTTAATTATTTTTTATTTTATTAACTTATTTTTATTTTATTTAATTATTTTTTATTTTATTTTTTTATTTTTTATTTTATTTAATTATTTTTAATTTTTTTTTATTTTCATTACTTATTTCTTATTTTATTTAATTATTTTTTATTTTATTTTTTATTTTCATTACTTATTTCTTATTTTATTTAATTTTCTTTTATTTTATTTACTTTTCTTTTTAATTAAAAAAAATTAATAAAATTTGAATATTATTTGTCTATTCCTTCAAAAAAATGAAAAAATTTTCCAAATATAACCGGGAAATATAAATAGAGACATGATATATTCAAGATTCGATAAAACTTGAAAAGAGAAGGAAAAGAAATTTTCCGAATGACGAGGCAGGACATTTAAGGTGAAATACACGCAATTCAGTGATCAGCGTGTGAGGATTTAACAGCTAAGCGTTTTCATCGATAAAATCCGGGGAGAAAAAAAAGAAATATAAAAAAGGAAAATAAGAAATAAAAACAGAAAAGAAAAAAGAAAAGAAAAGAAAAAGAAAAATAATAGGAAAAAGAAAAGAAAACGAAAAGAAAAGGAAAAGAGAGGCGAAAAATAAAAAAGAAAGTATAAAAAGATAAAAACTGTGTCTGTGCCAGTGTGAAAAATTGAACACAAAAAAAATAAGTGTACATTATAATATTAGAGAGAAATTGACGATGAAAACTGACCTTGTGTGCTGACGTTGGTGAGTAGGGCGATGAAGACAACGATCGGAAGACACCTCATCTTTTCACCTTGCCTAGATTAACTTTCTTTTTTCTTTTTTGAATTCTTCCTTCGGAGCTTCGACGCCAGCGCGTTAAGCACTTTGTCACTTTAATCTCGCCCTTTTTTTTTATCTCCCTTGCACTTTTTTTTTAAGTCACTTTAATGCTTTATCCACGCGCCACTTTGATCTTTGTGGTACACGCTGATCACCCATCACTCGATTCACGAATACTTTTTTTTTTAAATATAGATGAGCTGAGTATTATGTTTAAATTTTCTTTTTTTAAAAAAAAATTAAACACTCGTTCTCAAACTGAAACACAGAAAAAAATTCACTTTAATTAATTAACGATTCAAGGCACTGAATGTTTTATTTGTATAAAAAATTCTCTATTATCTAGAAATTTATTATTAACTTAATAATAATTAATGTCAGGAGTGAAATAAAGTTCGGAATCTATGTTTCATATTTAATGCAATGTTACTTGTCAATTATGACAATTGCATAATTATATGTTCTCTGTTGCATAATTAAATAAACAAATGGTTTATTATTTATCATTCGTTTTTTTTATTGACTTATTTTTTTATTTGTTTATTTATTAATTTTAATTATTAAAATATTACTAAAGTATTTTAATTACAAATGTTTGATAAAATATTTTAATCACTAATTCTATTAATTATTTGCCTATTATATTATTAATTATTTTTTAATTTATTTGCTAACAATTAACTTTTTTTCATAATTGACAGTAATTATTTATTTTTTATTATTATTTATTTATTCTTTTTATTTTAAACAATATTTCTAAAGAAAATTTTTAAACATATTCATTTTTAAACAAAAAAAGAAATTATTTCTCATTTTATTGGAATTTGTAAGTTGTTAAATATTTTCTTTATTACTATTTGTTTAAATTATTTCTTATAACTGCAATTATTTATTCTTTTTATTTTAAACAATATTTTCAAACACATTTATTTTTAAACAATAAATAAATTATTTATCATTTTATTGTAATTTGTAAGTTGTTAAATATTTTCTTTATTACTATTTGTTTAAATTATTTCTTATAACTGCGATTATTCTACCGGCATTTTCTTGTTAAATTATTTATAATTTTTTCTTAATTTAATAATTGTATTCCTAGCAATTAATCAACTGGCAATAAATTCAATTTATTTTAATTATTTACTCAATGAAGCTTTCAATTATTTATTATTTGCAATTATTTATTAGTTATTTTGTTGTTCAATTTGTTTATCACTTTATTGTAATTTAAAACTGTATGATTCTTGTTCCAATTGTTTATTAATTGTAATTACTTTGAAGCTATTTTATCCTTAAAGAATTTCATTATTTCGTTATTATAAGTAATATTATGATTTATTAGTTTATTATAATTGTTTATTATTTTATTTATTAATTTAATTATTAATTTATTTATTAATTTATTATAATTAATTAGTTTCTTTTCATTGTTGAGTAATTTTCTTTATTTTAAACTATATAACAATTTCTCAGTCACATTGTTGTTAATTTAATTATTTATTAGTGAATTTGTTATTAACATATAAATTAAATATTTTGTTGCTAAGCTAATTTGTTATTATACTTATTTATTGCAAATTTTGCCACAGTAACTTCGTCAATTCATTGTTAATTTAATTATAATAAATTAGTTTAATTATTATTTTATTAATTATTACGTTTATTATTATTATTATTATTATTATTTTTATTATTATTATTATTTTATTTATTATTTAATTAATTTATTTAAAAAATTAAATTGATTAAAATTTAATTGTTATTAATTATTTTGTTTAATTATTATTAGTTATTATAAATTAGTGACTTTGTTATTTACTTTAGAACTATTTTGTTGCTAAACCAATTTGTTATTATAATTATTGCAAACTATGCTACAATTACTTCGTCAAATTGTTGTTAACTTAATTAATTACTAGTGATTGTGTTATTAACTTAAATCTATTTTGTTGCTAAACCAATTTGTTGTTATAATTATTTATTGCAAATTATGCTATAATCTCAATCAAATTATTGTTAATTTAATTATTTATTAGTGATTTTCTAATTAACTTAGATATTAACTATTTTTTTGCTAAACTAATAAATTATTAAAATAATTGTTAAATTGTTGTTAATTTAATTACATCTTAGTGATTTTATTATTAACTATTTTGCTTCTAAACAAAATTTAATTTGTTGTTACATTTATTTATTGCAAATTATACCATAATTTATTCGTCAAATTGTTGTGAATTTAATTAATTATTAGTGATTTTGTTATTAACTATTTTGCTTCTAATACAATTTAATTTGTTTAATTTTTTGTTAAATTTATTTATTGAAAATTATACCATAATTTATTCGTCAAATTGTTGTGAATTTAATTACTTATTATTGATTTTGTTATTAACTATTTTGCTTCTAAACAAAATTTAATTTGTTTAAATTTTTGTTACATTTATTTATCACAAATTATACCATAATTTGTTCGTCAAATTGTTGTGAATTTAATTACTTATTACTAATTTTCTTATTAACTATTTTGCTTTCAAACAAAATTTAATTCGTTTAATTTGTTATTAAATTTGTTTATTACAAATTATGCTACAATTTCTCCATAAAATTGTCATCAATTTAATTAATTATCATTTTTTTTTGTTTTTTTCCCACATTTACAATAATTGCAAAATTATTTCTTTTCTTCGAACTTTATTTCACTTCTCATTTGTTTATTATTGAAATAAACTCAATTAAATCCATAGAATAACAATAAGAACAACAACAAAAATAATTTCTTTTTTCTTTTATTTTTCGAATAAAGAGACATGATCGTTTGGGGGGAAATTCGATAGAATCGAAAATGTTAAGCAGTGAATGGAAGTTGAATTCTTTTGACTTTGCAGAGGATGTTGCTGCTTTGAATTTGCCAGCAGGTCGAAATCGCTTTTAACCCTCCTCCTCCCTTCCCCTCTTCCACCAAACAGTTGAGTTGCCTAACTGTTAGGAGCATGGCTTGTGTTCAACAGAACGAAACGAGGGCAGCAATGCCTTTCAGTAACTAACAGAAAGGGACTCCTTGATTGGCTCTCATGCACTCGCATCGCAAATCGATCAGTGCGAGAAAAAGAAAAACATATACACTTCAAAAAAAAAAAAAAAAAAAAAAAAAAAATACAAAGAAAAAAACGCCCCTGTTTTTACAAAAAGATTCTATTTTATTGATAAAATGTAAGAAAAAGTTTGTGTTCTTTTCCGTTTTTTATTTAATGGAAGCTTTTTGGGGGGATTTATATACACTTCAAAAAAAAAAAAAAATAGAAAAAAACGATTTATTTTTACAAATTTTTTGTATTTTGTTAATTATTTAATTCCTGTGAAATAAATGTTGCATTTTACATTTTTGCTAAGAATTGGAAAAACGTGAAAATGGTTTTCTGTATTTCGTCAATTATTTAATTCCTATAAAATACATTTTACTTTTTACATTTTATACAATTTTCGCTAAGAATTGGAAAAACGAGAAAATATGTGAAAATGTAATTTGGAGGGAGGGGGTAATATTCCAAAAATAAAATCATCCCGCATGTAACAAATCATCTCTTCCCGGACAATAATAGAGAAAAAAAAATGTCAAGTTTCACCACGCCTTAAATTTACGAAACGATTTCATCAGGAGCTATACACATTTATATCTATATATTTCAGCTGATCCTCAGGTTGGCTTTTCGAAGTCAAGTTTCGGGAAGGAATTAAGTTAGAAGAAGTATCCTGGTAAGCAAACTCAATGAGGCAGAAATGCGGATGAAAAGTTCAACGTTGACCTTTATCCCTCTTGCTGGCAAAGTATATAGAAAAGTCAACCCCCTGACTCTCTCTCTCTATCTATCTATCTCACCCCTCTAAAAAAAGAAGATAGTTGTCGGTGTAGAGAAGAGGACTTTTATTTCCAAAGAGGGGGAGAAAAGTTTGTCCCGTGACGAAAGCAGCTCGTTGGCGGCCGTTGAGAGTGGGCTCTTGACGCGAATCTTGAATACGATCCTAATGATCTTCTACCGCGAATGACCAGCGGGGATTTTCGATAGATTCAACTTCACACACTCTTTCTCTTTTCCCCTCTTTTTTCCCCTCTATTTCTCTTTCTTTTTTTCTTTCTTTCTCTTTCTTTTTTTATTTTCTCTTTCTTTTTTTTATTTTCTCTTTCTTTTTTATTTTCTCTTTCTTTTTTTTTTCTTTTTTTACTTTCCCTTTCTTTTTTTTACTTTCTCTCTCTCTCTTCTTTTTTCTCTATATTTTTTCTTTAAAAAGAAAATTCTTCTTTCCCTCTTTCTTCACTCTCTTATTTCTTCTCTATTAATCTATTTTTACTTTCTCTCTCTACTTTCCTCACTAGAAAGAAAAAAAAATTTTGTTTTCTTCTTCTTTATTGTTTATTATTTCTTTCCATCTTTCTTCTTTTTTATTTATTTTCCTCTCTTCTGAAATAAGAGAAAAGAAGAAAAAAGTGTCGAGAGTGAAGAAAGAAGAGAGAAAGAAGAAAATTGAGATAGTGAAGAAGAAAAAAGAAAAGAAAGAAGAGATAAAGAAAAAAAACTGGAGAGAGTGAAGAAAGAAAAGGAAAAAGTGGAGAAAGTGAAGAAAGGGGTGAGAGTGAAGAAATAAGAAGGAAAGAAAGAAAAAACTGGAGAGGGTGAAGAAAGAAGAAAAAAAGAAAAAAGCGGAGAAAGTGAAGAAAGTGGATAGGATAAATAGAGAAAGAAAAAAGTTGAAAGAGTGAAGAAAGAAAAAAAGAAGAGGAAAAGAGTGAAAGAAGAAATAAGACTTAGGAGAGTAGAGAGAGAGAAAAAAAGAAAAAAGCAGAGAGAGTGAAGAAAGAGAAAGTGGAGGAAGTGAAGAAAAAAGAGAGAAAGAAGAAAGAATGAAAAAAATTAAGATTGTAAAGAAAGAAGATTGAAACAAGAAAGTAGAGATAACGAAGAAGGAAGAAAGAAAGAAAAAAGTCGAAATAGTGAAGAAACAGGAAAGAAAGAAGAAAGTGAAGATGGTGAAGAAAGAAGAGATAAAGAAGGAAGTAAAGGTAGTGAAGAAAGAAGAAAGTGAAGATAGTGGAGAAAGAAGAAATAAAGAAGAAATTAAAGGTAGTGAAGAAAGAAGAAAGAAAGAAAAAAATTAAGACTTAAAGAAAGAAGATATAAACAAGAAAGTGGAGATAATGAAAGGAAAAGAGAGAATAAATAGGAGAAAGGAAAAAAGAAGAGAGGGAAAAAGAAGAGAGGGAAAAAGAAGAGAGTAAAGGGAGAGAGTGTAAAAGAATAAAGAGATGCAATAAAGAGAAAAGTGAGTAAAGAGAAAAAACCAAAAAGACAAAGAAGAGAGTAAAGAGAAAAAACCAAAAAGACAAAGAAGAGAGTAAAGAGAGAGAACAAAAAAGACAGAGAAGAGAGTAAAGAAGAAGAACAAAAAAAAGAAAGTCAAAAAGAGAAAATAGAGAGAGGGGGAAGAAAGAGTGTAAAGAGAAAGAACGAAAAAGACAAAAGAGAGTAAAAAAGAGAAAATAGAGAGAGGGAAGAAAGAGTGTAAAGAGAGAGGAAACGAGTGCCCTTTACAACTTTTAGTCTTCGTTCTCGAGTAAAAGTCACTCACACAATTTTTTTTTATTCAGGGAAAAAAGGAGGAGTGAAAAAAAATGGTGAATAGGTTCTTCTTTTTTTTTTATTTTTTTGACGGGATTTATCGTCGATGATTGATGAACTCCTGAACAACTACTCACCCCCCACCCTCTCTTTCTCTCTTGCACATCAGCGGACGTCTACTAAAGCTATATGAACTCGATTTATACTCCCGACCTGGGGGTTAATATCATGCACTCTGTTTCCCAGTTGCTGCCCTTTTGCCAACCCCCTTGTCTTCGAGACATAATTAAATAAAACCACTAAGTGATTAATTGCAACAACGCTGTTCTAAACCCCCGTTCATTCTTATCGCGGCGTTTCATCTTTCCTACAAAATTCATCCAATCGTTCTCTATGTAAATTATTTTTAAATTAACTGCATTGAACAATTTTTATTAAAAAAATTTTTTTTTTTTGTTAATTATTATCTTATTATTATTTTTATTGATTGTGGGAACTATTTTCATTAACAATCAAAATTATTTTTTATTATTAACTGATAAAGAATATTTTTATGATTAACTGCTGAACCATTTTGTTAAGTGTTAAACTATTTTTATTACTAATTGGTAAAGTATTTTTAATTTTTCACTGATAAACTATTTTTATTATTAATTATTAAATTATTTCTATCATTAATTGTGAAACTATTTTTGTAATTTACTATTCAATTATTTTCATTCCTAATTTACTATTAAATTATTTTTATTTGTAATTTACTGTTAAATTATTTCTATTATTAATTGTGAAACTATTTTTGTAATTTACTATTAAATTATTTTTATTATTAATTGTGAAACTATTTTTGTAATTTACTATTAAATTATTTTTATTTGTAATTTAATGTTAAATTATTTCTATTATTAATTGTGAAACTATTTTTGTAGATTACTATTAAATTATTTTTATTCGTAATTTACTATTAAATTATTTTTATTCGTAATTTACTATTAAATTATTTTTATTCGTAATTTACTATTAAATTATTTTTATTTGTAATTTACTATTAAATTATTTTCATTCGTAATTCACTATTAAATTATTTTTATCTTTATGAACTATTAAAATATTCAGAAATTATTTGCCTTGTAAAAAAATATACAAAACTTGAACTTTGGAATTAATTTGGAATTTGGAACCAACTTGAAAATAATTATAACTATAATTATAATTAGCTATCAAACTATTTTTTATATAAACTAATTTCTATTATTAATTAATTAACTATTAAATAGCTTGCATTATTATTCAAAGTCGACCTGTCATTGGATCCTGAACTAGGCGCGGTCAAAATTTTCATTAGGGAAATTTTTCCCACTGGAAAAAAAATCACTAAATTTGACATGATTTCTGGTATCAAAAACCAAATGAATATTTAACACCAAAAATCGGTTATCTTTTAATAAAATTTTTAATATTGTAAATATTAATAAGTATTTTATGAAATAAATTCTAATATTTAATTTATTAAACAGGAAATAATATTCATTTTAGTAAATAAATATTAATATTCTATTTATCAAATAAATGGTTATATTTAGTTTATTAAATAAATATTAATATTGAATTTAGTAAATAAATGTTAATTATCAGTTTAGTAAATAAATACTATTATTCAGATTATTAAACAAATATTAATATTCAAAATTTTTTTTTGATATTAAAATTTCTCCCATTCGTTAAATATTTTCATTTTCGTTTTATTGAAAAAGGGAAACGAGGGAAGAAAAGAAACATGGTTTTTTTTGTTGTTGATAAAATAGTTAGATGGGCCTTTAAGGAAAAATTACAGGCTTAGAAGAAGTAAACTTCCAATATCTACATCACGGCAAAAAGGGAGATAATACTTTGATGCACAATAATCTGTTTACTCAGTAAACTGAGGGTCGAATTAAAAGATTGGTTGTTGGAAAATATTTACATTAGCTTTCATTTTTTTCTCCTTTTTTTATTTCCACTCTATGCACACTTTGTTTTATATTTACTTTCTATGACTTGGAACATTTCGCACTTCATTAAAATACACAGGATGAATGAATACCATTCAAAATCAATGCTTCCGTGTATGTATAATTATTCCTCGAAAATAAAAATTTAAATGAAAAGGAGATTTATTAGTTGTAAGGGATAAAAAGAAAAGGAGAAAAAAAAGAAGTTTTTTTTATGTTTTTTTGGAAACAAAAATTTTATCTGATTTAAACCTTTTTTGATTGTATTTCTATTGAGATTTTTTCGAGGAAATTTCCACCGATCGAGCTTCCTAAAGAGAATTCCCACCGATCGAGAGTTTTTCGAGGAAATTTCCATCGATCGAGATTTTTTACAGAGAATTCCCACCGATCGAGATTTTCTCTAGGAAATTTCCATTGACCGCAATTTTTAAAGAGAATTCCCACTGATCGACATTTTCTCGAGGAAACCTCCACGGATTGAGATTTTTTCGTTCAAATTTCCACCGATCGAGATTTTTTCGACCAAATTTACATGAATCGAGATTTCTGCAGAACATTCCCAAGGATCGAGAGTTTATCTTTCAAATTTCTGCAGATTGAGGTTTATAAAGAGGATTCCCACCGATCGAGAGTTTCTCGAGGGAATTTCCACCAATCGAGCTTTCTAAAGAAAATTCCCACGGATCGAGAGTTTTTCGAGGAAATTTCTGCAGATCGAGGTTTCTAAAGAGAATTCCCACCGATCGAGAGTTTCTCGAGGGAATTTCCACCGATCGAGAGTTTTTCGAGGAAATTTCCAACGATCGAGATTTCCCCATTCAAATTCCCATCGATCAAAGACTTATCCATACTTCTGCTATTCGACACTCGATATTCCCTGAGAACCAAAAAAAAAAAAAAAATACCAAGAAAAAATAAATTTCAAGAAGATTGGAAAGCCAATGATGAAATAGAACGTCAGGAAGATTTGCCCAAGGTGTAAACTTGTCCTGGCGACTGTCAGTTTAGATTAACTTGGAGCGCAAACGAGGCAGTTTAATGTCCTATAGATTTTCACTGACTGACTGTTCGATCAAACTGTTTCAAATGTTTGGTAAAAGTGTGGTTTCGGCGCTTGGTTTATTTGCCAAAGTTTCACTTCCTCCCACACACACACACCCTCCCTCCTTCTTTCCCCTATAAACGAATAGTTTTCACAGTTAGAAACAGTCTCTGAATGAAAAGCAGTATTTTTTCCCTCAAACTGGATCACAGAGAGTTCTGAATCGAGAGAGAGAGAAAAAGAGAGTGAGAGAAGGGTAGCTGTTTATTACTCCCTTTGACAAGGATGGATCATTCGTCACGGATGTTATATGCCTCGTTTACTCAACGAAGCACAGTTACGTGATCTGAGTCTAATAAGATTTCACTGACAACTTTTGATATTCCAAAATTTCACCAGAGCTTCTTTAAAAAAAATATACACAGTCCACTTTTTTTCTCGCACCATAATCACTGAATTAAAAAATTTTCACCTTTCTAATGAAGAAATATTTTTAAATGGTTTTTAGGTGGGGAAATTTTCATTTTAATTAAAATATTTGTTGGGGAAAAAAATAATCTTTCAAAAATACTTTTCCGGATAAAGTTCTTCTTTGGAAATATTTGTCCTGGGAAAAAATACTCTTTGAAAAATATGTTTCGCGAAAAAAATACATTTTCAGAAATACTCCACCGAGAAAGAATACTCTTTAGAAATACAAGAAAAAAAATACTTTTTGGAATTACTTGTCCAGAAAATAAAATATTTTTCAAATATCAGGAAAAAATTCTCTTTAAAAGTATTTTTAGCAAAAAAAACGAAAAATATTTGTCGAGAAGGAAACTATTCGTCCGAATACTCTAGAAAAATATTCGTCCGGAAAAAATACTTTTTAAAAAATATTTGTCCGAAAAAATACTTTCCTAAAAATATTTGTCACGAGAAAAAATATTCTTCCCCGAAAAAATACTTTTTAAAAAATATTTACCCGAAAAAATACTTTCCCAGAAATATTTGTCCCGAGAAAAAATATTCTTTCGGGAAAAAATACTCCAAGTGTCCGAAAAAATACCTTTTTAGAAATAATTTCTCCTAATAGAAAAACCCTGAAAAGAATTTGTCCGGAAAAAATACTCCTTCAAAAATATTCTTCCCCCGGAAAAATACTCTTTCAAAAAAATATTACCCCGAAAAAAGCAAAATAAACCCGATTTTGATCGAATTGAAAAAAAAAATTTAGAATTTGAAAAATTACACCAATTACACTAAATACAAGAAAACGAAATCCTACTAAAATTAATTTTTTTAATAAACCTCCAAAAACTTATTTTTACAGTCAGTTAAAAAAACTGTTCCAACAGACATTAATTGTCACACGGATAAAATAAATATCAACTCGTTTTTTTTTCGTCAGTAAAATTTTCATCATTTTTTAATTCCCTTTTTGCACGTTAATTAATATCCAGAGTTCTTCATGACGATGTATTCCGTTCGAAAAACAAATGTTTTCATGTCGACAAAAAAAAATACATAACAATTTCACGTCGAATTACATTTGGGAGAATAATTGACAGCCATTTGCAACTGATTTTCAGAGAAGAAAAAGTGAAAAAAAATAAAAATTATTAAAAATTATTATTATTTTATTAAAAATTAATTTTAAAAAAAAATTCTAATTTAGAATTATTTCCGAAAAAAAATTGTATCGTAATTACTGATTTCTACAAGTTAAAAAAAATCTGATTGCGAAATTTGAAAAAACGCATTCAATGTCAATTTTAAAAGCAAAAAAAAAAGAAAAAAAACCTCTGGAAACCTCATTAAATTCTCGGTGTACGCTTCATTTACTCGCGAAACTATTATTCCCTGCTTGAAGTTTCGGGTTAAAATTGTTATACACCGAAAGGGGATGAAAGGTGAAAAATGGCCAAATTTTCACGCTTGAAAGAAATTTTCCTAAGGATAATTCAGTCGTTAACCCCTTTTTTACATTTCGAGGGGAAAAAAAATTTCCACACGATTCCAAAAAACTTTTCTTTCTTGCGAATTAAAATTTTGCTTCGACATTTTTTTCACTCCTGGGGAAATTTTTCCTAAAAGGAAAGTTGACAAAATTTGAATTTAATTTCGACGGCAAACATTTCGTTTTTAATAGAAAGAATTTTTCCAATCTCAAAAAAAAAAAATTTTTCTCTCTCTCAAAAAAAAAATAAATAAATAAATAAAAAAAAGGAAAAAAAAAGAAAAAGGGAAAAAATATAAATAAAAACAGAAAAACATTTTCCTGTCGAAGAAATGAAAATCGAAGAAAATTTTGAAGAATAAAAATTGGAGGAAGGGGAAAAATTGACAGGAAATTTCAGCCTTTTTGTAAAAAAAAAAAAACTAAAAATCAAACAAAAGGGAAATTTTATCTAATCCTATGGGGAAGGTGGACACTTTTAAAAATTTTCCCTCAGCGGTGATTAAAAAAGAAAAACAATACCACGCCCTCTTGCATCAATCCCCGGGCATTTTGGCAAAAATTTGCAAAAAAAGCTCACCCACCCCTATTCGATCATGTCACTTTCTTCAAAAACGAAAAATTATCTCCTATAGAAAAAAATAATTTCTCACCCATTTTTCTAATATCCTTTCTCTCGACTAATAAAGCGCAAAATTTTTCCTCCTAAATATTAACAATTTGAATGTAAAAATAAAATAAAAAATTAATTTTTAGAAAAAAAAATATTTCATTTGCCCGATTTTTTTCGGGGGGGGGGTTGTTTTTGAAAAAAGGGGGATGAAGGGGAAAAGTTACCGAGACTAGAAAGACCGTACTTTCCAAATACGTGAATTTTATATATATATATGTATATAACTTTTGTATATATATATATAGTACCCGCACAGTGCGTTGCGATTGCACGTGTACGTTCGCGTCGATCGCGGATTCAACACTGAAAGCATTTAAGCGCTCCGGAGTTTTAGTTCGAGGCGCTCCCGTGAAGCGTCGCGACGCCCGATTCCCTTAGTCCGCACGCTCGACCGTGACTCCCCGTCACCGATATCGTAAAATATATATATATATATATATATATATATATACGTATATATCTATATAACAAGCACGCACGAAGAACCCTCCAATATATATGACAAACACACGGGTCAAAACCCGTCGTTGTCGTCGTCGTCGTCGGTCCAGATCTAATGCCAAGGTAATATAATACTTTTAGAGGTGAAGCAAAAAAAAAAAAAAAGATATCGATCATCAATCACCATCAATGAAGCGAGTAAAAATTATAAAGTCACATTTTTATTAGCTTTCTTTTTTGTCCCGAAAATTGGACATTATAGCGGTTTTTGCGCCAAGTGGGATTCAAAATTATGTTTATTAAATCTATACAAGTATTTTTTTTGCTATTAAAAACCAATTTTTCATTTTTTTGCTATTAAAACGTATTTTTTATTTTTTTTTTGATATTGAAAACAAGTTTTTGCTCTGATTTCCTTGAAGTCTGAGAGAAAACACGGTGACAATGGACAAGTGAACGAAATTTTATGTCAATAGGTCGAAAAATAAAATTTTACTAAATTTTTCAGTAAAATCTAAAAGTTCGACCCTATTTTTACTATTGTCAGCATAAATTTTACTGTTCCCGCAGAAAATTCTTGTTGAACTGAAAATAAAATGTGCTTTAAACTTTAGAGCCAATTTTGACTATTTTCAATGTAAATTTTAATTTTTCTAAGTAAATTTTAATATTTTCTAAATAAATTTTAATTTTTTCTAAATAAATTTTAATTTTTTCAAAGTAAATTTTAATCTTTCAAAGTAAATTTTAATTTATTCAAAGAAAAATTTCATTTTTCAATGTAAATCTTGGTAAATCAATATAATTGGTAAATTCATTACTTTGGTAAATAAAAAATATACTTCACTTGAAACAAAACGGGCAGAAAACTTTACTACACAAAAAAAAAACAAAAGTTACTCTATATTTTTTCCGTTTTCACTATCATTCTTACAATGAAAACAAAAAGAAAATTAAAATTTATTAAAGTATAAATGAAAATGAAAGTGAAAATAATTATCTATTAAGGTGTAAATGAAAATGAGAGTGAAAATAAAAACCTATGATAGTAAAATTGAAAATGTAACTCTAAAAATAAAAGTTTATTAAATTAAAAATAAAAATGAAAATAGAATTAAGAATCTATGAAAATAAAAAAGAAAATAAGAATAGAAGTAGATATCTATGAAAGTGAAAATAAAAATAAGAGTTGAAATAAAAATGAATTAAAATAGAAATGGAAATAAAAATAGTAATAAAAATCTATGAAAGTTGAAATGAAAATGAGAGTGGAAATAAAAATGAGAGTGGAAATAAAAATCTTATGAAAACAAAAATAAGAATAAGAGTTAAAATAAAAATTTAATAAAGTAAAAATGAAAATGAAAGTAAAAGTAAAAATCTATTAAAGAAAAAATTAAAATTGGAGTGGAAATAGAAATTTATTAAAGTAAAAATGAAAATCAAAGTGAAAGTAAAAATTCGTTATAGAAGAAGAAAAATGTGAATGAAAATAAAACCCTATTAAAGTAAAAATAAAAATGATAGTGAAAATGAATGTGAATGTAATAATCTATTAAAGGAAAAATAAAAATGAGAGTGAAAGTAAAAATCTATGAAAGTGAAAATAAAAATCAAAGTGCAAATGAAAGTAAAATTAAAATCTGTTAAAGCGAAAATGAAAAAGAAACTGAAATAAAAATCTATAAATCTGAATATTAAAATGAGAGTTTAAATAGAAATTTACTAAAATAGAAATAAAAATAACTATAAAAATAAAAATGAGAGTGAAAATAAAAATTTATGAAAGTCAAAATGAAAATTAGAGTTGAAATGAAAATTTACTAATGTAGAAATAAAAATGAAAGTGAAATTCAATTTAAATAAACATAAAAATAAGAGTGAAAGCAAAAATCTATTGAAGTAAAAAAAATAAAAATTAAAATATTAGTGAAAATAAAAATGCATAGAAGTAAAAACGAAAATGAGAGTGAAAATGAATATGACAGTAAAAATCTATTAAAGAAAAAGAAAAATGAGAGTAAAAATAAGAACCTAGGAAAGTAAAAGTAAAAATGAGAGTGTAAATGAATGTGAAAATAGAAAATTATTAAAGTAAAAATGAAAATGAAAGTGAAAGTAAAAATCAATTAAAGAAAACATAAAAATGAGAATAAAAATAGAAATTCATTAAAGTAAAAATAAAAATAAAAGTGAAAGTATAAGAATCTATGAAACAAAAAATAGAAATGAGAGTGAAAATAAAAACCTATGAAAGTGAAAATAACAATGAATGTAAAAATGAAAGTGAATGTAATAATCTACTAAAGAAAAAATAAAAATGATTTACTTGTTAATTTTTTTTTGCTATTAAAATCAATTTTTTTACTATTAAATGGCATTTTTCATTTTTTTGCCATTAAAATCGAGTTTTTGCTCCGCTTTTTCTGAAGTCTGAGAGAAAACACGGTGGAAATGGGCAAGTGTACCAAATTTTAAGTCAGTAGGTCGAAAAATAAAGTTTTACCAAATTTTACTAATTTTTTTTGTAAAAGGAATGTTCCACCCTATTTTTACTATTTTCAGACTAAATTTTACTGTTCCCGAAGTAAATTTTTGTTAAACTGAGAATAAAATGTGCTTCAAACTTTAGAGACAATGTTTACTATTTTCAAAGTAAATTTTAATTTTTTCAAAGGAAATTTTAATTTTTTTAGAGTAAATTTTAATTTTTCTAAGTAAATTTTAATTTTTTCTAAGTAAATTTTCATTTTTTCAAACTAAATTTCAATTTTTTTTTTTTTAATTTTGGTAAATCAGTATAATTGGTAAATTCATAATTTTGGTAAATAAAAATATACTTCACTTAAAAAAAACGGGAAGAAAATTTTACTACACAAAAAAACAGAAGTTACTCTATTTTTTTTCCTCTTCATTTTCGCATTAAAAAAAAAAGAAAATGAAAATTTACGAAAGTATAAATAAAAGTAAAAGTGAAAATAAAAGTTTATTAAAATAAAAATGAAAAAAACAGAAAACAGTGTAAGAAAATAGAAAAAATGTACTAAGTTTTAGGTCAATCGGTCGAAAAATAGAATCAACAAAGAAAGAAGTCCAGAAAGTGCTAAAAAAAAGTCCTCAAGTATCCAGGAAGCAGGAAAGGGAACAGTTCAAGAAGCCAGTCATCAAAGGATGCCCCTAGTTTGTGGTCAAAGCTGCAAGAGGAACTCAAAAGGAAAATAACAGTTCAAAAACCCAATTGTACCTAAAAGGTAAAAATTAAATTTACCAGCATAGTAAATTTAATTTACCAGTATGGTAAATTTTTACAAAAATAGAAAAATTATTTTACTAGTATGGTAAATTTTTACAAAAATAGAAAAATTAATTTACCAGTATGGTAAACTTTTACAAAAATAGAAAAATTAATTTACCAGTATGGTAAACTTTTACAAAAATAGAAAAATTAATTTACCAGAATGGTAAATTTTTACAAAAACAGAAAAATTACTTTATCAGAATGGTAAATTTTTACAAAAACAGAAAAATTAATTTACCAGCATAAAAAATTAAATTTACAAGTATGGCAAATTTTTACAAAAATAGAAAAAATATTTTACCAATATGGTAAATTTTTACAAAAATAGAAAAATTAATTTACCGGTATGGTAAATTTTTACAAACTTAGAAAAATTAATTTACCTATATGGTAAATTTTTACAGAAATAGAAAAATTAATTTACCAGAATGATAAATTTTTACAAAAACAGAAAAATTAATTTACCAGCATAGTAAATTTAAATTACAAGTATGGTAAATTTTTACTACACTAAAAAAATTAAAATTCACAAATACAAACACGAAAAGAAAATAATAAGTCAACAATCTTGAGGGAAAAAAGTGTGATAAAAGATAAGACCTCTCTTCCCTCTCCATTTTCTCCTCATTGGATTTCAGTACCTAGGAAAGCAAAAAAAAAAAAGAAAAAATTTCACCTTATATATTATATCACTCAATGGATTGAATTTCCAGTTCCTTTTGAACGGTACAGGATATTTCGGCAGAAAAGGAAGTGATGCGAGCTCATAATGCAAGTAAAACCAGATAGTTTCAATGCTTATATGCGGGTATATACTTTCGTTTCTAAAGAAAAATTTTCAAGAAGTAAATAAAATTCATGGCTGAATTTATACGAGAGTATCAACTTGAAGGATTGGCAGAAGACGCGCAGCTGCCTTGAAATTTGAAACTATAAATTCACACTCTTCCGGTGTGATTCGTGAACAAAAAGAAAAAAAGTAATGAAGAGGGAATTCACACAATATTTTATTAGCAGTTTTAGAAACTTTTTTTTTGTTTTTCGTACACAATTTTTAAACTGTTTACTGTTCGAAAAAAAAACCTTTAAGTGGAACAGCGATAATTTTCGCTGAAATAGCGAAAGTATTAGTTGAAATAGCGAAAGAATTCGTTGAAATAGCGAAAGTATTCGTTGAAATAGCGAAAGTATTCGTTGCAATAGCGAAAGTATTCGTTGAAATAGCGAAAGTATTAGTTGAAATAGCAAAAGTATTCGTTGAAATAGCGAAAGTATTCGTTGAAATAGCGAAAGTATTCGTTGCAATAGCGAAAGTATTCGTTGAAATAGCGAAAGTATTAGTTGAAATAGCAAAAGTATTCGTTGAAATAGCGAAAGTATTAGTTGAAATAGCGAAAGTATTCGTTGAAATAGCGAAAGTATTCGTTGAAATAGCGAAAGAATTCGTTGAAATAGCGAAAGAATTCGTTGCAATAACTAAAAATTTCGCCAATTTAGTAAAATTTGCAGTTGTTCCAGGTGAAGATTTTTTTTCGTGTGAATTTAGTGAAACATTTTGTTTTCTTTTTTAAATTTGCTACACTGCTCAATATTTTTTTCCAGCTTTTTCGTTTTTGAATTTTTTTTTTCTTTTCTAACAATTCTCTTTAAAATACACGCATATAATGAGATCCTTTAGTATTAGGCGAAAGTCTCAAAGTAAAGGGAAAGAAGCCATCTATATACGAACTTGCAAAACTACCAAGCAAGAAGGATAATTCCTCAAAACTTTGCTTCTACATGCAAGGTTTCTCTTTCTCTTCTCTCTCTCTCTCTCTACTTTACGTAACAGGAAATTGAATTGGTCACTTCTAGACAATAAATAAATAGAAGAACGCTCAAGAACTCACGTCAAAAAAAAGAAAAAAGTTGCATAACATTCATTTGTATTGAAATCAACCCTTTCATTCACTGAGATTCAAAAAAGTAGTCAACTTCTGATTTTTATTTTCACTTTTATGGAAAAAACAATAAAATAGCCTTTAGTAAATTTTTTTTAGTAAAATCAGAAAGAAATTTTCTACCCTATTTTTACTACTTTCAGACTAAATTTTACTGTTCCCGAAGTAAATTTTTTGTTGAACTGAAAATAAAATGTGCTTCGAATTCTTACAGACAATTTTTACTATTTTAAAAGTAAATTTTAATTTGTTCGAAGTAAATTTTCATTTTTTCAAAGTAAATTTTAATTTTTTAAAGTAAATTTTGGTAAATCAATATAATTGGTAAATTCATTACTGTGGTAAATAAAAATGTACTTCACTCGGAGCAAAAAGGGCAGAAAATTTTACTACACAAAGAAAATCAAAGTTACTCTATATTTTTTTTTGTTTTCATTTTTATTTCCACATTGAAAACAAAAAGATTAATGAAAATTTTTTTAAAGTATAAATAAAAATGAAAGTGTAAATAAAAGTTTAATAAAATAAAAATGAAAGTGAAAATAATTATCTATTAAAGTGTAAATGAAAATGAGAGTGAAAATAAAAATCTTATGAAAACAAAAACGAAAACAAGATTTAAAATACAAATTTATTAATGTAAAAATGAAAATGAAAGTGAAAGTAAAAATCAATTAAAGAAAAAATAAAAATGAGAGTAAAAATAGAAAATTATTAAAGTCAAAATGAAAACGAAAGTGAATGTAAAAATCTATTAAAGAAAAAGAAAAATGAGAGTAAAAATAAGAACCTAGGAAAGTAAAAGTAAAAATGAGAGTGTAAATGAATGTGAAAATTGAAATTTATTAAAGTTTTTACTTTAAAAATGAAAGTAAAAGTAAAAGTCAATTAAAGAAAAAATAACAATGAGAGTGAAAATAGAAATTTGTCAAAGTAAAGACGAAAATGAAAGTGAAAGTAAGAATCTATTGAAGAAACAATAAAAACGAAAGTGAAAATAAAAACCTATGAAAGTAAAAACGAAAATCAAAGTGAAAATGAAAATCAAAGTGAAAATGAAAATAAAATTAAAATATTTTAAATTGACAATGAAATGGAACTGAAAATAAAAATTTATAAAAGTAAAAACAAAAATGAATGTTGAAACAGAAATTTTTTAAAGTAGAAATAAAAATTAAAGTAAAAATAAAAATGAAAATTAAAGTAGAAATGAAAATGTGAGTTGAGAAAATGTTCTAATGTAGAAATAAAAACGAAACTAAAATTTGATTTGCATAAAAATAAAAATAAGAGTGAAAACAAAAATCTATTAAAGTAAAAATAAAAATAAAAGTGAAAATGAAAACTCGTGAAAGTAGAAATGAAAATAAAAGTGAGAATGAATCTGAATGTAAAAATCTGTTAAAGTAAAAATAAAAATGAGAGTGAAAGTCAAAATATATGAAAGCAAAAATAAAAATCAAAGTGAAAGTGAAAGTAAAGTTAAAATCTGTTAAAGTAGAAATGAAAAAGAAACTGAAAAAAAACTATGAAACTGTAAATGAAAATGAGAGTTTAAATAGAAATTTATTGAAATAGAAATGAAAATGAATGTAAAAATAAAAATTAGAGTGAAAATTAAAATCTATGAAAGTAAAAATAAAAATGAGAGTTGAAATAAATATTTACTAATGTAGAAAGTAAAATGAAAGTGAATGTAAAACTCTAAGAAAATAAAAATAAAAATAAGACTAAAAACAAAAATCTATTAAAGTTGAAATGAAAATGAAAGTGAAAACAAAATCTCATTGAAGTAAAATTAAAAATGAGAGTGAAAATGAAAGTGAAAATGAAAGTGAAAATGAAAGTGAAATAAAAATCCTTCAAAGTGAAAGAGAAGATGAAAGTCAAAGTTGAAAAAAATACTTAATTCACTTCTAGTAAATTCTCCCTAAAAATAAAAAATAATGACCGAATATTTTTGTTAAAAAAATAATTTCTTTTACAAAGAAAAAAATTCCAGACAATACAAAAATAAACGATATTCTCACAAATATTTCCCAATAATAATAATAATTTTCCACCGGAAAACAAATTTCGCTTTCCTTGTATTTACACTTTTTTCCAAAGCCAGACATTTTTTTCCCTCAATTACTAATTTTTTCTCTCTCTCTCTCTTTCTTTCTCTCCCTCTCTCTTTTTCTCTATAGTTTTTTTTTCCCAGAAATGAAAGACAAAAAAAATTCTAATGGAAAGGAAATAAGGAAAAAAAAACCTGAAGGGGTTTTCACAGTTCGTATTCTGGTAAGCTATTATGTGCTTTTCCAGAAGATTGCGAAACGCAAAACTGTCGAGGCAATTGGAGCATCACTGATCACTTCACATTCAAGTGGGGAAATTATTTCCTAAAGCTTCCACCATAATAGAAACTTTCCATTCACAGTCTCCGCTATTTGGGGAGAAATTGACTCCCGCGGTATTATGAAACTTGTACACGAGAAGTTACTATATAATAATGTCAGTCGAAAGGTGTAATTTTTTCCTCTATTCAAAAATCGAATAATAGCGAGATTTCACCCCCGTCCCCTTTTTTCAATTGGAAAAAAAAAATAATTCCTATAGCGTAAATTATATATTCATAGTATTATTATTATTATTATTATTATTATTATTAGTAATATTATTTTTACACTCGAAAAAAAATTTAATTGATTCAAATAACCGATTAATTGACTATTATAAATTAAATATTTAATTGAATCAAATAATGTTTATTAGAGTCAATTAAATGATATTTACTTCAAATACTGAAGTCATTGATTCAAATACCATTTAATTGACTCCATGAAATATTATTTGATTAAAGTAAATATTTAATTAATAATAAACAATTATCGGTTATTTCAATTCATTACATTTTTTTCAGTGGATTATTATTATTATTATTATTATTATTATTATTATTACGAATATTATTATTATTATTCTACCCAAAGTATTCAAATTCATATTATTCTATAAAAAATAAAAATATTTCTCTTGATTAAGGATTCGTGATTAATTAATTAATTAAATAATTAATTTTCCTTAGTGTGAAAAAATTAAAAAATTTTCCTCAAAAGACAGAAAATTCTTTTCCCAGTGAATAAAAATTGGTTTCTTTTAGATTTTTATATTTTAGAGTCGAAGGAATAATTTAGTATGAAGATATTTTTTTTTAATTCGACAGGCAAAATTTTACAAGACGTAATTTTTCTCCATTAGAGAGGTATATATATATGCTTTACGTGCAGAACTTCCCCAGAGCATTGGATTAATAAATTACACGAAACTGTGAGGGTCGGTAAGTTTTTTTGAATAATTAAAGAGTAAGCGAGAGTGTCAGAGGGATGATTGTAACTGGTTAAAAAATAAGATGTACAATGTTGATTATATTTCTCATCTTGTAAGGGGAGAGAAAGAGAGAGAGAGAGTCTGTGTGGTGTCATTTCTTTTTCTTAAAATTCTCCAAAGTGGAAATTAAAAAAAAATAGTTTTCAATTTTATCCGAGAATCAAATAATGAGAGAAAAAATCATATTGTTAATAGTTTTTCAATGAAAGTTAATTTAAACAAATTATTTAAAATAATAAATAAAATAAATATAACATAAATACCGAAATAAAGTAAATAAAATAAATATACAGAAAAAACAATAAAATAAATAAAGTAAATAAAATAAATATTCAGAAAAAACAATAAAATAAAATAAATAAAGTAAATAAAATAAATTAAATGAATAAAATATTAAAAGCTAAAATTATTTAATCTATTTAATTTATTTTATTTACTTTATTTATTTTTTTCTGTATATTTATTTATTTTATTTATTTATTTCGGTATTTGTTTTATATTTATTTTATTTAATATTAATACAGAAACAAAATAAAATGAAATAAATAAATTTAATAATTGTATAAATGAAATTAATTTAATTAATTAATTTAATAAATAATAAAATAATAATAAAATAATAATAAAATAATAATAAAATAAAATAAAAAGCTGGTAAAATTGCGTTTCTAAACTACAATTATGTGCAAAAAAAATTTCCCTCTGAAGAAAAGAGGAACAGGAAATTCGAAAAGTAAACAACAATGAAGTTTGTTGAATAGATTAATTAAATTCAATAAATATTTAAAGACCGCAAATAATATTGCAATAATAAATTAAATCGTGTGAGCAAAAGGGTTCTCTCTCTCTCTCTCTCTTGGTAAATCAGAAATTTCTCTAATTGTAAACAGTATAATACAAAAGGCATGGAATTAATTAAAGTTTGAATTACAAAATTTGCCCACCAGCTGTTACTGTGAATACGCGTGCGCAATGAAATCTATTGTTTGACAATCTACAACAGAGTATAGGACTCGATATACACGAAATTCAGTCCCTTGATACATTTTCCCTGATACTAGCTGAGGTGCGTTTGTCGCATGTACTATTAATTAGTCGTTAACCGACTAATTATGAGACAAAGCGACAACACAGAATTGCGTGTTGTCCGCCAATAAGCTGTTCTATATACATATGAATTTATATATATATATATATATATATAATATATAAGTATATAATTATATTTATATACAAGCATATTTACATTCCATGTATTGCAAATTTCCTTCAATTATTTTTTTATTGTTTATTATTTACTAAAAGAAATTTTTACTATACGAATCTTTTACTAAAACAATTTTTCACTATACGAATCTTCTACTAAAAGAAGTTTTTACTTAAAGAATTTTTTAACAATAAGAAAAAAAATTAATAGAATTTTTACTGTAACAATTTTTTACTATAAGATTCTTTTACTAAAATACCTAATTATCAATAAAAAAAATAAAAGAAGTTTTTACTATAGAAATCTTTTACTAAAAAATTTTTTACTATAAAATTCTTTTACTAAAACAATTTTTTACTATAAGATTCTGTTACTAAAATACCTTTTTATCAATAAAAAAATTAAAAGAATTTTTTACTATAGGAATCATTTACTAAAAGAATTTTTACTGTAACAATTTTTTACTATAAGATTCTTTTACTAAAATACTTATTTATCAATAAAAAAAAATGAAAGAAGTTTTTACTATAGGAATCTTTTACTAAAAAATTTTTTACTATAAGATTCTTTTACTAAAAGAATTGTTTGACAATTAAAAAAATAAAAGAATTTTTTATTATACGAATTTTTTACTAAAAGAATTTTTTACTATAAGATTCTGTTACTAAAATACCTTTTTATTAATAAAAAAGTTAAAAGAATTTTTTATTATATGAAACTTTTACTAAAAGAATTTTTTACTATAAGATTCTTTTACTAAAAGAATTTTTTACTATACGAATCTTTCACTAAGAGAATTTTTAATGTAACAATTTTTTACTATAAGATTCTTTTACTAAAAGAATTTTTTAATATGAAAAAAAATTAAAAATCTTTGTTACAATGCGAATCTTTTACTAAAAGAAAGATTCTTTTACTAAAAGAATTTTTTACTGCAATAATTTTTTAATATGAAAAAAAATTAAAAGTCTTTGTTACAATGCGAATCTTTTACTAAAAGAATTTTTAATGTAACAATTTTTTACTACATGATTCTTTTACTAAAAGAACTTTTCATCAATAAAAAAAATTAAAGAAAGTCTTTACTATACGAATCTTTTACTAAAAGAATTTTTTTACTGTTGGAATTTTTTAACAATAAAAAAATTTTTTTTAAATTTGTTACAATACGAATCTTTTACTAAAAGAATTTTTTACTATGAGAATTTTTACAAAAACTATTCTTTACCGAAAGAATTGTTAATCAAAAAAATTTCTACTAATCGAAATGCCGACTGATTTCACGTTCACCAAAAATAGAATCCATCCAGAGTTAGAGTCAAGTTAATTAGATTAAAATGACATTTCGGCAAGGGCGACAAAAATTTTAATTCGATTTTTCCGTTTTAATCTGTGACAATGCCTATTTGACAACGATGACAAATATGTTTCAAAGAACAAGCAATACGTATATCGAACTTGACGAATCAGGGATAACGACAACAATGGCACGAGCCTCGTTCGTGATCCGATGAGAATCGAGACACTAAATGAATTCCAACCCCAACTAAGCTCATTGAAATCTCAATGTATACACGAACCGAGCGTATTGTTGAATACGAGACACAATATTCATATATTAATTCACATCCCAAATTTAACAACATAAAAAAATAAAATTTACCAAAAGTCAATCTTCTTCCCAATTTACAAAATGTTATAAAAATTTAATTAATCTCAAGAATAAATTCCGAAAAAACATGTGTCACCATTACACGGCAATTTATTATTGAAGCACCTAAATGGATTTACCGGACTTATTAAAATTTTATTGCATTAATAAAGACTGGAAAGATTCACATTTTTGGAATAATTCATTAAAAATTTGCAAATATATATATTTATTTTCTCTGTCGAAATAAAGTTTACTAACATACAGAGACGAGACTACTTGATTGATCAATTTTGGTTTATTTTCGTTCCGCCCTAATTTCCAGTTTCACTCGTCTATTTTGCAAATTACAAACTAAACATATCTTTGTCACGAAGGCGGTGATCGCGCGCACGATGAGACACACTGTCGATTCTCATTATATTCACTAATGATCATGTGTGAGAGAGCAGAGATTACTTAATGATCTGGAATCTTGAAGGAATATTGGAAGCTAATTAGGTCAGTGCGTTCCTTAACAGGACAGTTGCGTTGAGGCGTTAAACGTGAGGCGTGGCGAGAAATAAACAGCGCAATCTTTAGCAATCATCTTTTTATTAATAAAATAGGACGGAAGGAATAAATTTCACCCTTTTTATTCTTTAATATTCACTAATATTAATATTTTCTATTTCTATTGACGGTCTTATGTTAATATTCAAACGATTCTATTTCTATTGACGCTCTCTCGTATTTTTCCCTGCTTTTTGTTCGATGCGCATGCGCCGCCTGGAGGGGGAAGCGCTACGATTGGCTCTACGCCACTGGAGACAGTAACGCCCACTTTAGACGCGCATGCGCCGGCTGGAGGGGGAGCGCCGCGATTGGCTCTACGCTCCGGGAGAGGGAACCCCCACTCCTCCCTTGATTTTGTATAAATACGGCGAGTCTCTACCATTTCCGTCACTTTCCCCCGGAGAGCCAAGGAAGTAATAACGAAAGTAGTAAAAACGTTACGAAAGGAAATATGTTTATAATTAGCAGCAAAATAAGTAAACAATTTCTATTAAATATTTTAAATTTGAATTATTCTCGCGGGCTTAACATGCAGATTGAAACGCACTCTGGTGAGCGCGTTGACGCAGTAGTCTTTTCGTTAGTTATTTGTTTTGTACTGAAACAGAGAGCATGTAAAAATAAACCCTGAGATAAAAATGAACGATTTGTGTAGTTATTTATAATTAATAAACAAAATAAAAGGAGACGAATAGTAAAAAAAAGTCAATTAAATAATATTAAAGAATAACAATAGTCAATGAAATAATATTAAAAAAAGAATAGTCAAGTAAGAAAAGAAAATAAATTAATTTTAGTAAACTTAATTGAAAAATAATGAAGTTATCATCCAAAGAAGTAAATTTTTTACTTCACTTTTTTTGTTAATAACACTCGAAACAAAAAGTAATTAAATTATTTCCAAACACTGCAAAAAAATTTTGGGGCAAAAATTGCAATGTTTCAGGAAAACTTATTGCCCCCAATAATACTTTAATCCCTTAATGGTATTTAATGCTTTAATTCCGCGAATTATTAAATATAATAACATGCATATAAACGAGGTGATGCACTTCATTGTGCATTTCATGAGCTTTGTGCAATAAAGCGCATCAATTAATTATAGATGGAGTCAATCGCATTATAAAATTGACTTCGATTGACAGCACTAAGTCGAAATATTCACGAGGAATTTTGTTCTGCGCGAAAATAACGCTTTTTGCCTATATAACGTGTCCTTGATTGAATCTGCTCTCATCAATAATAATAATGAGTATAAAATAATATTCCAAAACACTGGACTATGTAGAGAATTTCTATTCAATAGAATATTTGCAATCCTTGTAATATTTTTTTTCCTTTCCACTAGAATACATTGTTTTTCGAACAGGGGGAAAATAAACTTGAACTATATGTTCGTATAGATATATTTATAGGTGAGTTGTCAACGCACACGCGGGTATTACGTTTATGCACGATTAATACTATGACTGCGTTCAATTCCCCTCGGAATCGTCAAAAAGAGGAAATATTTCGAGGCAAATTTGTTTAAATGCCATCCAAATTAAATTCAACGCCAGTACATTTTCTACCCGATGACTGACCCAATTGACGTTCATTTATGATGGTCGAAGGCAGAAAAAAATTGGCGAGAATTATAAATGAAAACTTTTTCGCAATTTATTTTAAACAGTCATTAATTTCTAAATTTAGGCAATGTTATCAAATTGGGTAAATAAAATTTTCCATTGCAGTGAACTTTGGTTAAAATTTCCCCAATAAGAAACAATTGTTTTTGGTAAACTTTTTTAAACTAATAGTTGGAAAGAATTTCTTTAAGTCCGAGGAAGTAGGAAAAGCTAACATTTTTATTTTACGCCTTTTAATTATTTGTAAATCGAATGATTCAGTAAAGTTAAATCCTTCCATAGTTTAGTTGATATTATTGTTAAATAAATGATCATGGGAAGGTGGAATATTGAATAAAAAATCCAATATGTATCGTCAGTATAGCGACGTTTTGTTAGCTAAGGTTTGTCAAACTCATCAGGCTGAATTTATTAAACACAGAAACACTTCAATATTTATAAAGATCTAAAGCACTATTTCCACAAAAGTAATAACAATCATAATATCCTACCTAATTCATTAAAATACGAAGAAACGTTTTAATTTGTCAAGAAGTAAAAAGTAATAAATAAATAAATGAAATAGTTGAAAAATTAGGAAATAAGGTAAAATTAATGGAAAATGTTTTATCTCCGAATCTCGTCATTACTCGCACTGGTGAGTGCCTACAATGTATGACTGAGTCAACGCCAACACACGCTTTGCATTCTGTCGCCCTGTGGAATTTCCCGGGGGCGAATATATAATTAACAGATTAATTAATTAAATCTTTGGAATGAGGAAGACGAAATTCAGATCAAGCTGGATGAAAGGGTTGAGAAGAAAAGGAGTGGGGAGGTGATCGAAATATGGGTTGAGAAGCACGTCGCAAGCTCTAAAAATGGATGAGGCCAAGAGAGAGCGAGTGCAAAAGAGAGAAAACGAGAGAGAAAAAGAGAGAGAGAGAGAGTGAGAAAAAGAGAGTGTAAGACAAGAAGTGCGGATGATGCAAGTGATGGACCAGAACTGAAAAGATGCACAAGACGAACGAGCCAAGGAGAAAGATGTAGATGAAGTACTACCCAAGAAGATAGGAAAGGGCATCCTTCAGATTTACATTTTGCCGGTGCTACGGAATATTAATGTACACCTTGAGACGTTAAAAAATCAGCACTTCTCCTCAACACTTCTCTCTTACTTCTTGTTAACCTCCCTGTCCCCCTTTCCAAGTTTCCCTTCTATTTGAACGTCAGGAAACTTAATACAACTTATAACTCATAGTCCTTAAAATTACACTATTAATTTACAACCCGTTTAGGTAAACTTTACACGAATCATCGAGGTCCCCAAAGAATTAATTTTTCACCCATAAATTACAATACCCGAATTATAAATTTAACATCTTCATTAAATTCCGTACAATTAAAAAAAACGACTAACAAGCAACAACAATCTATTAACCAAAGCACCAAAAAAAAGAAGGTTGAAATTGTTTAATAGGTGCAAAGAAATAGAACTGAATAAATAACAGATGTATTTCGAGCACGACTCGATCGTAAACTTCTAATAATAAATACGTGTGAGGCAAACGAAATTTCTTCCTTTTACCTCATCTGAGAAATAAATGAAAAGGTTCAAGTACCAACTCATTAGAGGATCGATTATTCTTCCTGACATATACACGTGTGTGATGAGAGAAATTTTTTTTCCCTTTAATTTTTCACATGACTCTTTCAGTTTGAAATTCTTAAATTTCTTTCCTCGCTCTCCTTCCATATAATCACGCTTATTAATTACTAAAGGTAAATCCGACTTTCACTGCAATTGATCTTATGAATATTACGGAACTCGCGATTAAATATGAATTAGGATTTAGTTCCCACTAGACATGAAATTTAAACTTGCTCTTTAAATAATCAAGGAAACGATAGGTTAGTAGTTAGACTCGAGGAAGCTTAAATTCTCTTGGAAAAAAACTGTCCTCTTAATGCTTCGATATTAAAGGATCTTTAATATTTCCCCGAGAATAATTTATTTATAAATTTAAATTGACTTTATTATTTTAGCACTTTTTATCAGTTTATGCTACGACCGGATATTAGCTTGAATTAAATTAAACGAAAAGTTTTATCAAGATAAATTGAAATTGAACTAGAAAAAATGGTTAGACAACCAAAACTGTAAAAAAATATAGCTATCGTTTGAGTCAAGTCAAATTTTTTCTCACTCACCTTAGCGAAACAGTATTTTCTTTGGCGCTTTTCTAATATTTGACAGTTTGAGATAAACGTAACTTGTTTCTTTAGTACTATTTTCCCGTCGCCATTTTTGCAAAAGTCTCGAAAATAATTTAATAAAAAATTACTTTAGTCACGTGTGACTCCTTCGGTGGTCTGTGGAATAATACTTCGTCCGGCAGAAGCGCCGCATTTATATAATCGACGTGGACTGTGGTGGGGAGCATCCCCTCTCTAGTGGAACAACCAATCAGCGCTATACGGTTCCCCCTCCACGCGACGAAGAAGAAGAGAATGAGAGAGAAGTGGAGAACTGGTTTATCTACTATTTTCTGCAAAAAAAGCCTAATCAGCCTAATCAAATTTTTCATTCCCATTAAACTAATTTCGACTTTACAATACCGAACAATTGTTCTTCTTTATAAATTTGCAAAAATTACCAATGCTTCATAATAAAGTGGAAATAATTTATGCAACATTAGATTTTAAATGTAAATGTTCTGGATTTCACACGAAGAAACTTTTTTTTGCATGAAATGATAAAAATTTCAATAAGAAAAGTAGTTTGACGTTCAGGTTTTTTGACGTCACTTCGTAATATGAAACGTTTTCAATATTGAGATGAAAATTGGGAGATTTTACAAAGATATATTCTTACATGAAAATAACATTTCGAGGTATATTTCCTGAAATATCTAAGGTTGTAAAACTTTTTTTTCCTTCAGTAAAAACATTTTAAAGATATTGGACAATTTTTTTTTTCAAACGGAAATTTTTCTTCTTCAACAAATATAAATAAATATTACTCTGGAAAATTGACATCCACGTTTTCGCGAAAAAAATGTATTAGGATAAGATAAGGAGGTTGGTAAATTTTTTAGATTTACTAATAAAATCAAACTTGGTGTGGTAAAAGGGATAAAAGAAAAATTGGTGGGTAAAAAACATATTTTCAATTACTCGTACGCGTGCCGTGTAAGCTTCTCCGATTTCAAGGGATAATGCCGTGTGCCTTTGGAATGAACCAAGATACGTAAGAAACCATAAAAAAATTTACTATAGAGAAATAATTCAACTTGGACCCTAAAGTGGATATAGAATTTCCCACCACATTCAAGGAAAAAAATCCAGAATCAGGTTTCAAAATATTAAATTCTATTCTTAAGTTAATACGCCTAAAATAACTGAAAGTATTTATTAATTCATATCAGAAAAGTGAAACATAAAACATACACGAGAGAAATGCAAACGAAAAAGAAAATATATTTTCTCCCTGTTCATTCACTAATGAAATTCTGTAATTAATTAACTAAAAGTATCGTTGACTTAAATCTTATCTTTGAGTAAGATAATTAAAGAGAAGCAAGGATGAGAACTAGAAGCATATAAATAATGAAAAATTGTTGAAAAATAAAGTAAAAGTGGGTAACCAATAAAAGTGTAAAGGAGAGAAAGAGAGGAAAGGCGGTGAACCTACACAGAAAGACCTCGTAAACTTTTCAACGAAAGCAAGAAGAGAAGAAGGAAAGAACGAGAGCGGCACTATAGTTTGTATAAGTCAATCTTCAAAATCAACGAGATAATGACTGTAAAAGAGAAAAAGAGAGAGAGAGACGAACTTGTTGGATAATAAAAAAAAGTGTTCCAGTTTTATGAAATGTCTTACGAGCAAGAGTAAATAGAACATAGGACTTAGAAGGAGTGAGAGGACTTGAAGAATTTCTTATACTAAATCTAGTTGGGTCAAGTGGTCTAAAACGCGAGCCACTGCTAAAAGAAACTGCACACGAAGTACTTTGACCTTATTTTCAAAAAAAAATTCCTCCACTTCTCACTATTTTCGGTTTGATAATTTCGTTAACAACATATGAAATATTACCAACAAATCTAATAACTTGCCACACTTTAGATTTCACACTAAAACCCAAGAAATTATCCAATTCATTCGAAGGATCCAAATGATCGCATTCACTCCAGATTTGTGAGCTGTAAAATTTTGATACTATCAGAAAACATTATCCCCTATCTCTCAACTTTTAAGGACCCTGTTATTACTGATTCAGATTGCGAACAATATCTTCAAGGACAACTTTAGATTATTCCCCGCCATAAAGGAACCAGCTTTCTTGATTATTCACGAACGTGAATAAATAAAATCCAAAAAAAGAAGATTTTCGGTAATAAAAATGAAAAAAGGTATAAAAAAGAAGAAAGACCGAGAGGAAAGTAAACCCGAATTAAAAAGCGATAATCCATTTCTTACCTCCTTGACAATATTAATCAAATTTATATCCCAAAGTTATAGATAGTAGAAAATTTTTTTAATCAAGATCGATGATAATTTCTGTTTATTCTTACTAGGGCAAATTCTTCATCCATCGTTAAGCAAACCATTATTTCAGAGAATAAAATTATTTTCCAGAGAGAAAAAAAATGTTCCAAGAGGAATTCGAAAGAAGTTGATGGAATGGAATTCACAAGGAGGAAATGAACGTAAAAACAAAAAAATAAGAGCGAAAGACGCTAAAAAAAAGAAATAGAAGAAGATGATGGAAACGTAGAAGCAACGGAACAAAGTGTTAAAGACTAAAAGAGGGAGAGAGCGAGAGAGAGACATGCGTTTCAAGCAAACGCCTTGGAGCTTTGTAATTTTAATTATTTCATTAGTGAAAATCCTTCGAATACACAGAAGAATTTAAGATCTCGAAATGCTGAGCGCCTTGAGAATCGTTTGGTCGCTTTTTATTTTTCTTTCTTTCAGTTTGCGTAGCCAATGCTTCTAGAGTCTGGAAGCTCTCTCCCACCTTTTGTCCTCGATTCTTCAACTCATCTACTCCCACCTATAACCCCCCTTGCGTTCCTTTTAACCCTTGTTTTCTCTTTTTCTAAGTTCCATCCGCGGAATTTAACAATAATTAACTAAATTGAAATATTTGTTCTAAAAAGTTGCTAAGATGATGAAATTGAACTCAACTTAAAGAAACAGCAATTTCCTTTGACACTTTTCTGTAATATTTGACAGTTTGAGATAAACGTAACTTGTTTCTTTAGTTCTATTTCCCAGTCGCCATTTTTACAAAAGTCTCGAAAATAATTTAATAAAAAAATTACTTTAGTCACGTGGGACTCCTTCGGTGGTCAGTGGAATAATACTTCGTCCGACAGACGAGCCGCATTTATATAACCGGCGTGGATTGTGGTGGGGGCGTCCCCTCTCTAGTGGAACAACCAATCAGCGCTTCGAGGTTCTCCCTCCACGCGACGAAGAAGAAGAAAATGAGAAAGAAGTGGAGAACTTGTTCCTCTACTAATTACTACATCCAGCTTTTTTAATAAATATAAAAATACCTTGACTACTAATATTAAAAAAGAAACAAATAAAGAAATGCAATTTAATTTTCCACTCCGACAAATTTAATATACGATAATATTAATTAAATTCATATTTCCCACTTTGACAGTTTGAGATAAACATAACCGTTACATTCAGTTCGATATTCCCAGCCTGGAAATTAATTCACGAAATTTTTTAAGATCAAATACATTATAAACTGCCATAAACACAATGACAAAATTGAAAAAATAAATCCAAAGCACAATGAAAATTTTCTGATGAAATTAATACATAACATTTATTTATACACACACATGTATAATTTATCCGAAATGTAGAAACAAGTTTTAATGTTAAAACCATCAAAAGCTTCTGTTCATACAAAGTTAACTATATACATATATTTATATAATGTATACGTTATATATCATGCACGAATTATTGCATCTCTCTAATTATACCTTTGACCGCAAACAAACTTTTCCCCAAACTAATAACAACCATATATTTAATCACTTGTTATCTAAACAGAAAATTTCACCTATATGATATTGCATTTTGTCGAGTGTATGCGCAATGTTGGATATCTGACATTTTAATATACATTCAAGGTTGAAACAGACATTTGTCGTTGGTAGGAAAAATAATGTATGAACCGTGACTTGAATTTTGGACGTGTGCTGCAGAACGATCGCGGCACACGGGCAGACACATTTTTAAAGTCTTTTCCCCCTGACAAAGAAAATGGCTTCTTACGATCGTCCTCTATCGTCTTTTGTATGTATGTATATAGGACGCCTTAGTGGGATAAGGACCTCGTAAGGAGCGGCTTGTTCCTGCACAAATACAGCCATCTATTTTAGGAAAAACGGTCGTTATATCTGGAAAGGAAGATCCCCTTTGAAATCGAGAGAGAGAGAGCGCGAGGGTGGTACATAGTCATCGTCTATAAAAGGTGGGACGTTATACATTCTCGATTTGACCGTCGACAACATCGTTCGTGGTCCATTTTGGACAAGTTTGTGGACGTTACGTCACCGAAAGGACGGTATGAAGAAAGGATAACAAAAAGAGTAAGGATTTTTTTTTTCAACAGAAGGGTTGGGAGGGCAAAAGGATGATGGTGGCAGCTCTATGCTTTACGTTTTGCCTTTTCGCGGCGATGTAACCAGTTTGTTTGGACCCTTGGAGGCAAGCCAAATAGGAATTGGCTATTGACCAAACCAATGGTATACCTAAATTACCACTGTGCGCAACCCTCTCTTCCTCTCGCTACTATTCTACCACGAAACCTCGATCTCTTGTATCTCGAGGTGCTGGGGGCTTGTTACACGTCGTGTATTCGATTATCTATGTCGTGCTTTATTATCGGTTAATGTCGCGACAAAACATGCATCTGCTGATTCTCTGATAAGTACAAGTCAGCTCAACACATCAAACTGTGAGAAAACAAGGGAAAATCAACCACTGTGAATTCTCTCTCTCTATATAGATATATGTCATGAATAGATTTTCAAACTACCATATCGTATTTTCCACATTATTGTCGAGGTAAAGTTTCACGATAACTTTTCATCACAATGTCCTGGGCCGAAGTAATATTCGTTTCGGAAAATTATGAACCAAAGGAATGGAGAAATATCAAGTCGAATATAGTTGCTGAATTTAACAACAGTTTAGGAAATTGGAAAAAGAAATGAAAAATTGTGAACGTTAGTGATAATTACTACTCTTGGGGAAAAAAGAAACCAAATTAAACTTTAGTGATCAGTTGTGGCAAAATATTCAGGACTCATGATAATTTGAATTAGGATAATGAAACCAATTGTGTAGGTCCATAGTATTTATTCCTTTTGGGGCAAAATGAAACCAATTTATTCTTTAATAATCATTTGTGCCTAGCTATTCGGGTTTTATGATAATTTCAAACAAAATAATGTTACCAATTGTGGAAGTAGAATATTTGACAGTTTGAGGTAAACGTAACTTGTTTCTTTAGTATTATTTCCACAAAGTTTGCGAAAATAATTAAATAAAAAAAATTTAGTCACTTGTGACTCCTTCGGTGGTCAGGGGAATAATACTTCATCCGGCAGGCGCGCCGCATTTATATACTCGGCATGGATTGTGGTGGGGAGCGTCCCCTTTTCAGCGGGACGACCAATCAGCGCTACGTGGATCTCCCTCCACGCGACGAAGAAGAGGAAAATGAGAGAGAAGGGAAAAACAGTTCCTCTTCTCATCATTACATCCAACGAACATTAATAACCAAAATATTTATTTGTATTAATTAATTAATACAATATTAATTATTTCAATTAATTCCCTACTAACTTGAGCTGCACAAGTACTTTTTTAAATGTTTGAATACTCTAAAAAATACTAAGAAACAGAAAACTACAAACAATGAAAGTCAGAAATAGTCTAGAGGCATAAAATATGAACAGAAAATTGAAAATTATAAAATAGAAAGTGTAAAGTTGTAAGTGAAAAGTGGGAAAAGTTATATTATCGACCTCGTGGCACTCGAGAACGCCTGAATTATACACCGAAATTTGAAAACGTGTGTTTAATGTAAATTTAACACAACAATAACTCGCGCATGAAATATCACATTTCCAACAATGTATACAGCTCTCTCCTCTCTCTTATGCTTTATTGTTCAAGTTTGAAAATTATTAGGCTCGTGATATTTCATGGCTGCTGTTAAAATTCTCAGAGTCATCGATCTTAAAACTCGAAAACCTCGCTCTGAGCACAATTATATCGAACTGTCATTACAATTTACTAAAGTCTATACATATATATACAACGGTAGCGATTGCCAGTGGGTGTCTTGTTATCACATTATCGATCAGTTCAAAACTTTCTCGTCTGCGCATCTAAGTATCTTCTCTCGCAATCAACGTAAAACGATACAGGGGCGCGAATTAACCGAGTTGGCGAAGGTGCTCGGTGAAAAAGTATTGACTGTATCACCATCCCTTTTTATCAGACACACCAATGCAGAACGAATAGTGTAGACACCGACACACACACACACAAGTATATAAATACACACCCATTGTTACTATCGTGGTAATGCTGCCGAGTGCCACAGGAAATTGCATTCCTTGTCCAGAGTTTCTTTAATCCCTTCCTCCTACCCCAAAGAGCTTGGTAAAATTTGTAATCGTTGTCAGTATTGTTGTCTTTAGTGCTCAGGAACCCTTTATACAACCTCAACCTTCTTAATTCTATTCTATTCTCTCTCTCTTTTTTTTGCTTTCCTCCGGCTTGTTGTCACTTTAGATTTTTCCTCGAGTGACAACAAGCCGGAGAGTTTGCTCTTTCAGCAAAAATACCTTGCTACATTTTAATGAAACAACTTAACTTGCAAATAACTCCTCTGCTCATCAATATACTTTCAGGAAAAATGTTCTATTTTTTTCTAATTTCATTATTATTTATTCGTTCTTTATTCAAGTTATTGCAAAAAGTTATTGTTCTTTGTAAATTTGCAGTAAACTTTTAGGAAAGTTCCTTAAAATTCCGCTTGTTTGCAACTCTGGCTGTGATAAGTTAGCGATCTTTGGGTCGGTAATTACCGACTGTCGGTAATGAAACTTTTTTCTCGTATAAGAAGACTCTTCAAAAGTGCTATACTTAAAAATTTAAATGATAAATTTAAATTTCCTTCTGAATAGACGTTTGTAAATTTTTCTAATTTCTACCATTTTATTTATGTACAATTTTTCGTTTTTCAAGCTCGAAACTTTGGTACGTTTCGTTTTATACTACATTTTTAGATACGCTTTTTAAACATTGTTTTTACATTTTTAAAACTTCTCTAGTACATCGTTAATATTCAGTTTTACTTTTTTTTTCTCCCCCAAAAAAATGCAATTTCACACTGAAGAGGTTTCTCGTTGAAGAGAGCGAAAGCTTAAAAGTATAATTTTTCTATTGAAATATATATATATATATATATATATATATATATATATATATATATATATATAACATGGATCAATAAACATCGTAAAATTTTTTAAACTCTCAAACAAAAACCATTAAACTAAATCAAAATTCAAAAAAAAAATAAATTTTCAAAAATGTAACAAACACTTTTTTTTAATAAAGTATATTAAACGAAAAGAATAAAAAATAGTTTCTAATAAGTAGCAAAAAGGAGGAAAAACGTAGTAAAAAGTAAAAAAAAAAGGGTGAAAAGAAGAAAAATAAGGGAGAAATGCAGCAATAATTTTTACTCACACAAGAAATTCTAAGTTTTAATTAAAAAATTTTTTTGACAAAGCTTATAAAAAAAGGGGGGAATGAACAAAAAAAATGAAATTGGGGTTCTTGATAAATGTCTATATAATCAGCAATGTTGGAAAGGACACTCGAAAATATAAACAGACGTTGGAGACTAAATGTATGTGCATATATTTTTTATATGTATTTATTTATGACGAAGCAATCCAGGCAAAGCAAGCGATATAGCGTGAGCGACTTTAATGAGCTTCGAACAGACAGCCGGTCGCTGAGTCATTTCTATAGTGTACAATATCGTGAATTATGGAGCTACCCAGAAGGCCCTTGGGGTATATTCTAGTACTAACACCCCCCTCCCCTTCTTCCTCCTCCTTTGCCCTAATATTTCCTTCTCCCTGTCCATAAGTTCTAACGCCCTTCTTCCGCCTTTGAATTGATTCTCGGCTCGCTTTAAAACAGAAACTCTATGGTCGTCATTAAACGCGTCTCTCCTCCTCTTCGCATATATGACAAACACTCCTCCCTCATAAAACTTCTTTATACTTTTCCCCTCTTCTTTTTCATTTATCTCTGCGCCGCTGATAATTCGAATAATTAACTCATTCTTCATTAACAACTTCTTTTTTTTCAAAAATACGTTTCAATTAAGAAAATTAAATATTTTTCTTTTTCTTTTTATTTGATATTTTCTTCTTTGAAGTCAGAAAAAAAGGAGAGGGGGGGATTTTGAAATTTAACTTTGACTTTTCGATTTAAAATTTGTCCTTCCATTTGATTTTGACTTTAAAATAGTGATTTTGACTTTCACATTCACTTTCAATTCGATTTTGACTTTGACATTGACTTTTTGACTTTAACTTTCACTATCGATTCGAATTTGACTCTAAAATTGACTTTTTTACATTAAAATTAAATTTTGAGTTTGACATTGACTTTAACTTTCACTCTCGATTCGAATTTGACTCTAAAATTGACTTTTTTACATTAGAATTAAATTTTGAGTATAACATTGACTTTAACATTCACTATCGATTCGAATTTGACTCTAAAATTGACTTTTTTACATTTGAATTAAATTTTGAGTTTGACATTGACTTTAACTTTCACTCTCGATTCGAATTTGACTCTAAAATTGACTTTTTTACTTTAGAATTCAATTTTGACTTTGACATTGACTTTAACTTTCACTCTCAATTCGAATTTGACTCTAAAATGGACTTTCTTTCCTTTACTCTTAATTTAGAGTTTAATTTTGACTTTGATATTCACTTTTTTCTTTAACATTCACTATCGATTCGAATTTGACTCTAAAATTGACTTTTTTTACATTAGAATTAAATTTTGAGTTTGACATTGACTTTAACTTTCACTCTCGATTCGAATTTGACTCTAAAAATGACTTTTTTACTTTAGAATTCAATTTTGACTTTGACTTTTTGACTTTAACTTTCACTCTCGATTCGAATTTGACTGTAAAATTGACTTTTTTTCCTTTACTATTAATTTAGTTCTATTTTGACTTTGACATTCACTTTTTGACTTTATCTTTACCGTCAATTTGAATTTGACTCTAAAATTGACTATTTGCCTTAATTTCGTCTTTCGATTTTATTTTGACATTGACATTTCGACTTTAAATTCTACTTTTGATTCGATTTTCAATATAATTTTTTTTTACACTTTAACATTGACCATTTGACTTTAACTTAATCTCTTAATTTCACTTTAACTTTAACTTCACTTTGAATTTCATTTTAATTTTCAAATTGACTTTTCGACTTCAACATTTGCTCTTGATTAGAATTTGACACTAAAATTTATTTATCCACTTCAACATTGACCATTTGACATTAATTTCAATTTTTAATTTGATTTTAACTTTAAATTTCACACTCGATTCGATTTTGACTCTGAAATTGTATTTTTTCACTTTAAAATTGACTATTTAACTATAATTCGATCTTTCGATTTGATTTTAACTTTAACTTTCACCTTGAATTTGATTTTGACTTTGAGATTGAAATTTCGTTATTAATTTTGCCTTTTGATTTCATTTTGACATTAAATTTTACTCTTGATTTGATTTTGACTCTGAATTTCTATTTTTTCACTTTAACATTAACTATTTGACTTTAATTTAATCTCTTAATTTAACTTTACCTTAATTTAACTTTTAATTCCATTTTAACTTTGACATCGACTTTTCGACTTCAACTTTTACTCTTGAATCGAATTTTACTATAAAATTTATTTTTCTACTTTAACATTGACCATTTGACAATAATTTCAATTTTTAATTTGATTTTAACATTTACTTTCACTCTCGATTCGATTTTGACTCTGAAATTGTATTTTTTCATTTTAACATTGACAATTGAAGTATAATTTGGTCTTTCGATTTGATTTTGACTTTAACTTTCACTTTGAATTCGATTTTGACTTTAACATTGAAATTTTGACATGAATTTTGCCTTTTGGTTCCATTTTGACTTTAACTTTCACACTCAATTTGATTTTGACTCTAAAATTCTATTTTTTCCCTTTAACATTGACTATTTGACTCCAATTTCATCTTTCGTTTCGATTTCTGCCTTTAACTTTCACTTTCGACTCAATTTGAATTCTAACACCAACTTTTTGACTTTAATTTCACCTTTCAATTTGATTTTGACCCTGAAATTGTCTTTTTCACTTTAACTTTTACTTTCGACTCAATTTTGACATTCACATCGCTTTTTTTACTTTAACAATCACTGTTTGATTTTAATTTTCACTCTTGATTCGATGTTCCCTTAAATATTGACTTTTCGACTTTAATTATCTTATTCGATTCGAGCTTTTCAATTTTTTTTTCTCTAATTCCCGAGAAACGTTTGTATTCTTTCAATGAATACATTTTTTGCCCCGAAACATTAAGGATATTTAAAAAAAATTATATTTCCACTCATTATTTTTTCCATAAAACTTAAAACAACGAAAATATTATGAAAATACTGTTTATAAATCAGAACGCGAAAAAAAACATGTAAATTCTCACTAAGTGCAATTGAAAAACAAAAAAAAAAGATATCCATCATAATATAAAATGAGAATGCTAAAAATTAACCTGACATATATTCCTATTTTTAGAGAAACTCATATACAGTGAAAACTATGATGAATTAAAAAATTAAAAATTGTCAGATCATTTTTAATTTTGAATATTAAAGTTGAAATTGTTAAAAGCCTTGAAGCAGAAGAATAAAAATAATATGAGTAATGAAAACTACTTTTAATTTATTTTCCTCATATTCATAGAGAAACGTATATATAGTTAAATTCGTCCTGCGGTTGTAAAAAATATTTCAATATGTGAAATTTTTCTTTGTCTCTTTCTCTCTTTTATTTATTATTTTTTAATTATTTCTTTTTTTGCTCTAAATTTCTCAAATAATTGTCACATGGAAAATATTTTGTAATATTAAAATTATTTATTGTACACCTGAAATATGTATGTCATTTAGGATATTCACTTTATTATCTAAAGTATGTGTTTCAACCTGGATGTTTCTAAAATATTTGTTCCACTTTAAAGTATCGATTGCTTATATAAATATTTATTGTTCACGAGAGCGGGAATAGAATCCTCTTCTTAATTGATATTATACTCTTCTTTCTCTTCACATTTGGAAACATTATTTTCTTTTTTTGTTTTTCTTTCTTTCACAATTAATTACTTTCTTTTATTAATAACAAAAAAAATTTTCCATTTACGAGAAAAATCACAAGAATAAAATTCGAATTTTCGAATAAAAGTAAGAAAAAAGTTAATAAAGTTAAGTTTTATTAAAAAAAATATATATTTGATAAATAAAAATCGAAAATAATTATCAGGTTGTAATTTTTTAGAAGTTAACCTTTTTTCCAGGTGTGGTTAAAAAAAATGTGAAAAAATTTAAAAAAAGATTCTTTAAAAAAAAATTAGATTCTGTGAAAAGAAACAAATTTTTTTTTTTTTTTGACAGAGAATGAAAAATGGGAAATTGATTCAAGAAAGTTTAATACGAAATGAAATAATAATGTGTACGGGACCTTTTAATAATCCGTTATTAAATTGTTAGCTAAATAAACCAAGGACGTCTTTATTAATTTTGTACCCTTAAAACTTTCCTGTCCCGAAAGACCCTACAGTTTCCAATTTCAAGCCACTTTAACCTTCACCTTACAAGACAGACTCTGCCAATTGTACTTAGGGTTCGCAGTTTCTGCAGAATATCAAAGAGACCTCCATTCATATATTTATTCCCCCTTTGCTAGCGCGAGTAAAATTACTCCCACCGATGTGAGAAAGTTTACATAAAGGTGATTAAAATGGGGTTAATTTTCTCCTTATCACTCAATAATTATTATTTTTTATAATAATAATAACAAATAAAAATAATTAATAATAATAATAATAATAACAAATAATAATAATAATTAATAATAATAATTGATAATAATAATTAATAATAATAATAATAATAATAACAAATAATAATTAATAATAATAATAATAATGATAACAAATAATAATAATAATAATTAATAATAATAATAATAATAATAATAATAACAAATAATAATAATAATTAATAATAATAATTAATAATAATAATAACAAATAATAATTAATAATAATAATAATAATAATAATAAATAATAATTAATAATAATAATAATTTATCAAAGTAAATATGTTTAAAAAAATTAATTTTTTCGAAAATTCCAACAAGAGTCGAACCCTTGGCCCTAGTATCACAAGTCGAGAACTTTAACCCCTCGACTACAGCACTTATAATATTACTACTCTTATTTGTCATTATTTGTAATTATTTATATTCTTATATAACAATTAAAATAATTACAAAAAGAATAAAAAAGAAAAAAGGGGGAAGAAAATAAAATAAGAATGAATAAGGAAAGAAAATAATAAATAAATAAAGAAGAAATAAAATAAAAAAGAAGAAAAAACAAGAAGTTAAAAATTCAAATTTTCTTTTAATATTAAAAATAATTTGACCAAAAATAATAAGAATAATAATAATTACCAATAATTTGGCTTTAAGGAAAAAATTTTTTTCTCAATTAAAAAAAATTGTATTAATTTTAATTGTGAAAAAGAAGTTAAAGAGTGCGCCGGTGATAAAAAAAAATCCCCTCCCTCTCTCTTTTACGATTAGCCGAAGAGATCAAGGTACACTTCATATTTTATACACGGAATACCTGAAGGCAAATATAAATAGTGGGGGGATAATTAAATGACTACATTACGGTCGAATATGCGGAGGGCTATCAAATGTCGAATACTGCCTTAAAACTCCACTGAAAGGAAAATTATTGAGAGAAATTTTGCAAACATAATTTTCATCTCCCACGCGCATCAAAACTTTATTAAAAGCTCACATTTGTTGTAAAACCTTCTGACGAGTTTACAAAAAAGAAATCAAAATTAAAAATTTCAATATTCATTATATATAATCTTTTCCTTCCAACACGGTAAATCGTTAGGTATTAAAATAACACAAAAATTGATTAAAATAACACTAAATTGGATTATTTTAATCCTTTTGTGGTGTTATTTTAATACCTAACGATTTACCGTGAATACATGCGAGAAAAAAGAAGAGAAAATATAATCAAAGGGAAAAAATGGAAAAAAACACTAGATGCAAAAAGGAAAAGAGAAGCAATACTGAGGGAAGAAATTAAAAAGAAATAAATTAATAAAAATGTAAAGTTTTCTATACAATGCAAAACGGAAGAAAATGGAAAAAATAATTTTTCATATAGTAAAAGAATATTAGAAATGCGGGAAAAAAAATTTTTTTTTCTTTCTCTACCTCTTGGTTCTCTCCTCATTAGTTGGATTGCAAATGAAAAAAACGTCGGGGCAAATCGATTAATTTATTATATATAAGGGATAAGCTTCCCTTGCAAATGTAATTCGAAGCAATTTCAGGGTGCGCGAGGATCGAACGACGAAGGAATCTCACGAGTCGTTAACGAAATTCGTTAACTACATTCATGCACTCAAGCGAATCGAGGTAGGATAGTTTAATCGAACGTTTTCTGGACCTATGCTTTGGATGCTTTTCGAGATAAAAATCGACCGAAAGACTCTTCTCTCAATCACTTTTCTTTTCTTGATCGCATGAGAGACTGTAATTATCGTTTCTTTTTTTTTTTCTTTTTTGCACAAGCGCGCAAATAATGCAAAACAAACATATATGAAAATTTCATATCACATCATTCTTGGGTTACTAATTATATATTCGGTGGAGAAATAAAAGGAGAAAAGAATAATTCGCGAGGCGAGATTTTTTTTTTTATGTTACAGGTGCTTATAGAGTTGTAATGGGGTGTCATTATGTTGTATATTTTTTTCCCAAAAGTAAGATTGGTGTAATTTTTCCAATATATGGTATTTAAAATTTTAAAGATTTTGTAAACAAATTTTTTTTATGCAAATAAGTGTTTTCGTCAAAATTTATAGAATTATTCAAAAATAAAATCTTCTCTAAACTTTAAATAAAAAAAATAAAAATTAATAAATTAATTAATTTTAATTTAAAATTAATTATTAATAATAATAATAATAATAATATTAATAATATAATTCGCAGATTTTCCACTTCCGACTACAAAAAAAAAAATAAATAAAATAATAATAATAATATAATAATATAATAATAATATAATAATATAATAATAATATAATAATAATAATAACATTATTAATATTATTATTATTAATTATTAATTATTATTAATTATTTTAATTTAAAATGAATTACTTAATTATTTATTTAATTCCTGATTTTAACTTTAAAATATTTTGTAATAAACTTTATTTCATTTGGATTTCTTTAGCTTCTTTGATTTCTTTAATTTTTATCGTAATTTCCATTCAAATTTTGAGTGTTTTTAATAAATTTAAAACGGTTTAAATAAATATTATTCGCTTCCAAAAAAAAGTTGTGTGATTCAAATAAAATTTCTTTCCTTGACAGAATTTTTCTTTCCATCAAAAAACTTTTCTTTCTTTAAAAGAATTATTCTTTCCATCAAAAAACTTTTCTTTCTTTAAAAGAATTTTTCTTTCATTTCAAAAAACTTTCTTTCCTTAAAAGAATTTTTCTTTACATTTAAAAAATTTTCTTTCCTTAAAACAATTTTTCTTTACATTTAAAAAATTTTCTTTCCTTAAAAGAATTTTTCTTTCCTTTTAGAAACATTTTCTTTCCTTAAAATAATTTTTCTATCCTTCCAAAAAATTTTTTTCTTTAAAAAAATTCTTCTTCCCTTAAAATAAATTCTCTTTCTTCAAAAGAATACTTCTTTCTGTCTAAGAAATTTTCTTTTCCGAAAAAAAGAATTATTTGATTTCAAATAAAGTTTAGTTTCTTCAAAAAAAAATTGTCTTTCCTTCAAGAAAAATTTATTTGGATTCATAAAAATTTAATTTGCTTTGATAAAATTTTACTTGCTTTAAGAAAAATTTTACTTCCTTGAAACAAATTTTATTTTATTTTTTTTTATTTTACACTTACGTAATATTTATTTTAAAAAAATATTTATAAAAAACGTTTTGTTTCTCTATAAAAATTTTATTTGATTCTAAAAAATTTTTCTGGTTTAAAATAAATTCTATTTGATTCTACAAAACTTTTCTTCGGTTTACAAAAATTTTACTTGCATCGAATAAATTTTTTTCCGTTTCGTAAAACTTTTGTCTTATTCAAAAATCTTCTACATGCTTGAAATAAATTTAATCAGCTTGGTATAATATTTCTTTAGCTTTATAAAAATATTTATTTAGTAATTCAAAATCACTTGGTTGAAATAAATTTCATTCGATTTTACAAAAGTCTTACTTAATTCTCGAAAAGTTTTATTTAGTTTTAAAAAAATTTCCTTGGCTGAAATAAATTCAAATTGAATCTACAAGTTGCTTATTTAATTAAAAAAAAATTTGCTTAGTTCAAATAAATGTTATTTTCTTTGAATAATTTTTACTTTGGTTCTTATTTGAAATTTTCTTTAATTGAAAAAATTTACTTGCTTGAAATAAATTTTACTTGATTCTACAAAAAGTTTTAGTTAATAAATAAAAAAAATTTTTTGGACTAAATAAATTTTATTTACTTCTATAAAAGTTTTATTTGATTTAAAATTAAAAATTTCTCTGTTGAATTATAGTTCTTTGCGTTCAAAAAGAAATTTTTTGTCTACCAAATTTTACTTGCTTCGAATAAATTTTCGTGACCTTAAAAAAAATTGTTTTTCGTTCCATAAAACTGTCATTCGATCTAGATAAATATAATTTAATTCAAATAAAATTTATTAACTTAAAAAAAGTTTTCTTCGCTTTAAATAAAAATAATTTAATTCAAATAAAATTTATCAGCTTAAAAAAAAGTTTTCTTCGTTCTAAGTAAATATAATTTAATACAAATAAAATTTATTAGCGTAAAAAAGTTAATAAATATAATTTAATTGAAATAAAATTCATTAGCTTTAAGAAAAAATTTTCTTCGTTCAAATAAATTTTGTTTCTTCAAAGAAAATTCTATTTGCTTCCAGTCAATTTTCCCCTTCAATAAAATTTGGTTTCAAGTATTTTCTACTTCCCGTTTCTGGTTAAATTTTAATTTTCTAGTTAAAGAAAAAAAATCCCTCCTTCCGTAAACAAACACGAAAGTACAAATTTTCTTCCATAAAATACTTCAATAAAATTTTTTTCTTTAATAATTATTTATTACCAAAAAAAGCTAATTTGTAAAAAAATTCTGTCTGAGATGGAACATAAAACACGTACTCAACAAGTACTTCCGAAAATATCCCGAAATCGGTGATAATGACAGGAGTAAATACATTATAGATGAGGAAATAAACAGAATATCGTCGTCGTTAACTACTTTGATTACCGCCATCAAGCCCATTGTTGTTGTTGTTGTTGTCGTCGACAACACAACTTACGATTTCACACATGCAAATGAAGAGATGGATGAGAGAGACGGGAGAGGGGAGAAACAATGCAATAAAATCGAGGCATACGGCAATAACTGTCAATGGTCAAAATTGGAAGCTTACTCACATTGTAGATCACAATAAGCCTCTCAGGGAACAGCATCAATCCCAACTCGTTCACATCGTGTATTTCAATTCTGAAAAAAAGTGAACGTTTACATTACAAAATCCAGTGGGGACAATTTTTTTTTCTCATAAAGTGCGCAAAAAAGAAATAGAAAAAAATTTTTATACTATTTCAATAAGGAGTCGCAGATATATTTTTGCACTAGTGGAAAAAAACAGTTGGAAGTATTTTTTGCTCTAGTGGCAAAAAAGAATCCGAAGTATTTTTTGTACTAGTGAAAAAAAACGTCGGAAGTATTTTTTGCACTAGTGGAAAAATTACTCGGAAGTATTTTTTGTACTAGTGGGAAAAAACACTTGGAAGTATTTTTTGCACTAGTGGGAAAAAACACTCGGAAGTATTTTTTGTACTAGTGGGAAAAAACACTCGAAAGTATTGCTTGTCCTAGTTTAAAAATCATTTGGAAGCAATTTTTTTCTCTCGTGCAAAAAACAGTCGAAAGTATTTTTTTTTGCACTAGTGAAAAATTAATTCTAAATGTATTTAAAAAAAAATTTATATATTTTGTTATCGTTGTTTAATTTTTGAAGAAGAATTAGCAGCACTAGCGCATTTTGTAGGAAAAAGCGTCGCAACTGTTGGTTCGTGACTGTTCGTGTGGCCTCGTGAAGACTCGTGCGGACTCGTGTGGACTCGTGCCACGACGAATAGTCCCGAGACTGCACGAGTGCTCACGAACTCATCCGAATCAAACGTCGAGACGCCATTTGCAATTTAAACTCGACGCTCTTTTTCAATACCGACAAAATAATTAATTTGAATAGAAAAATAAGTAAATATTTAAAAAAAAAATAATAACTACTTGGTAATTAAAAAGAATTATCTATATTTAAAAAAAACTTACAATTAAAAATAACTAATCTATACTGAAAAAAATAACTCGTAATGAAGAATAATTTTTTTACAAATAAATAAATAATCTGTACTAAAAAAAAGTTACTCGTAATTGAAAATAACTATTTTTTTTAAATAAATAAATAATCTGTACTTAAAAAAAGTTACTCGTAATTAAAAATAACTAATCTGTACTAAACAATAACTAATTTGTAATAAACAATAACTAATTTGTAATAAAAAACAACTAGTAATAAAAAATAACTAGTAATAAAAAACAACTATTAATAAAAAATAACTAATTTACACTTCAGACAGAGTTCTAAACATAAAAAAAACTCTTGTTAATTTTTCCCCCTTTCTTAAAAAATTTAAGTGCCCGACTTATACATAATATTCTTGTTCACTATTTGAAGTAATTTAATGACCATAGAATGTTTTACAGCGAGCTTCATTTTCAAAGACGAAAATCTCGAGGAAAAAAGTAAAATAAAAAATCAAGTTGCATTCAGTCTGTTCAAGTTGTTCGTGCCCCTTAACCACATTTATATCATGTAGCAAAGCTCAAAGCTGTAGTGGTTTCTGCGTGTTTCAAATACTCTACATAGAATTCCTCTCTCTATCTCTTTGGCCAAACGCTCCTTTTGCTACTGTCCAGACTTTCAAGTATACACAAGAGGCATTATCACAACTTTGTGTGTATGACTTTCTCAAAGAAGTAACAAAAAATTCGAAAATTTTCTTCTTTTTTAATTTTTTATTTCTAGCCTCTATTGCATTTTGCCCACTTTATTGTTTTTTCTGTAATATACAACATTATATTATTAATAATATAAAAATATATCTGACGCGATCTGAAGAAAGAGAACTTAGAGGCAAAAATTTTAGGTTATGTTTGCAACTTTTTTAATGAAAATAAAAAAAAAGAAACAACTTTCAATGTGAATTACTCATTTTTAAGTCTTCTTTACAACTAAAATATTTAATAAACCCGGTTTTTATTCGCAATTAGTAAAAAGAAATTTTTAAACAACAAAATAGTAACGCTAACATAACCTAAAAGTGATTTGCTTCTAAGGTCCCTTTCTTCAGATCGCGTCACATATACAAAAAAAATATAAAAAATACAAAAATATTTCCTGACGTTCCCCTGAATATTCCTGACCTGTGACAAGTGACAAACTATTCACGACTTTACCTCGAAACATTTTTGGGAAAAAAATAACTTGTCAGCAACTAATTAATTTTTTCCAAGAGTACAGGACAAATGTGAATAAATTAGATGACCTAGTTTGATATAAATTTTTTTTTCGGAAGGAAATTGGTGGTAATTGAAGATAAGGACTAATCTAAATACATTCGGGAGAGGAGAGAGAGAGAGAGAGAGGGATATTTACGACTGTCACTGATAGTACACACATGTTAAAGGTAGTGCCTTACCTCTAAACCGTAAAGTAGCCCCCCCGTTGAGACGTTAATGCGTCCGACAGGTTACGACAGTCGCGTGTTACAATTCTCCGTTACAGTTGAGCCTCTGGATCTAGAGGGTTTTCGATCCAATCACCCCAAACTAATAGTGAATTTGACGCCTGAATTTCGAATTTCAGCTGCTGCGCGATAATAATGCCATACACAAGTTCCCGATAAGAAATTTCTCTACTATCATTTTTAACCATCAGTTTCCATCGACCAAGTGTGTGGATTATAACAATTTACACCGTAAATTCTCGAGAATTATATAATTATATTAGATTAAAACTTAATTTATTCTAATTTATTATTTTTATCTGCTTACAGATTTTCTAAAGGTAAAGAATGTTTGCTTATTGGCTCAATTTAAAATCATTTAAAAAGCTTTTTTTTGGGTTGGAATTTTGAATTCCTGGAAAAGCTTCTTTTTGTTTCAATCTGAAATTCTTTAAATGTTAAATCGTTAGAAAAGCTTCTTGTTTTTTGTTTGAATTTTAAATCGTTAGAAAAGTTTCCTTTTGTTTCAACTTTAAATTATTTTAATTCTACATTTTTTGAAAAGCTTTATTTTGTTAAAATCTTTAATTCTTATATTTTTAAAACCTTTGAAAAGCTTCTTTTTCTTTAAATTTTAAATCCTTATAAATGCTTTTTTTTCAATTTGTAATTCTTAGAAAAGCTTTTTTTGATTAAATTTGGAATCGTTTTAATTTTCAATCTTTATTAAAGCTTCTTTTTGGTTAAATTTTAAAATCTTAAAAACCTTTTTTTTGTTTCAATTTGAATACTTAGAAAAGCTTCTTTTTGTTTCAATCTGAAATCTTTTCAATTTTAAATCTTTAGAAAAGATTCTTTTTGATTAAATTCAAAATTCTTATAAACCTTTTTTTTTGTTTCAATTTGAATCCTTAGAAAAACGTCTTTTTGAAAAGTTTCTTTTTGAATTCGAAATCCTTAGCAAAACAAATATTTTTTGTTTCAATTTTAAATTGTTAGGAAAGCTTTTTTTTGTTCTAAATTTAAATTTTTTTAATTTTTAAATCCTTAGAAAAGCTTCTTTTTCTTTCAATTCGAAATCCATTAACCTTTAAATCTTTAGAAAAGCTCATCTTTTTGAATTCGATTTCCTTAGCAACACAAATTTTTTTGTTTCAATTTTTAATCATTAGAAAAGCTTGTTTTTGTTTGAATTTTAAATTCTTCTAATTTTAAATTCTATTAATTTTAAATCCCTATAAAAGCTTCATTTTATTTAAATTTTAAATCCTTATAAAAGCTTTTTTTCAATTTGTATTTCTTAGAAAAGCTTTTTTTGATTCAATTTAGAATCGTTTTAATTTTAAATCTTTATAAAAGCTTCTTTTCGTTTAAATTTTAAAATGTTAAAAACCTTTTTTTGTTTTAATTTGAATACTTAGAAAAACTTCTTTTTGTTTCAATCTAGAATCTTTTCAATTTTTAATCTTTAAAAAAGTTTCTTTTGGTTTAAATTTTAAATTCTTATAAAACATTTTTTTTTTCAATTTGAATTCTTAGAAAAACTTCTTATTGAAAAGCTTCTTTTTGAATTCGAAATCCTCAGCAAAACAAATTTTTTTTGTTTCAATTTTAAATTGTAAAAAAAAATTCTTTTTTTTAATTTTAAATTCTTTTAATTTTTAAATCCTTAGAAAAGCTTCTTTTTCATTCAACTTTAAATCGTTAGAAAAGTTTATTTTCCTTTTAATTCGAAATCCTTAGAAAAACTTCTTTTTGTTAAAATTTTAAATCATTAGGAAAGCTTCTTTTTGTGTAAATTTTAAATCCTTTGAAAAGTCTCTTTTCCTCTTAATTTTAAATCCTTAGAAAAATTTCTTTTCCTTTGAATTCGAAATCCTTAGCAAAACAAACGGTTTTTTGTTTCAATTTGTTTTCCTTGGGAAAAATGTTGTTGATTAATAAAATAGAATGAAAATTTGCAAATTAATTGTTTGAAAAACATTTGATAAGCATTTGATAAGCATTTGATAAACATTTGATAAACATTTGATAAACATTTGATAAACATTCGATAAACATTTTTGATAAACATTCGATAATTAAATGGCAAATTCAATAATGCAGAAACTATTAAATTTCTCAATGAATAGTTCACGGCTGTCTTCATGCGATGGCATATTCATGTTAAGAAAACAACCCTGCGTTGGCATATCGAGAGCACACCCACATATGCGCCAGTTGCGGGAACATATTCGCATAAAATAACGCATATAACAGAAATTTGAAGGACACTATATAGTCGTAGGGACAATAATTCAGTCTCCCTTCTTCCGTTTTTCTTCCTTTTTTTTCCCCCCAACCCAAAATGACTCGAACTTTGTCCCCACGATACAACATTTCGTGTCTCTTGCGTTATCGAGTTTCTCATTAAATTTACGTGTTCGAGCTTTCCCATTGAGTCATAATATGAATTCACCGCCATGTGCCCACAACCCTTGGGTATAACATTTACGCACACACTGACACAGAATGTGATGACTCCATGGCTCCATTAAATTTGTCAAAAGGAAAAAAAAAATAGAAACGATGCGTCACAATATATATAAGCGACTTCCAAAAAAAAGGAGAAAAAAAAGAATTTTATTCTATTAGCGCATAAAACGTGCATGGATAAATCGATTAAACAGTAAGATTAGAGAATAGAGCATTAGACATGACATGATGAATTTATGATACTCGGGTTGAAATGACAGGTAACAGACCGGAAATTCTAACCGGGACAACCTGGAAGTGAAGTGCCTCTATGAGCTTCGATAAACCACATTAACCCTTCTGGAGAGATATCTAACTTGTAATTGTACTGTAAATTCTATTGTCAATCATTTTAATTATTACTAAATTATCAAATACTTGAAAAAAACATTTTACTTACTCTCCAACATTGAGGATGAAAAATAAAAATCTTTACGCAAGAAATAAGAAAATAAAAATCGGTATGAAAGCGAAAGTAAAAAATTAAAAATTTAGAAGCGGAAACAAAGAATAAAAATCGGAACGAAAGCGGAAACAAAAAATAAAAATCGGTATGAAAGCTGAATACAAAAAGGAAAAAATCGGTATGAAAGCGAAAGTAAAAAAGCAAAAATCGTTATGGAAGCGGAAGTAGAAAAGTAAAAACAAATTGTTACGATCAAATTCGTATTTTTTTTTACAAATCAGCGAATTTTATTTGCATTATATAAAATACACTCAAGTAATATTTATTAACCTATTAACACACTCGACATCATTACACAATACATAATTTTAATTAAAAATCAATTGTAACACAAATCGATTTTTAAATCATTTAAAACAATTGCTAATTTAACATTTTAAATTAGCACAAAGAATTAAGCAAGATTGAAAGTTTGCTTAAATTTTTAATATTATAAGCTGATGTTTCTCGAAGTCAACTTAATTTCTTTCTCAATAACAAAGCAATGCATTTTTACATGGGCTGATTAACAAATTCTGCAAGCTAGCAGAATTTCACTTATCATTAACTTTCCTTCTATTTTATTAATCAACCACACTATTCCTAAGGATAACAAATTAAACCAAAAAATAATTTGCTTTCCTCAGGATTTCGAAATGAAAGAAAAATAAACTTTTTGAAGCATTTAAAATTAAAAGAATTAAAAAATTTAACACGAAGAAGCTTTTCTTAGGATTTAAAAACAAAAAAAAATTTGTTATCCTAAGGATTTCAAATTCAAAAAAAGAAGCTTTTCTAAACAATTAAAATTTAAATGATTCAAAATAAAAAAAAAGAAGTTTTTCTAAGGATTCAAATTGAAACAAAAAAAAAGGTTTTATAAGAATTTAAAATATAAACAAAAAGAGACTTTCTAAAGACTTAAAATTGAAAACATTCCAGAATTAAACAAAAAGAAGCTTTTCTAAGTATTCAAATTGAAACAAAAAAAAAAGTTTTTAAGATTTTAAAATTTAAACAAAACGAAGCTTTTATAAAGATTTAAAATTAAAAAAGATTCCAAATTGAATTAAAAAAAACTTTTCTAAGAATTACAAATTGAAGAAAAGCATTTATAAGGATTTAAAATTTAAACAAAAAGAAGCTTTTTCAGGGATTTAAAATTAATAGAATTTAAAATTAGAAGAATTTAAAATTCAAACAAAAACAAGCTTTTCTAATGATTAAAAATGGAAACAACAAAATTTGTGTTGCTAAGGAATTCGAATTCAAAAAAGGAAGCTTTTCTAAAGATTTAAAAGTTAAAGGATTCCAAATTGAAACAAAAAGAAGCTTTTCTAAGCATTCAAAATTAAAACAAAAAACACTAAACATTTAAAATTTAAAAGATTCCAAATTAAAACAAATAAAGCTTTTCTAAACATTTAAAATTTAAATGATTCCAAATTAAAACAAAAAAAGCTTTTCTAAACATTTAAAATTTAAAAGATTCCAAATTAAAACAAAAGCAAGCTTTTCTAAGGATTCAAAATTAAGATAAAAAAAGCTTTTCTAAACATTTAAAATTTAAAAAATTCCAAATTAAAACAAAAATAAGCTTTTCTAAGGATTTAAAATTAAAAGAATTTAAAATTTAAAGAAAAAGAAGCTTTTTTAAGGATTTAAAAATATAAGAATTAAAAATTGAAACAAAAGAAAACTTCTCAAAGGATTAAATAAATAATATTTACGTATAGGAAATAATCCACTACCTTTCTTATTTTATTTGCTGAGGAGCATTTTGTTATCTAAGTGCAATTTGAATTAATGATAAAATAAATCCTTTTATTTTATTTATTTATTTAAATCGTTTCTTAACACAAATAAAAAATAAAAAATAGTTTATAAGAATAACAAAAGAAACAAAAAATCAGAATTTCTCTGTCGACAAAAAAGGACTTTTGGAAAATAATAAAAATTTCGAAACACGACGAATTTTGTGCAACACGAATAAAAAAAAAACGGTGTCTGAATCGAATTTTTGCCGAATTGATAATGAAATTTCCTCCTAAAGCATCGTGTATGCTGAAATTGTGTCGCATTATTGACACAGGAGTTCAACTGTCATGCAGTATCCAGTAGATTTTTCAAGGCACTTTGCCAACGGACCCGGAGGCACTGAAAAATGGAATGGGGTATATTTATTTAGTAAACGAAAGTGGAGGGAGGATGGAGAGGAGAACTGTTGTGTTGTGTAGGTCAGGGAGAGAAGATGTTACTCGTAACTTGGTGCGGTAAGAGAGCGCGCGGTAATGGCAACTTTATGTTGCGATAGCGAGCAGTTGAACTAGTTGCACAGGACATCGTCCGCATTGCGGTTTCTTTTCTTTTTTTTCCCCACCACCCTCCCCCTTCTTTCTTTATATTACGCACTGAAAAACTTTTTAAAGCGTACACCAGAGTAAAATAAGGAAAAAAAAGGAGAAGGAGGAGTGTATAAGATAGGGAGGCGCGCACATCATTTTCTCTTGGTCCCTTGCCAAAAGGAATAAATAGTGCACATCGTTCGTCATGACACCCACGATTATCCCAAGAGAGAGAAAGAGAGAGTGTTTGTCGTACAAAAACACGTACGCACATTCTTCCTAAAAGAGAGAATTTTTTTCGATAAATAAAGTCTGATGTACATTTCACATGACCACAGAATCCTTAAGGGAGGAAAGTATCTTTTCATCTGGCAAACTAATAACAGTATACTCTTGAAACAAGACTATACTCTTAAAATCATTCGTTTGTTAAATGTTCACAATTTTTTATTGTAGATTCTTGTCATTTTTATTTGCGGAATAAATTAACACCAAAAAGGATTAAAATAATCTACTTTAGTGTTATTTTTAACTATGAATGAAATTTTATTTTAAATAAAACACCAAAGTCAACAATTTAGAAAAATTCAACGAATTTAGCTTCCCCAGGGAGAATAGTAAGTTAGTAACTAACTAACTTAGTAACATAGTTACTAAATTCAAATCTTCTCTGATATTCAGTTATTTTACAAAATTTTACTCAAATTCTCGTCAAAATTTCAATTCTCTTTATAAATAATAAAATTCTTCTCTGATATTCAATTACTTTAAAAAATTTTATTCAAATTCTTGTCAAAATTTCAATTCTCTTTATAAATAATAAAATTCTTCTCTGATATTCAATTATTTTACAAAATTTTAATCAAATTCTTGTCAAAATTTCAATTCTCTTTATAAATAATAAAATTCTTCTCTGATATTCAATTATTTTACAAAATTTTTTTAAATTCTCGTCAAAATTTCAATTCTCTTTATAAATAATAAAATTCTTCCCTGATATTCAATTATTTTACAAAAATTTTTTAAATTCTCGTCAAAATTTCAATTCTCTTTATAAGAACTAAAACTCTTCTCTGATATTCAATAATTTTACAAAATTTTAATCAAATTCTCGCCAAAATTTAAATTCTCTTTATAAATAATAAAATTTTTCTATGATATTCAATTACTTTTAAAAATGTTAATCCAATTCTCGTCAAAATTTCAATTCTCTTTATAAGAACTAAAATTCTTCTCTGATATTCAATTATTTTACAAAATTTTAATCAAATTCTCGTCAAAATTTAAATTCTCTTTATAAATAATAAAATTTTTCTATGATATTCAATTACTTTAAAAAATGTTAATCCAATTCTCGTCAAATTTTCAATTCTCTTTATAAGAACTAAAATTTTTCTCTGATATTCAATTATTTAAAAAATATTTAATAAAATGTCTTTCATAATTTCAATTCTCTTTATAAATAATAAAATTCTTCTGTGATATTCAATTATTTTACAAAATTTTAATCAAATTCTTGTCTTGTCTTCTTGATATTCAATTATTTTACAAAATTTTAATCAAATTCTCGTCAAAATTTAAATTCTCTTTATAAATAATAAAATTCTTCTCTGATATTCAATTACTTTAAAAAATGTTAATCAAATTCTCGTCAAAATTTCAATTCTCTTTATAAGAACTAAAATTTTTCTCTGATATTCAATTCTTTTACAAAATTTTTTTAAATTCTCGTCAAAATTTCAATTCTCTTTATAAATAATAAAATTCTTCCCTGATATTCAATTATTTTACAAAATTTTTTTAAATTCTCGTCAAAATTTCAATTCTCTTTATAAGAACTAAAATTCTTCTCTGACATTCAATTATTTTACAAAATTTTAATCCAATTCTCGTCAAAATTTCAATTCTCTTTATAAATAATAAAATTCTTCCTTGATATTCAATTATTTTACAAAATTTTTTTAAATTCTCGTCAAAATTTCAATTCTCTTTATAAATAATTAAATTCTTCTCTGATATTCAATTATTTAAAAAATATTTAATAAAATGTCTTTCATAATTTCAATTCTCTTTATAAATAATAAAATTCTTCTCTGATATTCAATTGTTTTACAAAATTTTATTCAAATTCTCGTCAAAATTTCAATTCTCTTTATAAATAATAAAATTCTTCTCTGATAATCAATTATTTTACAAAATTTTAATTAAATTCTCGTCAAAATTTCAATTATTTTTAAAAGTTTTCTAAAATTCCATAATTTTCATTATCTACTCTTTCAATCAAATTTTCCAAAACATTTACATTATTAAAAAAAAATTTGAATACAATTCTAAGCAAACATTCAATTATTTTCATAAATAATAAAATTTTTTACAGAAATTCAATTATTAAGAAATTTTTTTATAAATTTTTTCGCAATAATTCAATTATTTTCATAAATGATAAGATTTCTAAAGGGATTTAATTATTTTTATAAATAATAAAATTCTTTTAGAAATTTTGTTTTAATTTAAAATCCTTAACAAAATAAATTTTTTTATTTTGAATTTTAAATGCTTAGAAAAGCTTCTTTTTGTTTCAATTTGAAATTTTTAGGAATGCTTCTTTTGTTTCATTTTCAATTTTAAATCCTTAGGAAAGCTTCTTTTTGTTTCAATTTGGAATTCTTAAAAAAGCTTCTGTTTGTTTTAATTTGGAATCTTTTAAATTTTAAATGTTTTGAAAAGTTTTTTTTTCAATTCGAAATCCTTAAGAAAACAATTTTTTTTGTTTGAATTTCAAATCCTTAAAAAAGCTTCTTTTTGTTTTTTTTTCTTTTTGTTTAAAACTTTGAACACAATTCTACGCAAACATTCAATTATTTTCATAAATACTAAAAATTTTTACAGAAATTCAATTATTTACCAATTTTTTTAAAAAAATGTCTTCGCAATATTTTAATTGTTTTCTTAAATAATAGAACTCATTGCAAAATATATATTTAATTGCAGAATTTCCGAATAATAGAAATTTTGTAAAATTGAATTGTAAACGAATAGATTTGAAAATTATAAAACTCATCGCAGGGTTTCAATTATTTTTCATACAATTATAATTGAATTCCTTTAAAAAAATAATTATGTTCTTGCAAGTTTTAATAAAATTCGACAAAAGAATTGTATTATTAAAAAATTTGCTACTAAAATTCTTTATGAGAATTGAATTTTGAGAAACATTCAATTATTCAATAAATTATTTACTTTTGCAATTTAAATAATTAAATTCTCGTAGAATTTTCTAATCAAAATTGATTTTTATTTCATAAAAATGAATTTCAGTGAAAATTTTAGATTATAATTGAATATCGAAAGAAATATAGAGTGAACTTTTTGAAAATAATTGAATTTTCAAATTAATATTTTTGAAAAAGTTGAATTTAATTTTTTGAATATTATTTCAAGTTTTTATTTTCTAATATGCACTTAATTAAAGAATTCACGAATAATTGAAATTTCGTGAAATTGATTATTTAATTATTATTAAAAGTAGTAGATATAAAGTAAAATTGTAGTTAAAAATTGTTGAAAATAATAATTGAATTGAAATAATGAAAATAATTTTGAAGAAGTATACTTATAGTATAAAATAATCATTTTATTACTTGGTCATCTTTAATTATTATAAAATATGAAGAAATCGAGTCGAAGACTAGGAGTTATCGATATCTTCATGTTTTATAGTTATAAAAATATTTACTAAACAAAAATTTCATTCATTGTCAAAAATAACACCAAAATTGATTATTTTAATCTTTTTTGGTGTTAAATTTAATATTTTTTAATTTTTTACTCTCCTTAATACCTCACGATTTACTGAGAGAAAGTTATTACCAAATTTCATAAAAGTATTTTAAAAAATTAATTAAATTAAAATAAATTAAATTAAAATAAATTAAATTAAAATAACATTAAATTAAATAAATAATAATGAATTAAATTCGTTTCAATGATCCAGAATCCGGTTTTTGGTCCATAAAGTCCGTATTTTTAAATTCTTTCACAGTTTCGAACACTTAAAAATTTGTAAATTTCTAACTTTCTCTCTCTTGCATCGACTCTCTATACGCAACGAAGAAATAATTCCACAAACTGTATAAAAATTCGCCCAAAGTGAATAATGAATTGAGTCAAAGTTTACGAAATGATAAGAAAAGAAGTGCTGCAATCTATCTTTCGATTACTTGAGTATAGAAAAAAAAAGAGTGGCGCAGAAAGAGGGAAATGTATAAAAGAACTAATTTGTACTCAGCCTGGCAACCTACTTGGAATTACTCCGAGAGTCTAAGAGGTTAGCGACTGTGCAAAATAGAGCGTTCGAGATAGCAAAGAATAGAGTTACCTGTTCCTCCTCCTCCTTCTCCTCCTTTTTTTTTCTTGCCTTTAGAAGAGTTACTTTACGCGAGGGAGCTTAGGAATTTATTGCTCGCGGCTAAAATACGCAAAGGGGTAGCTAACATATATGCATATATATATACATTTCACTCTGATGCCTCTTTTCCCAGCGAAAGATGAAGACAGATGGACGTAAGTGCTATAAAAAGGAGAATAAAAAAAAACAAAATAAAAATAACACCCTTTTTTCGAAAAATAATTCTTTCACTATACTTTGAGTAAAGTGTACTAAATATAATAGTACACTGGAAAAAAGTTTATTTGATTCAAATAACCGATTATTTGTCTATAATCAAATAAATATTTACTTGAATCAAATAAATTGTATTTGAATCAATTAATTAGTATTTGCTTCAAATACTGAAATATTTGATTCAAATTCAATTTATTTGATTCAAATAACCGATTATTTGTCTATAATCAAATAAATATTTACTTGAATCAAATAAATTGTATTTGAATCAATTAATTAGTATTTGCTTCAAATACTGAAATATTTGATTCGAATACAATTTATTTGATTCAAATAAAAATTATTTGATTCAAATAAAAATTATTTGATTCAAATAAAAATTATTTGATTCAAATAAAAATTATTTGATTCAAATAAAAATTATTTGATTCAAGTAAATATTTATTTGATTCAAGTAAATATTTATTTGATTATAGACAAATAATCGGTTATTTGAATCAAATAAATTTTTTCTTCAGTCTACTGTACTATAGTACAGAAAAGTAAAAAACTATAAAAAAGTAAAATTACTTTTCTTCTTTCGAATAGTGTCAAAGTTTGACAATTTTCCTAATTATTTTTTGTCTCCTTCTTCTTTTCCTCAATCCTCGCGATATTTCTTGTAAGAAAGAAAAGTGCGAGATACAGTGCCTTAAAGTATGATGCATTAATCCGGATAGTATTTAATAAATTTATAAGCTCGTGATAAAGTTGACGTTTTTGAGAAATGAACGAGAAAAAAGAAAGGGAAAGGTTGAGAGAGAGAGAGATTCACATTAACTCTAAACACGTAGGAATTAAGTTCTCGTCGTAACTGGCGGGCGTGTATATATATGCGCCCGTGTTTCTTCTTAAGAAAGAGAAAAAAAAAATGCCTGGATAAAAACAAAAGAAGTTGAGAAACGCGACGTTACAGCCGTTTAGTTGAGTCATAAAAAAGAACCCACTCTCCCTTGAGTCTTCTATCCAGTTCTCCTTTTTTTTTTTCTTTCTTTGCCCTTATGACCGCTACACGTTTCTATCTTCGACTTGCCTTGCCCAGAAAACGGCAGGCCTGTCCAGCGGAAGATACGATATTTTTATTAGTCATCTCGATAAATTGGTTTCGAACCAAGTGTAAGAGGATCTTACTGGTGGCACTCGCTAGTTTCTTCTAGGAAAAAAAAAGAATCCTTACAAGGGAGAGAAGATATCGTGTCGTCTTCCACCCATCCACTTTCCTCCTGCTAGTAGAGGATTTTCTCTTGCTTGCGCTTTCATTGCACTTTTTATTGATACATGAAAAATTTTTACAGTTCCAGGGGAAAATCGATTGTGGGAGAGGTTGATTCTTTTTTTTTCTCCCAACTGTTCTTTTATTTTCAGTTCAACAAAAATTTTCTGTCGTTGAATTAAAGCAGAATTTATGATGTGCTACTCAATCATCTAATATCTGTATTAATAATCGTTATGTTCCAATAATACGGTCGCAGTTTGAAGTTAGTTGTTGCTTCCGTCTTCGTCTCCCAACTTTTTTGAATAATTGTTCTTTTTAATTTTTTTTTTTAATTTTACTCATTACATAAAAATATTACATATTACTTATTACATAAATAAAAAAAATAATAATAATAATAAATAATAATAACAATAATTTTTTTTTTTTTTTTTTAGCTTTCTGCAGGGTAGTTAACATAAACTTTACAACCGAATAAATCCAATTGGAAAGGTTATGAAAACAGTAAAATCTTTTATAGAGAAACAATTTGTTACAAATTGAATCATACAGGACTCAGTCGATTGCCTACTGTTTAAACATCAGGACTGACATCGACCATACCATGTTAAAAACCCATTTATATTAGACCTATTATTCACCTACGGAACTACCTAGTGGCTTCAGACTTCGTAGATGAATGGTCCCACTTAGTCGCATACGCGACTCTTCCGTGCCGCTCTTGTTCTGGCCTTATTTCCTCCTTGTCCTTGACAAAGTCTTCTTGGCTTCCTCTAGGGCAGATCTGAAGACCTTGCATCCTCCTGATCCGGCGACATGTTGGATACTCTCCTCCTCGCCGAACTTCGCCTTGCATAAGAAGCAGCATGGGCTCTTCTTACAATCTGCTGCCTTGTGGCCAGCTTCTCCGCACTTGAAGCACGCAGCCGACCTATCTACTGCTTGGCAGTTTCTGCCTATATGGCCATAGTCAAGGCACTTGTGACACCTTGTGACCATAACTCTCTTACTGATTCTGCAGGACACAAAACCGATTTTAATGTGCCCCATCTTCTCCAATCTGGCAGCGTCCTCCTGGGTGGTGACCACGACAGCGAGCTTCATGCCTCGCTTATTTGGTCCGAGGACCGTCACCTTCCTGCTTCCTGCTGGAACCGTAGATAGTTTGTCTAGGGCCTCCTTGACATCCTTCTGTTCGGTAAGGGCATCCATATCGCGGACCTCCAGCGTAGCTTGCCGGTCCGGCATCTGCACCTTACCCAGGTCACCGATCACCCTAGTCACCTCCTCGGTGAACAACTTCTTGTCTGAAGACCTTCCAATTTTGATGAGAAGGTCTCCCTTTTTAGTGGGTAAAGCTCCCACAACCCTCGTCTGACTGGCCTCCAGGTCAGCCTCTTTTCGGACTTTCGCCAGCACTTCGGCGAAAGTATTTCCTTCTGCCACTTTAACAATCACTGTGGCTCTTCCCTTCTTGACCTGGTCTGGCTTTGGAACCGTTTTGATCCCCTTGCCTCTAGTCTTTTTAGGAGGTCTCTCCTCCTTTTTCCTTTTTGGATCCTTCGCAGGCTCAGGATCGCTTATTTTCTTCCTTTTCTGAGAATCCAAGACGACGTTTCTTAACACAATTGCGTTACAACGATCTCTTCTAACTCTACGATCTTGTCTAGCTTCTTCCGACCAGGTCAGTCCCTGGTAGAAACACTCGTCCTTTTTTGTAGCTGCAGCGTGCTTCATCTTGATCTCCTGTATGAGCGATGTCATGCTTTTAAGTCCATCCTTGATTGTCATATTGACATTTCTCTGGACTTCGCAGGACTTTATCATCTTACTGACCTCTTCTTCCATTGCTAGAATGCATGTCGCCTCTTCCTCCCGCAGCTTTATGCATTCATCTCGGTCCTTGTTGCAGCTAGCAATGTCATTCGCTGAAGCATTACTGAAGACAGAAATGCAGCTAGCCTGACTTGTCACACTGCTCGTACTCCCTCGTCTCTCCACCTTCTCCACGATGATCTGTGGAACTGCCAACGCGTTGTTGCCCTCCTGCATCCTTGGGCCACTGGCCATCATCCTCACGCTCGAAAGCGCTTGATGATCGGAACCAGTGAGAGATTCAGCCGAAGCATTACTCCGCAGGTACTCTTTCTTGTTTTTACAATCGCTCATACTTGGTGTTTGTCCCGTTTCGAGGGACAGTCGGGCCTTAACAGGGTACTACCATCTGGCCAGGATGGGCCCTGAACCGCCTCCGTTAGTTACATAGACGTTATAGCATTGCCGAAGCATTGATGCGACGTCTATGATATCCAGTGTCAGGTGAGCTAAGAAACTCGGACCTCGAAGGTCGGTGTATCTCTCCCATGGACCAGAAGTAAACTTCGGGCCATGATCGCTGAGTAGACACCAATAATAACAATAATAATAATAATAATAATAAGTAATAATAACAATAATAATAATAATAATAATAAATAATAATAACAATAATAATAATAATAATAATAATAAATAATAATAACAATAATAATAATAATAAATAATAATAATAATAATAATAATAATAATAATAATAATAAATAATAATAACAATAATAATAATAATAAATATTATTTATTATTATTTATTAAATTAGTTAAAATTCTTACGAAAAATCTTAAAATTTATAAAAAAAAACAATTAAATAGTTGTAAAGAATTTGAACATAATCTTTGAAAATAATCGAAGCGTTTTGTGCAGAAACCGCACAAGTCCATAAATCGTAAACGGAATCAATAAACTGTAACTGTAAATTGTAAATTTATCATATAAATGACGAAGTTGAAGTTCACAACGTTTATCAACGAAAAAAATTTATTCAATTCATCGAAATATAATTTTTATCTTAATATTTAATTGTGAAATAATTATTATCAAAATATAAACATAAATACTGATTTTCTAAATATTTTTGTGTCAATATTGCAGCGTCGTTATTAATTAACTAAGTGGAATAATTTTTTTTCGTTGATAAACGTTGAGGACTTCAAATTGCTTGTTGACATTTTTTTTAATCTGCTTTTTGCATTATATTTTTTATAAGTTTAAATGTCCAATGTGATTAATTTATTATCTAATTAATGTAAGGAATAAAAGAAATAAATCAATTATTTTTCTAACAATAATTTTGTGCGCAGAAAATGAAATAAAAAATTCGGAAAATTTATTGTATCAAGTAAAGTATCGCAGTTTTATTAAAAATTTTCAAAATATTGAATTTGGATCATTTTTCTAACCTTTTTATAAATAATAAAATTGTTTTAAGATAAAATTTTAGGCAAATTTTAATATTTTCTAATTTTAAAATAATTCAGTCAGCACGATTACTTTTAATAAATATTTTTAAAAATAAATGTATTCTTTTGAGGTACTTTTTAAAATTATTAGTAAAAATAATTAAATTCCTGAGATAAATTTTACTTTTAAAAAAAAATTATTCAGTTTTTTCCGAATAATTTTATTAGAATTTTTGAAAATAGCTGATTTTCATTAATGATTTTAAAAATAATTGTATTCTTACGAGAAACTTTACTACAGTTAAATTAAAAATAATTGTATTCCTTACGAGAAATTTAACTATAATAATATTAAAAATAATTGTATTCCTTACGAGAAATTTTAATAAAATTAAATTTTAAAAAAAATTGCATTCTTTTGAATAATTTTATTATCAATGAAAATATTTGAATTTTATTAAAAATTTTCAAAATCCTGATTAAATTATTTTTCAAGAATTTCTTTGAATTTTTCTTTTTAATAATCTACTTCTTTTTAATAATTTTCATTGAAAATTTTGAAAGTAATTGAATTTTACAAAGAATTTCTTTCAAGTTTTTAAAATTATCGCTTCTGTTAAAAATTTTATAATTTAATAATTTATTGTTAAAGTTTATTAAAATTGTTTTGAATGTAATTAAATTTCTCTAAAAAATTTTATTATTTACGGAAATAATTTAATTCTTACAAAGAATTTTACTATTTGCAAAAAAAAATTGAATTGCTTTCAAGAATTTTTTAGTTGTTTGAAAAATAAATTAATTTTTTCAAACAATTTTTTAATTAATAAAGAAAGTAATTTAATATTTTACAAGAATTTTCTTAAAAAATTAGAAAATAATTGAATTTTTAAATTAAATTTTACAGATAATCTAAGAAATAATTGAATTCTTGAGACTAAATCATTTTTTGAATTATTTTTAACAGAATTGAATAATTTATTTTATTTGAAGAATTTTTAATAAAATACTTTACTGTTAAAGTTTATTAAATTTTTTTTAATGTAATTAAACTTCTGTGAAAAATTTTATTATTTATAGAAATAATTGAATTCTTGCGAAGAATGTTACTATCTGCAAAAAATAATTGAATCGTTTTTAAAAATTTACTAGATTTTTGAAAAATAAATGAATTTTTTCGAACAATTTTTTAATTAAGAAAGAAAATAATTTAATGTTTTACAAGAATTTTCTTACAAACTTTAAAAAATAATTGGATTTTTAAAATAAATTTTACAGACAATCTTAGAAATAATTGAATTTTTGAGACTAAATCACTTTTTGAATTATTTTTAACAGAATTGAATGTTTGCAAAGACTTAACATAATAATTTAATTATTTTAAATAAAGTATTTATGCAAATTTCAGAAAACAGTTTTAATTCTTTCGTCAAATTTTATTAAAATTGTATTGACAATAATTTATTTCACCCAAAGAATTTTACTTCTATTTTTTTTATGAAAATAATTGAATACTTCTAAAGAATAATGTTGCTAAATATCTAAATAATTAAATTCTTTTCAAGAGTTATTTAAAAAATTTTCCAAAAATACAAACAATAATAATTCCATTCCCATGAAGCAATAATTTATCTAAAATACAATTAGTTCATAACAAACAAAAAAGTCACTAAAATTACAAAAGCTAATTTTTTCAATAATTACTTGAAAATTATATTTGAAAACTACTTCGTTTTGGATGTCATGAAAGTGAGTGTAATTTTGTATTTGACTGATTACTGTTTGCACATTATATCTAGATTTATACACATCTATAAAATTTAAACATTTCGAGTGCGTAAATGTAAAATCATTTAAATTTATGTTCAAGAGTTATCAAATTGCTTTCTGTGTCAAAATTCAATTCGAAAAGCTTTCAAAATGAAAATCTAACAAATTGTAAAAGCTTTCGGTTTATAAAGGAATACTGGTTATATGATAATTGCGTGTGCTTCGAGCGAATTCAACATATACAGTTAATATTATCTATAATATGTCACAAAAAGGCAATAAAAATAAAAATAACAATAAAATAATAAAATAATAATAATAATTAATAATAATAATAATAAAATAATAATAATAAATATTAATAATAATAAGAATAATAATAATAATAATAATAATAATAGTAACAACAATAATAATAATAATAATAGTAACAACAATAATAATAATAAATAATAATATTAATATTAATAATAATAATAATATAAATCATAATATTAATAATATTAATAATAAAAATTTAGCTTTTATATTTTGTTCGTTTTCAGCTTTTGGTAAAGAGCAATTTTCCCCCGTTTTCGGGTTTTTCTCCCCACTTTTTTGATCTAGGAAAGGCAGAATTGTCTTTTACTTAGAGAAGCGTCCCCCCACCACTAGGGAGTAGTGGTGGGGGGACGCTTCTCGGAATTCAGCGCTTCGTGGGTAGCAAGAAAGTGGGGAGAAAACACCAAAGGTGGGGGGTCGCTTCTCTCAAACGAAGAGAAAAAGAAAGGAAAAAGCTAGAATAGAAAAAATGGAGTAGAAAATTTAGAATAAAATGTAAAAAATAGAGTAGAAAAAATAGAATAGAAGAAATAAAGTAGAAAAAATAGAGTAGAAAAAATAGAGTAGAAAAAATAGAGTAGAAAAAATAGAATAAAATAAAAAAGAGTAGAAAAAAGAATCAAATAAAAAATATAGTAGAAAAAAATAGAATAAAATAAAAAATAGAGAAGAAGAAAAAAATAAAGTAGAAAAAAACTAGAGAATAGGAAAAAAACAAAAGAGAAGCTAAAATTGATTTTGACGAGCGGCCACCCCCACACAAAAGGGGTTATATGAAGTCAAGTGCCTTCAAAGAGTTAATCGAAGGAAATGTTTTTGACCTTAGGATGAAAAAAAAGAAGAAAAAGAAAAAATTACATCCGAAGTTCTTTACACTCTAGTCTCACACACACGTCGGAGTCAAGGGTCGACACACAGTTCACGGTGTCTCATTTTTCAATATTTTCCGGCACAAGTAACCTTTTGACTTTCATGGTCTTCAATTATCCACCAAGTTTGTCATCGAGGGGTTACTACCGGCATTTGAAACGACATTTATAAATCGTCTACGATCGGAAGTTTAACACACTGAGGGGTGAATTGACCCCGACATTGAAGAAAGATGGAGCCAAAAGGAGTACAGCAATCGAAGGATCAACACAGTGCAAGAAAAAAAAATCGTGATTAAATTTTCAATCAATCCGGGGAGGGGAAGACTTTAAAGAATTTTCCCATTACTTTGTTTTCGTTAAAATAAATTTGATGACTCTTTTATTTTGAGTTGAAAGAAAGAAATTTGTTAGAATCAGTATTGTGACATTCGAGGCTTTAATTTGGTTCATTGTTTCGTTTTTGTCGGGTAAATTTTCGCTTTTTGGAAAATAGAATGGTGAATTTTGAAAGTGGAACAAAATCAGTCATCTCACTGTCACGTGTATCTTTCTTTGAGTTTTACTTGATTTAGAGTTGAACTACTTCAAGTCCTTTTCATTGATAACTTTCCAGACTTCTCATCATATTTCTTGTATTCATTTATATCTATATATATAAAACTTTGTAAGATTTCACGAAACTTAATGTGATTTCAAATTACGCTTTTAATGACTTCAAAACTCAAATATTTCTGCCAGTTTCACAAGATTCTGTTGCTTATCCATTTTATTTATGTAATAACTAAATATTAGATGTAAATACAAACAATGTGCGTGCAATCTTTAACATAATCTGTAAACATAAATATGTAAGTAAATATGCACACTGAAAAAAAATGTATTTGATTCAAATAACCGATTATTTGTCTATAATCAAATAAATATTTACTTGAATCGAATAATTTTTATTTGAATCAAATAAATTGTATTTGAATGAAATAAATTGTATTTGAATCAAATATTTCAGTATTTGAAGCAAATACCATTTAATTGATTCAAATGAAAATTATTTGATTCAAGTAAATATTTATTTGATTATAGACAAATAATCGGTTATTTGAATCAAATAAATTTTTTTTTTCAGTGCTTAACTATAAAAATTTAGGTAAATATGTATAACTATAAAAATGTAAGTAAATATGTATAGCTATAAAAATGTAAGTAAAATAATAAAATAATAATAATAATAAAATAATAATAATAATAAAATAATAATAATAATAATTAATAATAATTAAAACTAGAGAAATAAATTTACTGACACAATGATTTATTACTATCTTATTATTTCCGTACAATAATAGTCACCACTTCTTTTTTCGTTTTCTTTTTTCGAAAAAATAGAATATTAAAAATTCAATGGCAAAGTATTTGCAAATGTCGATCGTCGTTTTATTCAGATTTTCAAAGTGCACTTTTCCTATTTTTCTTCCACGACAACTATCTTGAAGGCATATCAAAAGCGAGAGTATTCTCTTTGAAGATTCGAAGTTGGTGCAAGCGGTTTCTCAAAATAAAACTCTTTTCACAACCAACGGGTTACAAGTAGCTAGAATCCCGTGAAAAAGGAGATTTTTTTTCTCGCCCTTCAGGATTCGAAGGGATAAAGTCAAAGAATGTAGGCGCGAAACTTTAGCAACGGGAAGAAGAAAAGAAAAAAAAAAAAAAAAAAGAGAAGAGACACACGACAAACAGTATTATATATAAGTGAGTGTCGATATCAATGTGTGGGTCTGGTGCTTGGGTAGCAAAAATCTAGAGGCATAACACGCTCTCCGCATATAACCGAAAAAGAAGAAAAAGAAGAAGAAGGAGAAGAAAAAAAATCTCATAGCTCTTATTTTTTTCTTTGATGCCGTAGAGAGAGGATCCTTCCAAAATGGATTTCTCTCTCTCTCTCTCTCTTTCTCTCTGTGATTCCTTTTTTTCCCCCACTGTCTTTCTTCCTTTCTCTTATTCTAGAAATCAAATTTTCTTTCCGAAAGAGAAGGAGAAAAAAATAAGGGAATTGAGCCATAAAAATAAATATCAACCGAAAAATGATCTAGGTATCAAAAATACTTTCTCGTCGATTGTTCTTCTGTTGATAGAATCTCTGCCTCTGGGAACAAAAAAATGCGGTCAGCTTCTATAAAGTAAAAAATGAATAATAATTTTTCGAAGAGTAAAATAAAAGGAGTTACCGATCCCTAAGAACAGTGGCGATAATTTTACTTTTCTATTTTATTACCTACGATGGACATAATCTAAAGAGAAACAAGAAAAGGGAATCACATTTTTTAAGTCGACCCGCGCTATTCTTTTAATAGGAACACTAGCGCCAACTGTGCGGAGGCGTCCTTAAGCTTCTCTTACAGACGCTGACTTTTCCTGACATTTTTGATAGAAGAATTTGTAGAAATTGTAGAAATTATAAAAATTTGTAGAAATTGGAGAAATTTAAAAAGGAAAAACAGAAAACAGGATGATTTTTTAACAAAAAAAAAACTTTTTATTGTTATTTTTTCAATAAGAACACTAGCGCCAACTAGGTTGGGGCGTCCTGAAGCTTATCTTAATAACACATAACTTTTCGTGCCATTAAATTCACAGTAAAACGTGAGGTGTTAAAATAAAACCAGAAGGGATTAAAATAATCTGCAACAATTTAATCTTTCTGGGATTAAATTAACACCAAAAAGGATTAAAATTTGACAATTTAAAATTTACAAAACAAATTTTTAATTTACAAATAAAATTTAAAAATTACAAATAAAATTAAAAAATTACAAATAAAATTAAAAAATTACAAATAAAATTAAAAATTTACAAATATAATTTAAAATTTACAAATAAAATTTCAAATTTGACAAATAAAATTTCAAATTTACAAATAAAATCAAAAATTTACAAATAAAATTTAAAATTTCAAAAAAAATAAAAATTTACAAATAAAATTAAAAATTTCAAAAAAAATTTAAAATTTACAAATAAAATTAAAAATTTACAAATATAATTTAAAATTTATAAATATAATTTAAAATTTACAAATAAAATTTAAAATTTGACAAATCAAATTTCAAATTTGACAAATCAAATTTCAAATTTACAAATAAAATTTCAAATTCACAAATAAAATCAAAAATTTACAAATAAAATTTCAAATTCACAAATAAAATTAAAAATTTACAAATAAAATTTCAAAAAAAAATTAAAAATTTACAAATAAAATTAAAAATTTACAAACATATAATTTAAAATTTACAAATAAAATTTAAAATTTGACAAATTTCAATTCTCTTTATAAGAAATAAAATTCTTCTCTGATATTCAATTATTTTACAAACTTTTAATCAAATTCTTGACAAAATTTCTATTATTTTCAACAGTTTTTTAAGGGCATTTGAACCTTTATGACGTCACATCATTAAAATATATGCTTTGCATCAATTGTGACGTCATAATGGTTCAAATGCCCTTAAACTTACATAATTTTCTATATCTACTATTTCAATAAAATCTTCAAAAAAATTCAATTTTAAAAAAAAATTTAAATACAATTCTACGCAAACATTCAATTATTTCCATAAATAATAAAAATTTTTTACAGAAATTAAATTATTTACAAATTTTTTTAATAAATTTCTTCGCAATTATTCAATTATTTTTATAAATAATAACATTTCTACAGGAATTCAATTATTTTTAGAAACAATAAAATTCTTTTAAGAATTCAATTATTTTCATAAATAATATAACTTATTGCAGAATTTCAATTATTTTTAATGCAATTTTAATCCAATTTCTCGAAAAATGTGATTATTCTTAAAAATCTTATTAAAATTTCTTATTTAAAGTCCAAAGAATTTAATGATTTAAAAAATTTGTAACTAAAATTTTTTATGAAATTTGAATTTTTAGAAACATTCAATTATTCAATAAATTATTTACTTTTGCATTTAAATCATTAAATTCTTGTAGAATATTCTAATAAAAATTGAATTTCATTTCATAAAAATGAATTTCAGTTAAAATTTTAAATTATAATTGAATATTAAAAGAAATATAGAGTGAATTTTTTGGAAATAATTGATTTTGAAAAAGTTTCAAACTAAAATAATTTAAATTCGTAATTTTTCATATTTTTCACAAATAATTCTGTAGAATTAAATCTTTTTAAAAGTTTACCAGGATTTTTATTGAAATTATTTCAAGTTTTTATTTTTCAATATATATTTAATTGCAGAATTTCCGAATAATTGAAATTTTGTAAAATTGAATTGTAAACGAATAAATTAAAAATTTATAAAACTCATCGCTGGGTTTCAATTATTTTTCATACAATTATAATTGAATTTCTTGAAAAAAGTAATTATGTTCATGCAAGTTTTAATAAAATTCAACAAAAGAATCGAATAATTAAAAAATTTGTTACTAAAAATCTTTAGGAGAATTGAATTTTAAAAAACATTCAGTTATTCAATAAATTATTTACTTTTGCATTTGAATAATTAAATTCTTGCAGAATTTTTTAATAAAAATAGATTTTTATTTCATAAAAATGAATTTCAGTTAAAATTTTAGATTATAATTGAATTTTGAAATTAATATTTTTGAAAAAGTTGAATTCAATTTTTTGAATATTATTTAAATTTTTTTTCTAATATGCATTTTATTAAAGAATTTAGGAATAATTGAATTTTCCTGAAATTGATTAATTATTGTTAAAAATAATAGATGTAAAGTAAAATTGTAGTTAACATTTTTTGAAAATAATAATTGAATTGAAAGAATGAAAATAATTTTGAAGAAGTATGATATTCTTATAATATAAAATAATGATTTTTTTATTTGGTCGTCATAATTATTATAAAATATGAAGAAATCGATCACTTCGAGTCGAAGACTCGGAGTTATCGATATCTTCATGATTTAAAGTTATAAAAAATTTAATAAACTAAAATTTTATTAATTGTAAAAAATAACACTAAAATTGATTATTTTAATCTTTTTTCAGTGTTAATTTAATCTGCAACACTTTTTAATATGTCACGATTCATTGTGTTTGATAGAAGAATTTGTAGAAATTGTAGAAATTTGTAAAAATTTCTACAAGTTTGTAGAAATTTGTAGAAATTGTAGAAATTTATAGAAATTTGTAGAAATTGTAGAAATTTATAGAAATTTGTAGAAATTGTAGAAATTTATAGAAATTTGTAGAAATTTGTAGAAATTTGGTAGAAAAAACTGAAATCCCGATTAAAGAGAATCCTTTTCATTTTCTGTTACGATTTAGCAAGAAAAATTCTGAACACACTGTAAAATTTCTTAAAATGAATTCTTTTTGTCACGGAGCACAGTTCGTTGATGACCATTGCTTGAATGAATTAATAACGGCGGGGGAACGGAGTCAGGCGTCTTTATGTGTCCATATCTAAGTATATATAAACACGTTTTGGTAGTTAAACGCCCGAGGAAAGAGGTCATATGATGGTGGTAGTGTATCGCGAGGTCAACGGGGGTTAAATCGTTCCAATAACGAGACAGCCGGCTTTCTGGTCCGGACCTACGCCCCATTACATGACATTTGCCCTGACTCATGTCCATACTATTTCTTGTCAGAAAAATTCCAACAACTCTCGAAAAAAGAATTAAGCAGCAAAAAAAAAATCTTAAATTTATAACATCGGAATATCTCTTTCTAAAATTTTAACAAGTTATCAAAAAAAATTCTTTCGTCGAATCGAATCACAATAAACATTTTTCCAACAAAAATAATTACCAAATTCAAATACATCTAAAGAATTATATAAATTAAAAATATTTTTTTTTAGTAAAAATAAGTCTCTATATTTTTTCCATATTCGAAAAAAAATTTTCACTTTATTCCTCTTTCTTCTTTATAGTTCACGATTTGTGAAAAATATAAAAATATAGATAGTTAAAATTATTTTCAAATTAATTTTCATGTAAATAAATTAGAAAAATTTTTACTTTCGAAAAAGAAGTGTCAAGTGATTTTTAAGCTTTGAAAAACATTTTTTTTTTTTTTTGAATTTTTTTCCACATCAAAATTGAATAGAAATAGAGTTTGAAAATGTAGGACATGCGTCGATAAAGTATATAAAGCTTGATGCGCTGCACTCTCTCCTGAGAATTGAAATTTATTGCTTTTTTTGTATTCTACATCAAACCAAAGTTTATTCTCGTACCTAAAATGCAATATATGAAAATATGAAAAAATATATATACGTATATATATATTTCTACATTTAAATAAGACGTGATATTTATTGATCAATTAATGTTCATTGAGTTGGAATTTTACATTTTCATTAAAAACGTAAACAAAAAAATACGAAAGTTGCTTTTTTGTCAAAAAAAAAGAAAATAAAAAAATAAAAAAACTAAATTAATAAAAAACTGAATAAATAAATGAATAAATAAATAAATAAATAAACTAAATTAATAAAAAACTGAATAAATAAATAAATGAATAAATAAATTAATAAATTAATAAATTAATAAATTAATAAATTAATAAATTAATAAATTAATAAATTAATAAATTAATAAATTAATAAATTAATAAATTAATAAATTAATAAATTAATAAATTAATAAATTAATAAATTAATAAATTAATAAATTAATAAATTAATAAATAAATTAATAAATTAATAAATTAATAAATTAATAAACAAAAGTAAAAAAGGATAATTCTATGAAACTTTAATTAAATAAATTATTTTTCACTATTTGATAACTGCAAGTATATTTCTTTATTTCTGTTCTAGTTTTAGTGCACGAATTTCGCTATTTCGTGAAAAAGGAATTATTCAAAGAGAAAGAGCGAAGCGGGGTAAATATTAAATAAAATGCAGTTAATTCAAATTAATTGGAAATTTGTGTATAAAAAAGAAAAGAGTGGAAAAATAATGCAAAAGACCGTCGACCCAAAAAGCAGCGATTGGAACCAGGTTTTAATAGAGATGCACCGAAGAGTCTTTCAATTTGCACGTTAATGAATTTTTCAGTAACAACCATCTAGATTCGATGTATAAACATGTATATATATATACATACACTTTGCTCTTGGTAATAAGTTATTGCAACCAAAATATATACGCGATCCAACGTTGAGTAATATCGTGTATTCTACGTCAAACACAAATTACAGCCACACCCGCGCTTCTCGTCTGAAGCCAAATATTCCCCTTCTCATTATCGAACCCTCTCACTCTCTCTCTCTCTCTCTTTTTGCTTCGGCAAATAAGTAAAAAATGTAAAAATAATTGCTAAAAAAATACAAAAAAAAATAAAATAATTACAATTAAAAAATAACTAATTAATACTGAATAATTATTAATCACTAATTATTAGTCATCTCTAGTTTTTTTAGTTTTTTCTTTTTTTCTTTTTTTCTTTTTTTCTTTTTTTCTTTTTTTCTTTTTTTCTTTGATCTAAGTCGCTCTTTTCTACTGAGACAAAGTATTACTAAATTTTTACTACCCAAATAATTTTTTTTTTGTCGAAACAAATTTTTTGCTAGCTTTTTTGTATAGTTAAAGAATGTTTTCTATTGACTTGAAAAAAATCTGAATGAGTATTTATCTTTAAGGGTTTCAATAAAAAATCCAACATTTAAGCAAATTGAAAAGAGTAGATTTTTCGAAAATTAAGCAATCAGGTGTAAATGATTGTAAAATAAAGACAATAGGAAAAAAGGGAGTGTGAGAGAGAGAAAAAAAGAAGAAAATTCTGTCTGTTGTCAAAATTTCAATTATTTTCAAAAGTTTTCTAAAATTCCATAATTTTTATTATCTACTATTTCAATTAAATTTTCCAAAAGAATTCCATTATTAAAAAAAATTTTCATAAATAATAACATTTTTTACAGAAATTCAATTATTTACAAATTTTTTTATAAATTTCTGCGCAATAATTCAATTATTTTTATAAATAATAAAACTCATTGCAGAATTTCAACTATTTTTAATGAATTTTTAAACAAATTCCTCGAAAAGTGTAATTATTTTTAAAAATCTTATTAAACTTCTTATTAAAAGTCCAAAGAATTTAATGATTTAAAAAATTTGTTGATAACATTTTGTATGAGAATTTAATTTTAAAAAACACAAAATTAATAAGTTATTTATTTTTGTATTTAAATAATTGAATTCTCGTAGAATTTACTAATAAAAATGGTTTTAAAAATGAATTTTAGGTAAAATTTTAAATTATAGTATTAAAAACATTATAACGTGGATTTTTAGAAATAATTAAATTTTCAGAAAGTTTTAAACTCAATTCATTGAAATTCTCAATTTTTCACAGTTTTGACAAAAAATTCTAGAGAATTAATTCTCATTAAAAGTTTAATATGATTTTCATTGAAATTATTTCAAGTTTTTATTTTTTAATGCATTTTTAATTGCAGAATTTCCGAATAATTGAAATTTTGAAAAATTGAATTGTAAACAAATAAATTTGAAAATTCTCATAAAACTCATCGCAGCGTTTCAATTATTATTCATTCAATTATAATTGTATTCCTTCAAAAAAATAATTATGTTCATACAAATTTTAATAAAATTCGACAAAAGAATTGAATTATTAAAATATTTGTTACTAAAATTCTTTATGAGAAATGAATTTTGAGAAACATTCAATTATTCAATAAATTATTTACTTTTCATTTAAATAATTAAAGTTTTTTAGTATTTTTTTAATTAAAATTGATTTTCATTTTATAAAAAAGAATTTCAGTTATCTTTAGGGGTTATAAAAAAAATCCAACATTTAAGCAAATTAAAAAGAGTGGATTTTTGAAAATTAAGCAATCAGGTGTAAATGATGGTAAAATAAAGACAATAGGAAAACAGGAAGTGTGAGAGAGAGAAAAAAAGGAGAAAATTCTGTCTGTTGTCAAAATTTTAATTATTTTCAAAAGTTTTCTAAAATTCCATAATTTTTATTATCTACTATTTCAATAAAATTTTCCAAAAGAATTCCATTATTAAAAAAAATATCAATACAATTCTACGCAAATATTTCAATTATTTTCATAAATAATAAAATTTTTTACAGAAATTCAATTATTTGCAAACTTTTTTTATAAATTTCTTCACAATAATTCAATTATTTTCATAAATAATAACATTTTTACAGGAATTCAATTATTTTTATGAATAATAAAATTCTTTTAGGAATTCAATTATTTTCATAAATAATAAAACTCATTGCAGAATTTTTAATTATTTTCAATGCAATTTTAATCAAATTCCTCGAAAAGTGTAATTATTTTTAAAAATCTTATTAAACTTCTTATTAAAAGTCCAAAGAATTTAATGATTTAAAAAATGTGTTAAAAACATTTTGTATGAGAATTGAATTTTAAAAAACACAAAATTAATAAGTTATTTATTTTTGTATTTAAATAATTGAATTCTCGTAGAATTTACTAATAAAAATGGTTTTAAAAATGAATTTCAGTTAAAATTTTAGATTATAATTGAATTTTAAAAGAAATATAGAGTGAAGTTTTTGGAAATAATTAAATTTTGAAAAAGTTTTAAACTAAATTCATTGAAATTCTTAATTTTTCACAGTTTTGACAAAAAATTCTGGAGCATTAATTCTTATTAAAAGTTTAATATAATTTTCATTGAAATTATTTCAAGTTTTTATTTTTTAATGCATTTTTAATTGCAGAATTTCCGAATAATTGAAATTTCGTAAAATTGAATTGTAAACGAATAAATTTGAAAATTATAAAACTCATCGCAGCGTTTCAATTATTATTCATACAATTATAATTGAATTCCTTCAAAAAAATGATTATGTCTATGCAAGTTTTAATAAAATTCGACAAAAGAATTGAATTATTAAAATATTTGTTACTAAAATTCTTTATGAGAATTGAATTTTGATTAACATTCAGTTATCCAATAAATTATTTACTTTTGCATTTAAATATTGAAATTCTTGTAGAATTTTTTAATAAAAATTGATTTTCATTTTATAAAAATGAATTCCAGTTAAAATTTTAGATTATAGTTAAATATTAAAAGCATTATAACGTGGATTTTTAGAAATAATTAAATTTTCAGAAAGTTTTAAACTCAATTCATTGAAATTCTTAATTTTTCACAATTTTGACAAAAAATTCTAGAGAATTAATTCTCATTAAAAGTTTAATATGATTTTCATTGAAATTATTTCAAGTTTTTATTTTTTAATGCATTTTTAATTGCATAATTTCCGAATAATTGAAATTTCGTAAAATTGAATTGTAAACGAATAAATTTGAAAATTATAAAACTCATCGCAGCGTTCCAATTATTTTTCATACAATTTTAATTGAATTCCTTCAAAAAAATGATTATGTCTATGCAAGTTTTAATAAAATTCGACAAAAGAATTGAATTATTAAAATATTTGTTACTAAAATTCTTTATGAGAATTGAATTTTGAGAAATATTCAATTATTCAATAAATTATTTACTTTTGCATTTAAATAATTAAATTCTTGTAGAATTTTTAATAAAAACTGATTTTCTTTCATAAAAATGAATTTTTGTAGAAATTTAAGATTATAATTGAATATTAAAAGAAATATAGAGTGAATTTTTTGGAAATAATTGAATTTTGAAAAAGTTTCAAACTAAAATAATTGAAATTCTTAATTTTTATATTTTTGACAAAAAATTCTGTAAAATTAATTCTTTTTAAAGTTTATCAGGATTTTTATTGAAATTATTTCAAGTTTTTATTTTTCAATATATATTTAATTGCAGAATTTTCGAATAATTAAAATTTGGAAAATTGAATTGTAAACGAATAAATTTGAAAATTATAAAACTCATCGCAGCGTTTCAATTATTATTCATACAATTATAATTGAATTCCTTCAAAAAAATGATTATGTCTATGCAAGTTTTAATAAAATTCGACAAAAGAATTGAATTATTAAAATATTTGTTACTAAAATTCTTTATGAGAATTAAATTTTCAGAAACAATCAATTATTCAATAAATTATTTACTTTTGCATTTAAATAATTAAAGTCTTTTAGTATTTTTTTAATTAAAATTGATTTTCATTTTATAAAAAAGAATTTCAGTTATCTTTAGGGATTATAATAAAAAATCCAACATTTAAACAAATTAAAAAGAGTTGATTTTTCGAAAATTAAGCAATCAGATAAAATAAAAATAATGATAAATAATAATGATTGTAAAATAAAGACAATAGGAAAAAAGGGAGTGTGAGAGAGAGAAAAAAGGAGAAAATTCTGTCTGTTTTTTTTCACTGTCTTTTTTTGTTTGATAGATGCCGTTATTGTTAAAACAACATTATTACTGTACATGGTAATAAGATCATTCTCGGTCACCAGATACCATATTGCGAGAAGGGAGATTTATCCATATCCAGTCTAATCGACATACTATTGTCCATTAGTTCTCATTGTCGATGTCATAGATGGATTTTAAACGAGGCGTGTGTGGCGCGCGCGAAAATGAATTTACTTGCTCATTCGTCCAAAACGGAAATTGATTTAAAGATAAACTAAGCATTGTTGCCAAATTCATTGATGATTACTTCCATCAATTTCAAGGATCATTGAGTTAAACACTGGTTTTTGGCGCTCTAATTAACTAATTAAACTGCAAGAAATCATTTCTTTGTTTTGCTATTGACATTGAAATTTATTTATTTTTTTTTTTTTTTGCTTCCTTTTTTTGTAATTTGACTTAAAATTTGATTCCACCTTTGACTCTCGCTTTGATTTTCACTTCAACTAGAACATTGACTTTTTGTCTGTAATTTCGACCCTGATTTGAACTTGATTTTAACTTTGACTATGACTTTTACTTTCACTTTGACTTTAGCTTTGACATTTTTTCTTAAATTTCAACTTTCGATTCGATTTTTACTTTTTATCTTTAACTTTGTCTTTGACATTTACTTTGAATTTAACTTTAAGTTTGACTTTAACTTTGACTATAAATTTAACTTTACTTTTAACATTAACTTTAACATTAACATTGACTTTAACTTTGACTTTATTTTTGTTTTTAACTTTGACTTTGGCTTCAACTTTGACTTCAACTTTGACTTTAACTTTAAATTTAACTATGATTTTAAATTTAACATTGCCAGCGACTTTGACATTTTCTTTCTCCTTTTTAATTTGATTTTAACTCAACTTCAATTTTTTGTCTTTAATTTTATTATTGACATTATCTCTAACATAATTCAACTAAACTTTAATTGTTTGTCTTTAATTTTATTTTTTACATTAACTTTGACTTTAACTTTGACATTAAATTTTGACTTTGACACCGATTTTGACATTTTATTTCTCCTTTTTAATTTGATTTTACACCAACTTTAATTTTTTGTCTATAATTTTATTTTTGACTTTAACTTTAACTTGATTTTAACTGAACTTTAATTTTAACTTCGATCTTAAATTTTGACATTAACTTTGACATTAACTTCGACTTTAACTTTGTCCTTAACTTTGACTTGGACTTTAACTTTGATTTTAACTTTGTCTTTAAATTTTGACTTTAACTTTGACATTAACTTTGAGTTTAACTCTAACTTTAACTTTGAATTTAACTTTGACTTTAAATTTTGACTTTAACTTTGACATTAACTTTGAGTTTAACTCTAACTTTAACTTTGACTGTAACTTTGACTTCAACTTTGACTATAATTTTGAATTAAACTTTGACTTTAAATTTAATTTTGCTATTGACTTTCACATATTTTTTTTCCTTTTTAATTTGATTTTACCTCAACTTTTATTTTTTTTCTTTAATTTTATTTTTGACTTTAACTTTAACCTAATTTCAACTGAACTCTAAGTTTTTGCGATTATTTTATTTTTTTCTTTAACTTTGATTGATTTTGACTGTAGCAGTGACTTTAAATTTCTCTTTTTGTCTTAAATTTTAACTATGGATTCGATTTTGACTTTTTATCTTTAATTTTGTCTTTGACTTTAACTCTGACTTTATCTTTGACTTTAACTTTGACTTTAACTTTGATTTTAATTTTGACTTTAAATTTTGACTTTGACATTGATTTTGACATTTTATTTTTCCTTTTTAATTTGATTTTAACTCAACTTTAATTTTATTTTTGACTTTAACTTTAATTTGATTTTAACATAACTTTAATATTTTGTCTTTAGTTTTATTTTTTTACTTTAACTTTGACTGATTTTGACCTTAGCAGTGACTTTAAATTTTTTTTTCGTCTTAAATTTTAACTTTCGATTCGATTTTGACTTCTTATTTTCAAATTTTGTCATTGACTTTAACTTTGACTATAAATTTAACTTTGACTTTAACTTTGAAATTAATTTGGACTTTATCTTCGATTTTAACTTTGTTTGTAACTTTGACTTGGACTTCAACTTTAATTTTAACTTTGACTTTAAATTTTGGTTTTAACTTTGACATTAACTTTGACTTGGACCTTAACTTTGATTTTAATATTGACTTCAAATTTTGACTTTGTCATCGACTTTGACTTTTATTATAACTTTGACTTTAAATTTTGACTTTGCCATCGACTTTGACATTTTCTTTTTCCTTTTTAACTTGATTTTAACTCAACTTAAATTTTTTGTCTTTAATTTCGACTTTGACTTCAACTTTTTGTCACATTCAGTTCAAATTTTTGTCTTTAATTTTCACTTTGACTTCAACTTTCACTCCAAATAAATTTGAAACGAAACTAAAAGTCAAAATGTAGCTCAAAGCGAAAGTCAAACTAAAATTAAACTTTCTCTGCACATTGAGAACTAAAGTAAATAATTAAATATAAATTCACCATTGACGTCGATGGAAATGAATCATTCTTAAAAGTGATTTAATTATAAAACAGAATCTAAAAATATTTGACACCAGCGGAGAATTATCAATTAGCAAAAAATGCAGATTACGTAATTGATGTCTACTAATTATTAAACAACTTCTGTTTTCGACTCTTTTAATAAACTATTCTGACATAAATCTAATTCCTTCAATAACTGCATACGAATTAAAAAAAAGTTTCTTAAAAATATTTTCCAAAAAAAAAACCGAAACTATACTACAGGTAAAAATATAGAATCTACTTAAAAATAATTTCTCCTAGAGTAAAATTAAAATTCTCCCCTGTTTTTCTTTTTCTATACTAAATAATAAAATGTGTAAATTTTTTTTCCCGAACCGAGCGCGATAAGTATAAGAAAATCGTTTCGAGAGTCTTTAAAGCAATATGGGGAATTTGCACTTGAACTACCTTCATTGATTTTCGCGTTAACGCAAATCTTAAATCTCAAGTGAGAAAAACATTACGAGAGTAACAATAAAAAAAAAACTTCAAAAGAAACTTTAAAAACAGGAGGCTTAACAATTCTGTTCAGTTTATTCCCTCTTTCTCTTTCTTTCTTTTTTGACCCTTTTTTTATTCCCTGCACAGCTGGAGGGCGAAATCTTTTTGTAACGTTAAAATAAGTATCAATATATTTTGGTCGGTATAATTTTCTTCTTTTTTTAAAGTCTCAAGACACTTCTACAATTCTGAATTGTAAACAATTGGTGAATAGATAACAATTGGTAAACTGTGATCGTTTAGTTTAGGGGGAAAATTTTCTAATTTTTTATTCACTGTTTTTAAGTGCAGGTCAATTCTTTCGGTGGAAAAAAGAAAAGAGAGTGAGAGAGACAGGTATATATACACACACCTAACGCTTTTTGAATCGATATCACTACCTCCAAGGAAGGAAGCTTTGGATAAACACACTTACTGTAGACTGTGCTCGAATAAGAGAAAATTGCTTGCTCTCGTGTGTTATTGGAACCTGAGATGCTATCGGATATCCATCCAATTGCCCTACAAACCCGTATTAATATTAACATTTCCACTTACAAAAAACTCACTGTTGGAAAAAAAAGAGGAAAATAATTCTCATGCCAGATTTTTATTTTAATCAATTTCAGTTAAATTTGACTGTATCACGGTAGAGTTATTCGACAAATTAAGATATAATTTTCATAATGCAATCTTTCGTTCATTAAATTAATTATTTAAAAAACTGTCCATAGTTTACGAATAAAGTTTATTTAATCTAATAGGAATTATTAAAACTCAAAAAAAAATCCATAAACTAAACTAAAAATTATCATCATTCAGTCATCAAGAAATTAATTCTTCAGGTTTCTAGAAATTTAGAAAGTCCGTTTTTTTCTGCAAATTGATAAAAAAATTTGCATTTGATCTTTTGGGATTCTATTCAATCTAATAGGAATAATTAAAACTGAAAAAAAATCCATAAACTAAACTAAAAATTATCATCACTCAGTCAGAGAAATTGATTCATGTTTCTAGAACAAAAAGTCCGATTTTTTCTGCAACTTGATAAAAAAATTTGTATTTGAATATTTTTGGGATAAAAAAAAATAATTGAATAATAATAATAATAATTGAATAATCGTCAATTCTGAGAATTCCCAAAAATATGTCACCAGAAGAAGTAATTATTCTCACGTAACAATCTCAGAAATAATTTGACAAATGAACGTAAATAAATCATTTAGGTAATTAAATCGAATCTTACAGTAGAAGTATTTAGAGATAAATCTTGAAAATAAATAATAATAAATTTCCCAGAGAATTTTTTTTTGCGCAAGTGAACAGCAATATCAATCAAAATTGAAGAATTTTTTTTTGCGGAAGTGAACATTTTTAGCATTATTAATCAAAATTAAAGGAGAATTAATAATAAATATTGTGAATTAAATTGAGAAGAGGGAAATAGGGAAGCAATAATATCCGAAATTAACTCAAGTACGAGTGTGTTTATAGTTTTCTCCCCTTAATCGTTTCCAGTTGATTGATATCACGACTGTCCCACCTGTTACTGCTGCTATAATGATAATTAACTCGATTTAATTATCCGACTACAGAATGGATATTTTTGTGTTAATTGTAATTAAAAATGCATTTCCAACTATAGTAGAGGGGCAAACTTTCCCCTTGGATTTCTAAATAAAGCCGTTTACTTCAAAATTTCAGAGTAAATTTACTGAAAAATCTAATTAATTATTCTTCATTAGTAAACTATGTTCACATTTACTGATAAATTTATTAATTCATTGAAATACTTTGTTGAAGAATTATTTCCCCTCTGCTGTATTTAACAGGCAGTCGAAATTTTAGCTTTGCGTTTCCACAAACGATTGTTTGGACTTTTTCGATCAAACGGACAGTGGAACAAATGGTTTTTTTCTCTTGGTAAAATGAAGATTCGAATTTTGGCTTCTGCGAAAAAGAAAAAAGAAAAATAAAACTAATCTATTTATATTGCAAAAAATTGTTTAGTGGACTTTTTGGATTATCGGAGAAATCATGTGCTGGAGATTTATTTTTTTTTTAAATCTCGAATCAAAGGGGAAAGGGGGGAAAGAAACAGTTGGTGCGAAATTATTCATAAAGCCGGATGACAACCGACAATTGAAGAGTGCAAGTGTGTTATTAATAAAGCAATCATTTACATTTGCATTTGCCGCGAGCTTGGAGATTGTATCTCGAATTGTGTGAGGCGCAGATATTAGCAACAGCAAAAGGAAGCGGATAAAATCGAAAAAAGGAGAAGAAGATGAAGAAGAAGCAAAAAAGGAAAAAGGGATGAAAAGAACAATAAGAAGAAGAAAAGTCACATTCTCATCAAAATTTCAATTCTCTTTATAAATAATAAAATTTTTCTCTGATATTCAAATATTTTACAAAATTTTCAACAAATTCTTGTCAAAATTTTAATTATATTCAAAAGTTTTGTAAAATTACATAATTTTCAATATCTACTATTTTAATAAAATTTTTCAAAAGAATTCCATTATTAAAAAAAATTTTTATACAATTCTACGCAAACATTCAATTATTTTCATAAATAATAAAAATTTTTACAGGAATTCAATTATTTACAAATTTTTTTATAAATTTCTTCGCAATAATTCAATTATTTTCATAAATAATAACATTTCTTCGCAATAATTCAATTATTTTCATAAATAATAACATTTCTAGAGGCATTCAATTATTTTTATAAATAATAAAATTCTATTAGGAATTCAATTATTTCCATAAATAATAAAACTCATTGCAGATATTCAATTATTTTTAATGCAATTTTAATCAAATTCCTCGAAAAATTTAATTATTCTTAAAAATCTTATTACAATTCTTAACAAAATTCAAAGAATTTAATGATTTAAAAAATTTGTTGAGAACATTTTTTATAAGAATTCAATTTCAACAAACGTGAAATTAATAAATTATTTATTTTTGTATTTAAATAATTGAATTCTCGCATAGAATTTACTAATAAAAATGGTTTTAAAAATGAATTTCAGTTAAAATTTTAGATTATACTTAAGTATTGAAAGCATTATAACGTGGATTTTTAGAAATAATTAAATTTTGAAAAAGTTTCAAACTAAAATCATTGAAATTCTCAATTTTTCATATTTTTGACGAAAAATTCTGTTGAATTAATTCTTTTTAAAAGTTTAATAGGATTTTTATTGAAATTATTTCAAGTTTTTATTTTTCAATATATATTTAATTGGCGAATTTCCGAATAATTGAAATTTTGTAAAATTGAATTGTAAACGAATAAATTTGAAAATTCTCATAAAACTCATCGCAGCGTTTCAATTATTTTTCATACAATTATAATTGAATTCCTTGAAAAAAAGTAATTATGTTCATACAAGTTTTAATAAGATTCGACAAAAGAATTAAATTCTTAAAAAATTTGTTACTAAAATTCTTTATGAGAATTGAATTTTGAGAAATATTCAATTATTCAATAAATTATTTACTTTTGCATTTAAATAATCAAATTATTGTAGAATTTTTAATAAAAACTGATATTCTTTCATAAAAATGAATTTTTGTTTAAATTTAAGATTATAATTGAATATTAAAAGAAATGTAGAGTAAATTTTTTGGAAATAATTGAATTTTGAAAAAGTTTCAAACTAAAATAATTGACATTCTTAATTTTTCCTATTTTTGACAAAAAATTCTGTAGAATTAACTCTTATTAAAATTTTAATATGATTTTCATTGTAATTATTTAAAGTTTTTATTTTTCAATGCATATTTAATTGCAGAATCTCCAAATAACTAAAATTATGTAAAATTGAATTGTAAACGAATAAATTTGAAAATTCTCATAAAACTCATCGGAGCGTTTCAATTATTTTCCATACAATTATAATTGAATTCGTTGAAAAAAAGTAATTATGTTCATACAAGTTTTAATAAGATTCGACAAAAGAATTAAATTCTTAAAAAATTTGTTACTAAAATTCTTTATGAGAATTGAATTTTGAGTAACATTCAATTATCCAACAAATTATTTACTTTTGCATTTAAATATTGAAATTCTTGTAGAATTTTTTAATAAAAATTTATTTTCATTTTATAAAAATGAATTCCAGTTAAAATTTTAGATTATAATTGAATATTAAAAGAAATATAGAGTGAATTTTTTTGAAGTAATTGAATTTTGAAAAAGTTTCAAACTGAACTAATTGAAATACTTAATTTTTCATATTTTTGACCAAGAATTCTGTAGAATTAATTCTTTTTAAAAGTTAAATAGGACTTATATGGAAATTATTTAAAGTTTTTATAGTTCAATGTATATTTAATTGCTGAATTTCCGAATAATTAAAATTTTGTAAAATTGAATTGTAAACGAATATAAATTTGAAAATTCTCATAAAACTCATCGCAGCGTTTCAATTATTTTTTATACAATTATAATTGAATTTCTTGAAAAAAGTTTTAATAGAATTCGACAAAAGAATTGAATTATTAAAAAATTTGTTACTAAAATTCTTTATGAGAATTGAATTTTGAAAAACATTCAATTATTCAAAAAAATAATTTACTGTTGCATGTAAATAATTAAATTCTGGTAGAATTTTTTAATAAAAATTTATTTTCATTTCATAAAAATGAATATCAGTTAAAATTTTAGATTATAATTGAATATTAAAAGAAATATAGAATAAACTTTTTGGAAATAATTGAATTTCGAAACCAATTTTTTTGAAAAAACTGAAGTAAATTTTTTGAATATTATTTGAAGTTTTTATTTTCAAATATGCATTTAATTGAAGAATTTAGGAATAATTGAAAATTCACGAAATTGATTTATTAATTATTGTGAAAAATAATAGATATAAAGTAAAATTGTAGTTGAAAATTTTTGAAAATAATAATTGAATTGAAATTATGAAAATAATTTTGCAGAAGTATAATATTCTTCTAATATAAAGAAATGATTTTATTACTTGGTCATCAACTATAAGATATGAATAATTATTATAAAATCATAAATTATAAAATATAATAATTATCAAAAAATATGAACAAATCGATCACTCCAAGTCGAAGACTCGAAGTTATCGATATCTTCATATTTTATAGTAAAAAAAAATTTAATAAACTAAAATTTAATTTACTGTAAAAAATAACACCAAAATTGATGATGATGATGATGATAATGATGATGCAAATGAACCTTTCAGAAAGAAAGCTCTAGACGAACGGAAACGAAAAAATAAAATTTTCATCAGAGGACAATAATTTAGAAATACAAAAACCGACGGATCGAATGGCCGTTCGCGATTTAGAAGCCAATTTCGAAAAGTGCGCCTCCACTTGAAATGACGTGGCGCAGGGATTTTAAGTTGAAATCTTTGGAAAAACTTCTTTCTGCGGCAGGAGGTTCAATTTCAATTTAAATACAATGCTTATCCCTTATTCCTTGGCGAGCGCGGGAATCTCTCTCGGAAGTCTTTAATGCGTTCCTTTTCCCCTCATCTTCGCCAGTGACGCACTCGAGTACTCCTGGTTACTTAAACACGTGCAAAGGAGTAAAGTAGATAAGTGGATAGGTGCACATTTCCACGAGACACGAACACAGAAATTCAATAGTCGAACGCCAAGAGGAATATCTTTGCGCGAGCTTTAAACTACTCCGTTCTCTTCTGACTTTTTTTTCTCTCTCTCTTTCTCTCTCTTCGACTTTTATATTTCTTCCAAATATATATTGAGCTTCTTCTCTTTCTTCTTCCTCTTCTTTTTCTTCTTTTTTTTTGTTTTATCATACCTTCTCGTTTCTCTCTCTTTTTTGTCTACTCTCTCTCTCTCTCTCTTTCTTCTACTCTTACTCTTTCTTACTCTTTTTTTTCTCTTCCTTTCTTTCCCTTTCTTTCTTTCTTTCTTTCTTTCTTTCTTTTTTTCTAGTCATTTTCTTATCTCTCTAAATCTGAATTAGTAGAAAGTTACTAATGAAATGGTGAAAAGTCGTCCACTAAATGATTTAGTAATAATATTACTAACAATTAGTAAAATTTTACTAATTGTTAGTAGAGCGTTACTAATTGATTAGTAGAATTCTACTAACAATTAGTAGAACTGTTTTATTAATAGTCGATAAAACAGTTTCACTAATTCATTTAGTGAAAAAGTGACTTTCAATTAGTAGAATTCTACTAAAACATTAGTAGAATTTTACTAAAAATTAGTAATATTCTACTAATTAAAAAGGTGAAAAGTCGTTCATGAAAACTACTCAAAATTAGTAAAATTTTACTAATTCTTAGTAGAATTCTACTAATTCAGATTTAGAGAGTATTGAAATGTTGCCCGAAAAAATTTACTTCAACGGACAATGAGTTTTAATGTCAGTTTTGAGAAAATTAAAAACAAAAATAGTGCGTCGATTAAAATTTAACACTCGAAAGGTTAAAACACCCTCTTTTTTTTCATCAAACGAGTTGGAAAATATTTTTTGGTCGGGAAAAATAGTACAGAGAGAAGGTCTACAGTATATTCTGTATTTTATCTCTCCTCAAGTTTAGTGAAGTATTTTTCCAGAGTTAAATCGTTCAATTCTTTTCGTCAGTCAATCCTCGAGAATTAAATCTTTTGAGCGAGGAATCTGCGAAACTTGTCGAAACTTTTCTTTTTCTTTGGCTTACCACTCTGAGATGTCGCGCTCTTATTGACTTTAAGCTTACCACTGGGACCTCCTTGGTTGATTTTCCTACTCGCTCTCTCTCTCTCTCTCACACTTACTCTCTCCCTCGCTCTCTTACCACTCCATCTTTGTGTTGCTGCCCGAGACTTAATTTGTTGACATGCCTCTGTGTTGTTTGCCAAACATATAAATTGGCAAATTTACCAGTGAAGTTCCGAAGGCAAGCACAAGCTTGTCTGATAAGAGTACATGATCTTATTTCCTTCCTCTTTACTAAAATTTGTTGATTCAAACATTACGTGGAAAAATTTGCCCAAAAGAGCATTTTCACCGAAGGTTGAAATATTTTTTTTTGCATTAAAAAAAGTGTTAATAATTAACAAGAAGCATTTTTTTATTTTTGAATATTGTACAGATGGAAAAAAACCCAGTAACTTTATTTTTCAAGTTAAATCTATGTTTCGAACTCACGTTTCGTTAGTTTCTAATTAAATTTTGTTCAAATCTTCACTAAGCATAATTTTTAGTAATAATTTTTTTACTCGAAACTATTTTTAGTAATAATTTTTTTACTCGAAACTATTTTTAGTAAAAAAAATAGTTTTTACTAGAAACTATTTTTAGTAAAAAAAAATAGTTTTTACTAGAAACTATTTTTAGTAAAAAATAGTTTTTACTCGAAACTATTTTCAGTAAGAAATAGTTTTTACTCTTTAAAAAAAATAGTTTTTACTCGAAACTATTTTCAGTAAAAAAAATAGTTTTTACTCTTTAAAAAAAATATTTTTTACTTGAAACTATATTCAGTAAAAAAAATAGTTTTTACTCGAAACTATTTTCAGTAAAAAAATAATTAATAATAATAATTAATAATTTTTTTACTAAAAATAGTTTTTAATCGAAACTATTTTCAGTAAAAAAATAGTTTTTACTCGAAACTATTTTCAGTAAAAAAATAGTTTTTACTCGAAACTATTTTCAGTAAAAAAATAATTAATAATAATAATTAATAATTCTTTTACTGAAAATAGTTTTTACTCGAAACTATTTTCAGTAAAAAAAATAGTTTTTTACTCGAATCTATTTTCAGTAAAAAAATAGTTTTTACTCGAAACTATTTTCAGTAAAAAAAAATAGTTTTTACTCTTTAAAAGAAATAGTTTTTACTCCAAACTATTTTCAGTAAAAAAATAGTTTTTTTATAATTAATAATAATAATTAATAATTTTTTTACTGAAAATAGTTTTTACTCGAAATTATTTTCATTAAAAAAATAGTTTCTACTCGAAACTATTTTCAGTAAAAAAAAATTGTTTTTACTGGAAACTAGTTTCAGTAAAAAAATAGTTTTTACTCGTAACTTTTTTTAGTTAAAAAATATTTTTTTACTCGAAACCATTTTTAGAGAAAAAATTGTTTTTACTCGAAACTGATACTAAAAATACTAAAAATGATTTGTAAAAATGACAGTAAAACTGCCAATCAAAATAATTGTCACTAAAAACAGTTTCCAGTCAAAACAATAGAAAAAATTCGTTTTGAATCGAAAAAGAAAAAAAAAGTTGAGAAAGTAATAATATTTTCGAAAAATGCTTCTTTCCTTTCCGTTCACGTATTTAACGATAAATCATTGTGAGGGAGGGAATTTTGAAAATAAAATTGAATCGATATAATTTTCGGGACGTGACCATAAATATATATATATATATGACTTTTGTGGTGTTGCGATAGTCGGGAATCAAAAGGAAAAAGGGGTAAATACATCCCTTGTGGATTAAGTAGACGAGCCTAAAGTCGAAACCCAGGATTATTGGATCTTCCACCCTGGTGGAACAGTCAAAATTTCACTTACCACACTGCAGTGTGAGAAGGAGAGAAAGAGGTGATGGTGGTATATATATATACATAAGCAGAACCCATGGGACCTGAAATAGAGATTGGATCTCCCAAACCCTATCACGAAACAACGAGCTCCTCTATTCTTGTTCAAAAAGAGAATTCAAAATCAAGAACTAAAAAATTCAACGCTAAAAAGAGTCTCTCCTCAGACGATGGGAAATGTGATTTTTCATTTTTATTTTTTTCCCCGACACTTTTTCGTTTGGGAAAAATTAGAAAAATTTTTGTAACTATCAGAGCTTGAACTACGTTTGTAAATTCCAAAAAGATACGTAAAATTGTTTAAAGTCCGTAAAAGACAGTTTTTTTTACCACTAAAAGGTCCTTAAAAACCGAAATTTGATTAATAAAAGACGAAAAATTAATAAATTGTACGATACAGTTTGGAGAATTTTAAAGAAATTATAACTAATTCCAGAAATTTAATTATTTATACAAAAGAACTAAAATTTTTCGCAAAAATTCAGTTTTAAAAATTCTCAAAATTTGTGGCAAAAATTTTTTTCTTAATAAACATAATTCTTGAAGAAGTATCATAAAATGTTAATTATACATTATTTAATGAATAATGTTACTTTTATTAAAAGTTTTCCAGATAATTCAATTATTAAAAAAAAAATGTTTCATACAATTCAACACAGATATTGAAATTATTTTCATAAACTAATAAAAACTTCCCAGAAAGTCAATTATATTCAAACATTTTTCATAACTTCTCGTTAAAATTTTAATTATCTTTAGAAATTGGTGAATTCTTCTCTAAAAAAAATTCTTCTCTAAAGTTCAATTATTCTCAAAAATGTTGTTAAATTATTGTTAATATTTCAATTAATTTTAAACTTAACAAAATTCTTCCCAGACATTCAATTATTTTCAAATATTTTAATAGAATTCAAAGCAACATTTCAATTATTTAAAAAAAAATTTTCTCGATTCAATGATTTTCTATATATCTACTCAACTATTTTAATAACATTGAAAAACTATTTTGATAAAATTCTACGTAAACGTTTAATTATTGTCCAAAATAATACAAATTTCACAGGAATTCAATTAACAAATTTAATTAACAAAACAATTTAATTTTCTCAATGACAATTTTTTTTGCATTATTTAAATTATTTTTACAAATAAATAATACATTTTTTTACAAGGATTCAATAATTTTCTTCAATAATGAAATTTTCCTTAGGGATTCAATTATTTTCAAAAATTTTTAAAATGTTCTTTCTAAAATTTAAGTGATTTGCAAAAATTTTCCTCAATTCAATGATTTTCTTTATCACTCTACTATTTTAATAAAATTTTAAAAATTGTCTGATCAAATTCTACGTAAACATTTAATTATTTTCCAAAAAAATCCAATTATTTAAAAAAATTGTTTAGTAAAATTCTAAGCAAACATTTAATTTTATTAGAAATAATAAAGAATTTCACAAGAATTGAATTTTTCCAGAAGTTTAATAAAACCCTTCTTAGGAATTAAATTATTATCATAAATATCTTTAAAAATTTCAATTATTTTGAATTCAATTCTTTATCACTTGAAAAATGTAATTATTCTTAAAAGTTTATTAAAATTAGACGAAAGAATTCAATAAATTATTTACTGTTGATAAAATTCTTTCAAGATAATTTAAAGAGAAATTAATTTTTAGAAACATTAAAATCAAATTCAAAATAAAATTAATTTCAAATTCTAAAAATATTAAATTATTATTGAATTAAAATTAAAAATTCCCAAAAGCCACTGAGATTTTTTTGTAATCTCATATATGAAACCTTAAAAAAAAAGATACTCTGTTATTATTCCTTGAAATTAATTATGACATGCATATTTTATGTCGTTTAAGGAAAGATATGGAGAATATACGCTTTAAAATTATGATGAACAGTTCCACATATGGATATTTATGTAGTTTTCTTTATTTTTTTAAAATAAAAAAAAAGAAGAAGAAAATAATGAAAAAACAAAAAATTTATAATAGCTTAAATTTCTCGTGGCCATAAAAATATTTCATTACCGTGTATTTCTCTTTTAATTCGAAGGAATAAATTTTATATAATTTACGCTACTTTTACTACACAGCTTAAGAGTCACCAAAAAATTTTTTTACATTATACGACAGTTTTTTTTTATTTTCGTGTTTTCATTTTTCTTCTTTTTTTTTGCGTTTGCTTTCGTGAAAATAATTCTCCGCTTATTGTTACAAAACTTTTAGTGACAGATTTTTTGCCGCCTGTGTGAATTTACACGATTTCCCTCTCGAGTCCGCGCAGTCAAATGATAATATTATTTATTGGATGGAATGTGTTTTTTCTTCTGCTTTTCGAAATAAATGTGCGCGGAAATAGTTTTCAAATAGAAATTAATTTTACTCCTTTTTTCTATGTATTTTCTGTGCGGAAAAAAAATTAGTTTTCTGTGGCAAAGATTTAATTTAATTTAAATGGTTTTTTGAAAAAAATATACAAATTTTTTGTGACTTCTTGAAGAAATTAACATTTTTAAAAATAATATAATAAATATAATATAAAAAAAATTAAAAATTAAACTTTTTCTAATTTTGAAATAAAAATTCAATCATTGATAAAAATCCACGCTATGTTGCTTTTAATATTCAATTATTATTATCTAAAATTTGAAATGAAATTCATTTTTAAATCAATTTTTATTAGCAACTTTTATTAGAAATCAATGAATTTAAATATTGAAAAATAAATTATTTATTGAATAGTTATTCAAAAAATTATTTATTTTTCTTTTTTTTTAACTTTTTTTAAAATTCAGTTCCCATAAAGAATTTTATTAAAAATTTAGAAATAATTATATTTTTTCGACGAATTTAAATAAAATTTTTAAGAGCAGCCACATTTTTTAGAAATTTGATTACAATTGTATTAAAAAAATGTTGCTAAGAATTTTGTTAAAAATGTTGAAATTAATTGAATTTTTAAGAAGAAATTTATTACATTTTCAAACAATATTTATTTTTTCCAAAGAATATTATTGTTCTTGATAATAATTGAATTTCTAAAATAATTTCCAGCTTTTGCAAAAATAAAATTTTTTCTTCGTGCTTTTAACTAAAATTTTTCTGTAAATGCATTATTTTTATTGATTTTTGAGAAAAATTTTCAAATTTATTTGTTAACAATTCAATTTTACAAAATTTCAATTATTCGTAATTTTCTTTTTAATAAAATATAAATATTAGAAAATAAAAAGCTTCAAATAATTAAAACAAATCCGCAATTAAACTTTCTCAAAAAAAATTAATTTCACAGAATCGTTTGATGGAATGGAATTTTTGACGAAAAATTTTGTTTTTTATAAAGATAATTAAATTCTTGTCGAGATATGTGTTAACATTTTTTTAAATAATTGAATTTCTTCGAAGAATTTTATTATTTTTATTTTATTATTTTATTTTAACATTTTTTTTAAATAATTGAATTTCTTCGAAGAATTTTATTATTTTTATTTTATTATTTTATTTTAACATTTTTTTGAAATAATTGAATTTCTTCGAAGAATTTTATTATTTTTGAAAATAATTGAATCCTTGTAAAAATTTTATTATTTATGAAAATAATTGTAAGACTATAAGAAGAAATTTATTAAACATTTGGAAATAATTGCAGCATTCCTGGATAATTTTTATTATTTCATGAAAATAATTAAAGTTTTCAGTATAATTTAATTAAATTTTTTAAAAATAATTGAATTCTCTTGCAAAATTTGATTGAAATTGATATTGAAAATCATTAAATTGAAGAAAATTTTTGCAAATAACTGAAATTTTAATAAGAATTCTTTTAAAATTATGAAAATAATAAAATTCCTAAAGAAAATTTCATTATTTATGGAAATAATTGTATTCTTGAAAAAATTTTATTTTTTGTCAGTAAAAAGAATTTGATTAAAGCAGAAAAAATGTTATATTAAGAAAATTTAATTGTTTTGTTAATCAAATTTGTTAATTGAATTTCTGTGAAATTTCTATTATTTTTGACAATAATTGAATGTTTACGTAGAATTTTATCAGAGATTTTTTGAAATTTTATTAAAATAGTGGAGTAGATATAGAAAATCATTGAATTGAGAAAATTTTTTTTAAATAATTGAAATAATGCCTTGAATTCTTTAAAAATTTTTGAAAATAATTGAATCGCTAAAGAAAATTTCATTATTTACGAAAATTATTGAATCCTTGTAAAAAAATGTATTATTTATTTGTAAAAATAATTTAAATAATGCAAAAAAAAATTGTTATTAAGAAAATTAAATTGTTTTGTTAGTTAAATTTGTTAATTGAATTCCTGTGAAATTTATATTACTTTGGACAATAATTAAACGTTTACGTAGAATTTTATCAAAATAGTTTTTTAATGTTTTTTAAATACTTGAGTAAATATATAGAAAATCATTGAATCCAGAAAATTTTTTTTTAAATAATTGAAATTTTGCTTTGAATTCAATTAAAATATTTGAAAATAATTGAATGTCTGGGAAGAATTTTGTTAAGTTTAAAATTAATTGAAATATTAACAATAATTTAACAACATTTTTGAAAATAAGTGAACTTTAGAGAAGAATTTTTTTTACAGAAGAATTCACCAATTTCTAAAGATAATTAAAATTTTAACGAGAAGTTATGAAAAATGTTTGAATATAATTGACTTTCTGGGAAGTTTTTATTAGTTTATGAAAATAATTTCAATATCTGTGTTGAATTGTATGAATCATTTTTTTTAATAATTGAATTATCTGGAAAACTTTTGATAAAAGTAACATTATTCATTAAATAATGTATAATTAACATTTTATGATACTTCTTCAAGAATTATGTTTATTGAGAAAAAAATTTTTGCCACAAATTTTGAGAATTTTTAAAATTGAATTTTTGCGAAAAATTTTAGTTCTTTTGTATAAATAATTAAATTTCTGGATTTTAAAAAAAAATTTATTATATAAAATTATTTTTTTTTAGGAAAGCATGTAGATAATTAAAAAAGTAAAGTGATTCTCAAAAACCCAAAAATAAAGAAACAAAAGTAGAAAAACAAGTAGAAACAGATGAATTTTAAGAATTTTGGTTTTTAAAATTTTTTATAAAATTAGTTTTTTTTAGCAAAGCATGTAGATAATTAAAAAAGTAAAGTGGTTCTCAAAAACCCAAAAATAAAGAAGCAAAACTAGAAAAACAAGAAGAAACAGATGAATTTTAAGAATTACGGATTTTTAAATTTTTTATAAAATTAGTTTTTTTAGCAAAGCATGTAGATAATTAAAAAAGTAAAGTGGTTTTTAAAAACCCAAAAATAAAGAAGCAAAACTAGAAAAACAAGAAGAAACAGATGAATTTTAAGAATTACGGATTTTTAAATTTTTTATAAAATTAGTTTTTTTAGCAAAGCATGTAGATAATTAAAAAAGTAAAGTGGTTTTCAAAAACCCAAAAATAAAGAAGCAAAACTAGAAAAACAAGAAGAAACAGATGAATTTTAAGAATTTCGGTTTTTTGAATTTTTTATAAAATTAGTTTTTTTAGCAAAGCATGTAGATAATTAAAAAAGTAAAGTGATTCTCAAAAACCCAAAAATAAAGAAACAAAAGTAGAAAAACAAGTAGAAAAAGATGAATTTTAAGAATTTCGGTTTTAAAATTTTTTTTATAAAATTAGCTTTTTTGGCAAAGCATGTAGATAATTAAAAAAGTAAAGTGGTTCTCAAAAACCCAAAAATAAAGAAGCAAAACTAGAAAAACAAGAAGAAACAGATGAATTTTAAGAATTTCGGATTTTTAAATTTTTTATAAAATTAGTTTTTTTAGCAAAGCATGTAGATAATTAAAAAAGTATTGTGGTTCTTAAATTTTGTCTAAGGAATTCAATTATTTCAATTATTTTCATAAATATCAAAATTTTTCCGATTTACTAAATTGTTTTAAATATTATTTTTGAAAAATATTCCTCATAAGAATTCAATTCTTTTCATAAATTTCCATAAAATTTATTTACTAAATTCTTTTAAATATTATTTTTGAAAAATATTCCTCATAAGAATTCAATTCTTTTCATAAATTTCCATAAAATTAAAAAAATAATTCAATTATTTTCAAAAGTAACATAATTCTTCGCAGAAATTCAATTATGTTTAACATTTTTTTGAAATTCTCCGAAATTTCAATTATCTTTATAAATAATTAAATTGTTCTCTACAATTCAATTATTTTCAAAAATGTTAATAAAATTCTACGCAAACATTTAATTATTTTCATAAATATGTAATAACATTCTTTTGAAGGATTCAATTACTTTTATAAATAGTAAAATTCTTTGCACAAATTCAATTAGTATTAATAAATTTTAATGAAATTGAATTAATCAAATTTTTCAATTATAATTATAAACAGTCAAGATTGTTTTTTGAAAAATTGAAGAAATGTTTAAAAAAATTTGTTTAATTCAATAGAGTAAATGTTGGTAAAATTATTTCCTATTATCTTATTGGCGGTCGTTTTTCATTACCGATTTTAGTCTTAACACTATTTGTTGAGAAAAGTAGCTTTTAGTAGCATTAGGCTCAAAAAAGTAGCCAAAAAGTAGCCTCGTATCAAAAAAGTAGCAAATAGTAGCTTTTAGTAGAAGAGTGCGAAGCCTGGGACTTTAAACAATTTTACGTATCTTTTTGGAATTTACGAACGTAGTTCAAGCTCTGATAGTTACAAAAATTTTTCTAATTTTTCCCAAACGAAAAAGTGTCGGGGAAATAGTTTTTAAATGTTATTAAAATAGTTGAATAGATATAGAAAATCATTGAATTGAGAGAATTTGTTTATAATAATTGAATTATCTGGAAAACTTTTATTAAAAGGATCATTATTCATTAATGAAAGTATAATTAAAATCTTATGATACTTCTTCAAGAATTATGTTTATTAAGAAAACAATTTTTGCCAGAAATAAAAAAAATGTTGTTTTTTGTGTGTCGAATAATTTTTTTTCATTGTTAAAGATCAATATTAACTGCTCAGTTTGAAAATTGAACTGATCATGGGCAAATTTAATCTCGTCCGGCTCCTCAAGTGAAGAGGTGGTGTTGGTAATGTATAGTACATTTTGTCCTCGGACAGCTAGAATGCCATAAGGGTGGGCATGGAGGAAAATGCTTCAGCCCATATGTGGGTGGTTGTATTGAGAAAGGAGTATGAGAAGAAGATGACCGAGGGGAATCAAGGGGGTTTGAAGAGACTGCCCTCAGTGAATGTATAAGCGTATGTGCGACGAATACTCGAGAAAATGACCCTGTGGTTTCGCCATTCGGTGAACTCTGACCTCGAGGTTTGGTCGACCAGTTGGCCAGTCGCTCGTTAGAACGATCTCAGAGCTTAAAGCCCTCGCGAATTTATGCCACGTCCGGAGGACTACTCTTATCGTCACGGGAATTTCCGATACATATATACATGGTATTAAATAGAAAACACATTGAAAGCGACGAAATTATACCTACAATGTTGGAAAATATCGAAGTGATAATTAATTCAAATTTCAATTTTTAATTTTACTATCGCCAGGTCGATATTTTTTTAAGGCACGTGAAATTTTATTTCGCCAGGCAAATATTTTCTTAAGCCACGCTAAATTTTCTTTCTCGCCGGGTAAATATTTTTTTAGCCACGCTAAATTTACTTTTTTCACTCAAAATATTTTTTAGTTACGCCCAATTTACTTTTTCGCCGGTCAAATAATTTTTTAGCCACGCAAAATTTACTTTTGTGATTCAAAATATTTTTTAGTTACGCCCAATTTACTTTTTCGCCGGTCAAATATTTTTTTAGCCACGCTAAATTAAGTTTTGTCACTAAAAATATTTTTTAGCAACGCTCAATTTACTTTTTCGCTGGGCAAATATTTTTTTAGCCACGCTAAATTTACTTTTTTTCTTCAAAATATTTTTTAGTTACGCCCAATTTACTTTTTCGCCGGTCAAATATTTTTTTAGCCACGTTAAATTTACTTTTTCTACTCCAAATATTTTTTAGTAACGCTCAATTTACTTTTTCGCCTGGCAAATATTTTTTAGCCACGCTAAATTTACTTTTGCCACTAAAAATATTTTTTAGTAACGCTCAATTCACTTTTTCGCCAGGCACATATTTTTTTTTTAGTTTCCAAACTCTCTAAATTTGATTACAAACAATTATTGAATTACAAATGCCGACGAGCATCGTGCCATTCAACATGGAGACGCTACCTCCACCTGCGAACGCCAAGGTCACCGACAGATGGCACTTGAGTCAATTAAATCAGATCCTAAGCCACCTAGTGACGACCTTGGCGTTCTCAAGTGGACAATTTCAACCATTTTAACCCTAACAGGCTTCGTACTCGATAAAAAATTTTTAAAAAGTACCAAAAAGTAGCTTTCAAAGTAAAAAAAGTAGTAAAAAAATAGCTATCAAAGATTATTTACGAAAAAAAATGTAATTCTTGGGAAGAATTTTATAAAAAAAATTTTAAATAATTCATTTCTTTCGACAAATTTTATGCAAATTTTAATTTTAATAATAGAATTCCTAAAAAAAATTGAAATTCATGAAAACAATTTAATTCTTGGGAAGATTTTTATAAACAAACATTTTTAATAATTGAATTCCGTTTGTAAGTTTTACGAAAATAGTAGAGATTGAAAATCATTTTGTTGACAAAAGTTTTAATCTACATGAAAATAATTAAATTTTTCAAAGAATATTATTAAAATTTCTTAAAATAATTGAATTTTTGTTAAATAATTTTCTAATTTAACGAGAAAATTGAATTATTTATGAAAACAATTGAACAGTTGCTGAGAATTTTATTTAAAACTTTTCAAAACAAATTCAATTCCTAAGGAGAATTTTATTATTTATACGAAAATAATTAAATTTTGCAAAGAATTTTTTTTTCAAATTTCTTAAAATAATTAAATTTTTGTTAAATAATTTTCTAATTTAACGAGATAATTGAATTATTTATGAAAACAATTGTATAGTTGCTGAGAATTTTATTAAAACTTTTCAAAACTAATTAAATTCCTGAGAAAAATTTTATTATTTATACAAAAATAATTGGATTATTGAGAGAAATTTTTATTAAAATGTTGAAGTAGAATTAAGTTTCTGTGGGAAATTTTGATATTTTTATAAAAATAATTGAACTATTACAAAGATTTTTAAGAAATTTTACAAACAATTCTATTAAAATTTTTGAAAATAATCGCATTTTTTGCGAACTATTATATTAGAATTTTTTGTTTGCTAAAAATTTCAATAAAAATGAAATGAATTTTCAGAACTAATTGAATTCTTGAGTATAATTTTCTTATTTATACGAAAACAGTTGAATTATTAAGAACAATTTTAATAAAATATTTTTAAAACATTGAGTTTCTGTGAAAAATTTTGTTATTTTTAAAAATAATTGCATTATTACAAAAATTTTTTAAATGTAATTGAATTCTGTTTGTAAATTTTATGAAAATACTAAATATTAATTTATTAATAATCGTTATGTTGCGAAAAGTTTTTAAAAATAATTAAATTTTACAAAGAATTCTATTAAAATTTTTAAAAGTAATTGAATTCTTGCGAAGGATTTTATTGTAATTTTTTAAAATAATTGAATATCCAAAAACAAATTTATTTACTTTTCAAAAATAATTGAATTCTTGTGACGAATATTGTTATTTACATGAAATTAATTGAATTTTGCAAAGAATTTTATTAAAATCCCTGAAAATTAATTGAATTTTCAGAAATTGGAAATAAATTTTTAAGAATAGAATTTTTTTTCCTAATTACATTTTTTTTGTGAGTAATTTCTGCAAAATTGTATTAAAAATAATTGAAGACCTGCGAAGAATTTTATTGTTTATGCAAAAATAATTGAATAGTTCCTAAAAATTTTACAAACATTGTTTTAAATAATTAATTTTTTTCCATATTTTATAAAATTTATGAAAATTCTATTTTAAATAATTGAATTCTACAGTGAAAAATTTTATATGCAAAAATAATTGAATTTTTCTATTAATTAATTTAAAATTGTATTAAAAATAATTCAAGTCCTGCGAAGAATTTTATTATTTATGAAAATAATTGAATGCTTTCTAAGAATTTTAGAAACATTCTTTTAAGTAATTAATATTTTTCCAAATTTTAGAAATATTAAACGAAAATTCTATTTTTAATATTTGAATTTTAGGGAAAAATTTAAAAATCGAAAATAACTGAATTTTTCTATAAATTAATTTAAAGTTGTATTAAAAATTTTAAATGAATTGAAATTCTGCGATGAGTTTCATTTATTTATGAAAATACTTCATTGAATTCAGGCTTTAGAATTTTTTTTTCAAAAGTTTCAAAGAAGTTTATTAGTTTTTTTTTGAATAGTGCCCTAAACAATTTTTTTCCCCCAATTAGAAAAAAACATTGACAAAAAAAGAACTAGATTTTTTATTCTGCCCAAATCTTTTTTTTTCCCAAATTTACACTCGCAATTTAGCCAAATTAAAAATTTAACCATCCATAATTGAAAATTTCGAACCTCTCTCTTAAAAAAAACAAAAAAAAAATCCAAACAAAACGATAAAAGAAACAAGAGATTTCCAAGTAAAATGAAGGAATTTCAGTGCGCATAATAAGTCGTAACCTAGGGAAAAGAGAGAGAGAAAGAGATTTTTTTTTTCTATTAATTTCTTTCTTTCTTTTCTCTTTTTTTTATTATTTTTTTTCCGTTCGTAGGGACGTTCGACGAATAAAATCAGTTTTCTCCGGAGAAATTTTCCATTGGGAGATCCGTGAAGCAGAAAAAGAAAAGAATGAAAAGCGAGTTGGTAATGCCGGGATATCGCCGGAAGAGCTTGAAAGTTATTCGGCTCACAGTGCAAACTAATAACGACGTTTAAAAACTCTAATATTTCCCGCCGCGAGTTCGCCAAACCGATGGCGCGGCGTTCGGGGTGAGAGAAGAAGAGAAGGGAAGGGGAGGGGCGGGGCGGGGGAGAAAAAGGTTTTTCGCGCACACTATGGGAAACTTTAGATCTTATAAGAAAAGTTACCACTCTTTGGGCCTTCGTTTTACTTTCTATCTTCTTGTGACTTATTCCTTGGGTTTGGCTCTTCTGCAATTTTGAAGAAACCTTCTCTCTCTCCTTTTTTTCTCTTTCTTTCTCTTATTTTCCTTTTTCTCTTTTTTTCTTTCTTTCTCTTTTTCTCTCTTTCTTTCTCTATTTCTCTTTCTTTCTCTATTTCTCTTTCTTTCTCTTTTTCTCTTTCTTTATTTTTCATTCCTTTTCTTTCTTTCTTTCTATTTCTTTATCTATTTCTCTTTCTTTCTCTTTTTCTCTTTCTTTATTTTTCTTTCTTTTTCTTTCTTTCTTTCTCTTTTTTTCTTTCTTTCTCTTTTTCTCTTTCTTTATTTTTCTTTCTTTCTTTTTTTTTCTTTCTTTCTCTTTCTTTATTTTTCTTTCTTTTTCTTTTTTTCTCTTTCTTTCTCTATTTCTCTTTCTTTCTTTCTTTTTCTTTCTCTTTTTCTCTATTTTTCTTTCTTTCGTTCTCTTTTTTTTTCTCTTTCTCTCTCTTTCTTTCTCTTTTTCTCTCTTTCTCTCTCTTTCTTTCCTCTTTCTCTCTTCTATAAACGCCATTTGGATTTTTCTTTCTTTCCTTTTTTTACCCCTTCCTCTTTTTTAACTGAAAACCCTCGGGCACTTTCCGACCGCGGTTTTTACCCTCTCTCTCTCTCTCTCTCTTGCTCTGAAGCCTTCGTTTCCCCGGATATAATACACCTTTAATTTCCGGATTATAAAGTCCCGGTCGACGCGCCTCGGTTAATTTACCGTTCTCACGCGCGATGCTTATAAGCTGAGAGTCGACTTAGCAACGAATCGCGCCAATCGACCTGCTTGCATTATGTATTTCTCGTTTACCACCCTCCAACGTGCCGACGTTTATAGGAACTTTAGGAAATATGAATATCCCTTATTCCACAATCCAATATTCGAGGATCGTTTCGAGCTTTAAAATTAATCACTTATCTCTATAAATAAAATCACTTTTATTTTCTTACAAACAAAAAACAATCATTTTCCCCCAAATGCAAAAACAACTAATTTCTATTTAAATTAAATAAAATGTAACCAAAAACAAAAAAAAAATCGAACATAGTCAAGTTTGGACCATATTTCAGATTTTTGTATTATTGCCAAAAAAAATACAAGGATTAAAAAACTTTCCCACTCGAAATTAATCAGAAATTAATTAACATTAATTATTTCACAAAAAAATTTAATCGTCGGAAAGAAAAAACAAACTTTCATTAGTTTTCCGAAAAAAGAAGGAAAATTATAAAACTTATCAACTAAGGGAAAATTTTATTACTTTATATAATTACCATACTTATCGTATCGTTAATAAACTAACAAAAAAAAACTCATTATTTTACTCAACAGACTAGAATTATTTTCCCCAAAAAAATAATGGACCCAATTTCATCTAATTTCTGTTGGATAATTTCAAAGATGTAAAATTACTAATTGATTCACTTAAGCACATTAATTGCTCTTAATAAATGTAAAAGTTTCGAGACTATCGACACCCAGTAAAGTTTCATTTCCCCTTCAACTTTCCACAATGCTAAGTTTTCATAATTGAAGTTTTCATTTTGCCCGAAGACTTTCGTCAAGTTTCCAACGTTAAGTTTACTTTAAAGAATCCTAAAGAGATCTCATGTTTACAATGTGTGCCTGAAATTCAAGGCTCCCATCAACATTTACAAAAAAAAACAAAACAAAAAGTATATCCCATTATGAACTTTGAATTACAAACTTCAAGAGAATTATTATTAAACTCTGCAGAACAATTCCTAAACGAGAAAAAATTATGTTTAACAAAAATATAATAGAACATGAAAAATCGCAATTAGGGTAAAAATTGTAAATAATAAAATTAAAATTAGAAATTAAAAACTAAAATTAATTCAAAAAGTGTCTAAATGTCCTGTACTCTCTAAAAAATTAACAGCGAGACTTTGAACAATGTTAGGAAACACATTTACAAAATTCGAAAGCGCATCTATGGGAATTAAAGCTAAATTCTATTTCCAGAACCGACTATTCGTCTGCTTCAAATAAAGTTGGGTTACATTAACAGGATTTTCTCACCCGATTACGGAAATCCTCTTAATTTAGTAGAATTCCCGCAGCCAGTGCCGAAAACCCCACTATTCAAATGAAAATTATCCATTAGCAGATTTTAGATTAAAAATTTAAGTAGTTAAGTAACTTTCCTAATATAAAAAAAAAGAAAAGGCAGAGGAATAAAAAAGAAAGATGAAAAATATGAATCAAGATCATTCATCAATGAACTTGTGGCAAAAAAAAAGTGTCGAGAAGAAGAGAAAGAAATCTAAAGAGCAAGAAAAATACTTTTATCTGACTCAAACACTCACTGAACTTGGGTTTCGAAGATGGAAGACTTGGAGAAACTCAACATCCAAGTTTGACCATTTAACGAACAACGTTGCGTTTATATATATATATATATATCTATAGATGATATTTCGAATGGATGTATTCGAACAAGCAGCATCTTTGCATAGATTCAAACTTCAAGTGTACGTGTGTAAATGCAAGATATTTCAAAACTACTTGCTAACTACTCGACTCCTACCAGTTCATACAATTCAAGATATTTCTGCAAGTGACTTTTGCCTCTCTGTTAAATCAAATTATTTTCTTGTACAATTTCTATCTTTCTTGTTTCACAAAGAAGAGAATTCCTGACAAAAAAAAAACAAGTTTAATTACAGTTCGCAGCAATTTAGATGAAATTTGGAGAAAAAGTTTGATTGTCATAAAGTTTTTACCTAATGCGACAATTTGGAGTTTTAAACTATCACTTGAATGACCGATTAGTCGATGAAATAAACAAATTAATACACTGCCAAATTGTCAATAATGTCATCCAATTGTCATTTAATTGATGATTATCTAAGTTAGCAAATTGCCTCATGAGATATTTAATACTTGAGCAAATTGTCACTTAACAGAATTGCCGATTGAGGAAATTGTCACTGAAACCAATCACCGATTAACCGATTTACTGTTTGACTTAACAAATGACCAATTGACCAAATTGCCAAGTGAGCAAATTGACTCTTAACCGAATAACCGATTAACATTGTCAAATGACCGAACTGATGATTAACCGGATTGCTGAATAACCAAGTTGACAATTAACTGAACAAGCAATTAACCAGTCAATTCAATTAACTGAACAAGCAATTAACCAGTCAATCCAATAAACAAATTGGCAATTAACCGGATTGACAACTAATCAAGTTGACACATAACCGAATAGCCCATTAACCACATTGACAAATAAACAAATTGTCACTTAACCGAATAACCGATTAACCACATTGCCAAATGACAAAATCGACACTTCACCAAATTTCCAGATGACCAAAACTCAACTTAACCAAATTGCTACTTAACGACAGTGACAGTTAATTTAATTGACAATCCAATAAACAAATTGACTCTTAACCGATTAACCATATTGACAAATAAACAAATTGTCACTTAACCGATTAACCGATTAACCACATTGCCAAATGACAAAATCGACACTTAACCAAATTTCCAGATGACCAAAACTCAACTTAACCAAATTGCTACTTAACGACAGTGACAGTTAATTTAATTGACAATCCAATAAACAAATTGTCAATTAACCGGGTTGACAAATAACCAAATTGACTCTTAACCGATATGACCAAATTGACTCTTAACCGATTAACCACATTGACAAATAAGCAAATTGACACTTCACCGAATAACCGATTAACCAAATTGCCGTTTAACCGAATTGCCACTTAACGACATGGCCTATTAATTTAATTGACAATTCGATAGACAAAATAATTAAATTTCCTATTGAATGAATTAAGGATCAACTGAATAACCAAGATGCTGATTAAGCACTTTGCCAAATAGCCAATTAACCGTATTTCCATATGACCATCAGATGGACCGGACAGTTAACAGCATTACCAAATTGCCACTTGGCCGAATCGACAATTAACTCAATTACCAAGTGACCCAATTGCCACTTGGTCAAATAGCCGAAAAACCGGATTTAAAAATTGCCAATTAACTGAATATCCGAATTGTCGAATTGACGATTAAGAAAAATAAGAATTAACCAGATTATGCCAAAATCTGTCAGTATGCCAAAATGTCATCTAGGCAGATTTTCAAATGCCTATTTCAACATCTGCTTAACCAAATTGAAAATTTTCCAAATCGACAGACGACTAAATTGCTACACAACCGAATAGTCAATTAACTTATTTGACAAATGATCAAACGATTCACCGGATTACCAAATGACCGAATTGCCAATTTGCTGAATTACCAAAATCACCAAATTGACAATCTGCTGGAAATTCTACTTTTCCAAATAGTCGGTTAGATTTCTAAACTGCCGATTTAACATTTAAGCAAATTGTTAATTAACCGAATGGCAAAATAGCCGAATAGTTAGCGAACCTAATTTAATTGTTTGCCACTTAAACTGAAAATTAAGCAAATTTCCCATTAGCTGAACTAAAATAACCGAATTTTGAATTGGTTTGGGATTCCTCAGCCGGATTTCTAAATAAGAAAATTGACGAATAACCAGATTGTCGATTAAGTGAATTTCTAATTTATTGATGACCTAAATAATTGTTAAACCAACTCGATTATTCAGGTAATTAGCGATTTTTAAATCCGATTTATCAGCTAATTGATTAAGTTACCACTTAATCAATTGGCTCATTTGGGAATTCAGTTAATCAGCAATTTGGTAATTTGGTGAAGAGGCAATTTAGTAATTCAGCAATCTGGTTAGTCGTCAATTTGTCAATTCTGGTAATCTTTTATTAGGCTAATTAGTAATTTGACAATCTAATCAATCGCTAATTCGGTTAATTGTCACTTTGGTAATTCGGTTAATCGGCAATTCGGTAAATTAATAATTTTGCCAGTTAGAAAAAATATTAATCGACAATTTGCTAATGCACTTTGTCCTCAATTCGGTTAAGCAAAAATTTTACAATTTTGTCAATCCGGATAATCGTTAATTGAATCGAGTGGCAATATTGTTAAGTGCCTATTTAGTCATTTGGAAATTCGCTTAAATGTCAATTTGCTAATTCGGTCAAACCGCAATTTGGTAACTAGGTTAATCGGTAATTCGGTTAAGTGGTAATTTTCTCATTTGGAAAAACTATTAATAGACAATTTGTTAATGTGGTTAATCTTAAATTCTTTTAAGTGGAAATTTTATTATTTTGCCTATTCGGTTAATCGTCAATTGGCCTAAGTGCTAATTCGGTTCAGTGTCTCTTTAGTCTTTTAGCGATCTGATAAATCGGCAATTTGCTAATTCGGTCAAACCACAATTTGGTAACTCGGTTAATCGGCAATTCGGTTAAGTAGTAATTTTGTCATTTGGAAAAACTATTAATCGACAATTTGCTAATGTGATTAATCCTCAATTCGTTTAAGTGGAAATTTAATCATTTTGCCAATCGGGTAATCGGCAATTGGCCTAAGTGTCAGTTCGGTTAGGTAGAATTTTGCCAATCTGATTAATTGGCTATCCGGTTAAGTGGCAATTTTATTATTTCTCAATCCGGTTATTCGTCAATTTAGTCAAGTGATAATTCGGTTATTCAGTTTATTAGCGATTTTTAAATCCTATCATTGGGCCATTTGGGAATTCAGCTAATCGGCAGTGTGGTTAAGTGGCAATTGGGTGATTCGGTTAAGAGACAATTCGATCAAATGGCAATTGGGTTTTACGGTTAATCGGCAATTCGGTCAAATTGCAATTTGGTTAATCGGCAATTCGGTCTAATTGCAAGTTGGTTAATCTGTAATTCGGCCAAATTGCAATTTGGTTAATCGGCAATTCGGTCAAATTGCAAATTGGTTAATCTGCAATTCGGCCAAATTGCAATTTGGTTAATCGGCTATTCGGTCAAATGGAATTTTGGTTATTCGGTTAATCGGCAATGTGGTTAAGTATCAATTTGGTAATTCGGCTAAGAGACAATTTGCTTTAGCTACAATCCGCATTCTGGAAAATTAAGATAAGTGAGCAATTTGCTTGTGTCAATTCGGTTTCTTTGACAATTTGCTTTATTCGTCAATCTGGTCAAATGAAAATTCTCTCACTTTGTTATTTATATAATTATTTATCAAAATTTGGTTAATGGAACATTCGGTTAAGCAGCAATTTGCAAAAATTGGATTTGATTTTAGTTTGCAAATATTTTCTTCGTTAATCTTGTCAACTAAAATGCAATTTGCTGATTACTTTATTCCAGAACTTTTTTAACCAGACGAATATTATTAATTTGACAGGATATGCTTTATTCGTTTGGAAAAAAATCTTGTCGATAATTCATCTTCGATTGTATGAAGGTAGTTTATTTTTTCCTTTCTATTTATTTTTGTTTGCATCAGTACGTGTTAATTGTCACCGCAAAATGTTCACTATGCTGTCAATTAGAAGGATGTTAATTTTCTCTTAATGGACATCACGCAGTGAACGTATAGATAATTAATCAATTACTAGAATTTACGAAAGCTATATATATACATACATATAAAGCACTTGCGTGATGGAAAAGTTTTTGAGGTGAAACGATTAGCTGTGTTTGAGCATCGTAAAATGCCTGCTTTAAATTATTATTTGAACATCGTGCGTTGAATTTCATCGCGTCTACGGGTGATGCATTATTATATATTGCGCGCGTAAGGAGATAAAATTACACGGTTGAATACCAAAGTAACTCACTCGAAACATCGACGCTGATATTTTATAATTCAAACTCTGCGGATGCGGTTTTCAAATACACTTATAAATTTTCTTTTTTATTTGCAAAAGTTTACGCGAGAGATTTTCAGTCACGATGATCCTCCCCGTCTCTCACATTGCATGCCCGCCGACATAATTGAACACGAGAGAGAGTTTAACAAAACTTTTCGCATCGCTCTCATTAGTCAGCGATAGGCCGACACGAGGAAGGAAGAAACTGCCTCAAGCTATCATGAATTCTGGTTGCCTTCTGGAATTTTCAATCACTATCCAACTTTTGAAAAGTTTTTTTTTTTAAGTCGCGAAAAAAGAAATTAATTCTTGCTTCTTAGATTTTAATTTCATGATTGACCGGTAAATTAGAATTTTAATCGAATATTTCTGCCCAAAGGAAATGGAGGAGATTTTTCTTTTTTCTTTTCGTTGTTGTTGAAGGAAATACAGAAAAATGGGGACACAAGGAGTAATAATAGTATTTTTCTTTTTTTGGTGAATTTGTCCAAGAGTGGATATCGAAACACGTTAAGAGAAAAACGAGCGGATCTTTGCATTTTCCCTTTAGTTTGGAATGAAAATTCCAGGGGATGCGAAGCCGGCAATAACCAGGGCGGTCGAGAAATCGATTTGGAAATGGCGATGGGGAAGGTAATAAGGTGGCCGTTTGTCGCTCGAGGTGTCAAATAAGCGCATCGAAGTTTCAGCCTTCACCTAGCTCAATTCTTCTCTCGACGCTTTTAAACTACTTTGCCCCTTGTCACATTCCAGCGGCTCTTTTTCACCTTCTTCCTCTTGTTTTTCTTTCTTTCAACCCCTGCACACTCAATATTTAATATCGACTATTATTTTTATAGAATTAGTTGACGAGTGTCACTAATAGTTCCCTAATATTTTCCCTTCTATTTTCTATATCTATTTTCAATTATTTTAGGTTTGGATTTTTTAAATATTTTCAATCGTTTTCTTTTTAATGTTAAATATTAATAATTTTATTTGATAATTAATCAGGGGTTCGATTTTCTAATTAGACTTTGATTTTCGATTCGATTTTGTCTTCGACTCTGATTTTCATTTTAAACTTGACTTTGAGTCTATTTTTTATTTTAAACTTGACTTTGACTCTATTTTTTATTTTAAACTTGACTTTGACTCTATTTTTTATTTTAAACTTGACTTTGACTCTGATTTTCATTTTAAACTTCACTTTGACTCTGATTTTCGTTTTAAATTTGGCTTTCACTTTTACTTTCATTTTAAATTTCACTTTGACTCTGATTTTCATTATAAATTTGACTTTCACTTTGACGTTGATTTTAATTTTTACTTTGACAGTCAAAGTATTCTCCAAATTTGAATTACGAAAAGTGTTTATGAATTTGAATTAATAACTGAATTTTTATCTTTAAATTCGAAAATTTCACAAAAAATCGTAATTTCTACTAATTTATTAATAAACTTTACTATTTCAATAGCAAAAAAATCAGTCGCAAATTAAAAAGAATTAACAAATTATAAAAAATAAATGTTATATTTAAAATTTATCTACTAGTCTATTGTTATTTTTTATTTTTAAAAACTATAATATAAATCTTGAAAAAAATTCTATTCTTATTCAATTATATGTAAATTTATAAAAAACCTAGAACGAATTCCATAAATTTTGACAAATTATAAAAAAATACTCAACATAAAAAGTGAATTATATTTAATACAATTTTAATACAATTTTAATAAAATTCGAGAAAATAATTTGCAAGACAGTCAAGTTTCATAATTAATAAAAATATTGTCAGGAATTTAGGAACAATAAAAAATGTAATAATATTTCTAATAATATTCAATTTATTTTAAATTTTATAAAAAATAATTAAAAAATTTTTTAAATATTCTACATAAGAAGTGAGTTTTTTTTAATACAATTTTAATAAAATTCGAGAAAAAAATTGTCAAGAAAGTCAATTTTCATAAATAATAAAAATATTCTCAAGAATTTAAGAATAATAAAAAATTTAATAATATTCAATTAATTTTAAATTTTATAAAAAACCTGGAACGAATTCCATTAATTTTGACAAATTTTAAAAATATTCTACATAAAAAAATTAAATTATTTTCATTACAATTTGAATAGAATTCGTCAAAAAAAATTTGCAAGAAAGTTAGTTATTTTTATAAATAATAAATCTCTTTGTAGAAATTAAAATACAATAAAATTTCTTCAAAAAATTAAATTTTTTTAAATTTTTATCCTGTTTCGCAAAAAATTATTTTTTTTTAATTTTTATAAATTCTTCACAAGAACTAAATAATTTTCTTCAATAATTATTTTTTTTACTAGAATTCAATTGTTTTGAATTTCATTTTAATAAAATTCTCAGCAAAAATTCGTTGATAATAAAAATAATAATATTCCTTTGAAAAATTATCAATTATTTCTAAAAATTTACAATGATTTATTTTATTTGAATTCAATTATTGTAAATACAATTCTAGTTGAATTTCCTAAAAGAATTTAATTGTTTTCAAAAATTTTAATAATATTCTACGTAAGAATTAAATTATTTTCTATTCATGATTATAAAAATGTTGCAAAAAAATGATAAAGAGTAATAAAAAAAATTTAAAAACGATTAAAATTACTATTCTAGAAATTTTGAATTCTAAGAAATTTGAATTAAAAATCCTGGAAAAATTAGTTTTAAAAAAAATTATTTTACTAAAATTTGTTTTAAATGTAGCCTTTTCTAATAAACGTTTAATTAGAAAATTTTCAAATTTTTCAAATTTTAATGAAATTGAATTCTACATACAAGAATTTAAAATTTAAATAAAATTTCTAAGAACTGCATTTTTCGAGGAATTTATTTCAAAATTGAATGAAAAATAATTGAAATCCTGACAAGAATTTTATAATTTACGAAAATAGAACTTACATTCTTGCAACAATTTTCAGAAAAATTATTTTAAATAATTGAATTCTTGGGAAAAAATTTATTATTTGTGAAAAAAAATTGATTTCCTGGAAACAATTTTATTCGAACTTTTTTAAATTAATTACATTTTTATAAAGAACGTTTTAATAACATTTTTAAAAATAATTCCCTACTTTCGGGGGAATTAAATTAAAATTGTATTCAAAATAGTTGAAGTCTGATAAACAAATTTTATTAAAATTAATAACAATGATTCCCTACGGAGAATTTTCTAACCTTTTTTCTCAAAATACTCAATTTCATTCAAAAAATTCGTTGAAAATAGTATTTTAATAAATTTTAATTTTTTAGTAAAACTTTAAGGAAATTTCCGTAAATTTGAAATTTAATAAGTAAAATATTTAGTATTTAAAATATTTAATAAGTAAAAAAGAGTAATTTTGTTCATCAGTTTTTTTTTATTTTAATTTTATTTTTTAATTTTACTTTTTTTATTTTATATTTTATTTTATATTTAAAATATTTAATAAGTAAAAAAGAGTAATTTTGCTCATCACTAGTTTTTTTTAATTTTAATTTTATTTTTTAATTTTACTTTTCTTATTTTTTATTTTATTTTATATTTAAAATATTTAATAAGTAAAATTTAATAAGTAAAAAAGAGTAATTTTGCTCATCACTAGTTTTTTTTAATTTTAATTTTATTTTTTAATTTTACTTTTATTTTTTTTTATTTTATTTTATATTTAAAATATTTAATAAGTAAAGAAGAGTAATTTTGCTCATCCCTAGTTTTTTTTTAATTTTAATTTTATTTTTTAATTTTACTTTTCTTATTTTTTATTTTATTTTATATTTAAAATATTTAATAAGTAAAATTTAATAAATAAAAAAGAGTAATTTTGCTCATCACTAGTTTTTTTTAATTTTAATTTTATTTTTTTATTTTTTATTTTATTTTATTTCATTTAATGTTTAAAATATTTAATAAGTAAAAAGAGTAATTTTGCTAATCAGTAATTTTTTAAACATTTTTTATTTAATTTTTTTTTTTATTTTATTTTTTATTTTATTTTCCTTATTCTTTTTTTATTTAATTTTTATATTTTGTTTGTTTTTTTCAAACACCCCAACGGTGTAATACACTAAACCCAACAATCATAGATACAATTTCTTGTGTTTTCATCTACAAATAAATTTTTCCAAACAGCAAGAAATTTTGGGAATATTTTATTTTCCATTAATTGAAAATTTCCAAACGGTATTGCCTCAAGAGGATCTTGAGTGATTGACTTTCTTTTTTTTTCCTTGTCCATTCAGTACTTTTACAGTGACTTATCATGGTGACTATCCATTCAGTTGGGATTCACATAAGTGTGCGGACACCCTTACGACGATCTTCTTCAATTTGTCTTGGAATGAAAAATTGATCGCTTGTACGTTTGCTGCCATCAAAGTAGATCCATTTGGGAATGGTGAAATTGATCAGGGACAAGTTGCAATGGTAAAGTTACTGATTTCAAGTCTAACAAAAATCTATTTTTCCCTTCACTTTATATTCTTGAAAAGTTCTATTTGATGCCATTTTTTTCCCTGGGACTTAATGCTTGTAAATCTTAATTATGGCACTGAATCCTTGAAATTTATGTATTTATTATTATTTTTTTGTGTTTACTTATTTTTTGTTTACTTTTTTTGTTTACATTTTATGTTTACATTTTTTGTTTACATTTTTTGTTTACTTACTTTTTGTTTACTTATTTTTTGTTTACTTACTTTTTGTTTACTTATTTTTTGTTTACTTTTTTTGTTTACTTATTTTTGTTTACTTTTTTTGTTTACTTATTTTCTTTGTTTACTTATTTTTTGTTTACTTATTTTTTGTTTACTTATTTTTGTTTACTTTTTTTTGTTTACTTATTTTCTTTGTTTACTTATTTTTTTTCTTTGATATTAACCAGTATCAATGGTAAATATTAACTGGTAAATTTAATTTTTAATTAAATAGAAAAAATGTAAAATATAAAAGTAGTAAATTAGTGATCGCAGCTTTATTGACATGTTTTTGAATAAATTTTTTTCTTGTTTTCAACTTCTTGAAAAAAGGAACATTGTATACACGAATTTAATTTCCGCTTGGAGCTTTTACAGATTTATAAACTGTAATCTGCAGCGTGAAATAAAAATTTAAAAAAGAATTTTTAAGAGAGAAAATTTCATTTTATAAAAATTAAAGAGAAAATATTTCCTTCTTTTTTGTTTTTTAGAATTTAATTTTTAAGTGTAATGTGATGTTATATTTTTCCTGACAGTCGTTAAGAGCGACAATTTTCCAAGCTATGCTTTTTGTTTTGAAATTCTCTTTTTATTTTACAATTCTTTTTTTTCTTTTTTTGTTTTTTTCTATTTTTCTTTTTTTTGACCAGTATTTTATTTTTAATATTAGTGAATTCTTTTGTGGCCGAATAAGCAATTGCTAGTTTCTATTACGGTGTCTCGGATCTCTATAGAAATTCTTTGAAGCTCACTTCGGGTCAATACATCGCCAATTTGCCATCGTTTCGGACACAGGCGTTTAACTTTTTCGCTCACTTTTTTTTTCTTCGCTATTTTACGCTAGCCATCGGAACGTAGAAACCGGAGTGCGAAAAAGTGTTCGTTTCCGGAAAAAATGCTATATCGCACAACAATTTTTTTTTTAACTGCGCATGTTTCGTATAATATACGATTCAATTGGTAGAAAATTAAATTCTAATCGTTAACTTCATGGCGGATAATTAGAACATTTAATAAACAAAAAAGAGAAGCGAACAAAAGATAATTGTTGATAATTGTTTTCCCTGATTTCCAGACAAAATCCTCACTTTTTCCTTGACTATAAAAAATATTCTGATTTAGATACTCAGAAAAAAAATGTTCTATTAAATTTATTTACAAATTTCATTAATTGTAAAATTATTCAAAAACATCAAGAACTAAATTTTTAAATAAGTATTTAATTATTACTTTTCCACAGGAATGGAAATTCTTCAGAACATTCGAATTCAAACCTTTTTGAAACTCAACAATTTATAAGAATAAAAATTACAAAACATAAAGAATTCTTAATGTTTTGTTATAATTTAAATAACCATGACATTTTTCAAAAAAAATTTAATTCTTTACAAAAATCCTAATAAAATCCTTCGCAAGAATTCAATTATTTTTAAAAGTAGAAAAATTTTCTCAAAAAAATTAAATTGTTTGAAAAAATTGTAATAAAATTCCTTGCAATAATTCAATTATTTTCATGAACAATAAATTGATTATTCGATAATTTCATTTATTAATCAATTTTTATTAGAAAATTCTAGAAAAATTCAATTATTTAAATTGAAAAATAAATAATTTATTGAACAATTAAATGTTTGTTGAAATTGAAATCTCATAAAGAATTTTATCAACAAATTTTTTAAATAATTGAATTCTTTTGACAAATTTTAATGAAATTTTTAAGAATAATTACATTTTACAAGGAATTTGATTAAAATATTGTATCCAAAATTAATTAAAATCCTGCGATAAGTTTTATTATTCATGAAAATAATTTTAAAAAATTTCCAAAAATGTTATTAAAATTTTTCTAAAATAATTGATTTTCGGCGAAGAATTTTATTATTTTTAAAAATAATTCAATTCTTGTAAAGAACTTTGTTAAATTTTTTTAAAATAATTGATTCATGCGACGAATTTTATAAAAATCTTTTTAAATAATTGATATTTTTAAAAAAATTTTCTAAAATTTTGTATATTAAATAATTGAACTCACGTGAAAATTTTATTATTTATGAAAATAATTTAATTATTACAAAGAAATTTATTAAAAATTTCATAAATTATTGAATTTCTGTGAAATTTTAACAAGAATTTCATTCAAGTTTTTAAATATATTTGAATTTTGAAGAAGAATTGTATTATTTATAACAATAATTGAAATTTTGACGAGAATTCAAAAATTTTTTTTCAAATAATTGAATATTGATGAATTTTATTATATATAAGGATAATTGACATTTTGACAAAAAATTTTGCAATTTTTGAATAATTTAATTTTTGCGAAGAATTTTATTACTTTTGAAAATAATTTAATCCTACCAACGAATTTTATTTAATTATTGAATTTTATTCAAGTTTATAAAAATAATTGAATTTCGGTGTAGAATTTTACTATTTCTAAAAATAATTGAATTCTTGAAAAGAACTTTGTTAAATTTTTTTCAGTAACTGAACTCTTGCGACGAATTTTATAAAATTCTTTTTAAATAATTGATATTTTTCGAAAAATTATTTGCAATTTTTTATATTAAATAATTGAATTCCTGTGAAAATTTTATTATTTTTGAAAATAATTGATTTATTTAGAAGCAATTCATCAAAAATTTGGTAAATTATTGAATTCCTGTGGAATTTTTCCAAGAATTTTATTAAAGTTTTTAAAATAATTGAATTTTGAAGAAGAATTATAAAACAATTATTAATCATTATTATTATTATTATTATTATTTATTATTATTATATTATTATTATGTATTATTTATAAAGATAATTGAAATTTTGTCGAGAATTTTTTAAAAAAATTTTGAGCATAATAGAATTTAGGAGAAGAATTTTTTTATTCTTAAATATATAATTGAAATGACCAGAATTTTTAAAATTTTTGAATAAAATTGAATTTCAGCGAAAAAGTTTATTACTTTTGAAGAAAGAATTGAATTTCTGTAATTATTTGTAACTTTTCCAAAATTCAATTCTTTTAGTAGTTTTAATTAAAATTCTTTTATCAATCTAGTATTTATGAAAATTGTAAAAATTAAAGATTCTAAAGTTCTGAACGTTCAAATGAACGAAATTTATTTACTTCTTCTAAAAATTAAATTCTCATTGCAATTATTTTGCTTCACTAACCAAAAAATTAATTACTGAGTTTAAAAAAGTACAATTTTAGTTTAAAAAAAATTTTTATGATTAGTAATTTATTTTAAATAATCTTCAATAAAAAATATTTCGTTCATCTGAACGTTCAAAACTTGGGGATCATAAAAATTATTCATTACATAATTTATAAGTCATAATTTTATGATAGTTCTTTAAAAATGAAGAGATTTAAAAAGAATTTATTGTCTGAAATAGAAAAAATTCAAGGTTTTGTATTAAAATTCGTGGTTATTTTTATAGTTCACGAGGCGAACAAAAAAAACATCAAAATTTAGAGTTTTTTCATGAATTTTTGAAATTCGATTTTTTCCAGTACTTTTACTAAAAATCCCTAACTTTTCTCTGACTTTCACTGTAAAAAAAAGGTTCTAAATTAGAGCTGATTTCGGTTCTAAAATAGACCTGTGGCAACCCTGTGTTAATTATCAAAATTTTAATTAGAAAAAAAATATTTGGGGCAAAGGAAATTTTTGTTGTTGTAGAAATGTCAATTTTTAGATAAAATTTGTTTTGTATCGTATTACACCTCATTAGAAGGGAATTTAATTATAATATTCTGATCTACTCAACGGGCCACTTCATTTTCTCGAGTCAAAAATATTCATCTGATAACGGTTTTAACGAGACTTAAGTTTTAATGGGCTACATAAGCTAATTATGAGAATTTACTTGAAAATGCTGATGAACGTTACTATTCTTGAAAGCAGGAATGTCGATTTTAGCAAACTGAAATAGAACTAAAAAAAATGTTCTGCTGAAAAGTTTCTTTCACTCCTTCATTTAACGTTTATTCCCAATTTTCCATTTCTTTCAAAAACATAATTCCCCCCCTTTCATTTTAATTAAAACATAAATTCCCAGTAGTAAAAAATTTTTTTTGTTATTAATTTACCAAAAATACAAAAGTTGTCGAATAAAAATCCGATTGTGCCAGAAATCGATGAACCTTAAAAAAATACTAAACTACCGAAACGCAATAATTACATTTTCGAAATCCTTTATCCGGATTTCACAAGATTCAACCGCACTAAGCGATGTCTGAAAGCCCAAGACAAGTGTTCATTTTCTCCTGATTCGACTTCTCAAAAGTTAGTTCACGAAATCTTGTCTTGAGATATAGTACTGTTGGAGTGAAGCTCAAGGAAAACTTTTCAGATATCCGGGAAAAAAAAAGTCTGAGCAAGAAATTCACGCAAAGCCATATAAAATGTTACAACGTTCCAATTTTTTTTTCTCTACTTTTTTTCAACCTGGTAGAACTATATCCACGAAAATTAGAGGTCCTAAATTTTCATTTCATAGTTTCAAGTTTTTACATCTTTCGCGCTCACAAAAAAAAAAGAATATACATATACTGTAAGAAAAGAATATGTATATATAAAAACAATTTTCTCCCACAAGGGAAAGAAAAACCATTCTCCCTGATTAACTCGACTTTATGTACAATAACTTTTCTCGAAGAAAAAAAATTTTATCACTAAGTGTAAAAATAAAAAAAAAAACTAAAAAATAAGGTTCTGAATTTGCTACCAAAAAATAATTTCAAATTCCAGTGACAACTAAGGGAAAATTGTGACGCGATCTGAAGAAAGGGACCTTAGAAGCAAATCATTTTAAGGTTATGTCAGTAATATTTTTTTGTTGATTATAAGTTTCTTTTTACTTTTTGCAAATTAAAATCAGTGTTTATTAAATATTTCAGTTATAATGAAAACTTAAACATTAATGATTAACATTAACAGTTGATCATTTTTTTGTATTTTCATTCCGATAATTGCAAACATAACCTATAATTTTTTGCTTCTAAGGTCCCTTTCTTCAGATCGCGTCACAATTAAAAAAATTTTTTTGTTTGCAATTCTGATAAACAAAATGTAAAAAAAGAGATGAGAAAAGAAAGAAAACAAAAGCGGACCTAGATTCGAAAAAAAGGGACAACTATACCTATAGCAAATGTACAATAGTGAAATTCAAGTCTCTGAAACGATTGCGAATCAATATGTGTCGGATTCAACGACGAATCGACATTTCCCATTTCGCATGATTACCTACTGCTATCGACTTGCATTGAAATGATGTCTATGAGCCTGAGAATCAGTACCCAACGATGATTTATATCACGACTAAAGCGAAATGCGTATAAGAAATATACATATGTAGACACAGTTGGCAGAGGGAGAGATAAACCGGAAACACCGGAAACGAACCCGTCATTTCCTCTACTTCGTTTTATATTACCTATATACCACCCTCTTTTCAACCCCTACCCCCCTCCTCCTCCACCACCTCATGCCACCTATAAATTCAGAGAGAGAGAGAGAGGGTTTATTCACGCCCGATTTCAGAGTCATTCATCCGAACCAATACACACAAAATGCCGCAGAGCTCTTTCTCTGTAATCACTAATCAACATTCATCAAGAGTTCACGCAAGCGTTGATTGGTCGATTCCAAGAGTCATTAATTAAGAATCCCATCGAATGCAGACCATTTTATTCAGCTTGTAAATGCCATGCGAAATCCACTGATCTGTTCAACCAATGACAGGAGTCTTGAATTATTTTACAAAAGCCATGACCAATTTACATTGTTTGGAAATTATTTTTGAAAATAAAATCCCCATGTTTTCAGTCGAAAGGATAAATAAATGAAAAATAATAGAAGATGAATCGGAAATAATAATCATTTTTGTTTAGCATCATAAATTTAGAACCGAATAGCTGATTAGCCGGATTGTCAAAACCTCTACAAAACCACACTGACACTTGACGATTTTGTCAGTAAATTCAATTACCACCTAACCGGATTGGCAAAATGGTTACGTCTCCGCTGAGACGAATTGAGGATCAATCTCGCCACCAAATTAACGATTAAAAATTTTTGCAAATAAGAAAATTACTGCTTAACACAAATTGATGATTAACCGAATTGCCACCTAACGATATTGTCACTTAATTCAATCGCCAATTCACCGGATTGGGAAAATAATTAACTATTCCTTTAAACAGAATTGAGAAATAACCGAATTAGCAAATTGCCGATTAACAGTTTTTCTAAATGACAAAATTACTACTTAACCGAATTTCCGATTAACCGAATAACAAAATTTCCATTTGACCGAATGGCTCATTAACCGAAAAACCTAATTGCCATTTGACCGAATTGCCGATTAACCGAATAACCAAATTGCCATTTAACACACTTTCCGATTAACCGAATTGCCATTTGACCGAATTTCCGATTAACCAAATAACCTAATTGCCATTTGACCGAATTGCCGATTAACCGAATAACCAAATTGCCATTTGACCGAATGGCCCATTAGCCAAATAACCTAATTGCCATTTGACCGAATGGCCCATTAACCGAATAACCAAATTGCCATTTGACCGAATTGACGAATAACCAAATTGCCATTTAACACACTTTCCGATTAACCGAATTGTCATTTCACCGAATTTCCGATTAACCAAATAACCTAATTTCCATTTAACTGAAAAACCCAATTGTCAATTAACCGAATAACCAAACTGCCATTTGACCGAATGGCCCATTAACCGAAAAACCTAATTGCCATTTGACCGAATTGCCGATTAACCGAATAACCAAATTGCTATTTGACGGAATTGACGAATAACCAAATTGTCATTTAACCTAATTGCTGATTAACCGAATAATTTAATTGACAATTAACCAAATAACCAAATTGCCATTTGACCGAGTTGACGATTAATTGAATTTCCCAAATCACCCAATTACCACTTGACCAAAAAAGCTGATAAACAGGTCTTAAAAATCGCCAGAAACTGGAACACCAAGTTCTCATTTAACCAATTTGCCTATTTACTAGATTGCCAAATGACCAAATAGATACTTAAGAATATTGTCACTTAATTAAATTGACGATTAACCGGAATGGAAAAATAATTAAATTTCCCTTTAAAATAATTGAGGATTAACTCCATTGACAAATTGCCGATTAATAGATTTTTAGAACGATGAAATTACTGTTTATCCGAATTGACGATTGACTAAATAATCAAATTGACACTTAACCGAATTGCCGATTAAATGGAAACCCAAATTAACCAATTGGAACCTTAACAATTAGCTGATAAACCGGATTTTAAAATCAGTAAGAAACTGTTGTTAAACAGAAGAAACTAAGTTGTGAAATTTATTCTGAATCAATTTAAGGATTAACTGGATTTCCAGATGTCCAAAATGCCACTTAACCGAATAGCCAAAAATCTGGTTATTCGTCAAGTTTTGTTATTTAGAAATCCGGTTAAGTAATCCGATTAATGTGAATTCGGTTATTTTAGTTTATCCGTAGGGCAATTTGGTTAATTTGCAGAATAAGTGATTGACAATGAACCAAATTAGGTTCATTGCTCCATGCTGGTAATTTTTCTCTATAAAATTCTTATTCATTCGAATTATTTTTGTAAATTTTTCTTGCAAATGGAATTATTCCAAAAAGCTAATTTGTCCCAGTCAAAAAATTCTCCCCTATGGATTTCTTCATAAAACAGGTTTTTATAAGTTTTTATCCTGTTTTGAAATCCGATTAATGGAAATTCGGTTATTTTAGTTTAACCAAAGGGCAATTTGCTTAATTCGCTTAATTCCAAAATTAAGTGACAGCCAATTAACCAATTGACCAAATTAGTTAACTATTAGGTTCCTTAACTATCCGGTTAATTCGCAATTTGCTGAGTAGCAATTCGGTGCTTTGAAAATCTGGATAAACGACCATTTGGAAAAGTAGAATTTTGGCAAATTCGGTTAATAGACAGTTTAGTCATTTGTCAATCCGGCAGTTTGTCAATTTGGTCATTTGCTACTTCGAATAATTTGCAATTTGCTCATGTAACAGTTTGGTTAATCGGCTATTTGGCCAGACGGTAAGTTATCTGTCAATTTGGTTAATTACAAGTTTGCTAATTTGTCAAAATGGACAATCTGGTTATTCAGTTAAGTGATAATTTTTAAATCCTGTCTAACGGTTGATTGGTTAAGAGGCAATTGGCTCATTTGGCAAACTTGTTAATCGTCAATTCCATTCAGCGTCTATTTGGTTAATCTGGAATTCCGGTTAAACGCCAATTTGACGATTTGGTTATTCAGTCAAGTGTTTATTTTCGTATCCGGTTTATCGGCTATTTGGCTAAGTGGCAATTGGGTTATTGAGCAATCCGCTTATTCAGCATTTGGGTTTAGTAGAAATTTACTGACTTGCCAATTCGCTAAGTTGACTGTTCGGTTAAGTAGCACTTTAGTCATCTGGTAATCTGATTTATTGTCAATTAAGTGAAGCGTCTTTTTCACAGTCTGTTTATTCTGTCAATTGTCATCTTGTCCAGCTGTTGATTAAAGCATCTTGTTAACATTTTGATTATTCTGTTAATTGGCTATTTGGTCAGTTGTCAATCTGCCTAATCCTCATTTTTGTTAAGCAGCAATTTGACAAATCGATTATTCGACTAAGTGGCAATTTTTAAAATCGAACTTGTCGGTTACGTGTCAATTAGATCGTTCGTCAATTCAGTTAATCGGTAATTCGATTAATCGTCAATTGGCTAATTCGGTTAAGTGACAATCAGGTCACTTGGTAATTCGGTTAGGAGACAATTTTATCATCTGTTAAACTAGTGAATCAGCAATTTGGAAATTCTGTTAAACGGCTATTTGCTTGAGTAGAAAATTGTTCACAAATTGTTCACAAATTTTTCAATCTGGTTTTTGAGTTATGTTTGAATTTTTGAAACCAGTTTGTCGGCTATTCGATTAAATGTCAATTGGGTTCATTCAGCAATCGCATCAAGTGTCAATTTGCTTATTTTCAAATCTGGTTTAGCCCAACAAATGAAACGTTTCAAGAAATCTAAACATAATTTTTACACACGTAGTAAAACCATTGTCACACAGAAACTTGTATTTTAATTAGAGAAAAGATTGTCCAAATGAAAAGTAGAAGACGGAAAACTTAAGTCATTTACTTGTTACAAGTGAGTTTCAGCAAAAGAAGAAGAAGAAGAAGAAGAAAGTGGAGTTGGCAATAAGAAAAAGGTCTGTGAATGCTTCTATTAAGATATCACATGTACCATGGCAATTTCTCAAGGCGAATTAAAACTTCTTATCTGTTTGAAAGTTACATCGTTCATTATTCAGAAATCTTTGCTCATGTTAATGTGAAAGTCATTTAAGAATAATTATCGCAAATATACGAAACGTAAGATGCAGGTATAACACACCGAGTTTGAAAAGAGTCTCCTTCTCTCTCACATGTTCATGAAAGCATGAAACTGTTAACAGAATTTTGATGGTATGAGTTTGGAAAAGGGGATATTCCACATAGCAAAAGGCAGTGATCGAGCGGTTGGGACTTAATGAAACTCTTAAGTGCCGACTATTAATATGGCTTCCGACTCGGTTGCCGGCGAATTTTCGCGGCGGTCGTCGGCAAAAGTGAGAGGGAGTGGAGGGAAAATGGAACCAGGACGAGGCAAAAGGGTTCAGAATGGAATGTCCCGTTATTTGGCCGACAACTATTACACACATTATTTCGGCAATTATAGAGTTAATATTCACTATTGTAAATCAAACTCTAAATTTTATTCAATACTTCCAAGGCATTATGAAAGCTGCCCTAATTTCTAAACATGTTTGTATAATACTAAACCCCAAGCTTTCCTCCTTTAGTGTTTTTTAATAGGCCATGAAAATTAAACAAGCACAGTGATTTACAATCTTAGAAACTCTAGTTCTACTTAATTTTCCATTTTTACTAAAGTACAAAATTCACTTCTTTTAGCGTAACATCTCTTCTTTTCCATCTCTTCTTTAATATAGAACAATTATTAATGTCTAATCCTCTCGACACACAAATATTCATCAACATTTTGTAAACTTTGGGCTCAGAACGAACTCGAAAAAATTTTTTTAATGACTTTTCTTTTTTATTGTAAACTTTATTGTAAACTATAATTCGTTTAGAAAAAAAAATGAATTCGTTTTCGAAGAGCCAGGGACACTAATCATTATATATGAAAGGTTGCGAAAATTGAAAAGAATTTTTCAACAAAGAATTTCACCATTTTTCCAGTGGTTTGTAAATCTACCATTCATCAAGATGAACTATAAATAAAAGTATGCTTGCGCGGCAAATTCAATTTCGGCTTTTTATCCCTATAAAAGCGAGAGGCGGAAACTTGGAAAAAAAAGAGAATGGCAAGCACTTTTGCAGGTTGCCCGTAACAACTCGGGAGTGGATTGTAAAGTATTCATAAACGTCCGAGAATACTCGTCGCGATAAAGAAATTTTCAGTAAATTTTTAGCAAGCTTTATATCTGTGTATATGTATATAAATATATATAAGAGTAGAAAGAATAGATCGTCGTCGTGTTCATTCTTTTTGGAAAGTTATACGCGATTCCGGTTTTTGAAAAACACACGCGTCACTAATATAATGAAAGAGAGAATCCTAAATATGCGCATGAAAATACTATTTTTTTCCTCACGTTAATCGGGTCTTTTTTCCTCAACGTGCAGACCGTGAAGAGTCATTTTAACTCATTTGATCGTTTACTGGTTCATAAATATGGTACATAGAGAATATATATAAAAGACATCGTGGAGGGAATAAAAAATATGCGCTTGGTTTGCGTTATGACAGGATAAAATTCACGGCTCGATGTACATTCCTATTACACATATCCCTCCCACAGTCCCCACCCAATAGGCAAATACACATTTCAACATTAAAAGAGAAGTCTTTAGTTAATTTAAGACTTTTTTATTCATGAAATAAAACTGTTACATATGATGTTAACTCACTCTCATTCTCTCTCCTTCTCTCTCACTCTGGAAAATGTTCCGCCTCGCTGTTCCGACGTTTTTCAAGAACTAATTTCAACATCCCGTGCGCATTGAATTTATTCTCCAAATAATCTACGAACGTTAAATTCAAATAAAAGTGACCTCTCGCTTCAAAGTTTGTTTGCCATTGCTCTCACTCTCTTTCTCTTGCAAGCTCGTTTATTTTTGGGTACGTTATTAACATTTCACGTTTCGAGAAATTCTATTCTGTGAAACTTCATTTAAAATGGTCTTTAATAATGATTTTTTTAGGATTAATGATTAAGTTTGGTAAATGCGAGAGAAAATGTTTTCTAGAACATATGGTAGATTGATTTTCAAGTGTATTTAGTTTCTTTGATGAAAAAATAGTGATTTTGGATAATAGTAGTGAATAGAATACAAAAGGTTTCATTTGTTGAGCTAAACCGGATTTGAAAATAAGCAAATTGACACTTGATGCGATTGCTGAATGAACCCAATTGACACTCAATCGAATAGCCGACAAACTGGTTTCAAAAATTCAAACATAACTCAAAAACCAGATTGAAAAATTTGTGAACAATTTGCTAGTCAAGCAAATAGCCGTTTAACAGAATTTCCAAATTGCTGATTCACTAGTTTAACGGATGTTAAAATTGTCTCCTAACCGAATTACCAAGTGACCTGATTGTCACTTAACCGAATTAGCCAATTGACGATTAATCGAATTACCGATTAACTGAATTGACGAATGATCTAATTGACACGTAACCGACAAGTTCGATTTCAAAAATTGCCACTTATCAGAATAACCGATTTGTAAAATTGCTGTTTAACAAAAATGTGGATTAGGCAGATTGACAACTGACCAAATAGCCAATTAACAGAATAATCAAAATGTTAACAAGATGCTTTAATCAACAGCTGGACAAGATGACAATTGGCAGAATAAACAGACTGTGAAAAAGACGCTTCACCTAATTGACAATAAATCAGATTACCAGATGACTAAAGTGCTACTTAACCGAACAGTCAACTTAGCGAATTGGCAAGTCAGTAAATTTCTACTAAACCCAAATGCTGAATAACCGGATTGCTCAATAACCCAATTGCCACTTAGCCAAATAGCCGATAAACCGGATACGAAAATAAACACTTGACTGAATAACCAAATCGTCAAATTGGCGTTTAACCGGAATTCCAGATTAACCAAATAGACGCTGAATGGAATTGACGATTAACAAGTTTGCCAAATGAGCCAATTGCCTCTTAACCAATCAACCGTTAGACAGGATTTAAAAATTATCACTTAACTGAATAACCAGATTGTCCATTTTGACAAATTAGCAAACTTGTAATTAACCAAATTGCCAGATAACTTACCGTCTGGCCAAATAGCCGATTAACCAAACTGTTACATGAGCAATTTGCAAATTAACCAGATTAGCAAATGACCAAATTGACAAACTGCCGGATTGACAAATGACTAAACTGTCCACTAACCGAATTTGCCAAAATTCTACTTTTCCAAATGGTCGTTTATCCAGATTTTCAAAGCACCGAAATGCTATTCAGCAAATTGCGAATTAACAGGATAGTTAAAGAACTTAATAGTTAAGTACTTTGGTCAATTGGTTAATTGCCTGTCACTTAATATAGGAATTAAGCAAATTGCCCTTCGGTTAAACTAAAATAACCGAATTTCCATTAATCGGATTCCAAAGGATAAAAACAGGATAAAAACTTATAAAAACCTATTTAATGAAGAAATCCATAGGGGAGAATTTTTTGACTGGGACAAGTTAGCTTTTTGGAATAATTCCATTTGCAAGAAAAATTTACAAAAATAATTCGTATAAATGGGAATTTTATAGAGAAAAATTACCAGCATGGAGCAATGAACCTAAAGTCTCAGAGACTTATTCAAAGAGCAAGAAAAAAACTATCGTCTCTCCTGCACGAGAATTTATGAGCTTTGTCTCACCGAGGTGATCCAGATGACTTGAGATACATTCAGAGCAGACTACATACTACCAAGATCTATCCACTTCACTTTGATAATACCGATCCCATAGCTTCCAGGGATAAAATGCTCAAATCGAAGAGATCGATTAACTTTGATTCGAGACATGCAGGAAAAAAGGAGCAAAGAAAAAAGTGAAACAGAATTTCCTTTGCGTAAAACAAAATTTTCTTTACACATAATTCCAAATGATTAGAATTGTCAAATATTTGCAAATAATTACAATTAACTGTTTCCAAACAATTACAATTACCTTTTTTCAAACAACTACAATTAGCTCTTTTCAAACAATTACAATTTGCTCTTTTCAAACAATGACAATTACCACTTTTCAAACAATCATTAAAATCATTAAAATCATTAACATCATTACAATCATTAGCATCATTACAATCATTAACATCATTAAAATCATTAACATAATTTTCAATAATCATCAAAAGAATCGTAAATTCCCAATTCAATTAGCATTCTTTCTAATCCAAAATCGAAACAAATTGAAAGTAAATCGATAAAATTTGTAATCTACATAACAAAATAAAATAATAAAATATAACTAGCAATTCGAGTTACACAACCCAAAAATACTAAACTCCTTATTCGGCTAATTTGATCTCTATTTTCGTAAATTATTGATCTTCCATTGTTGCCGCAATACAACATGAACTGCATAATATTAAATATAAACTATCAGGATCTACATGTTCAGGAGGAGGCTTTAAGATGATAGGAAGGTAACTTTAATAAATTACGTGGTATAGCGTAATTTCGGTACTAAATCGATACATAATTTACATTTTCTATTAAGAGGCAAAACATCATTTCCAATAATTCTAATTAATCCCGGACCCACTTTGATTGCAACAGAGAATAATAAATTGATGAAAACAGAAATAATAGACAAATATTCAATATCTATGCTGATAATAAATATAAATTAAAGTCAATTACAAAATTTCCCATTATCAATATTCATCGTTTCATTTATCGGGTTTTATAAATAAAAATTCCAATGTCTAACTAAAGGTATCAAACTGGTCCTGATTTCCGCTGATTCTAATTTTTTCTGGTATTTAATGATTTTCGCTGATTCTCATTTTTTTGGTACTTAATGATTTTCACTGATTCTAATTTTTTTGGCACTCAATGATTTTTGATAATCCTAATTTTTTCTGGTATTTAATGATTTTTGCTAATTCTAATTTTTTTTGGTATTTAATAATTTTCGCTAATTCTAATTTTTTTTTGGTATTTAATGATTTTTGATATGTAATCCTAATTTTTTTGGGTATTTAATGACAAATTTTTCTTTTGCAGTTGATAGAAGAATATTTTAAGTTCACCACAAAATGCTCGTCTCATTTTCAAACGCTAATTCCTCTCTCTCTCTCTTGTGATGAAGTATATTTTTGCTTTTCGTATGTCCGCTCAGTAAATTAGCATTCATGGCAGTGCATAAAAGATTAGCGAAACTTTTATATTCCCTTAACGTTTTCATTATGCCAGGATGGCATTCAAGGGGCACACAAGTTCCGGGTATTTCATTTATACAAACAGAAATAGAGCATTATATGAAAGTTGCGGAAAAATTATAAATGTATGGACCACAATTTATCCGAGTAAATTCCTTAGACTTGGATAAATATTTAAATGAGAAACGACTCTCCCCACCACTCTTTTGAAACTTTGAATACGACAAAAATTGCATATACTCTGCTTTTCTTTCGACAAAAAAAAAAAAAAAAAAAAATCCTGTCCCTACGATCGAACCATTCGTCTCACCTGACTCACACACATCCCCTACACTCCCCTATATACGAACTCCACTCGAGAATCTTCATTCTAAAGTACAATACTGTTTCCGTAAAACGACACTTTCTACCTGTTGACGATCCAACTTGTGTTTTATATCCTCGTCGTCTCCTACCCTCAGGGCAATCCATAAATAATGTCACAAATTTCCTTTTACTCTACAACTTTTCCAATATACCGCAACTCTTTTTCTATTAACACTCGTCAATTTCCGTAAATTCAAAATCGAAATTCGAAATCTGCGACAAAAAAATAAATTTAACCTTTTTCGATCACTTTCCCCAAATAGCGGATAAATAAATTTTACAAAATAAAAATTCGAGTAGAAAATAAAAAATACAACACTAAGACAAATTGGGCAGAAATTTCTTCCAACAAACTAATTGTAAATTTTGCCAAAAAGAGACTTTCCAATCGATATGTTTAATCTCTGCCAACTGTCGCTGTATCAATTTAACTCTAATCCCCGCATCGGATTAAAATCTTTTCCTTTTGCTCGAGAATTTATTTCTTGTAAACTCTCGAATACAGCAATATTTTAATCTTAATCCCAAGAAGAATTAAACAGAAAGAAATTCACTACAATATAAATAGTAATTTTTCCAGGGCTCAAAGCAGTGTAAGTATTTAAAAATACGGACTTTACGGACCAAAAATTAAAAATTACGGACCAACTGACAAAAATAGAATCAGGCCGAATCGAATATAAGAGAACATTTTACTTAAAACTAGAAATTCAATTATTCATAAGAATAAAACAAGAAGAAATCGATAACTTCGAGTCTTCAACTCGAAATCATCAATGTCTTCATGTTTTATAATAATTAATATTAATTAATAATAAAAATAATTTATAGTAATTAAAATCATTATCAATTCCATTATTATTTTTCACAATTTTTATCTAAAATTCTTCTTTATATCGATTATTTTTAATAATTTTTCAAAAAGTTCTTTGACAATTTTCAAATTCATTTCTTTACAATATTTAATTTTACGAAATTTCAATTATTAGTTAAATTCATTTATTAAACAAATATTAGAAAATAGAAACTGAAAATAGTATTGAAAAAACTCAATTAAACTTTTTCCAAAACATTAATTACAAAATTTAATTACTTTTCAAAATTCACGCTATAATGCTATCAATACTCAATGATTTAAAATTTTAACTGAAATTCATTTTTAAGAAATAAAATTCAATTTTTTATCAAAATATTCTACTAGAATTCAATTATTTAAATAAAAATAAAACACAATTAAATAATTTATTGAAGAATTGAACGTTTCTTAAAAATCAATTCCCATAAAAAATTGTTATCAACAAATTATCAAATACTTGAATTCTATTAACAAATTTTAATAAAATTTTTGAGAATAATTACATTTATAAGGAAATTCGATTAAAATTGTATTAAAAATAATTGAAATTCTGCATTGAATTTTATTATTCATGAAAATAATTGAATTCTTGCGAAGAATTTTATTAAAAATTTTCAAAAATAATTAAATACTTGTTAAAAATTAAAAAGAATTCAATTATTTTTAAAAATTTTAACAAAATTCTTGGCATAAATTAAAAATAACAAAATTCTTAGCAGATTTTTAATTACTTTCAGAAATTTCAATAAAATTTTTCGCAAGAATTTAAATATTTTCGTAAAATAATAAAAATCTTTGCAGGGAATCAATTATTTTTAATACTTTTAATAAAATTCTTCGCAAGAATTCAATTATTTTAAAAAATATTAGAATTTTAGCAGAAATTCAAACATTTTAGAAAGTTTTGATGAAACCTTTTTTGGTAGAAATTTAATTATTTTTAAAACAATTTTAAAAAAATTTCCTAAATTCAATTATTTTTTTGTAATCTAAGATTTTAAGTGAAATCTATTTTTAAATCAATGTTTATGTGAAAATTATACAAGAATTCAATAATTTAAATACAAAAATAAATAATTTATTGAATAATGCAATGTTTCTTGGAATTCAATTCCTATTAAAAATTTTATTAACAAATTTTTAAACAATTAAATTCTTTGGACGAATTTTAATAAAATTTTTAAGATTTTTTTCGAGAAATTCGATTAAAATTCTATTAAAAATAATTGAATTCCTAAAAAGAATTTAATTATTTACGAAAATAATTGAATCAGGGTAAAATTTTTTTAATTAAGAAAATAGTTGAATAATTGTGAAGAAGTTTATAAAAAAAAGTTTGTTATTAATGAAATTCTTGTGAAATATTTATTATTTTTTGAAAATAATTAAAAGTTTTTGTATAATTTTATTAATTTTTTTTTTTTAATATTTAAATTCTTTTGGTAAATTTTTTAGAAAATAGTAGATATTGAACAATATTTAATTTTTGCAAAGAATATTATTACTTCTGAAAATAATTCAAATTTTGTAATGAATTTTATTAAAAATTTTAAATATAATTGGATTTTGATTACTTTAGAAAATAATTGATTTCGTGTGATAAATATTGTTAATTATGAAAAGAATTGAAATTTTTCATTGAATTTTAATAATTAATAATAATTAATAATAATTTTGTAATGGATTTTATTAAAAATTTTGAAAATAATTGGATTTTGATTACTTTAAAAAATAATTGAATTCGTGTGATAAATATTGTTTAATTATGAAAAGAATTCAAATTTTTTAATGAATAATAATAATTAATAATAATTAATAATAATTTTGTAATGGACTTTATTAAAAATCTTGAAAATAATTGGATTTTGATTACTTTAGAAAATAATTGAATTCGTGCGATAAATACTGTTAATTATGAAAAGATTTGAAATTTTTTAATGAATTTTAATAAAATTTTTAATAATAATTGAAGAATTTGTTGAAGAATTTTGCTATTTATTTATACAGATAATTGAAATTTTGACAATGTTTTTTAGTTTTATTTTAAATATATGAATTTCGGAGAAGAATTTCAATATTACTAAAGAAAATTGAAATTTTTATGAGAATTTAAAAAAAATGTTGAACATAATTGAATTTTTGCGAAGAACTTCATTACTTTTATAAAAATAATTGAATTTCTCCAATCATTTGTAATTTCTATAAAATTCTCCAAATTATATCGAAAATTTACAATTTACGAACTTTTCATCCTTTTGGAATGAAATTACGGTTTTTACGACCTTTTTTCAAAAAAACGGACTTTTACGGACTTGAAGCAAAGTTAGGGACTTTTTCAGGATTTATGGACCTATACTTCGAGCCCTGTTTTTCAGAATCAAATAAAGAAGAAGATACTGTTTTTTCAAAAAATTACACCAATATTTCAGAATATATTAAAAATTAAAACATTAAAAGCGAATCCAGTGTAATTTGGAGCGGAAAAAAAATAAACATGACTCATTTCTTTTAGTATGACTCACTTGGCAACCCTCTGCAATTGTAAAATTGGCGGAAATATAGTTAAAAGGGGTTTTTATAGTTATCGCGTAAACGTATACATAGGTCAACGTGCTGCATTAGAATAATTACACATGCCAACCCTCACGCTCGCTAACTCTATTCGTTTTGCTTAATAACAATGTAATCTGAAAATGAACTCTCACTAAATTAATGAAACAAAAAAAAAAAAAGGTGGAAAGAAAGAAATATTCTCTTCCATTGTTTGCTAAAATTAAAAAAAAAGCATATCCCTAATATACAGAAATTTAAATAATTAAATTTCCATTGGCACTTGTTTTTAACAACCATACTAAACCCAAAAACCTTAAAATTTTGTGTGCCACTCAAGAATTTTAGTGGAAATTTCGAATTTTCTTCCCCTCATCACTTAAAATATTTGCATTTTAGAGTCACTTTGAATATTTACTCATAAGTGAATATAAAATCGTAAAAGCAAGTTGTAATAAGTTTTTAATACATATAAAAGTTGTCAAGTATTTAATTAACAGGGGAAATACAACTATTATTCAGCTAATAAGATCAAATTGTCTCCCTTTAATATCATAGGGATAATATCGTTAAATGTAGAATACGAGACGATTAATTAACTATCTTTTTAATACAACCGGGTTACTCTTTTGATGAATTTTTTTTTTCTTCTTTTTTCATTATTCAAAGTTGGAAGTTACAATCTAATAAGAGAGGGAAATAAACAAGGTGGTATATAAGAAAAGAAACGATGCATTTAAAAAACGACGTTGGCTAAGCCAAATGTAGTATGGAGAAGAATAAACGAATTTTATGCTTGATACTTTGAGTTTGAGGTTATGCACCATGAAAGCTCGTAACGAAAAACGTAACGAATATAAGAAAGGATGGAATAACGTGTACTTTACGAGAATTTTCTTAACGATTTCGTTAAGCGACCAGCCTATAACTGAAGCTTTTCTCTAATGAAACATTTTACCCCAGCAATTAACGCGAACTTTTTATTTTCAAATGTTATAGATTATTTCGCAAATTATTTTTTTCCAGCTTTGTAATTAAAAATGGAAGTTATAAGTGGCAGTTGGTTTCCTTTTTTTTTATTTTAATGATAAATTTAGATTCAATTTTAAATTCCCCACACTGAAAAAAAAATTTATTTGATTCAAATAACCGATTATTTGTCTATAATCAAATAAATATTTACTTGAATCAAATAAATTGTATTTGAATCAAATATTTCAGTATTTGAAGCAAATACTAATTAATTGATTCAAATAAAAATTATTTGATTTATTTATTTAAAATTTATTTGATTCAAATAACCAATTATTTGTCTATAATCAAATAAATATTTACTTGAATCAAATAAATTGTATTTGAATCAAGCATTTCAGTATTTGAATCAAATATTTCAGTATTTGAAGCAAATACTAATTAATTGATTCAAATAAAAATTATTTAATTCAAGTAAATATTTATTTGATTATAGACAAATAATCGGTTATTTGAATCAAATAAATTTTTTTTTCAGTACACAATTTGGTGGTAAAATATATATATTTTTTTTTTATTGTAAATGAAAGAAATGGTAGAAATCGGTAAATACAGGAAAAAGTCTGGGATTTTTATTATAAAAGAATTGGGGAAAGTTAATTTTTTAAAATTCAATTCCTTCTTAATTTTTAATGTCTTGTTTTGCTTGTCTCAAAAACGGTGAAACTACCAGGAATTCCGCTGCAAAACATTCAAGAAAATTTTCTATTTCTAACCAGAAGGGATTTTTTTAATATTCTTTAATTATTTACAAAATATTTCGAAAGCAATTATCATCGTAAATAAGAAAATTCTTTACGGAAATTCAATTATTTTTAGGATTTTTGGTAAAATTATTTGGAAATTGAATTATTTTTACAAACAAAAATATTCATGGCAAGAATTCAATTATTGGCAAAAATAATAAAATTCTTCGAAGAAATTCAATTTTTTTTAAATTTTAACAAATATCTCGACAAGAATTCAATTAAAATAAATAACTAAGTAAAATAAATAATATAAATATAAATAACAAAATTTATCGCAAAAAAGTCCATTATCTTCGAGACATTTTAAATAGAATTTTGTGTAAAATTTCAATTATTTTCAAATGTTTTTCGCAATTCAATGATTTTCCACCACTTTTCATAAAATGTAACAAAAAAAAATAATTATTGACTAAATTGTTGATGCAATTCTACGAAATTAATTCAATTATTTTCAGAAATAATAAAATTTCATTTAGGAAATCAAAACCTTTTTTAAATTCTCTTAAAAATAAATTTTTTTTATAGTTTTCTTCTTAGGCAATCAATTATTTTCATAAAGAATAAAATTTTTAGACCGATTCAATTATTTCAGTAGAAGTAAAAAATTATTTTTAGAAATTTCATTATTTTCATGAATAATAAAATTCATTGCAGAATTTCAATTATTTTTAAGGCAATTTTAAACAAATTTCTCTAAAAATCTAAAAATTTATAAAAATTTTATTAAAATTTAATTAAAAAATTTTTTCTCATTTTATTTAAATTCTAGTAGAATTTTTTTTTTTGAAAAAATCATTTAAAAATGGATTTTACTTAAAATTTTCGATTCTAATTGAATGTTAAAAGCATTGAAGCGTGAATTTTTAAAAATAATTTAATTTTTTATAAGAATTAAATTATCGTTATAAATAACAAAATTTTTCGCCGAAAATTACATTATTTTCGAGACATTTTAATTTCAATTTTGTGTTATATTGCAATTATTTTCAAATGTTTTTCGCAATTTAAAGATTTTCCACTACTTTTCATAAAATTTGAGAAAAAAAATTAATTATTGAAAAAATTATTGATACATTTCTACGAAAGCAATTCAATTATTTTCATAAATAATAAAATTTCATTTAGGAAATTAAAATTTTTTAAAAATTCTTCTTAAGTATTCAATTATTTTCAAAAAATTTATTAAAATTCATGGCAAAATTTCAATAATTTAAACAAAGTTAAATAAAATTCTTCGCATGAATTCAATCATTTTCATAAATTATTATTTAAATTCTTCTCAGGAATTCATTTATTTATAAAAATCCTAATAAAATTCGTCAAGAAGATTTAAATATTATTTTCAAAAATTCTTATAAAACTCTTAAATATAATAAATTTTAGTAAAATTTAATGAAAGTACTCAACAGAAATTATTTTAACAAATTGTTAATTTTCTTCGCAAAAATTAAATTTCAAGAAACATTCAATTATTTAACAAATTATTTATTTTTGCATTTAAATAATTCAATTATCGTAGAATTTACAAACAAAAATGTATTTAAAAATGAATTTCGAATAAAATTTTAGACAATAATTTAATAAAAAAAAAACATCATAGCATGAATTTTTAAAAATAATCGTATTTCGAAAATATTTCAAATTCACAACTAAGTAAATCTAAATTCTTCATACTTTTTAACTAATAATTGATTCGACGAAGAATTTTAGTTTAAAAAAATGTAAAAATTTACATAAAAATGTAAAATTTCGTTTACATTTTTAAAAAATAATTAAATTCTTTTGAGAAATTTTATTAAAATAGTAGATTTTCAAAATATTTGAATTTTAGCAAAGAATTTCATTATTTGTGAAATGTAATTGAATTCTGGAAAAAATTGTTGAAATCAATTACATTTTTCGAGAAATTCATTTAAAATTTTAAAAAAGTAATTGAAAAATTTGTGAATAATTTTATGATGTAGAAAAGTAATCGAATTCTTGCAACGATTTTTCAGAAATTTTTTTTTAATAATTGAAATCCGGTAAAGAATTTTATTATTAATGAAAAAAATTGAATTCTATCCGGCTTTAGATTTTTTTTTAAATAATTTATTTCTTTCGAGAAATTTTATTAATACAGAAGAAATACTTGAATTTCAGCCAAAAATTTTCGATATTAATTACAATTTTTTGAGAAATTGAACGTTGGTGAAGTTTACAACGTTTACAGTCAACGATTTCTGACGAAAAATGATTTTTTATGGAATTTTTGATAAATTTTTATACAAAAAATAATTCGTTTTATTTTTTTTAATAATGATTTACAAAAAAAAATATTTGTGAACAATAATTTTTATTGTTTTTGGTAGAAAAATAATTTTTTTTCTTTCAATCGTTGATCATAAACGTTGCGAACTTCACCGACGTGAAATTGATTTAAAATTCTATGAAAAATTATTGAAGTCCAATGAAAAATTTTATTATTTACGAATTAATTGAAAATTGTATAAAAAATAACTTCAATTCTGTGAAGAATTTTAGTATTTAGGAAAATTATTGAATTCTTACACAAAAACGAATTTTATAATAGTTTTTATTTAACTAATTTAAATTCTAATAGAATTTTCTAATAGAAATTGATTTCGAAAAGTATATTTATTTTTAGAAACCAAGTAATACCGGAGGCAGGACGAATCTTTCGTTTTCTTAAACGGATAAATTGAAGTTAAATGTCAATGAAAATTCCTCACTTTTAAGAAACTCTCTTTCTTTTTGCATTTCTTTTTTCAACTACGATTTGCACGAATGCGTCGAGTCAGGTGTGTTTCAACTTTTGTTTTCCACCCGTTGATTTCAATATTGTCAGGATATTGCTTCTAGCCTCTCTTTCTCAACTATCAGAATAAAAATCTTTTCTCACCTTTAACGTCTCTTCAGTTTGGATTTTTTTCCATTTTGCAATCGTTATTTCAATAAAAGGGTCAAGAAAAACCTTTTCCTCGAAAAAAAAGACAAATATTTGCTTTTCTTTTTCTAGTATTTGCATAAAAAAAATTCTTCTCTAAAAGAATTTTTTTTTAATTAGAAGAAATTTTTGCTTATTTTCTGCCTCCAAACATAAGCATATTTTATTCAAGAGTAGGGAATATATTTTCGAAATTTGAAAATCAATACTTCCTAGTCTCGATATCTTATATCTTAAATAAATAAGCCAAATTTATTTTAAACTGATTTCCAATGCAGGGCAGATATTTTTGTCATCAATATCAACGTCAACGAATACAGCGATTTCTATTCTATTTCCTGGTATTATTATTAATATTGAAAATGTTATTATTTTACAATTGAAAATCTACGGTATCACAGATTTATAATTAAATTATTGTGTCAATTTCAATTAAAAAATTAATTAAATTGTGTCATTTGTTCGCTTTTATATATTTGTGGTAATTTATATTTTCTTGCAAGATATTTATTTTTTGTGATTTAAAATTTTTTTCTGACTAAATTTCATTTATTCTGATTCAATTTCTTTTTTTCCTGATTCAATTTTTTTCCTGTTCTCCTTTTTTTCTTTCTCCAACTAATGTTACTGAAAATACAGAATAAATGGCAATTAAGGCCGTATGGGCGGTTTGGGGGGGTGGATATACATAGGGATTGAAGTCTGGCACTTTGGTTCTTTGATAGTAGGTGACTATAATCTATTGGTTTCTGGCCGGTCGCCTTGGGGAAATGGGAATTTGGAACTTTCAACTTGTGGTACCAGCGATAATTCATCTCCGCTCGCTTATGCTTTCCACTTCCACATATAACCCACCCACCTTTTCCTTTCCCTCGGTACAGCGATTACCGAGTGAACGTCCCGAAGACGTATGTATATGGACACCGGCAACAGTTGTCCCTATTCATCTCCAGCTTACATGAATACCTAACTTGAGTACTTTCCGAGAGATAAAAACAGGACTAAAAATGTTCATTCAGACTTCTCTTCATATTATTTCATTTCTACAATTTTCTGCAAGAAGAGAAAAAAAATTAATTCTCTTCTCCCCCCCATAACGAAATTGTCTTTTGATACAAAGTCCCTCTGCGTTATTATCATTTTTTTTTACTTAAATTAAATTATCCTGGAGTAATGTAAATTTAGCTTAAAGTATTTAATTTATCCTAAAGTATTTAATCTATCCTAAAGTATTTAATTTATTCTAAAGTATTTAATTTATCTTAAAGTATTTAATTTAGCCGAAAGAATTTAATTCATCTCAAAGAATTTAATATATCTTCAAGTGTGTAATTTATCTTGTTATAATCTAATAAATAAATAAATAAAAAAAATAAATAATAAATAATAATAATAATAAATAAATTAATTAAATTTTTAATTTTCATTAAATGTAAAAAAAGGAATGATTTTAATAGTTAGAAACTGTTCTTTTAACGGTTTAACTGTACTTTTATTTTTAGGCGTTTTAAATAAGCGCGCCTTTTTCTATTCTCTGTTCCTCGTCGCGCATGCGCCGCGAGGAGGGGGAACTCCAGCGCTCATTGGCTCTCACCGCGTGGGAAGGGCGCCCCCCTCCACAAATCTTACTAGGTATATAAATAGAGTGCGTGTCGCTGCTTCGTCATTACCCTGCCAACTACAGTTGAAGAAACACGAAGCAAAGTGAAAAACATACGAAGTTACACATCTAACCAAAAGTAACCTTACTAATATGATTAATAAAACTAAGAAATCTTTAATAAAAAAATACTTATGAAAGGGAATTTTATTTAAATCTCTATTAACTCCTAATGGATTCCTAGATCCATATATATATATATATGTAAAGAAAATAAATGAATAAAAATAATTACAATAATTATTTTTACTTTTCTATCAACAAGATCGAAAATTACTGTGTAAAATGGTTTCATTATTAAATTAAATCTCCAAGAGGTTAATAATCTTTCATTATTATTATCATTGTAGAAAATATAATTACTGTTACGAAACATTAGCAAAATTAAATATTAATGTATATTAATAACAATATAATAAGATTATAATAACAATATAATAATATTATAATATATTATTATATTAATTATTATTATTTTAAATAATGGTAATAGGAAATAATAAGAAAAGTAATAGAAAAATAAATTTAAACTTAAATATAAATTACATGGATTTAAAATTAATATTTAATTTAACATACAAGGTACATTAAAATTTCAAATAAAAATTAATTAAACTAACTATATGAACTTAAATTAAATTTATATGAAATCATTTATAAGTTAAACTAAATGAATTCGTAACTGACTTTAAATTAAGCTCACCCTATATTTATTTCAAATTAATTTCAAATAAAAAAAAATTAAAATTTCAAAAAAATCGTTCAAATTAAAATTGATTAATTAATTGTAGATCAAACCTAATTTAAAGTTCATGCCCAGTTCATGTTACATAAACCGTAAATTAATTAAATTCGAAATTAATTTTACAGTTCCGTTTTTGAAATTAATTTGTAACTCAACTTTCTCCATTGAAGTTAGTTTTAAATTATATTAAATTGATTTGAATTTAATATTCAATTAATGACTTCAAAATTAAATCTCAATTGAGTCAATTTCAGTAATAGTTGAAAAAGTAACACGCAAATTATTATTGAAAATGAAATTACTGAGTCATTTACAAATGCAATTGCAATATTTAAGGAAAATAACATCTAGATATTGAATAAAAATCCCAGATATTGAAAGTTTAATTTTTAAATATTTAATAAAAAAAATTCTCCTTTCCACCCAAATAATAAAAAGAAATCGGTATAATGAATTTTTTGTAAACTTTTTTCGATTCTTCAACCCCAGTGCGTGTTTGCTTAACATTATTATAGAAAGACACAGGTGAACGCAATGAATCGGGACCTTAAAATTCGAAGTACCCTTCAATTCTCATTGAGTCACTAGTGAATCATGAATGAAGTAGAATAATTGTATTTGAACCAAAGAATAAGCTTTGCTGCGGGCGTAAGTCGACCTAAGAAATTAATAACGATCGTCAAATTTTGCCTGAGGGTGTTCCAAAGTGAATTGCCTAGCGAATGACGATTAAGGTCGGCTCAATCTATACAGATATATAGAAGTGTGTCTCGAAACAAACACAATATTACAGAGATTATTCAAAAGGGAGGGGTTCATATTTTAATTTAAATTCATTTTCACAGTGGATTCTCCTCTTAATACTAACAAAGCGTAATTTAATTTTTAATATCCTCAGTTTTATCAAGTAGTTCGTAAGTGAGACACCAAAGAGTTTAAGGAAAAATCGATAGGAGAAGAAAGAGTATATATCTAGTCGGAAAATTTTTAATTTCAAAACCCTGTGAATTTTTAATGTTAAATACTTGAAATAATTTAAATTGAACGAAACCTTATCGATTTTTTAAAGTTAAATACTTGAAACATTTAAAATTGATTGAAACCCTGTTAATTTTTTATGTTAAATACTTAAAACATTTTAAATTATATTAATCTTATTAATTTTTAATATAAAGTACTTAAAACATTTAAAATTTAGTGAAAAACATTAAAAAAGGATAGGGCTACAAATCAATTTTAAATTTTTAACTTGTAATTTTTAATTTGTAATGTTAAATACTTAAAAATTTTTAATTGATTTGAAGCCTTATCAATTTTTAATGTTAAATACTTAAAACATTGGAAATTATTTAATAAAACCTTATTAATTTTTAATATAAAGTACTTAAAACATTTAAAATTTATTGAAAAACATTAAAAATTAATAAGGCTTCAAATCAATTTTAAATTATTAACTTGTAATTTTTAATTTGTATCGTTAAATACTTAAAAGGTTAAAATTGATTTAAAACCTTAACAATTTTTAATGTTAAATACTTAAAACATTAAAAATTGATAAAGTTTCAATGAATTTAAAATGTTTTAAGCATTTAACATTAAAAATTGTTAAAGTTCCTATCGATTTTGAATGTTTTAAATATTTAACATTAAAAATTGATAAAAGCCATAAATATTTTTAATGTTAATTAATCAATTAATTAATTAATTTTTAATACATTTAAAATTTTTAAGTATTCAACATTAAAACTTGATAAGGTTTCAATCGTTTTTTAATATTTTAGATATTTAGCATTAAAAATTGATTGAAACATTATTAATTTTTAATATTAAGTACTTAAAACATTTTAAATTGATTGAAAAACATTAAAAATTGATTTAATTATTTAAAATTAAAAATTGATTAAAACCTTATTAATTTTTAATATAAAGTACTTAAAACATTTAAAATTTATTGAAAAACCTTAAAAATGCATAGGGCTTTAAATCAATTTTAAATTATAAACTTGTAATTTTTAATTTGTAATGAATACTTAAAAATTTAAAATTGATTTAAAGCCTTATCAATTTGTAATGTTAAATACTTAAAAATTTTAAATTGATTTAAAGCCTTATTAATTTGTAATGTTAAATACTTAAAAATTTAAAATTGATTTAAAGTCTTATCAATTTTTATTGTTAAATACTTAAAACATTTAAAATTGATAAGGTTTCAATCAATTTAAAATGTTTTAAGCATTTAACATTAAAAATTGATAATGTTTCAATCAATTTTAAATTTTTAAGTATTTAACATTACAAATTTATTAAAACCTTAATTATTTTTAATGTTAATTAATTAATTAATTTTTAATCAATTTAAAATTTTTAAGTATTAATCATTAAAATTTGATAAGGTTTCATTCGTTTTTTAATATTTTAGATATTTAGCTTTAAAAATTGATTGAAACATAATCAATTTTTAATATTAAGTACTTAAAATTTTTTAAATTTCATGGGAAACATTAAAAATTGATTTAAGTATTTAAAATTTAAAATTGATTAAAACCTTATTAATTTTTAATGTGAATAAATTAATTTTAAATCAATTTTTAATGTTAAATACTTAAACATACAAAATGTATTGAAACCTTCTCAATTTTTAATGTTAAATACTTAAAACATTAAAAATGTATTGAAACCTTATCAATTTTTAATGTTAAATACTTGAAACATTTAAAATTGATAAGGCTTTAATCAATTTTAAATGTTTTAAGCATTTAACATTAAAAATTGAGAAGGTTTTAATACATTTTTAATGTTTAAGTATTTAACATTAAATATTGATTGAAACTTTATCAATTTTTAATATTTAATACTACAAAAAATTTAAAATTGATTGAAAAACATAAGAAACTGATAAGGTTTCAATCAATTTTAAATTTTTAAGTTTTTAATATTAAAAATTGATTGAAACCTTGTTTATTTTTAACGTTAAATACTTAAAACATTCAATATTGATTGAAACATTGTCAATTTTTAATGTTTAATACTTGAAACATTTAAAATTGATAAGGCTTCAATCAATATTTAATGTTTAAGTAATAAACATTCAAAATTGATTGAAACCTTATCAATTTTTAATATTCAGTACATAAAATATTTAAAACTGATTGAGAAAAATTAAAAATTGATAAAGCTTGAATAACTTTTAAATGTTTCAAGTATTTAATATTAAAAATTGATTGTAACCTTATCAATTTTTAATGTTAAATACTTGAAACATTTAAAATTGATTGTAACCTTTTGAATTTCTTCATTTTTAACTTGAATGAATATTATAAATTTGAAATATTATGTACTTAAAACATTGAAAATTGAATGAAATTTAACATTGAAAATTGATAACGTTTCAATCAAGTTTTAATGTTAAATACTTAAAACATTTAAAATTGACTGAAACCATACCATTTTTTTTAATGTTAGAACATTAATGTTAGAACATTTAGTGTTATAGTTGTTTTCTAATTGAATATTTTATTTTTTAAACTCAAGTATTAAATATATTTTCTATATTTACTTTTTTATTCTATTGTATTTTTCCCTTTGATAATTTCATTCGGACTTTATTTTCTCGACAAATTATTATTATTTTTAATTGACACACTCATTTCAGTCTCTATGAATTCTGAGTCTCTCTTTTTCACCCCGGTGCTTTAATTACTATATCATCTCTCCTTTTGCTTTTCAGAATAAAGTTTTTCATTATTTTTCTATTCAATTCATTCTTAAAATTCTTATCGTCACTGTATTAATTAGTTCACTTCTGTTCTATACGATCGCGTTATTATGTTATATTCTTTTTATACATCAGTACTCAGGGAACTTTATCCAGAAATATTATAAACATTTGGGGTAAATTTTGAATGACATGGTAGACAGTTGAAAACTATTTGAATTGGGGAAATTTTGAATGAATGAAAGAAAGATTTGAAAGAAAGAATTTTGAAAGAATGATTTCAATTGGTGAAAATTTGAATGATATTGTACAGTTAAAAATCATTTGAAATGGGGGAAATTTTGAATGATCTGGTATAGTTAAAAATGATTTTAATTGGGGGAAATTTTGAATGATGTGGTGCAGTTAAAAATCATTTGAATTGGGGGAAATTTTGAATGATGTGGTACAGTTAAAACTCATTTGATTTGGAGAAATTTTGAATGATGTGATACAGTTAAAAATGATTGGAATTGGGGGAAATTTTGAATGATGTGGTACACGAAAAAAACCTCTAACTGGAACAGCGATAGCTTTTGCTAAAATAGTGAAAGTATTTGTTGAAATAGCGGAAGAATTCGTTACAATGACTAAACATTTCGCTAGTATTGTGAAATTTGTACTTGTTGCAGATGAAGATTTTGTTTCGTGTGGTATTTAAAAATGGTTTGAATTGGCGAAAGTTTCAATGGCATAGTATAGTTAAAAATGATTAGAATTGGGGAAATTTTGAATGATGTAGTAGTTAAAAATGATTTTGAATTGGGAAAAATGTTTTTATCTCTTGGGGTAAAAATGGTGTATAAGAGAGACGAAGGTAGACGGTAATTGCGGATAATTCGTGGCGTCGAGTGTCACCGCCTTTTCCCGTAATTATATGGTTTTCTCCTCCCCTCATGTTGAGCTTTGGATAACGGAGAGAACGTCGACGACTACGACGACGACTAGGAACGACGAGGAGTGGGTTATGTGCGGGGTTGTACTCTAGGCTTGTACCGCCAACCTTGGTACTCGTGATGTAAACAAAAGAGAATGTGCCATGGATGCAATGCGAATGCGAATGCTCGAGGGTGATAAGTTGCTTCGTTCACTACCTGTTCTCTCCATGTACACATGCCGCTTCATTGATGTTCCGTGCCATATTCATCACACATACCTATATGCTTCACTTAGTTTTATGTGTATTTGCCTGATATTATTAATCAGCGCACGTTTCCTTTGCAAACATTGTATAATACAGTCGTACACATTCTAATTGAAGATGTAGATGCACCTTGAAAATGATTGAGTAGATAATTACATACCTTGAATTTTGATTAATAAGGAAATATGTCAAAGGTGTTCTCCAAGATGTTGGTAAATTTAATGTTCTATTGATTATTGTATTTGTTTTCCAGTTTTCGCTCGGTTGACTTCACTTTAGGTTTGCTTTCAAAATTCCCCCCCTTCTTGTCGAGTTGTGCTATTCAATAGCTCTCTAAATTTCAATCAGTTAAAAAATAACTGATTTTTAAGCAAAAAGTCAGTTACCAATATTCAAATGGTAGTATGTCTACTTACAATTTACTTAAAAATAACGGATTTAGAAGCAGAAAGTCATTATTACTAAATAGTAATATTTCTACTCAAAATTTGTTAAAATAACTGATTTAGAATAGCAAAGGTCAGTCACTAATTCAAATTGTAATATTTCTACTGACAATTAGTTAAAAATAACTGATTGTCACTTAAGAATAACTGATTGTCACTTAAGAATAACTGATTGTCAGTTTAGAATAACTGATTGTCACTTAAGAATAACTGAAGAAAATTCTGATTCACCTAAAAATTACTAGATACTCAAAATAAAAGATTATCTACTACATATATTTACAAAGTACTCTAAAATTGTGAAATTGTTCGAAAAACGTCAGTAACTTTATATTTAAATAAATATTCATTTACTCTTATTTTCCATGGGATTTCAAAAAAAATTTCGTATTTAAATCTTTTGAGATTCAATAACTTTTAATACTATTATTCCAAAAAAAAAGAAGAAATCGATCATTCCGAGTCGATAACTTCAAGCTTTCTGTAATAATTAAAATATGTGTAAAATTTTTCAAAAAAGATTATTTACGCAAAATTTAATAAAATTCTTTACAAGAGTTCAGTTATTTTCCAAAATAATAAAATTTTTCCATAGGAGTTCAATTATTTTTAATAGATTTTGAAATGAATTCCTCTTAAAATGTAATTAATATCGAAAATTTTTGGTTGAAATTCAAATATTTCTTCTGTATTAATAAAATTTCTCGAAAGAAATAAATTATTTTAAATAAATCTAAAGCCAGATAGAATTCAATTGTTTTCATTAATAATAAAATTCTTTACAGGATTTCAATTATTAAAAAAAAAATTACTGAAAAATCGTTGCAAGAATTCAATTATTTTTCTACATCATAAAATTATTCACGAATTTTCAATTACTTTTAATACAATTTTAAATGAATTCCTCGAAAAATGTAATCGATTTCAACAATTTTTTTCTAGAATTAAAATACATTTCACAAATAATGAAATTCGTTTCTAAAATTCAAATATTTTGAAAATCCACTATTTTAATAAAATTTCTCAAAAGAATTCAATTATTTTTGAAAAATGTAAACAAAATTTTACATTTTTATGTAAATTTTTACATTTTTTTAAAACTAAAATTCTTCTTTGAATCAATTATTTAAAAGTATGAAGAATTTATATTTACAAAGTTGTGAATTTGAAATATTTTCGAAATACGATTATTTTTAAAAATTCACGATATTTAGCTTTTTTATTAAAATATTATCTAAAATTTTATTCAAAATTAATTTTTAAATCCATTTTCATTTGAAAATTCTACGAGAATTTAATTATTAAAATGCAAAAATAAAGAATTGAATGTTTCATGAAATTTAATTCTTACGACGAAAATTAACAACTTGTTAAGATAATTTCTTTTGAGTACTTTAATTAAGTTTTACTAAAATTTATTATATTTAGAGTTTTCTAACAATTTTTGAAAATAATATTTAAATCTTTTTTCCGAACTTTATTAGGATTTTTGAAAATAAATGAATTCCTGAGAAAAATTTAAGTGATAATTTATATAAATAATTGAATTCATGGGAAGAATTTTGTTTAATTTTGTTTAAATAATTTAACTTTTGCGATAAATTTTAATAAAATTTTTGAAATTTATTAAACAGTTGAGAAGAATTTCATTGTCTTTTTATAAAGATAATTTAACTCTTGCGAAGAATTTTTAAAAAAATGTGATTTCTGAAATTAAATTTTATTATTTCTGAAAATAATTGAATTGTTTTCCTAGAATTGTATCAACAATTTTTTCGATAGTTAATTTTTTTCATTAAATATTATAAAAAGTAGTGGAAAATCATTGAATTTTGAAAAACATTTGAAAATAATTGAAATTTAACACAAAATTTTATTTCTCGAACATTTTATTACTCAAAAATAATGGGATTTTTGGTTAAAAAATTTATTATTTATAACTATAATTGAATTCTTGTTCAAAATTTAATTATTTCTGAAAATTCACGCTTCAATGTTTTTAAAATTCAATTATAATCGAAAATTTTAACTAAAATCTATTTTTAAATGAATTTTCCAACAAAAAAATTCTACTGGAGTTTAAATACAAAGGGGACAAGTTCTGGAATTGAATTTTAATAAAATTTTTATGAATAGTTAGATTTTTAGAGAAATTTATTTAAAATTGTCTTAAAAGTATAATTGAAATTCTGCAACGAGTTTTATTATTTATGAAAGTAATGAAATTCCTAAAAATAATTTTTTACTTATACTAAAATAATTGAATCGCTCTAAAAGTTGTATTATTTATGAAAATAATTGAATGATTGCGAAGAAAACTATAAAAAAATTTGCAAAAAATTGAATTACTGTAAAAAGTTTTATTATTTATGAAATTAATTTAATGTTTACTTAGAATTTTATTAAATTACTTTTTAAATAATTTAAATTCTGCAAAGAGAACTATTTTTGAAAATAATTGAAATGTTGCCAAGAATTAGAATTTTATTAAATTTCTTTTTAAATAATTTCAATTCAGTAAAGAGAAATATTTTTGAAAATAATTGAAATTTGGTGAAGAATTAGAATTTTATTAAATTTCTTTTCAAATAATTTCAATTCTGCAAAGAGAATTATTTTCGAAAATAATTGAAATTTGGCCAAGAATTAGAATTTTATTCAATTTATTTTTAAAATAATTTAAATTCTGCAAAGAGAAAAAATTATTTTTGAAAATAATTACAATTTTGCCAAGAATATAAATTTTTCGTACCCTAATATATAACGAAAGAGAAACATTACAAAAGTTCGGGAATCATAAATACGGTAAAATTCGACTGTCAACGAAAATAAAATTCAAAGCTATTTCAACCAATAAAAAGTTCCTCTCCAACTATGCATATAATTTTTCGGCAAACAATTTTTTTTCATAATTTCAATTAAAAAAAAAAAAAAAACTTTGAATAATTATTTTTGCGCGTTTTGACACACATTTTTTAAAAGAAGGGGGAGGGAGGGAGGTTGAAGGAAACTCGCGGTGCACAGTTTCGTTCGCAATTACACCAACAGCGCACACCTTCTTTCGCCTTGTGCCCCCTCGCCAACCCTCTCACTTCTACTCAAACTCTATAGGGCAAACCACCGCGAACGCCCATTTAATTAATAGTTGCCAAGCATTCGTTGCTTCACTGCTTACGGAATTTTACCCGTGATTTTCGCCCAGTGGTTAATTATAGAATTATGTTGGTAATTCGCTCGAGAAATTCGATGCGAACTGACATTGACAATTATAATTATTTTCATATTCACGAAATAGTGGGGGAAAAAAATAAAAATCATTTTTACGCATTTATTTAGATACTAGCGAAATATCATCAATCGCTAACGCTCGTTAGATAGGAATATTGAGATAAGAGAAGTTGAAAAATATTTTTTTTTAATTTGAATAAAATTTAACTAAAGAATTTAGTCAAGAGTGTCAAAAAACGATGAAATATGGACAATCAGCTGTTGAGGGACGGCCATTTTGTTAAATTTGTATCGAGCCCAGCGCCACGGGCGAAGACGCTACGAACTACAGTCACCGACATAAAGCTAATTTCCCGCCTTTTTAGTATATTTTGACTATTCAAAAAAATAAAATAAAAATTATTTTTACAAAATCACTGGAAAAATTATTTAATTCAATTCGAGTTATTCGAAAAATATTTCCTTTGTTCAACCAATTTTTATTCGCATCTAAAAATTAATATCGATTCAAATTCAACTAATTTTTAATTCATTCAAAATAATTTTTTTCCAGCACAACGGATAAATAAAAAAAATATAAAAAAAATAAAATACTTTAATAAAAAAAATCTTTAAATAAATAATATAAAATATTTAAAAAAAATTTTTTAAATACTTTATTCATGTACGAAAGTAAAAAAATGCCAAGTACAAAAAAATAAATAATCAGGTCTAATTAATGTATAAATTCACAAAAGAGAATAACATCTCAATGTATAATCAAGTGAAAATTTCATTATGTTGTACTTCACAGACAGCATTGTTAATCAATGAGAAAAGGTTAAAAGGGATTTTCAGAACTCTGTTCAGAGTGCGTTATAACTCTGGACGTGTGGCTGACCTAAATCAGACGTAACTACTGGTTTTTGATACATGCCGTAATTACCGCATTTTTTTCCAAAACGAGTTTCAAATTAAAAAAAAAATTTCCATTTAAAAACACTTTCAAGAGTGGAATTTTTATTATAAACCTTGTTTTTTCAAGCTTTCTTTTCAATTTTTATGCATATTTCTTCAATTACTGCTAAAATTTAATAATCAAATTATTAAATTTCATTTTGTAGATAAAATTTTTTTAGAAAAAGTTAATTAAAAATAATTAACAAATGTAAATGCTAGAAAATATTTTCCTTTTTTTTAATTATGAAAAACTTGATTGCTTAAAAAAATTTAGACTTTTTTCCTGACAGTAAAAAAAAATTCTGATTCACTCTAAAAATTATTAGACATTCCAAAAAATGTTCTATTACAAATTTTTTTTACAAATTTCTTTAATTGTAAAATTATTCGAAAACATCAATGACTTCTTTTCTAAATTAATAATTATTCATTATTATTTTCCCACAAAAATCAATTACAATTAATAATTTTTTGAAAAAAGTCCTTTGAGAATTTTAAAATTCATTTGTTTACAATTTACAAATCAATTTTACGAATTTTAAATTATTCAAAAATTCTTGAATTGAATACGCATTAAAAAATTTAATAAAAAAATTTACTTTAGATAATTTCAGAAAATAATTCAATTAAACTTTTTGAAAATAATTAATTCTACGCAGAATTATATAATAATTTTTAAAAAAAAGCCCTTCATGAGAGTTTTAAAATCCAATTATTTACAAATCAATGTTACGAAAATTAAATTATTCAGAAATTCTTGAATTAAATACGCATTAAAAAAATGTAATTTAAAAATATACTTTAGATAATTTTATAAAAACATTCAATTAAACTTTTTGAAAATAATTAATTCTACAAAATTGAATTATAATTTTTTGAAAAAAGTCTTTCGAGAATTTTAAAATCCACTTCTTTACAAATCAATTTTACGAAATTTAAATTATTCAGAAATTCTTCAATTGAATACGCGTTAAAAAATTTCATTTGAAAATTTACATTCGATAATTTCAGAAAAAAATTCAATTAAACTTTTTGAAAATAATTAATTCTACAGAATTGTTTCACGATAATTGTGAAAAATACAATTTTTCGAAAAATTTTATTTAAAACCTTTTTAAAATTTAATTATTTCTTAAAATACTTGCTATAATGCTTTAAATATTCATTATTATCTAAAAGTTGAACTGAAATTTATTTTTAAATAAATTTTTATTAAAATTCACTAATTCAAGTGCAAAAATAAATAATTTAGAGAATAATTCAAATTTCTTAAAAAATGAATTCTATTAAAGAATTTTATTAATACACTTTTAAAAATAATTGAATTCTTTTAGCAATTTTTCATAAAATGTTTAAGAATAATTAAAATTATAATTATTTAATTAATTGAATTATTCTTAAACATTTTATGAAAAATCGCTAAAAGAATTCAATTATTTTTAAAAGTGTTTTAATAAAATTCTTTAGTAGAATTTAATTTTTAAGAAATTTGATTCATTCTCTAAATTATTTATTTTTGCACTTAAATTAGTGAATTTTAATAAAAATTTATTTAAAAATAAATTAATTAAATTATTTATTATATTTTTCGATGAACTCGATTGAAATTCGATGAACTCGATTATTAAAAATAATTAAAACTCTGCGATGAGTTTTATTTACGAAAATAATTGAAGTCCTAAAAAGAATTTTATTATTTGCGAAAAGTAATTAAATTATAGTGAAAAAATTTGTAAAAATTTTGTAAATAATAGATTTCATACGAAATTGAGGGATGTTTTCGAAAACAATTGAAATTTTGACTAGAATATTAAAAAAAATTTTAAGGTAATTGAATTTTGAAAATTGTATAATAATTATAACTATAATAATAAAAATAGTAATTTAATAAATAAATTTAGATTTTGTGTGAAATTCTTCTGAATAATTTAATTTTTGAATGTTGATGACATGGAAAAAATATTAAATAATTTTGACTAGAAAATTATTAGAAACAAAATAACAAATGAGTAATTAATTGGAGTTAAATGTAATTTATTTTTAAAAATTATTATCATTAAATTATTTTTTTATTATTATAATTATAATTATTACTATTATTATAATAATAATAATTATTACTATTATTATAATAATAATTATTATTATTATTATTATTTATTAAAGTTATTTGTGCAAGTAACAAATAATTGTTTTAACATTAAATTCATATAATTTTTCTAATTATTTTACATTTAAACAAATGCCATAATTGTTTATAAAATATACTTAAAAATTGAAAATAAAAATAGAAATTCAAAAAGAAAAAGAATTGTGTATACAAAAATGTCGGAAACAAAATTCCTAGTGAATACAAAATTCTACACTGTTTTTTTTTTTGCCTTTTTTTCTATCGATTTATAACCATCGATTCATGATGAAATCAGAGGGTTCGCTTTTGCGAAATACTAGCGAGTTGTTACAGTAGTTTCGCGAAAGGTAAACTTTAGTCCAAGTTGGGTATTGCGAGAGGATGCCTAGGAGTTTGAGTCACACCATCATCGCATGAATACGTAATACAGTAATCTTATGCACCGCTCGACAACTTTCAACCAAGATTGTGACACGCGCTTCCGTTTTCCCCAGGAAAGCTCTGCAATGATCGCCTCACCCATTCTCGTAAATCTAACCAGGACGAACTTTTTTAGTGCAAAAAAAAAAGAAAAACCAAATAAAAAAAGAAAAAAATACGATATAAGGACAATTCTCGACAACATTTATCGTCCCATCCGCCATTATTCGGATTTTTTTCCTTGTGCTCCAAATTAAAAATAAATCCCATTAAAAAGCACTGTACAGGCAGAATTTCTATTATTTTTAATATTTTTGGACAATTTTTATCAAATTTCTGGAAAAATGTAATTATTCCTAAACATTTTATTAAAATCTGTCCAATGAATTCAATTATTTACAGATTTATTGATAAAATTCTTTATAAAAATTCAATTTTCAAAATTATTCAAATATTTAATAAAATATTTATTTTTATAGTCAAAAAATTCAATTAAGTAAATTTTTATAATATTCTACACGAACATTCAATTATTTTTCCTAATAAATAAAAATTTCAAAGAATCATTGCAGAATTTCAATTATTTTTAATACAACTTAAATCGAATTTCTCATGAAATGTAATTATTTTTTAAAATTTTATTGAAAATCGTCAAACGAATTCTATTATTTAAAAAATTGTTTAATAAAATTCTCTACTAGAATTGAATTTAGAGAAAAATTGAATTATTCAATAAATGATCTTTGTTTGTATTTAATTAATTGAATTCTTGAAGAATTTTCTGATAATAATTGAATTTTAAAATAAATTTCAGTTAAAATTTTAGATAATTAAAAACTTTAATTTAATTTAAAATTTAATTAAAGAATTTACGAATAATTAAATTACGTAAAATTGAATATAATGTAAATAAAATGGATTCAAAAATTGGCATATAACTTTTTCGAAAATCATTAAACTAATTAATTTAAATTAAATAATTTCAGTTTTCGAGAAATTTGATGAAATATTATATATAATTTACATTATTATTATTCAATTCAATTATTTTTCGAAAAAATAAAAATTTCAAAAAGTCATTGCAGAATTTTAATTATTTTTAATACGATTTTAATCGAATTTCTTTAGAATTTAATTAAAATTCGTCGAAAGAATACAATTATTTAAAAAATTTCATCTGTTGATAAAATTCTTTACCAAAATTGAATTTAAAAAAAATTGAATTTTTTAAATATATTATCTTTGTTTATATTTAAATAATTGAATTCTTGTAAATTTTTTTCATAATAATTTAATTTTAAAATAAATTTAAGTTAAAATTTTAGATAATTTAATTAAATTTAAAATTCAATTAGAGAATTGACGAATAATTAGAATTTTGTAAAATTAAATAATGTAAACAAATGGATTTAAAAATTGTCACAGAACTTTTTCGAAAATTATTAAAATTAATTAATTTAAAGAAGAATTTGAGTTAAAAATTCTAAAAAAAAATAATGATCTTATAAACAATTCAAATTTTCAAAGATTTAAATTTAAAACCTTTTGAAAATTTAATTATTTCTAAAAATTGAAAAAATAATTGAATTCTATTAACAAATTTTAATAAAAATTTTAAGAATAATTTCACTTTTCGAGAAATTTCATGAAAAGAATTTTATAAAATATATTAAAAATAATTGAAATTCTGTCAAGAATTTTATTTAAATTCTTCTAAATAATTAAACTTCGAAGAAAAATTTATTACGTATTATTTATAAAGATAATTGAAATTTTTACTAAAATTTTTGTAAATTTTTAGACATAATTTGATTTTTGCGAAGAATTTATTATTTTTTGTAAATAATTGAATTCTCGAGACTAATTCTATTGAAATTCGTTTTAAATCATGAAATTGTTTTGTGAAATTTTTTTCAATATGGTAAACATTGAAAATAATTGAATTTCGACAAATTTTTTGAAAGTATTTAAAATAAAAATTGCAATTTAGGGAAAAAGTGCAACAAACCGAAATTTCTATATAAAAGATTGTAAACTTTAAAAAAAAATTTTGTGGTTTTTACTACAATTATATTATCGAATATCAAGAATTTTTTTTCAATTTTAATATATAACTTTACTAAATTTCACATAAATTTTTTTAAAATGTTTAGTATTTTTTCTATCAAAATTTCGGTTTGTTGCACTTTTTCCCCAAATACTTTTATAAGATGAAAAATACTTTTTATAAAAGTTTAATATACATTTGCTTTCAGTGTATTAAAAAATGCAACTAATTTCAGAACAATTTTAGTTATTAAAATTCTTATAAAAAATCTGTTTTTTTTTAAATTTCTAATCAAATTCATTTAAAATTGAAATTTTACAAAATTTTGATAGAACTTCCCTTCCTTTTTCAGGTTTTTTTCAATTTTTGACAAAATTCCGTAACATTTCCAGCACTGAGAAAACGATTTTTGTATTTTATTTATTATTTTTTTTACTTAAATTTATTTTGATTAAATCAAACTTAAAATATGTTTGCTATACATTATTTATTATTATTATTATTATTGTTATTATTATTATTATTATTATTATTATTATTATTATTATTATTATTATTATTATTATTATTATTATTATTATTATGTGGAATTAATTAAAACTATTTGAAATTAAGTATGATCTTATTGTGTTTGATAAAAATCCATAATTTCAATAATTTTAAAAAATATTTTTATTTATGAGCTTTCGCCCGTCGACAACATATCGACGACATTATACTACAATTATAAATCCAAACAAAAAAACATCACATTATATATTATATCATTTTTATTTGAAATTAATTTTGGAAAAAAATTTATCATAATGTATTCGGTAGAAAAAGTGTAGAGTAGAAAAATAATTCGGAAAAAGAGTGAAGTAGAACGAAATTTTAGCAAAAATTCATTGCTCATAACAAGTTTTTCTTGAGAATCATTTATAACAAACATTAATAAATGAAATTTCAACACAAATGGAGAAATGAGATAATATTAAATTAAGTAACAAAAGAGCTTAGAGCAGATGGAATTAGAAGAGAAAGGTAAAATGGAGAGAAGTGTATAAGGCATCGCTTGTTCGAAAAGAGCTGTGGCATTGTCGAAGTTTCATTAGAGTTCGTAATAAACGAGGTTTCAACCACATTTCGCTTTGCTACCAATAGGTCTCTCTCTCTCTCTCTCTTATTCTCTCTTTCCTCAACTCGACGTTTCTCTCTTCACTCAGAAATTCTATCTCTCTTCTGTTCCAGTTGTGCATTACATGTGCTATTTCTCTCTTAGGACTTCCTCATTCCGGTAAATCAATTAGTCGGGCTAATTACGCGGCTAGTTTACCGGATGGAGAACGACGTACGTCGCTCTTACAGGTGCCAAATCTAATACGATATACCACCTCCCCCCTCGCCCTTTCATGCAAGTGGTTACCGTGCAATACACATGCACAAAATTTGTGTATAAAAGCAAGTGTGAAAATGATGAGGTGCGTGATCGCGGATCGACATGGCCCACAATTCATGTTAACGTCCAAAACCGGAGCGCTATCATGCTCAAAAGTTTGCCATAAACGAGTTTCCGCAAGTGAGCTGCTATACAACACCGATATTAAATTTGACCCACACACTCTCTCTATATATATATATTTCTCCTACGTGCTCTCTTCTCCCTTTACTCCCTAAAAAGAGAATGATGCACACGAATGAAATAATGGTTTATTAATTACCCAACCAAATTGTGTTTCATTATTAAAATCCTGTGTTACGATCATTTTAAATTAAAATCACTTTTTCATTTTACAATAATATTGCAAGATTGCCACGTAACCTCACTGAGAAAACAATTATACTCGTTTCAAATAGAAAAATAATTTCAAGTGATTTTATTCAATTAAAATTAGTTTGTAAGCTTAATTTCAATATATAGAAAATATTTACTGCTTTGATTGGAAAATAATTTTTGTTTCAATAATTCTGTTTAATTCAAATATATTTTTTTCAAACCAAAATTTTGTTTAATTCAAATATATTTTTTGTTTAAACTAAAGCAGAAAATATGTTTGAATTAAACATAATTATTCAAATGTTATGTTCGATTCAAACTTAACAGTTTATAATAAATAATTTAAAATCAACTATAAATTATGTTTGAATTAAATATATTATTTCTATAAATTAACCAAAAAATGTGCTGGAATTAAAAATAAATAAAAAAATAATGTAAATAATAATAATAATAATAATAATAATAATAATAATTACAATAAACAGAAATAATAAAACTTAGAAGAAATAATTTTTTTTTCATTTTTAATAAATTTTGATTGTCTGCCAAATGGCAGATAGTGTAAAATACCGCTTAAAAGTTAACAAAAAGTTAAGTTAACAAAAATTAATTTCAAATAGTTTTAATTAATTCTATTTAAATATAATATACAGAAATATTAAAAACTAGAAGAAATACATTTTTTTCAATTTTAATAAATTTTCATTGTCTGCCGAACGGCGAATAGTGTTAAATACCGCTTAAAAGTTGACAAAAATATTCTATTCTTATGGATTCTCTAAGGCTCACTTTCTACTATTAACTAGATAATTTGCCAAGTACGAAAATATTAGAAATTAGAAAAAAATGAATTTTGTCATTTTTTATAAATTTTGATTGTTAAATAGTGTTAAATGACACTCAAAAGTTCAAAAAAATATTCTATTCTTAATGATCTTTTAATGTTCACTTTCTACTATCAACTAGGTAATTTTCTAGTGAAAGAAATATAAAAAATTAGAAAAAATACAATTTTTTTGGCATTTTTAATAAATTTTTATTGTCTACCGAATGGCGAATAGCGTTAAATACCACTTAAAAGTTGAAAAAAATATTCTATTCTTCAGGAGTGTGTAAAGCTTTATCCCTATTAAAAATTAAATTATTTGCGGATAACAAAAGGATTAAAAATTAGAAGAATTAAATTTTTTTCAATTTTAATAAATTTCGATTGTCTGCCGAATAGCGGGTAGTGTTAAATACTTCTTAAAACTTTAAATAAAAACTTCTATTCTTAAGGATAGTTTAAAGCTTACTTCCTACTATCACCTAGGTGATTTGCTGATGAAAAAAATATTAAAAATTAGAAAAAATAATTTTTTTTAATACTTCTAAAAATTAAAAACTACTTATAACTTAAAATTAAAAATTTTTTTCTTAAGGACCTTCTAAGGCTCTATTCATTGCTGCCAACTATGTGATTTGCCGATGAAATAAATATTAAAAATTAGAGAAAATAAATTTTTTTGACATTTTTAATAAATTTTTATTGTCTGCCGAACGGCGAATAATGTTAAATGCCACTTTAAATTTGAAAAAAACATTCTGTTATTAATGAATGTGTTAAGCTTTATCCCTATTAGAAATTATATGATTTGCAGATAACGAAAGGATTAAAAATTAAAAAAAATAAATTTTTTTGTCATTTTTAATAAATTTTGATTGTCTGCCGAACGGCGAATGGTGTTAAATAACACTTCAAACTTGGAAAAAAGTCTATTCTTAATAATTCTCTAAGGCACACTTCCTACTATCAATTAGGTGATTGGACACTAACAAAAATATTAAAAATAAGAAGAAATAAATTTTTTTGTCATGTTTAATTAATTTTTATTGTCTGCCGAATGTCGAATAGTGTTAAATATTTAATTTTAATATATCTCATTCTTGAATTTCTTTTAAAAAAATTTATTTATCAATTTCTTCTAATTAGTTTCCTATTTCAATCTTTTTTTAAATTTTCTTTAATTAATTTTACTCTACAATTTTCTTCAAATTAATTATCTTTAATTTTCTTTCAATTAATTTCAGTTTTAATTAAATATTTACTAAAAAATAAAAAAAGATGATCTATTATAATTCAGTTTATTTACTTGCCCTGCGATTATAAAAAGATGGGGGATTTTTTTTCTATGGGAAAAGTATATAGAAGCATCACGTTTAGAGGTTGTGGTTTATATAAAGAACTTTTAAAGTTTTCCGCAAAACTAAAGTGCCTTAAAACGTCGTTACAGTAGCCAAGAGGACATGAAGTTTTAGTTGAATTTTGAAGTGCCTTTTAAATTATTATTAAAATTGCTACTTCGTTTACTTTGAAGCGCAATAAAAATCTTAAGTATCACACGTGACGGTAATTTTATGTTTCGCTTCTAAACTTCATGTTTAAAAAAAGAAAGGGCATTTATAATTAAAGTTTTAGAATTAAATATAGAAATTAAAAAAAGGATCTCTCTCTTTCTCTCTCTTTCCCTCTCCTTCTTTGAAAAGCACCCATTATATAAAAAGATTGTTTTAATTTCTTATCGGTTTTTGGGGTATAATTTTATAAACATGCCTGTGACAGATATTTCCTTTTTTTGTTTTTTTTTTTGTTTTTGTCATATCTCACTCATTAATATTATATATAAGAAGAACGTCAAGATGATGAATATGCATTAAGCTAAAGTATAACGCTCCCCTTTTTCAACACGATGACCTAAAGCTTTCTACACGGATTAAAAGTGAACTGAGAAAACTAAATATTCATGAATGAGAAAAATGCTCCGAAAAGCAATTTCTAACCATAATTTTTCGATTAATAATTATTCGGCATTGCGAACTGTCTTCGTAAGTTTCCTCTCTGTGCTCGAAAATGATTTGCAATTTAAAAATAATAAAATAGAAAAAAAGAAGAGAGTATACACGTATAGGATCCTTTGCTTTTAGTTTTTCGATTCGAGATTCGCTATGCTTTTCGAATATCTTAATAAACTTGGTTGAAAAAAAAATTCTTTTTGGTTCCATCTGCTTTTTTAATTAGAGACAAAAATTACTCTACTTTTTTCCAAAAGCAATCCTTTCAATCATTTTATGTAACTCAGGGCTTGAAGCAGTAAAAGTATTTAAAAATACGGATTTTACGGACAAAAAATCAAAAATTACGAGCAAACTGACAAAAATAGAATCAGGCCGAATCAAATATAAGAAAACATTTTACTTAAAATTAAAAATTCAATTTTCCATAAATATAAAACATGAAGAAATCGATAACTTCGACTCTTCGACTCCAAGTCATCGATTTATTCATGTTTTAAAATAATTAATATTAATTAATAATAAAAATAATTCATAATAATTAAAATCACTATTAACTAAATTATTATTTTTCAAAATTTTTATCTAAAATTCTTCTTTATATCGATTATTTTCAATAATTTTCGAAAAAGTTCTTTGACAATTTTCAAATTCATTTCTTTACAATTTTAGTTTTACGAAATTTCAATTATTAGTTAAATTCTTTTATTAAACAAATATTAAAAAATAGAAACTGATAATAGTATTAAAAAAACTCAAATAACCTTCTTCAAAAAAATTAATTACAAAATTCAATTATTTTTTAAAATTAACGCTTTTTTTGTTTTAATATTCAATGATTATTTAAAATTTTAACTGAAATTCATTTTTATGAAATAAAATTCAATTTTTATTAGAATATTCTACTAGAATTCAATTATTTAAATAAAAATAAAATGCAATTTAATAATTTATTGAAGAGTTGAAAGTTTCTTAAAATTCAATTTCCATAAAAAATGGTTATCAACAAATTATCAAATACATGAATTCTATTAACAAATTTTAATAAAATTTTTAAGAATAAATACATTTTTAGAGAGATTCGATTAAAATTGTATTAAAAATAATTGAAATTCTACATTGAATTTTATTATTTATGAAAACAATTGAATTCTTGCAAAGAATTTCATTAAATTTTTCAAAAATAATTAAATTCTTGTAAAAAATTAACAGGAATTCAATTAGTTTTCAAAATTTTAATAAAATTCTTGGCATAAATAAAAAATAACAAAATTCTTAGCAAATCTTCAATTTCATTCAGAAATTTTAAAGAAATTTTCGCAAAAATTTAAATATTTTCGTAAAATAATAAAAATCTTTTCAGGGAATCAATTATTTTCAATAGTCCTAATAAAATTCTTCGCAAGAATTTAGTTATTTTAAAAAATATTAGAATTTTAGCAGAAATTCAAACATTTTAAAAAGTTTTGATAAAACCTTTTTTTGCTAGAAATTCAATTATTTTTAAGACAATTTTTAAAAAATTTCCCAAATTTAATTATTTTTTTATAATCTAATATTTTAACTGAAGTCTATTTTTAAATCAATGTTTATGTGAAAATTCAACCAAAATTCAATTATTTTAATACAAAAATAAATAATTTATTAAATAATTGAAAATTCTTGGAATTCAATTCCTATTAAAAATTTTATCAACAAATTTTTAAACAATTAAATACTTTGGACGAATTTTAATAAAATTTTTAAGAATTTTTTCGAGGAATTCGATTAAAAGTCTATTAAAAATAATTAAATTCTTAAAAAGAATTTTATTATTTACGAAAATAATTGAATCGCGTTACAATTTTTTTAATTACGAAAATAGTTGAATGAATGCGAAGAAATTTATAAAAAAATTCGTTATTAATAAAATTCTTGTGAAATTTTTATTATTTTTCGAAAATAATTAAAAATTTTTGTAGAATTTTATTAAATTTTTGTTTAAATAATTAAATTCTTTTGGTAAATTTTTTTAAAAAATAGTAGATATTGAACAATATTTAATTTTTGCGAAGAATATTATTACATTTGAAAATAATTCAAACTTTGCAATGGATTTTATTAAAAATTTTGAAAATAAGTCAATTTTACTACTTTTGAAAATAATTAAATTCGTGTGATAAATATTGTTATAATTATGAAAAGAATTGAAATTTCTTAATGAATTTTAATAAAATTTTCGAAAATAATCGAATTTTTCTATTTATTTATGCAGATAATTGAAATGTTGACAATGTTTTTTAGTTTTATTTTAAATATATGAATTTCGGAGAAGAATTTTAATATTTCGAAAGATAATTGAAATTTTTATGAGAATGTAAAAAATTTTTTGTACATAATTAAATTTTTGCGAAGAATTTTATTACTTTTAAAAATAATCGAATTTCTGCAATTATTTGTAATTTCTCTAAAATTTTCCAAATTATATCGTACAATTTACGAACTTTTCATTCTTTTTGAATGAAATTACGGATTTTACGAACCATTTTTCAAAATGACGGAAATTTTTTTATTTTAATTTTTCTTTTAATTTTTCCTTATTTAATGTTTTGGAATGTTTTCTATTTTAATGTTTCTTTTAATTTTTCTTTATTTACTTTTATAGAAATTTTTCTATTTTAATTTTTCTTTTAATTTTTTTTTAATTTTTCCTTATTTAATGTTTTGAAATGTTTTCTATTTTAATGTTTCTTTTAATTTTTCTTTATTTACTTTTATACAAATTTTTCTATTTTAATTTTTCTTTTAATTTTTCTTTATTTACTTTTATAAAAAATTTTCTATTTTAATTTTTCTTTTAATTTCTTTTGAATTTTTCCTTATTTAATGTTTTGGAATGTTTTCTATTTTAATGATTCTTTCAATTTTTCTTTATTTACTTTTATAGAAATTTTTCTATTTTAATTTTTCTTTTAATTTTTCCTTATTTAATTTTTTGGAAATTTTTCTATTTTAATTTTTCTCTTAATTTTAATTTAAATCTTATTTTTCTCCAATATACTTTTTTATGCACCGCTTTTTCCCTCGAAATTCCAAGTCGAATTTAACAAAAAAAAATTCCGTTCTTTTTTGGACAAGAAAACTAGGATAAAATTATGGATGGAATATATTTTGTCCTGACAGCATATGCTCATATCCTTCCCAAATGTATAACATTGATTGAGCAACTTACAAGAATCAGTTCCATAACCCGCATATGTCACTCACTCCTACACGAACATATCTCCTCTGATGTAAATATCCCCGAACAAGCACTGCCCCAAAAACCACATTAAATCTCACGAGCCCTCCTTCTCTAGTGTCATAAAATTACGATTTCTTTCGCAGACATCACATCTGTAGATGAGAAAAATAATCCGATTTATATATAGTTTACACTTCTACTCCACAAGACCATGTGAAAAAAAAACTATTCTATCTTTTTTTAGATTTGCAAAACATAATTTCTAATACTCTGAAACTTTTATTCTTAGAAAGAATTATAATTTGTTCTTTTTGAATTATTTTACATCAAGTAGCAAAAAATATCTTTAGGTTAAATTTTTCTTTATTATAAATACTAGAATTTTTCTATTTTATTTATTTTATTTTTTTCGCAATAAATTTTTTTTTTTAAATACTAGAATTTTTCTATTTTATTTATTTTATTTTTTCGCAATAAAAATTTTTTTTTATTGAAAATACTAGATTTTTTTCTATTTTATTTATTTTATTTTTTTCGCAATAAAATTTTTGTTTATTAAAAATGAAAATAATAGAATTTTTAACCAGAATCTTTCCTTCATTACATTTTCCATCAGACAAAACTTTTACAAACAGGAATTTTCATTCAGCAAAATTCCTTCTTCAAATCAAAAAATTCTGTCAAATATATAAATTTTCAAAACAAAATTGCTGTTAAATAGAAACCTTTTTAAAGAGAAATCCAAAAATATCGTTATAATATTTATCAAACTTTTGGATAAATTAATTTAAGTTTCCCTTCTACGAATTTAAACAGTAATGACATTTATTATGTCATGCAATTTTTTCCATAAAATACTTGCTTGGCATTCATTACAACATTTTTGCATTGCAATCGGAATTACGTTATCGTGCTCATAAATAATAAATTCTCCTGTATTTCCTGTACTATAAAGAAGCTTTCCAAGTTCCCTTGTTGTTTTTTCATTCTCCTTTTTCTTTTTTTTTTCTTCTTTTTTTATTAATTCAACTACAGAGGACAAAAGATACTTAAACAGAGTGTTTCCTTTTTCAAACACTATAAAAATAAGAAACTCTTGTTTTTTTCCCCTCTCTCCATTCTCTTTGACCAAAGCAGCATTACAAAACTTTGTTATGTATTTTTATTACCAAAAATATTTTTCCGAAACAATCGTAAATTGCTATTAAGGGGGTTATGTATTGAGAACGAGTTCAAGAAGACACAGAATTATTGAGATCGTAAAGTTTGATAAACATCTTAAGAGTAAAGTTCGAGGAAGTAATAAAGTGGAAGAGGGATGAAGAGAGAAAAACAATAGCAAAAAAAAAAGGAAGAAGAAGGAAGAGACACATAACAACAATATAGACCGAATGAAGAGATAAAAAACTAGTTCCAAATTTTCAATTAGTAAGCGACAAGTAAGAAGAGGCATTTTCTTTCCTCTATATATATATTATAGTTTAGAAGATCAACAAGGAACTGGGTATTTATTCTGAAACTACCCTCTCGGGCATTTTCTTTCGTCGAAGATTGTTCCGTGGGATATTTTAATTTTCATAACTTCAGGAAGTTTCACATTTTTTGCGTATACATACTTTTTTACTTCTTCACTCAACTTGCGCTGTTAGTGCAAACTTTCTTAAGGATTTTTCTCAGCCAGAGGACTTTTTTTCTTCTTCTTCTTCTTCTCTAAAAAGCAACTATATATCTAATCGTTTTTTTTTTCCTCCCTTTTTTTCTTTTTCAAGATGCGCCACATTTTTATATCAGATTATCCGATAAAAAATTATCGTCAGAATGAAAAAATTGTGATAATTTCAAATGATCGTAATTTATAAGTGGCTTCAATTAGAAATTCGAGTAGAAATTCTAGTTTACACTGAAAGAAAAATTTATTTGATTCAAATAACCGATTAGTTGACTATTATCCATTAAATGTTTATTTGAAATAAAAATGAATTTAATTATAAAAATGAATTCATTTAGTCAATGAAATGGTATTTGAACCAATAATTTCAGTATTTTAAGCAAATACCATTTCATTAACTCTAATAATTATTATTTGGTTTAATTAAATATTTAATTTACAATAGTCAATTAATTGGTTATTTGAATGAAATAAATTTTTTTTCAGTGTATCAAATAATCCATTTTATTAATTAGTTAATTAACTCTATAATAGTTTATTGTCGTTTAAAGTTAGTCCCCTTTCGCTATTTTCTTTCTAAAGCTTTGAAATAATTTTCCTCTTAAAATGTTTTCAATTTTAAAATTCATTTACTGAAAATCATTGAATTCGTAACCAACAATTTTATCAACATTTTTAATAAAAAGTTAAATTCTTTCGAGAAAATTTAATTAAAATAGTAATGAAAACAATTCAATTCTTTTGTCAAGAATAAAATTCTTGGCTAAAAAAAAATTTATTCTTTAAAATAATTGAATTGTTTTGATTTCAATTTTCTTGAAAATAAAGCAGTTTTTTTGAAAATATTGTTTAAAAGAAAATCTTGAAAATAATTGAATTAAAAAAAAAATAATTTTTAAAAATGATAGCATTCAATTATTTTTAATTTTTGTAGATAATATACATTTTTTTCAAAGCATAAATTTTTAAATAATAAAAATCTTTGTAAACAAATTCAATTATTTTTGTATAAATAATACAATTCTTATCAGGATTTCACTAATTTTCAATTAAATTCTAATTAATTATTTTGGAAAATTTTAATTATTTTTTAAAATCTTATAAGAATTTATCGAAAAAATTCAATTATTTAAAAAAATAATTTACTTTCTCACAAGTGATCAATTTTTATTTAAAAAACTTTCAATAAAATTCAGTTCAAGGATTCAATTATTTTAAATACTGGAACTCCAGAAAAAAATTTAATTATTTTTAAATTCTTAGTAAGAATTCAATTATTATAAATGCGATTTACATGGAATTCTTCTTAAAAATTCAATTATTTTCAGAAATAATAATTTTTTCACAGGAGATCAATTATTTAAAAAACCTTTAATAAAAATCAATTCGAGAATTCAATTATTTTCAAAAATAATAAAATATTCGCTGGAATTCAATTATTTAAAAAACCTTTAATAAAAATCAATTCGAGAATTCAATTATTTTCAAAAATAATAAAATATTCGCTGGAATTCAGTTATTTTAAATACTTGAATTCTAGAAAAAAATTAAATTATTTTTAAATCCTTAGTAAGAATTCAATTTTTTTAAAATGCAATTTACTTAAAATTCTTTTTAAAAATTCAATTATTTGCAGATATAATAATTTTTTTGCAGGGAATAAATTATTTTAAAAAACTTTAATAAAATTCTGCTCAAGAATTCAATTATTTTGAGAAACAATTAAATTTTTGAAGTACCAAAAATCATTGAATTCTTGAACAGAATTTATTAATAAATTTGGAAATAATTGAATTTCTTTGAAGAGTGTTCCTATTTAAGAAAATAATTGAATTCTTTCAAAAAAATTTAATTAAAATTGTATTGAAAATAATTCAATTCTTGGCAAGACTTTCATTAAAATTTTTTAAAATAAATAAACTGTTTTGATAAATTTATTTCAATTCTTTTGAAAATAAAGGAGTTTTTTAATAATATTTAATATTAATAGGAATAATTTTGAAAATTTGGAAATAATGGGCCTTTTTGAAAATAAATTAATTGAAGAGAGAATTTTTTTAAACCTTTCAAAAAAATTGCGTTTCTTATTAATTGTAATTATTAATTTTCCTATTCAATTATAATAAATTTATTCATAAAAAATTAAATTCTTTCAAATAATTTTATTAACGTTTTTGTAAAAAATTGCATTTTTAAAAAAATTATCACTATATAAACATAGTGAAAATAATTTTATTTTTTACAATAATTTTAATTGAAAATTTTGAAAATGATTTAAATTTACAGAGAATTTTATTACAAACTTTTGAGAACTATTTATCTATTTATAAACAGTTTAATTTCTCCGAAAATTTTTTTTTGTTTATGAAAATAATAATTGAATTTTTTTTAACTTAAAATATGGTAAGTATTATTATTATTATTATTATTATTATTATTATTATTATTTTTATTATTATTATTATTATTATTAATATTTATTAAAAATTTGGAAAATAATGATTTTTTTAAATTTCATCAAAAATTGTCGAAAATAATTAAATTTTTGTTAAAATTCTTAAAAACAATCGAATTTAATTAATATTTTTAAAAACTAATTGTATTCTTTAGAGAAATTGTATTAGAATTCAATTAAAAATGATTGACTTCTTGTGAAGAATTTTATTTTAATAAATGAATTGAAATAACTTTAATTTTACGCCTCGAACTAAATTTAGAAACATAAAAATAATTGAATTGTTCCGAAGAATTTTATCTGATTTTTCATTCTTTTAATTACAAAAAAAAAATTAATTTAAACGTAGCTTTAATTTCTCCACTTGAGAACGCCAAGGTCACCACTAGGTGGCGAAGAATCAACCAAACTGCCACCTACCGGTGACCTTGGCGTTCTCAGGTGGAAAGCATAATTAAATCCAGAAAATTCAACAATTAATATAAATAGATGACAATTTTTCTGGTTTTCAATTTTCTTTTTAAATCTTAATTATTAATTAGAAAAATTAAATTAATTCTCTTAAAAAGTAGATAAAAAATGTATAAAAACTTACAGAAGTTGACCTTAGACTTGGAGAAGCATTCCAACGTCGTCGTCGTCCGCATCTTTGGAGAACAAATAACACTCACTCGCGGTTTTAGAAAATTTCGGACACTCCCGAACCACGTGTTAATAACTGGAGGAAAAAAAGGGAAAACATTTTTTTTTTAATTCGATCGCGGTTTTAAGAAATACGACACTCCCGATATTTAAAAAAAAAATACTAGAACATAAAAATTAAAAAACCCTAAATATTACTCGGTTATAAGAATTTCGACAGTTACCAAAACTAAGACTAACACTTGGGGAAATGAAAAATGTAAAAACACGTGGTTTAACGTAACACTAGATGACAATTTTTATTCTCGAATTGTCCCACAGTTTTGATCTGAAAAAATAAAATAAATAAAAATAAATTTAACACAATAAATTTTTTTACATTATAAATTTTGTACTATAAATTATTAATAATTAGGAAAAATTACATATGCATAGAAAAAAAATTAATAATTGAAATTATTTTAAACATAGGAAAATAATGAAAAATTGACAGATAAATGTCTTAATACTAAATTTCTAATAACTCGAAGACAAGATAATAGGAAAAGTTATAGTTTGTGCTGAGAGGAAGTCGAAGCACTTAAACGACAATGGTTTTCATTCATCGTTGTCATCTTGACATCCACGCGGTGAGACAACAAAACGTCGCGTAATTACCAACGACCGAGAGCGGTGATACTGTCATAAGTAGTTTGCGATATTGTCCAACCACCAAGAGTGCAATTAAATGAACAGAAATTCAGTTTTCATATATACATATATATATAGCTATAATGTCAAGGGGCTAACATTGCGAACAGATGGTTCCCCGTTATCAAATAGCGCTTTCGATTCGCATATCAAAATCGATAGTATATTTACGTATGTGACAAAGTTTTGTTATTTAAACATGATTACATCATATTTAATAGCTGGGAATTAATCACTTCAACACTTTTCATTATTAATTTCCAGTGCAAATAATAATTTTACCATCAATTCTCTATGTAGATAAATATATATATTAAAATTCAAAATTCAACTGATTGAAATTGATTCTATTATAATGTTCGTTCGTTTCGAGAAAGGAACATTTGTTTATAATCCCTTTTTGGGATTATAAACAAAAGTTATGCACAATTTTCGTACCTGTAATTATTTATATCATACTTATATCATACTTATATCATACTATCGACTTTACAAGTCGATAATTAATTTTCAAAAAAAGAAGCAAAATGCAACTTCTAAAATAGAAAAAAAATTATTAAAAAAGCACTATCGAAAAATTAAACTTGACGACCAAAAAAAATCGTTTTGAACACTACAATATAGACAAGAATTCCATTCCATATTTTTTATTTTCCTGAATTTTTCCTTATTTTCATTAAAAACATTCACTTCTTTTTTAACACTTAACAAATTAATTTCCTGCAACAAATTTTATTATTCATGAAAGAATTTAAATATTTAGAAAAATAATTTTTTAAGTTGCGAAGAACTTTATACAAAATTTAAAATAATTCACTTCTTTTGACTAATTTTGTGTAAATTCTAATTTAAATAATTGAATTTCTGGAAAAATTTTTATTATTCATAAAAATACTCGAATTCTTACCAAGATTTTTACAAAAAAAAATTTGTTAAATAATTGAATTCTGCTTAGAAATTTTATTCAAATAGTAGACGTTAAAAATCATAGAATTCAGAAAACTTTTGAAAATAATTGAAATTTTGACAAGAATTTTATTAGAATTTTCGAAAATAATTAAAATTTTGCAAAGAATTTTATGAGAATTTTCGAAAAAATGAAATAATTGAATTTTGGAGAAGATTTTATTATTTCCAAAGATAATTAAAATTTTGACGAGAATTCTTATCAAGTTTTTTACAAAAATAATTTGTTAAATAATTAAATTCTGTTTAGAAATTTTATCAAAATATATGAAAAATTATAGAATTCAGAAAACCTTATAAAAATAATTGTTATTTTGCCAAGAATTTCATTAGAAATTTCGAAAATAATTGAATTTTGGAGAAAAATTTAATTATTTCCGAAAGTAATTAAAAGTTTTGACAAGAATTTTTAAAAAATTTCGAAATTAATTGAAATTTTGCCAAGAATTTTATTAAAATTATTTAAAATAGTATTGAAATTTCTTAAAATAGTATTGAAATTTTTTAAAATAGTAAATATTAAAAATCATTGAATTGCGAAAAGCTTTTAAAAATAATTAAAATTTAGAAAAAATTCTATTAAAATTTTTGTGAATTATTAAATGTCTGTGTGACATTTTATTAAATTTTTTTTTAAAATAATTGAATTCCTAAAAAGCATTTCATTGTTTAATAAAATAATTGAAATCTAACAAACGATTTTTTAAATTTATTTTAAATAATTGAATTTCTAAGAAAAAATTTACCATTTTTAAAAATAATTTAATTCTTCTGATAAATATTGTTATTTGTAAAATCAATTATAAAATTGTGCAAAGAATTTTATTAAAATCACTCGCAAAATAATTGATTTTTCAGGAATAATTATTTTATTTGTAATATTTATCGACATAATTGAATTTTTCGGAAGAATTATTTTTATAAATAATTGAATTCTTGAGAGGAATTTTATTCTCAAAATGTAAAAGAATAATTGAATAATTATTTAACAAAAAATTAATTAAAATTGTATTTAAGCTAATTGATTTCGAATATTTTTATAACAATATTTGAAAATAATTGAATTCCTCTGAAAAAATTTAATACTTTTGTAAGTAACTGAATTCTTCCAAAAAAAAATTTTAGAAAAACAGTTTTTAAATAATCGATTTTTTCGAGGATCTTAAATTAAATTTTTAAGAAGAATTACATTTTTTAGCAATTTTTGCGTAAAACCTGTTAAAAATAATTCAAAACCTACGATGAATTTTATATGAAAATAATTAAAAACTTGCAAAGAATTTTATTAAAATTTTCAAAAATAATTGAATTCCTGAGAAGAATTTTATTATTTGGAAAAATAATTTAATTTTTAGATTAAATAATTAAAAATAATATTAATAATCATTTAAATTCTTCGATAAGTTTTATTATTTATGAAAACGATTGAATTGCTTAGAATTTTATCAAAAATTCTTTCTAAAAAATGAATTTCCATGAAAAATGTTATTATTAATGAAAACAATTGAATTATTGTAAAGAATTTTATTAAAATTTTGTAAAATATTTATTATTCATTATACATTATTATACATTATTTTTTATTATTAAATTATTATTTATTTAATAAAACTTTTATAAAATTATTCACAATATTTAAATTGGTTTTTTCGAAAAATTAACTCAAATAAAAATTGATTCAAGTATGTAAATATTTATTTAAGAGACAAGTAATCCTTTACTTAAAACAATTAAATTTTTCCATTGTTTATTTCAAGTAACAACGACCACCTTTAATAACGTTTATAATTTACTTTTCAATAAAAACAATTCCCTTGCATCTATTTTCTTAAAAAAAAGAATTTCCTCTTTTTGCATATTATAAAACTGTTCAGTAATAGCAAGAAAATAGAAAAATGTCACGTTCAGAAAACACTTTAAGAAATGTAAAAAAGAAAAATAACGAGAAAAGACGTTAAAAAAAAGGTTGTAAAATCATTCATTGATTTTTAATAAAAAAAATTTTATAATATCGTGAATAAAAAATTTGAACAAATATTTTTAACAAACTATTATTATAAAACAAAAAGATAACGAAAAATTTTATTTGTCCCGTCAAGGAAATTTCTGAATAAATAATTTATAAATAATAAATATTATAAATGTTTGTTTACAAATAAATTATATATAAATAGTAAATATTATAAATGTTTATGTATAAATAAATAAATCATTTATAAATAATAAATATTATAAATGTTTATTTATAATTAAATGATTTATAAATAATTGAATTTTTGAATAATAACTATTATAAATGTTTATTTATAAATAAATGAATTTTTAAATAATAACTATTATAAATATTTGTTTATAAATAAATAATTTATAAATAATAACTATTATAAATGTTTATTTGTAGATAAATAATTTATAAATAATAAATATTATAAATGTTTATTGATAAATAATTGAATTTTTGAATAATAACTATTATAAATGTTTATTTATAAATAAATGAATTTTTTAAATAAAAATGAAACAAAAATTTCCCAAACAGAGATTGAAATTTAACAAGAAAAAAAGAAGAGATTCAATAACAAAAAATGGAGAATGAAACTGTTTTTTTTTCTTTCTCGCAGTCACAGAATGTATAATGAGATGCTGCTCCTGCAGTGCAAATGCGGCAAATTTGTAATGGTATGTATACACACATATATATATATATATATACATACAAAATATAAAGGTTTCCGAGAAATTTATGGAAGGACAATAATAAACGATTATCGATTTCGTATCTGTCCTATATGTCAGATAGTTTCATTTCCATCGTTTGTCACTCAAATCCCAAAGCGATTATTACTAAATGCAATTACTTTACGCTTCCAGCCAATTTTCATTTCATCCAAATCGGGTTCAATCGTGTATGCACACGCAAGTTTCCATTCTGTTCAATATGTAATGTGGACATATTTCCGCGTCGCACGTACGCAACGATTTTACTACGTGCAAAAAGTTTTACTTGGCCACTTTTATAAATACACTTGTTCTCACTTGTCACCGTTCATTCATACGTATTTACTGTCAAATTGCGGCAATAATTTAACATTGATAAATTAAAAAAAGAACTACCTAAATTTGAACTACTGTCAAATTTTCAACATTATAAATAAAAAAAAAATAAAAAGGTAAAACAATAAAATAAAAAAATAAAAATCAAGAAATCACAAAATAAAAAAAGAAATAATTATTTTGTTTTTCTTTTCCTGACTTTTCCCTAATTTCCAAACTTTTTCCTAGCTGATTTTTACTTTTTCCCTGAGCCTTAAGAATATTTTGATTCTAAAAATTATTGAAACTGAAAAAAATGTTCCACTACATTTATTTACGAATTTCTCCAAATTGTTTATTTATTTATTTAAAAAAATTGTAAAATTATTTACAAACATTAATAACTTCTTTTTTAAATGAATATTTAATCGCATTATTATTTTTCCACAGGAATTAAAATTTTGAAAAATTTGCCATAACATTTTTTCAGAACATATTAAATTATTAACAAAAGTTTCAATTGAATTCTTCGCCATAATTCAATTATTTTTACAAATAATAAAATTTTCCACACAAATTCAATTATTTTCAGAAAAATATATTTTTTATAGGATTTCAATTATTTAAAAAAATGTAATAAAAAATCTTTGCAAGAATTCAATTATTTTCCCAGTAATAAAATTCTTCAAAAGAAATCAATTATCAATTTTCTTTAATACCTATTTTGATACCACTTTTTGAAAAAGTTCTTTAACAATTTTCAAATTCATTTGTTTAGAATTCAATTTCAATTAGAATTCAATTTAGATTTCAATTTCAATTTAGAATTCAATTTTACAAAATTTCAATTATTCGTAAACTTTTAAATAATTAAAAATTTAAACTGAAATTCTTTTTTAAATGAATTTTTATAAGAAAATATTAAGAGAATTCAATTATTTTTTATTTCTCTCTTTATTCCACAATCAATGAAATTAAAAAATTAGAAAATAGCTAAAATCTCTGTAATGAATAGAAATTTTGCCAAGAATTTTTATTACAATTTATAAAATAATAGAATTTTTGGAAAAAATGTTATTGACGATAATTTTTCAAAGATTTCAATAAAATTTATTTTCTGCGATAAGTCTTTTATTATTTTCGAAAATAATTAAATACCTAAAAAAATGTATTATTTTAAAAATCATAGAAATACTGCAAAAAAATTTATTATTCATAAAAATAATTGAATTATTGTTAAATATTTTACAAAAAAATTTGTAAATAATTGAATTTCTGTGAAATTTCTATTAATGATAATCATAATATTCTGTTCCTGTGAAATTATTATTATTTATGAAAATAGTTAAAAGTTTGCGTAGAACTTTACAAAGAATTATTTCAATCAATTCAATTGTTGAATGTAGGAAAATTTTTAAAAATACTTGAATTTTCACTATTAATTTTATTAAAATTTTTTGAAAATAATCGAATTTCAGTAAAGAATTTAATTATTTCTGAAGATAGTTAAAATTTTGAGTATTTTGACGAGAATTTTTAAAAATTTTGGAAAATAATTTGATTTTTGGCAAAATTTTTTTTTTGCTTTTGTAAATAATTCAATTTCTACTTTTCTAATTACTGCAAAATAAATTTTTTTTAGTATTTTTAACTAAAATTCTTCTTAAAATTCATTTTTTGGCATAATTAATTAAATGTTTATTAAAAAATTGAAACCGATTTTAGATAAATTTGAATTATTAAAATTTATTCAAACCTCTAAGTTTTTTTAAAAAATTCTATTTAAATTCATTCAAAATTGAAGTATTGACAAAATTTTGAAAAAAATCTTGAAAAAACTGAAATAAATTCTTGTGTCAAAATTTCAATTATCTTTAAAAATAACAAAATTCTTGTACAAAATGGAATTATTTTCAAAAATTTCGAAAAATTCTCGACAAAGTTTCAAAATAGTTTAAATTTCAAGTATCTTCAAAAGACAATTAAATTTTTTTCTGAAATTGAATTATTTTCTAAAAATTTTAATAAAATTCTTGAAAAAATTTTCAAATATCTTCGTAAATAAGGAAACTTTTTGCAGAGATTCAATTATTTTCCAAAATTTGAATAAAAATTCTTAGCAACATGTTAATTATATTCACAAAAATTTTCCAAAAGAATTCAAATTAATATTTAAAATACTTTTTGGATAAAATTCTACGCAAACAATTAATTATTTTTGCTTAAAACAATAAACATATTACAAGAATTCAATTATTTAAAAATCTGTTCTAAACTTCTTCGCAATATTTGCTCTATTTTCATAAATAATAAAATTTTTCACTGAATTTCCATTATTTTCAAAAATAATAAAATTCTTTTTTGGAATTCAAATATTTTCATGAACAATAAAACTTATCGCAGAATTTCAATTATTTTCCTGAATAAGAGAACTTATTGCTGAATTTCAAGTATTTTTCATACAATTTTAATTGATTTTCTCGAAAAGTGACAATATTGATAAAAATTTTATTAAAATTCACAATTCTCTTATAAATTCCAAAAAAATTAATTTTTTCCAGTATACTTTTAATAAAAATCCCCCAGACTCAATTTTTGGAATAATTCGAAAAGAATTCGAACCAAAAACTTTCGTTTAACAAATTTTCCTTTATTCGCGCTGCAGCATTGAATTAATATTTACAGAAGGGAAAGCATTTTGTGTTTCTGTAAATGTATCGCAATTTGAAGATATAAAGGCGGATCTTAGTCACCCACTATCTCAATCAACAGTCGATTGTTTATCGACTATCAGTCACCGGTACACGATTGCCAATTATCTTGTAATTTAGCAATTATGAATGGAACCTGACTCAAGGAAAGCCGTTCTCACCCTCTCGCCTCTATCTCTCTCTCTCTAATTTCTTGCAATGTAATTCAATCATTAGAGACAATACACTATCCATAAATTTAGGTCACATACACACTCGAGAGATCTATTATTATTTTAAAAAAGAAGAATTTAATTATCCTTTTTATTATTAAAAAATATTTCATCAATTTTACTTTTTTCCGTCTTAATTTTCATTTTATAAACGTTTTCAAGGTAATCGATAAATTCCATCAAGTTATTGACTTATTCAATTTTAATTGAATAAATTCCGAGTGCATTTAATTTTATTCCTTTTTTTCTACTGCTCGGTCCAAAAAAATATTGTTCTTAATTGTGATATCGAAAATAATTTTTTTTTATCAGCAAAATTAATAATAAAAAAGTGCGCTTCTTGTATTTTTCTTGAATTTAACGACTTCTCGGAATACTTGGAGATTGGAATTTAAATCAGCAAAAAGCTTTTAGTTACCAGTCTCTGCTCACGAACCTTTGAATTAAATCAAATCCACTTATAAACGAAGTGTATTGTAACTGAAATAGTTTTCTCCTCTCAACAAGTTTTCGATTCATCTTCGATTTTAGTTTCATCTTTTATCTCTAATATCCGAGGCAAAAAAGTATCGCCAATTTAAAAAAATAATAAATAAAAAAAATAAAAAATAAATAAAAAATAAAACAAATAAAACAAATAAAACAAATAAAACAAATAAAACAAATAAAACAAATAAAACAAATAAAACAAATAAAACAAATAAAACAAATAAAAACAAATAAAACAAATAAATATAAATAAATAATAAAAAAAATATTAAATATTAATTCGTTTTTTAGGGGAAATATTTTAATAAGCAATATTCATGCGATTCTTTGTATTCTTCCTTTTCGCGTCTCTGTTGTGCATATTTATCCGATAAATTGTTCAATTAGTGATTCAACAACCAAATTATTTTTCATCGAAGCAATTTTATTAATGCTCTCTCCAATTAAACTAGAATATAAATTAAATTTTTATACCCCGAAAAAAAGCGAAGTTAAAAAAGTAAAAAAAAAAATTTACAAGTAATAATAAATGTAGAAGAGAGGGCAGAAAAAAAAACATTGAGAATAATTGCAGTGATTATAAAGTTTTACTGGTATACACACATACAGACACTGACAAATGTTCAAACATTAGACACTCGAGAACTGAATGGTTTGTTTGCCAATTTAAACATTTGAAAATGATTCCATCAAATCCAAAACTTTAATGAAGTTGTAATCAAATATTTAGAAAACACACAATTGTATATATATATACCAGTTTCATTTCGTCAACAATCGGAAATTTACTTTTAGATACTACGAGCATTTTGAAATGGAAACTAAATATTTAGTTAAATGAAAAATTTTTCTTTTTTTTTATTAATTTTGATGAAAAAAATAGAAAAAAAATATTAATTCAAATGAAAGAAAAAAGGAATGAAACGTCAAGTTGAAAAATATTTTCCGTTTAGGTGACAACTGAAATTAAAATCTGAACAAAATGTATATTTCGATCATATAGATATAAAAGTCGAAATTGACAAAACAATGAAGCGGACAAGTTTTCTTTGTTTTTTTTTTTTAATTAAACATCCTTCACACTTTTCAATACCGATTTAATTCTTTGTTCTTTAGCAAAAAAATGTATTTTATTAGTATTATTAATACTAAAAATAATTAATAATACTAAAATAATTAATACTAAAAGATTAATTTTTCTAAATGGAAATTGTAATTTTTTCGAAATATTTCATAGATTTGTATTTTCACTTTTACATTCACTGTCATTTTTATTTTCACTCTCACTTTGATAGATTTTCATTTCCACTGTCAATTAGATTTTTATTTCCACTGTCAATTAGATTTTTATTTTCACTTCAATAAAATTTTATTTTCACTTTGATAGATTTTTATTTTTATTTTCACTGACATTTTGATAGAAAGTAAAAACAAAAATCTGTCAAAGTAGAAATGACAATGAAAATGAAAATAAAAAATTAAACAAGTAAAAATGAAACTAAAACTCAGATTTGCAACAAAAATTAGATTTTTTTTTAAATATCATGATGTAATTCTTTGAATGTTAAACTATTATGTAAAACATTAAACGAAATTCAGTTTTAAATCAATTTTTATTAGAAACTCCTAGAAGAATTCAATTATATAAATACAAAATAATTAATTTATTCAATATTTATTAAATATTTGTTAAATATTTGTTAAATATTTGTTAAATATTTGTTAAATATTTGTTAAATATTTGTTAAATATTTGTTAAATATTTGTTAAATATTTGTTAAATATTTGTTAAATATTTGTTAAATATTTGTTAAATATTAAAGATTTCTCAAAATTTAATTCTTGCGTCGAATTTTAATAAAAATTTTAAAAATAGTGTCATTTTTCGAGAAATTCAATTAAAATTGTATGAAAAATAATTCAAATTCTGACACAAATTTTATTATTCATGAAAATAATTAAAATTCTGACACAAATTTTATTATTCATGAAAATAATTGTATTCCTAAAAAGAATTTTATTATTTTTGAAAATAATGGAAATCCTGTGGAAAATTTTATTATTTATGAAAATAGAGCAAATATTGCGAAGAAATTTAGAACAGATTTTTAAATAATTGAATTCTTGTTATATTTCTATTGTTTTAAGCAAAAATAATTAAATGTTTGCGGCGAATTTTATCCGCAAAATAATTTAAATAATTGAATTCTTTTGGAAAATTTTTGTGAATATAATTAACATTTTGCTAAGAATTTTTATTCAAATTTTGGAAAATAATTGAATCGCTACAAAAAAATTTTATTATTTTCGAAAATAATTGAATTATTGATAAGAAATTTATTATCAAATTTGTAAAAAAAAATTTCAATTATTTTCAATTTTTTTAACATTCGTCCAAATTTCAATTATTTTTAGAAATAAAAAATTCCTCATCGAAATCTAATTATTTTCAAAACTTTCAATAAAATTCTTTGTAAAATTTCAATTATTTTTAATTTTTTTTAAATTTTCTTCAAAATTTCAATTATTTTTTGAAATAATAAAATTCCTCATCGAAATACAATTATTTTCAAAATTTTCAATTATTTTTAGAAATAAAAAAGTCCTTATCGAAATCTAGTTATTTTCAAAACTTTCAATAAAATTCTTTGTAAAATTTCAATTATTTTAAATTTTTTTTTAATTTTTCTCAAAATTTCAATTTTTTTTTAAATAATAAAATTCCTCATCGAAATCTAGTTATTTTCAAAACTTTCAAAACTTTCTTTGTAAAATTTCAATTATTTTCAATTTTTTTAAAAATTGTCCTCAAAATTTCAATTATTTTTTTAAATAATAAAATTCCTCATCGAAATACAATTTTTTTCAAAACTTTTAATAAAATTCTTGGTAAAATTTTAATTATTGTCAATACTTTTTTTTTAAATATTCGCAAAAATTTCAATTATCTTCAGAAATAATAAAATTTCTCATCGAAATTCAATTATTTTCAAAACTTTCAATAAAATTCATGGCAAAATTTCATTTATTTCCAAAAATTTTCCACAATTCAATGACTTTAAATATCTACTATTTTGATAAAATTTTCCGACTTCATTCATTTACTTGAAATAAAATTTTTTCTAATTCTACGCGAACGATTATTAATTTCTATAAATAATAAAAATTTCACAGTAAATTTTTGATAAATTTTACCAAGAATTTTATTGTAATTCTTGAAAAAAGTTGGATTTCGAAGAAAAATTTTGTTATATTTAAAAATAATTTAATTTTCAACAAGAATTTATTTTAATTTTTTTAAATAATTCAATTTCAGCCAAGGGTTTTATTAGGTTTGAAAATAATTGAATTTTCGCAATTGTAACTTCTCCAAAATTCAAGTCTTTTTCCCCGTTTTTAACGAAAAGTCTTCTTGAAATGCATTATTTTAAATAATTAATTGAAGGTATTTTTAAAAAATTACAATTAAATTCAAAATCGAAATTGGCACCGAAACTTAAGATTGAAACCTATTGAAAGTTGAATTATTTTTGAAAATTGTAAACGCAACTCTTTTACAATTCAATTAATAGTTGCTAGAGAAAATGAAAATCAAAGTAAAAAAGAAATAAATAATTTAATTAAGATAATTTAATTAATATTAAATATTATTATTATTATTATTTATTTTATTTATTTTATTTTTTTTTTATTATTTATTTTTTTTATTATTTTTTTTTATTTGTAATAAATAATGTAATGCAACTCTTTTGCAATTCAATTAATAGTTGCTAGAGAAAATGAAAATCAAAGTAAAAATGAAATAAATAAATAATGTTAAAGTAGATATTTAGCTTAAAAAATGTTTACTCCCAACGACATTTTGTCTCTAAATTTTTTACATTAAGAAAATAAAAATTAGAATAAATAAATGTCTAAGAACTGAATTACTGAAATAAAATTTTAGTACACAAAGTAAAGTAGTAAATAAAAAATAAAAGTAAATGTAAAAAAATAAAATAAAAATATGAACGAAATGAAATAAAATAGTAAGAAAAATAAAGTAGTAAATAAAAAATAGTAAATAAAAAATAAAATAAAAATATGAAAAAAATAAAATATAAATATGAAAGAAATGAAATAAAATAGTAAACAAAATAAAGTTGTAAATTAACAATAAAAGTAAATAAAAAAATAAAATAGAAATACGAAACTAAAAATAAAAACCTCTTTGAAAAAAAAAAATAAAAAAAAAACACTAAGGAGTTAGCAATTTGATATTTCCGATTAGCGAAATGTTAAAAGACATAATGGCGACGAAAGCTGTTATTCATTGGGCGAGCAAAGAGAGTTTGAGGAAGATTCCTCTGGTTATATTGGCATAAGCATTAGTATCGGTGTGCCAGTATTCTACTGCATGGAGTGTCTTTTACCGCAATATGCGATCTCGCGCCTCTAGCATAAATCACTTTTCGCAATATCATCGGATGTCCTCAGTATATATATGTATATATTGCATTGTGGAACGACTTTCGCACTCTCAAACATCTAGAGACATCGACTAACATATTTCTCTATTTTCTTTTTTTCAAACCCCTCACTCTATACATTTTGCTACTATTTTCGATCACTTCTCTAAATTTCGTTTCAATTAAACAAAAATATTTACTAATTTGAACCAATGACTCAGTTTTTTTACTCTATACTATCCACACATTTTGCTACCATTTTTTATCACTTCTTTAACTTTCAATTAAATTTTTATTTAATTGAAATTACATTTAAATTAAATTTTTATTTAATTGAAATTACATTTAAATTAAATTTTTATTTAATTGAAATTACATTTAAATTAAATTTTTATTTAATTAAAATTACATTTAAATTAAATAAAAATTTAATTGAAATTACATTTAAATAACAATTTAACATTTTTATGTTTTCTAAATTGAACTAATTACTCAGTTTTTCTTTTTTAATTAATGTTCCCAAAGTTTCGAACTAAATGAACGAAATTTTTTCTAACTTTAAGTGTTTTTAAAAATTACCATCCAAAAAAGAAAAATAATTAAAATAAAAATATTTAGTTCATAATTAATTAGTTTTAATCCATTACAAAGTTTTTTTTGTAAAGAATCACAATTTAGAGGAAGTAAAAAAAATATTATCCTTCATTAGAACGTTCGAAACATTAGGAATATTTTTAATTACAAAATCTTTTATAATTTCAAAAAAACAATATTTTTTCTTTTAATTTTTTTTCAACCTCAAGTGCTTTTTAAAAATTACCATCAAAAAAGAAAAATAATTAAAATAAAAATATTCAGTTCATAATTAATCAGTTTTAACCAGGGACTTACACGAACACGAAAAAACACGAAAATTCGTGTCGTGCCCGTGTCGTGCCTTGACACGACACAAAGTTCGCTTGGTAATTCGTGCCGTGCCTTGGCACGACACAAAGTTTGCTTGGTAATTCGTGCCGTGCCAAGGCACGATACAAAGTTCGTTTCGTAATTCGTGTCGTGTCAAGGCACGTTTTAAAGACACGCATGAAATACTGTGTAGAATCTTGCAAGCGTTATTTGTGTTTTTTTAGGCACGACACGAATTACGAAACGAACTTTGTATCGTGCCTTGGCACGGCACGAATTACCAAGCGAACTTTGTGTCGTGCCTAGGCACGGCACGAATTACAAAGCGTTATTTGTGTCGTGTCAAGGCACGACACGGGCACGACACATATTTTCCGTGAAGGTCCCTGGTTTTAACTAATTACAAAGTTTTTTTTTGTAAAGAATTACAAATTAGAAGAAGTGAAAAAATATTGTCCTTCATTTGAACGTTTCGAAACATTAGGAATATTTTTAATTACTAAATCCTTTATAATTTAAAAAAAACAATATTTTTTCTTTTAATTTTTTTCAACCTTAAGTGTTTTCAAAAATTACCATCCAAAAAAGAAAAATAATTAAAATAAAAATATTTAGTTAATTAATTTAGTTAATTAATCAGTTTTAACCCATTACAAAGTTTTTTTTGTAAAGAATTACAAATTAGAAGAAGTAAAAAAATATTGTCCTTCATTAGAACGTTCGAAACTTTAGGAATATTTTTAATTACTAAATCTTTTACGATTTAAAAAAAACAATATTTTTTCTTTTAATTTTCTTTAACCTTAAGTGTTTTTAAAAATTACCATCCAAAAAAGAAAAATAATTAAAATAAAAATATTTAGTTCATAATTAATCAGTTTTAACCCATTACAAAGTTTTTTTTGTAAAGAATTACAAATTAGAAGAAGTAAAAAAATATTGTCCTTCATTTGAACGTTTCGAAACTTTAAGAACATTTTTTTAATTACTAAATCTTTTCTAATTTCAAAAAACAAAAACAATAAATAAACCACTATTCGCATTTCCCACAAAAAAAAAATTATATGCCCCCAAAAAAAATGCGAGTAACTTTAAATAATCCCATTGGAAAAAATTCATGATTTGCGTCTGTTCAGTAATATGTCAATGATACAATAAAAGTCGAATTTTGCAGTCATCGTGCGGTTTTTGGGGTCAGAGTATAGAGACGACCGCAATATTTTATGACATTTTACAAGCATGAGCTTTGGTCACAAATACTCGTTTATTAGTTCCGTCGATTACATTTATGCGCTAAATTAAAGGCTGTGGGTGGTTATATCGTTAAAAATTTAATGATTTATCTCGAAGCTGTCGAATGATTTGTGCGAGTTTGCTTTTCAAATATTTGATCTATTCTCCTCGGTTATTATTAATATTATTATTATTTATTTTACTACGGGAAAAAAAAATAATTCACTTACCAAAATAATTACTGTCAGGTCACTTGAAAATAATCCCCTCGCCGTTTGTTTTCCAAATGTTTGTGGCCCGTATTTTGACATTTTATCAAAAAGAAGGAGTTTTCTGAAAAAAAAATTATTAAATGATTAATAAATTCTTAACAAAAAAAAATTTAATATTTATTATTATTTATTATTATTTATTATTGTTTATCATTATTTATTATTATTTATCATTATTTATCATTATTTATCATTATTTATCATTATTTATCATTATTTATCATTATTTATCATTATTTATCATTATTTATCATTATTTATCATTATTTATCATTATTTATCATTATTTATCATTAAAAACAAAAAATAGGAATTCACACAATTTTTCAAGTTTATGGCATAGCTTAGAAATAGAAATTAAAAATTGAAATCGCGACTCATGGGAAAATATTTCCACATCGAACGACCGCATCAACAATAAACGTGATGAGTATGTGACAAATTTCAAGTATTTACAAAATGCTCAGTAAAATTCGAAAACGTGTAATTTGTAAACAGATTGGAATGTCAATTTTACGCTCCATACGATTTCGATTGACTCTGACAAATTGTTTCGTTGTTGTTGTTTTTTTTCCAAAGTTTACAAAACACAATCCACTCTCATGAACTAGAAATTGAGAAAAAAAGAACGATTTGAAAAAATCAACAGAGGGAAAACTAGATCTGATGCTATAGTAGTAATCAGGAAATCCAATTTTATACTTTCACTAACCAGAATAGAATTTGTTTCGAATTCAAAAAAATACCTAAAGTTCCACTCTTTTTCTCTCTCCCGAATGCGAGTGAATGAATTACTCCTTTTATTTACAGAAACCTACTTTTAATCTTCCGCATCATCTTTAAGAAATTTTTTTAATTTTTTTAATTGTTTCTCCTATGAAACAGTATATACAGAATTAAATACAGAATTAAATACAGAATAAAATAGAAAAAAAATAACAGATAAAAAAATAACTGAACTGAAAATTTCATTACTAATAAGCAATAAATCTGGAGTGTTGTAAAATTTTATCGAGTCTGTGGCAAAAAGAAAGATACAAAAGAAAAAAAATAATATACATTATAATTAAAAATACTGACGATGATTGTGGGTGTCGATGTGAATTTTATGCCGAGAGTAATTAGTGGTGGTAAGTCGTTAGCGTTAATGAATAAGTAAGGTTAATTTGCGAATGGATTTCACACTCGTTAATACCCGAGGGCATCCATTTCATTATTGAGAGACTAAAACTAACTAAAACCTTTCGAACCCTCGTGCGCGTGAGCAGTTATACAAATTCAGTCTTGCTTCCTCCTTTCCACTCAGATAAACCCCTTTTCCAATCGTTTTCTATATATACTTGGGTGTTTTTTTCTTTTTTTTCACTCACCCCTTTTGCACAAGCCGGGGGTTTCAACAAACTTCATACTGAATTTTGCATCGCGACCTTTTTCGGCTCTTCTGCACGAATTTCACTTGACATATCACAGACTGTCGTCTCGAATGTGACAAAATGTCAAAAAAAAGCGAGAGAGAGAGAGAGAGATGGAAAATAAGTACCTATCTGAGTTCTTTATTCGTCAACACTTGAAAAAAATTTTCCCCTCTTTCTTTCTTTCCATTAATCCTTTCTTCTTTTATTCTTCATTCGATTCGAAAGTTTTGACTTTAACATTAACTTTGACATTTATTTTTTTTAATTTAACTTGGAAATTCGATTCTGACGTTAAATTTGACTTTTAGTTTGACTTCTTCATTAACATTAACATTTAATATTAATTTATTTTTTTAATTTGACTTTGAAATTCGATTCTGACGTTAAATTTAACTTTTAGTTTGACTTCATCTTTAACATTAAGATTTAACATTAATTTATTTCTTTAATTTGACTTTGAAATTCGATTCTGACGTTAAATTTAACTTTTAGTTTGACTTCTTCTTTAACATTAACTTTGACATTTATTTTTTTTAATTTATCTTTGAAATTCGATTTTGAGGTTAAATTTGAATTTTAGTTTGACTTCTTCTTTAACATTAACTTTGACATTTATTTTTTTTAATTTATCTTTGAAATTCGATTTTGAGGTTAAATTTGAATTTTAGTTTGACTTCTAAAGTTTTGAATCACAATTATGGTTAAAGTGAAGGCCAAAGTCAAAGACGAGGCCCAAAAGTCAATGTCAAAGTGAAAATCAAATCAAAAGTCAAAATCGAAGTGAAAGTCGAAGTCAATGTCAAAATTAAAGTTAAAATCCAAGTGAAAGTCAACGTCAAAGTGAAAATCAAATCGAAAAGTCAAAATCGAAGTCAAAATCGAAGTCAAACTCGAAGTCAAAGTCAACATTAAAGTTAAAATCCAAGTGAAAGTCAACGTCAAAGTGAAAATCAAATCGAAAAGTCAAAATCGAAGTCAAAGTCAAAATTAAAGTTAAAATCCAAGTGAAAGTTGATGTTAAAGTTAAAGTCAAATTTAAAGTCAAAATCTAAGTGGAGAGTCAAAATGAAAGTCAATGAGAAAATCGTTAGTCAAAAAGTCAATGCTAAAGCAAAATTGAAATCGAAAGTCAAAGTTGAAGTCAAAATCAAAGTGAAACTCAAAGTGCAAGTCAAAGTTAAAGTTAAAATTAAATTTATGTCATAGTTAAAGCCAAAGTTAAAGTCAAAAACAAAATCTGTAGTCAAAGTCGAAAAAAAAATATTACGGTACAAAATATTTAGTCAAGGTCCTAATCGAAGTATAAGTCAAATTTAAAGTCAAAAAGTCAATGCCAAAGTAAAAATCAAAATGAAAGTCAAAGTTAAATTCAAAATCAAAGTGAAAGTCAAAATCAAAATCATAATCAAATTAAAGTGATAGTTTTAGCCAAAGATTGGGGTATTATTTTGTAACTTGACTTTCACCTTCGATTCGAAATTGACTTTAACATTAACTTTAACAATTATTCTTTGAATTTAAGTTCGAAATTAGATTTTGACGTTAAATTTGACATTTAGTTTGACTTCAGAATCGCAATGATAGTTAAAGTGACGCTCAAAGTCAATGTCAAATTAAGAATGAAATCCAAATGTCAAAATCGCAGTCAAGGTAAAAAAAAGTCAAAATCTAAGCGAAAATTAAATCGAAATGTCAAAGTCGAAATGAAAGTCAAAAATAAATTCAAAATCGAAGTGAAAATCAAATCGAAATTCCAAAATCGAAGTGAAAGTCAAAATTAAAGTTTAAATCTATGTGAAAACAAAGTCAAAGTAAAAATCCTCAATCAAAAGGTCAATGTTAAAACAAATATCAAATCGAAAGTCGAAGTTAAAGTGAGAGTCTAAATGAAAAACAAAATTAAAGTCAAAATCTAAGTGAAAATCAAATCGAAATGTCAAAATCGAAGTCAAAGTCAAAATCTAAGTAAAAGTAAAATTTAAAGTCAAAAAGTCAATGCTAAATTAAAAATTGAAATGAAAGTCAAATTCAAAGTCAAAAAGACAATAAAATAAAAATTTAATCCAAAATTAGAGTAAAAAAAAACCTTGTCAAAGTCAAAATCGAATCGAAAGTTAAATATAAAGTTAAAACTTAAAATCGATATTAAAATTAAGGTCAAAAACTACGTGAAAGTCAATGTCAAAGTTAATATTAAATTTAATGTCAAAATCTATGTGAAACAAAGTCAAAAAGTCGATGTCAAATTAAAAATCTAACAAAAGGCAAAGTTAAAGTCATAATCTAAGTGAAAATAATATTCAAAGTCAAAGTGAATGTCAAAGTCAAAATCAAAATCAATGTCAATGTCAAAGTTAAAATCAATGTCAAAGTCAAAATCAACGTCAAAGACAAAATCAATGTCAAAGTCAATGTCAAAATCAATGTCAAAGTCAAAATCAATGTCAATATCAATGTCAAATTCAAAATCAATGTAAAAGTTAAAATCAAAGTCAAAACCAATGTTAAAATCGACGTCAAAATCTATGTCAAAGTCACATTTGAATAAAAAAATCAACGTTAAATTAAAAATCGAGTCAAATTCAAAAGAAAATCAAACTTCAATGTCAAATACTACAAACTCCCACCCCTCGAGCAAATTTCCCTCTTTTCCCAAACTAATTTCTTTCCCTAAAATTAATAAAACCCACTTCGATCTTCTTTACAACCAAATTACCTATTCTCTAAACTAATTGAGTCTAAAAAATAAAGAAAAAAAAACAAATTTTCCCCGACAAAATATTCTCTCTTCGAAAGTGAAAAATTGCCTCCACAAAAAAATCGATATAAAAAAAAAGAAAATAAAAATTTCCAAGTCACAAATAAACCGAATGATAAACGGGAAAAACGTGTAAGTTTTTTTCCTTCTTCTTCCCTTTATTTTATTTTTCAATGATAAATATCCCTGGTGATGGTTTGTGGAAAGAGGAGAGAGAGAGAGAGAGAGAGAGCAAGAGAGAGGATGTAAGACTACGATAAGACAGACAACGAGGAAAATGGCCGCGACGACCAATTACGAGCAGCGTCGAAAGACACACGAGGCGTGAGACGAATGAAACTAGAAAGAAAGGTATAAGGAAGATAAAAAAGCAAAAAAAAAAAAAAAATAGAAGAAGCTGGCACTTTTCGGAGTGACTAATCGACCTCCTTAAGGAAATGGACGTCGTCCTTCCTGCAGTGGCATAACTCACACTCACATTCCTTGTATGTATATATATTCACAGTCTGCTCGTGAAAAAAAAAATCTTAAACAATTATCGCGAAAACCTCGTACAGGAGTGTAGAGAGAAATTACTTTAAACGGAAAAGGAAAAAAAATGTATGACTAGAGAGCGTTGGGTCTCGAAACCCTTTCCCTCTGTGTCTCCCTCTCGTTTTCTTCTCCACTAGTTCGTTTCATTCTCTAACTAAAACATTCCTTTTTTGGCGGTTTTTTCTTGTGTCCTTTTTCTCATTCTATTTTTTCATCTTCTCTCTCTCTTTCTCTCTTTCTCTTCTTTCTTTTTCGGTCCTTCATTCTCTCTCTCTTTCTATCTTTCCCTCTCTTTTTCTATTTTTCCCTCTCTCTTTCTATTTTTCTCTCTCTTTTTCATTCTATTTCTTTCTCTATCTATTTTTTCTCTCTCTTTTTAATTTTTTCTATCTCTTTTTATTTTTATCCCTCTTTCTAATTTTCTCTTTCTCTTTCTATTTTTCTATCTCTTTCTATTTTTCTCTCTCTTTCTATTTCATTCACTTTCAACTTTTTCTCTCTATCTTTTTCTAATTTTTTCTTTCCGTTTCTATTTTTCTCTCTCTTTTTATATTTTCTATCTCACATTCTAATTTTTTCTTTCTCTTTCTATTTTTCCCTCTCTCATTCTATTTTTCTCTCTCTCTTTCTATTTCTTCTTCTATCTATTTTTTCTCTCTCTTTTTAATTTTTTCTATCTCTTTTTATTTTTATCCCTCTTTCTATTTCTTTCACCTTCTACTTTTTTTTCTCTCTCTCTCTCTTTCTTTCACTTTCAACTTTTTTTCTCTATCTTTTTCTAATTTTTTCTTTCCCTTTCAATTTTTCTCTCTCTTTCTATATTTTCTATCTCGCATTCTAATTTTTCTTTCTCTTTCTATTTTTCCCTCTCTCTTTCTATTTTTTTTCTCTTTTTACTTTCTCTCTCTCTCTCTCTCTCTCTCTCTCTCTCTCTCTTTCTAATTTTTTCTTTCGTTTTATATTTTTCTCTCTCTTTCTATTTTTTCTATCTCTTTCTATTTTTGTCTCTCTTTCTTTTTTTTTATTTTCTCTCTCTCTCTCTCACATTCTAATTTTTTCTTTCTCTTTCTATTTTTCCCTCTCTCTTTCTATTTTTTTCACTTTCTTGTTTTTCTCTCTCTCTCTTTCTAATTATTTCTTCCTCTTTCTATTTTTCTCTCTCTTTCTACACTGAAAAAAAATTTATTTGATTCAAATAACCGATTATTTGTCTATAATTAAATAAATATTTACTTGAATCAAATAATTTTTATTTGAATCAAATAAATTGTATTTGAATCAAATATTTCAGTATTTGAAGCAAATACTAATTAATTGATTCAAATAAAAATTATTTGATTCAAGTAAATATTTATTTGATTATAGACAAATAATCGGTTATTTGAATCAAATAAATTTTTTTTTTCAGTGTATTTCTTTCACTTTCTACTTTTTCTCTCTCTCTCTTTCTCTCTTTTTCTAATTTTTTCTTTGTTTTTATTTTTTCTCTCTCTTTCTATTTTTTGTTTCTCTTTTTAATTTTTTCTTTTTCTTTCTATTTTTCTCCCTCTTTCTATTTCTTTCACTTTCTACTTTTTCTCTCTCTCTTTCTAATTTTTTCTTTCTCTTTCTATTTTTTGTTTCTCTTTCTAATTTTTTTCTTTCTCTTTCTATTTTTATCTCTCTTTCTATTTTTTCTCTCTCTTTCTAATTTTTTCTTTCTCTTTCTATTTTTTCTCTATCTCTTTCTAATTTTTGTTTCTCTTTCTATTTTTTCTCACTATCTCTTCTTGTTCTTTTTTTTCTCTCTCTCTCTCTCTCTCTCTCCATTTCTCTTCCCTACAATCCCTCACCTCTCATGTGAGTAATTTCTCAAGCATATGCTCGCGTTTCGTGAGCCAACTATATATATATATATATATTCACTAGTTGTTCCATAACAAGCGCATTGCGTTACATACCCACTTACCAACAACCTACTAACCAATTCTGACCGAAAATGTTCCAAACGTGCTTTTGTCGTCTGTCTACTTCTGCCTTGATGCGTTCGCTATGTAACTTCCACTGTATATAACTATATATTCTATACTCAAGGGTCTTTCTTTATGCTCAGAAATTCTATATACAGTCATCACTGCATCGATATATGTTAACTTTGTTAATTAAACTCCAACTTGAAATCGATTAAATTCCACCCATTTGGAATTATTTTCCCTCACTTGGGCGGTGACAGCAATTCAAAACTATTCTGGACACATCAACAAAAACAGTCGTAGCACAACTATTACAAACTTTAATTTTTAATTTCATAAATTATTTTCTTTAGGTGCGTTATATTAGGTTTTTTTTTCTAGTTTACTGCTATAGTTACTTTAGCCAAATTTAATAACTGAACAAAGAATCGAAACACTTGAATCAAATCGGGAAAATATTTACGTTTACTAAATAAAAATACTAAATAAAATGCTAATAAAAAAATACTAAATAAAAATTCAAACCTCGAGCAATAAATCACGAGTAGCGAATTTTGCTAACGAAAAATTATTCTTGGAAAAATTGTAGAGCCAACAAATTTTTTCTCACAGTAATAGAAGAATAAAAAAATTAAACAATAAAAATTATTATTATATTATTATAATTGTAGTTCTATTATTTTATTATTATTATTATTATTATTATTATTATCATTATTATTTTCACTATTATTATATTTTTCCTACTTTCCTAAATTGCAGTATCAAAATGTAAATTTTAACCCAAGTTGCTTACAAAAACAATTATTATTATTACTATTATTATTATTCTTATCTTTAGCAAAAGTCGCGAAAACAGTGAAAATGGCTTCTTGTAATAATAAGAGGAAAGAGGTTAAAGTTACATAAATGCAACATAACAAGCCAATTAAGCCATTTGTTTGGGAAACTTTCGCAATAAATAAATTGCCACTAGAAACTTGTGATTAATCAACTAAAACTTGACTCATAAATAATGATTTATAACTTCTTGTACTTGTTTCGGAAAAACTATATATATATATATATATATATATATATATATATATATATATATATAGAGAGAGAGAGAGAGAGAGAGAGAGAGAGAGAGAGAGGGAGAGAGAGAGAGAGAGAGAAATGCGCCAAAATTTCTTTTAATAATAATTAAAAATGAAAGAAAAAAGAAACCAACAGATAAGAAGCAACTAAATTCTTTTTCTACATATATTATATAATCTTTTGGAGAAAATTAATTCAAAACTTTGAAAATTGTTTCTGATCCAGTTAGATGATAACAAATCTAATTAACAAATAACTTCGCAAACAGATTTCAAGTTCTTGAAATTCCAACAATTTAGTTGTAACTTTCTATGAAACTAATTTCACCAAACAAGATCAAGACATAGTGCATAACTTGACCCATTCATTAATAAGATGGATCAAAATTTTTTCTATTTTGGTATATGAAAAAATTCCTTTTCTTCGTCAAAATTCCGAATGGAAACTATTTTCACTAAACGAAATAACATTTTTTTCTTCTATTCTTCAAAAAATTTAATTGTTATCAAGATTTTTTAACTTTTTAAATTTTTTTCTCAAAATAATTTGCCAAAATTCAATTATTTTCAATGTCTACTATTTCAAAGAATTTAAACAAAAGAATTCAATTATTTAAAAAGAAATTTTAATAAAATTCCTCTCAAATTCGTTCTCAAATGTCTTAAGAATTTAATTATTTTCAAACAGGAATATAATTCTTCGTAAAATTCCAATTATGCTGAAAATTTTAGAAAAAAATTCTCGTCAATTTTCAAATTATTTTTTATAAATAATAAAATTTTTCCCCGATATTCAAATATTTCTGAAAAATTTTAATAAATTTCTTGGCAGAATTTCAATTATTATTAATACATGTATAATTTTTTATCAAATTCCACGAAAAATGAAATTATTCCTAAAAATTTTATTAAAAATTGTTTCCAATTTATTAGAATTATTTTGAAAAAAATTGAATTGTTACAAAAGAATTTCATTAAAATTTTTTTAAATAATTTAATTCTTTGGAGAATAAAGAAAAAAATAATTGATTTTCTGAGAAGAATTTTACTATACTTTTAAAGAGAATTCAATTATTTAAAAATTTATTGATAAAATTCTTCATAAAAATTCAGTTTTAAAAAACATTAAATTATTTTGAAAAATTATTTATTTTTATAGTCGAAAAATTAAATTATTAAAACTAAATTTTTATAATATTCTACAAAAATATTCAATTATTTTTCCAAAAAATAAAAATTTCAAAAAATCATTGCACAATTCCAATTATTTTTAATACAATTTCAATCGAATTTCTCATGAAATGAAATTCTCTAGAATTTTATTCAAATTCGTCAAAATGATTTCTTTTATTTAAAAAGTTTGTTAATAAAATTCTTTACCAGAATTGAATTTTAAGAAAAATGTAATTATTCAATAAATTATCTTTGTATTTAAATAATCGAATTCTTGTAGAATTTTTTCTGATAATAATTGAATTTTAAATTTTAATTTCAGTTAGAATTTTAGATAATTTAATTAAATTTAAAATTTAATTTAAGAATTCACAAATAATTAAAATTTCGTAAAATTGAATAATGTAAACAAATGGATTTAAAAAATGTCATAGAACTTTTTCGAAAATTATAAAAAGTGAATTAATTTAAAGAAGAGTTTTACTTAAAAATTCTTTAAAAAAATAATAATCGTATAAACAATTCAAATTTTCAAAGATTTTAATTTAAAACCTTTGAAAAATTTAATTATTTCTAAAAGTTAAAATAATAATTGAATTCTCTTAGCAAATTTTAATTAAACTTTTAATAATAATTGCAGTTTTAGAGAAATTTGATGAAACGAATTTTATAAAATATATTAAAAATTATTTAAATTCTGACATGAATTTTGTTTGATTTTTTCTGAATAATTGAATTTCGGAGAAAAATTGCATTATTTATAAACATAATTGAAATTTCAACTAAAATTTTTCTAAATTTTTTAACAAAATTTGATTTTTGCGAAGAATTTATCACGTTTGAAAATAATTGAATTCTTGAGACTAATTTTCTTGAAATTCGTTTTAAATCATTGAACTCTTTTCCGAAATTTTATTAATAAATAAAAATAATAATAAAATAAATAAATAATAAATAAATAATAATAAAAATTTTTTTTTTAAATTTTTTAAATCATTTAAATTTCTACGAAGAATTTTACTAAAATTATTTTGAAAAAAATTTGAATTGTTACGAAAGAATTTTTATTCAAATTTTTGAAAATAATATAATTCTTTATTTTCCTAAAGTTTCGAACGTTCAAATGAACGACAATATTTTTTTCCTTCTTTTTATTTGTATTTCTTAACAAAAAAATTATTTTTTCGATTACAACAAATTAATTCTAAACAAAATATTGTTTAATTTTCATTATTTTTCTTTTTTAAATATAGTAATTTTCTGAAAAAAGCGGTTATAAAAAATTTTTTCTTCATTTGAACGTTCAAAACTTTAGCCACATAATTCTTTGAAGAATAAAGAAAAAAAATTGGTTTTCTGAGAAGAATTAAGAATAATTTCAGTTTTGGAGAAATTCGATTAAACTAATTCTACAAAATATATTAAAAATAATTGAAATTCCGCGAAGAATTTTATGAATTTTATTTGAATTTTTCTAAATAATTCAATTTTGAAGAAAAATTGCATTATTTATAAAGATAATTGGAATTTTAACTAAAATTAAAAAAAAAATTTAATATAATTTGATTTTCGCGAAGAATTTATAACGTTTAAAAATAATTCAATTCTTAAGACTAATTTTATTGAAATTCATTTTAAATCATTGAATTCTAGAATATTCACCTGGAACAACTATAAAATTCACTACACTGAAAAAAATTTGATTCAAATAACCGATTATTGAATTGATTATGAATTATAAATATTATTTGCTTCAAATACTGAAATATTTTATTCAAATACAATTTATTTGCTTCAAATACTGAAATATTTTATTCAAATACAATTTATTTGATTCAATTAAAAATTATTTGATTCAAGTAAATATTTATTTGAAAATAGTCAAATAATCGGTTATTCGTATTAAATAAATTTTTTTCCAGTGTATATTAGCAAAATTTTTAGTTATTGCAACGAATACTTTTTCTTTATTTTCAATACCTATTCTCTATTTCAACTCTCTAAATCTGAATTAGTAGAATTCTACTAAGAATTAGTAAAATTTTACTAATTTTTAGTAGTTTTCATGAACGACTTTTCACCTTTTTAATTAGTAGAATATTACTAATTTTTAGTAAAATTTTACTAATGTTTTAGTAGAATTCTACTAATTGAAAGTCACTTTTTCACTAAATGAATTAGTGAAACTGTTTTATCGACTATTAATAAAACAGTTCTACTAATTGTTAGTAAAATTCTACTAATCAATTAGTAACGTTTTACTAACAATTAGTAAAATTTTACTAATTGTTAGTAGAATTATTACTAAATCATTTAGTGGACGACTTTTCACCATTTCATTAGTAACTTTCTACTAATTCAGATTTAGAGAGTAAACGAACAGATTTTATCATTTCGATAATGAACACAATAAAATTAGAAGTATTAAAATTAAAATCCAATTTTTAATTGTTATTATTATTATTATTATTATTATTATTATTATTATTATTATTATTATTATTATTATTATTATTATTGTTAATGTATTATTTTGTTATCGAACAAGCATTGTAAAATCTCTTCGAATAGAGAATTAGGATTTAATTATCTGTCATCCCAAAAAAAGGACAATTCGTTTATAATCTCAGATTGAGGACCAAAAAAAAATAAAAAGAGAAGAAAATGAGAATTTTTCTACGGATGATGCTCTCTATCTGTCAAGATAGCTCGCGCAGAGAAAATGGGGTGAATTCGAAATAGATCTAATTCATTATATCTTTTCTCGAGGAAAACCCTATTTTTCGGTAGAATGAATTTCGGTCACAGAAGGAAGTAAGTGTTGATAGGATCTAGTAACAGATGTCGTGCAAGCTTCAAGTAAATGAATTCCAACTGAATTGAAACAATGTATGTATGTACGAGAGAGACAGAGAGCGAGTGAGTGAGTGACTTACCCTCATCCCTATAACCCATGACTTTATTTGCTTGTCCAAGAGCTACGGGAGAGTATATGCGTTGAGCTTGCGTGAGTAATATATATAGTATACAAAGGGCACATACGTTGTACACAATTCTGACCAAACCTAATTGTCAATGGAAATTGTATTTAACAGTGGTGTATATGAGGGATTCAACACAGACGAAAGGGGGAGAGAGAGAGAGAAAATATAGACAGAGAGAGAGAGTGAAAGAGGGAGAAATAGAAAGCCACGTGCTATACTTATCCTCCCTCGATTTGACACGTTCCATACAATATTCTCTATTTTAAACAAACAAATTTAAACATTTTCGATAATGAACACAATAATCACGTGAAATATCAAATCGAGACTAAAGCAATTACTTCGATTCTAATGATAATCACATGGAAGTTAAAATACCATAAAACAACGCTAATAAGCAATATGTTTGCTCTCTGTAAATATATAAACCTTCGAAATGCTGTATCATTGCAAACAGTAGAGAAGTGATATGACGGAAAATACACACTTCACGCACATAACGTATACAAGTTAAAATATTAGGTACACACATTTCCTACCAATTTCATGTCGCATCAGTTCACTAAATATCAAGAAAATGCAGAGAGTTTCCCCCAAAAAAGGAAAATTGACCCTTTCCCCAAATTATCAGAAGTCAGATTTTTTTTTGCTAAACGGATAATAACCACATTTTTGAGAATATTTATAAATTATTATTACATAACGATTCGCAAACTATTATTAAGTAATTATTTATAAATTATTATTCACGAAGAACAACCTTTAACCGGAACAGCGGTAATTAGTATAATACTATTAGTAATAGTATTCGTCGAAATAGCGAAAATACTCATTGAAATAGCGAAAGTATTCGCTGCAATAACTAAAAGTTTCGCTAATATAGTGAAATATGTAGTTGTTCCAGGTAAAGATTTTTTTCGTGTTAAATAATTAATAAAAAAAATTATTATTCACTAAGAACAGCCTTTAACCGGAACAGCGGTAACTTTCGCTAAAATAGCGAAAGTATTCGTCGAAATAGCGAAAATACTCATTGAAATAGCGAAAGTATTCGCTGCAATAACTAAAAGTTTCGCTAATATAGTGAAATATGTAGTTGTTCCAGGTGAAGATATTTTTCGTGTTAAATAATTAATAAAAAAAATTATTATTTACTAAGAACAACCTTTCACTGGAACAGCGATAACTTTCGCTAAAATAGCGAAAGAATTCGTTGAAATAGCAAAAGCATTCGCTGCAACAACTAAAAATTTCGCAATAACTAAATATTTGTCGTTGTTCCAGGTGCAAATTTTTTTTCATCATAAATAATTATTTGAGGAGCAAGTTTTCAAAATCTGATAAATCCAAATTTTGTCATTTCGAGAAATTTAAATAAATGACAATTTTCACATAACCATTAAAATTAATTTTGATGTAAAAAAAAAGTAATAAATTCTTTATTTTTAAATATTTTTCTGTTTAAAAAGCTTTGTTTGTAATTAAAATTTATTATAATAAAGGAATTTCAAGGTTTTGGTAATTTTTTCTAATAAAAAATTAAAATTAAAAATTATCAAGGTTAGGCAAAAATATATTGTAAATTGAAAATTCTTTGGTAACAAATTTTTTTCCTTAAATTGAACAGTGATCAATTGATTTCTAAGGATTTTAAAATACTAAATATGTGTTTATCTCAATTTTTTTGAAAAATGGATTTATCAACTTTTGAAAAATTACTCCTCATTTATAAATTATTATTAGATAATTATTTAAAAATTATTATTAGATAATTATTTATAAATTACTACTAAATATTTACTAATTCATTTTTTAAAATTATCACCAGAATTCCGATTTTTAACCAAAAAAAAAAAATGTGAAAAAAAATCTAGACCAGAATCGAAGATTTTTTCCGAAATGACAAAAATCAGAACGTAAAAAAAATTAACTCCGGTCGCAATAAAAAATTGACCCGAAAATTCGAAACAGTGAACAGTAAAAATTATCCTACGTCCAGTTTAAACAAAACTTTTGTAAAATAAAAACAAATACTAAAAATTTTTAAAAATTCCAAAAAGTAATTACAGGATTTCTACAAATTTCTCCTAAATAAAAAATTAAATGGTTCTTCCATCATGATTTCTAGGTGATAAATGAAAAATTTTCATGACATTTTAAAAGAAACTTTTTATCAGTAAGTCTTGCAAAATTGTTTATCAGAGAAATTAAGAAAATTGAGACTTTTTCCATATTTATATTCAAGCTTTGCGACCTTTTTTGAATTTTCTTCCAAACATTGCAACAAAACACGACAATTTTTAGTCAAACAAAGTGCAACTTATTTAGATTTTTATAAATGCCTAAAATAACTGTAAACAAATATCTCAAAAATTCGTTCTCGAATACTTGAAAGAAATGCAAAATTTAATTGAAAATAATTAATTTGACTTAAATATTTTGTTACTATTTTTTAAAATAAAGTTTTTCAAGAATTTTTATTGTAGATTTTGAAAAAAAATTGAATTATCAAAAATTTTAATGAAAAATCTTTAAAAAGAATTTCAAAACTGAATATTAGCTTCTTATTTCATGAAATTGAATAGTTTTTAATCTTTTTAATGCAATATTTTCAAAATTAATAACATTTCAGAATGATTTTTAACATTTTGGAAAAAAGAAATCATGTTCCAAATTCTTATGTAAAATTCATTAAATAATTCATTAGATTTTTTAAAATTATATTTTTAAAAACTAAGTAGAATTGTTTTGCAATGATTTTTTTAATAATTAAATTCTATAAGTTAATATTCTATAAAATTAAATTCTATAAACTCTATGATTCAATCTTTGATTTTTTCAATACTTACTGAAAATTTACTTTTTCGACTTATTAAAAATTATGAAAAATCATTGTCCTGTTTATAATTAAAATTCTTCAAAAATTTTATATTTTTTTCGATTATTTTTAAAAGATTTCACCAAATTTTAACGTCTATGAAGTTCGCAACGTTTATGATCAACGATTGAAAGCAAAAAAATTATTTTCCTACCAAAAAAGACGAAATTTTTTGCTTACAAATATATTTATAAATTATTATTTAAAAAAATAAACGTATACAAAAATCAGAAACGATTACAAAAATTTATAAAAATTTGCTTTAAAAAATATTTTTTTTCAGAAATTATTGACTATAAACGTTGTTAACTTCACCAACGTAAATTTTAATTGTTTGCAAATTTTTCCAAAAGTAAAAAACTATTATCGTTGAAAAAATTATTTTAAAATATATATTTTTTTAAAATTAATTGCAAGAATTTTATTATGAGTTTTTGTTAATATTATACATTAATAACTTGACAAAAAACTATGAAGAGTCACGATTATAAAAAATTTGAGCTTATGTATTTAAAGAATTCAATTTTAGAAGAACTTTGGGAAAATTATTTAAACCCATTGATTAAAAGATAAAGTTTAGTTGAAAATTGTATAAAATTTATTTGAATTCAGAAATGGTTTTAATTGTATTTTGTTTCAAAAATAGAGACAAAATACCATAATTTTTAATAATAATAATAATTCATAATTTTTTTTTTTGAAGTGCAATTTGATTTTGATTCTTCCAATGCTAAAAATAACTGTAAACAAATATTTCAAAAATTCTCTTCGAATACTTAAAATTATGTAAAATTTAATTGAAAATAATTCATTGATGTCAAGTATTTTGTTACAATGTTTGAAAATCAACTTTCGAAAAATTTTAAGGTCGGTAAATTGTTAGGAAAATTAATTGTTACGTCCAGCTTGAACAACAAATTTTTCTACAATAAAGAAAGTTTGTTCGTTCTTAAACACTTGTATTACGATATTTGTTACGTTCAGTTTAAACAACAAACTTTTCGAAAATAAAAACACTTCCAAAATTTTTAAAACAGTAAAGAAAGTAATTGTCTTATATTAGGATATTTGTTACGTCCAGTTTTAACAATCAATTATGGACGAAAAATCCTTCAACTAAAACAGCGATAACTTTCGCTAAAATATCGAAAAATATCGAAAGTATTCGTTGAAGTAGCAAAAGTATTCGTTGCAATAACTAAAAATTTCGCTAATATAGGAATTTTGTAGTTGTTCCAGTTGAAGATTTTTTTTCGTCTGCTATATTAAAACATTTGTTACGTCCAGTTTAAACACTAGAGGAAAGAAACAATAAAGAAAAAATCCTATAGGAAAAACCAGAGATTCTTGTCTCCTAGAATTTCCAATATAGAATTTCTATGAGGCAAACTCAAAAGAATCTTGCCAACAGAAATTTTTTCGTATCTGACAAAAATCATAAGGTATTAAAAAGTTAGGACAAGATTGTTGGAGATAACTTCTTCCTCCTCTTCTTCTTCTTCTTCTTCTTCTTATTTTTTTCAAATTCAGATTAAATGGATAGTACAAAGTTTATATAATGACGAAACTTTGTTCGTGACTAACTAACATTGAAGCAAGAAGCATCAGATTATTTGAGGATATGGTCTCTCTCTCGAAAGGAGACACTGCTTTACTCCTTACACTCTCGCTCTCTCGCTCTCCTGTGTAAAGGATGAAATTGGTATTACGTCGTTGCTTTACTACCGATACTATGGCGTCGTTCGAAGCCTAATCATTCTCATCACTGAACTTGTTACACACTTGCTCAACATCGATGTACCCTGAAACTAAACTTTGTCGAAACATGGTCTTATTGCATGTCTAAGTTGAGAGGGGAAAAAAAACGAAAACACAAAAAAAGTCCAACACAAAGAAAGTTGATTTACATATTTTACATTCTCGTCAACTATATAATGAGGGAGGATTTTATTATTCTTCGCATCATCTCGTCTAGTGATTAATGTTTACCTTTTGTTTCGCATCTTTAATACTTTTCTGGTGACTATTAATTACACAGGCCGACAAGATTTACTTTCCAAGAATCAGACAATACTTTTCCGAAGGATTTCGACGTGCTGAATCCGAATCCGACCTCAAATAGGACCCATCACGTCAGGTTTTCGAGATATTTTAACCTAAAAGTGCGAAAAATCTGTTTTTAGTTATATTTGATGTCATGTAAGAGATAATTTTTTTCTCTTAGAGGTCAATCTTGCTACTAAAAGTGCTACTCTTCTCCTTTAATATACATTTTGAAAATTAAAAAAATCTTCATTTGTCTCTGAGTAATCGTTCATTGAATTTTCTGAGTTTGGCAAATTATTCGAAAACAGAGTAAAAACAAAGAAATTTTGATAATAAAGCAAAATTTAACTACAAACATCTAAATTTTAAATAGTTCTGAGGATTTTCGATTTAACTGAATACGAATTCAATATCAGATTCACAAAACTAAAAATGGCGTATACAATATGGCAGACGATTTATTTAAAATTTATTGTATTTCCCTAAGATATATAATTTTTAATTCTGTCAATCTGATATCGAATTCGTATTCAGTTATGTCGAAAATCCTCAGAACTATTTAAAATTTAGATGTTTGTAGTTAAATTTTGCTTTATTATCAAAATTTCTTTGTTTTTACTCAGTTTTCGAATAATTCGACAAACTCAGAAAATTCAATGAACGATTACTCAGAGACAAATGAAGATTTTTTTAATTTTCAAAATGTATATTAAAGGAGAAGAGTAGCACTTTTAGTAGCAAGATTGACCTCTAAGAGAAAAAAATTATCTCTTGCTGTTACATGACATCAAATATAACTAAAAACAGGTTTTTCGCACTTTTAGGTTAAAATATCTCGAAAACCTGACGTGATGGGTCATTTTTGAGGTCGGATTCGGATTCAGCACGTCGAAATCCTTCGGAAAAGTATTGTCTGATTTTTGGAAAGTAATTCGAATCAAATTTTGTTGGCCTGTGTTATTAATACTTTCTGACCTAACTATAAAATAAAAAAATACAAGTTGTGTTAAAACACAACTTTAACACAACCAAAGATGAAAATTTCCAATTCGCCTAGACAATTTTTTCTCTTCTTCTTTTTTTTGATAAATTTCATCCCCAGGAACGATTTTTGGCCGATATAAATCGACAGATCGTTCCCGTTGAACGCCTCAATGAATTTCGACAGTTTCCTCCGAAAGGATACACACGAGGGTCACAGACTGACTTTCCAAAGGCGCGTGATAAGACCAAGTGAATGTATACACACCAACAGTAAAAGATTTCGACTCTTTTAATGGACCAACCAACCTCTTATAAATCGATACGCTTCTAATATCCGGTCCCCATTCAATGGTTCATCGCAATGTGATCGTCAGATTGATCATTTTTTATGAGAAAAATTTCAAGAGTGAAAATTCCCTTGAATTCTGTCTCAACAGAAGAAGAAGAAGAAGATAGAAAAAAAGAAAGCGAGAAAGGGACGAAAGAGAAAAAAGTAGAAACTTCGAAGTAAAATACAAAAAGAAAACGTTACAGAATATATTACAAACTGTGATAAATCCGTCCCCTCAAAAACTTGCCGATCTTTGACCATTGCAAAAAAAAAACACGCACCAGACTAAATCTAAAAAAAAACCCCCGCAAGCTTGAAATGAAAAACATCCCAAGATGTGAATTCTTTCAAATTTCACCCATTGGCCATCTTTTTCTTCTTCTCAATGTTTTTTTCTCTCTTCCATTTCCGTACAGTAGAGAATATATGTCACGAAATATATTCTCATTTTTCCTTCTTTCCCGAAAAAGTTAATTCGAATATTATGAGGAATGAATGAAAATGAAATATGACACATATTGATTAAAAAAAAAATTCGGTCAGTCAGTATTCTTCTCCTTCTTTTCAATTCACTTTTTTCCTCTATTTTGTTCTGTTTTCTCTCTAATACTGTACCGTATTTTTCGCGAGGCTTTTGCAAATCATTTGTTCTCAATTCACACACCAAAACCGAGAGGTTAATTTTTATTGATTAAAACGGACACAAAATCCAGTGGAATGAGGGAAAAGCTTTCATTCCCGAAACAGAAAAAAAAGAACAGAAGAAAAGGCAAAAAATCGGGTTTTTACTTCCTTTTATCTTCTAGAACAGGATTTTTTTCCAAAAATGGGTATTGTAATTAAAAATACAGCGGGGGGCAAATTTTGAAGAGGACATTTCGTAAAAAATGGAGAAAAAATGGAGAAAAAGGAGAAAAAAGTGAAAAAAGAGAAAAAAGAGAAAAAAGAGAAAAGAGAGAAAAGGGATGATGAAAAAGAAGAAGAAGAAGAAGAGGAAGACATATGCAGAATGTCAACATCTTTTATTATGAAAATGTCTTCAGCATACATGTGATTTAAGAAGCCGCAAACGCTGTTTCGTTGAGATAAAAACAACCCGCTTTTATGGGACTCCTCCCCTTTGGAAATTACTTTTGAAGCAACGCACATAAAAGTCAACTAAAGTCGTAACATCAGAAGCAGTCTTTTAAGAAACCCATCGTTAATTTATTCAGAGTTGTTCATTTTCAAGTGAGACGCCTGCATATGACCCTTAAAGGAACCATAATTACTCACTGATAATATAATTACATCTCTCCGATCACACAAGAAAAACTTTAAAGATCCCCAACCATCAAATTAATTTCCCAACATTTACGAGCAAATATTCTCAATGATTTCGCAGCATTAAATAACAATTTTGCCCCAAACAATGTTCTCCTAATTACAACAGTAATTAACTAATTAAAAGAGTAATTAAAAACGTCGTGACGGAGCTGGAGAAGAAAGATGCGTCTCTAACTGAAAGATATGATGATGAAGAAGTGGAAAAAGCCCGGAGATTATTGTTAACTTAAGCCATTATGAACTTTTGTTTTAGATGTGTGACAACTCTTTCAAATTGTTGAATATGAAGGTGTATGGAGCTCACTATAAAATCCAAGGACTTGAATGGTAATCTACATTTTTCTCTTGCCTGCATTACCATTGTTTGAATAGCTGGCGGACTCGTTCACTCACCGCAGCAATGTTCCTGCTCGCAAAAATATGGGCATGCAGTCTGCAGTTAAGCAGATAATATGCGAACGTGAAAAATGTTTGTAAAAACCACGTGAATTATAGTCACGTAACCATTCGAGTTTATCCAACCATTGGAAAATTACTAAAAGCTTCGAAAAAAGCAAGAGAAAAACAAAACCAAACAATTCTGGAATTTTAATTACAGTTCATGTTTGTATCTTCTTCTCTGAAACGAAATTATTGATTGTAAATCGAAACATCGTTTTACTAAACCTGTTCTTTTACAGGACATTATGAAACCTTTGAATATTGAACCTTTGAATATTGAACCTTTGAATATTGAACCTTTGAATGTCCATAAATTTTGAATCCGTTAAAAATTGTTGTAAACAATCCGCTGAACCATCTGCTACTAGCTACAGACTAGCAACAACAATTAGTTATTTTCAACTGAAGATTCCTTTCAAACTTCCAACCTTTCTGTAAACGAAAACCTTTGTTTCTGCAACTATTTTTAATCATCAATGATGTAAAAAAGCAAAAAAGAAGTAATGTTACTAAAAAGTAAAAACTAAAAAAGTAAAACAAGCAGAAGATAAAATCATCAAACAAGAAGGGAAAATTTTTAATCATGCCTCGAACGTTGAAAATGTAAGTGCAAAATAGAAGCGGAGGAAAATTAAACGAGTGCCAAGAGTGAAATCGAAGCAAAGTCCACTTGCAAAACGTTGTCGAGGACTCGATTTCTCGCAGTCGAAAACCGAAATAGACCAACCTGCCAGAATCTACCAATCTACCTCACGTATTTCAATGGTATTAGAGTTCGACTGCAAGCAGATCGATAACTGCATTTCTCTCTCTCTCTCTCTCTCACTCACTCTCTATCTCTCACTGCAAAGTCCAAAAGCTTTTGAATGCATATAGAAAGAGTGCATATGCTTATAAAACCCTTTGAATTTTCATACCTTGCAATATCGTCCTCAAGATATCTTACATATCAGAATCTTTCTTCCGTATACGATATATACATATATATTGAAGAAGAAGAAATCTGAATCGTATTATAAAAATCTAATAAATTGACTCTTGTAAAGTGCACCATAAAAATTACTTTCTTTTTTAAAACCCATTTACTACTTTGGCTCGTATTTTCCCCTATCCTTTCCCTCTCTCTCTCTCTTTTTCTTTACTATACTGACGACATTTCCGCAAAGTACCTAGTCGTTGAAATAAAATTTGCATGTAGCAAATTAAATACCTGTTATTTCGTGTTGCTTGAAAAGAATCGATTTTCACGTTCTTATCGAGACACTAACTTTGTATTATTAAACAAAATTTACTATTTTCCGTGGAAATCTCATTTTGGCAAATCTCAAAATTTAAGGTTTCGAAAAAGTGAACAAATTCAGGAAAAATAGATCCAAATTTAAAAATGTTTACATCTTGAGACAAAAATTATTGAATCTCCGGGTTTTTCTAAGAATAACATAAATTGAGAGCAAAAATGAAAGAAAAACGTTGCTTCGCAGCACTTTTGATACGTTTTTTTGCCTCAATTTGAAATCCTTAGGACTAGTGTGACCGAATATTTAGCATAAAACAAAATTAAGATAATTTTAAATAATAATAATAATAATAATAATAATAATAATAATAATAATAATAATAATAATAGTAATAATAATTTTTAATTTGGTAAAATCATATTCTCAAGGGTAAAATTCAATCAAGAATGGTTCTATAAAACATGTTCTATACCTCACAAACTTGAAAACAACTAGACTTACAGATTTTTATATATTCAGACTTTCAGAGGAAGATTAGCGAAAATAAAAAAAATCATTAGGAGTTATTAAAACAAAGCTCCAACCAGAAAAAGAATTTAAAAATACGAATTTTACAGGGCAAAACTTTAAAAATTAAGGAACAGAATTTTCAACTAAAATTCTTCTTTAAATCGCTTATTTTTAATAACTTTCGAAAAAGTTCTTTAAAAATGTCCAAATCCTTTTGTTTCAACAACATTCAATTTTACGAAGTTTCAATTATTCCTAAATTCGTCAATTAAATATACCCAAGAATAATTTTTTAACATAATTAAAATTTTCCAAAATATATCTATAATGAAATTTTTTTTGAATACTTGAAATTTCGTAAAATTGGATTGAAAATAACTAATTTATTTTAAGTATTTCGATTTGAATCTTTAAAAATCAAGTTTTGAAGAATTTTAATTAACAAATTTTGAAAAAAACTGAATTTTCAGACATTTTAATCAAAAATCTTGAAAGGAAAATTAAAAAACAAAAAATAGTTTCCAATTTTTTGAAAAATTCAGTTTCATGTTCAAAATTATTTTTTTAAAAATCCACGAAAATATTAATTGTTCTTTGTTTAATTATACAAACGTTCTTTGAAGAAACTTAGTTATTTAAAATATTATAATGTAATTTTTCAAAAATAATTAAAGTTTTAAAAATATTGTACTGTAATTTTTCGAAAATAATTAATTATTCGCTCTCTAAATTTTAATCAGTAAAAATGATTACTAATTTAAATTAGTGACTGACTTTTTGCTCTTTAATTGGTAAAATTTATTAATAAATTAGAAGAAATTACTAATCATTAGTAAAATTAATAAAATTAATTAGTAAAATTTACTAATAAATTAGTAGAAATTACTATTTATTAGTAAATTTTACTAATTCGAAAGCGAAAAGTCAGTCACTAATTCAAATTAGAAAACATTTTACCTACTTCAAATTTAGAGAGAATTGGATATTGTTTATTAATAATTTTTTAAAGGTTCAATCTTTCAGGGGGCGATTATGTAATTTAACTTCAGTTTCACTCAAAAATTTTATTTTCACTATATCTTCACTCCACTTTCACTCAAAATTTATTTTCACTCCATTTTCACTTTAATTTCACCAAAAATTTTATTTTACCCCACTTGCACTTTCACCCAAAAATTTTTTTCACTTCATTTTCACTTTACTTTCACTCTAATTTCACTTCAATCTCCACACAAATTTTATTTAATTATTCTTTTCCTCCAATACAAAGTTAAAGTCCACAACGTTGATCAACGAAAAAGTGAAGTGAGAATTAAGTGGAAATAGTTTTTTAATGAATGTGAATGTGGAGTGAACGTTAAGTGAAAATGAAGTGAAAATGGATTGGAAATAAATTTTAACTAAAAAAAGGGTAAAAAAAATTGTGGGTGAAAGTAGAGTAAAAGTCAAGAAAAAACGGAATGAAACAAAATTTTTGAGTTAAAGTGGAGTGAAAGTGAAGTGAAAATTGAATGAAAATAAATTTCGAGTAAATGTAAAAGTGGAGTGAAAGTGAAGTGAAAATGAAGTGAAAATAAATTTTGCCTGAAAGTGAAGAGTAAAAAAAATTGAGAGTGAAAGTTAAGTGAAGTTGGAGCGAAAAAATTTTTGAGTTAAAGTGGAGTGAAAGTGAAGTGAAAATTAAATAAAAATAAATTTTGAGTGAGTGTAAAAGTGGAGTGAAAGTGAAGTGAAAAGGGAGTAAAAGTGAATTTTGACTGAATGTGAAGTGAAAATAGAGTAAAAATAAATTTGGAGTGAAAGTAGAGTGAAAGTGAAGTGAAAAGAGAGTGGAAATAAATTTTGACTGAATATGGAGTGAGGGTGAAGTGAAAATGGAGTGAAAATAAATTTGGAGTGAAAGTGAAGTGAAAGTGAAGTGAAAGTGAAGTGAAAATGGACTGAAAATAAATTTTGATAGAACGTGAAAGTGAAAATGGACTGAAAATAAATTTTGATAGAACGTGAAAGTGAAATAAAATTAAATTTCGATTGAAACTGAAAGTGGAGTGAAAGTGAAGTGAAAATTGACTGAAAATAAATTTTGATTGAACGTGAAAGTGAAATAAAAATAAATTTCGATTAAAACTGAAAGTGGAGTGAAAGTGAAGTGAAATTACATAGTCCCTCCCCCAGGATCAAGTGTAAGACTCAGTCTAAAACTCACGAAATTTCATTTTTGCGAAGCAATGGAAAAAAGGAACATGATTTAGCTACGTTATCTTTCGGGTAATGTCTGGTGGCGACGTGAACGATAACAGTTACTAATTATTACTTTCATTTTCGCTTTAAAAAAAAAATAGAAAAAAAAAATGTGTGCGTGGGGGGATAAACCCAACGGGAAAAAAGACATTCTGTTACTTTGAACCTTACACCCGGACCGTTATGGAGTTCCATAATCCCTGGGTCGACTCCGAAGTGCTCCTTATCCTAAGTTCTGACGACGCTAATGTTCACCTCCTAACGACGACGAGTGGTTCACCTCACTCCCCTTATTCTCAGAGTTCCTCTCCAGCACATCCTACACCAAGGATGAACCTCTCTCTCTCTATCTCTCTCACTCTCTTTCTCCATTGTCGTCTCTCTCGCTCGCTTTTTCTATTTCCATCAACCCTCTCACTCTCTTTTTCTCTATCTCTCCCTAACTCTCATTTTCTCTATCTCCATCTCTGTATAACTCTCTCTTTCTCTCTCTCTCTCTTTCTCTCTCCTAAACTCTCTCTTTCTCTATCTCTCTCTAAATTTCTCACTCTCTCTCTCTCTCTCTTTCTCTCCCTAACTTTTTCTCTCTCTCTCTCTTTCTCTATTTTCATCCCTCTCCAATGACATTGAAATCGACGAAAATTACGAAGGAACTGAGTGAAACTTCAACTAGAACAAAATGAAGACAACGAAGAATCATTTTCAACTCGGAATCACTTTGAATAATTGGGACAACATTTGGAAAATTCACAAGAGAAGAGAAAGGATTTATTATAATCTTTTCTCGACAATTCAACTGGAGAACTTTGTTTTTCAACTTAGTCGATTAAGCATATCCAAAATCGGCCACCGAAAAAAAGAAAGAAAATTCAAATTTCAAGGAAATTTCCTAGAGAGTAATTAAAATTTACAGAGGAAGATGATTTCTTTCCCTCTTTTCTTCAACTATTCGAAAAGTAATGCGTACAAGAGGAACAATTTGAAAAGAATATTTCAAGTGACGAGGAGGGGGAAAAAATTACCCCACTGAATAGATCAATAGCCAAGATTCTTAGGAAATGAAATACCTTTTCCTAAAGTCGATAATCCTCATCATATTAATCGTCAGTTCATTGCGAGTCCGTCCCTTCTCTCTCTCCCTTTTTCTTCTTTTCCTTTTTTTGTTTTTTACTCTCCTCTCTTTTTGCTTTTCGTCCTCTCTCCTCGTTTTCTTCCTTCGTCTTTTTCTCTCAAATTCACATCATGGCTCGAACTTGTTTCCACCCCTAGAATCTGCAACCAAATATTAACCGACGATTAATATTTATTTCTCGACTTTAATTTCGATTTAATATAAAAACAGCAAAACCAGTAAAAATAGTATTCTTGATCCGAATAGAAATTGTTTGGCAAAATTCAATTGAATTTTGCGAACTTAAATACTTTTGACTGTATACTGTTCCTGTTTCATCGAAAAAACTTCACCTAAATCTCATTCCGGCAGATAAAAAATTGTCCAACAAACGAAATGTGTATAAAAGTAAATTTTTTTTACCTCGGAAGTCGAATAGTCCATTATACCGTTTCCTCAACTGTAAGGCAGTGTGCGGGGAAAAGTTTTCGATACACACTCGCCGAAAGCGGAGGCATCGTCATCGATAGCCAAAGCTATTCATCTTCGCGAGACTTCGGCATCTTCGTTTCACGTTGAGAGCAACCGCAAATTCTGGAAAGGGGAATGAAAACGTGATAGATAGCATTTAAGTTGCACAATCAAGTGAGAAACTCCCCCGCGTGGCACGTTTCATCGTCTCACACACTAAAACAGAATATATACAACCAACTTTAACCATGGCCATCAAAACTAAAGTCTAGAATCACAACTATTAGTACAATCGCTGAATAAATTAAACTCCTCATTCCTAAATCATCCGAATGCTTCAAAGTACTTTAAACAATTTAATTATGTAAATAAATATTATTTATTATTAATATTACTCTCTCTCTGTCTGTTTGTATGTTTAAAGTTATATTTCCTCTAGGGTTTTTAAATACGATTCCCAGTCGTCAACAGATTACCGAATTTTGAATTTTTGAAAATAGTATTTAATACTTAATACTTCTGGTTATTGAATTGGTTAATAGTTGCTAATTCTAGTTGCTAGTTCTAGTTGCTAATTCTAGTTGCTAATTCTAGTTAATAATTCTAGTTAATAGTTAATAATGTTTCTAGTTAATATATTTCTATAGTGAAAAAAATTCTCATTCCCACTCTGTGAATTTGAATTGGTAAAAAATTAAAACTGTTTACTAGTTTGAAGTAGTGACTGACTTTTTGATTTTGTATTAGTAAACTTTACTAATAAATAGTAATTTCCACTAATTTATTAGTAAACTCTACCAATTCAAAACACGGTAAATCGTTAGGTATTAAAGTAACACCAAAATGAATTAAAATAACACTAAATTGGATTATTTTACTCCTTTTTGGTGTTATTTTAATACCTAACGATTTACCGTGAAGCAAAAAGTCAATCACTGTCCTGATTCAAATTAGCAAACATTTTTACTAATTCAAATTCAGAGAGCATAAAAGAGTATTCCTTATTCAGAAATAAACTATCTGTCGTAACACATTTTCCTTCTCAATTTACCTCTCAATTAACTTTTTTTGTAACGAAAAAAGAAAACGAGTGTATGCAAAACATGACCTTATCTATTTTTCAGTTTAGTTGTTATTACACTCCGAAAACTCATGCAATGCGCTTTAATTTACAAAATTAGAACACTTTGTGAAACATTTCAAGAGTACATATATAGAAACAAAATTATAAATACGAGAATGAAAAAGAAAAGATTTAGCTCCACTATATAATTCATTACATTTTTACCCTCTATTTCACAGCAAATCGTGAGGTGTTAAAATAACACCAGAATGGATTAAAATAATCGGCAACAGTTTAATCCCTCTAGACTTAAATTAACACCACAAAGAATAAAAATTTTACGTTTTAAAATTTACAAATAAAAATTTTAAATCTTACAAATAAAAATTTTAAATTTTAGAAATAAAATTTAAAATTTTAGAAATAAAATTAAAAATTTTACAAATTTCAATTCTCTTTATAAAATAAAAACAAAATTCTTCTCTGATATTCAATTATTTTACAAAATTTTAATCAAATTCATGTCAAAATTTCAATTATTTTCAAAAGTTTTCTAAAATTCCATTATTTTCAATATCTACTATTTCAATAAAATTTTCCAAAAGAATTCCATTATTAAAAACAATGTGAATACAATTCTACGTAAACATTCAATTATTTGCATAAATAATACAAATTTTTACAGAAATTCAATTATTTACAAATTTTTTTATAAATTTCTTCGCATTAATTCAATTATTTTTATAAATAATAACATTTCTACAGGGATTCAATTATTTTTATGAATAATAAAATTCTTTTAGGAATTCAACTATTTTCATAAATAATAAAACTCATTGCAGAATTTCCGTTATTTTTAATGAAATTTTAATCAAATTCCTCGAAAAATGTAATTATTCTTAAAAAATCTTATTAAAATTCTTATTAAAAGTCCAAAGAATTTAATGATTTAAAAAATTTGTTGATAACATTTTTTATGAAAATTTAATTTCAAAAAACATGAACTTAATAAATTATTTATTTTGGTATTTAAATAATTCCTTTCTTGTAGAATTTACTAATAAAAAATGGTTTTAAAAATAAATTTCAGTTAAAATTTTAGATTACAGTATTAAAAACATTATAACGTGGATTTTTAGAAATCATTAAATTTTTAAAAAGTTTGAAACTAAAATTTATTGAAATTCTTAATTATTCATCAAATTCTGTAGAATTAATTCTTTCTAAAAGTTTAATAGGATTAAATTAACACCAAAAAGGATAAACATTTACAAATAAAATTTTAAATTTTACAAATTTAAATTCTCTTTATAAATTATAAAATTCTTCTCCGGTATTCAATTATTTTACTAAATTTTCATCAAAATTTTGTCCAAATTTGAATTATTTTACAAAATTTTTTTAAATTCCATAATTTTCAATATCTACTATTTCAATTAAATTTTCCAAAAGAATTCCATTATTAAAAAAAATTTGAATACAATTCTATGCAAATATTATTATAAATGATTTTTATATTTATTTTTTTTTTTTTTTTATTATATTAACAAATTTTTTATAAATTTCTTCACAATAATTCAATTATTTTCATAAATAATAACATTTCTACGGGGATTCAATTATTTTATATAAATAATAAAATTCTTTTAGAAATTCGATTATTTTCACAAATAATAAAACTGAAATTCAATTATTTTTAATGCAATTTTAATCAAATTCCTTGTAAAATGTAATTGTTTTTAAAAATCTTATTAAAATTCTTATTAAAAGTTTAAAGAATTTAATAATATAAAAAATTTGTTGATAACATTTTTTATGAAAATTTAATTTCAACAAACAAGAACTTAATAAATTATTTATTTTTGTATTTAAATAATTTAATTCTTGTAGAATTTACTAATAAAAAATGGTTTTAAAAATGAATTTCAGTTAATAACGTGGATTTTTGGAAATAATTAAATTTTGAAAATGTTTTAAAATAAAATCATTGAAATTCTTAATTTTTCATATTTTTGACAAAAAATCCTGTAGAATTGATTCTTCTTAAAAGTTTAATAGGATTTTTATTGAAATTATTTCGCAGCGTTTCAATTATTTTTCATTCAATTATAATTGACTTCCTAGAAAAAAGTAATTATGTTCATGTAAGTTTTATAATAAAATTCGACAAAAGAATTGAATTATTAAAAAATTTGCTACTAAAATTCTTTATGAGAATTGAATTTTGAGAAACATTCAATTATTCAATAAATTATTTACTTTTGCAATTTAAATAATTAAATTCTCGTAGAATTTTTTAATAAAAATTGATTTTCATTTCATAAAAATGAATTTCAGTGAAAATTTTAGATTATAATTGAATATCAAAAGAAATATAGAGTGAACTTTTTGAAAATAATTGAATTTTCAAATTAATATTTTTGAAAAAGTTGAATTTAATTTTTTGAATATTATTTCAAGTTTTTATTTTCTAATATGCACTTAATTAAAGAATTCACGAATAATTGAAATTTCGTGAAATTGATTATTTAATTATTATTAAAAGTAGTAGATATAAAGTAAAATTGTAGTTAAAATTTTTTGTAAACAATAATTGAATTGAAATAATGAAAATAATTTTGAAGAAGTATTCTTATAGTATAAAATAATCATTTTATTACTTGGTCATCTTTAATTATTATAAAATATGAATAAATCGAGTCGAAGACTCGGAGTTATCGATATCTTCATGTTTTACAGTCATAAAATAATTTAATAAACTAAAATTCTATTCATTGTAAAAAATAACACCAAAATTGATTATTTTAATCTCTTTTGGTGTTAATTGAATCTACAATACTATTTAATACCTCACGATTTACTGTGTTTTTAAATACGAATCCTTCTTCTACTTTTTTCACCAAATTATTTTTTATTCCTATTTCAAAAATTTTTCTTCAAAAAATACGCGCAACTGTTTTTTTTTTCGATTTTAGTGTTCAAGTAAATTGCATTTAAATTTTAAACAATTTTTTTCGCTTAAACATAACGAGAATTCAGAGGAAAAGCTTTTTAAATCTCAAATTTATATTCGCATATATTATGCAATATTTTTACATCTATATATATACAGGAAACAAAAAAGCCGTTGATTCTATAGAATTCTTCAAGTTCGTTGTCGTTGTTGTCGTCGTCGTCGTCGCCTCTCTTTTCTATACTCGATTGCTATACACAGGTTTCTATATGCTATATCCTGGCGGCGAACCATTCCTATATTTGCACTTGTCGAGAACGAGCGACGGTATCAAATCATAAACAAATAGCCACGTAACGAGATGCAAACAGCCATGACACAACATAGTACACGAATGGGTCAAACTAAAGTATGGAGAACCTGCAACGGGACCGCACTGTCCTGTTCTACTTTATCTATATCGTTATCGTCTCGCATACGAAAATAGAACTATGATACGATATGATAGCTAAAGACAATGCGATGTTTAATAATTCTGACAAATTTTGAATCCGAGAGAGAGAAAACAACAACAAAAGGAACTTGGAGATTATCCGATTGAACTGATTTTGAAAAAAAACTTTTATTTGTTCTTTTAAAGTGAACACCAATCAGAAACATTCAATTCTGCTTTTATTTTTGATTATTAGCTCGAGACGGTAAAAGTATTTACAGACTTATTAGCTCGAGACGGTAAAAGTATTTACAGACTTATTAGCTCGAGACGGTAAAAGTATTTACAGACTTATTAGCTCGAGACGGTAAAAGTATTTACAGACTTATTAGCTCAAGACCGTAAAAGTATTTACAGACATGAGGGAACAAACGGAACTTGTTTTTAAAAACACTGTCTTTTACAGACTTTAGGCAAAACGGACCTAATTCGAGCCCTGAATTTTCAAAATAAATTCAATGGGAAAAATACATTTCAATTTTCATTTTCATTTTCTTTTATACAATTTTTTGTACCTAAACTTTTTTGTAGAACGAAAATAATTTCCAAGATGGTAATTTTAATAACAATATAGCTAGAAATGTTGATTGTGGATGAAAATTATTCTGTAGTACTTTTCCTTCTGCAAGCACAACATGAGGGAAGTTTGTTCTATATACACACACAGAGACACAGACACACACACAAGAGGCATGGCAAGAACGAAGACACGTCTACTTCACCCTCAGCGATCCTAGTATTTTGCAGCTTGTACTAACCGAGTACAAACGTCAGAAGCAACATCCCTCCATTATACGTATATATCCCATAACGCGACGTTACAAGCCATTAGAGGCTAAATTTCACCTTCCTGCCATATATATATATAGATCCACTATAATCTTTAATCTTTATGATAAAAAAAAAGGAGAGAAATATAAAACTATCAGATGATTCACAAAATTTGTAATGTTGTCATGAAACATTCATTTTACGTTCCCTTAAAATCAAGGCTTAAAGTGGCACTACTGAATTCTATATTTCGAAAGCAAAACGTTCTTTATTTGCCACAACTACGTTCGATTCTAATTCATTTTTTTCTGAACCACTGAATCTGGACGAAAAAAAATATTTGTTACATTTTTATTCCAAATAACACACTATAAAAATAAAGTTCCAAATTAGAGCTGATTTTGGTATTAAAATAGAACCAAATTACGATTTAGTACCAAATATTAGTACTAAATTAATAGCTTTCTTTTTACAGTGCATTGACAGTATCTTCAAGAACTCAAATAATTTATAGCTGATACAAATAATTCCAAAAAACAATTAAAAACCGTCGTCAAAAGTCAAAAATAGTCCTAAACTTAACACTGTAAAAAGAAAGTAAAAATTTAGTAACAATTTAGTACCAATTTTGGTACTAAATCGTAATATGATTCTATTTTAATACCCAAAATCAGCTCTAATTGAGAACTTTCTTTTTACAGTAATTTTACGTTAACGTAAATAATAATAATAATAAAATAAAAAAGGTTTTTTTCTGAAGCCCTGAACCTGGACGAAAAAAAATATTTGTTACATTTTTATTCCAAATAACATTGACAGTATCTTCAAGAACTCAAATAATTTATGGCTAACAAAAATAATTCCAAAAAACAAATACAGGCTTCGCACTCCATTATGAGTTTAAAAAAAGTAGGAAAAAGTAGCCTAGATGACAAAAAAAAGTAGGAAATAGTAGCCACGGTGACAAAAAAAAAGAATTAAAGAATTTCATTAAAAACTTTTTTAAAATCGAATTTTCAAAGTATTTTAATTCAATAATTGATAAATAATTAAATTTTATAAGGAGTCACATTCTAATGTACTCACGTTTCTCGGTATGAAGATTAATAATTAAAATTTTTATTAGTTAATTTAAAAAAAAAATACAAACTTCAAATTTTTTAATAAAATTGAATTTTCGCAGCTTTTTTTAAAAAATAACATTTTTTAATTGTTATTTCAAGATAATTGAATTTTTATGAACAAATAATTGAAAATTTTTGATATAATTGAAATTTCCGTACATTCTATTAAAAATAATTTATTTCTTTTAAAGAATTTTATTTAACTTTTTCTAAATAATCAATGAAAGTTAGTCATCGTATAATTATAATTTTATTTTTTAAAATTTATTCGCAACATATTCAATTATTTTCTTCAATTGTAAAATTTCGGGAAAATTAAATTACTTTTACGAATTTTATTAAAATTCATTGTAAAAGTTCAATTATTTCTATAAATAACAAAAATTCATTTATATATTCACCACAAGAATTCAATTATTTCCAAAAATTTTCTTAATTCAATAATTTTTATGTCTAGTATTTTAATAAAATTTCCAAAAAGTATTCAATTATTTAAAAACAATTTTTAGAAAATTTTACACAAATATTCAATTATTTTCTGAAAGAATGAAAATTTCATAGGAATTGAATTATTAAAAATAGTTTATTTAAAATTTTTTTCTTAAAAATCAATTATTTGAACCTTTTTTTGAAAAATCCTCGCAATAATTTAATAACATTCATAAATAAATAAAACTCATTGCAGAAACAGAATTATGTTTAATACAATTTTAATCAAATTCGTCGAAAAATGCAATTATTTTTAAAAATTTGATTAAATTTTGTCTAAAGAATTCAATTACTTCAATTATTTTTATAAATAGCAAAATTTTTCCGATTTACTAAATTCTTTCGAATATTATTTTTAAAAAATATTCTTCACAAGAATTCAATTATTTTCATAAATTTCCATAAAATTTAAAAAAAAAACAATTCAATTATTTTCAAAAGTAATAAAAATGACCGCAAAAATTCAATTATGTTTAAAATTTTTTGAAATTCTCCAAAGTTTCAATTATTTTTTATAAATAATTAAATTGTTCTCTACAATTCAATTATTTTCAGAAATTTTAATAAAATTCTTCGCAAACATATTTAATTATTTTCATAAATATGTAATAACATTCATTGGAAGGATTCAATTATTTTTATAAATAGTAAAATTCTTTGCAGAAATTCAATTAGTATCAATAAATTATAATGAAATTGAATTAATCAAATTTTTCCTTAATAATTATGGACAGACAAGATTTTTTTTGGAATATTGAAAAAATTTCTTGTTTAATTCAATTATTTTTCAAATTGTAGATGTATGTTCGAAATAAAGTAAATTTAAATTTGATGAAAAAATAAAAGCGGTAAAAATTGGGACAAACCCAGAAAAACGGTGAATTTAAAGGTTAAACACAATTTATAATCAGTCACTATTGGTAGAGTAAATGTCGGTAAAATTATTTCCTATCATCTTAATGGCGGTCGTTTTTCGTTAACGATTTTAGTTTTTAACACTGTTTTTAAATGGAAATGTGAAAACTAAAAATCTAAATTTGACTATTGGTTCAGAAAAGTAGCTTTTAGTAGCATTAGGCTCAAAAAAGTAGCCAAAAAGTAGCAAATAGTAGCTTTTAGTAGAAGAGTGCGAAGCCTGCAAATAAAAACCGTCGTCAAAAGTCAAAAATAGTCCTAAACTTAACACTGTAAAAAGAAAGTAAAAATTTAGTAAAAATTTAGTACCAATTTTGGTACTAAATCGTAATATGATTCTATTTTACTACCCAAAATCAGCTCTAATTTAGAACTTTCTTCTAACAGTAATTTTACGTTAACGTAAAAAATAATAAAACTCCCACTACACTCCATAAATTTTCACCTTCCATAGTTCCATCAAGAATAAATCCAAAACTACACTTCACTTTAAGAAATACAATATACAAAAACAAAAAAGAAAAAAACTCTTTCACGTAATAAATATAAAGAGAGTACTTCCCATTTTGTGATAGAGAAGAGAGCGAAAAAATGAAAAAAAAAGAGGAATCTGAATATTGAAAAAGAAAAATAAGTAAATATAAAATCTCGGGGAAATAACGCTAGCGCAAAATAGTGTCGACGAGTGCAAAATTGAAAACATCCATTCTCAATTTTTCGGATACCTTCTCTTTGAAAATGAAGTCGGCCTTCATATTTCACGTCAGTTTTGGTCGATATACGAAAACCTTCATTTTACCCAGTTCAAGCTCGATGTTCTGACGAAATAAACGATATTATCTTTCTACTCCCGGGAGCCAGTTATATGAACACAATTTATTCATGTATAGCACGGGACTTTATTGGTTTAATGTTTGCAACACAACATTTTTGTCATATATATATATATATATATATAAACAAATATTTATAAATGTAGATAATAACAATAATTAATTTTTACTATAAATGATTTTGAGTTTTGGTAAAAATATATTTTCTTGTATCTCAATCTAAATTAGTCACTTTTGACTAGTGTTATTTTTTAACAGGAAAAATAAAATGAAAAGACTTTCAACTTTTGAAATTAAATCTTTTCTATTTAAAACTAAAACCCTTCCAAAAATTCAATTATTTTCTACAATTGTTTACTACACCCAGAGAAATTGTATATTTGTCTCAGAATTAACTGGACTTTTTATTTGATCCAAATGAATTTTATTTGATTTAAATAAATTTTATTTGGTTTAAATAAATTTTATTTGGTTTAAATAAATTTTATTTGGTTTAAATAAATTTTACTTGGTTTAAATAAATTTTATTCGGTTTAAATAAATTTTACTTGGTTTAAATAAATTTTACTTAGTATAAATAAAATTGAATTGACCTCAAATATATTTTTTATTAATGTCAAAGAACAAATTAATTAATAAAACATTAAATAATTTTGTTCTAATATTTAAAACAAATAAAAAGTCCACTTGGTTCTGTGCCGAATATACGTTTATTTAAGTCAAATAAAATATATTTGGTTTAAATAATATTTTTCTCTGGGTGCAAGTAGAATATTTTCATAAAAAATTTAATATTTAATGAAGAAAAAAATTTAATAAAGAAATGCGTAAAATTTACTATTTAAAAATATTTCTAAATAATTCCTCGAAGACTACAATAGTTTTACAATTTACAATTACAATTACATATACAATTGAAAAATGTCCAAAAAATTCAAAATTTGCTTAAAGTCTTAGAAAACATAATTGAAATTTCGTCGAAGCTTTGAAAACTAATTGAAATTTGATAAAATCTTTGAAAAATAATTAAGTTATTAAAAAATGTAAAAAGTATAAAATATTATCAAACTTTTGAAGAATTTTAAATACAAATAATTTCTTAAAAATTCTAAAATAGTGAGTTTTGAAAATTTTAATTAACTTTGCGCGAAGGAAACCGAATCTTAAAAATCGATGAAAAAAATACTAAGAATTAGTTTTCTTAAAAATATTTTAATGTAATTTTTCGAAAATAATTGATTTTTATAAAATTAGAACAAAATAAATCAGACAATTATTACTATGTTCAAAAACAATTTTAAAATTATTTTTAGAACCTAATTTCCATTAATTTACTTTTTTTATTGAATTTACACTTGAAGATTTTATTCATTAAAATTTTTGAGAATTCAATTACTAACAAAATTTTCAATTAAAATTTTCGAGAATTCAATTATTTACAAAATTTTCAATTCAAATTTTCGAGAATTGAATCATTTGCAAAATTTTCAATAAAGATTTTCGAGAATTCAATTATTTGCAAAATTTTCAATAAAGATTTTCGAGAATTCAATTATTTGCAAAATTTTCAATAAAGATTTTCGAGAATTCAATTATTTAGAAAATTTTTAATTAAAATTCTTTTAAAAGTTCATTTTTAAAAATTGGTAATAGAAACACTTGAAAAGAAGATTTATTTTCAATTAAATTTTACAAAATTTCAATTATTTAAAATTTTTCTAATTGTATATTTCAAAAATTTAATTAGAAACATTATTTAAAAATAAATTTTCAATGATTTCTCTATAGTTATGCATTTGACACTATAAAAATCAATAAGTTTGCCCTTTACACTAAAAATATGGAATTTTGTCGCAAAATTTGGATGAAAAGTCGAAATTTCTTAATATAAGTCGATAAAAGTCGCGTATTATTTAAAAATAGTGTAAAAAGTCATAATATTCGAGGCCTGATTCTTTCCAATGACAAAAATATTTAAAAAATTTAAATAAAAATTTTTAATTTATATATTTTTAACAGTGGAAAAAATTTAGAAAACCATAACCAACTGAAAAAGTAGTTTAAGGAAGAAACCGACAAACAATCCGAACAAAAGTTTGTTCAATAGCATAATTTTGTGTTTGTCAAAAAAAAGACAAATTAAATTTTAAATTCCTTTCGGTAGAAGCGTAAGGAATTCAATTTTTTACAGTTTTAACATTTTAAAGTTATATTTGAATAAAAATTATAATTTTTTGTCAATAATTAATAATCCATGTAACATAACCTTAAATTTAATTAATGTTTCTTATTGACAGAAAATTGCAATTTTTCTTCATTTGTCATATTTTCTTCATTTCATATTCGTTTAAATTTTAAAATATACAAAAAATAAATTATTTGTCCTTCCACCAAGACGCATCTGAAATTTAATTTGTTTTTTTCTTTCAAATTGTGAAATTATGCCATTGGACTAACTTTTGATTTTACTGTCCGTCAAATTCCTCCTCAAATCGAAAAAATTCAATATTTCCCCTCTTGTCACATTTTTTGCTCCTAAACAATTTTTTTTTCCTTTTTTCTTTGCAAGATTTTGGAAATATGGTTTTTGTATACATAAAGCACAAATTATATTTGCTGAACTATAGCCAAAATACAAATTAACGTATATACAAATTACGAGCGCGAACAAAATTTTCCAAATGAATAATATTACAACGCGTGCAACAAGTTAATTTCAGAAAATTCAAATTATCACAATATGACACACATGAGATGTTATTTTCATAATAAACTAATAATTATAATAATTAAGTGTCCCTGCGTTATAAAATTTTCGTCATTTAGAACTAAAGCTCTATTTTTAACCAACATTCATCAACATTTATCAACATTCATCAAAATTTACAGAAGAATATTTCTAAATTTTCTAAATATTTGAAATTCCTCGGAAAAATGTGACGCATTTTTGTGAGAAATTTTTTTTCCACATATATTACAAATTTTTCTATACACAATTCTCAAAAGGTTCTCTCCGAATGAATAGAGTCCTTTTAAACATACACTAAAATATTCCACGAGCTTTTACCATTTTCTTAATAATTACAGACGGAAGGTGGGTATTTTTTCTAAAAAAAAGAAAATAAAAAATAAAAAAAAAAGTATTCCGTTTAAAAAAAATAGGACACACGTTAATTATGGTAAATATTACTTTTTACTCCAAGTATTTGAAGGAAAAAAACTGTTCCAAAAAAAGAAAGTAGTAATTAATTTTTTTTCCCCTAAGCGAATGGTGGAAAAAGAAAAGATTTTTTTTTTTCAAAGTGGAAGAGAGCTCGTGTTTTGGTAATATCTATGAAACGAACTCGAGACCAGTGTACACCAGTCAATCACTGCAGTGACGTCGAATTTTCAACCGCTTGAAAATATAGTCACTTTTAAAAATCGCAAGCTCGTACATGGAAAACGAATATCGTTGCCGCGATTTATCACCCGTTTAACGCCAGTATCCGCACGCGATCGGAAAGATTGAAGCCTTTCACGGTGGAAATAGGGGGAGAAGAAAAAGTGGGGAAATAAATGCGTTGCATCAGCTGCCTCTTTTGCGTTTGCAAAACGCTTCCTCCTCTATCTACACCGAGAATTGCAATTTAAAGACCGTGTACAACAGGTTTAGTGTATTTATTTTTTAGTGTATTTTTAAAAAAAAACCCCACGAAGAGAATATTTTCATAACTTAAAAGAGAAAAAAGTAACTCGTACCTTAATTCTCTCACAAGCGCAAAGTTGAAAAACTTCCCCATGGAATTTTACCATTTCTATGTAATAAAATTTTGAGAAAAATTATTCTAATAAACATTCTGTAGTTTTTATAATTTTTACTATACTGTGTATTATTTTTTTAATATTGGTTTTTTTATTCTTTTTTTTATTCTTTTTTATTCTTTTTTATTCTTTTTTTAATCTTTTTTATTCTCCTACCTTTAATATTAAAATTACCGAATGATAAATTCACTTCCTTTAATTAAAAAGAAACAATTTTTGTACCAAACTTTATGTCTCTTATTCACTTCATTTCGTTTACGAGCGAATTTTCATGCCACCTAGGCGGCAATTTAATGAACTATTGGCGCGAAATTCAAATCTCAGATAAACATTAACTACACTCCTAGATATTAAAACGAAATTTTTTTGAAAAAACACTAATATAACTGAAAAGTTAACTTAAAAGTTGACTTAAAATTTAATTAAAAAATTAACTTCAAAGTTTACTTAAAAATTAACTTAAAAGTTGACTTAAAAGTTGACTTAAAAGTTGACTTAAAAGTTGACTTAAAAGTTGACTTAAAAGTTGACTTAAAAGTTAAATAAAAAATTAACTTCAAAGTTAACTTAAAAATTAACTTAAAAGTTGACTTAAAATTTAACTTAAAAGTTGAGTTAAAAGTTGACTTAAAAGTATCAAATTGCAACAAATTGATACCAAAACTATGAATCAATTCAAAAATTGATACTAACTTTTACCATTAATTTAATCCTAATTAATTGATACTAATTTAGTATCAATTTGATACATTCCCAAAAAACTGTGTAAGTTTTAAGTACAAAATTGCAACAAATTGATACCGAAAATATCAAATCAAAATTAAAAATAAGTTCAAAAAAATAAAAATATTCAAAAATTGATGATAATTTTAAACATCCATTTGTTCCACTTTAGAATCAATTTGACCCTTCCAAGAAAACTGCGAGTTAGAATAAACGAAATCTAAAAAAATAAAATGTCGATTAGGACACAAATCAAATCTGGATCCCAGCGGTATTTTTTCCCAAAAAAAAATTTAACTATTTTATTTGTTTAAGAACATTGCACACACACACATACACACAACTTGAGCGAATGGAGGCGCAACGATAAAAAAAGTCTTTTATTTTATATGTATATATATATACCTGGGGAAAAAAAATTGAGCGAAAAAAGAACCATTATACTTTAACCACAATTCACGTTTCAAACCCAAACTTGCAAAACTCGACACTGGAAATTTCCGAATAAAATAAATCGCAGAATGAAAAGTGTCTACTCGAGTTTTTATTTCACTATATGTGACGCGACACGAGAAAAGGGACCTATCGCCTCAAAAGAGAATTTTACAGGGGGGGCGTTTAAAGTGACGCCATGAGCAGAAAACCCGTGTATTTACGCGGACACGTTCAACTTTCGGGCTTTATATTAATTAAACTATTTCAGATTTTTAATTTCTGATTTTTTTACGTGAAAGAGCGACTCAAAATCTATGGAATACGACTAGAAACTCAAAAATGATTTTTTTATCGATAGGTCCCTTTTCTCGTGTCGCGTCACATATATGATTTAAAATTCCCGAACTATAGTCGTGTTCCAATTTTGATCAAGTGATAACGTAACTTACTTAAATTGACCTAGTTTTTTTTTAAAAATGATGAAAAGGGAGATTATTAACTGTGGAGAAAATTATTAAAATTTTTTTTTTAAACACGAAAGTAAAAGTTGAGAAAAGTTGGTGAAATTGTAAATGTTATATCAACTAAATTGACGACATAGTCTTCAAGTATTGATATTTTTCGGAATAATGACATTTTTAATAAAAAAAAAGCTATTCTATGAAAAAGCTCACATTTGATAAACTAAAAAAAAACTAAAAAATTATTTCAGAAACAGCATCTTTTTTTAAAGTACAATTTTTTCACAATTCTTTGAAGGAATTAAATTATTTTCAATCCAATTTAAATAAAATTACCACAAAAAATTTAATATTATTTTCCCAAAATTTTTCATAAAATTCTATTTTAACAAGAATTTAAAATTCTTTAAAAATAATGCAATTATTGTCAAAATATTTTAGAAAAAAAGTATCATTATTTTCAATTATTTCCATTAAATTCTTCAAATTTAAATTATTTCTCAAAATTTAAATAAATTCTTCGACACATTTTAATTATTTTTATAAATCGTAAAATTCTTTGTAATAATTCATTTATGTTTATAAATAGTAAAATCCTTTGCAGAAATTTAATAATTTTCAAAACAATTTTAATAGTCTCAAAAGAATTTAAATCTTCAAATATTAACATAAAATTCATTTAGTTTCTAAAATTGTAGTAAATTCTTCGAAACAATTCAATTATTTTTAATACAATTTTAATTAAATTTCTCGGATGAGTTCAAATCACGGTAAATCGTTAAGTATTAAAATAACACCAAAAAGGATTAAAATAATCCAATTTAGTGTTATTTTAATCCATTTTAATGTTATTTTAATACCTAACGATTTACCGTGATATTATTTTCAATATTTTCATAAATTTGATTTATTTCCTAAAATTTTAATAACTTCTTCGAAACAATTCAATTTTTTTAAAATAAAAACTACAATTCTTTGAAGGAATTAAATTATTTTCAATACAATTTAAATAAAATTACCACAAAAGAAATTTTTTTTAATTTCCAAAAAATTAAATTTCACCAAGAATTTAAAATTCTTAAAAAATAATTCAATTATTGTCAAAATATTTATAAAAAATAAAAAAATTTCATTAGATTCAATTATTTCTACAAAATTCTTCATACCAATTTAATTATTTCTCAAAATTTAAATAAATTCATCGAAACATTTTAATTATTTTTATAAATAGTAAAATTCTTTACAAAAATTCATTAATGTCTTTATAAATAGTAAAATCCTTTGCAGAAATTTAATTATTTTCAAAACATTTTTAATGGAATTTTTTGAAAGAATTTTATTTTTCAATTATTAACAGAAAATTCATTAATTCTCTAAAACTTTACTAAATTCTTCCGAACAATTCCATTATTTCTTATAAATATAGTAATATAATTCTTAGCAAGAATTCAATTATTTTTAATACAATTTTAATAAAATTCTTCTTAATAAAATCCAATTGCTTTCAAAATATTCAATTAAATTTTCTAAAGAAACTCCATTAGTTTAGAAAAAATTCAAAGAAATTCTTCAAAAGAATTTAATTAGAATTTTTTAAAATTTCAATAAAATTCTTCACGACAAATTAATAACATTTTTAGAAGGAATTGTATTATTATTATTAAATTTTTTGATAAAATTCTTTGCAATAATTCAATGATTTTCAATACATTAGTGTTAAAATTGAAAATATTTGAAAAGAAAAATTATCGAAAAATTATCAAAAAAAGTTAAGAAACAAAAAAGAAAAAACAATTAACTTTAAACTGCGAACAGATTATTATCGGATCACGAACTTTATTAATATAGAAGATTAGATAAAATATTAAAATATTAAAATTTAAAATTTTTAATTAAATAATTAAATTGGGTGAATATTTAAAAATAACAAAGTTGTTGTCTTTTTGTTCACCAAACCTATCAACGTTGAGGGAAAAATAGAATCGAAACAAGACGTTACAGTCCAAACGTGATTTCCATCCTTTATCTCTGGCTTTTCCTTCGTTTCATTCCTAATCCCTTCCCCCTTTTCTCTTTTTTCTACCATTTTTTTATTCTTGAATGACACGATGCGCGTATTTGTCCGCGGATAACGTCCCCGTTTGTCTTTTATATTCTGAATAACATTTTTTTTTCAAACCTCAAATTCAAGCAAGCAAAAATGAATTTCAAAGTGTATCCCTCTCCTTATTCTCATTTACTCTTTTCGTTTATTCCCAGTTATTCAATCCCTGCGTATTTTTGTGTCTTTTTTTTCCTACTGAAAATCCCCCCAGTTCGTGTTAGTCACGCTCGTTGAACTTCTTTCTTAGCGAATTTCCATCTTGGACGCAGACGGCATTAAGTAGCTATAGAACAACTTTTGCACTGGTTGCTTTCGCGAGTAAATGAAAACGAGTGATTTAACGAATGGAAAATGGGATACAACGCGAGAAGAAAAGAGAGAGAGAGAGAGAGAGAAAAAAAATTACTGCCCAGTTAGAAATTTGCCAATAAATACTAAAAATTAGTAAATATCAAAAAAAAAATTCCTATTTGCTTTAGATAATTAGCGAAGAAGGAAAAAATTAATTTAATAATTTTTCCGGGCATTCCCGGGACAGGAAATTATTAATCCTTCAAATATAGTGAATTCAGAGTGTCTACTATTTTCTTTTAACAAGTTTTTTTTATAATTTCTATAATTATTATAATTAATTATAAAATTCTAATTTATAATTTAATAATTTTTCAATAATTTTTCATCAACCTTTAATTTATTTAATTTCAAATATAAATCTACAAATGGATATTCAAAAATTTTTACCACAGCTTTTATGAATAATTAAATTCCTTTGACGAATTTCTATAAATTTTTTGCAAATAAAAAAATCATTTTTTCCTTTAATCATTTTAATTACAAATTTAAAAAATTATAATTGAATTAAAAAAAAAATTTTTTAATTTTCTAAAAATAATCCTGTTTCTTTATAATTACAATTGAAAATTTGATTTTTCAAATTTCATTAAAATTACATTAATAATAAATTAATTTCTGAAAAGAATTGTACTATTTATAAAAGTGAATGAAACCTACCAAAGAATTTTATTTATCATAAATTATAAATTTAATTTATTAAAATATTTAAATTATTGCAAAGAATTTTATTAACATTTTTGACAAAAATAAGCAGTAATAATGAATTAATTACTTAATAAGTAACAAAAATTTAATTTGCTCAAGAAATAAATAAAAATCGCATTTATTTGAACATTCCTAAATTTTTAATCGTAAAAATTCAAAAAAATGTTCAATAATTAGAACTGTTGAATAAAAATATTTTTCAAGCAAAGAAATAAAATTATAATTCTAATCACTAACATTCCTTTATTACTTTCGAAAAATTTTAATAAAATTCTTTAAAAGAAGCCAATCATTTTTAATAAAATGTAAAGGGAATTTCAATTATTATTAAAAAGAAAAAAATTGAATTATTTCTTTAAAAAAATTAAAATACCCCGAAACGACAGAATTAAAAAATTACAAAAAACCCATTTTTCAGAATTTTTAATAAAACATTACGAAAATTAAGTTTTCAGAATTAATGTTTATTATTATTTTATTATTAAAAAATGTTCAAAATAATTACTTTTAAAAAATTCAATTATCTCGTAACAACAGAATTGAAAAATTACAAAAATCCTATTTTTCATAATTTTGAATAAAACTTTATGAAAAATCAATTTTTATTTAAAACATTTTAAGTGTGTATCTTTTCTTAAATAAACCAAAAAAGAATTTAATTATTAACCATCGCACTGAGAAATATTAATACACTATAATGTGACTATAAAATTCAATTATTTATCAATTATTATTAAATTGAAATACTTTGAAAATTTTATAGTTTCCACTAAAATTCTTTAACAAATTTAATTACTTCCAGTCGAATTTCACAAAATTTCTAATAAATCAATAATTTTTTTTTAATTTATCTACATACCTACTAAAAATAAGAGAAAAAAAATTTAGTAGTAAAAATCAGTGACTTATTTTATCAAATTAATTATTTTGAATTAATTCACATTTAGAAAACAGTGAAAACATCTGTAAAAATTTAATAAAAAACGATTTTTTTAAAAACAAAGTAAAATAATAAATCTTTTTTTAATTTGGTGAAAAAATTCCCTGTTTGCCGTAAAATTCCTGGCTTATTCTCGGGTTTTCCCGGATTTTCCGATTAATAACCCTAGAATCCTCAAAAAAAATAAATAAATAAATAAAAAATAAAAAAAAACCTAGGAACAAAAGAAAAATATCGATTCAAAAACGGTTTTCGATTAGAAAACAAAAAAGAAGAAAGAAAAAATCCCCAGCACACATCCAAGACCATCAGGTGGTGAATTGTTTGGGAATCTGGTGGGAAAAACATTGTACACGTCTCTCGAAATCAATTTTCCCTCTCTCAAGATTTACGACTCGCGAACATCTTGTTGAAAATAAATGAGGGCTACACTTTCAAACGATTTTACTTGATACACTTTTGTTCACATCGAGAATATGAAAAATGGTTTTATTCCGGATTATACATTTAGATTTAGATTCCACTAGCATTTGTTCAAAAAATATTCATTTTATTCTCTGACGGATTTTTGATTTATTATATATTACCAAAAAAAAAGAAAAAGAAAGAATCCTGAGAAATTTTTGTGAAAATAAAACGAAGATGAAAGAATTTTTTTTTTTTTTTGCACAAGAAAAAGAAAAGGAAGAGTGATATTAAATAATTCATTTCTTAAGAAAAAGCACTAGTCAAGAGTGGATTTCAAGTAATTCTACAAATCTTCAATATATGCAGGGAAATAAAAATCGAGAACTTTTTTTTTTATTGCGACAAAGTTTGAATATTAATTTTTCTAGATAAAAGGTAGAAAAAATATTCATTTTCCAGTATCAAAAGTTGACGTATTACAGGAAAATTTTGCCATAATTCCTAATTTTTTAATTTATATTCGAATTATAAAAAATTTCTTGTAACCGCATCGAATTGTAGAAGAAAAATTGTGTTGAAGAAAAATTTTCTTTTAAAGTTGAAAGAGATAATCCAAAAAAATTTTTAAAAACCAGAAAATCAAAAAAATTTTTCACATTATTATTCAAAACTGCGCAGCAGCGTTCATTGCTTAATAAAATGAACGTGTTCCAAACCTTTTTCAGAATCATTTTTTTTTTTGCACCCCGCTTTTATTTCGATTACAAACGACTATACACGTGGAGCGATATTTAATAAAAATTTATTGAATTTACGAGAAATTGAATAAAAATCCTATACGAGCAATATTCTTCAAAAAAAAAGAATATTCTAAACTCTATATATAATTTTAATTTAATTTTTTCTCCTTTTTATATGTAGAATCTCAAATCGAAAAAAATAATTTTACTGATCTGGAAAAATTAAAATGAAACTAATATATGCATTTTTGTACTGATTTACAAATATAAAAAAGGGAGCAATAGAGGGGGGGAAAAAAAGCCAAAACGAAATTACAAACAATAATTTTCTTCGTAAACGCATAAGAAGTAGATGAGGGGGGTGGAAAAAGGGGCGCGAAGGGGGGGAGACATAAAAATCTATTTGCTCGTTGCACACCGTTCGTTCAAGCGTTAAATGGAAATTCCAATAGCATTTCACAGCCTTTCTTTCTTTGGTTTCTCATAAATCGATTTCGCGGCACTGTCACGTTTTTCAAACATTTTGATAGTGCGGTATTTCAGTCGTGTTTGCGAATATTATATACTGCAGAGTCTACCCACAATAACAAATTACCGTAGCAGGTTCGCGCATCGATGGCAATAAATCCTTCTCGCACGGCTTTTCTTCCTATATAGTTCTGTATGCATTTATATATATATATATATATATATATATATATATATATATATATATATATATATATTTATAACTGTAATAGCCAACAACTGAACTATTTTACTCGCTATTCTCTCTCACTCTTTAAATTTCAATTTCTTCAAAAAAAAATTATTTTTTTAAATTTCGAAGAAAAATAACGTATTTTTTTATTATGAATATAAATTCTATTTCTGCGATAGATAGAGAGACAAGGGGGGAACAGTACAAGAATTTTATTATTACACTGAAAAAAAAATTTATTTGATTCAAATAACTGATTATTTGATTATTATCAAATAAATATTTACTTAAATCAAATAATTTTTATTTGAATCAAATAAACTGTATTTGAATCAAATAAACTGTATTTGAATCAAATAAACTGTATTTGAATCAAATAAACTGTATTTGAATCAAATATTTCAGTATTTGAAGCAAATATTATTTAATTGATTCAAATAAAAATTATTTGATTTAAGTAAATATTTATTTGATAATAATCAAATAATCGGTTATTTGAATCAAATAAATTTTTTTCAGTGTATTATTATTATTATTATTATTATTATTATTATTCCATAGGAATTAAGATTTTCAAAAAATTTCCAATTCAACAACTTATAAGAATATTTTTATGTTTTAGAATTTCTATAAAATAAATTTTCTTCAAATTTTACTAAAGCAAAATGTTATTATTTAGGTTCACAAATTAGAATAAAATTCATCGCAAGAATTAAATAATTACTTTGGCAATTGGTAAAATTTTTAAAGAAAGTTAAATTATTCAGGTTCAAAAATTAGAATAAAATTCATCGCAAGAATTAAATAATTATTTTGGCAATTGGTAAAATTTTTAAAGAAAGTTAAATTATTCAGGTTCAAAAATTTTAATAAAATTCTTCGCGAGAATTAAATAATTATTTTTACAAATAATAAAATTTTTCAGAAAAACATTAAACTATTCAGGTACAAAATTTTTAATAAAATTCTTCGCAAGAAGTAAATAATAATAAAGAAATAATAATTATTTTCACAAATAATAAAATTTTTAACAAAAAATTTAATTATTTACAAAAATTTCAATAAAATTCTTCCCAAGAGTTCAATTATTTCAAAAAAAATATATATAATAAACGTTTTCATAGCATTTTAATTATTTTTAACACAATTTTAAATAAATTCCACGAAAAATGTAATTATTTTCAAAAAATTTTTGCAAGAGAGAAGAATTTAATTACATTTCACAAATAATAAAATTTTTAAGAAAAAATTTAATTATTTACAAAAATTTCAATAAAATTCTTCCCAAGAGTTCAATTATTTTCAAACAAAAAAAATATAATAAACGTTTTCATAAGATTTTAATAATTTTTCATTAATAAATTTAATAATAATAATAATAATAAAGAATTTAATAATAATATAGAAATAATAATTATTTTCACAAATAATAAAATTTTTAAGAAAAAATTAAATTATTTACAAAAATTTCAATAAAATTCTTCCCAAGAGTTCGATTATTTTCAAAAAAAAAAAAATATAATAAACGTTTTCATAAGATTTAAATTATTTTTCATTAATAAATTTAATAATAATAATAATAATAACAAAGAATTTAATAATAATATAGAAATAATAATTACTTTTACAAATAATAAAATTTTTAAGAAAAATGTTAATTATTTACAAAAATTTCAATAAAATTCTTCCCAAAAGTTCAATTATTTTCAAAAAAAATATAATAAACGTTTTCATAGCATTTTAATTATTTTTAACACAATTTTAAATAAATTCCACGAAAAATGTAATTATTTTCAAAAAATTTTTGCAAGAGAGAAGAATTTAATTACATTTCAGAAATAATTAAATTCTTCGCAGGATTTCAATTATTTTTAAAACAATTTTAAATAAATTCTTTGAAAATTGCAATTATTTTTAAAAATTTTATTAAAATTCTTGGCAAGAATTCAACTATTTTTTCATGTAATTAATTTTTTCACATGAATTAAACTATTTAAACAAAATATTATAAAATTCTTGATGAGAATTAAATTATTTTCATAAATAATAAAATTTTTCATTAGATTTCAATTATTTGCAATACAATTTTAAATAAATTTCTCGAAAAATGTAAAATAATGAAATTCTTCGCTAAAATTTCACGATTTTTAAATCTATTATTTTAATAAAATATTTCCAAAGAATTAAATTATTTTTTAAAAATGTAATGAAATTTATTGCAAGAAATTAGTAATTTTCATAAATAATAAAATTATTTACAGGATTCCAATTATTTTTAATATGATTTTAAATAAATTCCTCGAAAAATGTAAGTATTTTCAAAAAATTTTGCAAGAATTCAAATACATTTCAAAAATACTGAAATTCTTGGCTGAAATTTCAATATTTTCTAAAACTTTTATTTTAATAAAATATTTCCAAAGAATTAAATTATTTAAAAAAAAATATAATAAAATTTATTGCAAGAAATGAATTATTTTTATAAATATTAAAATTCTCTACAGGATTTCAATTATTTTTAAGACAATTTTAAATAAATTCCTCAAAAATTTTAATTTAGTTTCGAAAATTTTTGCAAGAATTCAATTGCATTTCAGAAATTAAAGAAATTCTTCGGAGAAATTTAAATATTTTCAAAATTTATTATTTTTAAAAAATATCTCAGAAGAATTAAATTATTTTTTAAAAAAGTGATAAAATTTGTTACACGAAATTAATTTTTTTTCATAAATAATCAAATTTTTTACAGGATTTTAATTATTTTTAAGAGAATTTTAAATTAATTATTATTCATTATTATTTTCAATAAAATTATTTTATTCATTAATTTCAAAAAATTTTTTGCAAGAATTCAATTACAATTCAAAAATAATTAAATGCTTGGCTGAAATTTCAATATTTTCTAAATCTTTTATTTTATTAAAAAATAAAACAGGGAAAAACAGGAATTTAAAGGTTATTTAAAAAAAATTTATAATCAGTCACTATTGATAGAGTAAAAAAATTATTTCCTATTATCTTATTATTTTTCAAACGATTTTAGTTTTAACACTATTTTTACAGAAATTAAATAGCATTTGAAAAAAGTAATAAAAAGTAGCCTCGTATCAAAAAAGTAGCAAATAGTAGCTTTTAGTAGAAGAGTGCGAAGCCTGCCCTAAATAATAAAATTCTACTCAGGATTTCAATTACACATTTTTAATACAATTTTAAATAAATACTTAAAAAAATGAAAGTATTTTCAAAAATTTTATTAAAATTCTTCAATAGAATTCAATTATAAATTATTTTTAATAATTTTAGCAAAAGTTTCCAGGGAACTTTCAAATCCATCTGTTTACAATTAAATTTTACGAAATTTCGATTATTCAAAAACACTTGAATTAAATATTTAAAAAAATAAAAACTTGAAATAATTTTTTTAAAAAATTGAATTAAACTTTTTCAAAAACATGAATTCTACACAATTATAAGTTAAAAGTTCGAAAAAATAAAATTTTTAAAGATTTAAATTTGAAATCTTTTCAAAATTCAATTATTTATATAATGCTTTTAATATTCAATTATTATCCAAAATTTTAACTGAAACTTATTTTTAAATCAATTTTCACTAAAGAATTCCACGAGAATTCAATTATTATTTAAGTACAAAACTAAAAAAAAATTTATTTAAAAAATTAATGTTTTTGAAAGTTCTAAATTTTTAACTTCAATTATGCAAGTACAAAACTAAATAATTTATTTAAGAAATTAATGTTTTTGAAAATTGAATTTTTATAAAGAAGTTTGTCAACAAATTTTTAAAAATCCAATATTCCTTTGACGAATATTAATAAAACAATCAAGAATTTTTCGAACAAAAAATATTTTTCCAGGAATTTAATTAAAATTGTATATTATTAATAATTAAAACCCTGACATTTCCCTGAATTCTCCTTTTTTACTCCTTTTTTTCTAAATAAACAAAAAATTAATTTGAAAAGCAACAAATGTTAAAAACTGACTTGAATGAAACACATTTATTATTTACCAACTCGAAACTGTAATTTACTATTTGCAAACTCGAATCTAAATTATTAAAAACAATCAACGATTCTATACATGAATAGCAATACAAACATATATAGTACAGATTTAATATAAAAATACACGGTAAAGAAAAATAAATAAATAAATAATATAGTAAATACAAGCTCGATAATAAAATATTTCCAAACAATAAATAAGTGAATAAATAAAAAATAATCAATAATTAAAATTCAAGAAACAAAAAACAGAATAAAAATCCATTTTACTAAAATATAAACTTTTACGTGAGCTCATAAAGAAAAGATCAACAATGCTGATATTATTATTAATGCGCGTGTGTCAACACAACTAATACCCAAGAAACTAATTCAATAAAGACTAACTAAAGCTATATACACACGTCACTCTTAAAAAAAAATAAAGGGGATGAGAAGAGATCCTTCTATGAGCTGCTGGCACCCAGTTCCTTTATCTTTCATTACAGGGCCAGAGGGGTGGAATTTTGTGACATTTTTCTTTACGTTCAAAGTGAATAGAATAGATTCTTAAACAAGTTTCTCTATTATCTCTTTTGAAGGGAGAACAAAAAAAAATATTAGACCTTTAAAAAGACAAGTGGGATTTTTTGCGGATTAAATTTTTTTTTTGTCTTGTCTACTTCCATCGCATACATATTGATAATTAAATTCATAAAGATTAAAAGCTTACGAAAGCGTCAAAGGAAGTTAATAATATTTTATGATGATATATTTCATCAAAAATTATATATGTATAGGAGGAAGAAATTACTTACTTTAGAGTATATGCTTAAAAATTTAGCCCAGCAAAGGATAATAATTATTAAATCTTACTTGAAATATGGGAAATGATGGAATAATTAAAGGAAAATAAATAATGTAGAAAAATTTGCTAAATATAATGGAGGAAAATTTGTCTACTTTCCCGAATGAATATTTTCTTAAGCGATTATTAATAATTAAATTAATGAATGTAAATAGTAAATTTACAAGAAATTCTTCGCCGAAAATGGAATATTTTCAAAATGTATTATAAAAAAAAGATAACAAGAGAATTTAATTTTTTTTTAAAAATGTAATAAAATTTGTTGCAAGAAATGAATTATTTTCATAAATAATAAAATTCTTTACAGGATTTCAATTATTTGAAAAAATGTAATAAAATTTGTGGCAAGAAATGAATTATTTTCATAAATAATAAAATTCTTTACAGGATTTCAATTATTTGAAAAAATGTAATAAAATTTGGTGCAAGAAATCAATTATTTTCACAAATAATAAAATTCTTCACAGGATATCAATTATTAAAAAAAATCTAATAAAATTTTTTGCAAGAAATGAATTAGTTTTATAAAAAGATTAAAATTCTTTACAGGATTTCAATTATTTAAAAATATCTAATAAAATTTGTTGCAAGAAATGAATTATTTTCATAAATAATAAAATTCTTTACAGAAATTAAATCATTTGAAAAAATGTCATAAAAATTTGATGCAAGAAATGAATTATTTTCATAAATAATAAAATTCTTTACAGGATTTCAATTATTTAAAAATATCTAATAAATTTTTTTACAAGAAATGAATTAGTTTTATAAAAAGATTAAAATTCTTTACAGGATTTCAATTATTTAAAAATATCTAATAAAATTTGTTGCAAGAAATGAATTATTTTCACAAATAATAAAATTCTTTACAGGATTTTAATTATTTAAAAAAATGTAATGAAATTTGTTGCATGAAATGAATTATTTTCACAAATAATAAAATTCTTTACAGAAATTAAATCATTTGAAAAAATTGTCACAAAAATTCGTTTTGAGAATTCAATGATTCCTCTAAATAATAAAATTCTTCTAAGGATTTCAATTACATATTTTACATATTTTTAATACAGTATTTAATAAATTCTTTTAAAAAATGCAATTATTTTCAAAAATTTCATTAAAATTCTTCAAATGAATTCAATTATCAATTATTTTTATTAATAATTTTTGCAAAAGTTTCCAAGGAACTTTCGGTTTTCTGTAACTTTTATTTTATCGTTCTAACCTAAAAACTACTTTTCTAAATAAAAAAAAGTCTTCAACTTATTTACAAAACAATTTTGTAAACTTGAGCTCATTTCTCATTATTAGAATTAATAATCTATTTTCCTTTGTTTCTTTATGGGGGAGAAAGCAAAAAATCGAAAATATCACCGTTGAATTATTATTGAATAATATTTTTATATTGTAACTCACTAATTCAAAAAATTATTGCATAAAATCGAAAAACTTACGATTGAATTTCCATTCCTTAAGATTTGCCTTCTCAGATAAATGTCAATATATTCTTCCAGTCGTTTGTTCCCGGGGATCAAAATATAATGTGAAAAAATCCAAAATAACCACTTAATGTAAGAGAGAAAATTCATGACTTTGATTTTTCGCCTGGTATTTCGAAACATAATAGTTGCCAATCAATAGGAGAATCTGAAACATAAATAATACAGTTCATTAACAAATTATGCAAGAATCATTGACAAATTGCGAGAAAAAATCAAAACACACAAATAAAAACATGTGACAAGAAACATAACCTATAATTCGATTCGTAAAGCAATGCGAAGTCCCATGTCGGCAGAAATAATCAAGATGGGAATTTTTTCTATTTAAATACTCACCGATTATGTGAAAATAATGCCAACAATAACAGACCATTCAACAAAAATACAAAATCAAAACAACAATTGTCCAAGAACAGTACAGAAAGAAATAGTCTGATTGGGTCCAGGTAAAAAACGCGCGAAACGCACATTGCACTTAACCGCCAACTAGCGTCTGTTTATGGAACTGACAATGCACTTTTCTACATTACCGACAGTACATCGCATTTCTATTGGTGTTTGAAGAAGGCGCGGAAATTTAAATGTCATTTGTATTTTCCTTATTGCATTTAAATATAATTTCCTAAGAATTTAATTCAATATTTATTTATTGCTGTTCGAAAGAATTAATTTTAAAAAGTTGGAAAATATTAAACAACTATTTATTCATATCTAGGAATTTTTTGTTAACTACTCGCATAATTAACTTTTATTCATTTTTTTTAAGTCTACGGCCACTGTGAGTGTGAATTATTTTTAAAAAATAATTATTATAATAAAATCTATAAAATTGTACGATATACGTGATTATAACCTAAAAATGTAATTTTATTCATACGAATTTTTTCTTACCAAACGAAAATTACCTTTGTCGGAAAAAATACTATTTTAAATATCAATCGTTTTCGAGTTTGTTTTTTTTTATTTATTTTGTTTAGTTATTATTCTTCAGTACTGAATTGATTTATAATTGGGAAAAAACTTACAATTGCAATTGAATTGCACAAATGAACGTTTGTAATTTTAATAAAGAAGAACAAACTGACGCCATCAGTCTTGTCCATGAACTAACATAGCGAATTAACTCATCTTAGGATAAAGTAGAAAATGTCGGTAAGGTAGGAATCGCAAATAAGTCGGTACTGCAGAAAATTTTTAAAATAGTTCCACAAACCACCGGTAGTTCTCCGGTATTCTGATTGTTTATCAATTGTCAATTATTGAGGTAAGTAAATTTCTTTCTAACAATTAAATTTTATAAACTATTTACCGTCTGTCTTTATCAATTTGCTTCCTATTTTCACCTTTTTTTACCCTAACAATATATAAAAAGGGTTTTAGTCACAAATATACGAATCACTCGGATTTTGTAGGACCGGCAAAAAGTTTGGTTATGTTTGATGTTTCAACTTGTTTATGATTTGAAACGATTTGAAAACATTGAAAAATCGTATAAAATTTTATTTATCATTGACAACTTTCTTTTAATTCGTTTTCGTTTTCTTCCTTTGTCTTCTTTACACGAATAACACACGTATTATCACAATATTCGTTCACATAATATTTTCTCTCTTTAACAGGAAAAGTAAATAAAAATGAGTTCCTCAAAGATTCAAAAATTGGACAATGACCAGACAAATAGTCAAAAAGTAACAAATTCCGAGAAGAATACACGAAAAAGAAAAGTAAAAACAACGAAATTGGAAAATGAAGTTGTCAATGGTATTAATTTAGAAATTTCATCGTCAAACGCAATTGCCGAGTCAATTTTGCAACTTGAACGTGAACTGTCGGAAAAATTAAGTCAAATTAAATTCCGAGCGCCCGTTGATTATGTTTATAATCCAGTTGAATACGCATACGATGTTCATGCTAATTTCGTCAAAACCTATTGTCAAGGAGAAAAAAAAATTCTTTACCTCGGAATTAATCCCGGACCTTGGGGTATGTCTCAAAATGGTGTTCCTTTCGGTGAAGTGTCAATGGTTAAAGACTGGTTAAAATTGTCGGGAAAAATTGAGAAACCACCACGCGAACATCCGGAGAGAATAATCAGTGGTTTCGATTGCACTCGAAAGGAAGTCAGTGGCTTGAGATTTTGGGGATTTTTCCGCGAACTCTGCAAAACGACTGATGTTTTCTTTCGTCACAGTTATGTTCATAATTATTGTCCTTTGGCATTTATGAATTCGAATGCGAAGAATATTACGCCTGCCGATTTAAAGGCAGGTACTTTTAATATTGCTATCATATTGATTATTAAAATTGAAAATTTATAATTTTTATTTAAAATTATAATTGAAAATTTGTAATTTTTATTTAAAATTATAATTGAAAATTTATAATTTTTATTAAAAATTATAATTGAAAATTTACAATTTTTATTAAAATTATAATTGCAAATTTATAATTTTTATTAAAATTATAATTGCAAATTTATAATTGAAAATTTACAATTTTTATTTAAAATTATAATTGTAAAAATTTATAATTTTTATTAAAATTATAATTGCAAATTATATGCTTAAAAATGTTTATCACTTGGTAAAAATTATATAATTCGAAAATAAAAGGAATTTATCAATCTCCCAAGTCAAAAGTTTTTTTTTATTTGAAACATTTGATAAATTCCTTTTATTTTCGAATTACAGGGCTCGGATCGACTTTAAGATTCCAAAAAAGTCGCTTTAGTCGCATAAATTCACAATCAGGTATTTTTAACGTTTTTTAAAAAAAATCTGTTCAAAATTTCAATTATTTTTATAAATAATAAAATTCTTTTGCAAAATTTAATTATTTAAAAAAAATGTAATAAAATGCCTGTCATAATTTCAATTATCTTTATAAATAATAAAATTCTTCTCTAAAATTCATTTATTTTCAAAAATAATGAAATTTTTTGCAAAAATTCAATTACATTCAAAAAATTTTTTTAAATTTCTCGTCAAAATTTTATAAATAATAAAATTCATCATGGAAATTCAATTATTTTTAAAACTAATAAAATTCTCCACAGAATTTCAATTATTTGCAAATTTTTTTTTAAATTCTCAAAATTTCAATTATCTTTATAATTTTTAAAATTCTTAATTCTTCTTTTTTTAAAAATTTGAAAGAAATCTGTAAATAAATTTAACAGAACATTTTTTTGACTAAAACTTTTTCCTTTAACTTAAATTTTCTGAAAATTTAAAAAATTTCAGTCGCATTTTACTAAAAAAAATTACTTTTAAACATTTTTTTTTAAAAATCTGTTCAAAAATTCAATTATCTTTATAAATAATGAAATTCTTCTCTGTAATTCAATTATTTTCAAAAATTATTTTAAATTTCTCGTCAAAATTATCATTATCTTTAAAAATAATAAAATTCATCATGGAAATTTAATTATTTTCAAAAGTTCTGATAAAATTCTTTGCAAAATTCAATTATCTTAAAAAATAAGAAAATTCATCACAAAAATTCAATTATTTTCCAATTTTTCTAAATTCTCCCCACAATTGCAACTATTTTTAAAAATATCAAAAATTCTTTTTCAAAATTTAAATTACTTTTTAACATTTTTAAAAAACATTTTTTAACATTTTTTTTTTTTGTTCAAAATTTCAATTATCCTGATAAATAATAAAATTCTTCTCTGAAATTCAATTATTTGCAAAGAATTTTAATAAAATTATTATCAAAATTTTAATTATCTTTATAAATAAAAAAATTCCTCCTAGAAATTCAATTATTTTCAAATTCTTTTTTTTATAAAATCTTATAATATAAAATAGTGATTTTCTCACTCGGTCCATCTTTAATTATTATAAAACATGAAGACATCGATTGCTCTGAGTCGAAGACTCGGAGTGATTAATTAATTAATTAATTAATTAATTAATTTGTAATTTAATTTTCATTTTTTTATAACAATTTTCTATAAGTAGTTTAATTTCAAAAAGATTTGAATTTGAATCTTTTGAAGAATTTTAATTCTTATGGAAAAATAATAATTAAATATTTATTTAAAAAAGAAGTTATTGATGTTTTTTTTTGAAAAATTTGAAAGAAATCTGTAAACAAATTTAACAGAACATTTTTTTGACAAAAACTTTTTCCTTTAACTTTAATTTTCTGAAAATTAAAAAAATTTCAGTCGCATTCTACTAAAAAAAAAATCTCGAAAAAGTCGATTAGTCGCATCTTTTCACAAAATATGCGACAAAAATCGCACAATCCAAGCCCTGTTGAATTATAATTGCAAATTGTTTGAAGATTTAGTAATTAATTTTTTTGTTTTGCAGGCTGACGAAAAGAGGGAACTGCTTGCAATCTGCGACGAAGTTCTGAGAAAGATTATCAAACTGCTGAACGTTGAGATTGTAATCGGAATCGGAAGATTCGCCGAGGAACGAGTGAAGGAGATTTTGAGGGATGAAAATAACGTGAAAGTTATTTACATGCCACATCCTAGTCCAAGAGCAGTGAACAACGAGAATTGGCCCGAAAAGGCTAAAATGACACTGGAACGGAACAAATTACTCGAATACTATTCACAGTGAATCATCGACTGTTAAGGATTTTAAAAAAAGAGGTTTTCTTTTTATTTTCGATTTTTTATTTTTATACTTCGTTTTTTAAGTTATTCTAAGTTATTTAGAATAGAAACACAAAGAGTATTTTTTTTTAAAACAATGGAGTGGATGGACTTTGCACTAGACAAGGCGAAGGAATCCTTTAAAGCAGGCGAAGTACCTGTTGGTTGTCTTTTTATCTACGAAAACGAAATAATTGCAACGGGTAACAATACCGTTAACGAAACGCGCAATGCAACAAGACACGCCGAATTGAATTGTATTGATCTTGTTTTAAAATTCTGCGACGAAAAACACTTGGATTATAAATCTGTTTTTCCAAATATTGACGTTGTAGTCACAGTCGAACCGTGCATAATGTGCGCTGCCGCTTTATACGAACTCAAAGTTCGAAGTATTATTTTTGGTTGTGCTAATGATAGATTTGGTGGTTGTGATAGTGTTTTTAATGTCGAAACTATTTACGGTTCGAAAATAAAAGTTGTCGGCAATGTTAAAGGCGACGAGGCTATGCAGTTATTAAAAGAATTTTATAAGGGCGAAAATCCAAATGCCCCTGAATCGAAGGTGAAGAAAAGTAAAAAGAAAATAGTTTCAGACTAAAATGATAGTTTAATTAAGTTTATTTTTCGTAAAAGTTACAGAAATTACTAAGAGCTATTTAATATCTAGAGGAGTATTTCTAATTTAATACTGTACCCTTTTTCGAATAGAAATAAATCTGTTTGATCTTATTTTGCTCTAGATGGCACGAATCTTTTTCCTGAGTATTCTTTTGTTTTGTTTTCAGTTCAGTTGCACCAGGTGGGATCGATTTCACACTTTCCTTGATACCATCTTATTAGGAGTTGATTCTTCAGTGTGTAGTCTTTCAAAACCATGTTCTGCGTCTATTCAATTTTTTTTAAATTAGTAAGATGATGATAAAATCGATCACTCCGAGTCAGGATTCAATAAACAAAAAGAGCAATTTCTTTTTAACGTTTCGACAGCACGGCTGTCCTCTTCAGAAACTACAATTTATTAAAACTTTGATATATATTACAAACATTTTACAAAAACAATTTAAAAGAAAAAAATTATTACAATCATTACCGTAAGAAAATATTATATATCATGTGAGTCACATATTGCTTATACAAAACGAACGTCTTCGTCAAAGCAAGAACGATTAGACACTGATTCAAAATAGGCAACGCAAGTAAAATCGATGAAGATGAGGTGACTGACCCACCAGTAAACAAAAAGTAATGGAACAGAAGAAATGCCAAGGTTAATATAAGTAGATAAGATTTACACGTGTTTCTTTTCATTGAGAAAATGGATATAATAGCTACTGAGACTTTGTGTATCATCTTTTTTGTTAACTGAATTTTTTTGCAAATTAATGTGGATCATTTCTGATATTAAACGCTTATTATAATTATTCTCTTTGTCAAGTATTAAAAAATTATTCCAGTCAAAATTGTGATTCCGGTTGTTATTATGATCAGCAATTACATTAGTCGTAGAATTTTTATGTTCATTTATACGTACGCCAACCATTCGTTTTGACTGACCAACATAAGAGGCAGAGCAATTTCCACAATTAATCTTATAAACAGTATTAACATTTTCAGTTTTTTTGTTTCTGTCTTTAGCTTTTATGACGAGGTTATGACTCATTTTTTTATTATCTGTAGGAACAGTTAAGATATTATAATTTTTAAGAAACATTGAAGTATTCTCATTTTTCTCATAATTTTTTTCTTTTAAATTGTTTTTGTAAAATGTTTGTAATATATATCAAAGTTTTAATAAATTGTAGTTTCTGAAGAGGACAGCCGTGCTGTCGAAACGTTAAAAAGAAATTGCTCTTTTTGTTTATTGAATCCTGACTCGGAGTGATCGATTTTATCATCATCTTACTAATTTGTCGACCGAGTGATAGCATCATTAATATATATATTTAACGACCATGGATCTACAAGGGTCATATCACAGTTCTACGAATATCTTTGATCTAACAACCAACGATCATCAAAGGAACATTCTAAAAAATTGGATCAACATCAACCAACATTCTGCCAGGTTTACAACCCAATTGCAGTTTTTACTAAATTGTCGCACATACGATATAATACCTAAACACATAGACACTATTAACAATAGTCTTAACCACTTTTTCTTTCATAGCAAAACTGCTCATGTTAAATTCAACTCACTTCTTACATATGTCAAAACCAAATTGCTAAAAATCATCATTGAGGATAAATGTATCCATATTCATTATTTATCTAAAAAATTAACGATTTTAAGACCATCCTAAGTGATACTTTTCCTCCGAGCGTTTTACAATCTTTACTTCATGTACATAATGAAAAACATTCTCATTTTATTAATAATCTAAAAAGTCACTCTCAGAAGAAATTTAACTTTTTACATGACAGAAGTTCTGATTTAAATACTAATAATCCTTTTAATGCTCAACCAAATTGGTTTGTTAATTTGTCCTGATTGTGAGTTTCCTGATGAGGTTTGCTAATGTAATTTCATTAGGCAATAATTTTAAATTTGACAATAATAATAACAATAAGATGGATTTAAGTACCACCATAGAATATGTAAAATCTGTTGAATGTTTTATTAAATCTTATGACTTAAACGATGGAACCCTCAAATGTCATTAGAAATAAATTAATTAAAAGTTTGCGCTCATATGAAAGTAATAATCCACAACATATTGACGCTAAAGATAGAGTTTTTTTCAAAAAAACTGAATGATACTAGAATTTTTCTTAAAAACCACAATAACATTATAATTACAAACGCAGACAAAGGAAATGTCACGGTAGCGTTGAATAAAACTGAGTATACTCAGAAACTTGAAACACTACTTTCTGATAAAAAAAAATATAAAATTATTAAACGTGACCCACTTCCTGCTTTAAAAAAACAAAGTTTATAAAATATTAAAGCATTTGAATAATAATGGTTTTCTTTATAAAAAATACAGAGATATAGATCTTACTCAAACAAACACAAATATTTCTAAGATCTATGTCTACCAAAAATTCATAAAGATAATAATCCTTTAAGACCTGTTGTCTCCACTATTGGTTCACCTACGTATTTTTTATCTAAACAATTATTCAGTTTACTAAATGATTCTATTCCTAAATCAAAATCATATATACGCAATAGTGATGACTTCATCAAAAAAATCAAACCTTTTATCATTCCAGATGATCATATTTTAATTAGTTTAGATGTATCTTCTTTATTTACTAACGTCGGTTCTGTACATGTACGTGATTCTCTCATCAAACGTTACTCTAAAATTTCTCAAAGTTGGAATATTACTTTGGGATGACTTGCTTGACTCATGTCAATTTCTTTTTGACAATACTTTTTTTAAATTTAATGACAAATATTATCAACAAATATACGGGACTCCCATGGGTCATCTATTTCAGGATTGTTTTCCGATATTGTCATGGATGACCTAGAGACATCCTGTATTGCAAAACTTTCTTTTCATCCACTTTTTTCTATAGATATGTTGATGATATAATCACGTGCATACCAATGACAAAAATCGACGAAATGATCAATGTTTTTAACAATTATGACGAGAGATTAAAATTTACTTTTGAAGTTGAGAAAAATAAGTGTATTAATTTCTAGACGTCCATATTATTAATGACAATGGAAATATTATCACTGACTGGTATAAAAAACCTACTTTCTCGGGACGTACTATTAATTATTTTTTCCAAACACCCTTTTTCGCAAAAGATAGCTATAATATATAATTTAGTTGATAGAGCAATAAAACTTTCTGATAATAAATTTCACAACAAAAACATTGAGCTGGTTAAAGAAATTTTAATCAAAAATAATTATCCTTTGGGGTTTTATTGATAAATATATCACCAAGCGTATCTGTTCTATTAATTTTACTTCCGACAAAAAATCTAGCAACAATAATGTAATGTATAAAATGATTCCCAAAATCTTTTTACCTTACGTTCCCCATTCTCTATGAGAATACTTCAATGTTTCTTAAAAATTATAATATCTTAACTGTTCCTACAGATAATAAAAAAATGAGTCATAACCTCGTCATAAAAGCTAAAGACAGAAACAAAAAAACTGAAAATGTTAATACTGTTTATAAGATTAATTGTGGAAATTGCTCTGCCTCTTATGTTGGTCAGTCAAAACGAATGGTTGGCGTACGTATAAATGAACATAAAAATTCTACGACTAATGTAATTGCTGATCATAATAACAACCGGAATCACAATTTGACTGGAATAATTTTTTAATACTTGACAAAGAGAATAATTATAATAAGCGTTTAATATCAGAAATGATCCACATTAATTTGCAAAAAAATTCAGTTAACAAAAAAGATGATACACAAAGTCTCAGTAGCTATTATATCCATTTTTCTCAATGAAAAGAAACACGTGTAAATCTTATCTACTTATATTAACCTTGGCATTTCTTCTGTTCCATTACTTTTTGTTTACTGGTGGGTCAGTCACCTCATCTTCATCGATTTTACTTGCGTTGCCTATTTTGAATCAGTGTCTAATCGTTCTTGCTTTGACGAAGACGTTCGTTTTGTATAAGCAATATGTGACTCACATGATATATAATATTTTCTTACGGTAATGATTGTAATAATTTTTTTCTTTTAAATTGTTTTTGTAAAATGTTTGTAATATATATCAAAGTTTTAATAAATTGTAGTTTCTGAAGAGGACAGCCGTGCTGTCGAAACGTTAAAAAGAAATTGCTCTTTTTGTTTATTGAATCCTGACTCGGAGTGATCGATTTTATCATCATCTTACTAATTTGTCGACCGAGTGATAGCATCATTAATATATATATTTTTTTAAATTAATATAACAATTGGAATTCCAGTTAAAGAAAATACTTACAATTGCCGGTGGGAATATTCTCTTGTAATCCATTTTATTATGATGCTCCAAAAAACTTTGAGTGAGAACTCTTCGCCAATCGTCCGTGTAGCATTTTCTGCAAATTTGGCACTCGATTCGAAAACAATCGTTACAATTGCCACAGATTTCTGGCAGGACGACTAGATTTTTATCCGCAACTTCCATTTCGATTTCTGCTTTTTCTCTACAAAAAAATTTATTTACAATTCGATAAAGAAAAAAAAAGGAATTTTTATTTTAATATTTACTTTATTTGCAGTGTATCGCTCCGCGTTCGTCGAGCAACTCCAATCAGGGCGAAAAGATTGAACAAAACCTGCTCGTAGAGTAATTGATTCGGTGGGAAATGTGCGGATGAAAGATTCGGCGACATATTCGCCTCCATGATGAAAACATTCAAATCTTCATCGAGAGTAAAGTCGAATCGCATCAATTCGAAAAAATTCCTCCCATCACCAAATCGTTTACTAGCTTCACGAATCTTCATCTCTTTCTTCAAAGCGATTTCCCTTATTGCGTCGAAAGCACTCTCCCACATTTTCTCAGGATCCTTGCCCTTCGCCCTTAAATACGCATCGAACGAGTCCTTCATCGAGAATCCCAAATTTTGATAATAATTCCTCAGAGACGGCACATTCCAAATTGGTAGATAGTCATCGCCAACGACGTATTTGTCGATAACTCTCGGATCGAAGGGATAATATTCAATGGGACAAAATCGAAATAAAACATCTCCTTTGTACGCGTAGATTCGGAGTGGATCAATTGATGTAATCACTGTGTAGATGCCGATGTCGAATTTATAACCATCGACGAGAAATGGTTTGTCGATGAATTCCTGAACGAAAGATCCTTCGGCTGTTAAATTTAGTTCGTTGATTGTTTTCATTTCGATTCCACGATGATCGTTGGATTTTTGAACGTAGGTCTTCTCCGGATTCTTCGCAATGTGAGCGAGAAGATCGTCCCGATTGTCCGGCATTTTAAATGAAACGGGAGTATATTTTCCCTCGGTTGTCGAGAGATCGACTTTATTCGTAATATATCCACAGCCTGGAAAATGATTAACTCTCTGATGTGGTTTTAGATTCGTCAAATTTGATCTTAATACACCAAATGGATAATCGTGCGCCCATAATAAATCCCAGTTTGAGGTTTCTTCTCGCTGGAAACCGAGGCGATCCAAAACCAAAAAAACGTGTTTCAAATATCCAATATCTGCAAAATTTAAAAAATGAAAACAATTTTTTTTTATTCAAAAGAGAGTATAATAATAATTACTTACCACTATTGGGAGATTTTGTATGTATCCTAAATGTCGGTCGTTCTTCCTCGAGAAATATTTCCTGAACATGTGGTTCACATAAATATTTTCGATAATCATAATTGCGAACTAGAAAATACACTCCGGATAATATAATTGGCGATAGAAAGACGTAGAGAATTGTTCTGAATAACTTGTTCCTTTTTGTGTTAATTATTTTTTCGTTAGTAGAGGAACCTTTCTGAAAGAATTTTTTTGATTTAAACAATTTTTCCAAATTTACCAATTTTGAGACAAATAATAATGTTTATAAATGTTTTTGACTGAAGAAAACCAAAATAACTTGAATAATTATTTACCCTTTTGCTGGAAGGTTTCACTTGAACGTTGTTCTCCTTGGCCATGTTTTTTAAAGACTTTTTCGATTTTTTATCGTGAAAAAAGTGTCTGTCGTCTGATGGAGCGTCAAAGAAAAAAGTACCGTTGCACTTATCCCCGCCACTTTTCTCACGATCCACGTGGGACAACGTTTACTTTCCGTCACAGAGAAAACCGGTTTCTTCCCTTAAGAATTTTTTTATCGAATCCATTTTTCGATTTTGGAAAATCCAGTTATTTAGTTATTTTTCTAAAACTGTATCAAAAAGAGAATGAAAAAAAGAAAGAAAGAAAAAAGTGAAAGAAAAATACTCTTTTTCTGTAATTATTTTTATTACTTATGTAAATTTACAGTTTTCGTAATAAAATATTTTCTTCGCATTGAATTACATATTAATAATAACGTGGAGAAAAAAGTTACGCTAACTTAGAATTTATAGAAATTTTTCCAACTGATGTAAAAATGTTTATAATTTTTTTTCCTCTCTCTCTTTCTAAAAACCCTTTTTTTCCTCACATAATCATTGGCTTTTGAAATTAAGTAACGAAAAACACTTCTATTTTGCTTTCAATGAATTTTTATATAGATCAAAAAAAACATCAGTCAATGTATTCGTAATATTCGTAAAGACAAAATATTAAATATTTTAGTGTCAAAAATATACTTAAATATTTATATATAAAAATGTAAAAACAAAAAAAAAACTTAGTTTTTCCTTCTCTTAAAAAATACTTGCGCTTTTCTTTTTCGCGAATAATAAATTGTACTCGGCGGTCGGTGAAAGTGGTGAATTTCAGAAAAACGGAGTAAAATTTTTTTTCTACTCAAATATGGAGATAAATCTTGGAAGAATAAGATTGTACAAGTTTGAATCGAAAAGAAATGTTCTATTTTAAACATTGATCGGACTAATAAAATCTAATAAGCTGCAAAAAGAAAAAAAAATAATTATTCACTCGAGTTTCACATTAATAGTTAAAAATTTAAATACTCTACATTTCTAATCGCCAAGATTTAACAACTGTATTTTGTTTTTCTTTATGAAAATAATATTATCACTGATTTACATTTTTTTAAAATTACGATTTATAATAATAGTATTTCTCTTGAGGTGAAACGGAGAATTTGTACAGATCATAGTGATAATAAATTTATTCTCTATGTGTCGCTTTTCCATAATTTTATAGTTTTATCATTTTCTAAAGCCGCTGATGCAATAATATTGTCTGTTGGATGACACGTTGTGCAGAGAACGACGTCTGAAATTTTAAAGAGTGTGTGATTAGAAAAATTTAATTATTAAATTGAATTATTCCTTATTTTATTACATTCAAAATAGATTAAGAATATAAGTTCCTTGCCACAAAAAATCTATTTCGTTTATTAAAATTTTAGATAAATTTCTCGAAAAATTTGATTATTTTCGAGAATTCAATTCCATTTCGCAAATAATGAAGTTATTAAAAAAATAATTTATAATAATTAAAATTATTATCAATTCAATTATTATTTTTCAGAATTTTGATCTAAAATTCTTCTTTATATCGATTATTTTTAATAATTTTCAAAAAAGTTCTTTGACAATTTTCAAATTTATTTCTTTACAATATTTAATTTTACGAAATTTCAATTATTAGTTAAATTCTTTTATTAAATAAATATTAGACAATAGAAACTGAAAATAGTATTAAAAAACTCAATTAAACTTTTCAAAAAAATTTATTACAAAATTCAATTATTTTTTAAAATTCAGGCTATATTACTTTTAATATTCAATGATTATCTCGAATTTTAAATGAAATTCTTTTTTATGAAATAAAATTCAATTTTTATAAGAATATTCTACTAGAAGTCAATTACTTAAATAAAAATAAAACGCAATTAAATAATTCATTGAAGAATTTAACGTTTCTTAAAATTCAATTTCCATAAAAAATTGTTATCAACAAATTATCAAATACTTGAATTCTATTAACAAATTTTAATAAAATTTTTAAGAATAATTACATTTTTAAGGAAATTCGATTAAAATTGTATTAAAAATAATTGAAATTCTGCACTGAATTTTTTTATTTATGAAAATAATTAAATTCTTGCGAAGAATTTTATTAAAATTTTCAAAAATAATTAAATTCTTGTAAAAAATTAGCAGGAATTCAATTATTTAAAAAAATTTTTTTTTAATTCTTGGCATAAATTACAAATAACAAAATTCTTAGCAGATCTTTAATTACTTTCAGAAAATTCAATAAAATTTTTCGCAAGAAATTAAATATTTTCGTAAAGTAATAAAAATCTTTGCACGGAATCAATTATTTTCAATATTCTTTATAAAATTCTTCGCAAGAATTCAATTATTTGAAAAAATATTAGAATTTTAGCAGAAATACAAACATTTTAAAAAGTTTTGATAAAAACTTTTTTTGGTGGAAATTCAATTATTTTTAAGACAATTTTAAAAAAATTTCCCAAATTCAATTATTTTTTTATAATCTAAAATTTTAACTGAAATCTATTTTTAAATCAATGTTTATGAGAAAATTCTACCAGAATTCAATTATTTAAATACAAAAATAAATAACTTATTAAATAATCGAATGTTTCTTGGAATTAAATTCCTATTAAAAATGTTATCAACAAATTTTTAAAAATTTAATTTTTTGGACGAATTTGAAAAAAATTTTGAAGAATTTTTTCGAGAAATTCTATTAAAGTTCTATTAAAAATAATTGAATTCCTAAAAAGAATTTTATTATTTAGGAAAATAATTAAATCCCGGTAAAATTTTTTTAATTATGAAAGTAGTTGAATGATTGCGAAGAAATTTATAAAAAAAGTTGTTATTAATGAAATTCTTGTGAATTTTTTATTATTTTTGGAAAACAATTAAAAGTTTTTGCAGAATGTTATTAAATTTTTATTTTAAATAATTAACTTCTTTTGGTAAATTTTCTGAAAATAGTAGATATTGAACAATATTTAATTTTTGCGAAGAATATTATTACTTTTGAAAATAATTCAGATTTTGCAATGGATTTTATTAAAATTTTTGAAAATAATTGAATTTTATTACTTTAGAAAATAATTGAATTCGTGTGATAAATATTGTTATAATGATGAAAAGAATTGAAATTTTTTAATGAATTTTAATAAAATTTTTGAAAATAATTGAATTTTGTTGCAGAATTTTGCTATTTGTTTATAAAGATAATTGAAATGTTGACCATGTTTTTTTTTGTTTTTTTTTAAAGTATAAGAATTTTGGAGAAGAATTTTAATATTTCTAATAATAATTGAAATTTTGACGAGAATTTAAAAAAAAGTTTTGAACATAATTGAATTTTTGCGAAGAATTTTATTACTTTTAAAAAGTAATTGAATTGCTCCAATCATTTCTAATTTCTCTAAAATATGTTGCAAGATTTTGATTATTTTAAAAAAATGCAGTAAAAATTTCATCTCTGTTTTAACTATTGAGAAATTCTTCAAAAGCGTTCTCAGTGCAATTATAATTATAACGAAATTTAACAAAAATTACCTGTATGGCCTTGTAATTTTTGGACAATTTCTTTCGTCTGAAGATTCCAAATATAAACCATATTGTCTTCAGAACCGGAAACAATCCACTGAAATTGTAAATGTAAATAATTAATATTGCGAAAGAATTCGAATGAAAATCTATTGAATTCGGATTAAAATTCCCTTTTCAAATTTCCGATAAATTCGAGAATAAATCATATAAATTATAAACTATATTCACCTTTCCTCCTGTGACGGAAAAATTGGCAAATATGCAATACTTTTCATTACGATGTCCCGTGTAGGTTTTCAGACATTTTCCTTTACTGTAGTCCCATAATTTTAAGGTATTGTCTAGAGTTGCTGCTAGAATGTACTTTCCATTAGGTGAAAATTTGACAAACGACACTGGAGGATTGTCGTCGTCTATTAAAGTTTTTAAACATTGTCCTGAGGCTGTGTCCCATATTCGACTAAAATGGAAAATTATCAAAATAGTTTTTTTTTCTTTTATTGAATTTTTTTTTAATGTTCTTCTTACACTTACCATAAACCATCGTAACTGCTGGATACAATAAGTGAACCGTCTCTATTAAAATGCACCGCACTAACAGGATCCGAATGTGCCGGTAGGGTTTTTAAACATTTTCCAGTTCTCACGTCCCATATTCTGACGCTCTCGTCAAACTAAAATTTGAGAAAATTCCTTTTTATTCCCCTGCTTATTGTAACTTATTGTAATTAAAGTATTATAATTGTATAGAGTAGGAAACAAAAATTAAAATAATAATCTTAATAACAGTAAAGATTGCGATGATCAATTTTTTTTTATATTAATAATAAAAATCTTACCGAACCGGAAACGATTAAATTAGACTGTGGATTGAAATTACAACAGAAGACATAATTTGTGTGTCCTTTTAAAGTCTTGAGGCATTTTCCCTGCAATATAAACACAATTTTTACGTCTTTGAATTTTTCATGTTTTTAAATTTTTTCTGTTCCAAATTTTAGTTATGGAAAATATTTGTCACTACTTACGGAACTCAGTTCCCATATTCTCAGGGTTTTGTCATCAGACGCAGATACTAAAAGTCTACTATCGCTGGACCAGGCGACGTCAGATATTCCAAGTTTATGACCCGATATAGTCTTCTCAAATTTCCCATCGTAAGAGCCCCAGATTTTGATTAGTTTATCTGCCGCTATTGAGAGAGAATTGATTGTAGAAAAGATAAATAAAACTTCAAGGATTATTCTTAATCAGTAACATTCCAACTTACACGAACTCGCTAGCCATTCACCATTCGGACTAAACTTAACAGAAGATACAGCCTTCATATGGCCAGTCATTGTGTATTTTAGTGTATAATTTGGTTTCTGAAATTAATACCGAAAGAGTATAGAAAGGAAAGAATGGAAAACGAAAAGAATTTTGTTTATCAACAGTATTTTCCTGTTTTGTTAAATAATTCTGAACAAACAGTTTAGTAAAATGTACGAAAAGGAGTAAAAATTGTCTTAATGAAAACGATGACTTTCTTTAATTAAATAACTTTTTAATTGCTTTTGTTCGGAATTTAGGGAAACAACTTACAACTGTTGAACTGCCTTTTGTTCCACTGCTCGGTGCACTAGATGAATTATTGATAGACGTTTGATGTCCGGGAGTTGGTCCTAACGGCACCATTTTTTCTCTTTTTTATTTTAAACCTAATAAAATGTCTAAATCCTCGGCACACCACACAATTTTCGTTAGAATTTTAGGTTATGTTTGGAACCGCAATTGTTTGCCGGAGCGTCCTTTGGCGAAATGTCATAAATTGTTGTACCTATAGATGAGACAATGGTTTAGTTTCGTGTTCGCACACCAGGGCGGAGTTGTACTCTTTTTCCCATCACGTGTTTATGTTTTTTTTATTCATTTTTGTTCTTTTTTATCCAATGAGACTAAATGGACCAAAAGGATTAAGTGCGGGATTATTTAAGAATTTCGTGTCAATTTTTGCCTATCATTCTCTATAGGCGTTTTTTAATTATTAACTAAACTAGTAAGATGAAAGATAAAATTAAGTTTTCAATAAATTTACTGTTATTCGTGTGTGATGATTAGTGGACCATAAATCTCTACCACAAAGTTGCACAAACCTTTTGTCGCACAGACAGTCAGGTTATTTTTCCAATTGTCACCGGTTTTATCAATTATTAATCATTTTCTTTGCTTTTTGTTCAATTGCCTTTGATCCAGATGTTTCGGAATAATTTTTTTTTTTAAAAATTAGTCTTGTGAATTTTTTCGATTTTACTCGCACAAGTTTTTGTTTTTCGAACACTTTGTCTCTACTTTACTGTTTATTCTTTTTGTTTGTTTTCACAGACGAATTCACTACATTCTGTCAGTAAAGTGTCCTGTCCTTTTTTCTCAAAACGTCAACACGTCAAAAAAATCGAATTTCTAAAACACCGACATTCTAGAGCAGCGACTCTAGAAGTGGATTTTCATATTGCCATCTCTGCAATTCACGATAATTCGTAATTGTTTCCCAGAAATTAATTTTGAGGTTATTGCCAAAAATTTTGAGAAAGATTTTCATCAGCGAAAATTGTAATGAAAAAGAATTACAATTCAAGAAGATAAAAGGAAATATTCTATTCTATTTTATAAAAAAAGTTTTTTTTTCAATTGTCAGGTGTGAGAAATTATTTACAGTGACACCTACTTTAGTTTCGTGCGTTTGGGGAAAGAAAAAGAATTCGTTAAAAAATGGGATGTTGATTTGTTTTTTAGCAAATATAAGTTTTAGGGTTTATTTTAATTTTTGTTAATAATAAATAATAAGACTGACACTTTGAATAACAATATTGTCAACAAAGAAGAATGTGGAACTGCCAGGAACTTGAGTGTTTGTTTGTGTCGCTATGGCAACGGACAAAGTGTTCTGTCAAAACAACACGTGATTGTGGCTGAATTGGCAGAATACTCGGACAAAACATGAATAATTTCATACAAAATATACAAATAAAGGATGGAGAATACACGAAAATTATTTACAACATGGTACGTGGTTTTTGATAAATAGGATAATTTTTTACAGTTAATTTCGAGTATAAATTTCCTTATCGCTTTCTTTAGATTTTTAATTTTATTTTAAATTCTCTACTCTCGTATTTCAAGTTTTAGTATTATTTTTGTTTTCAATTTCTACGTTTCAATTGTTTACTCTAAATTAGCAAATTAGTAAATTAGTAAATTAGTAAATTAGTAAATTAGTAAAGTAGTTAATTAGTTAATTAGTCAATTAGTCAATTATTTCGAATTGTCTTTGAATTAATTAATATCTTTTTTCCCTATGTCTTTGATAATTAATAATTAATTAATTTCAGATAAAGGAGCAACGTTACAGTGAAACAATACACGTTTTGACAAATTTACTCGAGTCGTATCCTGAAGTGAGTTAATTTGTTTTTCCCTTTTCCTTCCGATAATACTGAATTTACAACGACGTTGAAATCCACAACATTTATCAACGAAAAAAATTAGTCACTTATAATAAATTAATAAAAATAAAGCAGCAATATTGCCATAAAAATATTTAGACAAAATAGTTTGATGTTTATGTTATAATAATAATTGTTGTATGAATAAATATTAAATTAAAAATAATTTTGGAATAAATTAAATAAATTTTTTTCGTTGATCAACTTTGTGAATTTATACAAATTTATTTTTCTTTTTTCAGTCACGACCGTGTCTTTCGCTTCTCGGCTACTGTTATTTTTATACCCAGGATTTTTTAACAGCAGCCAGTTGCTATGAGAAATTGGTGCAATTCTGTCCTGAGGAAGCTTTGTACAAACTTTATTACGCTCAATCGTTGCATCAAGCTTGTATGTATCCAGAGGCGTGGACAGTTTGCGTCGGTCTCGGAAATAATAGCAGTTTGGAAAATAAAGTCAAAAAACTTCAAGCTGCGATAAAATATGGACAGGAAGATACGGTCGCTGCCAAGAATCTCGTCGATCAATGTCCTTCGGATGATATCGACACGGAAATTAATTTAGGTTGTTTACTCTACAAGGTGCTTTGAATTTTACAATCTTTTCTCATAATTTTTGCAGTAGAATTTAACAAAAGTTTGATAATTTTCTAATTGACAAACTGAAATTGTAAATAATTGCAAATTGACAAACTGAAATTTGTAAATAATTTCAAATTGACAAACTGAAATTGTAAAGAATTGCAAATTGAAAATTGATAATTGTAAATATTTGCAAATTGACAAACTGAAATTGTAAATAATTGCAAATTGACAAACAGAAATTGTAAATAGTTACAAATTGACAAACTGAAATTGTAAATAATTGCAAATTGATAATTTCAGGAAGAAAAATACGAACAGGCGTTAAAGAAATTTTCCTCCGCCCTTCAAGTCGTTGGATTTAAACCCCATTTATCCTACAATGTTGCCTTGTGCTTTTTCAAATTAAAAGAATACGCAGCTTCACTTAAACATATAGGTAAGTTGCGCTTTTCCCCCCAGTTTTCCTTTTTCCCCATTGAAAAAATATTTTTTGCCTTTTTCTCAAAGCGGACATCATCGAGCAGGGAATAAGGGAACATCCGGAGCTCAGTGTTGGCATGACGACCGAAGGAATCGAAGTCCGGAGCGTGGGAAATACTTTAACACTGCACGAAACGGCCCTCACCGAAGCCTTCAATCTAAAGGCGGCTATTGAATTTCAATTAAAGAATTGTAACGTATTTAAACTATTTTTTTTTTTAATTTTTCCCAAGAAATCAAGTTTTATTCTTGAGGAATAAAGTTACAAATAATTTCTGATGGATTTTAGTTGAAGCCGCTAAGGAAGCATTGACGGACATGCCACCGAGATCCGAGGAGGAATTGGACGCTGTTACTTTACACAATCAGGCTCTGATTAATATGGACACAAAACCGGGCGAGGGTTTTGAAAAACTTCAATTTTTACTGCAACAAAATCCATTTCCTCCGGAGACTTTTGCCAATTTGTTGTTGCTTTACTGTAAATATCAGTTCTATGATTTGGCCGCTGATGTTCTGGCCGAGAATGTTCACTTGACTTACAAATATTTGACGTCCGTGAGTTTATGTTATTTATTTAAAAGTATTGAGTTTAGATCCCAGGGCTCGAAGTAGGTCCGTAAATTCTGAAAAAGACCGTAACTTTGCTTCAAGTCGGTAAAAGACCGTTTTTTTTTTAAAAAGGTCCATAAAGTCCGTAATTTCATTCAAAAAGAATGAAAAGTTCGTAAATTGTACGATATAATTTGGAGAATTTTAGAGAAATTACAAATGATTGCAGAAATTCAATTACTTATAAAAGTAATAAAATTCTTCGCAAAAATTCAGTTATGTTCAAAATTTTTTTTAAATTCTCGTCAAAATTTTAATTTTTTTTAGAAATATTAAAATTCTTCTCCGAAATTCATAAATTTAAAAAAAAATTAAAAAAACATGGTCAACATTTCAATTATTTTTATAAATAAATAGAAAAATTTTTCAACAAAATTCAATTATTTTCAAAAATTTTATTAAAATTCATTAAAAATTAATTCAATTAATTTCAATTATTTTCATAATTAACAATATTTATCACACGAATTCAATTATTTTCTAAAGTAATAAAATTCAATTATTTTCAAAATTTTTAATAAAATTCAATTATTTTCAATATTTTTAAAAAAATTCTATGCAAAATTTCAATTATTTCCAAAAGTAATAATATTCTTCGCAAAAATTAAATATTGTTCAATATCTACTATTTTATAAAATATTTACCAATAAAAATTAATTATTTAAAAAAAAATTTAATAAAATTCAACAAAAACTTTTAATTCTTTTCAAAAAATAATAAAAATTTCACAAGAATTTCATTAATAACAATTTTTTTTTATAAATTTCTTCGCAATCATTCAACTACTTTCATAATTAAAAAAATTTTACCGGGATTTAATTATTTTCCTAAATAATAAAATTCTTTTTAGGAATTCAATTATTTTTAATAGAATTTTAATAGAATTCCTCGAAAAAATTCTTAAAAATTTTATTAAAATTCGTCCAAAAAATTTAATTGTTTAAAAATTTGTTGATAACATTTTTAATAGGAATTTATTTCCAAGAAACATTTGATTATTCAATAAATTATTTATTTTTGTATTTAAATAATTGAATTCCGGTAGAATATTCTCCTAAACATTGATTTCAAAATAGATTTCAGTTAAAATCTTAGATTATAAAAAAATAATTGTATTTGGGAAATTTTTTAAAAGTTGTCTTAAAAATAATTGAATTTCTACCAAAAAAGTTTTATCCAAACTTTTTAAAATGTTTGGATTTCTGCTAAAATTCTAGTATTTTTTTAAAATAATTGAATTCTTGCGAAGAATTTTATTTGAGACTATTGAAAATAATTCATTCCCTGTAAGATTTTTATTATTTTACGAAAGTATTTAAATTCTTGCGAAAAATTTTATTGAATTTTCTGAAAGTAATTAAAGATCTGCTAAGAATTTTGTTATTTTTAATTTATGCCAAGAATTAAAAAAAATTTTTTTAAATAATTGAATTCCTGCTAATTTTTTACAAGAATTTAATTATTTTTGAAAATTTTAATAAAATTCTTCGCAAGAATTCAATTATATTCATTAATAATAAATTTCAATGCAGAATTTTAATTATTTTTAATACAATTTTAATCAAATTTCTCTAAAAATGTAATTATTCTGAAAAATTTTATTAAATATTGTTAATACAATTCAAGTATTTGATAATTTTTTATGGGACTTGAATTTTAAGAAACTTTTAATTCTTCAATAAGTTATTTAATTGCGTTTTATTTTTATTTAAATAATTGAATTCTAGTAGAATATTCTAATAAAAATTGAATTTTATTTCATAAAAATGAATTTCAGTTAAAATTTTTGATAACCATTGAATATTAAAACAAAAAAAGTGTGAATTTTAAAAAATAATTCAATTTTTTAATGAATTTTTTTGAAAAAGTTTAATTGAGCTTCTTTAATACTATTTTCAATTTCTATTTTCTAATGTTTATTTAATAAAAGAATTTAACTAATAATTGAAATTTCGTAAAATTAAATATTGTAAAGAAATGAATTTGAAAATTGTCAAAGAACTTTTTCGAAAATTATTAAAAATAATCGATCTAAAGAAGAATTTTAGATCAAAATTCTGAAAAATAATAATTGAATTGATAATAATTTTAATTATTATAAATTATTTTTATTATTAATTAATATTAATTATTAGAAAACATAAAGAAATCGACGACTTCGAGTCGAAAACTCGAAGTTATCGATTTCTTCTTGTTTTATAGTTATGAAAAATTGAATTTCTAGTTTTAAGTAAAATGTTCTCTTATATTCGATTTGGCCAGATTCTGTTTTTGTCAGTTGGTTCGTAATTTTTAATTTTTGGTCCGTAAAGTCCGTATTTTTAAATACTTTCACTGCTTCGAGCTCTAAGATTCTTTTAATCATTTAATGTATTGAATTTAATTTCTTTTAATTATTTACAGTATTGAATTTAAATTCTTTTAATCATTTAATTTATTTAAAGTATCGAACTTAAATTCTTTTTATTTAATTTAAACATTTATTGTATAAAAAGTTGTGTACACATCGAGTGGAATTCAGTCGGAATATTTAGATTTAGATCGTTTACATTTTTTCGAATGTCTCTCGGATGCTTCGCCAGAACTCGATTTTCTCTTCTTTGGCTTTGAATTCCCACTGTCCGAATCACTTGAACTTGAACTTGTCGCACGTTTTTTCTTTCGTTTATGATCCTTTGAGTGCTTCTTCTTCCTTTTCTTATTACTATCACTATCCGAATCTGTCGAGTATTTATGTGACGATGACGACTTCTTCTTCTTTTTCTTCGTCTTCTTGGCTTTGTGAACTTTTTCCGTTGGGATTTTAATTTCCGGTAATTCTGCCACCAGCTCGTCTTCGATTTCCGGTATTAATTCGTACTTCTTACCATCGAGTGACATGAAACAGTCTTTAGCGAAATGTCCAATTGTTCCACATTTCGAGCATGTTGTATTTAAAACAGCCTCGAGTTGAATTGCTTTTCTCTCTCTTGGTACGAAGGTTTTTTTCCTCTGCTCCTCCATTTGTTGTTTAACGTTATTTGGATCGAGGTCCTTGCCATTGCCTTGATTCACGTGTTTCATTGAGAGGCCAATTTTTCCATTTTCACCTAGGGTTATTATTTTACACCAGACGCGCTCGCCTTTTTGTAGAATGTCACCGACATCGTCGACGTGAGCGGTGCTTATCTAAATTGAATGAAGTTTTGATTATTTTGGAAAGTGGGAATTTTATTTGGGAAAATTAGGGATAACCGGGGGGTGAAAAACAAACCTGAGTTCGATGAATTAGTCCTTGTTGTGCGCAACCTGGGATGCGAATAAATGCTCCGTAATTTTGTACCGAAGCCACTTCTCCGAGGAATATTTGATTTAGCTCACAAGTTGACATTTTGATTCTTGGTTTTGGAGAAATTTCTTTGCATAATTAAGCGGGGTTATTACATTTTATCCTTTTTTTGGCAGATGATAGCGGAATTCTCTTGTCTTAGGTTAGAACTGTCAAAACATTAAATTGGAGTCGCAGGGGCGAGAATATTAAAGGCGCTCTTCGGCAAATTCGATTTCCTCTCACAATTTTGAAATTTATTTTCTTTTTTCCTTTCTTTTCTTTTCTTTTCTTTTCTTTTCTTTTCATTTCTTTTCTTTTCCTTTGACAAAATATTTTTCTTTCTTTCTTTCTTTACTAATTCGACTAATTTTTTCTGTACTAATTCGACAAATTCTTTTTTTTTTACTATAATTCGACTAAAATTCTTAACTAAATTAGTAAATTATTAATATTATTGTTTACTAATATTTTTTAAAAATGTTTTCAGTATTTATACGACTTTTTGGACGCACTGATAACGCAGCAAACGTCTCCGGAGGAAGCGTATCGAAAATTCGACGACCTGGCTAATAAGCATACGGAAGTTTTGAGAAAATCCACGAAGCAAGTGCAGGAGGCAAGATTGAATCACGACGACAATGCTGTGAAGAAAGCTGTCAACGATTACGAAGAGGCGCTGGAACGTTACATACCGGTTTTAATGGCCCAGGCGAAAATCTACTGGGAACTGGGAAATTACATTCAGGTTGAGAAAATCTTTCGGAAAAGCGTTGAATTTTGCAATGAACACGATATTTGGAAATTGAACGTTGCTCACACGCTCTTCATGCAGGAGAATAAATTTAAAGAAGCAACTGGATTTTACGAACCAATTGTTAAGAAGAAATACGATAATGTGAGTTTCTATAAATTGTAGTTTTTTAATTGAAGTATTTTAATTTTAATTGTGATTCTGATTCTGATTCTAATTCTAATTCTAATTCTAAGTCGAAATTGTAATTTTTTATTAGAATTTCTAAATCTATTTTTGCTTCCAATTCTGATTCTAATTTTAATTCTGATTCTAATTGAATTATGATTCTGATTCTGATTCTAATTGAATTATGATTCTAATTCTAAATCTAGTTTTGATTCTGGTTCTAATTCTAACTTGAAATTGTAATTTTTTGTTAGAATTTTTATTACAAATTCTAATTTTGATTCTAATTCTAACTGGAAATTGTAATTTTTTTTCTTTGCAGATTCTCGATGTCAGTGCAATTGTCCTGGCGAATTTGTGCGTGAGTTACATTATGACAACGCAAAACACAGAAGCGGAGGAATTGATGAAAAAAATCGAGAAAGAAGAAGAGACGATAGCATTTGAGGAGCAGGATAAGAAACTCTTTCACTTGTGTATTGTCAATTTGGTAATTGGCACTTTGTACTGTTCAAAGGGAAATTACGAATTTGGAGTTTCACGAGTGATGAAGAGTCTCGAACCCTATAGTAAAAAATTGGGCACCGACACGTGGTTTTATGCGAAAAGATGTTTTCTCTCTCTTTTGGAGCAATTAGCGAAGCAACTTGTTGTTCTCAAAGATTCCACGCTACAAGAATGTATCCAATTTCTCGAACATTGTGAAGGTATCGAATTGTATTTTTATTTTTATCGTAGTCTTTGTACTTTTTGAATGTAATTTAATTTCTATCAGTAAATTTTGTACTTTTCCAGAGCGATTTAATTTCTATCAGTAAGTTTCGTGTCTTTTTAATGCAATTTAATTTTTATCGCAGTAAATTTTGTACTTTTCCAATGCGATTTAATTTTTATCAGTATAAATGTTGGACTTTTTCAATGCGTTTTAATTTTAATCGCAGTAAATTTTGTACATTCCCAAAGCGATTCGATTTCTATCAGTAAATTTTGTACCTTTCTAATGCAATTTAATTTTTATCGCAGTAAATTTTGTACTTTTCCAATGCGATTTATATTCTATTAGCAAATTTTGTCCTTTTCCAATGCAATTTAATTTTTATCCCGGTAAATTTAAATGCGATTTAATTTCTATCAGTAAATTTGCGAATTTTCTTTCTATTTTAAATTTCTTTTTTCAGTTTATGGAAAAGACGTGCAGAGTGTTGTCGAACAACCTTTTGATATTCAGGATATTAATACAATTCCCCAAGGGAAAAACACAGTCACCTACGAAGCCAGATATTTAAAAGCCTTATTTTTAAAATTACAAATGTCCTAATTTTTATTGAATTGTTATTTTTCAATTCGCAGAATATAATAATGTTAATTTTTAATTTGTTTGGGTATTTTAATCCCTTAGATCCTATAATAAATTATTATTCAAAAATAAAGTAAATTATTATTTAAAAACAAATTAAATTATTATTTAAGAATAAAGGAAATTATTATTTAAAAATGAAATAAATTATTATTCAAAAATGAAATAAATTATTATTTAAAAATAAAAGAAATTATTATTTGAGAATGAAAGAAATCATTATTTAAGAATAAAATAAATTAAAAATAAAATACAATGAAATGAAATAAATTAAAAATAAAATACAATGAAATAAAATAAATTAAAAATAAAATACAATGAAATAAAATAAATTAAAAATAAAAGAAATTATTATTTAAGAATTAAATAAATGATTATTTAAGAATTTAGGATTTTTGTTCTCAATTTTAATTTCAATCTTTGGCATTGGCGCGAGAATTTATTTTTTTAAAGGGGCGCTTGATTCTCTCGGTACGCTACTGATTGTTTTTGTTGGATAATTTAATAGCGAGAAAAATGGTGGTTGACATGGAATTGGAAGAAGCAAAAGAAGCTGTTTTACAGCTAATGAAGGAGAAGGAAAAAATTGAAAATGATTTAAAAGAAGCCAGTGCGATCTTGGAATGTGTAAGTATTTAATTTCGTGTGGAAAAGTATGAAACTTTCCTTGCACTACAAGAAGCATACGATTTAAACTTTATGATGAGTTGTCAATTTTTTTGTATTGTAAATAATTTTTCTTGTGTTACTTTTCCGAAATTCTAGAATCGTGTGGGAATGAGCGATGAATTGGTCGATTCGGAAGGATTTCCCAGAGGCGATATTGATGTTTACCAAGTGAGACACGCTCGTCATAGAATCATCTGTGAGTACATAACCTCTTTTCGTTAATCTGTCGGATCTGCGTCGCATAATCTACGTGATCTACGTTTAGAAATAAACAAACTAAATGAAATAAATCTAATTAATATCTTTCTCTTAATTGATATCTTATTTACGCGAATTTATCAGGTCTTCAGAATGATCACAAGAATATTATGAAGAAAATCGAAGACGGTTTACATAAAGTTCATGGTTTGACGGGAAAAAGTCCTCAGAATTCGCCAGTGCCGACTCCAAGCGCTATTCAGGAGAATATTTACTTTGATCCATTTTTAAGAGTGAATTTGGTCACTCCCGGATCACCGGCTGAATTAGCGGTAAATTTATGATTTTAAATTAACTAATTAAAATGCCTTATTTCGTGACTATTCGCAGAAAAGATTTAATTAAATGCCAATAATTGTGATTCTTTTAAATCATTTTCAATTTTTCGCTTTTTTACTTTTTAGGGAATTCAGGTCGAAGATCTAATAATGGAATTCGGTTCGATTAATATTAAAAACTTCAAATCACTAAAGGACGTTGGATCTCTCGTCGAAAGCAGTATAAATAAGGACGTAATTGTTCGAGTGAAACGAAACGCAAATACGATCGTTTTGTCACTAACTCCACGACCTTGGAGTGGAAAAGGTCTTCTCGGTTGTAATGTTATCCCGTTGGAAACTGTCGAAAGATAAATTCTTTTTCGTAATATTCTATTCCACTATTTTATTTTAAAATAATTACAAATTTATCTTCTGATAGTAAAAAACGGCAGTTATTCAAATTCATTCAATTAATTCAATTATATAATTACAGTAGATTACCTTTAGTTTTAAATTTAGAAAAACTATGTAAAAACTAACCCCCTTGGCCATTTAATAATAAAATATGTTAAATTTATACAAACAACGTAATTTTCTATTTCTAGCTGATCTTAAATAATTTTCCTTTTAAAAAAACATGCGGGAAAGAGAATATCCAATCGGGCATAATCAATATGTTCCGCATGCGCAAACATTAGATCCTGGAAACACTTGTTATTTTAGAGGAACAAATAAAATAAAACAAAAATATAATCTTCCTTATCTTGAAACTCAAGTGAAACTGTAAATGCCATAGAAAGTGGAATTCAAGTATTTGTGAATTTTCGTGCCATAGAAGATATTCGTCACAATTCTTCTCGTGGGATAAATAAACAAATAGTGCGATTTTTAAATACACATAACCTCAAATATGTACTTTTCTATTCCTATATTATAAAATTGAACAATATATATTTTTTTATTAGTCATTACGACCAATTTACGCATACTTTTGTGCACTTTGCAATTACCTATTATTATTAAAATGATATTGTTCCTGTAGAATTTGTGTAGAACAATAAGATCTACATATGTAGATCTGTCATATTGACATTTGTGAAAGTATTATTTTGCCATAATAATGATAGAAATTCGATTGAATTAAGAGAATTCAGATTAAAAATTCAGGAAGATGAAATAGAAGCCATGAACTTTTGTTCCTGCAAAGTTCAAACAATTTAATTGTCATTAATATAAATTACAATGGCTTCGGAGGATGACGTTTGTTGGTATCATGAAAATCTGTCTCGTGAGGATGCTGAGAAATTACTCCAAGAGGGTGAGTAATTTAATTATTTTTCTTCCTTTATTTATTATTGTTTATATTAACTATTATTTAAGTGCAAATAATATTTTTCTAAAGTGCCTATTGTAACATTCTTTATTCACTGAAGAAAAACGTTTTTTATTGCTAGGTAATAAAAATATTTTTATAGTCTGAAGGACAAAGAAAATACTGTCAAACATAACAAAGATATTTTATTCAAGTAAAAATTTACTTTCATATTTTTTTTTATCGAAAATTAAATTATTAATCAATCTTTTACGTCCGTGAAATAGTAATTACAGTGAAGGTGAAAAAAAATTAGTTTTTTCGACATTCGTCAATCAAAAAAATTTAAATTAGACATTCGTCAATCAAGAAAATTATAAAATTGAAAAAATATATAAATTTCAAAAATATATATAATTAATCTAACATTCATTCATAAATAATAAAAAGTTATATTTTTTTTGTATATTATTTTATACTAGCAAAACTAAAAGCGCGTGAAATTTTCTTTTCCATTTTAATTTTCAAAATTTGCTTCTTCAAATTTAATGAAAATTCTTAATTTCTATTATCACCAAGTTTTGAACGTTCAAATGAACGAAATATTTTTTATTGTAGATATTCTAATAAATTACTAATCATAAAAAAATTTAATAACTAAAATTTTATGTTTACAAACTTCAATCATTAATTTTTTGATTAGTGAAGCAAAATAATTAGAATGAAAATTTAATTTTTAGAAGAAATAGATAAATTTCGTTTTAAGGATCTTTAGTTTCTTAAAAAATATAATTTTTCTTACGGTCTTTCATTAAATGTAAATATGCAAAAATAAATCAATGAAAACGAAAATTTAGTAAATGCCAAAATATTTTTAACTATTTTTAATATTTTTAATATTTTAATGTTAAAAATTCAAGTTGGTTGTTAAAAAACCAACTTGAATTAAAATTCAAAATTTATTTCAAAAAACGTTGGAAAAATTTTCAATTGTTTCAATTTTTTAAAATTATTTTCAGAAATAGAAGTAATTTAAAAAAATTTTACTTTCTTTTTTTCAAGAAACAAATTTTACGAAATTTCTGAATGAAATTTTTCAAAACTTTAATATACTTTTTGTTAAAGAAAAATTTAAAAACTTATTCATATTTATTTTTTCCGAGGAATTAAAATTTCAAATAATTTCAATAAAAAACCTCATGAAATATAATTATTTCTAAAATTTGCAACTGTTATTCACTAAAAATTCAATTATATTTTTAGAATTTTTGAATAAAATTATTGAAACAAAAACTTTAATAATTTTTGAAGAAAAATAATGTTATTAATAATTTTTAAAAATAAAAATTTAAAGATTTTTAAACTTTTGCTACCCTTAAATTTTCAAGGAATTTAATTTAAAAATCTTTTAAAATTTAATTAATTCCTAAAATTCCTATTATAACGGTGGAGTAAACTAATTTTTAAAAAATATTTGTCCGAATGCTTTCGTTTTATTCTCCTTGACTACAGCGGCCTTTGGGTCTTTATCGTGCAGGGCCTCCCTATACAGGTATACCCACACGGCTCGGCTACGAGCGTCGCAGTCCGAGATACGCTCGCACCAAACGCGGCGGAAGGTTGTTAACGTTTAACAACCAACCGCCTACCCACCCATGGTAACCAACACGGATTACCTATGGGACCCCTGGGTCGGGGGCGGGACCTTTCTAATCCCTGGTTACTCTGCAGGTAACCACCCGAGTTGAGGACCTGCAACTCACTCAGGCAGGCGTTGAACACACCTCTAGCTCAGCATGCGAGCTTTCAACCACTGACAAGAGGGGAATGGAAAAACGCTTTCAAAGCATTAAATTCCTTTACCACCTCTGATAAAGATAGGCAATGCCTGAAATGCTAGAAGACCGGTGCCCAATGAAAGGGGGAAGCAGTTAGTTGCAGTCGTATTGACCCCGCCAATGCCCCATTTGCTGGAGATTGACGAGGGCAAGCCTCGTGCACTACCAGCGGGGACCACGCGGAGGTTCTGCTTCCAGACCGAAGTCTCACCAGACCCGTACGAGACGGGCGTAATGCGTTCGATAGTCACTTAGTCGTCTCTTACGACACGCAGTTGTGACCGCGGATTGCCTATTCTCTTGCCGGGTCAAACACGGCCCCATTGTCGGCGTGTCCCATTCGAATCGACGACACCAACAATGGGCGAAGTTGTCGGTCTATATTAGACTTGCCGGGCCGACACGGCGCCGCCCATCATCATCGTAAGCCACTACTCTGCGAGAAAGCCTGGGACGAACCGAGAACTAACCGCAAGCAGTGGCAACACTCCGAGCCTCATTTAGTCGCCTTTTACGACATGCAGCCGATCGCAGGGGGCCTATTCTGCGCCCGGGACCCCCACGGGAGTCTCCTTGACTACAAAAATTAAAAATTCTTAAATGAAACCCCTTTTGTTTGATATTTAACTTTTTTATGATAATTATTTGTTTTTTTTTTAGATGAGCGCGGAAATGGTACATTCCTAGTTCGGGAGAGTAGCTCATCGTCAGGAGATTATGTCCTGTCGGTACTTCATAAAGGACAAGTGATTCATTATCAGATTCGAAAACATGGAGAAGATGCATTTTTTTCAATAGGTAGGAAATTAGTTTCTAAATTTGGGGACAATTTTCTTTATGGCGTAATTTTATTATTTGCTTGAATCACTAGGAGATGAGACTACAATTCACGGATTGGATACGTTAATAGAGTACTACCAGGAAGATAATCATGAACTAGAGATTAAATTGAAGGCGCCAATAAAAGGTGTCCCTCCACCTCACGACGTCCGAAGGCACGGACGAACGAATTTATTGCACAGAGCTACAATTCAAGTATGACTAACATTTCGACAATTTATCGTTACCCTCTTAACTCCCCATTCAGTATTTTTATTTTATTTTAATTTATTATTATTTGTCTATTTTATTTATTTTATTTATTCTTTTTTTTTGTTTTTTTTCTTTGCTTATTTAATTCATTAGTTACTTTTTTAGTTAACAATTTTTAGAGTCGAGTCGAGTCAAATTCAAAATAAATTTTCCTTGCTTCGAATTAATTTTTTACCATCATTTCTATTTGCAGCAAAATTATACGATTGTTTCGGAATTATTGAAATGTGGATACCGAAGTTTGGAGGCGAAGAATCAATTAGGACAGACGGCCGTCCATCTGGCAGCAAAGGACGGAGCTGATGAAATTCTGAAAAAACTGATTCAAAACAAAGCGAGCGTGAATTGTCGAGATTCCGCTGGTTACACGCCTCTTCATGTGAGTTTTTTTCCTGAGAATTTTACTATTTTCTTCTTTTTTTGGAAAATTGTTTCATAATAGAGGAATGATTTTTTCTAAGCAGCCTGTTTGTGCGAAGAAAAAAGGTAGGATATAAATTTCAAGGTTTCGTTTACGAAGTAGTAAATAAAGCCGAAAAGTATTTTTAATCTATTAGTCTAGAAAATAATATTTTATAAATACTTTTAATACTAAATAAATACTTTTAGTAAATAGTTTAGTAAATACTTTTGGTAAATAGTTTAGTAAATACTTTCAGTAAATAGTTTAGTAAATAATAATTTTAAAAATATTGATTTTTTTCTAAAATCGAAAATAATTTCAGTACGCCTGTCAAAGTAGTCTTCCGAATACGGTACGAATTCTTATTTTGGGAGGAGCAAATGTCCAGGCGCGTCACACAGAAACAGGTAGAGAAAAATATCACCTTTTTATTTGCGATATTTATATATTTAAATTTAAATTTTTGTAATTTCAGGAATGGTTCCCTTGCATGAAGCGGCGAGTCGGGGGCATAAAGATGTGATTGAAGTTCTACTTTCCCTGAATGCGCCCGTCAATCCAAGAACTTTGGCTGACGATGTCCCTGCCGATCTTGCCAAACGCAACGGTCATTCCGAATGTGAAAAGTTTTTGCGTAAGATTGTTTTAAGATTGTTCGTCAAAAATTAGAATTCAATGAAAATAAATGTATTTTCGCAATTTATTACAAACGCATAAAATAATTAGAGATGTGTTTATTTTTGCAGGCAATTATCAGCCACCGAGTCCGAAGGAAAAATTAAGCGATTGGTACCATGGAACTTTGGATAGAACAGAAGCAATTCGTCTTTTACGCGAGAACGGCGACGTTGACGGTTCATTTTTAGTTCGATTGAGTTACAGAAATGGTGGAATGTACGTTCTTTCTGTCATGCATCACAAGCATCCGTATCACTTTCAAATACAGAAAAAAGTAAGTTTAAAAAGAGGAAATGCAGAAAATAGAGAAAAATAAGAAAAGAGAAAATGTAGAAAATAGATATTTTTTCTTTTTTAAACACTTAGAGCGAAATAGAGAAAAAGAGAAAAACAGAGAAAAATAAAATTATAAATGATACGAATTAGTTTTGATTTAATGAATATATTTTATTTACTAATAGGATGAATTTTTGTTCATCGACAACGGACCGTACCTTTCGTCATTAGAACACGTTGTCGAGTATTATCGCTGCATTCCAGACGGACTTCCTTGTCCTTTACATCATCCGATGAAACCCGGACCGAAGCCACCGATTCCCAAGATGCCGCCTTCGATATTTAACGGGGTTCGTAAGACTCGAAAACTTTGGAAACAAAAATCCGACTGTTACTAATTTTTCTTCTTCTTCTTTTTGTCTTCTATAGAGTACTTTAAAAAAGAAAAAGGAGTCCACTGTGAAAAAAGGATTTTCCGATACAGTAATGAGTCAAACTTTACCGAAACGCTTCCATACGAGCAAATCCCTCGAAACGACAGAATCACTGCAGGAAAATTTGCCCCACTCGGCGTTCACGACACTTCCAAGACGATCGTCCCCTGGGACTGTTTCGCCGAAACCTGAAATCGAACCCAATCATAAAGGTGACTATTGTAAATTATTTTTATTTATTCGATACTTTTTAAGAGAATAGAAAGAAATTATTTGGTAATAAAAATACTATGAGTTAATTTTAAAAATTTTAGGTTTCATTCCATTTGAGAAACTTATCCTTGGTGAGATGTTAGGCGAAGGAGAATTTGGAGCGGTTTATCAGGGTGTTTATAAATCGGTTCCGAGTAATGAAGAGCCAGTGGCGATAAAAACACTTCGTGATTCTTACAACAATGCACCGAGGGAGGAATTTTTGAGAGAAGCTCGCCTCATGATGACTCTCAATCATCACTGTATCGTTAAATTAATTGGATTCTCCGACGGACCGCCTTTGCTAATGGTGATGATAAATTTTTAATTTTTCAATCATAAATTATAATTTCTTAATCATAAATTATAATTTCTCAATCATAAATTATGATTTCTCAATCAACAATCAAATTTTAAAATATAAAAAAATGTTAATAAATCATTCGAAACAATTTAATTGTTTTTTTAAATAGTAAAATCTTTGTATGCAAAAATTAAATTATTTTTTTTTAAATTTCACGAAAGAATTGAAATTTTGAAATATTTTCAATTTAAAAATTAATGTATCGAAAATCATTGAATTTGACGAATGCAACGTTTATTGATATAGATTTTTTGTAAAATAAAATTATTGTTTTTTAGGTTCAAGAACTCGTTTCCTTGGGATCAATGTTGGCGTATCTTTTAGAATTTCCCGATCGCGTTAGTCCTCAATATGAATTGAAATTGTGGGCCTCTCAAATAGCTTGTGGTGAGAAAATTAGTTATTTAATTATTCCTTTTAGATGAATATTAATATTAGTTGTTGTTTGCTTTTTTCTTTCTTAACTTTTTTTATAATTTTTCTTTTCAAATATATTCAATTTCAAAATCAAAAAATTTGATAATAATAGAATTCCTTCTAAAAATGTTATTAAATTCTCGTCAAGAATTATATTAAAATTTTTAAAAATCCTAATTAAATTCTTTTGGCGAATTTCTTTGAATTTTTTTTAAACTAATGGAGTTTCTTTAAAAATTTTAATTGAAAATTTTGAAAGCAATTGGATTTTATAAAGAGGAATTTTCTGAAAAGTGTATTAAAAATAATTGAATTCTTGCGAAGAATTTTGTTACTATTTTTAAAAATAATTAAATTGTTCCGAAGAATTTATTAAAACTTTAGAAAATAAATGAATTTTATGTTAATATTTGAAGATTTAAATTCTTTTGAGACTATTAAAATCGTTTTGAAAATAATTAAATTTCTGCGAAAGGATTTTGCTATTTATAAACATAAATGAATTATTACAAAGAATTTTAGAATTTATAAAAATAATTGAAATGTTAGGAATTTATTAAAATTTTGAGAAGTAGTTAAATTGTTATGAAGAATTTTGTAGAAATAATTGAAAATAATAGTAGAAATAATAGAAAATAATAAAGTTTTTTTCTTTTTTTATAAATATTTCGACAATAATTGAATTATTTTTAAAGAATTTAAAATTCTTGTTGAAATAGAATTTTATGGAAATTTTTGAAAATAATTAAATTCTTTCGTGGTAATTTTATTAAAATTGGATTTAAAATAATTTAATTCCTTCAATGAATTGTAGTATTTATAAAAATAATTAAATTGTTTCAAAGAATTTATTAAAATTTTAGAAAATAAATAAAATTTATGAAACTATTTAAAATTATTTGAATTCATACCAGGAATTTAATTAAAATTGTTTTGAAAATAAGTGATATGCAAAGAATTTTACTATTTACAAAATTAGTTGAATTCTTGGGAAGAATTTTACTTTGTTTATAAAAATAATTTAATTATTTCGAAGGATTTATTAAAATTTTAGAAAAAAATTGAATTTTTTCCAAGTGTGTTAAAAATATTTCTAAAAATTGATCTCTTCCGAAGAATTCAATTAAAATTGTTTTAAAAATAATTGAATTTTTGTAAAGATTTTACTACTTAAAAAAATATTTGAATTCTTTAGAAGGATTTATTAAAATTTTAGAAAATTAACAAATTCTTTCGTGAAATTTTATTAAAGTTTTTAAAATATGAACAGTAATAATTAATTTTGTACTTAATAAGTGAGTTTTTAAAATTTTGACTACGAATTATTAAAATACAAAAATAGAAATTAATTTATCATTAATTAATAATAAATATGTTAATTTATTGTAGGTATGAAATATTTAGAGGAAATGCGCCTAGTTCACAGAGACTTGGCAGCTAGGAATATTTTATTAGCCTCTAGGAATCAAGCGAAAATTAGTGATTTCGGATTGTCGAGAACTTTCGGTTCAAGTGATTATTATAAAGCTTCAGCTGGAGGAAAATGGCCGATTAAATGGTATTCTTATCGATTTATAATAACTCCAAAAAAAGATGTTTAAAAATAATAAAAAAAAAATTTAGTTTTAACTTCGAACATCGTTGGCGTTTTTTTTTTATTCAAATTTGAATTTTAGGTACTCACCGGAATCGTACAATTTTGGAAATTTCACCCACGCAAGCGATGTTTGGAGCTATGGAGTTACTTTATGGGAAATGTTCTCTTATGGGGAGCAACCTTATGGCGATCGACGTGGTGTTGATGTAAGCAAATTTTAGGAAATCATAATTAAAAAATCATAATTTAAAAAAAATGAAAAAAATAAAAAAATAAATAAAAAATAAATAAAAAATAGGATAGAAAAAAGAACAAAAAAAAACAGTTCTCCGGAAACCCTTTTAAATTACTTCTTTATTGTTTCGATTGCAGGTTATTCAATTAGTGGAAAAAGGCGAGAGACTTCAAAAACCGGAAACTTGTCCCGATGATGTTTACAAAATAATGCAACAATGCTGGTCGTACGAACCTGAATTACGTCCAACTTTCAAAGATCTTTTAGAAATATTCAGCAGCGATCCTGATTACGCAAATATTAAGGAACTCGTCACAGAAGTTGATATCAGCTGATAAAAACTTTCTTCTTTTATTCTATTCTGACTGATCTACTTTTGTTACATAGAAAGGTATCGATTCTTCTTGTAATTTTATCTCTTCTTTCACTCTCCTTAGATCAACAGACTTTTACCACTATTTTCTTTTCAAAGAAGGCCATAAAAAAATTTATTTAACATAAAATTATATTTTTTAAATATTTTATTTTTACGTTACTGTTTTTTTTTATAGACGTTAAATAATCGATTTACATTTTTAAAAAGAATTTCAATTTGTTATAAATATTTTATTTTTCAACATTTTTAATTATTATTGTTTAATTAGAGGAAAAATATTTTTAAAATTAAACACTGAACTAGATTATATATTTCTTAATTAGATTATTAGTTTTTCTTAAATTTCGAGAAAGGAAAAAATTACAATTTTATGTTTAAAAATATTTATTAAGAGAGCAGGATTTTAGAGGAGAATGTTTTTTTTTTTGATATAATTATAGTTCATGGTATTCATGACTACAAATTTATAAACATTTATATAATAAATATATATACAGTTGGAATTGAGTTTTTTTTGGCATATTTTTAGTTCATGTTGGAAGAACGGGAGTAAGCAAGGAATTTATAAATACAATTGTTATTTTAAATTCTTTAAGTAGGAAAAAAGTCAATAGTCTCTTGATTGTTTATATTTTTTTTATATGTATATATTTTTCTTCATTTTAAAATTTGAAATTGTATTTTATAGACAGGGAGGAAATTCTTCTCTGTAAAAAATAAATCTGTACTTATATATATATAAATAGATCGTGGTTTTCAAATAATATACGGTTGTTTAACAAATGGTAGTGATAAATATATAATATAGTAATTATTAACTGTCTCATAATGCTCTACACTTTCCTGAGACGAAAGTCCATTGTTGCATTAAGAAGGCATTTTATTATCCAGTACGAAAATTTCTGAAATTTCTTTCATTTTCAATTTCTGTAATTATTTCAGAGCTGAGAAATGAATATTTCAAAGTTGAAAATTGAAATTTGAAAGAAATGGATTTTTTGGTTTTGAAATTAAATTTTTTTACTTCATTTGTTAACTCGGTGCGCAAGAGAGATAACAGTACACAGACACATTTTGAACATTTTTTTTAAAGACAACTACAGATTTATCCCTAAGTAATATAAATATAAAATTCTACTGTTTCTGTTTAAGAAAACAGCTTTTTTTTAGACAATAATTTAATGATATTACAATCGCCCCGAAAAACAACAATTATTCACTCCATTAAATTCACGCTTACGATTAATATAATATTTATATAGTTTTTTTTGAGGGGGGGGGACTTGAAAAGTTTACGTGTAAATTACTTTGCATGATTGTACGATTCAAGTTTCTTTTTTTTTTAATCAATTCAACAACGATTATAAACAACAACTTGTATATCGATTTTACATACTTTGATGAAGTTATGAAATGTTGAAGACTTATTCAAGCATTAAATGCAATTAACAACAGTTAACAAGACAATTTATAAATTTTCTCTCGAGAATATCATGAAGCGTTTGGATAGTGCAAAAGTTTACTTTCAACTGGAAATTAAAACTAAGTTTATTATACTTTAAAACACAATTTAAAAAGAAAAATTGTGTGAGATTCACAAAATTTCTTCGAGAATTTTTTCAACTCGTGTGCAATTTTCAATTTCCCGTGCATGATTTTTTCAATTTCCTTGTGCATATTTTATCTGCAGATTTGTAAATATAGATTAATTTTAAAATCATTAAATACCTGTTCTCAAAGATCGGAACTCGTTGACTTCGATTAAAATTCTACAAAAAAAAAAACTAAAAAAAACGAAAATCGATAATTTAAAAATTGTCATTCACTTTGCGACAGTCTCGCTTTCGAGTTTATACTGGAATTTGGAAATATTTCTTTTCATTATAAAGCAAAATTAAAAATTAAATTAATATTAAAACATTACTGTTAAGGTTTACTAAAATTTATTTAAAAATTCGTTAATTATTAAAGAAATGCTAAAGAAGAAAATAATTTCCAATTTCTTGTATAACTGGATTTTAGATTCGAAACTAAAGTATAAAATTAAAAAGAAAATAACAAAGGTCTTGGTAAAAAAATTTGCAATTCGATTCAAAAGTATTATCACCAGGATTCAAGTAAAAAGAAAACTGAAGTTGATTCGAAAAAAACGGGGGATAATACTTGAGATATTGATTTGCATTCATTTTTATCTTACAATTATTAAGATTTATGATTCGCGTCTTGTTTTGACAAACGCGGTTTTAAAAAATGATCGAAAGTGTTTCTTAGGCATTGCATGTGCGTTCTACTTTAGCGTATGCATTGATAAAGCACAAATGGAAAATAAAAGTAAATATCACATTGTCCTCACCATACATTGTCTGGTGATACCTTCCTTTGTACATGATAATGTGTGTATAATAATATTGTAACAATGGCAATGACTGCACTTTTCTTCCTTTTTTTGCATTCATTTTCAATCAAAAATTTTTTTTAAATCAGTCATTTTTTTGCTTGTAATTCAAAATCAATCACAATCAGTAAAAATTAATTGGCACTGAATTGTTTTTTTATAAGTAATTGATTTTTCGATTAAAGTGACTGATTCTTTTTCTTTTTTTCCTTTCAGCTTTTCTTTATCATTGATTTTTCTTTTTTTTTAAGTGAACTATTTTCTAATGGAATTCTCAGTTAAAACTTAAGTTATAAAATTTATGCAACTCTTGCATTTGATTTGATTGGAATTATATTCTCTGGCACGTAAGAGAGGGGGAAATTTAAACCTTAACTGTTGTGGAAGGTTTCGCTTGTGTTCGACGTCTCGCGAGTTCCGAGAGACCAACTGGACCAATGTGAGGTTTCCTTGGACTGCTCGACATTGCTCTGTATGTCGCTGCAACCTCGCTCTGAAAACAGTTTTCAATTGTTTTAATTTCAGTAAATAGAAATTGTATTTAATAATTTTTATTTATTAATACAGGCCTCGGATCGACTTTAACGAACAAAAAAAAGTCGTTTTAGTCGATTAAAAACAGAAAAAAGTTGATTATTTAATTCAGTGCTATCACAAAAATCCAAATTAATCAAATTAATTTTGCTAAATAAATATTCAAATACTTCTATATTCACAGGAAATGAAATTTTCAAATTTTCAAATTTAATAATTTCTAAAAATTAAAACTATAACCCTTTTATAAATTTAATTACTTTCTACAATTTTTAACTAAACTTCATCTCTAAATCAATTATCTATATGAATTTTTAATAATTTTTTGCAATTTTTTTTTAAAAATTCAATTATTTAAATAAAAGAAATAAAATTTTTTATAATAACTTAAACAGTTCATTTTTCTATTTAAAGATATTAATTAAGGTAGAACATTTTCAAAAATTTTAATAAAGAAATTCGTAAAAATTAACTTTTTAAAAATATTTCTAAATGATTTATTGAAAATCCAAAAAGTTTTACAATTAAATATAATTAAAAAATTTCTAAAAAATTTAAATTTGGTCAAATCTTTTCAAAGTTGATTTAAATTGAGTAAAGCATTTAAAAAATAATTCAAAATTTGTCAAATTCTTAGGAAAAATAATTCAGTTTCTTAAAAATATAAAAAAATTAATGAAATTTTTCAAAGAATTTTAATTAAAAATAAATTATTTCTGAAAAATTATAAAGTTGTGCTGTATAAAAAATCTAATTTTATATAATAATTTAAACCTTACATTTTTCTATTTAAAGATATTAATTAAGGTAGAACATTTTTTTTTTATTTTTAATAAAGAAATATTTCCAAATAATTTATTGAAAATACAAAAAAGTTTTATTTTTAAAGTTTTACAATTAAATACTATTAAAAAATGTCTAAAAAACTGAAATTTGGTAAAATCTTTTCAAAACAAATTTAAATTTAGTAAAACATTTAAAAAATAATTCAAAATTTGTCAAAATCTTAGGAAAAATAATTCAGTTTTTTAAAAATATATAAGAAAATAAATCAAATTTTTCAAAAAATTGTAATTATAAATAAATTCTTTCTGAAAAACTCTAAAGTAGTCAATTTTAAAAAAATTTTATTTACTTTTTCGAAGGTAATTGAATCTTAAAAAATTGTAATAAAACAATTGTAAGAATTAATTTTCTATAAATATTGTAATGTATAATTTTTCAAAAATAATTGAAGAATTTTAATTGAAAATTTAAAACAAAATTGTTTTCAAGAATTTTAATTGAAAATTTAAAACAAAATTGTTTTCAAGAATTTTAATTGAAAATTTAAAACAAAATTGTTTTCAAGAATTTTAATTGAAAATTTAAAACAAAATTGTTTTCAAGAATTTTAATTGAAAATTTAAAACAAAATTGTTTTCAAGAATTTTAATTGAAAATTTAAAACAAAATTGTTTTCAAGAATTTTAATTGAAAATTTAAAACAAAATTGTTTTCAAGAATTTTAATTGAAAATTTAAAACAAAATTGTTTTCAAGAATTTTAATTGAAAATTTAAAACAAAATTGTTTTCAAGAATTTTAATTGAAAATTTAAAACAAAATTGTTTTCAAGAATTTTAATTGAAAATTTGGAATATATGATTATTTAACACCAAAATGTTGAAAATAATTTTGAACAATTTTAATTTTATTATTTTGTGTATGAATTTTAATTTTCGGAAATATTGAAAATAATTGAATTTAAAACAATTAGAACGTAATAATTCAGAGAATTATTCTTTTCTAAACTATTTTAATATTATTTTTACCTACCTTCATTTTTATTGAATCTATACTTAAAGATTATTTATTATAATTTTTGATAATTTTTGATAATTTAATATTATTTCAAAAAGTTTCAATTAAAATTCTTTAAAAGTTAATTTTCAAAAATCGGAATAAAACACTTGAAAAGATGATTTAGTTTTAATTAAATTTTAGAGAATTTTAATTATTCGAAATATTTTTAATTGCAATATTTTGAAACATTTAATTAAAAAACTGATTGAAAAATAAAGTTGCAAAAGTTTGTTTACTTTGCAGGGTATAAAAATCGAAATAAGTTGCATTCTATATTTTTATACCAAAAATATTGTATTTTGGTGCAAAATTTGGAAGAAAAGTCGAAAAAGTCGCAATTTTTTAATAAGAGTCGATAAAAGGAGCATTATTTGAAAATAAATAATAGTAATAATAAAAAATAATAATAATAGTCGAATAAAGTCGTAATATCCGAGGCCTGTTAATATTGACGTTCGTTGATGGGAATATTTCGAAAAAGAGATTTTTTTTACCTTCAGTGAATCGCGATCTTTGGTGATGACGGGCAAAACTTTCGGTGGAAGATGCTGTCGATTGGCGATCCAGGGATATTTTAGTATACAAGCAGCGGTGGGTCTTCGTGTTGGATCGACGTGAAGCATTCTTTTCACCAATTCCTTAGCTTCACTGGTGATTTGTGTCCAGACGCCAGTTTCCACGTCCAAATAACCAGTGCCAATGCGATCTAAAATATCGTTTGCACTGTCGCCAGGACTATTTGGAAATGGAGTGTAACCGCTCAACATGATGTACAATAAAACTCCAAGTGACCAAATATCACAGGCAGCGTCGTAACCCTGTCGCTTGAGTACTTCCGGTGCAACAAAGTTTGCCGTGTAGCACGGCGTCATCAGTAGGCCATTTTCAGCTCGAAGCTGCTTCGCGAATCCAAGATCGCAAATGCACAGAGTTGACGGATCGCCTCCTGGCTTTGCGTACAAAATATTCGAAGGTTTCAAGTCACGATGCACGACCTGGGGAGGAAAAAAATGTTCAGGAAAAATTAAATATAAATTAAATATAAATTGAATATTTAAATGGATTTCTAAATATTGATTTATGGGAAAACAATGTTTAACATTTACATTCTCGAGGGAATTTTGTAATTTAGATTATTATTACAATTTTTATTATTCGTAGAAAAGAATTAGGTTAATGGAAAAACAATTTCATTAGCCGGTATTTTTAGGGGAGGTCTGATCTAAATTCGATTTACTTAATTGAAAACCAAACATTCGTTTTTTTTCGAAACTATTAAAAAGAAAGTTAATGTATTTTAACTTCATTGAAATAGTTTTAGGCCGATTCTAAGAATACCGGAAACAATAGGAGAAAAATCAATAAATACCCCATTCTCGTGAAGATACTTGACAATACTGGTGATGACATAGAGAACTTCGGCAGCCTCTCTTTCAGTGAAATTACATCTCTGTAATAGACGATCGAGAAGTTCGCCGCCTCGCAAAAGTTCCAAAACAAGATAAACACGCTTTTCATCCTCATGAAGGGCGCGAAGTGAAACAATATGCGGATGTCCGCCGTAACGTAACAAAATTTCAATTTCCTCCGTTGGATTCCTTTGACTCTTGTCAATAACTTTAATTGCATATTCACATTTCGTGGTCTTGTGAACTGCATGATAGACGGTGCTGAAACTTCCCTTGCCAATTTCTTGTAAAAAATCATATTCCTCGATAACTTGATTGTGATTCACGTAAGTTGGAAATGTACTCGTGATGCATTCGTTATTTTTCGCAACTTGATGCGTGGCATTCTCCTCCAAGAGACAGGGGGCAACGAAACTAAAGCCACGAAATAATTCGTGAGCATTTGCACTCACTGGCACACCAGGCGAATCTGTAATTAAATCTTTACTCTAAATATTGTACGAATTTTCCTCGTAGTTTAAAATTCATTTTTTTCTATCCACTTTGACAGTAGAGAGATTTCTTACCCTTGGGCGTTTTGCAGGTGAATTCATTATCAAAATAAAATGCATGATCCTCACGACTTGCTGCCGGTTTAAATGGGGGTTTGATTTCTTTTCTATACAAAGCTTCCCAATCGATTGTAGCGAAGAATACGTGATTCTTTATCTCTTCTCCTCCTCCTGATTGTAAGGAAAAAATTGATTAAAAGTTAGGAAAAAATTGTGTTCCTGTTTTATAGAAAAATAATTACCATAGCCGAGACGATTGACCGGATTCCTCTTGAACAAGACTCTTAAAAGAGCCTGCGCTTCCGGAGAAAGATTACTCGGCATTCCTATTTTTGCCTTCAGGATGTGAGTCATGGTCTTTTTTCGACTGTCTCCTTGGAACGGAAGTGAGCCCGTCAGCATTTCGAACTGCAGGAAAATTTTTTTGTTTAAGAAAAATTCTTTTTTTTCTTTTAATGAAACAAGAACTCAGGGTTACCACACTTTTATTCTTTTCAAATTCCCTGACTTTTCCAGGTTTTCCAGGTTAAAAACGGAATGTTTCTAGGTTTTCAAAACTACGTTTAATTATTAATAAGAAAATTATTGGTAACCTCAAGAATTCTATTATTTTCAAAAGTAACAAAAATTAAATTTAAAAAAAATTAATAAAATTAATAAATAAATAAATTAATAAAATTCACAAAAATCCAATTATGTTTCGAAATTGTCCAAAATTTCGGTCAAAATTTAAATAATCATTATAAATAATAAAAATTTGCTCCGAAATTCACTTATTTAAAAAATTTTTCTTTTAAATTCTCATTAGAATTTTAATAGTTTTTAATATGAAAATTTTCATCAAATTTCTCGAAAAATGCAATTACTTAAAAAATTTTATTAAAATGTTTCAGAAGAATTTAATTAATATTTAAAATATTATAATTTATTTGTTTTGAGCAAATAAATTATAATATTTTAAATATTAATTAAATTCTTCTGAAACATTTTAATAAAATTTTCTAAGTAATTGCATTTTTCGAGAAATTTGATGAAAATTTTGTATATTAATATTTAAAAATTTGTTGATTCTTCATGAAAATTCATTTTTAAAAAAGTTCAATTATTTAATAAAATGTTTATTTTTAGAGTAAAATAAATGATGTCTCGTTGAATTTTCAAATAAATAAATACATAAATCCAAAATTTTTAATGAAATTTATCTTTAAATCAATATTTGTAATAAAATTCTACAAGAAATCAATTATTTAACTATAAAAATAAATAATTTATTAAATAATTGAATTGAACATTGAATTTTTATAACAAATTTTATCAGAATTTAAATATTATGTTTATTATTATTATTTATTGTCAAGAGACAAATTAAAAAAAAGATTTAACAATAATTTCATTTTTCGAGAAATTCGATAAAAATTTTGTGTATTAAAAATACTTGAAATTCTGCCAAAAATATTATTCATATTTGAGAAAATAATTGGATTTCGGAGAAAAATGTTATTATTTACAAAGACAATTTAAAGTTTGACAAAGAATTTTTGTAAATTTTCAAATATAATTGAATTTTTTTTAATGTTTAAAATAATTGAATTCTTCAGACTAATTTTATTCAAATTTCGGTTTAAATAATTGAATTGTTTCCTGAAATTTTATTCAAATAGCAAACGTTGAAAATAATTTAATTAAAAAAAATTTTCGAAATCAATTAAATTTCTACGAAGAGTTTTATTAAAATTATTTTTGAAAAAAATTGTCACAAAAGAATTTTATTGAAATTTTTGAAAATAATTTAATTCTTCGGAAAATAAATAATAAAAACCAAAAAAAATAATTGATTTTCTGAGAAGAATTTTACTTTTTCGAAAAAAATAATTGAATTTCTCCAATAATATATGTATTTGCTTCAAAATTCAATTTTATTTTAGCGTTTTAACTAAAATTCTTCTAGAAATCCTTTTTTTTTTAAATAATCAATTAAATGTATTTTAAAAAATTTTAATAACTTTAGAAGAATTTTAGTTATTAAGATTTTTTAAAAATCTAGATTTTGTAAATTTTTTAATGAAATTCATTTAAAGTTGAAGTTTTACAAAATTTTAAATGAAAATATTTTCAAGTTCATCTACTTATAAAAATTGTAATTGCAACTCTTTTAAAATTGAATTAATTTTGAAATATTTTTCGTAAAATTAGATTTCAAAAATAAATTTTCTAGGATTTCGATGAAAATTCCCTGATTTTTCAGATTTTTTAAATTTTTATAAAATTCCCTGACATTTCCAAGTTTTCCAGGTTTTACAGATTGGGTGGCAACCCTGAAGGACTTATTTTTCTATGAGAATGTAAAAACATTTCTAAAGAAATTAAACTTTACCATTAAAACTCCATAACTCCACCAATCGGCAGCGAACGAATGTCCTTTTCGATTGACAATTTCCGGTGCCATATATTCGACAGTGCCACAAAATGAATAGGTTTTCGTATCATCTAAAGGTTGCTTGCTCAGTCCAAAATCGGTTAAAGATATGTGACCTTCTATATCTAATAAAATGCTAAAAATACCATTTTTCTTATTTTTCTTTTCTCACTTCTCACTTTTCTTATTTGTAAAGCCATATTTTTAACCCGTTTAATGAAAAATCGATGCGAACTGACAATATACTCACTTTTCCGGTTTTAAGTCACGATAAATAATACCCAATTTATGAATGTGATCGAGTGCCAATGCCAATTCGGCCAAGTAAAATTTTACATCCTCCTCAGTGAACATTAACTGGAAAATAATTAAAGAAACAATAAAAATTTGTTCCAATCGAGTAAATTTTGTACATTTTTATTCAAGAATAGAATAAAATCAACCTGTTTGGATAATCGTGAAAAAAGATCTCCCCCTCGTAAAAAGTCAAGGATCAAATAGAGTTTCCCTTCGGTTTGAAATGCATAGTGCAGTCGAACGATAAATGGATGTTCCACATCGACGAGAATATTGCGTTCCATTTTTGTTCTCACTCGGTCTCGAACTAAATTTAAATTCAATTATTGTTTCAAATTCAATTTTTGTTTCAAATTCAATTATTGTTTCAAATTTAGATCCAATTGTTTCAAGTTTAAATTATTAAATAAAAGAAAGATGCAAATTAAAATTCCACAATCATTGGCAAAAATAGTTATTAAATTGAATTAAAAATCAGAATTAAAAAAAAATTGCATTGGAGAATTTTATTTTTGAATATAAAGTAATTTTCCCGATTTTTCACCTTTAAGAGTTGCTTTTCTCAAGACTTTCATGGCATAAAGAGTTCCAACGTCTTTGCCAAAAATTTTCCTCACAAGAAACACCTGTGAAAAAAAGGAATAATAAAATTAAATGCTAATTTTTTTCAATAATTTTCTTGCAATATTTAGATGAACTTCCAACCTTGCCAAAAGAACCCTGACCGAGGACTTTGAGCAATTCGAAATGTCCTGGTTCGGCTTTTTCAAGACCATCACGAACTACTTCACGCACTTCAATCTCGTGGGATTCAGAACATCCGTTTGATTGCATTGCCATCGAATTTTGAGTACATATGACCTCCTCATGATTATCTGATACCATTTCCGCATCTTCTCCTTCAGACGGTAACATCACGGCTTCTTGCTACATTTTCAAATTAAAAAAATTACAAATGGAAAAATTTCGAAAACAATTATTACTTTTACATTTCTTAAGAAAATTGAACAATAATTTTTTAACGTAACGATATATTTTGCTTCAATTTAGTATTAAGTAGTAAAAAAATAAGCGATCATGAACGAAAATAAATATTCTAAAGGAAAAACAAAATAAGGAATGTAAAATGAAATGAAAGTAAATGTATCTCACCTTGTTATGGTTCGTGATTATCTACATAGGAGAAGAGGAAATGAAAAAAAACTGAATTAGATATAAATTGATAAAAATTAAAAACTGAATGTCAGGAATTGGATTACATTTTTTATTGGACTACATTCAAAAAGTGAGTAAAACAATTGAGATGTTTATTTTTCTCTATATATTAATAAAATAACACACGAGGAGGAAATAATAATTCTCGTGATCGTTCAATTAAACTGGAATGTCATATTCATTGAACATTTATTGATTTCCTTTTAAAAACTGTTATAATTTAAATCCAATTATTTCTTTTCACTTTTTTTTTGTTCTCGAGAATAAAAGCGAGATTTATAAATATAAAAAGCCAATACTTTAAATTGAAATATTAGAGAATATCCTATCATCAGGAAATGAAAAAATTCTTATCGCATAATAAAAAGGTGTCTTTTTTAAAGTACGATCAATAAAATTTGAGAAAAAAAAACCAACTTTGAAATTCTATTTACAATCTAATTTCTTCATCTATCTGTACGATAAGTTTTCTTGACATTTTTTTTCATGGATTAAAATTTATCACAGTGTCTAGTTCATTAAACTATGAAATTTCTATCGAAACAGACAAATAAATGTATAAGTACAAGGTCCCAATAATGTCAATAAACAATTTTTGTTTGTTTTCTAATGTAAACAGAATATTTTTGTGATTGTAAACAAAATTAGGAACAATTTGATAAAGATTAAATAAACTGATATAATAAAGGCTTGATTACTTTTTTTCATGATGACAACTATAAGAATAGGGAAAATTAAAAACAATTATTATTTTTCAACTTACATGGTTTTGACTCCAGGGAAGTGTCAAAGTAGCCAGCGGCATTGTTATCTTGTTGATGATTTTATTCCGTCAGATATTAAAAATGCCACCACAATATCATTTTCAAGAGAAGATGTTGTTGGAGCGGAAAATTATCAATGATTTATCAGGAAACTTTCTTTTTCAAGCACTCAAAATGGAATAAATTTTTTATAAGAAAAATATCACGTTACTCCTATATTTATCGACCACAAAAGCACAGTGCAATAAGCAATTGAGCTAGTGACGTTCAGCTTAAGTGTTGTTCACCGTCGAGTCTCATTTATTGACGTCACGTGGCGGGATTTTCAAAACAAAAAATCAAAATTGTTAAAAGAGTTAAATTTAATTAAAAGGAGTGTTAAAATTTCATGTAAAGAATTCGATAACTTATTTTTCTATTCAAGAATGGTTGATTAAAATAATTCGTAGGATTTGTTAAGAAGATTTTTTTATCTACAGAGGTGCATTTAAATCACGTGACTAATAGTCGCGACATATTAACTCGGCCTAATGGTATAGAAGCTGGGAAGCTGTCAAAATGTCAAGCATGTGCGTTCAATAATAACCGAACGAAAAACGTATTTATTATTAAAAAGTCTAACGATTGATAATGGTGATAACTGTAACAATTGTTCGACATTCTAAAAATATATTTAGTCAATTTCCATTACGTGTAAGTGTCAACTCTTTCTTATTTATCAATATTTAATTTTTTGAGGTTATGTTCTTGTATTTTTGTTTTTCACCGTTTTTCATTCTTTAAATTCAATTCTTTTAATCATGATGTAAACAATTGAATTGAGATTAAAATTTAATAATTTGTTCATAACCTTAAAATTTGTCTTATAAAGAAAAATTGACAAAAATTATCAATAGGTTTACAATTTACGTTCTTTAAACTTAGTGTTTATTTTTAACACCTTTCGTGTTTTTGTAGATTATAAAACGTTTTAATTGTAATTCACAAGAGCGTTGGAGAAGGATAAAAATGTTAAATGAAGCACTACCGACGAGCAGGAATGATCCGGTGATTATGAAATTAGATACACCGGAATTTCATTCGATTTTAACAGCCGAGGTAAATGCGCTCTCCGATGTATTTAAAAAGTACAATTACGAAATAAGAGTGGCTGGCGGTGCGGTACGTGATATTTTAATGGGTAAAACTCCAACGGATCTTGATTTTGCGACAACAGCAACTCCCCAAGAAATGAAGGAAATGTTTACGAAAGAAAATATAAGAATGGTAAATTCAAATGGCGAGAAACACGGCACGATAACGCCGAGAATTAACGATAAGGAGAACTTTGAAGTAACAACATTACGAGTAGATGTTGTAACCGATGGACGACATGCAGAAGTTCTTTTTACAAAAGATTGGAAACTCGATGCAAATAGGCGTGATTTAACAATAAATTCCATGTTTCTTGGCTTCGATGGTAGTGTTTATGATTATTTCTATGGATACGATGATCTGCAGAAGAGAAAAATTGCCTTTGTCGGGAATGCCGCTACTCGAATTCAAGAAGATTATCTACGAATTTTGAGGTTTATTGTCTAGTTCACTATTTTTTTCTATAAACAGGGAAAATATATTTTGTAGAAAAAAATAAGAAAAAAGTTTCTAAAAACTAAAATAGGTCAGGAATCAGGATCAGGATCATTTGATGAAGCATTTTTTATTTTTTAAATATTTAAACTCTTTCAAGAAATTTAATTATTTTCAAAAATTAAAAAAAAAATTCTTCGCAAAAATTCAATTATTTTTAAAAGATCTAAAAATAATTCTCAACCTTTCAATTATCTTTATAAATGAATTGCAAAATTCAATTATTTTCCAGAATTTTCATTATATTCATTACAATATTCAATTATTTTCATAAATAAAAATATTCATCACGAGAATTCAATTATCTTAAAATTGATAAAATTCTTAGATGAAATTTAATTATTTTCAGGAATTTCAATTATTAAATATTTCAATTATCTTTATAAATAGCAAAATTCCTCTCCGAAATTCGTATTTTATTCAGGAATTTTCAAAAAATTTATTGAAAAATTCATTTATTGTAATAAATAACAATGTTCATCAAAAGAGTTGAATTATTTTTTGAATTATTATCAAAAGTAATAATATTAACAAGAATTTAGCATAAATTTGTTCAAAAAAACCAATTGTTTAAAATTGTTTTACAAAAGTCTTCGCAATAATTTAATTATTTTTATAAAAAATAATGTAACTCATTGCTGAGTTTCAATTATTTTTTATGAAATTCTAATCAAATTCCTCGATGAATGTAAATAATTCTTAAAAATTTTACTAATATTTAAAATTTTTTTTTTTAAATTCGTCAAAAGAATTTAATTATTTTCAGGAATTTAAAAAAAATTCATTGCAAAATTCACTTATTGTCACAAATAACAATATTCATCTCAAGAATTTAATTATTTTGAAAAATATTTCTTAATTGGATGATTTTTAATATTTTACTATTTTAATAAAATTTTCCAATAGAATTCAATTAATTATAACCACTTTTCACAAATTTCTAAAAAAAAAGATTCAATTAAATTAAACAATTAAAATTAAACAGGAATTCAATTAATAAAAATAAAATTTGCATCTATTTTTCCGAAAGAAACAAATTATTTTGTAATTTTTTGATGAAATTCTTAGCAATACTTAATTCAATTATTTTCATAAATGATAAAACTCATAGAAGAAATTCAATTATTTTCAATACAATTTTGATCAAATTTCTCTAAAAATGTAATTATTCTTAAAACTTTTTCTTAAAATTCCTGAAATTCGTTGGAAGAATTTAATTATTAAGAATTTGATGATAAAATTCTTTATGGAAATTGAATTTTAAGAAGCATTCAATTATTCAATTTTTTTCTATTTGAATAATTGAATTCTTGTAGAATTGTTGAATAAAAATTGATTTAAAAATAAGGTTTTGTTGAAATTTTAATTTTAAACAATAATTGAATATCAAAAGCATTAAGTGGTGAATTTAAAGAAATAATTGAATTTTATGAAAGTTTTCGAATTAAAATCTTTAAAAATTTGAATTTTTTTTTATTTTTAACTATAACAGTTTTGTCGAATTATTTTTCTTTAAATTGTGGATTTTTTGTTGTTGAAATTATTTCAAGTTTTTATTTACTAATATAATATTTGATTCAAGATATTACGAATAATTCAAATTTTATAAAATTGAAATGTAAAGAAATGAATTGAAAAATTCTCAAAGAACTTTTTCGAAAATTATTAAAAGTAATCGATTTATAGAAGAATTTTAGTTATAAATACGAAAACAAAATTTTATTTTGCAAAATTTTTTGGTTTTATTTGCCTTAATTCAATGATTTTGAAATATTCAATTATTTTAATAAATTTCCCCAAAAGAATTCAATTATTTAACAAAAATTTTTTGTAAAATTCTTCACGAGAATTAAAGTATCTTTACAAGTAATAAAATTCAAATTATTTCTAATAAGAATTATTATAATTTTTTTTAAATTAAAAATTGTGGTTCAAAAATTGATTTAGATAATAATTGAATTTTGTAAAGGCTTCAAATTAAAATCTCTGAAAATCTGAATTCATCATACGTTTCATAAAAATTAAATTGAATATCCGAATAATTCAAATTTCGTAAAATTGAATCGTAAACTAAAGAACTTGAAAATTCTCAAAAAGAACTTTATCCGAAAATTATTAAAATAAAATTGATTTAAAGAAGGATTTTCGTTAAATATTTTAGAAAATAATAATTGAATTAAAATGTTGAATTCTTTAGTCCCAGGGAAAAAGTCGAAGTTTTGCCTGAAAATCAGGGAAAAATAAATAGAAATTTTTTGTCGAAATGCTCGAAATATAGTTTATTTTTGAGTTTTGAGTAAAAAAAATAAATTATATCAACATTTGTGATCATGCAACGTCCGGTATTTTAGTCGAGAAAGTGTTTGGAAAAATGTTGCATGCAAAAACGTCTTTTACGTAATTGGTCAGCAATCATGATGAATTGCATGTGATAATAATAAATAGGGCGTTACAATGTTTCTACTATATGTGTAATATACCCGCAAATTATGTAAACTATTCTTAAGTTTACCTTAAATACTTTCTCGAAATTTCTCAACATTTAATTAACTCTAAGTTTCCTGAAGTCCGCGAAAGCTTTTACGCTTACCGTAAATTGTCCAGTTACAAAAATTCTTATTAATTTTTCATTCCAATTCTTCACTTCTATTCTAAATCTTAATTTTTATTCTAATTGTCAATTATTAGTTATCAATTTATTAATTATCAATTATTAATTATTAATTATCAATTTATTAATGATCAATTATTATTAATTATTAGTTATCAATTTATTAATTATCAATTATCAATTTATTAAGTATCAATTATTAATTATTAATTATTAATTATTAATTATCAATTAATAATAATTATTATGTAGTTATTAATTTTTATTCTAATTATGAATTTAATTCTTTAAGGTATTTTCGATTTTACGGACGAATTGCAGACAATGCGGAGAATCACGATGAGGGAACGATAAACGCAATAAAAGAGAATACTGACGGTCTGGAGAAAATATCGGGAGAGAGAATTTGGAACGAGTGGGCAAAGATTTTGTCAGGTAAATTTTATCGTGAATTAACAATCAAAATGTTGGAGTGTGGCTTGACGAAATATATCGGCCTACCGGCGTGTCCAAATTTGGAGAATTTTCTCACCGTTTCGAAACGTGCGGAAGCTGAGAATATTGTTCTGAAACCACCGACACTACTCGCTGCGCTATTAAAGAACGAAGAGGAAGTGATGGATCTGCACTCGAGATTGAAATTCTCCGCATTTGAGAGAGATTTGGCTCTCTACATCGTTCAGCATAAGGACGATATTTTTACCGATAAATCGCTAAAGACCTTTCAACTCTTTCTACTCCATAATAAGGGGAAAATTAAGGAGAAACGTGAATTTGTTCTCGAATTATTTCGCTATAGAGGACAATTTCATCTTATTGAAAATTTTCAAAATTGGAAGTTACCAGTTTTTCCCGTCAATGGAACAATGATTCAGCCCTACGTGTCGAGACCGAAATTAATCGGAAAAGTGATTGCAACCTTGCAGGAAATTTGGGTGGAACATGAATTTAAATTAGATCAAGAAGAATTAATGAAGTATGTTCCGGAAATTGTTGCCGAATTCAAAGATGTTCGAATAGCAAATAAATAAGTTTGTTTTCAATTTAGAAATTGTGTTCTATGCAAAATACTCTTTTTAAGAATTTTTACATTCTCATCACATGAGAAAGTATTTCTTTTTAAGAATAGGAACAGGGTTGCCACAGGTCAGGGAATTCAGGAAAAAGTCAGGGAAAGTAAAATTGGTCAGGGAAAAGTCAGGGATTTTTACTAAAAGTACTGGAAAAAATGGAATTTTTAAAATTTATGAGAAAACTGAATTTTCTTTCTTTTTGCCTCGTAAACTATGAAATTACCACAAATTTTAATACAAAACCTTCAATTTTTTTTTATTTCTGACAATTATTTTCTTAAATAACTTAAATTTTCAAAAACTATCATAAAATTATTAATCACTAATAAATAATAAATAAATAATAATAATAATAATAAATAATAATTAAATAAAATTAATAATAGCTATCGTAAATTATGACTAATAAATTATTTTATGAATAATTTTTACAATGTTTATAAATACTAGATTGATAAAAGAATTTTAGTTAAAAATACTAAAAAAATTAGATTTTGGAAAAGTTACAAATGATTACAGAAATTCAATTATTTTCAAAAGTTACAAAAATTTATTCGCAGAATTTCAATTAAGTTAAAAAATTTAAAAACAATTCTCGTCAAAATTACAATTATTTTTATAAATAATAAAATACTTCATTAAAATTCAATTATTTTTAAAAGTTTTAATAAAATTCTTGACAAAATTCCACAAGAATTCAATTATTCAATTTTTAATAAATTTCTTCGAAATAATTCAATTATTTTCATAAGCAGTAATACAATTTTTCACAGGAATTCAATTATTTAAAATACAACATTTAATAAAATTTTTCGAAAAATATCAATTATATAAAAATATTTTTATAAATAATAAAATTCTTCACCGAAATTCAATTACTTTTATAGATTCGAATAAAATTCGTTGTAAGAATTCAATTATTTATATAAACTTGAATAAAATTCATTGGATGAATTAAATTATTTTCAAAATTAATAAAATTCTTCGCAAAAGTTCAATTATTCTCAAAAATTAAAATAAAAAAATTTTCAAAATTTCAATTATATTTAAAAATAAAAAAATTCTTCATCTAAATTCAATTATATTTAAAAATTTTAATAAAATTCTTGTCAAAATTTTGTAGGAATTCAATTTTAATTAATTAATTCAAAATAATTCCATTATTTTCATAAGTAATAAAATTTTCACAGGAATTCAATTATTTAAAATACAAAATTTCATAAAATTTTTCGAAAAATATAAATTATTTAAAAAATTCTTCACCGACATTCAATTATTTTTATAAACTGGAATAAAATTCTTTTTAAGAATTCAATTATTTATATAAATAATAAAATTCTTCACATAAATATAGTTATTTTTGTAAATTTGAATAAAATTCGTTGGAAGAATTAAATTATTTTAAAAATGTAATAAAATTCTTCGCAGAAATCCAATTGTGTTCGAAAATTAAAATATAAAAATTCTTGTTAAAATTCCAAGTAACTGTATAAATAATAAAATTCTTCTCCAAAATTCAATTATTTTATGGAAATTTCAAGAAAATTTAAATTATTTTCATAAGTAATAAAACTCATCGCAGAATTTTAATGATTTTTTATACAATACATATTTTAATCAAATTCCTCGAAAAATGTAATTGTTCTTAAAAATTTTATTAAAATTTGTCAAATTAAATTCATATATTTAAAAATTTATTGATAAAATTCTTTATGAGAATTAAATTTTAACAAAGAACATTCTATTATTCAATAAATTATTTATTTTTTAATTTAAATAATTGAATTTTTCTAGAATTTTCTAATAAAAATTGATTTAAAAATGAATTAACGGATAATCGATTTATTATTATTTATCAAAGTAATTGAATTATTGCCACGAATTTTATTACATTTTTAAAAAATAATTTAATTTTTTGAGAAATTTTACTGCTTGTAAAAATAATTGAATTCTTTCGAAGGATTTTTTTAGGTTTTTTTTAAAATAATTAACGTATTCTGAAAAATGTTATGGTAATTTAAATTATTACAAAACATGAAGAAGACATGAAAAAACAAAACATTCAAAAAATAAAAAAAAAACAATTCAAAACATGAAGGCGATCACTCCGAGTCGATTGGAGTGATCGCCTTCTTTATGTTTTGTAATAATATTCTTATAAATTGTTGAGTGTCAAAAAGGATTGAATTTGAATGTTTTGAAGAATTTTAATTCCTACAGAAAAATAATAATGATCAAATATTTATTTAAAAAAGAAGTTATTGATGTTTTTGAATAATTTTACAATTAATGAAATTTGTAAATAAATGTAATAGAACATTTTTTCTTGATTATCTAATAATTTTAAGAGTGAATCAGAATATTCTCTAGGGTCAGGGAAAAAGTGAAAATTTTGTCTGGAAATCAGGGAAAAGTCAAGGAAAAATAAAATTAAATATTTGTGGCAACCCTGAGGAAGAAAAAAATGTTTGGAATTATGAAAGAAACAAATTTGGGTTAAATTTAGAAATGAAAAATTTTTCCCCACCCCCAATTTAGTGGAAATGGAACAATTAAGTTGGCACGTGGGGAGTTTAAGTAAAACGTGTCTCTTGTTTTGTATTGTATCTTGTAACATGCGTGTCTCGCGGCTAGACGGTCCTCTTGATTAGTTTTTATGGACGAACGTGACGTGCGCGTATCTCTGAAGCCATGAAGATAATATGATGTTTAGTTTGTGTTTCGTGTGTATTCTCGGGTGAAATCTACATACATAGGAGTCGAGGTAGAGACGAACAAGAAGAAGAAGGTAGAGCCGACGCAAAAACAGTCTACACGAAACCAACAAAACAATACTGTCTTGTTGACACGTGTACTTACACCCCGGTCGTTTATTCATCTCTTCATTCTATCCTCGCAAGAAGTTTATCCTTTTTTTTCCCATTCGCTTTCAAATTTTATGACTTCTTTTTTCCTCGCTGGATTTTTGAATTTCCAAAAAAGTACTTTAATTCAAATTGTAATTGATTGGAATTAATTTTGACTTCAGACTGGTTCGAGTTCTGTTAAAATTACAAGAATCTGAAAAAAATAGTTCAATTCAGAGAATCGGAAATAATTTTTCGTTCTTGGCAAATTGAAATTAGGCAGAAATCACCCTGAGTGAAATTTGCAAATTAGCTTTCCGAAATTGGTTTATTGTCTCGATTTTGTGTTTTGTCAGTCCTAATGAGAGCGTGTACAGTGACCTTATAGCCACTTGAACAAAGCGAGAATATCTCATCTATGCGTGGAGAGAGGGAGGTAAACATGCCACTAATTAGCAAAGGCTAAGATGGCAATATATGCTCCTCTTCCTCTTCTATCATCGAAGATGGTAACCATATCACTAGAAACCCGAACTTCCGACTCTGAAATCGCATCAGACGGACAAGTGTGTTCTATCCAGTTCTATCTGGTTCTATATATACTTGAGATAGAGTTAAACCCGTACACATTGTCTGTTGGAATCTCTTGACGATTTGCAGTATATATAGAGCGAGAGAGCGAGAGAGAATTGTGCTGAATCTTGATCTAAATTACTAGTAATTGGAACCGGTTGCTCGCTCTGTGTTAACAGAACAAAGAACTTCTGTTTAGAATCCCTTCAAGTTGTTTAGTTTCTCATGATACGTACACAGTGTGTGTGTGTGTGTATATAAATTTAGATTTCTAAACAAATAGGATCCATAGTTGAATAATTAAATTCGACTTTATTGATTCAAAATTAGGGAGTTTAGTGAATTTTATAAAGGTGCTCAGTTTCAAGAAAAAATTGCTCATTCTGATGATTAACTTTCGAATAGAAATTCGAATTCGATTCAAATCTTGTTAAAAAATTGTTCATTTTAATTATTAAGTTTCAAATAGAAAATCGAATTCAATTCAAATATATGTTAACGAATTGTTAAAAAACTGTTCATTCTATATAATAAAATTATTACTAACAAAATTATTATTATTAAAAACTAGCCAAATTGTGCTACAATGTTTCTTGTAAACAATTTCAAGTCATTTTAATTTAAGTAATTTTTAAAGAAATACTTATTGTGACACATAACTGAAAAACTAATTAGAATTAAATTTTCAAATTATATATTATATTTTTAAACTTTAAATTATATAAATAAAAACTTTAACAAATTTCGATACTAATGTCAAATTTGGCATCAGATTTTCAAAATTGAAAATAATTAAACTTTCTTGTACGAGGAACATTGAATTTCACAAAAATTGTTATCTGATACCTGAATTAAAAAAAAACTTCATTACCAAAATTTTAATTATTCTAAAGAATAGAGAGGGTAAAAAAAATTATTAGCTATATATAGGTATTTAACTTTCCGAACAAAGAATGTAAACAATATTTTTTTAGAGAATTTCTTCTACTTTTAATTCACTAATATTAAAAATAATCAATTTTATTTAACAAAATTTTATGCAATTTATTTTTCCCAATAATTCAATTACTTTTAATAATTGTAAAATTTTTCATGTAAATTCCATTTTTTTAAAAAAAGTTTTGATTAAATTTTAAGCATGAATTTAATTATGTTCATAATCGTAAAATTCAGTTACTTTCGCAAATAAAGTTTTTGACAAGAATTCAATTATTTAAGCTAGTAAAATTTTCATAACATTTAAAAATTCATTATTTAAAATAATGTTCATAAAATTCTTATGAAGATTTCAATTCCTTTTAAAAGTAATAAAATTTTCAAAAAGAATTTCAATTCTTTTTAAACATTTTAATAAACTTTTCCGCAATAATTCAATTATTTTCAAAAATTTAATAAAATTCTTTGAAAGAATTAAATTATTTTTATAAATAATAAAATTCATCGAAAGTAATTAAATTATTAATAAAATTTCTCGAAAGAATTCAATTATTTTCATAAATTACAAAATCCTTAGAAAAAATGTAATTCTTCGAAAAATTCTTCGAAATTTTTTTCAAAATTCTTCCCAAGAATTCAATTATTTTCCAAATTTAAAAAAAAATTCTTCGCAAGAATTCAATTATTTTTATAAAAATAGAAAAACATTCCAACAAAATTTAAATATTTTCTTAAATTATGAAGTTCTTCAAAAAAAAGTCAATTTTTCCCAAAATTGACTTTCCAAATTGTTTTAAAAATTCTTTCCAAAAATTCAATTATTTTCCAAATTTAAAAAAAAATTCTTCGCAAGAATTTAATTATTTTAATAAATAATAAAATATTTCAAGAAAATTCAATTATTTTCAAAAAAATTTAATAAAATTTCCCACCGACATTCAATTATTGACAAATTTTTTAATCGAAATCTCTGTAAAATTTAATTATCTTTAAAAACTTTTCACATTTCAATGATTTTCAATATCTACTATTTTTTTTAAATAACCAAACAGAATTCAATTATTCAAAAAAATTTATGATAAAATTCTAGGAAAAAATCCAATTATTTTCATTAATGTTAATAAAATTCGCCGCAAGAATTCAATCATTTAGCTAATTAATAAAATTCTTTGAAAGAATTAAATTATTTTTATAAATAATAAAATTCATTGAAAGTAATTAAATTATTAATAAAATTTCTCGAAAGAATTAAATTATTTTCATAAATTTCAAAATCTTAGAAAAAATGTAATTCTTCGAAAATTTCTACCCAAGAATTCAATTATTTTCTAAATTTAAAAAAAAATTCTTCCCAAGAATTCAATTATTTTTATGAAAATAGAAAAACATTCCAACAAAATTTAACTATTTTCTTAAATTATGAAGTTCTTCAAAAAAAAGTCAATTTTTCCCAAAATTGACTTTCCAAATTGTTTTAAAAATTCTTTCAAAAAATTCAATTATTTTCCAAATTTAAAAAAAAATTCTTCGCAAGAATTTAATTATTTTAATGAATAATAAAATATTTCAAGAAAATTCAATTATTTTCATAAATAACAAAATTTGCCTAAAGAAATCAATTATTTTTGTAAATAATAACATTTTTCATTGAAAATTCAATTATTTTCAAATTTGTTTTTTAAATTCTTCGCAAGAATTAAATTATTTTAAATTCTTTTATGAATAATAAAATTCGTAGCATAAATTCAATTTATTAGCAGGATAAGAAAAAAGTAAATATTTTTGATGAAAATTAGGAAAAAGTCAGGAAAATAAAAAATATGGAATGGAATTTTTGTCAATTTTGTGAAGTGAATAAAATGAGTTTTTTTTGTTTCTTTTTGACATTAAAAAAATGACAATAACCCACAAAAATGAATTTTCAAAAAATAAAAAACAAATGAATACAGATAATTTGCTAACGGAAAGAAAACTTACGATTATTATGATGTATTATTATTGTTAAAAATATAATTATAATAAAAAACTTTTTTTCCACATTGAAATGGAAAAAATTTGTTAATAATAAATTCTTGAAAGGATTGAGGGTTAAATATTATATAGCTTCTTTTGAGACACGGATCATTCGAAGGGTGGAAATATGATAGATGAGCGCAGAAACTATGTTCCCTAAAGCGAAAACGCTTTTTGCTGAAATAATCTCGTATAGAAAGAGAGAGAGAATTTTAGCGGCTGTGCTTTCGTTTAAAACGAGATAATGGCCCGACTGCTCGAATGATTAATATATATTATTACGTGTGCCTCCGTATGCTGTTGTCGCTTGCGGTTTCCTCTTTCTTTTTACCGCACACGAAAAATTACCCGGGACATAGTACAAAAAAAAACGAAAAAAAAAATTTAACATTTTTCAATAATCCGACAAGTGAAAATTTTATTTTTTTACACATTTCTTCTTCTTCATTTAATTCTCTATTTTTTTTTGAATTTCTTCATTGACTTTCATAAGAAATTAAATGGAACAATTTATAATTAAATAGTTACAATTTATAATTAAATAGTTACAATTTATAATTAAATAGTTACAATTTATAATTAAATAGTTACAATTTACATTATGTTTTTATTTTGTAGTAATTATTTTTTTTAATTTAGTTTTTAGATTTGTAATTTCATAATTTTCTTTTTGTCTCACCCTTGTTTTAAATTTAAATTAATAAATCAATTTTGTTTTATTTTAACAATAATTAACAATAAAAAATATAATTATCCCGATTTACGCGCAAATTGGACGTTTAGATGACACTATCGTTATCCAGATTTACGATTCATTAGACAAGTTATAACTGAAACTATCGCGGTAGTTTAGATTTATGATTAATTAAATAATTAGTAACTCTATTTCTCATTATTTCGATTTACGCTAAACTGAAACCATTACTATTTGTATTTGCAATGAAACATAGTTAATATTAACAATTTTATTGTTTAACTAAATTTTACCATTTGAAGCTATTTTCAAAGTGTGCCCTCACCATTCGAAGATACAAAAATTTATTACAATTAACAATTAATTATTAATTATTAACAAAATACATTACAATCATTAAAAAAGAAACAAAATTAATGACAATAGTAAATAATAGTAATAACAATAATAATTTTTAAGTATTTCAATTTTATTTTTAATTTATTTTCAATTTTATTTTTAATTTATTTTTAATTTATTTTTAATTAATTTTAATTTCAATTTTAATTTTATTTAATTTATTTTTTTAAATTCAATTTTCAAGTATATACATAGAAAATTTTCATCACTAACAAAAACAACATTTTTTTCCATGACTAAAGTGACTTTTCATGTTGAGAAAAAATTTTATTTTCTGGGAAAAAAAAAATTATTATTGAAGGTTATGAAAATGATGCTGTGGATAATATATGACGAAGACCCATCGTCTTTCATAAGATTCATATATAATCTTGCAAAAGACTCTTTCTAAAAAGCTCCTTAAGATGAATTTAAGAACACTGCTTACTACATACTTTTGTAGAAAAGAAATAAAAAAAAAAAAAAAAAAAAAGAAGTAGAAGAAAATCATCTCATCCTTAAAAGACCAATTCATATGCGAAAATTTCATAAACTATAGAGCAGCAGATCCTTTTCATTCCTATATATAAAAATTTGCCTAACATGAAAAATTTTCTCTCTACTTAAACGGTAAAGACCTTGCTTGTTTTTGTCCCTTTTATTCTTTTGATATTAAAATAAATTTTACCTTCATTTGGAATTCTTTCCATTTTTTATTTTTACAGCCCTTTTTTTTCTTTATATATAGCAGTTTTATTCGAGCTTTTGATATATAAATTTAAGGTATTGCATTAAAAAGAAAAAAAGGAAAACGTCTTTTTTTTATGGCAACATTTTTTGGAAATTATATTTTTATTACTAAGATTATTTTTTTTACCAAGTTTCATCTTTTTTTGGACAATTTTTATTTATATTTGAATTTATTTTCATTACACAAAACTATTTGAATTTGAATTTGAATTGTATTTGAATTTAATGTATAGTAAAAATTTTATTATCATATTAATAAGTTGCAATTAAATTTTTATTGCACACCGAAAAAAATTTATTTAATTCAAGTGACTCATTACTATTGTCTTCCAAAAGAATTCCATTATTTAAAATAATATCAAGGTTATGAAAATTAATTTAATTCACAATTAATAAAAAGTAACCACAGCCGACAATCAGCAGAATTGGAAAAAATTATTCTTTTTGGTGAATTTTATTTTTTTTGTTTAATAACATTTGTTAATAATTATTGTTTTTTGGTCAAATTCTTGTCAAAATTTCATTTCTTTTCAAAAGTTTTCTAAAATTTCATAATTTTCAATATCTACTATTTCAATAAAATTTTCCAAATGAATTCCATTATTAAAACAAAATTTCAATACAATTCTTTGCAAACATTCAATTATTTTCGTAAATAATAAAAATTTTTACAGGAATTCAATTATTTACAAATTTTTCTTTATAAATTTCTTCGCAATAATTCAATTATTTTCATAAATAATAACATTTCTACAGGAATTCAATTATTTTTTAATAAATAATAAAATTCTTTTAGGAATTAAATTATTTTTTATAAATAATAAAATTCTTTTAGGAATTCAATTATTTTCATAAATAATAAAACTCATCCCAGAATTTCAATTATTTTTAATGCAATTTTAATCAAATTCCTCGAAAAATTTAATTATTCTTAAAAATCTTATTAAAATTCTTATTAAAAGTCGAAAGAATTCAATGATTTAAAAAATTTGTTGATAACATTTTTTATTAGGAATTAATTTCAAGAAACATGAAATTAATAAATTATTTATTTTTATATTTAAATAATTGAATTCTCGCATAGAATTTACTAATAAAAACAGTTTTAAAAATGAATTTCAGTTTAAATTTTAGACTACAATTAAATATTAAAAGTATTTAACGTAGATTTTTAGAAATAATTAAATTTTGAAAAAGTTTGAAACTAAAATCAATGAAATTTTTAATTTTTCATATTTTTGCCAAAAAAATCTGTAAAATTAATTCTTTCTAAAAGTTTAATAGGATTAAATTAACACCAAAAAGGATAAAAATTTACAAATAAAATTTTAAATTTTACAAATTTAAATTCTCTTTATAAATTATAAAATTCTTCTCTGGTATTCAATTATTTTACAAAATTTTCATCAAATTCTTGTCCAAATTTGAATTATTTTACAAAATTTTTTTAAATTCCATAATTTTCAATATCTACTATTTCAATTAAATTTTCCAAAAGAATTCCATTATTAAAAAAAATTTGAATACAATTCTATGCAAATATTATTATAAATGATTTTTATATTTGTTTATTTTTGTTTATTTTAACAAATTTTTTTATAAATTTCTTCGCAATAATTTAATTATTTTCATAAATAATAACATTTTTACAGGGATTCAATTAATTTGTATAAATAATAAAATTCTTTTACGAATTCGATTATGTTCATAAATAATAAAACTGAAATTCAATTATTTTTAATGCAATTTTAATCAAATTCCTCGTAACATGTAAAATCCTCGTAAAATTCTTAAAAATCTTATTAAAATTCTTATTAAAGGTTCAAAGAATTTAATGATTTAAAAAATTTGTTGATAACATTTTTTATAAAAATTTAATTTCAACAAACATGAACTTAATAAATTATTTATTTTTGTATTTCAATAATTCAATTCTTGTAGAATTTACTAATAAAAAATGGTTTTAAAATCGAATTTCAGTTAATAACGTGGATTTTTGTAAATAATTAAATTTTGAAAATGTTTCAAAATAAAATCATTAAAATTCTTAATTTTTCATATTTTTGACAAAAAATCCTGTAGAATTAATTCTTTTTAAAAGTTTAATAGGATTTTTATTGAAATTATTTCGCAGCGTTTCAATTATTTTTCATTCAATTATAATTGAATTCCTTGAAAAAAGTAATTATTTTCATGTAAGTTTTATAATAAAATTCGACAAAAGAATTGAATTATTAAAAAATTTGCTACTAAAATTCTTTATGAGAATTGAATTTTTGAGAAATATTCAATTATTCAATAAATTATTTACTTTTGCAATTTAAATAATTAAATTCTCGTAGAATTTTTTAATAAAAATTGATTTTCATTTCATAAAAATGAATTTCAGTTAAAATTTGAGATTATAATTGAATATTAAAAGAATATATAGAGTGAACTTTTTGGAAATAATTGAATTTTGAAATTAATATTTTCGAAAAAGTTTAATTGAATTTTTTAAATATTTGTGAAGTTTTTATTTTCTAATATGCATTTAATTAAAGAATTTAGAAATAGAATTAGAATTAGAATTTAGAATTTAAAAATTTTAATTGAAATTTCGTGAAATTGATTAATTCATTATTATTAAAAATAATAGATATAAAGTGAAATTGTAGTTAAAAATTTTGGAAAATAATAATTGAATTGAAATAATGTAAAATAGCACAAAAATTTATTATTTTAATATTTTTTTGGTGGTGATTTAATCTGCAAAACTTTTTAATAAAAAAATAGATCGAATAGAATTTAATTAAAATAAATATAAATTTTTTGTTCGAATAGAATTTAATTGATATAAAAAAATTTTTATTACTAAAAATTATTGTTGAAAATAAAAAAGTAAATATTTATTATCAATAATAGAGAAAGTAAATGATGTATGCAAGTAATTGATTATATGAATCAAGTAATTTTTTTAAAAGTAGATTTACAAATTCTATCTGTAAATTTTTGAGACGACTGATTATAAATTACAAAATTTAAATTCTCCGTTTATACAATGGGGCGAAGAATTTTTGGACGTATATATATATATGTATATATAGAGTGAGAGTCGAACATTTTGCGAAAGACAAAGCAATTCATCTCAAGAGTTCTCTGTCGTTTGCTTAAACTTTAAACAAATACTCTCCTTGCCAAGGAGGGAAGTTATTTTAGAAAGTTCTATTCAAAGGCTTCGACTGGGCAGAATGTTAAAAGCTGTTATCTTTGCTAGGAGGAGACTTGATGGTATTAGCAAAGAACATGTCTTTGATAACAATAACAAAATAGAATACTCTTCGCGGGATTAGAAGAGAAACTTTCAATTTTCTCTTTTAATTATATATACACACACGCCTGAGATGAAAAAAATTATTTGATTCAAATAGTCGATTACTTGACTATTATCAATTTATGTAATAAATATATTAATATTAAATAATTACAAAATATATTAATATTAAATATTTACAAAATATATTAATATTAAATAATTACAAAATATATTAATATTAAATATTTACAAAATATATTAATATTAAATATTTACAAAATATATTAATATAAATATTTACAAAATATATTAATATTAAATATTTACAAAATATATTAATATTAAATATTTACAAAATATATTAATATTAAATATTTACAAAATATATTAATATTAAATATTTACAAAATATATTAATATTAAATATTCAATGGAAGCAATACTTTTAGTATTTTTATGTTTAGTAAAATTTACTCCTGAAAAAGTATATTTAGAAAATGAAAAAGTTTTCGCAAAAATTACCACTAGTATATTAATTATTAATATACTACTTTTTTATCCTTTCCTTTCTTTTCTTTTTTTTTTTTTTTGTTGGAAAGAATTAATTCCCAAAATTGTCAGCTCGATTTAATTATTTTTCTAACTTTATATTTAGAAAACTATTGCCGAGGAAAATTGAATTCCCACAGGAGAATTATTATAAGAAGAAAGAAAACGAAGTTAATATTTTTTTTTCCGTTTAACGAAATTTTTTTTCTGTTTCGAGAATTGAAAATGAAATTTTCCGCTCTTCTTTATTCTATTTTCAGTATGAAATTGCTCTTAATCTCCTCATTATCGCATTCTTAATTTCATTTGCTCTTTCTTAAACGACAGGAATATTATTTCCCAATTCCCCTAATTGATTTTTCATGTTCTCCATTTCAGTTTAAAGAGCGTTTCTCTCGTTAATTTAATTTCGTGAATTTTTCACATTTCATCTCTTGAATTGCGCATGGAATTATTATTTGCCTCTTGATTCGATAGCTTTTCCAAAGTGTAGTATTTTCTTTTTCTGTATAACCCTTTTTTTATTTCTAATTTTACGATCTGTTCCAAGGGGGGAAGTCTTTTGTCAATTTTTTCGTTTTCGAGGCGAAATTTTATCGTCAACGGAATTGAGTATTTTTTTTCTGTGGTTGGAATATTTTTGAGAACAAAAAAAAATTGTTGAGCGATTTTGTGATGAGGGAATTATTTTTTTTTTGATAATTCGCTCGTGAACTAGTTTTTGAGTGTTTGATTATTATTTTCTTTTTTTGGAGAACGTCTCTCTTTTCAGTGAGACTTAATTCCATGACAAGGGGCTGTCGTTCAATTTGCGTTTTCTTCAATTCAAGCCGCAAACGATCGTTTTCATTGTCGAGATTTCTCGACGGGAAATACAATTAATTTTCAAGAATTCAGAGAGAGAGAGAGAGGGGGGAGTTTTCTCAAGTTTGCTTCCTCGAATCCCTTTCTTGTCGCGAGTAACTTATCCCACTGTCAGAAGAGACATTTTGGTTCGCATGGAAGAATTCGTCGTATTTTGTCTGATGATGACGGAAAGCTTCCTTTCGGAGACTTTTCGAGTTGATTCCTACAGATGGAACACTCCTCGACAATATCTTGGTACCTACTTGAGAGATTCTCATTCTCATCTTTAAGGATTTTCATTTTCTCCTCGAGCTCATCTCGTTCTCTTGACAATTTGTCGAATGTCTACGCGGAACTTTCATCGCTTCTTCTTCTTGTCCTTATCTTCTCTTTTCTTCTTCTCCTTCTTATTCTTCATTCACGTTTTCGGTGAATTCAAAAGATGACTGTTAATTGATGTTCGATTGCTATTGCTTTAGGATTTGAATTTTCATTGCGTTTTGTTGCATCTTTTTCTCCTTTTTCTTCTTTTTTCATGTTCTTTCTATTTTTTTTTATTTTTTTTTTAAATTGAAAAAAAATTTTAATTTCTTATACTTGTCCCTCGTTTTTCTCCTTCTTTCTTCTCTTTTTCGTCATCTTCTTTTCATCTTTTTCATTTTTTGTCGTCTTTTTTTTCTTCTTCTTCTTCCTTTTACCATTTTTTCTTTATTCACTCTATTTTAATTTTTTCTAATTATCAATTTTTTACTTCTTTCTAATTATCAATTATCAATTATCAATTATCAATTATCAATTATCAATTATCAATTATCAATTATCAATTATCAATTATCAATTATCAATTTCTATTTTCTCTGTTTATCAACTTATATAATTTATAATTAATCAACTTTTATAATTTTTTCTAATTATTTACAATTATATTTTTCAATTTTCTATTTTCTTTATTAAGTACCTAATTCTTCATTCATTTTTGCTATAAAGAAGGTTTTTTTCATCTTCTTTATTTTCCCCTCTGTTTTTTCTTTTAATTTTTTCCTTTTATTCCTGTTTCGTCTTCTTCTTCTTTCTTTTAACTCTTATTTTTTCTTTTTTATATTTTTCTCCTTCATTTCATTTTTTTATTTTTTTCTTCTTTTTTTTCTTTTTTCTTCTTCTTATTCTTCTTCTTCTTCATGGGAATTTTCTTACCTTTTTCTTTTTCTTCGTTTTTTCATTCTTTCTTTTTTTTCGTCACCTTCGTCTTTGACATTTGAAAATAATTTTTTTTTGTCAAAGTATTTTGTCACAACTTTGAAAATTAACATTTAAAAATTTTTTTTACTCATCTTGAAAGTAATTTAATTATTAAAAATATTAATATGAAAAATCTGTAAATGTAAATTAAAAATTAAAAATTAATGAAACTTTGCTTCTAATTTTTTTTTTTAAATTTAATACTTCTAATAATTTCAATTACAAATTTCAAAAAATTCGAGGACATAATCACTGAATTGTTATGAAAAATTTTATCAGAAAAATTTGATAATAATAGAATTCCTTCAAAGAATTTTATTACTTAGGAAAATAATTAAATTCTAGCGAAGAATTTTGTTAAAAATTTTTTAAACAAATTTTTCATGTTCTTTAATTTTATTTCAAATTTTTCTATTTTTTAATTTTGTTTAAATTTTTCAATTTTGTTTCAATTTTTTAATTTCACATCAATTTTTTCTTCTTTTTAAATTTGTTTCGATTGCTTCCTTTTTATTTAAATTTGTTTCAATTTTGTTTTAATTTTTTTTTATTTTTCAATTTGGTTATTCAAGTTTTCCCTTTTTTATTATTAAAATTTTAGAAAATAATTGATTTTTTTAAACTTTGTAACGAATGAAAAGAAAAAAGTTGAATTCTTCCGCGATATTGTTTTGAATATAATCGAATTAAAAAAAAAAATTATAACGAGTTTAGAAAAGAAAATTGAATTCTTTCGTGAAATTGTTTTGAATATAATTGAATTTTTTCAAAAAATTTTACTATTTATAAATGTAATTAAATTGTTTCGTAGCATTAATTAGAATTTTAGAAAAAAATTGAATTTTTTCGAAAAATATTATTACATTTTATTTAATTGTGTCTCTTTCATGAAATGTTATTGAAATTGTATAAAAAAAATGGAATTTATGCAAAGAATTCTACTATTTGCAAATATAATTGAATTTTTTCGAAGAATTTACTAAAATTTTAGAAAATAATTGAATTTTTCTTTGAAAAACTTTGTAACGAACTAAGAAAAAATTGAATTCTTTCGTGACATTGTTTGGAATATAATTGAATTTTAGCAAAAATTTTATAACGAATTAAAAAAAAAATTGAATTCTTTCGTGACATTTTTTTTGCAAACAATTAAATTTTTGAAAAAGTTTTACACATTTAAAAAAATAATTCAAATTTTTCGAAGAATTTTTATTCAAATTTTGTTTAAAAACAATTAAGTTTTAGCTAAAAAAATTTTTACGATCTATAAAAATTAAAAATAATTAACTTTTCACGAAGAATGTTATAATTTGCGATAATAATTGAATTATTGCAAACAATTTTTATCAAAATTTTTTTATATCACTGTCAGTAAATTCTAAATTGGCAGGGAAATCGATTAATTAAAACTGATTTTAATCAGTTTTTCCTGATCAGTTTCCTGATTTTTTTTCAGGAAAAGAATAATAAAAGGAAAATATGAATAATAACAGAAAACATGAGAAATAACCAAAAATATTGAAAGTAACAGTAAATATTAAAAATAACAGAAAAATATTGAAAATAATAAAAAAATATTGAAAAGAACAGAAAATATCGAAAATATTTTAATAATAAAAAGTAATTTAATTTCCGCATGAAGAGTTTTTATACAAAAATTGAAAAACAGAAAGAAAAACATTGCACATGACAGAAATTAAAAAAGAATGTCGAGGAAAAATAGTTTTCTCTTTCTTTGTTTTATTTTATATTATTTTTTTTTTATTGAAAATTCCTTAAGAAATAAAAGTTGACTCATACATATATATATATATTTTATAAAAGTTGATTGTCTTTCTGAATCGTATTTTTTTTCACAGGGAAAACTTTTAAATTCCTGTTCTCCTTTTCCACATTTTCGATTAGATCTTCTATGGACCAAAGAGAGAGAGTTTCCGCACTCTTTGACCTGTTTATCGCTTCGAAAAAGTTTTCTTCCATCTCTTCTTCTACATTTTTCTTCTTCTTCTTCTTCTTTCCCTTCCTCTTCTTCTTTCTTATATTTCTCCTTCTCTTTTTTATTCTATCCATTCTCTATAAGTTGCATATACTCAATTTCAGTTCAAAATTTGCTTTTCTTCAATTCTTCAAGTTCAACTTTAAGCTCTTATTCTTTGAACGGTACTTTTCTTTTTCCCCCATTCTTAAAAAAAATTTTGGGAAAATTCATTTTATACACATCTTCAAACAAAAGATTATATCTAGAAATAATATATTTTTCATTTAAAAAAAATCTTTTTTTTTTTTTAATCTGCGAGAGATAAATGTTTAGCAATTATGAATGTATAACAGGAACATTGTTATTTCTTGTGTAATAATTAATAAAATTTATTTCTGAAGATATTTAGGCGTCACTGCGACAGAAATTTTTTTTAATACAATTTCAATCAAATTCCTCAAAAAATGTAATTCTTAAAAATTTTATTAAAATTCTTTATATGGGAATTGAAGTTTAAGAAATATTCAATTATTCAATAAATTATTTATTCTTCTCTTAAAATAATTGAATTCTAGTAGAATTTTCTGGTGAAAATTAATTTACAAATGGAATTCAGTTACAAAAGGCAGGATTATAATTGAATATTAAAAGCATTAGAGCTTGAATTTTTTTAATTGTTAAAAAATTCGCAAATTTTGGATTTATTTTTTTTATTTTTCTGTCTGGATAAAATAATTGAATTCCCGAATTCTTTCGTACTTTTATTTTTTTCCATTTTGATTTTTGATCCATCAGTGATTTTCGATAATTTCAATAATTTTTTTTTAATATAAAAAGGATCAGCATATCCTGGAGGTATTAATTAGAATCAAAACCAATTCGCAGTGAGGTTGACCTCAATCTTTTTTTTTATTTCAATCTCGATTTTCACTTCATTAATTAACTCCTGGAAATATTATCCTCGGTTCTTTTGTTCTTTAATTTCGAAAGATTGAACAAAAATTTCGCAAAATTAATTTCAACCAGAAAGTGTTTTATGCAAATTGAGTGAAACATTTGAAAATTGTCTAATTACTTTTTTTCATCTAGTTATATTTTTTCTAATTATTAATTTTTGCTTATTCCCACGATCGCATTTTTATTTTTTCTAATTATTAATTTTTACTTTTTCTCTTTTCTCACTATCGCAATTTTTATTTTTTCTAATTATTAATTTTTACTTTTTCTCACAATCGCAATTTTCGTTTTTTCTAATTATTAATTTTTACTTTTTTTCACGATCGCAAATTTTGTTTTTTCTAATTATTAATTTTTACTTTTTCTCACAATCGCAATTTTCGTTTTTTCTAATTATTAATTTTTACTTTTTCTCACGATCGCAAATTTTGTTTTTTCTAATTATTAATTTTTACTTTTTCTCACTATCGCAATTTTTATTTTTTCTAATTAGCAATTTTTTACTTCTTCCTAATTATCAATTATTAATTATCAATTTCTATTTTCTCTATTTATCAACATATGTTTCAATTTTTTCTAATTCTCTACAATTATATTTTTTCAATTTTCTATTTTCTCTATTAAATACGTAATGAAAAATTATTTGCAATTTTTTTTAAAGCAAAGTTGAATTTCCTTTTCGATAAATCCTGTTTTTTAATTTTGAATCTTTGGATTAATCACTTTTTTCCTAAATTACAAAAATAAAAACGAAAAGATTAAAAATAAAAAATAGAAATCTTTGGATTAATAATTTTTTTCCTAAATTACAAAAATAAAAACGAAAAGAATAAAAATAGAAATTTGTAATTCGCTTCAGATATTTGGAAAAATTCTGCGATTTTTAACTATCATTGTCAAAGTGATGTTGTCACTATTTAATTTACTCTGGAGTTTTATTCATCGAGGGTATAAAAAATTTTTTTTTTTTCATTGTATGGAAAAATTTTCACCCTTGTTCGTAATGTTGGCATCGAACGTGCCTTTCAGTTCACTGGCTTCTTTCGTTAACTGCATTCCCAGATCGTTGAATTTTTTTTCTTTTTTTTTTTTTTTTTGATATTCGACAAATTTGCCACTTCTGACTTTAATGCTTGTGGTAAATTTCCTATTCTGTTTCACTTTTGTTATTCAATAACCACGAAAAACTAAATTTTTGTAAGTGAATAACTATTGTAGTCTGAAATTCGTTACGAGTGAAACGATTAAATGTTAATTTCATTTCTGGATTTTTGCTTTGACAGTTTAGAAAAAAGGGTTATTTTTATTTTGCAAAAAAAAGGCAGATAGAATTTTTTATTTTTGATTTTGATATTTTATTTCACTGTGAAAGTGAAGAAGAAAAAAAATAGAAGTAAACAAAGTTAAGTAAAAAGTGAAAAATTAGTAAAAAATTTAAAAATAAATAAAAAATAAATAAAAAATAAAAAAGGAGTAGAAAGGAAGTAAAACATTGAGAAAGTAGAAAAAAGGAGTAGAGAAGAAGAAAAAAGAATAAAAAGGAAGGAAAAACGAGTGAAGAAAGAATAAAGAGTGAAAAAAGAGTGACAAAGGAGTTTTAAAAAATTTTTTAAATTCAAAAAAGGAAAAAGTTCTTTTTAAATTAAAAAAAAGGAGTGAAAAATAAGAAAAAAAAATATGAGAAAGATAAATATATTGAGGAAATAATATGTAGTGAATGAAAACAAATTTACCTGTTTTATCTTTTCTTTATGTTAAATTAAATTTGTTTTTTTTTATTTTTTTTTATAAAATCATGAGCGATTCATCGGAGATTTTTTGTCATTGCGGTTGCGATACACCCGGGACGTTTAAACAAGAGGAATCGCCAAGCGAACCTTGCTGCTGTTGTGATTATAATCCGTTTAGTGATAATTCAAAGGACGCGGAAATTTACGATCTTCCGTTTGCCCTACGAAAATTAACGGTAATGAAGTGTCAGATGAAAAAATGGCGAATGGAACGACTCCAATTGGAAAGTGAAACACGATCTCTGAAGCAGTCGCTGCAAAAATATGGTATTCAAAATTTCCATTTTTCAACTGACAATTTTTTCTCAATTTTTTTAGTTTTCAATTTTTTTCCAATTTTTCCCTTTATATTAATTTTATTTGAATTTTATTTCAATTTTGTTTCAATTTTACTACAATTTTAATTCAATTTTATTTCAACTTTGTTTCGGAAAATCATCTGAAATTTAGTAAGGACTGAGTTTCAGACACTCTCAAAGAATAGAACATTAAATTTAATTTTTAAAAATTCTTTGACACCATCAGCCACTTAGCTGCCATTTGAAAAAATTATAAAAAATTTGTTTCTTCCAATTTTTGATATTTTTTTCATCAGCAAATCATCTGACTTTTAGAAAGAACTGAGTCTAAGACAGTCTTAAAAAATAGAACATTTTATTTCATTTTTTAAAATTTTTTGACACTATCAGCCACTCAGCTGCCATTTGAAAAAAAATTTGAAAAATTTGTTTCTTCCAATTTATGATATTTTTTTCATCGGAAAATTGTCTGACTTTTAGTAGGAACTGAGTCTTAGACAGTCTTAAAGAATAGAACATTTTATTTCACTTTTTAATTTTTTTTGACACCATCAGCCACTCAGCTGCCATTTGAAAAAAATTAAAAAATTAGTTTCATTAATTTTAATTATTTTTTTCTATCTGAAAATCGTCTGACCTTTAGTAGGGACTGAGTATTAGACAGTCTTAAAAAATAGAACATTTTATTTCATTTTTTAAAATTTTTTGACACTATCAGCCACTCAGCTGCCATTTGAAAAAATTTAAAAAAATTTGTTTCTTCCAATTTTTAATATTTTTTTCATCGGAAAATTGTCTGACTTTTAGTAGGAACTGAGTCTTAGACAGTCTTAAAGAATAGAACATTTTATTTCACTTTTTAATTTTTTTTGACACCATCAGCCACTCAGCTGCCATTTGAAAAAAATTAAAAAATTAGTTTCATTAATTTTAATTATTTTTTTCTATCTGAAAATCGTCTGACCTTTAGTAAGAACTGAGTATTAGACAGTCTTAAAGAATAGAACATTTTATTTCACTTTTTAAATTTTTTTGACACTATCAACCACTCAGCCGCCATTTGAAAAAATTTTAAAAAATTTGTTTCTTCCAATTTTTTTAATTTTTAATATTTTTTTCATCGGAAAATCATCTGACATTTAGTAGGGACTGAGTTTTAGACAGTCTTAAAGAATAGAACATTTTATTTCATTTTTAAAAATTTTTTGACACCATCAGCCACTCAGCTGCCATTTGAAAAAATTTTAAAAAATTTGTTTCTTCCAATTTTTAATATTTTTTTCATCGGAAAATCATCTGACATTTAGTAGGGACTGAGTTTCAGACAGTCTTAAAGAATAGAACATTTTATTTCATTTTTAAAAGTTTTTTGACACCATCAGCCACTCAGCTGCCATTTGAAAAAATTAAAAAAAATTTTTTTTTTTTAATTTTTAATATTTTTTTCATCGGAAAATCATCTGACATTTAGTAGGGACTAAGTTTTTGACAGTCTTAAAGAATAGAACATTTTATTTCATTTTTTAAAATTTTTTGACACCATCAGCCACTCAGCTGCCATTTGAAAAAATTAAAAAAAATTTGTTTCTTCCAATTTCTTTAATTTTTAATATTTTTTTTCATCGAAAAATCATCTGACATTTAGTAAGAACTGAGTATTAGACAGTCTTAAAGAATAGAACATTTTATTTCACTTTTTAATTTTTTTTGACACCATCAGCCACTCAGCTGCCATTTGAAAAAAATTAAAAAAAATTTGATTCTTCCAATTTTTAAATTTTTAATATATTTTTCTATCTGAAAATCGTCTGACCTTTAGTAAGAACTGAGTATTAGACAGCCTTAAAGAATAAAACATTTTATTTCACTTTTTAATTTTTTTTGACACCATCAGCCACTCAGCCGCCATTTGAAAAAATTTAAAAAAATTTGTTTCTTCCAATTTTTTTAATTTTTAATATTTTTTTCATCGGAAAATCATCTGACATTTAGTAAGGACTGAGACTTAGACAGCCTTAAAGAATAGAACATTTTATTTTATTTTTTAAAATTTTTTGACACCATCAGCCACTCAGCTGCCATTTGAAAAAATTTTAAAAAATTTGTTTCTTCCAATTTTTTTAATTTTTAACATTTTTTTAATCGGAAAATCATCTGACATTTAGTAAGGACTGAGTTTCAGACAGTCTTAATGAATAGAACATTTTATTTCATTTTTAAAAATTTTTTGACACCATCAGCCACTCAGCTGCCATTTGAAAAAATTTTAAAAAATTTGTTTCTGCCAATTTTTAATATTTTTTTCATCGGAAAATTGTCTGACTTTTAGCAGGAACTGAGTCTTAGACAGTCTTAAAGAATAGAACATTAAATTTAATTTTTTAAAATTTTTTGACGCTATCAGCCACTCAGCTGCCTTTTGAAAAAATTATAAAAAATTTGTTTCTTCCAAAAATGGTCATGAAATATACAACTTGTTTTAATTTTTTCCCAATTTTTTCTTTTTTTGACTGTTTTTCAATTGTTTCCTTTTTATTATTTTTTCTCTTTTTCCTATTTACTAATTTTGTTTGAAATTTATTTTAGTTCCTTGCTTTCTCTTAATTTGATTTCAAATTTGTTTTATTTTCTTGCCTTTTTATTAATTTTATTTAAAATTTGTTTGTTCTCTTGCCTTTTATTAATTTTTTTCATCAATTTTGATTCCTCACAGAGAAAATAATGTACTTTAATTTAATTTTTTCTATTTCTTAATTTCGTTTCAATTTTGTAATTTTGTTTGAATTTAGTTTTTTCAATATTGAAAGTGTTTCAATTTTCACCTTCTAAAAATTAAGTCACTTTTCTTCATTGTCGAAAATTGCAAAAAAATAAAATAAAATAAAAATCAATGAAGAAAAATGCAAAAATTTTCCAACTAATTTTCTTACTCAATCTGTTTTCTCATCATTTTGGAGGTATTAATATTAATGAGGCGTTAAAACCTGATCCTCTGATTATTCACTACCGAGAGGAGAATTTGAGACTCGAAAATCTTAATGACGAATTGCGGGATCAAGTAAAGAACCTCACAGAAACTTTGGCTGAACGAGATTATTCCGATGATCCATGTGATTCTGTAAAGTTCATCAGAGAGAAAATAAAGGAAGTTCGCGAGAAATCTGCCGTGGAAAAAAAAGAGTTATTATTTCCAAAAAGAATTTTTTCCCACATTTTTATAATCATATTTTTTTCATACTGATTTTTTTCATATTGACATGAATTTAAAAAGAAAAATGGTAAAATTTGAAATTTTTGTGTTTGTAGATTGAGGGCGAAAATAGCGGCGTTAAATTTGAGAATAGAAGAAATGGATGACGACACATCGTGTGCAGCTTTAAATCGTTTGAGAGGAAAACTTCGTGAATTGATGAAAGGAGGCCAGAAAACTGACCATGAAGTTTCATCGGCGATGGAAAAATCTATAGAAACTATGATGGAACTTTCGAAAAGTTGCTCGGATTTAAAATCGGAAAATGAAAACCTTCTGGCTCAATTGGAAGCCCTTCAAAGAAAATTAGGTCCGGACGGAGGAAATTTTGCCGAGTGTCATGAGAAACTTGAAAAATTCGAAGCCCTTGTTGCTGATTTGAAAAAAGAACTTATTGATAAGAGTCAAGTTGTCGGTGACCTGGAAAACGTGAATTACAATCAAAGAAGAATATCCGAACAACTTGAAATTGATTTGGATAAAATTACCGTCAGTCGCAATGCATTGATGAATGAATTCGATGCCCTCAAAAGTGAATTAATCCAAAAGGACGCAAAGGTTTCTTTTTTCTCCAAAAAAAATAATTTCTTTCCTCCTAAATATTATTCAAAATAATTTTTTTTCCTCTTTTTAATTTATTTTTTCTTTTCCAGATAAACGAACTCGTGAGAGATTTGAGAGCATCGACTGTCGATCGTCTGGGCCTGGAGCAATTGTCCAAAGAAATTGAAACAATGAAACCACAATTAAATCAACTTGAACTCGAGAATTCGAACCTTTTGGATGAATTGACGAAAATTCGCGGCATTGTTTCCGAGAGAAATGAAAAAATAATGGAAATTTTCGAGGAGAAGCAAAAAATAGGCGACGAATGCAGTGTCAAGTTACTTGCGATGCAAACAAAAATCGAAGCCTTATTGAATCAGGAAAATTTGTATAAAACAGAAAACAAAAATTTGTCCAATTCCCTGAACACTTTGGAAAATAGTTTAGAAAAGTCGAGAGATAAAATTCTCGAACTAGAGGCGAATCGAAATAATAATGAAGAATTGATGAAGAAAATTGAAGAACTACAGAATTATTGTTCAAAATTAGAAACAAGCTTGGAAGAAATAATGAACGAAATAAGTTCCATTCAGAATGTACTCAACGCCATGAAATCTGAGAAAGAAAAACTTTTACAAGACCTAAGACAAGCGGAAATGAAAATAACCCAAATGGAGACGGAACTAAAAAATACTTGTGAGGAAAAAGAAGCAATTTCTCTCGAACTTGAAAAAATTACACAAAATTGCCAAAAGACGGAAAATGAGAATGAAACGCTAAGAAATAATTGTCAGAAACAAGAGGAAAGGATAAAACAATTAAGCGAAGTTAACGAGGAAATAAATGTCGAGAATAAAAATATTATTGCCGAGAAGAAAAAAATTGAGAACGACAGGAATGAGGCACTTTTGGAAAATGGAAAATTGGAGAAAGAAATTTATCAACTCAGGCAGGGTTTGCAAAAACAAGAAGAGGAATTGAAAAAATTGGGGGAAAAACTACAAAAATCGATGTCAACGAACGATGAGGAGAGAAAATTGAATTCTTCGCTCGAATCCGAATTGCTGGGGTTAAAGAAAGAAAACGAAGAATTGCAAGTGAAGAATAGTGAAATTCTTTCTGAGATCGAAAAATCGAAGGAGGAGCAAGAAAAATTAGGAAGCGAAAATGAAAAATTGAATCGATTACTAAACGAAAAGAAATCGTTGGAAAAAGTAGCGGAGGACCTGGAAAAATTGAGGAAGGAGAAAGAAAATTTGGAGGTGAAATTTAAGGAAATTTGGAATGAACGTGAAAAAATGGAGAAAGATTTGAATTCGACGAGGGAGGAAAATTTGCGATTAGAAACGAAATTGGAGGAAGAAAAGCTGAGAGCGAATGAAGAAGTGGGAATATTAAAAACAGAGAAGGAACGAATAGAAAAAGATTTTGTGGAGACGAGGGAAAAGCTAAAGAATTTCGGGGAAGAGCTAAAAAAATTCGAGGAAGAAAACAAAAAACTAAAAATCGATTTCGAAAAATCGGAAAATGAGAAACGGGCCCTCGAGGACGAATTAGTGACACTGAAAAATAAGCTAAAAGATTTTCTGGGCAATTTCGATCGAATTAAGGAAAAAAGTGCCAAACTGGAAGAAGAAAATGACAGACTTTCGAAAAATTTCCTTGAACATCGGAACGATTGGTCGAGACTAGAAAAAGAGAAAATGGAATTAAAAGACGAACTCTCGAAATTGAAGACCGAACTCGGAAAACTAGTGGCAAACTACGGAGAATTGAGGGAAGAAAACGAAAAGTGGAAAAAAATGTCCGAGGAACGAGAAAAGGAGAACGAAAGATTGAAAAATGAAATTGAAAATCGACGAGTCGAGGAAGAAACGCTGAAGAAGACAGTAAAAAATTTTGAAGAAGAGAAAAAGAAACAAAAAGACGTTTCTTCGCTTTTGGAAGAGGAGAAAAGGAAATTGGAAAAGATTCTCGACGATAAAAAGAGGGAATTAATGGACCAAGGGCAAAAGACAAAAGACGCCGAGAAAAAGTACTCGGACCTCAGGGAAGAAAACGAAGAGCTAAAAAATACGTTGACGAAATTAAGAACAGGAGAAAATGAAGCAAAACGAGAAAACGAAATTTTGGAAACAAATCAAAAAAAAATTGAAAACGAACTAAAAGAAGCGGAAAAGGAACTCTTGGCCCTGAGAGAAGAGAACAAGAGACTGAAAGCTGATTTCGAGAAATTATTCACCGAAAAGGAAAAACTGAACGAAACTGCCAACAGATTGAAAACTACTCTCGAGGGAGAAAAAAAAGAAAATGAGAAATTGAAAACCGATTGTAAAAACCTAGTCAATGGGAATAAAAAATTAGGGGAAGAACTACGAGAAGAGTTAAATTTCCAAAAAAAGGAACAAGCGAAACTTGAAAACGAACTCTCCGAACTGAAAAAAGAAAACGAAAAATTTAAAAAAGAGGAAAAAGATTCCAAACACGAGAACAGAGAACTTTGGGAAAAAGTCGAAAAGTCCCGAAAAAACGACGAGGAAAGAAAAAAACTACAATCCGAGGGCGAAAGGATAAAAAATAATTTCGAAAAACTAAAAAAAGAGGGCGAGGAAAGAGAAAAAATGATTCACGAGATCGAAAGGGAGAAAAGGGGACTCGTTGAAGAGGTGAAAAAATTGCGAGAAGAAGTTGAGAAATTAAGGAAGGAAATGTCGATCGATAGAAATAGCAAAGAGGCATCATTGAAAGAAGCAACTAATCTTCAATTGGAATTATCAGCAATGAGAACTGAATTGGAAAAGACGAGAGCAGACAATGAACGTTTAAAAACCGATCACGAAGAATTGAACCGAAATCTAAAGACACTAAGAGCGGAGAATGAAATTTCAAACCAAGAACAAGAGAAATTAGGAAAGAATTTAATTTCCCAGGCGAGGGAAAATGCGAGCTTAAAACAATTATTAGAGAAAACGAAAAATGATTTAGATAAAACGAATTTTGATTTTCGACAATTTCGAGAGGGAAAAGAGGAATATTTACAAAAACAAGCGGATTTGAATCAGCACCTGGAAAAACAGCACCAAAAACAAGAAGCGGAACAAAAAGAAATGGAAAATAAACTTCAAAAATTCGAAAACGAAAATAAAAACCTTCGGCAAGATTTGAACGGAATGAGGGAAAATTTCGAAAAATTGACCAAACAACTATCGAGTGAAACACGGGCCAAAAATGCCCTGCAAAAGGAACTCGAGGCGTTGAAAAATAATTTAGCGAATTTACGAGATGATTTACAAAAAAGTGAAGAGGCGAAAAAAGAATTCGATGAGATGCAAAGAGAGAGGGAGAACCTTAAGAAACTTTTAGAGAACGAGAGAAAAATCCAGGGGGAAAATTGGCGAAAAAATGAGAAATTGAAAGAGGATTTGGAAAAATTGAGAAAAAATTATGATACTGTGAAAAAGGAGAGAGACGATGGTTTGAAAATAAAAACAGAGACGGAAAAATTAATAAATGAAAATCGAAAAAATCTGGAGGATGAAAGAAAGAATTGTGAGAAATTGAAAATTGAATACAACAAAATTAGTGCTGATGGAAAAAAATTACGGCAAGAGCAAGAGAATTTAAGGGCCGAGTTGCAAAAAATTAGGAATGATAACGATTTTTTGAGAAACGATTGTGAAAAATTGAAAATTGAGAATGAAAAAATGAAGAGTGAAAAGAGATCATCTGGTATTTGGCTAAAAACTTTGTTTAACAAACAAAAAAGAAATTAGAGAGAAAGAGAGAACATTTTTAGAAAATAAATTATATTAAACGAATATGCTTCACTTTTTTTTAAAATAATAAGTGAAAATGAAAAATGAAAATGAATTTAATTTAGTAGATAATAAATGATAATTTGCGAAAAAAGCAAAAAAAAATTTAATTGAGTAAATAATGAATAATAATTTCCGAAAGAAGCAAAAAAAAAATTAATGTAGAAAATAATAGATAATAATTTCCGAAAAAAGCAAAAAAAAAATTAATTTAGTATATAATGAATAATAATTTCCGAAAGAAGCAAAAAATATTTAATTTAGTAAATAATGAATAATAATTTCCGAAAGAAGCAAAAAAATTTAATTTAGTAAATAATGAATAATAATTTCCGAAAAAAGCAAAAAAAAACTTAATTTAGTAAATAATGGATAATAATTTTCGAAAAAATAAAAAAAATAGAAAAGCAAAAACAAAAATTGTAAGTATTTCGGAATTTTTCTTCATTACAGATAACGAATGTGGTGATTTTTTCAAATCGACTCAACATCTAAGTTGTAGAATTCAGACGCAAAATGAAGGTACCTTTTGTTAATTTTTTATTATTGTTTGTGGAAAAAAAATTACTGTATTCAAAATTTTATAATTGTTCGACTTATTTTTGGATTTACTTCAATTTTTTTTTCTTTATTAATTGGTTATTTACTTCTTTCATTATTATTTACTTACTTATTGTTTATTATATTATTTTATATTTAGTTCTTCTTTTTTATTTATATTACTTTATGTTTATTTCTTCTTTATTATTTATTTATTAATGATTTATTTTATTATTGATTTTATGTTTATTTCTTCTTCATTATTTATTTATATTATTTTATGTTTATTTCTTTATTATTTATTTATTGCTTATTTCTCTTGAAAAAATTTTTTGCGATTTGTCAATTCGAAATAATCAACTAAAATTGAGAATTGATGACATTTTTTATTTAAATAAAATATATTTTTTCAACTCGAAAACATTAAAATTAACCGTTTTCTTATAAAAAATATTGTTAAACATTAATTTATTATGAATTAATTGATTATTTATTTACTAAAAAAAATATTTCATAATTATGAATAAATTGATAATTAATAATAATATTAATAAATGAATGATTAATATTAATAAATAAATTAATAAATTAATATTAATATATTTATTAAATTTGTATCAATATTAAATTTTTACCAATTTTGTAGATTTATTATTTATTATTATTTATAAATTATTTTTTAAAGTTATTTTTTATTTATAAATTATTTTTTAAAATTATTTTTTATTTATAAAAAATGTATTATTATTTTTTATTTTGTGATGAAAATATTCTTTATAGTCTTTTAATGATTTTTCTGAAAAGTGAAAGAAAATTTGTGAAGAAATTTTCTTAAAACAATTTACAGCAATCAATCGAATTAGAGAATTTATGGAATTCATGGAAGATAGAAATAAAGTAAAGCCAAAAATGGAGAAAGATTTTAAATTAATTGATGACACTGGTGATTGGATAAATCCAGCAGTTAATGAGGTGATGAGGAAATCATATAAATTATCGGAAAATATTTTTAAAATTGAAAAAGAAATACAAAGTCTCGATGCTTTTTTCCAAGAAAAGGTTTCGATTATTATTTTTCTACTATTTTCATAATAATAATTGTAATTTATAATTATTTATAATACTAACACTATTACTACTAGTATTAATAATAATAACAAAAAATAATAATAATAACAATATTATTATTAAAATTGAAAAAACTTTTACGTCCGAATTGATTTTGTTAAATTAATAGGCAAATAATAAAAATAATTATTTGTGTAAAATTTTATTTATTTATTTATAAAAACACAAGAGTTTATATTATCATAATTTTTAATTATTACTGAATTATAATGAGTTATTTGAAAAAATAATGTTAATAATAATTATAATAATAATAATAATAATATTAAATAATATTAAATTAAATTAAAAATAAATAAATAGGTAAATACATAAATAATAAATAAATTAAAAGTATAAGAAATAATATTATATTAATAGTAGTAATAAAATTAGTAATTAATAAACATTTTTATTATTTTCTACACGTTATTGAATAAAATAATAAATGTAAAATTCATTTATTTTGATAATTTTTTTTTATAGAAAATTGGCGATTCGGAGAGGGGTGATTTTAACAGTGATTCATGGCTAAAAGTAAGTTTTCACAAAAATATAACTTAAAATTACAATCTTGAAATTTTTCATTTATTTTTAATAATTCAATTAGCAAATTGAATTTAACTGTTAATTCCATTAAAATAGAGAGTTTTACATTTCAATTGCAGATTAATTTTTAAATGTTTTCATTACTTCAGTTTTTTAATTCAATCGAAAAGTATATTTCCATTGCTGTACATCACTGTCAATTTAGCCAATTAATACGATTGACTTTCATAACTGCGAATTTTTATTTTTGAATATATAAATTCATGTCTTATTTCATGAATAGTTAAACATCTATTTTGCATACATTGAAAAATTAATGTACTTTTTTCTGTATTTTTTCCAATAATTTATTGAAAAATTCTACTTAATAACTAGAATCAAAGGTAGAGAAAATAGAAATATATTTTTTAGTAAAAACAAGCAATTTAAGATTATAAATATTTATTAACATTTTTTGTTTTTAGTAAAATATTAAAAATGAAAGAAATTGAAATTTGAACAGAAATATAATGAAGTAATTTCAATTTTGAACTTTTTAATTTTGATATTGAGAATATTTATTTTCTCTCTCGAATTTGATGGTAATTTTTTTAGTCATTTTTCTAATTTGATAATTTAATTATTCTTTGATTGAAAAAAATAAAATTGATGGTAATTTTTAGTAATTTTCCTAATTTGTTAATTTAATTATTCTTTGATTGAAAAAAAATAAAATTGATGGTAATTTTTCTAATTTGTTAATTTAATTATTCTTTGATAGAAAAAAAATAAAATTGATGGTAATTTTTCTAATTTGTTAGTTTAATTATTCTTTGATTGAAAAAGTAAAATAAAATTTAGGTGAGTTTTAGTAATTTTTCTAATTTGTTAATTTAATAATTCTTTGATTGAAAAAAATAAAATTGATGATAATTTTTATTAATTTTTCTAATTTGTTAATTTAATTATTCTTTGATTGAAAGAAAAACAAAATTGATGGTAATTTTTCTAATTTGTTAATTTAATTATTGAAAAAAATAGTAAAATTGATGGTAATTTTTCTAATTTGTTAATTTAATTATTGAAAAAAAATAATAAAATTGATGGTATTTTTTTAGTAATTTTTTTAATTAATAATTTAATTATTCTTTGATAGAAAAAAAATAAAATTGATGGTAATTTTTATTAATTTTTTTAATTTGTTAATTTAATTATTCTTTGATTGAAAGAAAAACAAAATTGATGGTAATTTTTCTAATTTGTTAATTAAATTATTGAAAAAAATAGTAAAATTGATGGTAATTTTTCTAATTTGTTAATTTAATTATTGAAAAAAAATAATAAAATTGATGGTATTTTTTTAGTAATTTTTTTAATTTATTAATTTAATTATTCTTTGATAGAAAAATAATAAAATTGATGGTAATATTTATTAATTTTTCTAATTTGTTAATTTAATTATTCTTTGATTGAAAGAAAAACAAAATTGATGGTAATTTTTCTAATTTGTTAATTTAATTATTCTTTGATTGAAAAAAATAAAATAAAATTGATGTGATTTTTAGTCATTGACATTGGAGCAATTAGCAGAGCTTCATGATAAAATTTGTCATCAAACAACATTAATTATTGAAAGTGACAGTGATTCATTGCCATTGAAGGGTGAAATTATCGATAATCAATTGCCACAAACATCACAAATGGTAAATAATCCCTTGGAACATGATTATCGTAAGGTAAATAGGCGAATTGCAACACTTCAAAGGCACATTGCCGAAAAGCAATTGGAGGCTGCGAAAAAAATGCACGAAATGAAGAAATTTTTACGTCAGGAGCAATTGCGATTAATTCAAATTGCCGAAAATATGGTGCGCGAGAAGAAGAGAAATTTTGATTTTCAAATGACTATCGATCAGGATCCTTGTTGGATTAATGATTGCGAGGCTGATTGTGGATATTTTGGCAAGAAATTCACGCGAAAATCGTGAAAAAAGGGAAAATTAATTATAAGTAAATTTTTTTTTTTGATAAAGTGAATTAGAATTAATAAATAATTAATTATTAATTAATTAATTTAATTGTGTTCTTCAGGCTTGGAATTAATTTTAATGGTATTTTTCAGGTTTTCCACGCAACCTGAAAACCTGGAAATGTCAGAGAATTTTATAAAAATTGAAAAAACCTTGAAAAAAAATTTTGTCAGGGAATTTTTATTGAAATCCTGGAAAATTGTTGTTTTCTAATTTATATATTCGAGAAAATCAATTATTATTTTTAAAAGAAAATTCTTCTCAGACATTCAATTATTTTTTTCAACTTTTATTATTTATCCTTTAAAGAATTAAATTATTTTCAAAAATTTCAATAAAATTCTTTTGTAACAGTTCAATTTTTTGAAAATAATTTTAAAAAACTCTTCGTAGATATTTAATTGATATCAAAAAAATTTTCAAAATTCAATTATTTTCAATGTTTGCTATTTTTAAAAAATTTTACAAAACAATTCAATTATTTAAAGCAAAAGTTTAATAAAATTAGTCAGAAGAATTCATTATTTTCAAACGTGTAATATAATTCTTCGCAAAAATCCAATTATGTTTGAGAATTTACAAAAATTCTTGTCAAAATTTAAATTGTCATTATGAATAATAAAATTCTTCTCCGAAATTCAATTATTTTCTCAAATATTAATTGGCAGAATTTCAATTATTTTTAATATACAAAATTTTCATCGAATTTCTCGAAAAATGAAATTAAATGTTAAATTTCTTTTTAAACTTGTCTTTTGACAATAAATAATAATAATAATAATAAACATAATAATGAAATTCTGATAAAATTTATTATAAAAATCCAATGTTAAAAAACATTCAATTATTTAATAAATTATTTATTTTTATAGTTAAATAATTGATTTCTTGTAGAATTTTCTAATAAATATTGATTTAAAAATAAATTTCAGTAAAAGTTAAATGCATTTTGAATTGTAATTGAATATTATATTAAAAAATATTTATTTATTAGAAAATTCTACAAGAACTAATTTATAAATAATAAATTTTTTTAAATAATTGCATTTTTCGAGAAATTTGATGAACATTTTGTATATATAGAAAATAATTGAAATTCTGACAAGAATTCCAATTAAAATTTTCGAAAATAATTTAATTTTAGAGAAAAATTTTATTATTCATTTTATTTATAAAGATTCTTTATATTTTGACGGGAATTTTTGGCAATTTTGGAACATAATTGGATTTTTGACTGTAATTTTTGGCAATTTTTGGAACATAATTCAGGGCTAGGATTTTGCGACTTTTTCGACTTTTTTTCGACTTTTCTAAGGAAATGCGACTTTTTTTGCCTTTTTTGTGAAAAGATTATTATTATTTATAAGGATAATTGAAATTTTGAACAGATTTTTTTTTAAAATGTTTAAAAGTAATTGAATTTTGATATTTTTAAAAATAGTTGAAATTGTGAGGAGAATTTAAAAAAATTTGAAAATAATTGAATTTTTGCTACGAATTTTCTTATTTTTTTAAGATAATTGAATTTTGCAAAGAATTTTATCAGAACTTTTGAAAATAATTTAATTTCCATTATGAATTTTATTATTTATAAAGATAATGATAATTTTGGCGAGAAATTTAAAAAAATTTTTGAAAATAATTGATTTTCTGCGAACAATTTTATTACTTTTTGAAAGTAAATGAATTTCGAGGATAAACTTTATTATTTATAAAGATAATTACAAATGTGCAGAAATAAATAAATAAATAATTGAAATTCTGACAAGAATTTTATTAAAATTCTTTGAAAATAATTGAAATACAGAGAAGAATTTTATTATTTATAAAGATAATTGAATTTTTGAACAGATTTCTTTAAAAAAATGTTTAACAGTAATTGAATTTTGAAGAAGAATTTTGATAGTTATAAAGATAATTGAAATTTTGAGAATTAAAAAAAATTTGAAAATAATTGAATTTCTGCTATGAATTTTCTTATTTTTTTAAGATAATTGAATTTTGCAAAGAATTTTATCAGAACTTTTGAAAATAATTTAATTTCCATGATGTATTATTTATAAAATTTTGACAAAAAAAATTTTTTTGAATGTAATTGAATTTTTGCAAAAAATTTCATTATTTTTGAGAAAATAAATGAATTTTAGAGAAGAATTTTATTATTTACAAAGGTAATTGAAATTATGATAGGCATTTTATTAAAATTTTTTTTAAATAATTGAATTTTGGAAAAGAATTTTATTATTTATAAAAATAATTGACATTTTAAACAGATTTTGAAAAAAAAATGTTAAAAATACCTGATTAAATTTTTGCCACGCATTTTATTTTTATTTTAATAAATATTGTTCCAGATTGTTTGATGTTAAAGTTTTTTTTGGCGAGAAATGTGATTTTTTTACAATTTTGACAATTTCGTGTTTCCTTCTCGGCGTTTTTTTTCCTAAAATTTCATTCGACTTTTTTCCGACTTTTTCGGAAATTTTATGCGACTTTTCGCGACTTTTTGTTAATTTTTTTGTGAATTTATGCGACTAAAGCGACAAACCTGTTTTTTGATTTGGAAAAAATTGTAATAATTTGAAAAAAAATTTTTTTGTTCACTTTTCATTTTCACTTTTTTTTTTAATTTAATTTTTTCATCTTTTGCTATTGCTGATAATTAAATTTCGCAATTTGTACCTTATCCACTGACTGTAATTTGAATTGATCCTCTAAAATTCACTACTTTCCCTCTGATACTAATAATAAAACTCCATTAATTAACCTTTATACGAGTTTCCGCTTTTCACGTGCCTTCTCAATTAATGGCTTTTAGATTAGTAACAAGAATTGAAATCTTTGTACTGGTATTAACGAAGCATCACATAATTTAATTAATTAGATATTCTCAAATGTATCTTTTGGGTTTTGTCGAAAGTGACTTGGCACGTAAAACAGCAATTAATCAAGTCTTGTATTTAAAGCATTTCTGCTTGACATCGCAGGCAGACATCTTAATCGATCCTCGAGGTACCATTATTTTCAAGAAGCTCGTGCACAATTAAGTTGCTCCACTTTATTTATTTTCATTTTTTTTTCTTCTTCTTCTTCTCATTTTCTATATAAACTCTCGCGTCTCTTGTGTTTTATCAATTGAACAATTACCGGAGTAAATAATATCTTTAGAGAAATAGAGAGAAAATGAGAAATACAATTCCTGGTGATCAATGCTTTTATTGATATATAATGAGTGTTTTTAGAGGGATAATTTTGTTTGTATTTTTCTTTTTTATTTTTTTTTAAATCGTTGTGAAAAGTATAATAATTAGAAAGAGAATTAAAAAGTTGTAGAAAGAAATTTCAGAAAATACAACTTTTTAAATTTAAAAACCCAAAAAGAAATATGTTTTCAATTATAAATGAATGGTTGCCACAGGTCAGGAAGGTCAGGAAAAAGTCAGGGAAAGTAAAATTGGTCAGGGAAGTCAGGCAAAAGTCAGGGATTTTTAGTAAAAGTACTAGAAAAAATCAAATTTCAAAAATTCGTGAAAAACCTCTAAATTTTCATGTTTTTTTGTTTGACTTGTAAACTATAAAAATAACCACGAATTTTAAAACAAAACCTTGAATTTTTTTATTATTTCAGACAATAATTTATTTTTAAATAACTTAATTTTTAAAGAACTATCATAAAATTATGACTTATAAATTATGTAATGAACAATTTTTACAATTTTCATAAATACCAGATTGATAAGAGAATTTTAATTAAAAATACTAGAAAAATAAAACTTTGGAAGAGTTACAAATAATTACAGAAATTCAATTATTTTGAAAAGTAATAACATTTTTGCAGAAATTCAATTATGTTCAAAAATTAAAAATAATTCTGCTCATTTCAATTATATCTTTAAAAATAAAAAAATTCTTCTCCAAAATTCAATTACGTTTAAAATTTGTTTTTAAATTCTCGTCAAAATTACAATTATTTTTAAAAATAATACAATTCTTTTTCAAAATTAAAATATATTTAAAAATTTTATAAAAATTCTTGGAAAAATTCCACAGGAATTTAATAATTTATAAAATTTTTGATGAATTTCTTCTAAATAAATCAATTATTTTCATAAATAATAAAATTTTCACAGGAATTCAATTTATTTAATTTAAAAAATTTCAAATATTTAAACAAATTTTTTTAAATTCCCGTCAAAATTTCAATTATTGTTATAAATAATACAATTCTTCTTCAAAATTAAAATATATTTAAAAACTTGAAGAAAATTCAAATTCTTGTTAAAATTTCACAGAAATTCAATAATTTATGAAATTTTTAATAAGTTTCCATGAAATAATTCAATTATTTTCATAAATAATAAAATTTTCCCAGGAATTCAATTATTTAATATATAAAATTTCAAATATTTAAACAAATTTTTTTAAATTCATGTCAAAATTTCAATTATTGTTATAAATAATACAATTCTTCTTCAAAATTAAAATATATTTAAAAACTTGAAGAAAATTCAAATTCTTGTTAAAATTTCACAGAAATTCAATAATTTATGAAATTTTTAATAAATTTCCTTAAAATAATTCAATTATTTTCATAAATAATTAAATTTTCACAGGAATTCAATTTATTTACTTTAAAAAATTTCAAATATTTAAACAAATTTTTTTAAATTCCCGTCAAAATTTTAATTATTGTTATAAATAATACAATTCTTCTTCAAAATTAAAATATATTTAAGAACCTGAAGAAAATTCTTGTTAAAATTTCACAGAAATAATACAAAAAAATAGATAAATAAATAAATAAAAAAATAATAATTTTTAATAAATTTCATTGAAATAATTCAATTATTTTCATAAATAATAAAATTATCACAAGAATTTAATTATTTAATATTCAAAATTGTATAAAATTTTTTGAAAAATATCAATTATTTAAAAAGATTTTTATAAAATTTGTCGCATCAATCAATTATTGAATAAAAGATTTACAAGAATTCAATTATTTACAAGTATTTTATAAATTTTTTCGCAATTATTCAATTATTTTCAGGAATAATAAAATTATTTTTTGAAATTCAATTATTTTCATAAATAATAAAAGTAAATGCCGAATTTGTATTAATTTTACTATTTTATTCAAAAACCTCGAAAAATGGAATTATTCTTAAAAATTTTATTAAAATTAGTCAAAAGAATTCAATTATTTAAAAATTTATAAATAAAATTTATTATGAGATTTCAATTTTAAGAAACATGTAATTATTCAAAATATTGTTTACTTTTTTATTTAAATAATTGAAATCTAGTAGAATTTGCTAATAAAATTAGATTTAAAAATGGATTTCAGTTAAAATTTTAGATAATAATTGAATATTAAAACCATTAGAGCATGAATTTTTAAAAATAATTGAGTTTTGAAAATGTTTCAAAATAAAATTTTTAAAAATCTGAATGTTTTATATTTTTAACTAACAATTCTGGAGAATTAATTTTTTTTAAGAAACTATGGTTGCAGATTTTTTTAAAAATTGTTTCAAGTTTTTTTTTTAATATATATTTAATTGAAGAATTTACGTCTAACTAAAATTTTGTACAATTGAATTATAAAGAAATAAATTTGAAAATTCTAAAACAAATATTTCAATTATTTTTAGAAATTTTATTAAAACTCTTGTCAAAATTGCAATTATTTTAAAAAATTTGTCTTTATTTAACAAAAAATGTCTATTTTAATAATATTTTTCAAAAGAATTGAATTATTAAAAAAAAAATTTAATAAAATTTTACGCAAAACTTCAATTATTTTCGTAAATAATAAAATTCTTTTTTGGAATTCAATTATTTTCGTAATTAATTGTAATTATTTTTAGGAATTCAATTATTTTCACAAATAATAAAACTCATCGCTGAATTTTTATTATTTTTAAATTTTTAATAGAATTTTATTCGAATTCCTCGGAAAATGTAATTTAAAAATTTTATTAAAATTTGTCAAAAGAATTGAATTATTTAAAAATTTGTTGATAAAATTCTTTATGAGAATTCAATTTTAACAAACATTCAATTATTCAATAAATTATTTATTTTTCAATTTAAATAATTGTATATTTTTAAAGAAAATTTACTACTTTTAAAAATAATTGAATTGCGAAGACTTGCGAAGGACTTTATTTATTATTTTTGGAAATAATTAAATTTTTGTTGGAAAATTTAGTGGTTATTTAAATTATAACAAAACATGAATAATTCAATTATTTTCATAAATAACAACATTTCTACAGGGATTCAATTATTTTTATAAATAATAAAATTCTTCTAGTAATTTAATTATTTTCATAAATAATAAAACTCATTGCAGAATTTCAATTATTTGTAATGCAATTTTAATCAAATTCCTCGAAAAATGTAATTATTCTTAAAAATTTTAATAAAATTCTTGTTAAAAGTCCAAAAATTTAAATGATAACATTTTTTATGAGGATTTAATTTCAACAAACATGAAATTAATAAATTATTTATTTTTGTATTTAAATAATTGAATTCTCGCATAGAATTTACTAATAAAAATGGTTTTAAAAATGAATTTCAGTTAAAATTTTAGATTATACTTGAGTATTAAAAGCATTATAATGTTAATTTTTTATAAAATAATTAAATTTTCAAAAAGTTTCAAACAAAAATCATTGAAATTCTAAACTTTTCATATATTTTTGACAAAAAATTTTGCAGAATTAATTCTTTTTAAAAGTTAAATAGGATTTTTATTAAAATTATTTCGAGTTTTTATTTTTCAATGTATATTTAATTGCAGAATTTTCGAATAATTGAAATTTTATAAAATTGAATTGTAAAGAAATAAATTTGAAAATTCTCATAAAACTCATCGCAGCGTTTCAATTATTTTTCATACAATTATAATTGAATTCTTTTGAAAAAAGTAATGATGTTCATGGAAGTTTCAATAAAATTCGATAAAAGAATTGAAATATTAAAAAATTTGTTACTAAAATTCTTTATGAGAATTGAATTTTGAGAAACATTCAATTATTCAATAAATTATTTACTTTTGCATTTAAATAATTAAAATTTTGTAGAATTTTTGAATAAAAATTGATTTTCATTTCATAAAAATGAATTTCTGTTAAAAGTTTAGATTATAATTGAATATTAAAAGAAACATAGAGTGAACTTTTTGTAATAATATTTTTATAAATTGTTGAGTTTCAAAAAGGTTGGAATTTGAATGTTCTGAAGAATTTTAATTCCTCTGGAAAAGTAATAATTAAATACTTATTTAAAAATTTAGTTATTGATGTTTTTGAATAATTTTACGATTAATGAAAATTGTAAATAAATTTAATAGAACATTGTTTTGAGTATCTAATAATTTTTAGAGTGAATCGGAATATTTTTTATGATCAGGGAAAAAGTGAGAATTTTGTCTGCGGAAATCAGGGAAAAATAAAATTAAATATTTGTGGCAACCCTGAGAAAATTTACTATACTTTTAAAAATAACTGAATTGCGAAAACTTGCGAAGGACTTTATTAGGATGTTTGTAAATAATTAAATTTTTGTTGAAAAAATTTCGTGGTTATTTAAATTATAACAAAACATGAATAAGCCTTCTTTATGTTTTGTAATAATATTCTTATAAATTGTTGAGTTTCAAAAAGGTTTGAATTTGGATGTTCTGAAGAGTTTCCATTCCTCTGGAAAAGTAATAATTAAATACTTATTTAAAAATTTAGTTATTGATGTTTTTGAATAATTTAACAATTAATGAAAATTGTAAATAAATTTAATAGAACATTATTTTGAGTATGTAATAATTTTTAGAGTAAATCAGAATATTTTTTATTTTTAGGGAAAAAGTGAGAATTTTGTCTGCGGAAATCAGGGAAAAATAAAATTAAATATTTGTGGCAAACGTGAAGAATTTTCGAAACGAGATAATATTGTATAACGAAACTCTCAAATATGAGAATCGTTCCGTTTATATTGACCCGTAAAAACAGACGTGCATAAATATTATTAGCGTTTTCAACGGTCAGGATAAATGTATTAAAAGCGGGACAAAGTGGATTTTCCAAATGTAGATGAAAATCCGCAAAATGTTTGCCCTCATCTCTTTATATATACACACACACACATATAGTGTATAGCAATCAATAAAGGTAGAAACGCAATGCCGTTTTTAATAGCATGAGTTTTGTGGGGATTGATATACGCAATAGTGGCCGCAGAGTTGTGTTTTGAAGGATGAGAGTCGACAATGTAATTGAACCAGTCGGGCAAATCAAATTGTAAAGGCAATTGTTTGAAACCCGATTATTGCCCTGTATGTGTGTATATATACGGAATTCAATTGTGTTTGTTTATATACAATGTGTATTCTGTGTTTGTGTGAAGGGTTCCCCACTCGGAAGTTGAAATAAGCCGCGTTGCGAGGCGGCCAAGTGCCGCATGTCCGGAAAAGAACCGCATGCATATAGTGAAACCGAGCTCTCTTCGTTGATGGAGGCGCCTGTGAAGAGAATATATAGAGAGAGAGAAAGAGAGAGAGAAAGAGAGAGAGTGTTGTTGTGTTAGGGAGAGCAAAGTGGACTTTGACTCTCAAAAACGAGATGCTTACCGAATATAATGAAAACAGGTCACGTTATGTGAGCTTTGTGGCTGAATGCCAATGTTAACCACCGATGAGGTATCCTCTGTGGTTTGAATTCTTCGCAATACATACTGATCTCTCTCTCTCTCTCCTCTCTTCATCCCTAACTCACTCCTTCTCCCCTTTCATTTTTCCCACTAACTAAACGCTTCAATTATGAGATGAAAAAAAATAACAATATTCTTAGTTTACTTCTTTTCTGTTTAGTTTTCAGTAAACTAAACAGTAACTAAATTTAATAAACTACACTGAAAAAAAAATTTATTTGATTCAAATAACCGATTATTTGTCTATAATCAAATAAATATTTACTTGAATCAAATAATTTTTATTTGAATCAATTAATTAGTATTTCCTTCAAATACAATTTATTCCATTCAAATAACCGATTATTTGTCTATAATCAAATAAATATTTACTTGAATCGAATAATTTTTATTTGAATCAATTAATTAGTATTTCCTTCAAATACAATTTATTCCATTCAAATAACCGATTATTTGTCTATAATCAAATAAATATTTACTTGAATCGAATAATTTTGATTTGAATCAATTAATTAGTATTTGCTTCAAATACTAAAATACTTGATTCAAATACAATTTATTTGATTCAAATAAAAATTATTTGATTCAAGTAAATATTTATTTGATTATAGACAAATAATCGGTTATTTGAATCAAATAAATTTTTTTTCCAGTGTAGAAAGAATCTTCCAAAAAATATTATTTGAATCAACATTCCTAAGAATATTCTTCAAATATTTTTTTCTGAGAATCATTTCTCGAAATAATATTCCTAGAAATATTCCTTAAAGTATCATTAAAAAAACATTATTTGTCAAAACATTCTTAGGAATATTATTCCACTATTTATTTCAAATATTGATTCAAATATTGTACCAGATATTATCCCAAATATTATTCCAAATTTTATTCCAAATATTATTTCAAATATTATTCCAAATATTGTTCCAAATATTGTTTCAAATATTGTTCCAAATATTGTTTCAAATATTGTTCCAAATATTGTTTCAAATATTGTTCCAAAAAATATTCTTCTAAGTAACGTTGGAGGGAATATTTTTCCAAATAAAAAAAAAAAAAAAATTTCTCCCACTAACTAAACGCTTCAATTATGAGATGAAAAAAAAATAACAATATTCTTAGTTTACTTCTTTTCTGTTTAGTTTTCAGTAAACTAAACAGTAACTAAATTTAATAAACTACACTGAAAAAAAAAATTTATTTCATTCAAATAACCGATTATTTGTCTGTAATCAAATAAATATTTACTTGAATCAAATAATTTTTATTTGAATCAATTAATTAGTATTTCCTTCAAATACTGAAATATTTGATTCAAATACAATTTATTTGATTCAAATACAATTTATTTGATTCAAATACAATTTATTTGATTCAAATAAAAATTATTTGATTCAAGTAAATATTTATTTAATAATAGTCAAATAATCGGTTATTTGAATCAAATAAATTTTTTTTTCAGTGTAACACAGTAAAACGTGAGGTGTTAAAATAATACCAGAGTGGATTAAAATGATTTGCAACTGTTTAATCCCTCTAGGGTTAAATTAACACGAAAAAAGATTAAAATAGTCTATTTTGGTGTTATTTTCAACTATGAATGAAATTTTACATTAAATAAAACTCCAAAGGCAACGATTTGGAAATATTCAACGCATTTAGCTTCGCCAGGGAGAATAGTAAGTTAGTTACTAACTTAGTTATTAACTTACTAACTAAGTAACATAGTTACAAAATCCAATTGTGTTCAAAAAAATTTTTTTAAATTCTAGTCAAAATTTCAATTCTCTTTCTAAATAATAAAATTCTTCTCTGATATTCAATTATTTTACAAAATTTCAATCAAATTCTAGTCAAAATTTCAATTTTCTTTATAAATAATAAAATTCTTCACTGATGTTCAATTATTTTCATAAACTTGAATAAAATTCGTTGTAAGAATTCAATTATTTATACAAACATGAATATAATTCATTGGTAAAATTTAATGATTTTCAAAATTAATAAAATTCTTCGCAAAAATTCAATTATTCTCAAAAATTAAAACACTAGTTTCAAATTTCTTTAATGATTTTGCAAATTCAAAGTCAGAAGGTAAAAAAAATTTTTTTGATTTTTATTCCTTACAGGGATTGGTTACTTTTAAAAAAAGGTAAAATTGGAGTAAAAGCATGAACGTAGTAAAACTTGAGGTGTTAAAGTAACACCAGAATGGATTAAAATAATCTGCAACAGTTTCATCCTGCTAGGATTAAATTACGATCAAAAAGGATTAAAATTTACAAATTTCAATTCTCTTTATAAATAATAAAATTCTTCTCTGATATTTAATTATTTTAGGAAATTTTAATCAAATTCTTGGCAAAATTTCAATTATTTTCAAAAGTTTACTAAAATTCCATAATTTTCAATAAATACTATTTCAATAAAATTTTCCAAAAGAATTAGATTATAATAAAAAAAAAATTGAATACAATTCTACGCAAACATTCAATTATTTTTATAAATAATAAAATTTTTTACACGAATTCAATTATTTACAAATTTTTTTATAAATTTCTTCGCAATAATTCAATTATTTTCATAAACAACAACATTTCTACAGGGATTCAATTTGTTTTATGAATAATAAAATTCTTTTAGGAATTTTAATTATTTTCATAAATGATAAAACTCATTGCAGAATTTCAATTATTTTTAATGCAATTTTAATCAAATTCCTCGAAAAATGTAATTATTCTTAAAAATCATATTAAAATTCTTATTAAAAGTACAAAGAATTTAATGATTTAAAAAATTTGTTGATAACATTTTTTATGAGAATTTAATTTTTTAGAAACATGAAATTAATTAATTATTTATTTTTGTATTTAAATAATTGAATTCTCGCATAGAATTTACTAATAAAAATGGTTTTAAAAATGAATTTCAGTTAAAATTTTGGATTATAATTAAGTATTAAAAGCATTACAACGAGGATTTTTAGAAATAATTCAATTTTGAAAAAGATTCAAACTAAAATCATTGAAATTCTTAATTTTTCATATTTTTGTCAAAAAATTCTGTAGAATTAATTCTTTTTAAAAGTTTAATAGGATTTTTATTGAAATTATTTCAAGTTTTTATTTTTTAATGCATTTTTATTTGCAGAATTTACGAATAATTGAAATTTTGAAAAGTTGAATTGTAAACGAATAAATTAAAAATTTATAAAACTCATCGCTGGGTTTCAATTATTTTTCATAGAATTATAATTGAATTTCTTGAAAAACGTTGAAATTTTCATGCAAGTTTTAATAAAATTCGACAAAAGAATTGAATTTTTAAAAAAATTTGTTACTAAAATTCTTTATGGGAATTCAATTTTGAGAAACATTCAATTACTCAATCAATTATTTTCTTTTGCATTTAAATAATTAATTTCTTGTAGAATTTTTTAATAAAAATTGATTTTCATTTCATAAAAATGAATTTCAGTCAAAATTTTAGATTATAATTGAATATTAAAAGAAATATAGAATAAACTTTTTGGAAATAATTGAATTTTCAAAATTAATATTTTTGAAAAAGTTTAATTGAATTTTTTTAATATTATTTGTAGTTTTTACTTTCTAATATGCATTTAATTAAAGAATTTAGGAATAATTGAAATTTCGAGAAACTGATTGGTAAATTATTATTAAAAATAATAGACATAAAGTTAAATTGTAGGTAAACATTTTTGAAAATAATAATTGAATTGAAATAATGAAAATAATTTTGAAGAAGTATAATATTCTTATAATATAAATTAATGATTAATTAATGATTTATTACTTGGTCATCTTTAATTATTATAAAATATAAACTTACTGATGATTCTAATTTCAATATTTATAATAGAAATATTTAATATTCAAAAGCAGTTAATTTTTAGTAAATTTTTTCTTTGCGAAGAAAAGTATAATTATTGTTAGTTTTTGGAATCAGTAGAAAATGTCAATTATGGCCAGAAATTGAATTTTATTCCACAAAAAAATCGTCATGTTTTAGTAAAATTTCGTCTAATGAAGAAAAGTAAAACAGAGAGAAAAGTAGAAAAAAATTGAATTTATAGGAAATTTGTGAATAATATTTTGAGAAAATATGTTTTTTTAATCCAATGAATAATTCACTCGGGGAGTGAATGACGTTTCCAAAAGACTTTGATGGAATCGATTGAAAATTTATCTTCACTTAACCGGAAGAGGGAAAGCTTATCAGATTAATGATTGATTTACAGGAATGGCATTTGTGACATGTAATGATCAACGCTCGATTACAGGAGACAATGCGTGCCACGATAGCCGCTACTATTAAGCCAATTCAGAAATTGGTCTCATATTGAATGACATTGTGCCTATTGTCATTCACCATCTATTCCCAGATAAGCAAATTCGGAATTAAATTATATTCTTTTTTTTTCCTCTAAAAAAATAAATAATAGTAGCAATAATTCTCTATTAATGTTTTATTAACATTTATTCAAAAAAAATTTTTTATTCCCTCTAGTTCGGGATTTCTGCATTTTTTCTCTTATCCTTTTCTTGATATTTATTATTTTGCTTAAAATCAATAATTAATTTATTACAATATTTTGCCTATGAAACATTATTATTAACATTATTTTTTCAAATAAAAAATTAGAGTAGAAAAAATAATTAAAGAATTTTTAAGAAATATTTTCATTAATTCTATCATTGGAAAAATTAATAATTAATTAGTTAATATTCTGTTTAAAGAAATGTTTTTTATGATTCGAATAAACATTAGATTGAGAAAAATAATACGGAAAATAATTTAGAAAATAGTATTTAATAATTTATTGGTTAATATTCTGTTTAAAGAAATATTCTTTAAGATTCGAATTATCATTAGATGGAGAAAATAAAAAGGAAATAATTTAGAAAATAATCTTTAATAATTAATTAGTTAATATTCTGTCAAAAGAATAACATTCAAAAAATTAAAAAATAACTAATATTTTAATATCGATTAATAAATTAATATTCATTAATAAGTGAACAATTTTTATTAAAGAGGAAAATGTTTTGTAAACGAAGAAGAAAGGGTAAAAGAAGTACACGTATAAAATATTTAAAAAAAAGGGGCGAAATAAAATTGAGGAATGTTGAATGATCGTCAATAAGTGGACAATTGATTGAACGACCGAAGTCAACGACAGAATAAAGGGAATGCGACATTTGCTTCCATTTTCGATTTAGCTTTCAAGGTTCGTCCATTCTATTCTTTCCTCAGGCTCGCTCGTCTCTGTTCTTCAAAGGAAAAGAACTCGCTTCGTTTATTGTCAAGCACCTTGTCCCGACACCGAGTAAAGAAGAAAATCTCCATTTCCGGTTGGGAATAATGAAGAACGACGGTGCTTTCTAGTCATGCTAGGGAACAAAGGTAAACCGATGGCGTAGAGAAAGTTAAAAAAAAAGAAAATAAAAGAAAAAAAAGGAAAAAAAGAAAAAAAATTAAAAAAAAAAATTTCTATATATAAAACTTATGATGCTATTGCTCCTGGTATTTCCGTCTTTGTGTCCATGACACCTTATTTTTAATTTCATTCTATATTTTTTAATTTAATTTTTATTTATCTTGTTTTTTTCTCTCCCTCTTTTCCAATTTTATTTGTATTTTTTTATTTTCTTTGCATTTTTCTCTACTTTTTAAAACTTTATTTGAATTTTTTTCAACTTTTTTTATTTTATTTGCATTTTTAAAAATTTTTTTATTTGCATTTTTTTAAATTTCTTTATTTGCATTTTTCACTATATTTAAATTTTAATTTTATTATAATTTTATTATATTTTTCATTTTAATTGCATTTTTCTAATTTTTCTAATTTTATTTGCATTTTTCCTACTTTTTATTTTTATTTTTTTATTTTTCTCTATTTTTTAAAATTTTATTTGCATTTTTTTCAATTTTGCTAATTTTATTTGCATTTTTCCTACTTTTTATTTATTTTTTTATTTTTTTCTATTTTAAAAAATTTTATTTGAATTTTTTTCTACTTTTTAAATTTTATTGTCATTTTTTTTATTTTCTTTGCATTTTTCTCTATTTTTAAAAATTGTATTTCAATTTTTTTCAACTTCATTAATTTTATTTGCATTTTTCCTATTTTTTAATTCTATTTTTTGATTTTTCTCTTTTTTTTTAATTTTATTTGCATTTTTTTCAATTTTGCTAATTTTGTTTGCATTTTTTTAAATTTTGTTATTTGCATTTTTTTAAATTTCTTTATTTGCATTTTTCACTATATTGAAATTTTAATTTTATTATAATTTTATTATATTTTTCATTTTAATTGCATTTTTCTAATTTTTCTAATTTTATTTGCATTTTTCCTACTTTTTATTTTTATTTTTTTATTTTTCTCTATTTTTTAAAATTTTATTTGCATTTTTTTCAATTTTCCCTATTTTATTTGCATTTTTCCTACTTTTTATTTATTTTCTTATTTTTTTCCATTTTAAAAAATTTTATTTGATTTTTTTTCTACTTTTTAAATTTTATTGTCATTTTTTTATTTTCTTTGCATTTTTCTCTATTTTTAAAAATTGTATTTCAATTTTTTTCAACTTCATTAATTTTATTTGCATTTTTCCTATTTTTTATTTCTATTTTTTGATTTTTCTCTTTTTTAAAATTTTATTTGCATTTTTTTCAATTTTGCTAATTTTATTTGCATTTTTTTTAATTTTGTTATTTGCATTTTTTTAAATTTCTTTATTTGCATTTTTCACTATATTGAAATTTTAATTTTATTATAATTTTATTATATTTTTCATTTTAATTGCATTTTTCTAATTTTTCTAATTTTATTTGCATTTTTCCTACTTTTTATTTTTATTTTTTTATTTTTCTCTATTTTTTAAAATTTTATTTGCATTTTTTTCAATTTTCCCTATTTTATTTGCATTTTTCCTACTTTTTATTTATTTTCTTATTTTTTTCCATTTTAAAAAATTTTATTTGATTTTTTTTCTACTTTTTAAATTTTATTGTCATTTTTTTTATTTTCTTTGCATTTTTCTCAATTTTTAAAAATTGTATTTCAATTTTTTTCAACTTCTTTAATTTTATTTGAATTTTTCCTATTTTTTATTTCTATTTTTTGATTTTTCTCTTTTTTTTTAATTTTATTTGCATTTTTTTCAATTTTGCTAATTTTATTTGCATTTTTCATACTTTTTAATTTTTTTTTTTATTTTTTTCTATTTTAAAAAATTTTATTTCAATTTTTTTCAACTTTTTAAATTTTATTGGCATTTTTTTTATTTTCTTTGCATTGTTCTCTATTTTTAAAAATTGTATTTTAATTTTTTTCAACTTTTTAAATTTTATTTGCATTTTTAGTATTTCTTCATTTTCTTTGCATTTAATTTTCCAAAATTTATTTGCATTTTTTTAAATTTTTTTATTTGCATTTTTTTTAATTTCTTTATTTGCATTTTTCACTATATTTAAATTTTAATTTTATTATAATTTTATTATATTTTTCATTTTAATTGCATTTTTCTAATTTTTCATATTTTATTTGCATTTTTCCTACTTTTTATTTTTATTTTTTTATTTTTCTCTATTTTTTAAAATTTTATTTGCATTTTTTTCAATTTTCCCTATTTTATTTGCATTTTTCCTACTTTTTATTTATTTTTTTATTTTTTTCTATTTTAAAAAATTTTATTTGAATTATATTTTTTTCTACTTTTTAAATTTTATTGTCATTTTTTTTATTTTCTTTGCATTTTTCTCTATTTTTAAAAATTGTTTTTCAATTTTTTTAACTTCTTTAATTTTATTTGCATTTTTCCTATTTTTTATTTCTATTTTTTGATTTTTCTCTTTTTTTTTAATTTTATTTGCATTTTTTTCAATTTTGCTAATTTTATTTGCATTTTTCCTACTTTTTAATTTTTTTTTTATTTTTTTCTATTTTAAAAAATTTTATTTGAATTTTTTTCAACTTTTTAAATTTTATTGTCATTTTTTTTATTTTCCTTGCATTTTTTTCTATTTTTAAAAATTGTATTTCAATTTTTTTCAACTTCTTTAATTTTATTTGCATTTTTATTATTTCTTCATTTTCTTTGCATTCAATTTTCCAAATTTTATTTGCATTTTTCCTACTTTATATTTCTATTTTTTGATTTTTCTCTTTTTATTAAATTTTTATTTGCATTTTTTTCAATTTTGCTAATTTTATTTGCATTTTTCCTACTTTTTAATTTTTTTTTTATTTTTTCTATTTTAAAAAATTTTATTTGAATTTTTTTCAACTTTTTAAATTTTATTGGCATTTTTTTTATTTTCTTTGCATTTTTCTCTATTTTTAAAAATTGTATTTCAATTTTTTTCAACTTCTTTAATTTTATTTGCATTTTTATTATTTCTTCATTTTCTTTGCATTCAATTTTCCAAATTTTATATGCATTTTTCCAATTTTTTATTTCTATTTTTTGATTTTTCTCTTTTTATTAAAATTTTATTTGCATTTTTTTAATTTTACTAATTTTATTTGCATTTTTCCTACTTTTTATTTTTTTTTATTTTTTTCAATTTTAAACAATTTTATTTTAATTTTTGTCAACTTTTTAAATTTTATTGTCATTTTTTTTATTTTCTTTGCATTTTTCTCTATTTTCAAAAATTTTATTTCCTTTTTTTTCAATTTTTCGAATTTTTGATTCATATCGTTTTTAATTTCCTATTATTTCTCGATTTTATTTCTACTTTCTTATTTTTTCCATTTTTTCAATTTTCTAGGATCTGTAGCTATTTTTTATTTTCTTCACATTTTGAAAACTTTTTCTGTACTTTTTTTTTATTATTTAATTATTATTAATTTATTTATTATAGTTAATGTATTTAATTTATTTTTTTGGGAAATTTTTTTATTTTCATTGTATTTAAAAAAAAAATGTTTCGTATATTTTCAAAAGTTGCGTTTTCATCTAAATTATGAAAATAAATTTAAAATTCCCCCTTCTACTGTATTACGAAAGTAAGTAAATTTTTCTCACTCCCTACAAAAAGGAAATTTGCTTTTAAAATTTACGTCATTTTTAAATTTCTTTCAAAAAAAAAACAAAAAATGGCACTTCAAATTTTCGCATATGTTTACAAAATTTATATTTTTCGACTAGTGTGTGTATAGGTGAAGTTTAGAGGAAAAAAATGTAAAGGAAAAAAAATAATATATAATGTAGGTCATTTTTTTTAGATTCAACGTTAAGGAAGTGGTCGTTGAAGTGAAAAGGGTTGACGAGTCTGTCTGACTAAAGTCGACATTTACTACTTGCCACGGCACGCGACTGACGCTCCCCTTCGAAAATAAATTTTAACCCCTTGCACTGCAATTTTAATTTCAAATAAAAATTTCACTTGTTCTCGCTTTTCTTTTGAAAAATTTATATATTCTCGATTTCGAAAATTAAAATCTATTTTAACTTTTCAAGTTAAATTTGATATTAATTTAAATTTTTGTTAGTTCTCTCTCTCTCTCTCTCTCTTGAAGTATAACTTTCCTATGTAAGCTTTCTCGTCAAACAACTTCCTCTCATTTAAATTTTCCTTCATTTAATTATGTTCAATTAATTAAATTTACATTTTGAAAAATTTCAAAAAAATATAGATTCAAATTTTTGTTTTACTAAAAATAGTTCAAATTTGTAACATGAAATCAAAAATTAAAAATATTTATGTATTTCTTCCTTTATTAAAAAAAAAAATAAAAAAAAAATATTTCGTAAGTATTTTTGGAAAGACGAGAAGCTTTGAAAAAAGAAAAATTTAGTAAGGAATAAAAAATGATTAAATAAATAAAACAAATATAAATAATTAAAAATAGATTTACGAATAAATACAGAAATAATAATAAATAAAAAAAATAGTAAATAAATAATAAAAAATAATAAGTAAATAATAAATAAATAATAAATAATAAATAAATAATAAATAAATAATAAATAAATAATAAATAAATAATAAATAAATAATAAATAAATAATAAATAAATAATAAATAAATAATAAATAAATAATAAATAAATAATAAATAAATTTGAATAAATGAAAATAGAAATGAACAAAAATTGAAAATAGAAAAATAAAATAGAAATAAATAAAAATTAATAGATAAATATAAGAGAAAATATAAATATGCAATAAATGTTATAAATATAACTTTTTTTTCCATCAATTTATTAAAATAGAAAGCCAATATTTCTTTTCGAGAGAACAATTTTCCGTAACTATTTTGAGAAAACGAGAAGCGCTTTGGAAAATATAAGGAAAATTTAAGGTAAGAAAGAAAAAAATGAAATTACCTCTCGCGGTATCTGCAATTTATATAAATAGACTTTGGCGGAGAGAAGATAAGAACAATATCTATCTGGTTCAAAGTTTTTCTAATCGAACCATTTTTAGAGAGAAATTCTCCTTTGTTTAAAATTAGTATTTCCTTTTTTAAATTTAAATTTACAAAACACATTTTACTCCGAACAAAAAGTAATATTTATTTATTTCTAATTTTAGAATTTTATTCATTTTCATTTCTCATTTTTGCAATTTTAACGATACATTTTATAGTTTCTTTTTTAATTTTTATTCTCTATGTAATTTATATTTTTAAAATATATTTTATTTTTCTTTTCAAAAATTTTTTTTTTAAATTCTCAACAAAATATTTCAAAGTATCTTCGGAAAAAATTTAATTATTCTTCTCTGAAATTCAATTATATTTAAAAATTTTTAATAAAATTCTTGGCAAAATTTCAATTATTAAAAAAAACTTCTTCAATTTAATGATTTTTAATATTTACTATTTTAATAGAATTTTCCAAAAGAATTCAATGATTTAAAATAAATTTAATAAATTGCTACACAAATCGTTATTTATTTTCATAAAATAATTCAAAATTCACAGAAATTCAATTATTTAGAAATAATTTATAAATTTTTTAGCAATTATTCTATTATTTTAATGAATAATAAAATTTTTTCAGGAATTCAATTATTTTCGTAAATAATTAAAATTTGGTTTAGGAATTCAATTATTTTCTTAAATAATAAAAGTTATTGCAGAATTTCAATTAGTTTTAATATTTTATTCAAAACCCTCGAAAAGTGGAATTATTCTTAAAAATGTTATTAAAATTAGTCAAAATAATTCAATTACTTAAAAATCTATAATTAAAATTCATCATGAGAATTCTATTTTAAGAAACATGCAATTATTCAATCAATTGTTTATTTTTTTATTTAAATAATTGAATTCTAGTTGAATTTGCTAATAAAACTCGATTTGAAAATGGATTTCAGTTAAAGTTTTAGATAATAATTGAACTTTAAAAGAATTAGAGAATGAATTTTAAGAAATAATTGAATTTTGGAAAAGTTTTAGAATAAAATTTTTGAAAATCTGAATTTTTTATATTTTTAAGTAACAATTGTCTAGAATTAATTTTTTTGAGAAACTATGGTTGCGGATTTTTAAAAATTATTTAAATTAATTTTCTAATATATATTTAACTGAAGAATTTACTACTAAATGAAATTTTGTAAAATTGCATAATAAACAAAGAAATTAAAAAATTCTCAAAAGAATATTTTGAATTATTTTTACAAATTTTAAATAAAATTCTTGGCAAAATTTCAATTATTTTTGAAAATTTCATTTTATTTTTTTAAAAAATATCTATTTTAATGAAATTTTTCCAAAAAATTAAACTATTTGAAAAAAATTAATAAAATTTTACGCAAAATTTCAAAGATTTTCATAAATAATAGAAATTTTACAAGGATTTAATTATTTACAATTTTTTTGAAAATTTCTTCGGAATCATAGAATTATTTTCATGAATATTAAAATTTTTGCAGGAATTCCATTATCTTCGTGAACAATAAAAATCTTTTTAAGAATTCAATTATTTTCATAAATAATAAAACTTATCGCATAATTTCAATTAATTTTAATATTTTAATCAAAACTTTCGAAAAATAGAATTATTCTTTACAATTTTATTAAAATTAATAACATTCTTTATGAGAATTCAATTTTAAGAAACGTGAAATTAGTCAATAAATTGTTTATTTTTTATTTAAATAATTGAATTTAAGTAGAATTTTTCTCAAAATTTCAATTATTAAAAAAAAATTTCTTTTTAGTTAAAAAAAATCTATTTTAATAACATTTTTTCAAAATATTGAAATAATTAAAAAGAATTAATTAAATATTATACAAATTTCCAATGATTGTCATGAATAATAAAAATTTTACAAGAATTCAATTATTTACAAATTTTTTATAAATTTCTTCGCAATCATAGAATTATTTTCATGAGTATTAAAATTCTTTCTGCGAAATGAAATTGTTTTTCGTAAATAATAAAATTTTTTTTAGAAATTCAATTATTTTCGTAAATTATTACATTTTTTAAGAATATAATTTTTTTCACAAATTTTTAAGCTCATTGCAGAATGTCAATTATTTTTAATACAATTTTAATCGAATTTTTCGAGAAATGTAATTTAAAAATTGTACTGAAATTCGTCGAATGAATTCAATTATTTAATTATTTACAGATTAATAAAATTTTATGTAAATTTAATTTTATGATTTTATATTTATTTATATTATATATTATTATTTATTTATATTATTATTATTTATTTTATATTTATTTTTATAATTATTTATGTTTATTTTATATTTATGGTATTATATTTATTTATTTTATATTTATTTTTATAATTATTTATGTTTATTTTATATTTATGGTATTAAATTTATTTATTTTTGATTTTATGATTTTATTTTATTTTTATATTCCTTTATGAGAATTTAATTTTAAGGAACGTTTAATTATTCAATAGAAATAATTTATTTTTCCATTTAAATAATTAAATTTCCAGTTTTCCGAAAATCGAGAAATTTTACTTATTGCAGAATAATTTCAATTAATTTGAATATTTTCATCAAAAATCACGAAATAATTTCCAGTTTTCCAAAAATCGAGAAAATAATTTATAATTATATAATTTATATAATTTATATAATAATTTCAATTAATTTGAATATTTTCATCAAAAATCACGAAATAATTTCCAGTTTTCCAAAAATCGAGAAAATAATTTATCAAACAATAGTGAAAAGAAAAAAATAATTTTTTTAATTGAAATTTTTTTTTTTGAAAAAATATTTTTAAAAATAGTTTCAAGTAAAAATGACTGCACAGTGAGTAATTTAAAAATCGTTAAGATACCGATCAGGGTGTGACTGAATCGTTGGCTCATTCTCCATCACCCAAAGGGTTCAACTGCTTATCTGACAAGTTTCCTGTATTGCAAAGTATACGTATATATAGAAAGCTATGGAGTCAGTGAGACAACGCAGGGGATGAAATAGCGTTCGTGGGATGCTTTCAAGTATCCCGAGGAATGACGGAAATTGCCGATCGAAGACGGGACAATCCGAAAGCTCAGCTACCCCTGTCAGTAGGCCTGCCGCAACGCAGCAGTGCGCGCGCTTTTTCATCCCTCTGAGCTTTCACGCCTCCGATCTCTTTTTTCGCTCAAATTTTAGCTTAGTTCATTACTATTATTATTATCATTATTACTAGTAGTAGTAATCTCAAAAAAAAACAAGAAATTTTTTTTCCCCAATTCACCATCATTTATCCTGTCTTTTCAAGCTTCTATCATTTTTCCTCCCGAAAAAAAAAATTTTCGTCGAGGAAAGAAAGGACTCATTTTGCAAATAGTCTCGAAATTAGATCTAAATATTACAAGAAAAAAATGTTTAAAGTTTTAATGTTTGAATATTAATTAATAGAAGACGAAAAAATTTTACCTTGGTGGAAATTTCAATGACTAACAATAAGTTCAAAGTGGACAAGCATTTCAAGTGTCGTGTTTCAAAGATTTAGTGTTTAAATATTAATAATAGAAAATAGTAATCACTAAATGTTAGTGTTTTCATTTAGAAGAAAATGTGCTTCCGGACATTCGACAAGAAAATTCGGAGTGAACTTGAAAAATAAGAGAATAATTAAATATTCGAGAGATACGAGAAAAAAAGTTAATAGTGCAATTAATTTTCGATAGGAAATAAATTTCAATGAATAAACATTGTTCTTTTTTGGCGAAAAACCGAAAAAAAAGTGGGGAAAAAAATATTTTTAAATAATGACTAATTTTTTTTCAACAATATTTTTCAATACGAAAGAACGTCGACAGTTGGGATAGTGAGAATATTTCAAAGTTTCACCGAAAGGGAAGGAAATTATTAATGGAACTTTTGTGTAGAAAGATAGTCAACAGTGGAGAGGAAAATTGTCGGGGAATTTTATTTACTTTCGAAACGTAAGTTCTTCGGTTAAGAATATCGACGAAAAGGAAGAAAAATTGGGAGAAGGCAATAAAAATTGGGAAGAAATAACAAAAATTAACAAAAAGTGATGAAAAATGACAAAAAGTGACAAAAAATGACAAAAAGAAACAAAAAGTAACAAAAATTAACAAAAAGGGACAAAAAGTAACAAAACGTAACAAAAATTAACAAAAGTTGACAAAAAGCAATAATAATTAAGACAAATTAACAGATTATGACAAAAATCAACAGAAATTAATAGAAATTATCAAAAATAAATAAAAAGTAACAAAAATTCGGAAAAATTAACAAAATGAACAAAAAGTAACAAAAAGTAACAAAAATTAACAAGAAGTGACAAAAATTAACAAAAGTTGACAAAAACCAATAATAATTACCAAAAATTAACAGATTGTTACAAAAATTAACTAAAATTAATAGAAATTAACAAAAGCAACAAAAAGCAACAAAAATTAACAAGAAGTAACAAAAATTAACAAAAATTAACAAGAGCAACAGAAAATAGACGAACATAAAAGACTTGAAAATAGAAATTTGATTATTCGCCAGAGGAAGAAAATTATACAAAATTAATAAAAAATAACAAAAACATTAACTATAGTTAACAAAATATTTTTCCAAAATCAACAAAAAAGAAATATAGAACAATAACACAAATTACTTTAAAAATAGAAAAATCGAATAATCATCGGTGATAAGAAATACGTTTAACGAGAAGTAACGAAAGAGTAACAAAAATTTCTGAAAATTGAAAGGAAAGTTTACAGAATTTTGGGGAAAAATTAACAAAAACTGTGACAAAGACTAATTAACGAGGAAGTAACAAAAAATTAACAGAAACAAGAACAAGAAAAACAAGAATTGACAAAGAGTTAAGAAGAGTTGATAAAGAGTAACAAGAATTGATAAAGAGTAACAAAAATTGAGAAGAAGTAACAGAACTTCAAGAAAATTAACAACAAATCATCAAGAAAAATTTTAGAAGAATTAAATATTAACATAGAGATTTGGAAAATAAAAAAATTGAATATTTGGAAGAGGAAAATATTGAAGCAACGAGAATCAGTGAAAAATTAACAAAAAAAAGTTACTTGAGATTAAGAAAAAGTAACAAAATTTTTGATTAATTAACAAAGGAGTAACCGAAATTGCCAAGAGTGGGGAAAATTAATTAGCGAAAAGAAAAAAATTAACAAAATGATAACAAAATGTTAACGGAAATTTGTAACAGAGTGTGAGAAGTTATTTAAGGAAAAAGGTAAAAAAGTTGACAAAATGATAACGAAGATCAACGAAAAGTAACGAAAATTAACGAAAATTAAACGAAAATTGCCAAAAATTAACAAAAATTAAACGAAAATTAACAAAAATTAACAAAATTCTACAAAAATTAATAAAAATTACTAAAACTCAAACAAAAATTAACCAAAATCAGGAAGAAAGGAAAAATTGATTAGAATTGACGAAAATTAACAAAAATTAATAAAAATTAACATAAATTAACAAAATTTAACAAAAGTTAACAAAAATTAACAAAAGTTAACAAAAATTAACAAAAATTAACAAAAATTAATAAAAATGAATCAAAATTAAACAAAAATTAACCAAAACCAGCAAGAAAAGAAAAATTGACAAGAATTAACGAAAATTACCCAAAAATTAATGAAACTTAAACAAAAATTAACAAAAAAACAGCAAAAGAAGAAAAATTGTCAAGAATTAACGAAATTTTTCTCAAAAATTAACAAAACAAATCAAAATAAACAGAAAATGAACGAAAGCTGAACAAGAATAAACCAGAAATAACAAAAATAAACAAGATTAACAAGACTCAGTAAAAATTACCAAAAAAATATTTTTTTTCTTCAAATTATCGAACAAACAAAAAATACCAAAAACAAATTCGCAAGATAAAAAAAAAATATTAAACAAATAATAAACAAAAGATTAACAAGAGTCGGTAAAAATAACAAAAACATTTTGTTTTCTTCAAACCACCCAATAAAAAAGAAACACCAACAAAAAAATTCACAAGCTAAAAAATAATAAAAAAATTTAATCATAGAAAATAGCAAAAAAAAAAAAAAAAAAAAAATTCTCAAACTGAAACAAGCTCTGCAACGACAATCATTTGCATTTCCAATTACGATAAAATTGTGTCACTTTAATTGGATTTATCTCGCGGGGTCAAAAGAAGAGAGAAAGAGAGAGAGAGAGAGAGAAAAAAATTTCCAATTTATCAGGAATTTTTATATGAACATTTTTTTTATTTTATTTTTTTTTTGATATAAGTTTCATGTGTCTGGAAGACTTTTTTTCTTTTTTTAATATTGGTTTGAGAATCAGGACGCAAGTGTAAATCGCATTTACCGTTCAGTGGTTCGTGTGAAACCGGAAGTTAAGCGCAATGTGAACGATCACAGAGGCCAATACGTCGATAGATCGTTGACTCTCCTCTCCCCCCCCCCCTCTCCTCACAAACACCGTTTTCTGTTTAACATAACCAACCCCCTCCCTCTCCCCCTCAATTCTACCCACCCTCTTGCCTTAATCAAGATCGACGTGTAACTTGTACGTGCGCGGAAATGTTTTGGAGCTTAAAGCATTGATTGGCTGATCTCTGCTTTGGCTGTTTACATGAAACGCGAGTGAATTAGTGTAACAATTAGTGCGGGGGTGTAAAGGGAGAGAGAAAAAAAATAACAAACGCGCTAATTAGCCAAAAGAGAGAAAAAAAAACTCAAATTGGAAAAAAGAAAGAAAGAAGGAAATAAAAATACTTTTTTTAACTGAAAAAAAATCGAGTGATTCGTGGAGTTAAGAAATGAAGAAGAAGTGAAGAAAAATACAATCAATTATTATTATTATCACGAAATGATGAAATTTGGGGATTATTCACGTCTTCTTAGTTTGATGATGATGAAGAAGATGATGATAGTGATAATGATCATCGCCACTGGTGGAATTGTTAATTCGGAGTTTCTCATTGAAACAGTTGATGCACCATGTAAGTATAATAATAGCCTATTGTTGTGCCAGACACTTTGACGCCAATTTATCTATAGATTTATTTTATGTGTGTATATATATAAATTTAAGGCTAAGGTTAGAACCTTAAACTAAAACACTATAACGTTATGATTAAAAAATGGATCAGTGGAGCAGAGTATAAAATTGCTGTCAATGCTTGATTTTTGTATAAAATATTTATAAAGAGTACATCCCGTGAATATTTACACCGCGTGTGAATGAGACACAACCCAATTTTCGAAGCTTTCAGTTAGATGATTATTTAAATTCGTCGATGATGACCTTTTCAATTTTATTCCCCGCTTAGTGTTCTAAAAATAAAATGAACCCTTTTTTTTTAACTTGTTTTTCAATTTTTAAATTTACTTTTCTTTACATGTTCTATTAATGGAGAATTGGAGCAGAGTTCAAAATTAAAGGCAAATAAATGTTTGGGAACAAAGTGGAATTTGAATAAAATGAATAAAATGAAACCAAGTAAATAAATGAATAATAAAATAAAAAAAATAATAAAAATAATAAAATAAAAAAAATAATAAAAATAATAAAATAAAAAAAAAAATAAAAATAATAAAATAAAAAAAAAAATAAAAATAATAAAATAAAAAAAATAATAAAATAAATAAATGAATAAAATGAAAATCAGTAAATAATTGAATAAATAAATAAATAAAAATAAAAGGAAACAAATGAATTAAATGTAATGAATAAATGGAAACAAATGAATTAAATGTAAATAAATGGACACAAATGAATTAAATATAAATAAATGGAAACAAGTGAATAAATATAAATAAATAGAAACAATATGGAAATGAATTCAATGTAAATAAATAAATAAATATAAAAAAATGGAAATTAAAGGAATTAAACAGAAGTAAATAGAAGTGCATATAGAAATGAAGAGAAATAAACGGATGTAAATATAAATAAAAATAAATATACAGAAAATAAAAATAAATGGAAATGAATAAAATATTTAAATAAATGGATAAAAAAATGTTAAAAGCTGTAAATAAATGAAAATAATTGGAAATAATTGGAAATAAATAAAATAAAATGAATAGAATATTTAAATAAATAAGGAAAAATGTAAGATGTAAATAAATAAAAAGAAGTGAAAATAATTAAAAATAAACAATTTATTTAAATAAATGGGGAAAAATGTTAAAAGCTGTAAATAAATAAAAATAAATGAAAATAATTGAAAATAAACAATTTATTTAAATAAATGGGGAAAAAATAGCAAAAGCTGTAATTAAATGAAAATAAATGAAAATAAATAAAATAAAATGAATAAAGTATTTAACTAAATGGGGGAAAAATGTTAAAAGTTGTAAATAGATAAAAAAGGAACAAAATTTTTAAATAGGGAAAAAATGTTAAAAAACTGTAAATAAATAAATAAAAATAAATAAAAATATATAAAAATAAATGGAACTATATAAAAATAAATGGACATAAATAAAAATAAATGAAAATAATTAAAAATAAACAATTTATTTAAATAAATGCGAAAAAAATGTTAAAAGCTGTAAATAAATGAAAATAAATAGAAATAAATAAAATAAAATGAATAAAATATTTAACTAAATGGGGGAAAAATGTTAAAAGCTGTAAATAGATGAAATAAAATGAAGAAAATTTTTAAATAGAGAAAAAATGATAAGAGCTGTAAATAAATATATAAAAATAAATGGAAACAAATAAAAATAAATAAAAATAAATGGAACTAAATGAAAATAAAAGAAAATAATTGAAAATAAAGGGAAATAAATTGAAGTAAATAGAAATAAATAGTAATAACTAAAGAGTAATGACTAGAAATAAATGTACTGCTTATTTTGAAATTGTCGGATTAAAATAAATTGATTCTGAAATTGTGGATCAAAGCATAATTTGATCTGAAATTTTCCTATCAATTTTGATCCAGTTTCATGTAAATTTGATACGTTTCGAAAAAACTGTGATTCGATGAAAATGCAAATAAACGTAAATATAAACATAATAAATACAATAAATACAAACAAAAGCCGGATTTAATATAAAAACTAAATAGCGAGCTAAATAGTTAAAATAAATACAAATAAATGCAAATTGAAAAAAGAAGATATAAATAAATACAAGCAAATGTAAATAAATAAATAAATAATAAATAATAAATAATAAATAAAAATAAGTAAATGCGAATAAATAGAAGTAAATGTAAATAAATATGGAATAAATAGGAATAAACAAAAATATCTATATTTGACAATAAATAAATAAGAAAGGAACAAAATTCAATATTAAATTTACAGACGCACTTATAAATTTATGTCCATCACTATTCAACAAATACAAATGGTAAAAAATTATAAATAAATAGAAAAAAAGTAGAATTAAAAAAAAAAAAAGCAAAAATTAAAAATTAAATGTAAAACGATAGAAAAGAATAGAAATCAATAGAAAAAGATGGTAATACATAGAAAAGGGCTAAAAATTTAAAAGAACGAATAAAAACGATAAAAAAGAATAGAAATAAATAAAAAAAATATAGTAATAAATTAAAAAGCATAAAAAAAGATAGAATAAAACAGAAAAGTTTAGAAATAACTAGAAAAGGATAGAAGTATATAGAAAAGGATAGAAGTAAATAGAAAAGGATAGAAGCAAATAGAAAAAGGGATGAAATTTGAAAAATATTAAAATAAATATAAAACGAAAAAAATATAAATATATAGAAAAGGATAGAAATACAATGAAAAATACAGTTTTAAATAGAAAAAGTATAAAAAAAATTAAAATTAATAGAAAAATATGTAAATAAATAGAGATTAGAAATTTAAAAAAATATAGAAATAAATATAAAACGTCAGAATAGAATATAAATAAACGGAAAAAATAGAAAGATACAGTTATAAATAGAAAAGTATAGAAAAAGATTAAAGTAAGTAGAAAAATAGGTAAATAATTAAAGGGTTAGGAAGTAAAAAATACATAAATAAGAAAAAGAAAGAAAAAGAAAGAAAGAAAAAGAAAAATACATACATAAGACCACAGAAAAGGATTGAAATAAATAGAAAAAGGTATAAGAGAATAGAAATAAATAAAAATCTATAGTATTACATTGAAAAATATAGAAAAGGATAGAAATTAATAGAAAAGTTTATAAATAACTAAAAAAAAGGTAACGTTAATTGAAAAAAATGAAAATCATAAGAAAAATGTAAAAATAAATATAAAAGGATGGAAACGAATAGAAAAATATAGTAATAAATAGAAAAGTATAGAAAAGAATAGAAACAAATAAAATGGGGTAGAAATAAATAGAAAGGGATCGAAATAAATTATAAAAAATAGAAACAAATGGGAAAGAAATTAATAGAAAAGGATAAAACTAAATAGAAACTTATAATAAATAGAAATAAATAGAGAAGTTTAGAAATGACTAGAAAAGGATAAAAGTAAATAGAAAAGGTTAGAAATCAAAAGAAAAATATAGAAGTAAATAGAAAAGGATTGAAAATAATAAAAATAAATAAATGCAGATAGAAAAAAATGAAATCAATAAAAATTTACAATATTAAGTGAAAAAATGTAAAAAGGGAGAAAAATAAATAGAAAATGATAAAAATAAACATAAAACTACAGAAATAAATAAAAACGTATAGAAATTAATAAAAAAATAATTAGAAAGAAATAGAAAAATGTAGCATTAAATAAAAGAAATAGAAATAATGGAAAATAAAATAATAAAGACTATAAATATACAGAAAAAGAAACCAAAGAATTATTCATTGTAATCGTTGACTTCAGTAGGCATTTAATTAAATATTAATTTCACTAAAGAAAATCAATAAATATGATGAAAAATTAATACCACTTTTTAAATATAGAAATATACATTTCTTTTGCATGAATTTAACATTAAGTGGCGAATAATAAATTGTTTTAATAGATTCAAAAAGCTCATTTGATTTTGCAATTCAAAAACTGTCATTATTTATTGAATTAAAGTTTTGTATATTTAAATTTGAAAATAAGCTCGTAAAGAAATTATTAAATTGTGAAAGCTCTTCCCAGAAATATCACAAACTTTCTATAAAATTCATTAACTTAGAAAAGTTTAATATAAAACTTGTAAAGTCAATTTTTTTTAAATAGCCATTAACTTTTGTTACAACTAAATTTAATTAATTTTGTTCCATCAATTTTTTTTTAATTACTTCCCTTTTAAACTCAATTTCCACAATTTTCTCATTTTCCTCGTCTATCGAGGGGAGGGAAATTTATTTGAATTTAATCTGATTACGGAAATAAGTAAATAAATAAATAAAAGATTAAATAAATAATAGAAAATCAAATAAATAATAGAAAATTAAATAAAGAATGAAAAATTAAATAAATAGTAAAAAATCAAGTAAGATTTATTTGTATCAAATAATTTTTATAATTAATTTATTTGTATTTTATTATTTATTTATTATTTATTATTACATTATTTTTATTATTAATATTTATTTATTTACTTATTTATTATATTATATTATTTATTTATATTTAATTCAAATTCCTTTTTGCTTTAAGTAGTAAAATTGTTAAAGTTCAAAAATTATAAACTAAAAAATTAACATAAAAAATTTCAATGGAAATTATTTGATTTAATTGTTTTTTATTGAATTTCAATTCTTTTATTTGAATTTTAAGTTGAATCGAATAAATTTTCTTAAGTGCAAATAAATAAATGCTTTATCGTAACAATGTAAATAAAATCTATAAGAATAATTTTCGTACGTGGATAAAATAATACTTACTGCAAAAAAATATGTGAATAAAAATTATTCGATGCACAACAATATATTTTTTTATAACAATCAAGTGAAAGATTAAATTGAATGACATAAATATTGAAACAAATAATTTTTATTTATTCATTCGAGTAAATTCTATTCCAATAATTTTCGTATGTATTTCCGCTTAAATATTATATTTGCATGGAAAATATGACGTAAACAAAAAAATAATTCATAAACAATAAAGATGTAAAATATTTATAAAATAAAAAAAATTGTAATTATCTAACAAAGTAACTATTAGAAATGATTTTTATTAATATAAAAAAGTTAATAAATAAATAAACTTTCAATATTATATAAACTTTGCAATTTATTTTTTCCTAGGAAAAAATTTTGAAAAATAATTATAAAATTAATTTAATTTAATTTAATTTAATTTAATTTAATTTCTTAGTTTATAAAATTTTCAGTATAGTAAACATTTTTAAATAAATAAAAAATATATTTTTTTTTATTTTCGAAGCAAATTTTTTTATTTGTCCAAAGAATTATGCTACAAGAATTATAATTTACGTAGAATTTTCTCCCTATAGATAAAAATTATTATTTGCGTATGTGAAGAATCGATATCGTTTCTCGAACTTGAGATTCATAAAAAACGGAGATAAGAATTTTTTTTATACACATTTCCCTTTAGAGAGTGCAATAGTCGTTTATATTATCCATTTGTGTATCGTCAGTTCATCATTTTTATTCTCTAGGGAAAAAGTCATTTTAAAAAACAAATTTCGCAAAAAAAAACTTAAAAAATTGCGAAAAAATACTCTCCATAAAACATTATTATCAAAAGTCAAAGTCAATTAAGTAGAAAATATAGAAAAAAAATATAAAAAAATATTAAAAAATATTAAAAAAATGTTATCGAAAAAAAATATTATCGAAAGAAAAAATTTTATTTATGAAGAAGAAATCCATTTTTGTTTTAAATAGAGAATTTCTCTTTTTACCCCAAGGAAGGAAGCAATGTAAAAATGATTAAAAGTTGAAATGAAAAAGTATTTTTTAATAGAAAAAAAAGGAGCAGGAAAAGTTTTGTGTAAAAAATTGTTTATTTTTTTCTCTCTATATATATACTTTCTTCCACTTTATTTCGCGGTGAAAAGTTTGTTGTAAAAAGAAAATTGGCGCTACACGTTTTCCATTTTGTACATAGTTTATATATATACATAGAATATCTGACTAACATTAGAATGCGAAATGAGAAATTTTTTTTCTTTTTTTTCAAATTGCGCGAACTGAATTGGAAATGTTTCAAAAATTTATTGAAGATAAAATATCTTGAATAGTGTGAAGATAATTTTTTTTCGAGAGAGAAAGATACAAAACTTTGTCATTCCTGTCACCAGTGTCTATATTTAAAAACCACCTGTTTAATATTCATTCGAGTTATATCAAACACTCACTCGAAGCAATCAATTTCTATTATAAAAGTAGTTTATAAAAGTTTGTGCATACAGTTCATATTATATATAGGTGTGTGTGTATATACATTATCTTATGGTTTTGTCGTCGAGTTCACTTTACTATGATTAAATAAACAATTTCCTAGCAAGTTTTCTCAAATTAATGCAATTGTTTCCTTGTGTTTTGTTTATTTTTTATATTCGGCGAGAATTTTTCTTTTTTTTTATGAATACTCTTTGTTATTTCTTTCTCTATAGTAGAACTTTTTAATTAATATTTTATTTATTCGTGGAATATGACTTTAAAATCAGTTTTAATTTAAAACTATATTGTTTACTTTTTCTCTGGAATTAATATTTATTTTATAGTTTATGTATGTTTGTTCTCGGAATTTCCCTTTAGCCATGATTCCGTTTAGTAATTATTTTTTATTTATTAGAGGTCGTTGTGAATTTATTTATTTATTTATTTATTTATTTAAGGAAAAAAATTAAATTAACTTTTGAATTCGAATTTTATTTCTGTATTTTTGAATTAAAATAGGAAAAAAATCGATAGTCGAATTATAATTAAATTTTGACTGTAAATTAACTTTTAAATTCAAATTTTATTTCTATATCTTTGAATAAAAATTGAAAAAAATTGACAGTCAAATTACAATTAAATTTTGACTGTAAATTAACTTTTAAATTCCAATTTTATATTTGTATATCTTTGAATTAAAATTGAAAAAAATTGACAGTCGAATTACAATTAAATTTTGACTGTAAATTAACTTTTAAATTCCAATTTTATATTTGTATATCTTTGAATTAAAATTGAAAAAAATTGACAGTCGAATTATAATTGAATTTTGATTGTAAATTTACTTTTAAATTCAAATTTTATATTTCTATATCTTTGAATTAAAATTGAAAAAAATTGACAGTCGAATTGTAATTGAATTTTGACTATAATTGACATTTTCCACTGAAATGAAAATAATTAGTTAAAAAAAGAATGAAATTGTTTAAATAGAAAATTTCCGATATCAAAAAATAATTAATAATTAACTAAAATAGTGGAAAAAATATTTTCAAAAATGATTAGATGGTGAACAATTAAATACAATAGTTGAAGAAATAATTAGGCAATAATTAATTAGTAAATTATGAAATTTGATTTGATTTCTTACTGTTGATTTTTATTATTATTATTATTATTATTATTATTATTTTTATTATTATTTATATTATTTATTTTTATTAATTTTTTTATTATTATTTTTTTCTATTATTTTTATTATTATTATTATTATTATTATAAATATTATTATTATTTGTTTTAAAAATTGTCAGAGAGTTGGAAAAAAATGGTGGCAAGAGTGGATTACAGGGAATGCGAGAGACAAAAGATAAAAATTAATAATAATAATATTGATAATAATAATTGTCAGTGCTGAGAGAGATGGAAAAAAATCTGTCAATAATAATTACAATACATCAGTAAATGCATAACATGACCATAACCCGTTTATTTAATCGATAAATTATGCAAATTGACACAACGGTTGTCGCATCAAGGTATAGTGATTGACCACGATTGTCGAAAGTGTCAAAGGCAAATTGACTGACACATTATCATTCAAAATTGTCAAAAAAAATGAAAACAAAAATTAATATCTATAATTTCTTTCTTTCTTTATTTTTAATTAGTCTTTAAAGACTAATTTTTTTCTTCTTCTTTCTAGAGTGAAATATAATTCAATATAATAAATAAAATAAATAAATAAATTCAATAAATTAATTAAATAAATTAATTAAATAAATAAATTAAACAAATTAATTAAATAAATAAATTAATTAAATAAATAAATTCAATAAATTAGTTAAATAAATAAATTAAATAAATAAATTAAATAAATAAATTAAATAAATAAATTAAATAAATAAATTAAATAAATTAAATAATAAATAATTCAATATAGTTTTTCATAATTATCAAATTAATTATATTCTTTCTTCTAAATTAAAGATACATTGCTTCATCCTTCTCTACATACTCTCTGAATTTAACTCACATTTTGTTTGCCTTCAGTTTCATAATTATAATTCAGATTTAATTTCAATTATAATTTTAGATTTTGTTCCATTTTCCAATAATTCGCGCACATACATATAATATTATATTCAGAAATGGGGAAAAAGATTCTCTTTTTTTACACTCTTGTGACCTAATGAACGTTTAAATTCGATGGAAATGAAAAATTTAATTTAGAAAGAGGGAATTTTAATTTTTAGTGGGAATAGTGAGAAATATTGGAAGGGAAAAAAGAGCGGGGGAGAAAATTGAAATATTTTTTTTTTTGAGATAAAGAAACAGGAAAGAAAGAGAAAAATTATTTTTTAGTATTTTACTTATATAGGAAAAAAGTATACGAGAAAACAATGAAATAATTATTGAAATACTCTTTTGTGTAGAAATTATTATAAAATTAAAAAAAAAAATTATTTAAAAAATTAAAAAAAAAATGTCTATAAAATTAAAAGTTATCATGGAAATTATAAAAATAGAAATGTTTTTTACATTGATGGATTATGTGGAAAATTAAAATATTGAAATATTTTTTCTTTGAATGGAAGAATTAAGTTGAAAATTAAAATACTAATTGTGACATATATTTTTTTGTAGAGAAAAATTAACAAGAAAATTGAAATATTTAATTGAGACATCTTTTTTATAGAGAAAAAAACTATTATAAAAATTTAAACATTCATTGAAATACTTGTTCTTTGAATATTTTAATAAAATTAAATGCAATGAAATTTTTACCTAAAAAATGAAAATATTAATTAAATTTTTTTCCTGTACATACGAAAAAGGGCCGAAAAAATTGAAATAATTATTGAAACATTGGTTTATATTTATAAAAATACACAAAAAAGGTAAAATAATAATTAATATATTAAAAAATATTTTTTTTTCTGTAGAAACGAAAAAAGTTCGGAAAATTAAAATAATTATTAAAACATTTCTTTATATTTATAAAAATACACGAAAAAGGTAAAATAATGATTAATATCTTAAAAAATATTTTTTTGGCATTGAAAAATTGTCATGGAAAGTAAAATATTAATTAAAACACTTTTATGTACAAAATTATTTCTTTGAAATCAAAATTATTCTTGAAACACTCTTCTAATTGAAAAAATAACCAAGGAAATTGTAAAATATATTAAGTGAAATATTTTTTTTGCATAGAAATTTTTTTTTCCATTTTCAAGAAAATTAAAATAGAAAACTCATTTTTGCTGTAAAAAATAATATCAAAAGAAACATTTAAACAAAATTAGAATATAAATTGAAATATCTTTTCTGTAAATTAAAAATTACGACTATTTTCCGTTATTAAGAAATTAGCGAGAAAATTAAAATATAAATTGAAATATTAAGTAAATATTATTAATACTTTTTTGTATACCTCTGAAGAATAATAAAGTAATTAAAATAATTATTGAAATACGTAAGAAAAGAAGATCTGCCATTAAATTTAAATTATTTATTTAAAAATATTTTTTTGATCAAAAAATTGAAGTATTAATTAAAATATCCTTTTCTGGAAATAAAAAAATTCAGGAACAATAATTTCTCGTATTGAAAAGTTGCAAAGAAAATTGAAATATAATTTGAAATATTAATGAAATATTATTATTTTTTTGAATAGGAAACTTATGAAAGAAATTAAAATAATTATTGAAATTCGTACAATAATAGAAAATCAAAAATGAAAATTAAAATACATTTTTATTGCTCTTATTTTGAAATACTTTTTTGTATAGAAAAAGTTATCAAGAAAATTGAAATATTAATTGAATTTGTTTTTCAGTAAAAATAGAAAAATTAGCAATATTTTCTGGTATTGAAATATTACGAAAAAAGTTGAAATATTGATTGAAATATTAATTAAATATTATTATTTTTTTGAATAGGAAACTTATGAAAGAAATTAAAATAATTATCGAAATACATAAAAGTAGAAAATCTAGCATAAACATAAAAATGTTTCTTAAAATATTTATTTCCATAGAAAAATAACCAAGAAAATTGAAAATTAATTAATTTTTTCTTTTTGAAAATTGAAACTATTGTTTTTGTTAATTAATAAAAATTGCCAAAAAATAATTAAAATAATTATGGAAATTCCTAACAATAGAAAATTTAGCACTAAAGTAAAAATGTTTCTTAAAATATTTTTTTGTATGGAAAAATTACCAAGAAAATATATATTTTACAAAAATGTATTTTGTATTTTCCTAAAATTGTTTATAAATAAAATAAAAAAAATTTTACACTAAAAATATATTAATGAAAAAAAATTTGTAGAATTAAATTTGCAAAAAAAGAGGCGAACGGTTATAAAAAAAACCGGAATAAAGTATCTGCGTGGAATTTTACGATTCTGTATAAATTTTTATTTCATCCATAAAGGGCGTGAAAAAAATTATGTGACAGATTAATAGATAAAATGATGTAGTATAATTATTTCAAGTGATACTATACTTTATATCCTATATTGGTAAAATTTTTCTTTTCTCCCAAGAAATCGCGAGGGGATTTATTATTTTTTTTTCTTTCATTTTTTTGAAAACATTTGCCTCTACCGCATTTACTTTTGTTTTATGTGAGTATGTACGTGAGTTTAGAGCATTGGGAGGCGGTAGGTGGGTTTAAGGATCATGAAGAACTGAAATGGAACATACGTTTTATACGTGAATGGGCCGCGTACCCAACGCCTTTATTGCACTGATATCGAAATTATTGCTCCTATACACAGTAAGGGAAGACGTGTCTTCCACAAGAACGATTCTCGTGTAGCAATGAAGGGGACTCGTAACGATCGAAATTTCACCGATATCTCTTTTTTTCTCTTTCTTTTTCTTTCTCTCTCTCTCTCTCTCTCTTTATTCAAAACGCAAATATTTTAACAACTTTTAAATCTGTTTACTTTTTTTTATGACCTATTTTTTATTTTTTCTACTTATATTCCAGATGGAAACGAAACACACTTTTTTCCTCTATAAAAGTAAAAATAGAAAAATGGATATTATGGGAATTTTTTCCATGTTATTTTTATTTTTAGTTTCAGTAATAATTTTATTTTTTCGATAATTGTTTATTTGGTCAATGTTTTGCCTTTAGGAATCGTGAATTAATTTACAATTATATTTTATAATAACAGTTTACAATTTACAATAATATTTTATAACAGTTTACAATTTACAATAATATTTTATAATAACAGTTTACAATTTACAATAATATTTTATAACAGTTTACAATTTACAATAATATTTTATAATAACAGTTTACAATAATATTTTGTAGTAACGTTTTACGACATTAATTTGAAATAAAAAAATTTAATTATAAAGTGAATTATAATTTAAAAGCTAAATATCTAATAACAAAAATATTATTTTACCAAAATATTTTATAATAACATTTTGGAATAATAATTTGAAATTAAAAAACTTAATTACAAAGTAAATTATAATTTAAAAGCTAAATATCAAAGAACAAAAATATTATTTTACAATAACATTAATTTTAATTCACAATATTATTTAAAATAATATTTTAGAATAATATTTTAGAATAATATTTTACGACAATAATTTGAAAATAAAAAAATTTAATTATAAAAATACAATTTAAAAGTTAAATATTTAGCTAGATATTAATTTAAATATTAATATTAATTTGAAAATAAAAAAATTTAATTATAAAAATACAATTTAAAAGCTAAATATTCAGATAGATATTAATTTAAATATTAATATTAATTTAAAAATAAAAAAATTTAATTATAAAAATACAATTTAGAAGCTGAATATTTAGCTAGATATTTAGCTTTTAAATTGTATTTATATAATTAAATTTTTTTATTTTTAAATTATTGTTGTAAAATGTTATTATAAAATATTATTGTAAATAACATTGTGAATTAAAATTGTATTGTAAAATTGTTATTGTAAAATAATATTATTATTCTTGGATATTATGGCAATAACAAAAATATTATTTGACAACAATATTAATTTTACAATATTATAAAAAATAAATGTTGAAATTTCCATTATGATAATTTAGAGGGAAGAAAATATTGTTAAATAAAATTTAGTAAACAAACGTGCGAATTGGGGGAGAATAATTTTTTTTTTTGTCGAAAAAAACAATAAATTTCGTACGCTAAATTTCACTATGGAAAAATACGATTTTCATTATGGTAATAGTTCTTCTTTTTTATGCGGAATTTATGCGCTAATAGGAATTCGATTCAGAGATTGATGGAAGGAAGTCTATTAATATCTTTGGATTGCTAAGAAATTGGATTCTGCTGATTTGAATGAATCGATTTCTTCAAAATAGAATCTCTTATATAAAGAAATTATCCGACTAATTTTCAATGAGAGAAAAAAAAATGAGAAGGAAAAAAAAGATTTCAATTATACTGCGGGAAAAATTATTTTCACTACTTGGAGAAAATTAATAATCGTAAAATATTTCCTTTTTTTTGCATCGAATACAAAATTTGTGTCAAGTAAATAATTTTTCCAATATAGAACTTTATTTCTAAAGAAATAAGAAAAGGTGCATTTTTATAAACTTTTTTTTCTTCTTCTCCTCGGAAAAAAATTGATTATAACATTTTTTTCTACTCCTTGGGAAAAAATTGATTATAACATTTTTTTCTTCTCCTCGGAAAAAAATTGAAACAATTTTCGAAAAATAGACAGAAAAAATTAAAACGATTTTCGAAAAAGAGACAAAAAATTGAAACGATTTTCGAAAAATAGACAGAAAAAATTGAAACGATTTTCAAAAAATAAACAGAAAAAAATTCTAGTGGAAATATGTTTGTTAAATTAGTGAAAAGAAAATTTTTTCCTGTTAATATTTTACTGTGCGAAAAAAAGTTTTAAGTTTCCGTTAGTGTGCGATCGTTTATCGGTTCACTGGGCAAAGTTATGGCCCTTATTCACAGGTTGCAGTTGCACCTGCTATGTTCGAACAGTGGAAGCGGAAATCATAGGTCAAATCTCTGCACATAATGGTCCATTTTCAGTCTGACAACGTCAATAATTGCAATTACATATCAACCTGCCGGATATGTCATCACTTGATCATCATTATAGACATCCAAGAATTTTCTCAAAAAAAAAAGAAATTCCACTTGAAAATCAGAAAACTATTCAAAAAAATTCATTTTTAGTCTATTTTTCTGCTTTTATGGTAAAAAATTTTTTCTTTTTTAATATCGTTGACTTTTACTCCTTTTAGGAAGAATTTTTTTGGAAATTTCCTAAGAATAGAGAAATATGGAGAAATATAGAGAAATATAGAGAAATATAGAGAAAATATAGAGAAAGTATAGAGAAATATAGAGAAATATAGAGAAAATAAAGAGAAAAAATAGAAACAAAAATAAAAAATAGAAATAGAATAGAAATAAAATTTAAAAAAATAAAAAAAAATAGAATAGAAAAAAGATAGAAAAAAATAGAATTTCTACATAGAAAAAAATTTTTTGTAAATTGTAAGTAATAAATTATAAATAAATAAAGAAAATTATTAAAAAAATAAAATAACTAAAAATAAATAAATATAAAATAAATAATAAATAAATAGTATTCGAAAAAGTTAAAAAAAATTCTCTTGAAAAAATAATAATTAAAACGAAAAGATTTTCAGCACTCAAAAATTGTATATTTAAATAATAAAAAAATTTTTCATTCGCAATATTAAAACTCTTACCAAATAAAACAATCAACAAAATAAAACTAAATAAAAACAATTTTTTTCGTAAATTACATGCGAAAAGTTCAATTGTCACTCAAAAATAAAAAAAAATAAGTTCTAAATAAATAAAAATTTGAAAAAAATTTGAAAAAAAATTTGACAAAATTGGGAAAAAATTACAAAAAAAATTCATTGATAAAATGAAACGAAAAAAAAATAGTGGAACGAAAATAGAAGAACGTTTTACTGCTGTGAATGAAAAGTTGGAAACTGAGGCATAAAAAAAACCTCATTATTTATAAAGGTATTCATGTGTGCTTTAAAATAAAAAGGATCACATTTTAACTGCAAAAATAACGTCAAAGGTTTGTGATGCACTTTTTAATTGCAGAGATTTTAATGGATAGTTTCTCGTGTAAAAATTTCTTTTTAGTAAAAGTATAAAAAAAAAATTAGAAAATATATAATAAAAAAATGGCGCAACTCTTTAAAATAGATATTTGTGAATTTCGACTTTATGGAAATGTAAAAAATTATAGAATAATTTTTAGTTTCATTCTTCCTAGTATTTTTGATTGTATTTTTACTTTCCTTTATTTTTATTACATTTTTACATTTTTTTAATTTTATTTTCTTTTTATCTTTTTATTTTTATTATATTTTTATATTTTTATCTTATCTTTTAATTTTTTATTTTTATTATCTTTTTATCTTTTTATCTTTTTATCTTTTTATCTTTTTATCTTTTTATCTTTTTATCTTTTTATTTTTATTATATTTTTATATTTTTATATTTTTATATTTTTATATTTTTATTCTCTATTATTTTTATATTTATCTTCTCAGCAAAAAAAGGACGAAATATAAAAAAATAGAATAATTTTCATTTTCATTCTTCGTACTATTTTTGATTATATTTTTACTTTCCTTTATATTTATTACATTTTTACTTTTTTTTATTTTAATTATCTTTTTATCTTATTATTTTTATTATATTTTTATCTTTTTAACTTTTTATCTTTTTATTTTTTATTATTTTTTTATATTTTTAAATTTTTATTCTCTATTATATTTATATTCACCTTCTCAGCAAAAAAGGAACGAAAAATTTCGTAAATCCGTGTAAATAAAAAAACAAATTTTAATTTTTCTCTTCGTTTATAGAAATTTAAAAGAATTGAAATTAAAAAAATAAATATTATGTGGAGGTCACAATATTGAGAGTCACGATTCGGAAATTTCAGTTAATCGTAAACAATGTTGGGTTTTGGATTCGTTTTGGTTGAAATAGTCCCATGCGGACACGAGTAAGTCGTACATTTATGCGAGGGTCTATCGTAACCGTTTGCATTTGTAAACGTGACAAAGCCTTTTTTTTTGTTTCTCTATATTCCTTTCTATTTCTTTTTCCCTTGATCCCTTCACTTTTCCCCCTATTTTCAATTTTTTCTGAGTGTTTATTGCACGTAAAACGTATCACGATTCATGGCAATTATTTTGATTAAAAAAGCTTAACTGAAAATAGAAATATTTTTATTCACGAATATTTAGAGAAATAAAGAGAGAAGAAAAAAATGTGAAAATATATCAAAATAATAACTTTTCGTAATTAAAGTGTTAAATATTGAAAAAATAAATTATTTGTTTCTGGGAAAATTAATAAAAAGTGTTAAAAATAATAGAATTAATAAAATAAGCAAATATAATAGTAAACTAGTAATCACAGTTTTCTTGAAAGTATCAAATTGATACTAAAGTGGATCAAACTGATGCCTAAAATCTGGATCAATTTTTTATTTGATCCGAATTTTTGATATCAATTCGTTGCTATTTGATACTTTTAAGTTAACAGTGATAAGGAAGTAAATAAGAAAGAGACAAAAAAAAGAAAAGGAATAAAAAAGAATAAAAATAAAAAAGAAAAATAATAAAAAAATAAATAAAATAAAAAAGAAAAATAGTAAAAAATAGTAATAATAAATAAATAAATGTATGAATAAATATGTAAATGTTTAAATAATTAGAAAAAGAAAAGTAAAACATGGGGGAAAATAAATTTCCCTCAAAAAAGATGAAAACAGACGTTAAAAAGTTTGGAAAAATTTAAATGCACAAAAAAGAAAATTGGAGCGAATTTTTGTAATTAAAAATTATTATTTTAAACTTGAATAATATGTAAAGTTGTATGTAAAAATTAAAAAGGTTTTTAAAAAGGATTTTCAAAAGTTTCATTCTATTTACTTTTCCCCACTGTTTTCCCTGGCGATGCCAACTGACTGGAAGGTTAGCGAATAACTAACTATATACTCGTTGCTCCAACTTTATACGAATCGACCACAGAAAGTACGAACTACCAATGAAGAGAAGAGAAGAGAAGAGAGAAATGAATATTCTCTATTTTTTTCCTCTCCCTCTCCTCTATGGTCAACTAATTATTACAAATGTTCTCTGAACTAGAATTGTTGAACTTTGAGAGTTTCTTTTTTTTTGCATTTAAATTGGCAAAAAAAAATTATTCCTCGACATTTCTAATTTCTGATTAAATTTAAAATGGAAAAAAAATTTATTTTTTTCGATTCTAAAAAGGAGAGAATGAATTTTCTTTTGTAAAATTTGATTAATTTATTTTTCATCTTTTTTTTGGCTTAATTCTGAGTAGGGGTAAAAATAATTTATTTATAATTTATTTAATTCTTTTACTTTTTTTAGTTTTTCAATCATTTTTTATTTTTAATTCATTTTTTAGTTTGAAAAAAGGGGGGAATGAATTTTTTTTTGTACAATTTGATTCATTTATTTTTATCTTTTTTTTGTTAAATTCTGAGTAGGGCAGAAAATAATTTATTTATAATTTATTTAATTTATTTACTTTTTTTAGTTTTACATTCATTTCTTACTTTGAAAAAAGGGGGGGGGGAAGATTTTTTTTTTGTAAAATTTGATTAATTTATTTTTCATCCTTTTTTTGCTAAATTCTGAGTAGGGGAAAAAATAATTTATTTAAAATTTATTTAATTTATTTACTTTTTTAGTTTTATTAGTTTTTCATTCATTTTTTAGTTTAGAAAAAGGGGGAAATGAATTTTTTGTTGTAAAATTTGATTAATTTATTTAGTTTTTTTAGTTTTTCATTCATTTTTTACTTTGAAAAAAGGGGGGAATGATTTTTTTTGTAAAATTTGATTAATTTATTTACTTTTTTAGTTTTTTTAGTTTTTCATTAATTTTTTAGTTTGAAAAAAGGGAAGAATGAATTTTTTTTTGTAAAATTTGATTAATTTATTTACTTTTTTTAAAAATTTGATTAATTTATTTACTTTTTTTAGTTTTTCATTCATTTTTTACTTTGAAAAAAAGGGGGAATGATTTTTTTTTTGTAAAATTTGATTAATTTATTTAATTTTCTAGTTTTTTTTAGTTTTTCATTAATTTTTTAGTTTGAAAAAAGGGGGGAATGAATTTTTTTTTGTAAAATTTGATTAATTTATTTACTTTTTTTAAAAATTTGATTAATTTATTTACTTTTTTTAGTTTTTCATTCATTTTTTACTTTGAAAAAAAGGGGGAATGATTTTTTTTTGTAAAATTTGATTAATTTATTTAATTTTTTAGTTTTTTTAGTTTTACATTCATATTTAGTTTGAATAAAGGGGGGAATGAATTTTTTTTTTTGTAAAATTTGATTAATTTATTTACTTTTTTCAGTTTTACATTCATTTTTTAGTTCGAAAAAAGGAGGGAATGAATTTTTTTTTGGTAAAATTGGATTAATTTATTTTTCATCCTTTTTTTTGCTAAATTTTGAGTAGGGGAAAAATAATTTATTTATAATTCATTTATTTATTTAATTTTCTTTAATTCGTCTTTTTTCGTGAAATTTATTATAATTCGAGAAGTCATTTTATGAAATAAATTGTAAAAAAAATGAAGGTGCGTGTATTTTTTTATGCTTTTTGAAGCTCGAGTTATAAAACACTGGCTGTTGTATATATGGGAACAGAACTTATAATTTCTCAGCTCTCTTCAAAAGTTCACTTTATATTGTTAATTTTATACTTTCTCTGTTGAGAGTTAATTTTCCTCACGGCAAATGCTTCAAGGAACTTAGGATTAACTACTTCTTTCAGCTTTTAATATATCCATGATTAAATTAAACGGTTCGAAATTAAAGTTTTATGCGATATTCAGATATAATAAAGAACACTTTTTATTGGTCAACTTTTCTAAATTTATTAAAGGTATATTTAATATTTCATAATTTTCCCTTTTCTCCCTCTTTTCTCTCTACTGTCAATCATCATTTCGTGCAGTAATTATTTCAATCTTATTTAATCATCTCCTTTGATCGTTTTTTTTTGTTTTCTTATCTTGTTTCTATTGCTATTTTGTGCCAAACTTAAAACTAAAAAAAAAAATAAAAAAAAATAAAAAAAAGAAAATAAAAAAAAATAAATAAAAAAAAATAAGGAAATAAATTGACATTTTTATTACTATTTTTTAAAAATATTATTTTTCACTGCGGGATTATAATCGAACCGGAAATTTGAAAACCGAAATATGTGAATAAAAATTAATAGATGAATGGGGAAATTTTGCCCCTTTTTTCACAAAATGGTTAAAAAACAGGAAATTTATTTATTGTAATAACTTATTATTTTTCTGAACTTGATTGTTGCTGTAACAAATAGGGAATTTTTTTTACTAAAGTTTTTATTGTCTTTCCTACTTAAAATAAAAAAAATGTCTAAGTTTACAATTTAAAAATTAAAAACAAGGATTCTAGGAAAGGGATTTTTTTACGAAAAAAAATCGGGTGAAAATATTTCACTGACAATTTCTAATGAAATGTTTCGAGAGAGAGAGCGAGTGAGATGGGAAATTTAAAGACGAGTCGAAAAGAAGAGTTGGAAAAGTGACAGATTTGGACTTAAAATCTGAAAACTGTCAACTGGTTGTATTAAAGAGGGAAGACAGGAAAAATTCTCAACGCACTGAGGATAAAGTGCACTTATAACACAAAAAAAAAAAAAAAAAAAAAAACGACGAATCTCGTGAGACAGGACAGAAAAATGCAATATGGGTGTGTGGTATAGAAAACGATGGCACGAGAAGAGGCAGCGCGCATCTCAAACAAAAACTTGTGCAATAACTGGAGAAGATGGAACACAAGAAGTCCTCATTCAGCAAAACGCGCGCTCTGGCCCTCCTACTGTTCTCTCAGAAAATACCCCGAGTAGAACACACCATTATTGCTTTACATTTATGGATCCATTGTTCTTTCCCTCTTTAGCAACTCTCTATATATATACACAAATACACAGGACACAAGGAGAAATGTCGTTTGCAAATAAGATACGTTTCTGGATTTACTCCTTTGTAATCTCGTCATATAATATTTAGCTTATTGCACCGAAGAAGTCAAATAAATATTTCAATTTTTTTTCCTTTTTCCCTCGCCTTATTTTTATTCATAACATAAATAAATATTACCTACACAAGGAATCTTGTGTATAAAAATATGTCGGGTAAATTTTAATATAAAACACAATTTCACAGTCTTTGCTTAAAAAAAAATAATCTCATGAAAAGAAGTAGCGAGGGAAAAAGAAATGCTTTTTTTACCAGTTTTTCTTATTAGAGAGAATAATATCCTTCAGCTTTATTATCGTTTAATTTTTTAATTTTAGTTTTTTTTTTTTTTTGAAAAAGGAATGACGTTTTGCCAAAAAAAACTAGTCAGACAAATGAATTAATTCAACTAAAATTATATCCGCAATGTTTATAATTATAATCAATCAATACAACTTGATTTCTATTTTAAAAATCATATTTTGCGCTTGGTTAATAATTCCTAATTTTCGAAAATGAAATTTTCGGGGAAAAAAGAATATTGACTAAAGAAAAAAACTGAAATTTTCGGGGAAAAAAGAATATTGACTAAAGAAAAAATCTGAAATTTTCGGGGAAAAAAGAATAGTGAGTATAGTGACTAAAGAAAAAATCTGAAATTTTCGGGGAAAAAAGAATATTGACTAAAGAAAAAATCTGAAATTTTAGTAAAAAATTTTTATATAATTCAATTTTTTGTCGAATTTTATTAAAACTTGCATGAACATAATTAATAAAAATTTTCAAATTTATTCGTTTACAATTCAATTTTACAAAATTCAAATTATTCGGAAATTCAACAATTAAATATATATTGAAAAATAAAAACTTAAAATAATTTCAATAAAAATTCTGGTAAACTTTTAAAAAGTTTTAATTCTACAAAATTATTTGTGAAAACTGTGAAAAATTACGAATTTCAATTATTTTAGTTTGAAACATTTTCAAAATTCAATTATTTCCAAAAAATTCACTCTATATTTCTTTTAATATTCAATTATAATCTAAAATTTTAACTGAAATTCATTTTTATGAAATGAAAATCAATTTTTATTAAAAAATTCTGCAAGAATTTCATTATTTAAATGCAAAAGTAAATAATTTATTGAATAATTGAATGTTTCTCAAAATTCAATTCTCATAAAGAATTTTAGTCAAAATTTTTTATATAAGTCAACTCTTTTGTCGGTTTTTCTTAAAATTTAAATGAACATAATTATTTTTCTCAAGGAATTCAATTATAATTGCATGAAAAATAATTGAAACCCTGCGATGAGTTTTATAATTTTCAAATTTATTCGTTTACAATTCAATTTTACAAAATTTCAATTATTCGTATATTCTGCAATTAAATATATACTGAAAAATAAAAAACATGAAATAATTTCAATAAAAATCCTATTAAACATTTAAAAAGAATTAATTCTACAATATTTTTTGTCAAAAATATGAAAAATTAAGAATTTCAATGGATTTTAGTTTGAAACTTTTTCAAAATTTAATTATTTCTAAAAATCCACGTTATAATGCTTTTAATACTAAAAAATACAAAAAAAAACTACAATTTTAACTGAAATTCATTTTTAAACCCATTTTTATTAATAAATTTTACGAAAATTCATTTATTTAAGTACAAAAATAAATAATTTATTAATTTCATGTTTGTTGAAATTAAATTCTCATAAAAAATACTATCAACAAATTTTTTAAATTCTTAAATTCTTTGGACAAATTGTAATAAGATTTTTAAGAATAATTACATTTTTCGAGGAATTTGATTAAAATTGCATTAAAAATAATTGAAATTCCGCAATGAGTTTCATTATTTATGAAAATGATTGAATTTCTAAAAGAATTTTATTATTTATATAAATAATTGAATCCTTGTAGAAATGTTATTAATTATGAAAATAATTGAATTATTGCAAAAAAATTTATAAAAATATTTGTAAGTAATTGAATTCCTGTAAAAATTGTTATTATTTTTGAAAAGAATTGAATGTTTGCGTAGAATTCAATTAAAAATTTGTAAAATAATTGAATTTCTAAACGAATTTTATTAATTATAAAAATAATTGAATTATTGCGAATTTTCGGGGAAAAAAGAATAGTGACTAAAGAAAAAAACTGAAATTTTCGGGGAAAAAAGAATATTCACTATAAAGAAAAAATCTGAAATTTTCCGGGAAAAAAGAATATTGACTATAAAGAAAAAAAACTACGTTCGGCGGAAAACAGAAAAAAATTCATTAATTAGCTACTTTCGAATTTTTTCCCCCCCACCCCCGCTATCTTTTCTCAATTAGCGTAAAGTTAAGTTTTTCACTCCGTCCACTTTTTATTATCCGCATAATTAACGAATGTTCCCTGCGGGTTTAATAACGTACACACATTATTTGTAAGCACACTGCATCAAAGGGGGGGAAAAAAAACTTTTGTCCTTAAAATATTCTACTTTTTCCTCTCTACATTTTTTTATTCCAAATTTATAAAACAAAAAAAAGAGTCAATTCTTGGAATATTTTCCCATTTCAACGAGCAGAAGACGGGAAAAAATACATGATTTTTTTTTAATTAGCAAAAAATGTGAATTGTCAGAGTTGGATAAATGACGTGGTGAATTATAATATTCGCAAGTGAGTATGGTAAACTAGGCGAGGGAAGATTATTATATGGAATAATAGAAGAAAATGTAAATGTATGTGTGTGTGTGTGTGACAAGGAAGAAAATATAAGTTTGTTGGAGCAGGTGCGCAAGAAAACCGGGTCCTGTCTTCACGGATTCGCTATATTTACTCAGTGAGGTGACGTATATAAGCGGCGCAGTTTTCCCCATTCCAGTCGCACACTTTCAAGTAACGCCACTTTCATGGTGGTTTCTATACAATTCTTCTGCGAGGTCGCATGGTGTGGTAGTAAAAAGGGTTCACAGCTATTTTCTAGATAAATACGACCTCGAGACTGTTTCTTCAGAAACATTGGAGAAAGAGAGAGAGGGGCCATTTCCGTTTAACGTATCTTACAACTCGAAAACAATCGTATTAGATGGTAGTTTAAACCATCGCATTCAGAAAGGGAAAATATTCTTCATTCTAGCGGATCTCTCTTCTTTTCATTTGAACTTTTCCTCTTTTTTTTTTTTTTTTTTTGTTTAAATAGCAAAAAGTATTTCACCTTCCTTTCACGTTTTTATTTTGATTTTTCCCTTCTTTAAAGATAACTAATACCCGTAAGAGAAAAAAAATATTTTTTATATATTTTGCCTTTGAATTTGCGAAATTTAATCGTCAAATAAATTAGAAACTAGTGTATATACGCTCTAAATTTAAATTACAATTTAAAAGAAAAATTATATTCACGGTAAATCGTTAGGTATTAAAATAACACCAAAAAGGATTAAAATAATCCAATTTAGTCTTATTTTAATCCATTTTGGTGTTATTTTAATACCTAACGATTTACCGTGTTCTTTTTCCTTTATGGAATTATACAACAAATTAATTAGTAGAAAATACTGTAAATTTTTGGAAATTATTTGGAAATTATTTGGAAATTATATTTTAAATTAATTCACAGTAAATCGTGAGGTATGTAAAAGTGTTGTAGATTAAATTAACACCAAAAAAGATTAAAATAATGAATTTTGGTGTTATTTTTATACAATAAATGAAATTTTAACTTATTAAATTTTTTTATAACTATAAAACATGAAGATATGGATAAATCCGTGTCTTCGACTCGAAGTTCACGATTTCTTCATATTTTATAATAATTAAAGTTGACCAAGTAATAGAATCATTAGATGAGAATATTATACTTCTTCAAAATTATCTTCATTATTTCAATTCAATTTTTATTTTCAAAAATGTTTAACTACAATTTTACTTTATATCAATTATTTTTTATAATAATAAATTTATCAATTTTACGAAATTTCAATTATTCCTAAATTCTTGAAATAAATGCATATTAGAAAATAAAAACATCAAACAATATTTTAAAAATCTAAATAAACTTTTTCAAAAACATTAACTTCAAAATTCTATTATTTCCAAAAAGTTCACTCTATATTTCTTTTAATATTCAATTATAATCTCCAATTTTTAATGAAATTCATTTTTATGAAATGAAAATCAATTTTTATTAGAAAATTCAACAAGAAGTTAATTATTTACATGCAAAAGTAAATAATTTATTGAATAATTGAATGTTTCTCAAAATTCAATTCTCATAAAGAATTTTAGTCAAAATTTTTTATATAAGTCAACTCTTTTGTCGGTTTTTCTTAAAATTTAAATGAACATAATTATTTTTCTCAAGGAATTCAATTATAATTGCATGAAAAATAATTGAAACCCTGCGATGAGTTTTATAATTTTCAAATTTATTAGTTTTCAACTCAATTTTACAAAATTTCAATTATTCGGAAATTCTGCAATTAAATATATACTAAAAAATAAAAAACAAGAAATAATTTCAATAAAAGTCCTATTAAACATTTCAAAAGAATTAATTCTACAATATTTTTTGTCAAAATTATGAAAAATTAAGAATTTCAATGATTTTAGTTTGAAACTTTTTGAAAATTTAATTATTTCTAAAAATCCACGTTATAATGCTTTTAATACTAAAAAATACTAAAAATACTACAATTTTAACTGAAATTCATTTTTAAACCCATTTTTATTAATAAATTTTACGAAAATTCATTTATTTAAGTACAAAAATAAATAATTTATTAATTTCATGTTTGTTCAAATTAAATTCTCATAAAGAATTTTAGTCAAAAATTTTTATATAATTCAATTCTTTTGTCGAATTTTATTAAAATTCGAATGAACATAATTATTTTTCTCAAGGAATTCAATTATAATTGTATAAAAAATAATTGAAACCCTGCGATGAGTTTTATAATTTTCAAATTTATTCGTTTACAACTCAATTTTACAAAATTTCAATTATTCGGAAATTCTGCAATTAAATATATACTGAAAAATAAAAAACATGAAATAATTGCAATAAAAATCCTATTAAACATTTAAAAAGAATTAATTCATTGGACAAATTGCAATAAGATTTTTAAGAATAATTACATTTTTCGAGGAATTTGATTAAAATTGCATTAAAAATAATTGAAATTCTGCAATGAGTTTCATTATTTATGAAAATGATTGAATTTCTAAAAGAATTTTATTATTTATATAAATAATTGAATCCTTGTAGAAATGTTATTAATTATGAAAATAATTGAATTATTGCAAAAAAGTTTATAAAAATATTTGTAAGTAATTGAATTCCTGTAAAAATTGTTATTATTTTTGAAAAGAATTGAATGTTTGCGAAGAATTCAATTAAAAATTTGTAAAATAATTGAATTTCTAAAAGAATTCTATTAATTATAAAAATAATTGAATTATTGCGAAGAAATTTATAAAAAAAATTGTAAATAATTGAATATCTGTAAAAAATTTTATTATTTATGAAAATAATTGAATGTTTGCGTAGAATTGAATTCAAATTTTTTTTTAATAATGTAATTCTTTTGGAAAATTTTATTGAAATAGTACATATCGAAAATTATGGAATTCTGGAAAATTTTTGAAAATAATTGAAATTTTGACAGAATTCAATTAAAAATTTGTAAAATAATTGAATTTCTAAACGAATTTTATTATTTTTAAAAATAATTGAATTATTGCGAAGAAATTTATAAAAAAAATTTTGTAAATAATTGAACTTCTGTAAAAAATTTTATTATTTATGAAAATAATTGAATGTTTGCGTAGAATTGAATTCAAATTTTTTTTTAATAATGTAATTCTTTTGGAAAATTTTATTGAAATATTGAAAATTATGGAATTTTAGAAAACTGTTGAAAATAATTGAAATTTTGACAGAATTTAATTAAAATTTTGTAAAATAACTGAATTTCTAAACGAATTTTATTATTTATAAAAATAAATGAATTATTGCGAAGAAATTTATAAAAAAAATTTGTAAACAATTGAATTTCTGTAAAAAAATTTATTATTTATGAAAATAATTGAATGTTTGCCTACAATTGAATTCAAATTTTTTTTTATAATGCAATTCTTTTGGAAAATTTTATTGAATGAAAAATAAATTCTTTCTTCGTCTACAATAGAAATTATATTTAAAAAATTTAGTTCCGGTTTTTGTTAATAATAAATAAAAATAAAAATTATCATATGATAATAATAAATAAATAAAAATATTGAAATTTGAAAAAATAAATAAATATATCAAAAATATACTGGAAATTAATTCGATTCTTCGCGACTGAAAATGTTTTCTATTAAGGAAGTTCTTCATTTTCAATTTTTGCAGCTTCATTCTGGTGAATGTGTCTGTGAAATATTGCAGTGTCAAAATGATAAAAGAAGAGAGTAGCGCGGTAAAATATTACAATTTGCCTCAAATTTTTTTTTTCCAACTACAATTTCAAAAGGGAAAAATGACGAGGGAAAAAAAATTCTTTCTAATCTAAATTTAGAAGCTCGCACTTTTCGTAAATTCGAATCTAAAGAGAAAGAGAAATTGGGAGAGAAAAATAGTGAAATAGAGAAAAAGAGAGAAAAAGAGAGAAAAAGAGAGAAAAATAGAGAGGGAGAGAGAGAGAGAGAGAGAGAGAGAGAGAGAGAGAGAGAGAGAGAGAGAGAGAGAGAGAATGTGAGAGAAAAAGTGAGAGGGAGAGAGAAATAGAGAGAGACAGAAACTAAGAGAGAAAGAATGTGAGAGAGAAAGAGAGTGAGAGAGAAAGAAAGTGAGAGAGAGAGAGAGAGAATGAGAGTGAGAGATTAGATAAGAAACGACTAGTCAAAGAAAAATTGTATTTGTAAAAAAAAGTGATCACAATCGACTATATATAGGAGAAAAATTGTCTGGGACTGAAGAAAATTTCCGAGTCACTTGGATGGATAAAAGATAAGTAGATAATGCCGTGAAGTCTAGGACGAAAAACGAACACGTGACACGAAAATACAAGAACGTGTGAAAAGAGGTCTTTTCACAATCTGTCACGAGATTTCGCCCAGTCACTTTTCGTTTTCGCTGCCTTTTCTTTTCGTATATATATCGCAGTTATTTCCTCACCAGGATATACAATACATTGTCCTAATTCCTCATTCCTCTTCTATATATACACACTTCTCCCACGATTCAGCAATATAACCTCGAGGTTCACTTCTTCTTTTTCTTCTTTATTTCTTTTTTTCTATTTTTTCGTTTTTTTTCCTATTTGCTTTAGTCTATTTTTTCTGCTAGTTCTTTCATGCCTCTTTTTTTCACACAAACACACACACATAGCAAAAGTAAGTCGAACTATTTTCAAAGATACGATATATGAATGTATATATGCCTGGAAATGAGCTTCTTCGCAGGAAGAGCCTCGGGACTTTTAGGGTTTTTTTTTCTTTTTCGCTCTAAAAACTATAGAGTGAAACTGAAGGGAATGATTTTTGGGAATAATCTTGTTTATTCATTTTGAGCAGGGTTGACGTTTACTGTGTTTAAAAACGTAATTTTTAGAAAATTTTAATGTTTGTCTGACTATAGGGGACTTTTACTACTTAAAAACAAATTTTTTTTAATTTACCCAGTTTTTTCTGAATTGTTGACTCTTTTTACTAAGATGTTGAATTTCTAAGAAAGTTTCGAATTTTTTTCACTAATTTTCATTTTTACACGAATCTATTAAATAATATTTGCTTCAAAAACTGAAACATTTTTTTGAAATACAATATTTTTATTCAAATAATGAAATATTTGCTTCAAAATACTAAAATATTTTATTAAAAAACTGAAATATTTGCTTTAAATACTAAAATACATGATCACGGTAAATCGTTAGGTATTAAAATAACACCAAAAAGGATTAAAATAATCTAATATAGTGTTATTTTAATCCATTTTGGTGTTATTTTAATACCTAACGATTTACCGTGATTCAAATAAAATTTAAAGTTCAAGTAATTTTAAATTGAAATTATTTGATTTAAGTAAATATTTATTTAATAATAGTCAAATAATCGGTTATTTGAAACAAATAACTTTTTTCAGTAAGCCTTGAAAATTTTCACGTTTCTCTGACAAAAAAGAAACTTTGACAAATTAAGAACAAAATTTCAATTAAATTTACGCACTTTCCTGTCAAATTTCGAGAAAAAAATTCCATATGGTCTGACTATAATGAGGCTTTTAATACTTTATATAAAAAATTCCGTACAAAAAAATTTACAATTAGATAAAAAAAATTAAAAATTAGAAAAAAATAAAAAAAATTAATTAATTAAAAAATTGATTTTGCAAAATTTTTCATATTTTTGCAACTTTTCTAGATTTTTACTACTTAGAAGCAGAATTCATTGGGAAGAATTAAAAATTTTATTCTCTTTATTTTATTCTTTTATTCTCCTGACATTTTCTACCTAAAGGAAAAAATTATTAAAATATTTTCGTATTTTTTAGACTGCAGTTGATTTTCCCAAGTTAACTGCAAAAATCACTCGAAAATTTTGTATTTGTCTAAAAATTGGTAATTTTTCCTACTGCATAAATTCTTACAAAATTTTTATGTTTTTCTGGCCATAAAAGATTTTTACTACTGAAAAACAAAATTTGATGAATTTATAAAGATTTTTCTCTCAATTATTGACTTTTGCTATTTAAAGGTATAATTTCTAAAAAAATTCTTATATTCGTCTGACTATAGTTGACCTTAACTACTTAAGACAAAATAAAAAAAAATTGCTAGTAAATTATTCATATTTAAATAACCATAGTAAATACTAAAAAATTGAAAATTTCGCTTTCTGTCTGACTATTGTTGAATATTACTACTAGTTAATTACTAGTTAATTACTACTTAATTTCAACTAGTTACTTTTAAAACTATTTTCGTATTTGTCCCACTGCACTTGACTTCTACTACTTAACGGCAAAAATCATTCAAAATTTTCTTTATTGTTTGACTGTATCTTGATATTTACTACTTAAAGTCAAAATTCATAGGAAAATTCCAAATCTTCCTGTTAGTCTGACTATAACTTGATTTTGCTACTTAAAGTAAAATTTATATGGAATTTTCTTGCTTGTCTGACTATTTTATTGACTTTGTCTACTTAGAGAAAGGATTTCTAAGAATTTTTCGTTATTTCCTTGACTTTCCTTGATTTTTACTACATAGAGTCAAAATTCATAAGAAAAAATGCCAAATCTTCGTTTTAGTCTGACTTTTTTATTGACTTTTACTATTTAAATCTTAATTTATATAAAATTTTCTTACTTGCTGATTATTTTATTGACTTTTACTACTTAAAATAAAATTATTATGAAATATTATTGTTTGTCTGACAATAAAATTGACTTTTACTACTTATAGATAGGAGTAATAAAAATTTTTCGTTATTGTCTGACCATACTTAATTTTTACTACTTAGAGTCAAAATTCATAGGAAAAAATGCCATATCTTCGTTTTAGTCTGATTATCGTTGATTTTGCTACTTAAAATAAAATTTATATGAAATTTTCTTGCTAGTCTGACTATTTTATTGATTTTTACTACTTATGGAAAGGATTTCTAAGAATTTTTAGTTAATTTTTTTAACTGTACATGATTTTTACTACTTAGAGACAACATTTACTACTTAGAGTCAAAATTAATAGAAAAAAATGGGAAATGTTTGTGTTAGTCTGCTTATCGATGACTTTTACTACTTAAAATAAAATTTGAAGGAAATTTTCATGTTTGTTTGACTACATTATTTACTTTAACTACTTAAAGAAAGGATTTCAAAGAATTTTTCGTTATTGTCTGACTATACTTGATTTTTACTACTTAGAGTCAAAATTCATAAGAAAAAATTGCAAATCTTCGTCTTAGTCTGACTATTTTATTGACTTTTACTACTTAGAATAAAATTTATATAAAATTTTATTGTTTGTCTGACAATAAAATTGACTTTTACTACTTATAGATAGGAGTAATAATAATTTTTCGTTATTGTCTGACTATACTTAATTTTTACTACTTAGAGTCAACATTCAAAGGAAAAATGCCAAATCTTCGTTTTAGTCTGACTATATCTTGATTTTGCTACTTAAAATAAAATTTATATCAAATTTTTTGCTTGTCTGACTATTTTATTGATTTTTACTACTTATAGAAAGGATTTCTAAGAATTTTTCGTTTTTTTTACTGTACATGATTTTTACTACTTAGAGACAAAATTTATAAGAAACAATTCAAAATCTTCGTATTAGTCTATCGTTGACTTTTACTACTTAAAATAAAATTTATGGGAAATTTTATTGTTCGTCTGACTATATAATTGACTTTTACTACTTAAAGAAAGGATTTCTAAGAATTTTTCGTTCTGGTCTGACTATACTTGATTTTTACTACTCAGAGGTAAAATTTCTAAGAAATTACAACGTTTGCCTGACTATAGTTGACCTTTACTACTTGAAACGATAAAAATCGGTGTATATATAAAGGGTTTTTGGAAATAATTGAGAAAAAGGGTCATCGCATTTCTTTTTTTCTATCGAAAAAGAAAACTGCGGGGATTTTTCGCTAAAATAGAAAAGGGATCGAAAAGAGAATCTCAATGCCATTCTGATTGGCCGGCAAGATTCACTGGCTGACACGATTGCTTCGTGAGCAAAAGGAGTCTCTGGTTGGGAAAAAAAAGGAGAAGAAGAGTGACATCCCTTTTTTGCCCCTTTCATCATCCATCCAAGCACTCTTGGTATTCATTCAATCTCTACATTTCTGCTATTTCGCCTATCTTTTTCTGATAGAAACTCGCAATAGTTGGTTTTAGAAGAAATAGGAACATCGATCCTCTCACTGTGTATACATATAGATACTATATGGTCAGTGAATCGAAAAACTCGACACGATTCACGAAATAATTATCAGTTCATTCAATTTCTTCCATTGCTTTCTATTTCCCTTCCTTCCTTTCTTCCTCTTTTTCCCACTTTTATTCTACATTTGAAAATTCAGCTCGTTAACTTTTTTATTTTTTTCAATTAACTATATACAAATTTTCTCTTCTCTGTTTATTTCACTGCTTTTTTAAAATTATTTTTCTATATTCTCTGAATTTTTTTCTACATTTTATCTACATTTTTTTTCTTTTGAGTTGCAGAAGAAAATAATAAAAATGAGTAATGGAAAGAATAATTACTGAAAAATGCGAACATTTTACGAACTGAAGGAAATACACTTGAAAATTGCTAATTAGGTACTCTACAAAAAATATTTTGAAAAATATAAATTTTTCAAAAAATAATTGTTTTGAAAACAAAATTGTAATTTCCTGGCGTTTGTTACACTGTTTCGTGTAAAAAAAATATAGTTTAATTCTAATAGATAATTTGTTATTGATATTAATTAATTTAAGTGTAATTGCATATTACAACTAGCGATAGTAGTAATAATTTTATTGGAAATAATTTTAATTCCTCGGTTATATTTCATTTGGAGGAACTCAAGTTACATTGAATGTTTACAGTGCTTCATTAAACTGTAGTTCTCCGGTTCGATGAAGCTTCAATTTCATGAATACTATACAGCATTTCTCTTCATTCATTTCAAAATTAATTTTATCGTCAAGTATTTTCTCCTCGAGATATTATATGATATTTTCAACTATATATCGTTTAATTTCAGTCAAAGAAAAATTAATTGTAATTTTGAAATTTACACTTAAAATTGTAATTATGAGAAATAATTACCAAAATACTCTCATTATATGCTTAATTCGAGAATATTTACGGTGGAAAATTTACTTTTATTTAAAGTTAATTTTAGTGAAATTTTCGTCTTTCTCGAAAACTTGTTGACTTTTACTACTTGAAAGACAAATTCTTGAAAATAATTTTATACTTGTCTGAATAATATTGACTTCTACTACTTAAAACCAAAATTCGTATCAATTAATTCGAAGAATTTATATTTTCCTTCTTACTTGTTTTTAACTACTTAGAAGGAGAATTTACAGGAAAAAATTCAAATTTTTCCTTTTTGTCTGATAATTATTGACTTCTGCTACTTAGAAAACAAAATCTTAATAAATTTTTATTGTCTGACTATTGATGATTTTTACTACTTATAGAAAGAGTTTCTAAGAATTTTTCGTTATTTTTTTTAACTTTATTTGATTTTTACTACTTAGAGTCAAAATTAATAGGAAAAAATTCAAAATCTTCGTGTTAGTCTGACTACATTTTCATTTTGCTACTTAAAATAAAAATGTATATGTAATTTTTTTGATTATCTTACAATTTTATTGACTTTTACTACTTAATGAATGAATTTTTAAGAATTTTTCGTTATTGTCGGACTATAATTGTCTCTTACTACTTAAAAAAGATAGTTTTACCCAATTTTACTGCTTTTTTTAACTGTAGTTAATTTTTAATACTTACAGAAGCAGAATTTGAAAGAAATTTTTTGAACTTTTCGTCCGCCTGATAATTTTTTATTTCTACTACTCAATGGACGAATTTTTTTATTTGCCTAACTGTAGTTAATCTTTACTGCTGAAAGGCAAAATTATAAAAAAAAATTTCAATTTTTGCATTTGTCTGACAATTGTTGACTTTTACTTTACTTAGAGAAATAATTTCTAAGAAATTTTAGTATTTGTCTTACTACAACTGACTTTTTCTACTAACAGGCAGAATTCATTAAAAATACTTTATTTTTCGTTATTTTTTTACTTTATGTTACTTTTACTATACTTAGATTTTTAATTTATAGGAAAAATTGCGAAATCTTCGTGTTAGTCTGACTATATCTTGATTTTACTACTTAAAATGTAATTTGTATAAAATTTTCTTGCTTGTCTGACTATTTTATTGACTTTCACTACTTCTAGAATGGATATCTAAAAATTTTTCGTTATTTTTTTACTGTACATGATTTTTACTACTTAGAGACAAAATTTACTACTTAGAGTCAAAATTCATAGGAAATAATTTGAAATCTTCGTGTTAGTCTGACTATCTATGATTTTACTACTTAAAATAAAATTTGAAGGCAATTTGACTACATTTTTTTACTTTTACTACTTAAAGAAAGCATTTCTAAAAATTTTTTGTCATTGTTTGACTATAGTTGACTTTTATTACTTAAAAAATAAATTTTTACCAAATTTTAATGATATTTTGACTGTAGTTAATTTTTACTACTTTAAAGCAGATTTTTGTTTCACTACTTAAAAAAAATTTTACTTTTTTTTATTTATTATTATTATTATTATATTATATTTATTTATTTTTTTTATTTATTATTTATTATTTTATTTATTTATTTATTTATTTTTTATTTATTTTTTTTTTTTTAATTTTACTTAAAATAAATTTTTATTAAATTTTAATGCTTTTTTGACTGTAGTAAATTTTTACGACTTTAAAGCAGAATTTTAAGGAAAGGTTTTGAAAAATGTCGTCTGTCTGACATATTTTGACATTTACTACTTAGAAATCAAATTCCCGAGAATTTTTCCCTAAATGTCAGACTTAAGTTGACCTTAACTACTTAAATAGACAGTTAGCAGAAAATAATTACATAACTATTACCCATTATACTAATAATTCTATTTTATTTTGACTATAAGTTTAATATTTCAATAAAATAAACCAAAAAATAATAAATAGTAAGTGGAAAAAAAGTTTTTTTCATTGCAATGAAATATTTGCAGAAAACAATATACACGTGTTTAGGGAAACGTGACTTCGTGGGTTTATATGCTTCGACAATGAACAACTCGGATGGTTATTTTACAATATGGTGTATTTTACACTTGTCTTGGATAGATGGGTAAATAATGCTTTCTATTTCCACTCAGAGTGTGTTATCTCGTTAATTATTGAAAAAGAAATTGGCACGACTCACCATTTCTGTCTCTATCTTTTTTTTTCCTCCTATAATTCTTTTTTTCTCCAAAGTTCACGTACAACAGATCGAATCCAAATACTATCGTGTATAGAATCAGCTGCAGGAATATCGTGGCGCAAAAGGGTCAAAGCTTTCGAGTTTACTGAGAGCCACATGTATTTATAACATGTTCCTTCAAATGTATATATATATATATATATATATATATAGCGCAATTGCATTACAATTGTAAGAACTTGTATAATTAACGGTTTATGGCTTCTTATGTTTATGGGCAGTGCACTTGCAAACACGTGATTGTGGCCAGAATTGGTCTCACTATGCACGCAAGTACTAAACTTTCGCTTACAAACCCAAAATACAATGACTCAACTTCTATCAATAACTAATTTCACGAAAATTATATACATACGTGTCGTAGTATAATGGAAATTGGGTCCAAAAATTACGAGTGGGATTTTGAAACGAAAATTCCCTTTAAAATTTGAATTAGTAAAAAATGTTCGTAAATTTGAATATAGACTGAGAAAATATTATACTCGTTTGAAGTAAAAAAATATTTTTAAGTGATTACTACTTTGAAACACAATTCTTAAGCTATTTTCGTATTCGTCTGACTGCACTTGACTTCAACTACTTAACTGCAAGAATTATTTAAAATTTTCCTTATTCTTTGACTAGAGTTGATTTTTACAACTTAAAGTCAAATTTAATAGGAAAACATTCAAAATCATCGTGCTAGGCTGACTATATCTTGATTTTACTACTTAAAATGTAATTTGTATGAAATTTGTTTACTTGTCTAACTATTTTATTGACTTTTATTACTTAAAATTTAATTTATATGAAATTTTCTTGCTTGTCTGACTATTTAATTGGCTTTTACTACTTCAAGTTTAATTTATCTGAAGTTTTAATGCTTGCCTGACTATTTTATTGACTTTTACTACTTAAACGAGAAAGTTGCACATAATTTTAGCGTTTGTCTGACTATAGTCGATTTTTACTACTTATAAGCTGAAGTTAATTGAAAATTACGCATTTTTCTGTCAATCGTTCACTTTTTGGTTTTAACATTAACAGTTCGATTAATATTGACTTTTACTACTTAAAGAAGATATTCTCAAAGAATTTCAATGTTTGTTTCAGGAAAAATATTATTTTTAAACGTTTACTACTTTAAAACACATTTCTTAAGATATTTTCGTATTCGTCTGACTGCACTTGACTTCTACTACTTAACTGCAAAAATAATTAAAAATTTTGCTTCTTCTTTGACTATAGTTGATTTTTACTACTTAAAGTCAAATTAAATAGGGAAAAAAATAAAAATCTTTGTGTTAGTCTGACTATATATTGATTTTCCTACTTAAAATATAATTTATATGAATTTGTTTCGCTTGTTTGACTATTTTATTAACTTTTACTACTTAAAATTTTATTTATATAGAATTTGTTTGCTTGTCTGACTATTTTATTGACTTTTACTACTTAAACGTGAAATTTGTTTATAATTTTAGTGTTTGTCTGACTATTGTCGATTTTTACTACTTAGGAGCTGAAGTTCATTGAAATTTACGAATTTTTCTGTCAATCGTTCATTTTTTAGTTTTTACATTAACAGTTCGATTAATATTGACTTTTACTACTTAAAGAAGATATTCTTAAAGAATTTCAATGTTTGTTTCAGGAAAAATATTATTTTTAAACGTTTACTACTTTAAAACACATTTCTTAAGATATTTTCGTATTCGTCTGACTGCACTTGACTTCTACTACTTAACTGCAAAAATAATTAAAAATTTTCCTTCTTCTTTGACTATAGTTGATTTTTACTACTTAAAGTCAAATTTAATAGGGAAAAAAATAAAAATCTTTGTGTTAGTCTGACTATATCTTGATTTTACTACTTAAAATATAATTTATATGAATTTTGTTCGCTTGTCTGACTACTTTATTGACTTTTACTACTTAAAATTTAATTTATATAGAATTTGTTTGCTTGTCTGACTATTTTATTGACTTTTACTACGTAAACGTGAAAATTGTTTATAATTTTAGTGTTTGTCTGACTATTGTCGATTTTTACTACTTATAAGCTGAAGTTAATTGAAAATTACGCATTTTTCTGTCAATCGTTCACTTTTTGCTTTTAACATTAACAGTTCGATTAATATTGGCTTTTACTACTTAAAGAAGATATTTTTAAAGAATTTCAATGTTTGTTTCAAGAGAAAAAATATTTTCAAGTGATTACTACTTTGAAACACATTTCTTAAGATATTTTCGTATTCGTCTGACTGCACTCGACTTCTACTACTTAACTTAACTTGTTTTTAACAAAATATGTTTGAATCAAATAAATCGTATTCTCAGTGTAAGCGATTGACTTTTGGCTTCTGTATTATTTTACTGATAAATAATAGTTTCTATTCATTTTTTATAGTTAAACGTATTAATTCTTAAAAAAATAGTCCTTCTTGACTTTTTGCTTCTGTATTAGTATTTTACTAATAAATAATAATTTCCATTAATTTACAATTGTAAAACTTATTAATTCCAAAAAAGTCCCTCTTCTCGCACTGAAAATGTGTCTATTTGTTCGAAATTTGAGTCGTTAATCTTTCTATTCTATTTTTGTATTTTTTCTATTTAATTTTCTATTTAATTAATTCTATTTTTGTATTTTTTCTGTATGTAAATATATAAAAATTTCTGTATATAAATACCTAGGTCGGTAGATAAGACAAATACACAAAATAAAATATACAAAATATGTTTATAAATAAAAAAGTCAATATCGTGTAAATTTCACGAAAATAAAAAAACCTGTATTTTCCCAAATAACAGGAATAATTATAGGGTATTAGGAACTGAATTTTTTCTTCCTCCTCAATTTGAACGACAAACAATGACATGACAGTTTTATTTTTTTAACATAGTCTCGAGAGAGTGTTATTTGCTTAGACTAGGAACTGTTTATTTACAACAAACAACGGTTCATTTATACGTTTGTAGATTTCTGTAAGTGAGGAAAACATATCGATTGCATTTCACGTTGGTTTATTTTGAATATACAGCTAATCATTTGTGTTTTGTGTCATGGATTCTAGCTTTACCTTAAATTGTGTATTCTTTCGGTTTAAAAGTAAAGAAAAATGAAACGAAAAAGGAAAATAAAAGAAAAAAGAAAAAAAAGTCGAAGATAAAAAATTAAATAATAAATGATCGACAGTAGATAAAAAATTGTAGTTGTTAATTAATTTTATTAATGCAAAATTATGATAATCATGGCTAAGAATTCGAATTCACTGTATTTTTCTGACTATAATTGATTTTTACTACTTACAGTCAAAATTCACTCCAGTCGAATTGTAAGTTTTGCGTTATTTCTTATTTGTCAGACAATCGTTACTCTAAACTACTGTAAAAGACAAAATTATAAAAATAAGTTTAAATTTTCGCATTTTTCTAAAAATTGTTGACTTTTACTGCTTAGAAAAAGATTTTCTGACAAAAATTTCAGTATCTGTCTTACTATAATTGACTTTTACTACTTGGATTCAAAATTCTTACTAAAAAATACGAAACATTTAATTTTGGCTAATAATTGTTGACTTTTACTACTTAGCGACTAAAATTCAAAGAATTTGGCTTGTTAGTCTGACTGCAATTGACTTTTACTACTTAAAAAGGAAATTTTTACCCAATTTTAATGCCTTTCTAACTATACTCGATTTTTACTACTTGAAAACAGAATTTTAAGGACAGAAATCGAAATTTTATGACTTGTCTGACAATTGTTGACTTTTACTACTTTGAAACAGAATTCTTAAAATATTTTCATATTTGTCTGACTGCACTTGACTTCTACTACTTGACTGCAAAAATAGTTAAAAATTTTCGTTATTGTCTGACTATAGTTAATCTTTACTACTATAAGGTAAATTTATAAAAAAGGGTCTAAATTTTTGCATTTTTCTCAAAATTATTGATTTTTAGTACTTAGAGAAAGAATTCCTAAGAAATTTTTGCATTCGTCTAACTATAATTGACTTTCACTACTTGAATTTCAAATTTTTAGTAACAAATTCGAAATTTTTGAATTTACCTGACAATTGTTGACTTTTACTACCTTGAAACAGAATTTTAAAAATAATTTCGTATTTGTCTGACTGCATTTTAATTTTTCTGCTTAAAATGAAATTTATGTGAAAATTTTTTTGCTTGTCTGACTATTTTATTGGCATTAACTACTTATAGAAAGGATTTCTAAGAATATTTCTGTTCTCGTCTGACTAAAGTTGGTTTTTACTACTTTGAGTCAAAATTCATAGGAAAAAATGCCAAATCTTCATGTTAGTCTGACTATTGTTGACTTTTACTACTTAAAATAATATTTATATGTAATTTTTTTGCTTGTCTGACTATTTTATTGACTTTTACTACTTGTAGAAAGTTGTTGATTTTTACTACTTTGAGTCAAAATTCAAAGGACAAAATGCCAAATCTTCGTTGTAGTCTAGATATCATTGACTTTTATTACTGAAAATAAGATTTATTGCAAGTTTTCAGGTTTGTCTGACTATATATTGATTTTACTACTTAAAATATAATTTATATGAATTTTGTTCGCTTGTCTAACTATTTTATTGACTTTTTCTACTTAAACGAGAAATTTACACATAATTTTAGTGTTGGTCTGACTAATGTTGATTTTTACTACTTTGAGTCAAAATTCATAGGAAAAAATGCCAAATCTTCGTGTTAGTCTGACTATTGTTGACTTTTACTACTTAAAATAATATTTACATGAAATTTTTTTGCTTGTCTGACTATTTTATTGACTTTTACTACTTGTGGAAAGAATTTCTAAGAATTTTTTTGGTTCATGTCTAAATATATAGTTGATTTTTACTACTTAGAGTCAAAATTCATAGGAAAAAATGCCAAATCTTCGTATTAGTCTGACTATCGTTGATTTTTACTACTTGCAATAAAATTTGATGGAAATTTTCTTATTTGTCCGATTATATAATAGACTTTTACTACTTATAGAAAGAATTTTTAAGATTTTTTCGTTATTGTCTGACTATACTTGACTCTTACTACTTAAAAAATAAATTGTTACTCAATTTTAATGCTTTTTTGACTATTGTCAATTTTTACTACTCAGAAGCAGAATTCTAACGAAAGTTTTTGAAATTTTTGTCTGTCAGACAATTTTTTACTTTTACTACTTAGAGGACGAACTTTTTTTCTTATTTGTCTGACTATAGTTGATCGTTTCTACTTAAAGACAAAAAAATAATTAAATTAAATTTAAAAAAATTAAATTAAAGACAAAATTATAAAACAGAATTTGATTTTTTCCTTTTGTCTGACAATTATTGACTTCCACTACTTAAAAACTAAATTTCTAGGAAATGTTTTGTGTTGCTGGCCGATTTTTTAATTTTTTAGTGCAATTACTACTGCTCTTAAGTGGCAAAAGATAACAAATTTAAAGCTTCAAATTGAAAAGCACAATGTGAATTGATAGCGCAAAGTGGAATAAATAAAATATTCATATTAATTTACTGCTGGTTTTTTTTTATGTTATTCCCGTATTCAGAGAAATATGAAAAATTGCCTTTTTATTCTTTTGCAATGTAGTAAAAGTCATTAATTCAATTATAAAACTATCACACTTTGCATAAGTATAAATAATTAATTATTTATAAAAGTATCACAGTTTGCAATTACTTAATTGCAGATGACACTTAATTATTCATAAAAGTATCATAATTAGCGATCACTTATTACAATTACGGATAAATTTGTTCGTAAAAGCAATATTAAAGTATGCAATATGCATATATATAGATATATATTGATGAAAAATAAATAATTACAAAGCGACAATTAAAGATAATAAGAGATAAGAGCTTAAAATGATGACATTAGTCGATTTTCTATTTAAAGGAAAGACATGTTTTTTTCTTTTTTCTTTTTTTTTTACATAAAAGTCAATAAAAAACCTTCTTCACCATTAGTGTCAGCTGACATGAAAATGATGGAAATACACAATTACTGAAAATACACATATGTATATGTATTTGTTTGGCTGTATGTATATATATATACGAATAAACATTGGAGTGAAACGCTTAAAGCCAGGTCGAGCATTCTTCACTCTTCTCCCCCTCCCCTCTCCTCGCATGCTGCCTTCCTCGCACTATAATGACTCTCGGCATCGTTCGAGCGTAAATTTTCCAGCGACACATTAATTACGTCGGATTATTAACATCACTATTGCCATCAATGAAATTCATAACGTCTGCCATTGCGCACAAAAAGCTTCTATACATAAATACTCTGTTAGATATCACCATCAGCTACTATACAATCTAATTCGACAAAAGCTCTTCACATCCAATTCGATGTTTAAATATATAGATGCTCAGATAATAACTATTACGTCAGAAATTTAATATAATGAAACTTTATAATTCATTGATTGCGCCCTTTTTCCCGAGTGAAAAACAATTCTATTGCTTCCTCATACTGAAAAAATACCAAAATACCATAATATCATACCAAAATTTTTCGACTTCGATTTTTTGACTTATCTTTATATTATTTGACCTCAGGAGTTCAAAAATGACATTTTTACAAAATAATCACATCACATTTTCATAAATATCTCCAAACTATGAAGAGCTTTTGGACTGAATTTTTTTTTAATTGTAGGTCTCATCTGCGGACATAAAATGAGAGTACTTTGAGACAGATTAATTAAGTTTAACTATATATATTTTTTTATTTTTAATTTTTCAAAAAAAACGTTTTTTGCCCATAACTTTAAAAAAATGTCAGGACAGCTATAAATGTTTTCCTCTAATTTTGTAGTTTTTTTAGACGCATCTTTTACGCCCTCAATGAAAATTTTTCGTCCATATTCACCAGAGATATTACACCCAGAGAAATGGTATATTTGTCTACTTTTTATTTGTTTCAAATAAATTTTATTTCGTTTAAATAAAATTTTATTTGACTCAAATATATGTTTTATTTATTTGGAATAAAAATTTTATTTAAAACAAATAAAAAGTCTAGTTGGTTCTGAGACAAATATACGTTTATTTAAGTCAAATAAAATATATTTGTTTTAAATAATAATTTTCTCTGGGTGTAAACTTTTAAAAATAAAAAATTTTGGAAAATAAGACTTTTTTGAATATTTTGTTGAAAAATGTAGAAATAACTTTAAAACTATCATTTTGATCTTGTAGAGCATTAAAAAACGCTTCGATTGACCTATTTTTGAAGCTAATTCGATTAGAAGTAAAGAAGTTATTCATATTTTAAAAAAACAGAAATTGTGATGGAAACTTAAAAAAAATTTTTTTTAATGTGGAACTTGAATTTTAAATCAAATAAAGAGAAAAAATTATTACAGCAATTGAGAATAATTGTTAAAAATTTATATTTTATTATTATTAACATTTCTATGAGGAAGCAAAGTGTTCATGAAATAATCATAACCAAAATTATAACGAAAATATATAACTTGGCAGCGGTTTTTTTTTTTTTTGAAATCTGTTTTCGAAAAAATAAAAGATGAAAAATTGATTTTTTTTTGTAGAGGATTATTTCTTCTTGGAGTAATATGCTGTGTCACTGGAGATGCGGTTATCCATGAACAAAAGAGCTTATGTAAAGTGGCAAGTGTTTCCAAAGAGAAGGGACGAAACTTCCATCTTGTGCGTCTCATGGCACTCATTAAAGAAATCTTTGTTGAAAGTGCGCATTTAGTGCTATAAAGGGACAGGGAAACATGCGATAGAATTTAAATATCACTGCGCGAAGAATGTAGAAATTTAGAAAATAATTTTTTGAATATTTTTCTAAGAAATTATTTTTTATTCTTTGAATTTATTAAATTACTTGTTTATAATTGTATTATTGGAATTTATTGAATTATTTACCTTTTAGTTTAATACTTGAATTTATTAAATTACTTACGTTTATTATTAACTATATTAATTTGAATGTTCCTTCATTTTTTCATTCACTTTTTCTGTCCCTCACACTCTGAAGTTGTCTTTTGTTTATACTTTTGTTTTTTGTTAATTGTTAACTTTAGATAGAAAATAGAAATCATCATTACTTCTTTTCATTAAAAGACGAAAATTTTGTTAAATCTTTTGCTTTGTCAAATTGAAATTCTTTTTGTTCTTTACACTGAAAAAAAAATTTATTTGATTCAAATAACCGATTATTTGACTATTATCAAATAAATATTTACTTGAATCAAATAAATATTTACTTGAATCAAATAAATATTTACTTGAATCAAATAAATATTTACTTGAATCAAATAAATATTTACTTGAATCAAATAATTTTTACTTGAATCAAATAATTTTTATTTGAATCAATTAAATTGTAATTGCTTTAAATACTGAAATATTTGATTCAAATCCAATTTATTTGATACAAATCCAATTTATTTAATTCAAATAAAAATTATTTGATTCAAGTAAATATTTATTTAACCTTCGCGCTACCGGCTGGCCACACGGTGTGGCCAAGTGATACATAATGTTTTATATCTGCTCGAATTTTGTATCAATCGAATCGCCATTTTAACTCACTGAACCAAATTTTATCTACTTTCGAAAAAAACAAAAATAAATTTTTTTCTTACATTTCTTCTTGTTTATTTATAACAATTCAAAAAGTATGTACAAGAATACTGAAAATTGACCGGGTGTTTTTTTTCGTATACTGCAAAAAAATAAAAATAAATCCATTAAACTTGAACAGTAAAATTGTTTTATATCAATAAATACAATATATTTTGATATTACAATACATTTTTTATTTGTTTAAACAAATTATTGTTGTTATTTTCCAACTTTTTTCCAGAATGCACCTAGAAAGTCGGGGTTTTTCCTAATTTTGCAATTTTATTAAATCTTATATGATTGTAGATAAAGAATAAAAGTTAAATAACAATTGAACTATTGTTTAAACAATTTTTAAACAAATTATTGTTGTTACTTAGCAACTTTTTCCAGAATGCACCTAGAAAGTTCGGGTTTTTTCCTAATTTTGCAATTTACTAAATCTTATATGACTACAAATAAGGAATAAAAATTTTATTATTATTTAAACAATTTTTAAACAAATTATTGTTGTTATTTACCAACTTTTCGCAGAATGCACCTAGAAAGTTCGGGGTTTTTCCTAATTTTGCAATTTACTAAATCTTATATGACTACAAATAAAGAATAAAAATTTGATTATTATTTAAACAATTTTTAAACAAATTATTGTTGTTATTTACCAACTTTTTCCAGTATGCACCTAGAAAGTTTGCAGTTTTTTTCTATTTTTGCAATTTACTAAATCTTATATGATTGCAGATAAAGAATAAAAATTTGATTATTATTTAAAACAATTTTTTAAACAAATTATTGTTGTTATTTACCAACTTTTTCCAGAATGCACATAGAAAGTTGCAGTTTTTTTCTAATTTTGCAATTTACTAAATCATATATGACTACAAATAAAGAATAAAATTTGATTATTATTTAAACAATTTTTTAAACAAAATTATTGTTGTTATTTTACCAACTTTTCGCAGAATGCACCTAGAAAGTTCGGGGTTTTTCCTAATTTTGCAATTTACTAAAATCTTATATGACTACAAATAAAGAATAAAAATTTGATTATTATTTAAACAATTTTTAAACAAATTGTTATTTACAATGTTTTCACTGTAATTTAATAAATTAATACAGTGTTTTCAAATTTTTGAAAAAGTATTACACATGATCAAGTTGCGCATAATACAACTGTGCAAGATGAACATTTAATGTTATAGATCAATTTTTATTCTTTATCTGTAATCATATATGATTTAGTAAATTGCAAAAATTAGAAAAAAACTGCAACTTTCTATGTGCATTCTGGAAAAAGTTGGTAAATAACAACAATAATTTGTTTAAAAATTGTTTTAAATAATAATCAAATTTTTATTCTTTATTTGTAGTCATATATGATTTAGTAAAATTGCAAAATTAGAAAAAAACTGCAACTTTCTATGTGCTTTCTGGGAAAAAGTTGGTAAATAACAACAATAATTTGTTTAAAAATTGTTTTAAATAATAATCAAATTTTTTATTCTTTATCTGCAATCATATAAGATTTAGTAAATTGCAAAAAATAGAAAAAAACTGCAACTTTCTAGGTGCATACTGGAAAAAAGTTGGTAAATAACAAACAATAATTTTGTTTAAAAATTGTTTAAATAATAATCAAATTTTTATTCTTTATTTGTAGTCATATAAGATTTAGTAAATTGCAAAATTAGGAAAAAACCCGAACTTTCTAGGTGCATTCTGGAAAAAGTTGCTAAATAACAACAATAATTTGTTTAAAAAATTGTTTTTAAATAATAATAAAATTTTTATTCCTTATTTGTAGTCATATAAGATTTAGTAAATTGCAAAATTAGGAAAAAACCCGAACTTTCTAGGTGCATTCTGGAAAAAGTTGCTAAGTAACAACAATAATTTGTTTAAAAATTGTTTAAACAATAGTTCAATTTTTATTTAACTTTTATTCTTTATCTACAATCATATAAGATTTAATAAATTGCAAAATTAGGAAAAACCCCGAACTTTCTAGGTGCATTCTGGAAAAAGTTGGTAAATAACAACAATAATTTGTTTAAATAATTTTTTAATAATACTTATGACTCGTTTCAGTAAATATTGCAATATTCATAAAACATTATTAAAATACAGTATTTGTATTAGCACATAATTATATACAAAAAGTTTGATGAATTTTAATCGTTTTGGGAACATAAAAGTAAAATAGCGTTTGGCCACACCGTGTGGCCAGCCGGTAGCCCGCGTATACAAAAATCTTTGGTAGCGCGAAGGTTAATAATAGTGAAATAATCGGTTATTTGAATCAAATTAATGTTTTTTTTTCAGTGTACTTCTAAAAAATTATAAAAATTATTAAACAACTGTGATTAAGAAATGGAAAATTTACTTATTTTTCATTATTTGCTCTTTGAATCAGAATTTTTTTTAAGAAAATTATTATTTTGTTTTAGAAAAAAGAAGAAAAATATTTGTACAATTTATATTTTAGTCTTATCTTTGGAACAGGATTTTCGACAGGAATTAGGACATTCACAAATTAAAAATTTAAACCTTTTTTAAATTAAACATTTTATAAAAGTATTGTTTATAAAACATGATAAAATGATTTTCATTATTTTAAGTAAATTACTATTTTCTAGAATTTTAAATTATTTTTAATGGAAGTAATTGAATTCCTTGGGAAATTTTTATTATTTTATAAATATAATTAAATGTTTGCGCAGAATTTCAAAAAAAAATTTTTATAGTTGAATTCTTTTGAAAAATTTTAGCAGATATTATAAAAATCATTGAATTAAGGAGAATTTTTGAAAATAATTAAAATTTTTGGCGCGAATTTTGTTCGAAATTTTTAAAAATAATTGAATTGATTCGAAAAAGTTTATTGTTTATGAAAACAAGTGAATTATTGCGAAAAAATTGCAAATAATTAAATTCTTGCAAAGAATTTTATCAAAAAATTTGATACTAATTGAATTTCTTCGAAGAATTTTATTGTTTACGAAAATAATTGAGTTTAGGAAGAATTTTATTAAAAATTTTACATAATCTTAATTAAATTCTTTTTGAAGAATTTCTTTGAGTTTTTTTAAAATAATATACTTTCTTTAATCATTTTCATTACAAGTTTTCAAAGTAATTGAATTCTTTATAAATAGTTTCTTTCAAGTTTTTATAATAATCCTCTTTCTTAGTAATTGAAACTGAACATTTAATTCTAGAATTTTATTTAAAATTTTTGATAAATAATTGGATTTTTTTGAAATATTTCTTTAATTTATTGAATACAATTGAATTTTTTTAATAATTGTATTGAAAATAATTGAATACCTGAAAAGAATTTTATTATTTATAAAAAATACTTTAATTCTTGCGATAAATTTTATTATTTATAAAAAATACTTAAATTCTTGCGATGAATTTTAATAATATATTTCTTTCTAAATATTTGAATTCTTTTGTAAATTTTTATTGAAATAGTAGATATTAAAAATAATTGAATTTTGATATTACTGAAATTAATTTAATTCTACGAAGAATTTAATTCGAATTACTTTGAAAAAAAATCAAATTGTTAAAAATTATTTCATTAAAATCTTTTATCATTAATTTCAATAATAATTACATTTTTCGAGAAATTCCCTTAACATATTGTATTAAAAATAATTGAAATTCTGCCATGATTTTTATTATTTATAAAAATAATTGAATTCCCGGTTAAAAAAATGTTATTCATTATTAAAATAATTTAATTATTGCGAAGAAATTTATAAAAAAATTTTTATACAGTAGAATTCTTCTTAATTTTTTATTATTTGATTCATTCATTCGAAATTGGCATTTTCTAATAAATTTAAAATTAAAATTTTTTTTAAATAATTTTAATTCGTTTTGGAAAATATTTTATTAAAATCGTAGATATTGAAAATCATTAAAATAAAAAAATATATTTCTGAAAATAATTGAACTTTGGAGAAGAATTTTTTCATTTATAAAGATAATTGGGATTTTTACAAGAATTTTTTCCAAGATTTGAACAAAGTTGAATTTAATAAGAAGAATTTTATTTTTTTCTAAAGAATGTTTGCAATTAGTTTTAAATTCTACAAAATTGAATTTTCTTAATATTTTCAACAAAAAATTATTATTTTTGTTTTTAATTTTTTTATTTTTAAAAAAAGGCAGTAAAAAGTTAGCTGAGCGCTTTAGCGAGCGATTTGTTGCTATAGTTTGAATTTATTGAATTATATGTTAATTATTTGATTACTTGAATTTATTAAAATAATACTTGTTATTATTATTTTATTTTTTGAATTTATTCAGTTACTTGTTTATTATTTGAATTTATTAAATTATTTAATAATTATTATTTTTTTATTTTTAAAAAAAGGCAGTAAAAAAGTTAGCCGCGCGCTTTAACGAGCGATTTGTTGCTTTGGTTTGAATTTATTGAATTATATGTTAATTATTTGATTACTTGTATTTATTAAATTACTTGTTTATTATTTTATATTTTGAATTTATTTAGTTACTTTTTTATTATTTGAATTTATTGAATTATTTAATAATAATTTTTTAAAAATAATTTTTTAATAAAAATTTTTTAATAAATTATTTTTAAATAGTGGAAAGTTTCCAAAAAAAAAAATTGAAACAAAGAAGTAAACGAAAATCGTTAGTAGTGAGATTTTGGAATTGAAGTTGATATGATAAGGATATGTCGTTATCTATATAGTCTCACCTAAAAGCTTTCAATGCAATCACTTTACCTTTCTCTATCTCTCTCTCTCTCTCTTAGTCTCTGTCTCTCTTTGGGAGGAGTTTTGCCGTGATCGCACTAGTATAGGGTAACGACGTCTCGATTTTATTGGCTGTCATCAATCGTTCCTGATCCCTAGCAGCAATTCGATGCGCGCTATCATTCTTTAAACTAAAACCCCCCAGTATTTTATATATATAAGAACCTTAGATGCAACGTTACCTATTTCGAAATAAAAATTAATGACTCCCAAGCCATTTGACATTAATTGTTCTTATTCCGAATTCCCCCATGCTAATAAATCTAGGCTTTTCTTTAATTTCTTCCCTGAAAATTAAATATTATTATTTTTTTATTTTCTATTTTATGATACAATTGTTTTTATTATGATTATTAATACACTGAAAAAAAAATTTATTTGATTCAAATAACCGATTATTTGTCTATAATCAAATAAATATTTATTTGAATCAAATAATTTTTATTTGAATCAATTAATTAGTATTTGATTTAAATCCAATTTATTTGATTCAAATCCAATTTATTTGATTCAAATCCAATTTATTTGATTTAAATAAAAATTATTTGATTCAAGTAAATATTTATTTTATTATAGACAAATAATCGGTTATTTGAATCAAATAAATTTTTTTTTCAGTGTAGTAATTTTAATATTAGTACCATTTTATTTTATTATTTATTATTATCATTTATTATTTACTATTTATATTTTTTATTTATATTTTTTATTTATATTTTTTATTTTTTTTATTTACTTTTATTTTTTTTATTTATTTATTTTTTATTTTATTTTATTTATTTCATTTAGTCTATTTTATACTACAATCAATAAATGAAACGCTATATTAGCATTAATTAGTTTCTCGTTGCATAGATCTTTTTTTTTCTTAATATTCAGGAATTTTTTTTCTTTCGATTTCCTGCCTGAGAAATTAAAAAAGAGGAATTAATTAGTAAATTTTTTAAAAGGCCACTTTGGAAAAGAAAATAAGAATGAACCCCGCGCTCTCTTAAAAGTTTCGTTGAAAGCATCTTGATAATCTTGAAATGCATTTGTGAGATTCTTATTAAGATGCACTTCCTTTAATTTGTTTTAGTACCGACACTAGATGTGGTGGCAGTTTCTGAACACTCAGCGAAATTACCATGTGATCTCACGCCCAAGAAAGGAAACGAGATGGCTTTTATGGTCTTTTGGTATAAAAATGAAAATGGTGGCGAGCCCATCTACAGTGTTGATGCACGCTCAACATTAATCACCGAGGCGAAACTTTGGTCGAATCAAAAAATATTTGGCAATCGAGCAAAAATGCGCACCAACAGTAAGCCGGCATTTTTGGAAATTAATCCCGTTTTACCCGAGGACGAGGGTTTTTACACGTGTCGTGTTGATTTTCGCAATAAGCCAACGAAAAATCATAAAATCAACTTCACCGTCATTGGTGAGTGTTGTCGAACTTCTTTTTATGAATAAAATGTGAATATTATTTTATCAATAATTTTATGAATAATTTTATCAATAATTTTATGAATAATTTTATGAATAATTTTATGAATAATTTTATGAATAATTTTATCAATAATTTTATCAATAATTTTATGAATAATTTTACGAATAATTTTATCAATAATTTTATGATTAATTTTATCAATAATTTTATGAATAATTTTATGAATAATTTTATGAATAATTTTATGAATAATTTTATGAACAGTTTAGGAAATTCTATTTTTTAAAATTGTAATTGTATTTTACAATTGGAGAATTTTTTTGTTTTTTTTTTGGGGGTGGGAAAATTATTTATTACGGTCGCGTCTGACTTTTATCGACTTTTACTACTATCGAATTATCCGACTAGAGTTTGCTTTTACTACTGACAATTGAATTTAAAAGCCTTTTCAATTACCAAATGAGAGAAAAAACCGGTGAATCAGGTAACTCATAAAATTGTTTACTGCAGTCTGATAATGATTGACTTGTACTACTGAAAATTTCTTTAATTTTTTTAATTCTATTTGCTCTAACGCAAAACACACTTTTGTCTTAATTGGCTTTCAGTCTCAGCTTCAGTGAATCGTGAGGTATTAAAAAGTGTTGCAGATTAAATTAACACCAAAAAAGATTAAAATAATCAAATTTTTGTGTTATTTTTTACAATTAATGAAATTTTAGTTTATTACATTTTTTTAAAACTGTAAAACATGAAGAAATCGATAACTCCGAGTCTTCGACTCGAAGTGATCGATTTCTTCATATTTTATTATAATTAAAGCTGAGCAAGTAATAAAATCATTATTTTATATTATCCGAATATTTTTTCAAAATTATTTCCATTATTTCAATTTAAATATTATTTTCAAAAATTTTTAAAAATTGCAGTTACTGCAATTTTACTTTATATCAATTATTGTTAATAATAATAATTAATCACTTTCACGAAATTTCAATTATTCCTAAATTCTTTAATTAAATGCATATTAGAAAATAAAAACATCAAATATTATTTAAAAAATTCAGTTAAACTTTTTCAAAAATCTTAATTTTGAAAATTCAATTATTTCCAAAAAGTTCACTCTGTATTTCTTTTAATATTCAATTATAATCTAAAATTTTAGAAGAAATTCATTTTTATGAATTGAAAATCAATTTTTATTAAAAAATTCTACAAGAAGTTAATTATTTACATGCAAAAGTAAATAATTTATTTAATAATTGAATGTTCTTCAAAATTCATTTCTCATAAAGAATTTTAGTTAAAAATTTTTAAATAATTCAACTCTTTTTGTCGGTTTTTCTTAAAACTTGAATGAACATAATTATTTTTCTCAAGGAATTCAATTATAATTGCATGAAAAATAATTGAAACCCTGCGATGAGTTTTATAATTTTCAAATTTATTCGTTTACAATTCAATTTTACGAAATTTAATTAATCGGAAATTCTGCAATTAAATGTATACTGAAAAATAAAAAACACGAAATAATTTTAATAAAAATCCTATTAAACATTTAAAAAGTATTAATTCTACAATATTTTTTGTCAAAAATATGAAAAATTAAGAATTTTAATGATTTTATTTTAAAACTTTTTCAAAATTTAATTATTTACAAAAATCCACGTTATAATGCTTTTAATACTAAAAAATACTAAAAATACTACAATTTTAACTGAAATTCATTTTTAAACCCATTTTTATTAGTAAATTTTACGAAAATTCATTTATTTAAATACAAAAATAAATAATTTATTAATTTCATGTTTGTTGAAATTAAATTCTCATAAAAAATATTATCAACAAATTTTTTAAATCCTTAAATTCTTTGGACAAATTGTAATAAGATTTTTAAGAATAATTACATTTTTCGAGGAATTTGATTGAAATTGTACTAAAAATAATTTAAATTCTGCAATAAGTTTTTTTATTTTTGAAAATAATTGAATTTCTAAAAGAATTTTATTATTTATAAAAATAATTAAATCTTTGTAGAAATAGTATTATTTATGAAAATAATTAAAATATTGCGAAGAAATTTATAAAAAACTTCGTAAATAATTGAATTTCTGTAAAAATTTTTATTATTTTTGAAAAGAATTGAATGTTTGCGTAGAATTGAATTCAAAAATTTTTTTTTAAAATGCAATTCTTTTGGAAAATTTTATTGAAATAGTAACTATTAAAAAGTATAGAATTTTAGAAAACTTTTGAAAATAATTGAAATTTTTGAACTGCAAAAGTAAATAATTTATTGAATAATTAAATGTTTCTCAAAACTCAATTCTCATAAACAATTTTAGTTAAACATATTCACTTTTTTTAAGGAATTTAACTATAATTGTATGAAAAATAACTGAAACGATGCGAAGAGTTTTATGAGAATTTTCAAATTTATTCGTTAACAATTCAATTTTACAAAATTTCAATTTGTGGAAATTCTGCAATTAAATATATATTGAAAAATAGAAACTTGAAATAATTAGAATAAAAATCCCATTAAACTTTTAAAAAGAATTAATTCTACAGAACTTTTTGTCAATAATATGAATAATTAAGAATTTCAATGATTTTAGTTTGAAACTATTTCAAAGTTTAATTATTTCTAAAAATTTACATCATAATGCTTTTAATGCTTAAGTATAATCTAAAATTTTAACTGAAATTTATTTTTTAAACCATTTTTATTATTAAATTCCACGAGAATTCAATTATTTAAATACAAAAATAAGTAATTTATTAATTTCATATTTGTTGAAATTAAATTCTCATAAAAAATGTTATCAACAAATTTTATAAATTATTAAACTGTTTGCACAAATTTTAATAATGTTTTTAAAAATAATCACATTTTTCGATAAATTTGATTAAAATTGCATTAAAAATAATTGAAATTCTGCAAAGAGTTTTATTATTTATAAAAAAATAATTGAATTACTGAAAGAATTTTATTATTTACAAAAATAATTTAATCCTTGTATAGAAATGTTATTATTTTTGAAAACAATTGAATTATTGCAAAGAAATTTATAAAAAAATTTCTAAATAATTGAATTCCTGTAAAAATTCTTTAGGAAAATTTTATTGAAATGGTAAATATTAAAAAGTATGAAATTTTATAAAACTTTTAAAAGCAATTGAAATTTTGACCAGAATTTATTAAAACTTTGTAAAATAATTGAATACAAGGGAAAAATTTTAATATTTTTAAAGAGAATTAAAATTTTGACGAGGATTTTTAAAAAATTTTTTGAACACAATTACATTTTGTAACTATGTTACTAACTTAGTTTGTAAATTGGTAACTAAGTTAGTAACTAACTTAGTATTTTTTCTGGAGAAAGAAAAAATTCGTTGAATTTTTACATATCGTTGAGAAAGAAAAATTCATCGAATTTTTCCAAATCGTTGACTTTGGTGTTTTATTTAAAATAAAATTTCATTCATAGTTAAAAATAACACTAAAATAGATCATTTTAACCTTTTTTTTGGTGTTAATTTAATCCCAGAGTAATTAAACTGTTGCAGATTATTTTAATCCATTCTGGTGTTAATTTAACACCTCACATTTTACTGAGCCACTTTAAAACAAATGATTAAAATTTTCCCGACTCGAACACTAAATCATAAAAGTTAAAAAGTGATAAAAAGTATTTAAAAAAAATGGTCCTTCTTTTGAGAGACTTATCGTACAGTAAGAGAAAGGGAAAAGATTTTTGTGCTAGATTTTAAGAGAGTGAGAGAGAGAGTGGGAGTTACGTAACTATCTCTTTTATGTAAGTTAATGTCGCTTGCAAAATAACAAACGAGCAAAGAAAAGTTTCTTTAGTCGAAATTTCTCCATTCTTGTAATTAGTACCACCCGAGACACCGTTGATCTATACGAGTTCAGGAAACTTGGCCAACATACTGCATCCTTTCAACGAGGACAGTAAGCTGTCTCTAGTCTGCAAAGTCACTGGCGGAAAGCCTCCACCTCATGTTGTTTGGTACTTGGAGAACAAAATACTCGATGATAGTTACAAATCAGAACTAGGCGAAACAACGGTAAATCGTCTTGACATTCAAAAAGTCACTAGAGACTTTCAACGGGCGCGTCTTATCTGCAAGGCGCACAATAGTCATCTCACTAAACCAACGACATCGGAAATTATTTTAACCGTTAATCGTGAGTATTTCAGTTTTTTTTTATCTTTCTTATATTACGTAAGCGCGCTTACGTAATATTATTTTTCTTTCTTTCTTATTGTTCTGAATTTTTTTTACTTTTCTAAAGAAAAGATAATTTTTTCTACAAAATTATTAAAAGAAGACATTCTTACTTTATTTTAATGCTTGTCTGACTATAGACGATGTTTACTACTTAGAAGCAGAAAAGCAGAATTTTAACGAAAAAAATTCTAAATAATTCTCGTATTTGTCTGACTATAGTTGAGATTTACTACTTAAAAAATAAATTCTAACTTAAATAATAATAATATTTTTTTTATAGCTTTGATAGCTTCTTCTCATTTAATAATAATAATAATAATAATAATAATAATAATAATAATAATAATACAAATTTTTGTAAATAAATGAAATTTTTGGCGCGGATTTTTTCGAAATTTTTAAAAATAATTGAATTGATTCGAAAAATGTTATTGTTTATGAAAACAAATGAATTATTGCGAAAAAATTGTAAATCATTAAATTCTTGCAAAGAATTTTAACAAAAAATTTGATACTAATTGAATTTCTTCGAAAAATTTTATTGTTTACGAAAATAATAGAGTTTAGGAAGAATTTTATTAAAATTTTACATAATCTTAATTAATTTCGTTTGAAGAATTTCTTTGAGTTTTTTTAAAATAATATATTTTCTTTAATCATTTTCATTACAAGTTTTCAAAGTAATTGAATTCTTTATGAATAGTTTCTTTCAAGTTTTTATAATAATCCTCTTTCTTAGTGATTGAAATTGAACATTTAATTCTTGAATTTTATTTAAAATTTTTGATAAATATTGAATTTTTAAGAAATATTTCTTTAATTTATTGAATACAATCGAATTTTTTTAATAATTGTATTGAAAATAATTGAATACCTGAGAAGAATTTTATTATTTATAAAAAATACTTTAATTCTTGCGATGAATTTTATTATTTATAAAATATACTTTAATTCTTGCGATAAATTTTAATAATATATTTCTTTCTAAATTTTTGAATTCTTTTGTAAATTTTTATTGAAATAGTAGATATTAAAAATAATTGAATTTTGATATTATTGAAATTAATTTATATCTACGAAGAATTTCAGTCGAATTATTTTGAAAAAAATCGAATTGTTAAAAATTTTTTTATTAAAATCTTTGAAAATTAATTTCAATAATAATTACATTTTTCGAGAAATTCCATTAACATATATTGTACCAAAAATAATTGAAATTCTGCCATGATTTTTATTATTTATAAAAATAATTAAATTCCCGGTTAAAAAAATGTTATTCATCATTAAAATCATTGAATTATTGCGAAGAAATTTATAAAAAAAATTTTATACAGTAGAATTCTTCTTAATTTTTTATTATTTAATTCATTCATTCGAAATTGGCATTTTCTAATAAAGTTAAAATTAAAATTTTTTTTATAATAATTGAATTCGTTTTGGGAAATATTTTATTAAAATCGTAGATATTGAAAATCATTAAAATTAAAAAAATATTTCTGAAAATAATTGAACTTTGGAGAAGAATTTTTTTATTTATAAAGATAATTGGGATTTTTATGAGAATTTTTTTCAAGATTTGAACAAAGTTGAATTTAATAAGAAGAATTTTATTTTTTTCTAAAGAATGTTGATTTCTTTTATTTATTAATTAATTCTCGTATTTGTCTGACTATAGTTATAGTTATAGTTGAGATTTACCACTTAAAAAATAAATTCTAACTTAAATAATAATAATAATAATAATAATAATAATAATAATAATAATAATAATAATAATAATAATAATAATAATAATAATAATAATAATTATAATAATAATATAATTGCATAATATTATTGTTGTAATTATTATTTAAACTGTTATTTTTATTATTTTTGTTAATATTATTAATATTATTATTATTATTTTGCTTAATTATTAAAAAAAAATTGATTAAAACCCATTTTTTCCCCTATTTGAGAATTCTAAAATGATTGCAAAATTTTTGGATGTTGTAGTTAAGCCGTTAATGGTGAATATTACCAATAAAACGCCGCATTTATCGGCACTGCGAACCTATGAGATTGAATGTGAGAGTATGGGATCGCGGCCAAAGGCAACAATCACCTGGTGGAAGGGCAATAATCACGTGAAGCATATGGCAAGAAATGTGAATAAATATTTTTCTATTTTCTAATTTTGCTTTAAGAAAAAAAAATATAAAAATTAAAAAATTTCCCCATTCCATGACACTGAGTTCTTCGTAGTTTGCAGAAAACGTTAACTTATCAAGAAGTGTTTTGAGTTACGTGCCAACAATAGAAGACAATGGCAAATTTCTCACTTGTCGTGCCGAGAATAATTTGATACCGGACAGCGCACTCGAGGATAAATGGCCACTTGTCATTCACTGTAAGCGAAATTTATTATTAGTTTTTCCTCACTTTTTAATCAAAATTGTTTTTTTTTAATAAAATTTGTTTTTTATGAAATTTTTTTTAATTTGTTTTTTGCCGGAATTTTTTTTTATAAAATTTGTTTTTTTCTGGAATTTATTTTTTATAAAATTTGTTTTCTGGAATTTATTTTTTATAAAATTTGTTTTCTGGAATTTATTTTATATAAAATTTGTTTTCTGGAATTAGAAAATTATAAAATTTGTTTTTTAGTGAAATTTGGCAATTTTTTACGAAATTTGTCAATTTCTCATTAAATTTGATAATTTCTTTTATAAAACTATTTAGTTTATAAAATTTAGTTTATAATATTTATTTCATAAATAATTTCTCATTAAATTTGATAATTTCTTTCATAAAACTATTTAGTTTATAAAATTTAGTTTATAATATTTATTTCATAAATAATTTCTTATTAAATTTGATAATTTCTTTTATAAAACTATTTAGTTTATAAAATTTAGTTTATAATATTTATTTCATAAATAATTTCTCATTAAATTTGATAATTTCTTTTATAAAACTATTTAGTTTATAATATTTATTTCATAAATAATTTCTCATTAAATTTGATAATTTCTTTTATAAAACTATTTAGTTCATAAAATTTAGTTAATAATATTTATTTCATAAATAATTTCTCCCATTAAATTTGATAACTTCTGTTATAAAACTATTTTAGAAAAATAATAACACTACAACAATTGAAACATAAATAAAAAAAAGAATTGTTTCACATTTTTTTCTAGAGTAAATTTTTTTTTCTTTCAAATCATGACATAATTTTAGAAAAAAAAAGTTTCACGTGCACGCTTTTGTAGACGCACGATTCGTTTAACGATTCGTATACTAGTTCCGAAAAAAAAGTCTACTGAAAATACAAGTGGTTTGTTCTCAATGACTATCGAGAGTATTACTATTGAGAGATCCAACGATCTCCTATTGAATTTCGAGGAGTGCACCCATCCAAGAAGAGTACCATTCAGTAAAAATCTGATGCGGACAAAATTCATTTTTCGACAACAAAAAAAGGAAAAAAAAATTTACTCTTTGATAATTGCAGAAAAATCGATTTTTACTTTAGTTCCAAATAAATATATTTCGAAAAAAAAATTTCAACCTTTTACAAAAAGTAAAATTTGAAAGTAATATTTCAAAGTAATATTTCAAAGAAATATTTTCTGTTTATAAATAAATTTTTTTTAATTTTCAACGATTTGTAAGGAAACAATTGTTTTTAGAAAAATGTTAAATTATTTGTACGGAAACCGTTTTTTTTATACAGTTGGAAAGAATATCTTGTTCTCGATATTAATTTTTGGACTTTTGTATTTGTATGGATCTTTTTATATCTTTTTTTCCACACTTGGAAAGAAAATAATTAACCTTCGCGCTACCGGCTGGCCACACGGTGTGGCCAAGTGATACATAATGTTTTATATCTGCTCGAATTTTGTATCAATCGAATCGCCATTTTAACTCACTGAACCAAATTTTATCTACTTTCGAAAAAAACAAAAATAAATTTTTTTCTTACATTTCTTCTTGTTTATTTATAACAATTCAAAAAGTATGTACAAGAATACTGAAAATTGACCGGGTGTTTTTTTTCGTATACTGCAAAAAAATAAAAATAAATCCATTAAACTTGAACAGTAAAATTGTTTTATATCAATAAATACAATATATTTTGATATTACAATACATTTTTTATTTGTTTAAACAAATTATTGTTGTTATTTTCCAACTTTTTCCAGAATGCACCTAGAAAGTTCGGGGTTTTTCCTAATTTTGCAATTTATTAAATCTTATATGATTGTAGATAAAGAATAAAAGTTAAATAAAAATTGAACTATTGTTTAAACAATTTTTAAACAAATTATTGTTGTTACTTAGCAACTTTTTCCAGAATGCACCTAGAAAGTTCGGGTTTTTTCCTAATTTTGCAATTTACTAAATCTTATATGACTACAAATAAGGAATAAAAATTTTATTATTATTTAAACAATTTTTAAACAAATTATTGTTGTTATTTACCAACTTTTCGCAGAATGCACATAGAAAGTTCGGGGTTTTTCCTAATTTTGCAATTTACTAAATCTTATATGACTACAAATAAAGAATAAAAATTTGATTATTATTTAAACAATTTTTAAACAAATTATTGTTGTTATTTACCAACTTTTTCCAGTATGCACCTAGAAAGTTGCAGTTTTTTTCTATTTTTGCAATTTACTAAATCTTATATGATTGCAGATAAAGAATAAAAATTTGATTATTATTTAAACAATTTTTAAACAAATTATTGTTGTTATTTAATTTGTTTAAAAATTGTTTAAATAATAATCAAATTTTTATTCTTTATTTGTAGTCATATAAGATTTAGTAAATTGCAAAATTAGGAAAAACCCCGAACTTTCTAGGTGCATTCTGCGAAAAGTTGGTAAATAACAACAATAATTTGTTTAAAAATTGTTTAAATAATAATAAAATTTTTATTCCTTATTTGTAGTCATATAAGATTTAGTAAATTGCAAAATTAGGAAAAAACCCGAACTTTCTAGGTGCATTCTGGAAAAAGTTGCTAAGTAACAACAATAATTTGTTTAAAAATTGTTTAAACAATAGTTCAATTTTTATTTAACTTTTATTCTTTATCTACAATCATATAAGATTTAATAAATTGCAAAATTAGGAAAAACCCCGAACTTTCTAGGTGCATTCTGGAAAAAGTTGGTAAATAACAACAATAATTTGTTTAAATAATTTTTTAATAATACTTATGACTCGTTTCAGTAAATATTGCAATATTCATAAAACATTATTAAAATACAGTATTTGTATTAGCACATAATTATATACAAAAAGTTTGATGAATTTTAATCGTTTTGGGAACATAAAAGTAAAATAGCGTTTGGCCACACCGTGTGGCCAGCCGGTAGCCCGCGTATACAAAAATCTTTGGTAGCGCGAAGGTTAATTAATTTTTGTAACAGGATTTTATGATTTAGAAACAATGTTGTAAAGCGCTAAAGTGTATAGTGGAGAAAATTAAAAATTTAATATAACAGCTTTCGTAGAATGTGAAAAATTTTTTAATCAAATTTATGGAAAAATATTTCAAATGTCAGTAAATTATTATAAATTCATTAAAGCTTGTGAATAGTTTTTGTTTAATATTTCATAAGTTTTAGAAGCACTTTTAAATATTATGAAAATTGTCCATTTTATCATGTTTCTAAATTATGAATTACTTTTAGAAAATTTAGTTACAGTTATGCAGTGAATAGTAAATAGTTTAATATTTAGTTCATAAGAAAAAGTTTTTGTTTTTTTATGTAGTTTTAGTAATTTTAATTTTGTTTATTAGTTTTCTAATGTACTTTTTTGTAGATATTTTTACGTATCTTCTGTATTTTACGTTTTTAATGTGATTTACTAATTAGAGGGGAAAATTTTCCTATGTTTTGTATTTGTCTGATTTTTATTTGCTTTTACTACTTAGGAATTGAGTTTCAATGTAATTTTCGCATTTGTCTGACTAAAAATTGATTTTTACTACTTAGAAACTTAATTCTCGTGTTTGTCTGCTTATAATTGACTTTTACTACTTAGAAGATGAATATTTTTCTAATTGTCTTACTGCGGAAGATTTTTACCGCTAATACGAGAAATTTTAAAACAATTTAAGTATTTGTCTGACTATAAACGATTTTTACTACTTAAAAATACAATTCCTAAGAAATTTTAATAATTTTCTGACTGTAAACGATTTTTACTATTTTAAAGCAGAATTCTAATTAAAAAATTAAATATTTTTGCCTTTGTCTGACTATATTCGATTTTTACTACTTAGAACCAGAATTCAAGGGAAATAATTAGAAATTTTCGTTTTGGTTTGACAATTATTGACTTTTTCCACTTCGAGAAAAAATTTCTAAACAATTTTCGTATTTGTCTTACTGTAATTAATTTTTACTAATAAGATTCAAAATTTAAAAAAAAAACTATGGGAAGCTTTTAATTTTGTCTAATAATTGTTAACTTTAACTGCTTAGATTTCTCAGAATTTTTTATATGTAATTTTTTATATTTTATATTAACAGTTCGATTAATATTGACTTTTACTACTTAAAGAAGAATTTTTTGAATATTTTAAACATTTGTCTGACTATAGTTGATTTTTACTACTTATATAACCTAAGAAATTTTAATATTATTCTGACTATTGTTGGACTTTACTACTTAGAGTCATAATTCTTTACAAAATATTTAATTTGTCTGACTAAAATTAATCTTTACTACTTACAAACTTATTTATTGTATTTGTCCGACTATTTGACTTTTACTACTTAGACTCATAATTCCCTAAAAATAGAAATTTTTAATAATTTTAATGTTCATCTGACTACAGTTGATTTTTACTACTTAGATAAATAATTCCTAAGAAATTTTAATATTGGACTGACTATTGTTGGATTTTACTACTTACAGTCAGAATTCTTTACAAAATTTTTAATTTGTCTTACTAAAATTTATCTTTACTACTTAGAAACTTAATGCTTGTATTTGTCTGATTGTTTTGTACTTTTACTACTTAAAGGAGAAATCCCTAAATAATTTTAATGTTTGTCTGACTATTTTTTATTTTTACTACTTAGAACTAAAATTCAAACTAAAGAATTATAAATTTTTTGTTTTGGTCTGACAATTGTTGACTTTTACTACTTAGATTTCTAAGCAATATTTATATATAAATTTTTTGTTTATTATAACTTTTGCTACTTAATTGCAAAATTGAAATTTACTCATTTTACTGTTAATCGTTCACTTTTTGCTTTTTATGTTAACAGTTCGAGTAAATATTGACTTTTACTACTTAAATAAGAAATTTTTGAAGAATTTCCATGTTTGTCTGACTATAGTAGATTTTTACTACTTATACACAGAATTCCTAAGAATATTTTTATTTGTCTGGCTGTTAATGATTTTTACTCCTTAGAGACACTTTTTTAAAGAAATTAAAATATTTGTCTGACTAGAAACGATTTTTACTACTTAGACACACAATTCCTGAGAAATTTTATTATTTGTCTGGCTATTAATGATGTTTACTATTTAGACATACTTTTTTAAAGAAATCTTAATACTTGTCTTACTATAAACGATTTTTACTACTTTGATGTATAATTCTGATAAAAAATTTAATTTTTTTGTTTTTGTCCGACTATTTTTGACTTTTTCTTCTTAAAGGAGAAATTTTTACATAATTTTAATGTTTGTCTGACTATACTCTATTTTTACTACTTAGAAGCTAAATTTCATTGAAATTTACGCATTTTTCTGTTAATCGTTCACTTTTTGTTTTTTGTATTAACTTTTTGTTTTTTATAATTACAGTTCAATTAATATTGACTTTTACTACTTAAGGAAGAAATTTTTGAAGAATTTTAATGTTTGTCTGACTATAGTCGATTTTGACTACTTATAATCTGAATTTCATTGAAATTTACGCATTTTTCTGTTAATCGTTCACTTTTTGTTTTTTGTATTAACTTTTTGTTTTTTCTATTAACAGTTCAATTAATATTAACTTTTACTACTTAAAGAAGAAATTTTTTAAGAATTTTAATGTTTTTCTGACTATATTCGATTTTTACTACTTAGAAGCTGAATTTCATCGAAATTTACGCATTTTTCTGTCAATCGTTTTTTTTGGTTTTTTGTATTAACTTTTTGTTTTTTATATTAAGAGGTTCAATTAATATTGACTTTTACTACTTAAAGAAGAAATTTTCGAATATTTTAAATGTTTGTCTGACTATAGTAGATTTTTACTACTTAGATAATATATAAGAAATTTTAACTATTAACTATTGATGGGGTTTACTACTTAGAGTCAGAATTCTTTTCAAAAAGTTTGAATTTGTCTGACTAAATTTGGTCCTTACTACTTAGAGGCTTAATTGATAAATTCTTTAACGTTTGAGTCTTTTTTTTCGTAAATTTACTTTTTTCTACTTAACGAAAAAATTTCTTTTGATTTTTTAAGATAAAATTTTAATAAAAAAACTTTTTTCCTGCATTTTAAAAATGATGTTGACGATGATGATGACGTAGATGTGCCAGTGGTGACAATTCGACTGGGCTCGACATTACTGGCGAACGACATAAACGAGGGTGACGATGTTTACTTTGAGTGTGATGTGAAGGCAAATCCAAAGGCCTACAAGCTTGGCTGGTATAAAGATGGGAAAGAGCTTCTTAAAAATGCCACTGCCGGTATTGTTCTTCCTGGGGGACAATCTCTCGTTCTTCAAAGCGTGACAAAGAGTTCGGCCGGTGAATATTCGTGTATGGCCACCAATACTGAGGGAAAAGCAACGAGCCGACCCGTCACACTGGAAGTGATGTGTGAGTTGAAAATCAATACCCACGCCATGATTAATACAACCACCGACATTATAGAAATTACACAGGGACTATCGAAATCCCAAGCGGAAATGTGCTTGCTTCCAATGCTTTGCGTTTACAATCAATATTGGTTCTGATATTGGATTGTATTTCTGGATCAATGACGCTATTATCTGCTAAACTTTCCGCTTGGGACTGTGTGTTACTTTGCTTTCGTTAAATGCTGCCCCTACTCACTGTGTTTTCGTTTTGTTTTTTTTTTAATGGTATTTATCGCAAAATTCATGTTGGAGATTTATTAAATTTTTTTTCTAGGAAAAAGGTGAAATTTTTTATTTTCCTGGTTTTAGATTTTTTTCAGTAGCAATGGAGCTTAATTGACGAATTTTTTTTTATCGAGTATTAGTAAATTATTTTTTTCCCTTTGTGTGTATATTTTTGTCTCATATTGAACTTTTATATGTTAGAAGGTGAATCATTGTTGACTTTTACTACTTGGAGAAGGAATTCTTAAGAAATTTTTATATTCAATTTTTTTTTTGTATTTTTTCCCCAGTCCCATTAGTATTGACTTTTAGTACTAGAATAACAAATTCCTATACAATTTTAATGTATGTCTGACTATAGTCAATTTTTACTACTTTGAAGCAGAATTCTGTTAAAAGAATTCTAAATTTTTGCCTTTGTCTCCAAATTTAAGACTTTTACCACCTAAAGAAGAAATTTTTACCCAATTTTCATGATATTTTGACTAAAGTCAATTTTAACCACTTAGAAGCAGAATTCAATTTTGAAATTTTCGGCTGTCTGACAATTTTTGACTTTTACTACTTAGAGAACGATTTTTTTATTTGTCTGACTACAGTTAATCTTTACTACTTAAAGGCAAATTCTGAATTTTTGAATTTAATTTTTATAAAAAAGAATTTTTATTTTTGCATTTGTCTGACTATTATTGACTTTTACTACTTAGAGAAAGAATTCCTGAGAAATTTTAATGTTTGTCTGACGATATTTAATTTTTACTACTTTGAACTAAAATTTAAAGGAAAGAATTAGAAATTTTCGTTTTGGTTTGACAATTGTTGACTTTTACTACTTAAAAAGACGATTTCTAAAAAATTTTCGTATTTGTCTTACTATAATTGATTTTTACGAGTAAAATTCAAAATTCCTACTAAACAATGCGAAGCTTTTAATTTTTTCTAATAATTGTTGACTTTTACTACTTAGAATTCTAAGAAATTTCTATATGTAATTTTTTTCTTTTTTATATTAACAGTTTGATTAAGTTTGACTTTTACTATTTAAAGAGAAAATTCTTAAACAATTTTAATGTTTGTCTAACTATAGTCGATTTTTACTACTTTAAAACAGAATTCTAATGAAACAATTGCATATTTTCGTATTGGTCCGACAGTTATTATTGACTTATTCTACTTAGCGAATGAATTTGCAAAATTTTTCTTATTTTCCTGACAATTATTGACTTTTACTACTTAAAAACGAAATTTGTACATAATTTTAATGTTTGTCTGATCATAGTCGATTTTCACTACTTAGATACAACAGTTTAAACATAGAATTCGGAAATTTTTGTTTGTCTGACCATTTTTGACTCTTTCTTAATTAGCCAACGAATTTTCAAAATTTTCCCTATTTTTCTGAATAACTCATGACTTTTACTACTTTCAGAAGAAATTTGTACACAATTTTAATGGTTGTCTGACTATAGTCGATTTTTACTACTTTGAGGCAGAATTGTGATGAAAGATTACAAAATTTTTGTATTTTCTGACTATTTTTGACTTTTACTACTTAAACGACGAATTTCCCTCTATTTGTTAGACTACATTACATTTTTCATATTAAGAAAGTAGAATTCTAAAGAAAAGGAATTTAAAATTTTTGCTTTTGTCTCTAAATCGATTTTTACAATTTAGAGAACAACTTATATTAGATTCTTTCGTATTTGTCTGCTTTCAGTTGATTTTTACTAATTAAAAGCGAAATTCATACAGAATTTTAATGCTTGTCTGACTATAGTCGATTTTTACTACTTAAAAGCAGAATTCAAATAAATAAATTCGAATTTTTCGTTTTTGTCTGACAATTGCTGACCTTTTCTACTTATTGAACAAATTTTTCAGATGTTTTCTTATTTGTCCGACATTTCTTGACCTTTACTACACTAAAATAAGACCCAATGTAACCATTGTCTGACTTCACACGATTTTTACTACTTAAAAGATCAAATTTTCATAATTTTCGATTTTCACTCCAAAAAAGTTCAATTTCTACAAAATTAACGTGTTTGTCTAACATTTGATGATATTTAAGAAAATATTTCGTACACGGTAAATAGTTAGGTATTAAAATAACACCAAAAAGGATTAAAATAATCCAATTTAGTGTTATTTTAATACCTAACGATTTACCGTGTATTCTATGTTCAACTATTGTCGATATTTACTACATAAAATATTCTTCTAATTGAAAATTCGTGAATTCAAATTTAAAAAGTTCTTTCATTAAAAAAATTCCAATAAATAGGAAATTTAACTTGTTTTAAAAATAATATTCGACTTTAGAAAGTTTATAAAATATTGCAAATTTGAATTAAATATTAAAATATAACTGAACATTTGCTTGATGTTTCAATTTAAATTTTTTTTAATACAAAAATAGAAATAATAAAAAGAATGTCATAAATTGAAGCTTTTCTTATTAAAAACTCCATTAAAGTTAAAATGTCTTACAATGAAAATAGAAATAATATAAAAAATTCATAAATTGAAGCTTTTCTTTTTGAAAACTCGATTACAATTAAAATGTCTTTCAATGAATAGAAATAATAAAAAAAAACTCATAAATTTAAATTTTCCTTATTGAAAACCCCGACAATTAAAATTTGAAAATTCCATTAAGTGGAAAAAGTCCGATTAATAGAAAATTGAACTTATTTTAAAAATAATATTTTTGAAAACCTTTTTAAATTTATTTTGACAACTTTTTAAATTTATTTAAAAAACTTTTCTAATTTATTTTAAAAGCTTTTTAAATTTACCATTTTTTTGAAAACTTTCTCACGGTAAATCGTTAGGTATTAAAATAACACCAAAATGGATTAAAATAACACTAAATTGGATTATTTTAATCCATTTTGGTGTTATTTTAATTCCTAACGATTTACCGTGAGAAAGTTTACCAAAAAAAATGGTAAATTAATAGAAAATATTTAACCATTATTTAATTGTTTTTTTTCTTGTTTTTTTTTTCATTTGAATTCAACAGACTCGCCAATGTGTAAAGACGGATCATCAACGCAAGTCGTGGGCGCACTGAAACACGAGACAATATCATTGGTTTGCGGAGTTCAATCAAAACCACCGCCATTAACTTTTCATTGGACTTTCAATAATTCCGGTGAAATGATGAATGTCCCACCCACGAGGTATACACAGGTGAAATCACTGCGATTGATTACCAACAATTGGCACGGCTCCAGACTCAATTACACTCCTGCAAGTGACATGGACTACGGGACAGTTGCGTGCTGGGCAAGAAATCAAATTGGAGTGCAAAAGACGCCGTGTCTCTTTCAGATCATTGTCGCCGGCAAGCCATACAGTCTGCAAAATTGCTCGGCCCTTCAGTCAACCGGACCCTATGCATTCCGAATGGGTAAGATGAGAATAAAATGAAAAATAAAGAAAAAAATAGGAAAAAAGGGGAAAAAATAGGAAAAAAGGGGAAAAAAGGAAAAAAAGGGGAAAAAATGGATTAAAAAGTGATTAAAAAAGAATAAAAGGGATAAAAAAGAAAAAAATGGGAAAAGGGATGAAAAATAAAAAAGGGAAAACAAGGGGCAAAATAATAAAAATGGAAAAAAAGAAAAGGGAAAAAAGGAAAAGGGAAAACAAGGGAAAAAAGAATAAAAAGAGAAAAAAGAATAAAAAAGGAAAAAAATAGAAAAAAGGAAATAAGGGATGAAAAATAAAAAAGGGAAAACATGGGGAAAAAGAATAAAAAAGAAAAAATGGAAAAAGGGACGAAAAATGAAAAAGGAAAAACAAGGGGAAAAGGAATAAAAAGGGGAAAAAAGGGAAAACAGGGAAACAAGAAAAAAGGGAAAACAATGAGGAAAAAGAAAAAAGGCAAAAAAGAATAAAAAAGGGAAAAAAAAGAAAAAAGATAATAAGGGATGAAAAATAAAAAAAGGAAAACAATGGGAAAAAGAATAAATAAAGAAAAAAGGGAAAACAGGGAAAAAAGAAAAAAGAGAAAAGGGAAAACAAGGAGGATAAATAATAAAAGAGGAAAAAAGGGATTAAAAAGAATAAAAAAGGATAAAAAAGAAAAAAAGGGAAAAATAATAAAAATGGAAAAGGGAAAACAAGGGGAAAAAGAAAAAAGGAAAAAAAGGAAAAATAATAAAAAGGGAAAAGGGAAAACAAGGGAAAAAGAAAAAAGGGAAAACAAGGTGAAAAAGAAAAAAGGGAAAACAAGGGGAAAAAGAATAAAAAGGAAAAAAAATGGAAAAAGGGATGAAAAATAAAAAAAGGAAAAACAAGGGGAAAAGGAATAAAAAGGGGAAAAAAGGGAAAACAAGGAGGAAAAAGAAAAAAGGAAAAAAAGAATAAAAAAGGGTAAAAAAAGAGAAAAGGTAATAAGGGATGAAAAATAAAAAAAGAAAAACAATGGGAAAAAGAATAAATAAGGAAAAAAGGGAAAAAAGAAAAAAGAGAAGAGGGAAAACAAGGATGATAAATAATAAAAGGGGAAAAAATAAAAAAGGGATAAAAAAGAATAAAAGTAATAAAAAGAAAAAAAGGGAAAAATAATAAAAAGGGAAAAGGGAAAACAAGGGGAAAAAGAAAATAAAGGAAAAACAAGGGTAAAAGAATAAAAAGGGAAAAAGCGAAAAAAGGGAAAAAATAATAAAAAGCGAAAAGGGAAGACAAGGGGAAAAAGAAGAAAGGGAAAATGGAAAACAAGGGGAAAAAAGAAAAAAGTGAAGACAAGGGGAAAAAGAAAAAAGGGAAAATGGAAAACGAGGGGAAAAAAGCATAAAAGGGGGAAAAATTCTCTCCCCCGTTTTCCAATAACTTCTATTATACACAAACTCGGCCCTTATTGTTATAACCCTCGCCCCCTACTTTTCTCGACTATTTTTCCTCGTCCCTCTATTGTCATCTTCATATCCACTGTCCTCCCTTTTCTTTTTGCTTTTTATTCGCCTTTTATCGTTTACCTTCACGTCAATTTTTCTCATTCCGATGTTAAATATATATATATATATATATATTTCTCCCCGGCTTCTTCTCGTAATAATTTGTCTCGGCTGATTTTCGTCTGTCTATTATCGACCTTTACTACTTAAATACTACTTCTCGACATATTGAACCTTGGGGTTGGAAATTTGATGGGGATTTTTTGATTTGTCTGACTTATTGTTGACTTTTACTACTTAGGGGAGAAATGTGTAAGAAATTCGCAATTTTCCTTGGAGAGTCGTCGATTTTTATTTTTTGCTACTTAAAGGCGGATTTTTTGTCAACTCACACAAAATTGTGACTTAAATTCGTTTTTACAAGTATTTTTTAATTAATAATTATTTTTTAGTACAAAAATTTTTTTTTACTTAGTCCAACTAATGATTATTTTCACTCCTTAAATTTTTTTCTACCTTAAAGCAGAATATTAACAAAAATTTAGTTGTTTGCCTGACTATTTTTGATTTTTACTACTAAAAGTTAATTTTTTCTAAAAAATTTTTCTACTTCTCTGACTATCGTTGGTTTGTACTACTCAGAATTCGAAAATTAATTTTTCTACTTGGCCCTACTATTAATAATTTTCACTACTTTCATTTTTTCACATTTAAATGCAGAATATAAAAAATATTTAGGTCTTTGTCTGACTATTTTAGACTTTTACTACTGAAAGTTAATTTTTCCTAGAACGTTCTTTTATTTGTCTGACTATCGTTGGCTTGTACTACTTAGAATTCGAAAATTTATTTTTCTACTTGGCCCTACTATTGGTAATTTTTACAACTTTTATTTTTTCACTTTTAAATATGAAAAAATAGAAGTAGTAAATTCTGATTTTACCAGAATATAACAAATAAATAGGTCTTTGTCTGACTATTTTTGACTTTTGCTACTTAGAACTTAAATTTCAAAAAAAGGTTTCTATTTGTCTGTCAACAAGTTGATATTTACTGCAAAGAAATTGTTTTTAAACAAAAATTTTACTGACAAAAAATTAAAATTTAAAATATTTAGAATATAAAATAATTATTTTAAATAAAAAAAATTTACTTGTCTGGCTTGTTTTAGTAAAAAAACTGCTTTAACAATTTTTTAGTTCTCTCATTACTAGTGAGAAAAAGAATTCAGAAACTAAATTTTTTTGTTTGTCTGACTATTGTAATTTTTTACCACTTAAAAACAAAAAACTGGAAAAGTTTATATTTTTTCGAGCATTTTGCCAAAACGTTTACTATTTAAAAACAGGGGTGTGTTCACGTAACTTTCACTTTTAATTTTCACGCAAAAAAAATTTTCTTTTACTTTCACCCAAAAAATTTTCCTTTTAATTTCACCCAAAAATTTAATTTAATTTCCATTTTCAATTTCGGCAAAATTTTTTCACTTTTAACCTTTACTTTTAACTTTCATTAAAAAAAACATTCACTTTTCACATTTACTTACCATTTTCGCTCAAAAAAATTTTTACTTTTAATATTCATATAAAAAAATTTCTATTTTAATCCAAAGAATTTTTTTTTCAACTTTCACTTTTAATATTCACCTAAAAAATTGTAACCCTCAACTTTCACCGCTAAAAATTTTTACTTTCAATTTCACCCAAACAAATTTTCACTTTCAACTTTTACCTTAAACAATTGTTTTCTCTTAATTGCAAACGAAAAATTTTCACTTCCACTTTTACACAAAAAATTTAACATTTTTAACATTAGTTCAAAAAAATTCCACTTTCATTTCAATTTCACCCAAAAAATGAAATTGAAAGTAAAATTTTTTTGTTCGAAAGTGACAATTTTTTTAATGAAAGCTTAAAGTCAGATTTGTTTGGGCAAAAATAGAAAATAAAGATTTTTATCGGTGAAAGTTGAAAGTGTAAATTTTTTTGAGTGAAAGTTGAAATTGAGAAGAAAAAATATTTTGGGTGTAATTAAAAGTGAAAATTTTTTTGAGTGCAAGTTAAAGTGAAAATTCATTTGAGTGAAAGTTGAAAGTGAAAATTTTTTCAAGTGGAAGTTAAAAGCGAAAATTTTTTGGGCGAAATTAAAAAAGAAAATTTTTTCATATAAAACTTGAAAGAGAAAAAAAATCTTTAGTTTCAAGGAAAATTTTTCTACTTTACCAAAAAAGTTCAACGGTGCAAAATTTAATTGTGAATAAATACGATATTTATATTTACACTTAATTTTCACAAAATACATTGACGAATATAATTTTTGATTGACAGAAAAGTTTAAATTACTAACAAACTTCGATTCTGAATCGCGAGAATTCTAAAATTATTTACAATTTTTGTCTGAGTGTTGTTGACCTTTTTCACTTTGACAATACAAATTTTTTATCGAACTAATTAAAAGAAGTAATTAAATTAAATTCTATAATATTTAATAAAACACGAATAAAGTGATTTTCCCAACTGTTTCTGCTTGACAAATATTGACTCAACTACACTGGAAAAAAGAATTCGTTAATTTACACTCAAATGAATAAATAAGTAGTACAAAAATAAATTAGTTGTCTTCTTTCATTGATGGTGACTTATAAGGCAAAAAAAATTCAAAAAATTCCCTTATTGAATGAAAAGAAGTTGTCAACCATATTCTTTGTATTTTTAGATTCATTAATTACTTTTTTTTCCTTTCCATTAATTACGAATGGAGAAATAAATATTTCCAACCTAATGATTGTTTTTTTTTGTCGTTGTCTAAAGCTAACAAGTTAAAGACGTATTCTTTGATTATTATCCCCAATCATTTGCTGATAAATATTTTTGTCAATATTGAATCGGGACTAATAAACTTCGAGGAAAGTGCTTTCGTCATATATTGTTTCCTCTGTTTGTCTGACAAATGTTGACATTTACTAGTTTTTGAAGAAAAATTTCACTTGTAAAGTTAGAAATACTTTACTTTACTTTATATTCATTAATTATGGGGTTATTTAAATAAAATGGAAATTTACTACAATCGGTTATTTTTTTGCTCAATGAAAATTGATTTCGATTATCAAGTCACCGATTTGGGGAAAAATTAATTTTTCAAACTTATTTAATATGAAAAACTTTTCGCTTTTCAATAAATAAAAAAGTCTGGATACACTCGATGTTTAAATGAATTCCAAATTTAATTTAATTTTATTTTTTAAATTTAATTTAATTTTTTTAATTTAATTTAATTTTATTTAATTTTATTTTTTAAATTTAATTTTATTTTTTTAATTTAATTTAATTTTATTTATTTAGTTATTTAGTTATTTAGTTATTTAGTTATTTAGTTATTTAGTTATTTAGTTATTTATTTATTTTATTTATTTTATTTTATTCATTTACCATTTTTAGTCGAAATAACTATTCAAATATTGAAAATTTAAATATTGAAAGTATAAAGTAAAGAACAGTTAAAAATTAAATAACCGAATGCTTTTTTCCCAAAAACCAAAAAAGTATGTGATAAAAATTTGCTTCTTTCTAAAAAAATAGGCGAAAAGAGAATAAAATTTATAAATTTTGAATGAAACTTCCCCCGCGATTTAGCAATTGGCTAAATCGTGCGAATATTTAATTTTCGAATGAAATAATTTTATGCCACGATGATAATGGAGGAATTTCTAATTGTTTTATGACATAGGACATGACGAGTTTAAGACTCAGGATTCAAGGGAAGTTGACTGGCTAATCGTGAGATGTAATGAGGGTTTTGACGGTGGATTACCGCTGACTAGTTTCGAACTGGAAGTATTTAGCGAAGATAATGATGAGCATATGAACACGATTTACATAAATCGCACTGCAGGTTATCCTGGACCAATTTTCGAGATTCCTGGATTGGAGCCAGGGAGAAATTACAGACTTTTAATTTATGCCGTCAACGCTAAAGGACGCAGTGATCCTGTTATCCTCGAGCCCATCACATTAAAGGGCGTCGCAATGTACACCACTGGTGAGTGAAAAAAAAATATTATTATTATTATTGACATGAAATGAAATTTTTTAAATAGAACGTAATATTTTTCTAAACAAAATTGCGATACTAATGATTTTTATTTATTTGCGAGTTATTTTATTAGTAGCGAACTTTCGAAGTTTAATATTACACTGAAAAAAAATTTATTTGATTCAAATAACCGATTATTTGTCTATAATCAAATAAATATTTACTTGAATCAAATAATTTTTATTTGAATCAAATAAATTGTATTTGAATCAAATATTTTAGTATTTGAAGCAAATACTAATTAATTGATTCAAATAAAAATTAATTATTTGAATTATTATTATTATTATTAATGAATTATTATTAATTATTATTATTATTATTATTAAAAATTAATTATTATTAAATTATTTGAATAAAATATTTTAGTATTTGAAGCAAATACTAATTAATTGATTCAAATAAAAATTATTTGATTCAAGTAAATATTTATTTGATTATAGACAAATAATCGGTTATTTGAATCAAATAAATTTTTTTTTCAGTGTAATAACACAACGTTTAATATTAATAACACAAAGTTTAATAATAATAACACAAAGTTTAATATTAATAACACAGTTTTCTTGAAGGTATCAAATTAATACCAAAGTGAATCAAATTGATGCCGAAAATTTCCATCAATTTTTAATTTGACGCACATTTTTGGTAGTAATTCGTTGCAATTTGATACTTTCAAGTTAAGAGTGAATCGAATTTTTTTTTTAAATTACCTTTAGTGTAAAATTATTTTCAAAAGCTAGTTTTAGTTTTTTTTATCTTTTTAAATCTTGCACATCAAGTAAATACTGATTTGAAGCTCAACGAATTAATTCCCCAGTTTGGAATTTCCTAATTGAGAAATTTCTAACGATTGATTCTAATATGAGAGCAAGTGTAATATCACCTATTATAATGAGATGCAATAACCTGTTTGCTGCCTGATTAGCAATAATTGCATAATGCATCGCCTGTAACCATTTCAAGGTTTAATGTTCGTTACACGTTAATTAGTTTCTATCGTTGAGAATCTAAATTGTCGGAAATTATAATCATATTCGAGAAGAAAAAAATGTGTTTCGTATTCACTTGTAAAAATTGTGAAAATGTAAAAATGTAAAAATAACAAATTTTCTCAATGTAAAAATAAAACACCCGCTCTCTCTCCGCTTCTTCTATTTTTTATTAGAAGAAAATTCTTTTTCTGTCGAGAGAGAGTAAAATCGTATATGATGTATGATGGTTGATTCAACCTATTTCTTCTTCATGCTCTTTTTTTTCACCCAAGGAAGAATCAATTTATCTTAAAAAGGTGTGTGTTTTTTTCTCGTTCTGTCATACATAAAAATAACCGACCCCTTGCCCCCCCTCCTCTTTGCCACGAACTAAAAAGAAGTAAACGGAAGTTTCTTCGTGTTTTTTTCCATATATATATAACATAATCTCGTGCTTCTAAATTTATTAAATCGAGGAAAAAAAGTTATTCCTCATTTTTATGTAGTGATAGATTTATTTTTTTAGGGTGATTCTTGGTGCGTAGAGGGAAATCTACTATATTTCTATTATTGTTATTTGCTCTTTGTACAATTACATTAAAAATCGAAATACAAATTTTCGTTTAAAAAAGCAAATGAAAATTATTAGAAAATGATAGAAAAAAGACTAGGAAAAATATAAAATACTATAAAAATAAAATAAATAAAAAAATAAGTAAATAGTAAATAGTAAATAATAAAATATAAAAAATGAGTAAATAATGAGTAAATAATAATAATGAGTAAATAGTGGAAAATGATTTTTATTTTGTCTGTAATGGCAGGAAAATTTATTTAATATTCTTTGGAAACATTGAAAGTGGTGTAAATATAAATTCATAGTAAATCGTGAGGTATTAAAAATTGTTGCAGATTAAATTAACACCAAAAAAAGATTAAAATAATCAATTTTTGTGTTATTTTTTTACAAAGAATAGAATTTTAGTTTATTAAATTTTTTTCATAACTATAAAACGTGAAGATATCGATAACTTCGAGTCTTCGACTCGGAGTGATCGATTTCTTCATATTTTATAATAATTAAAGATGATCAAGTAATAAAATCATTATTTTATATTATAATAATTACTTCTTCAAAATTATTTTCACTTTTTCAATTCAATTATAATTTCCAAAAATTTTTAACTACAATTTTACTTTATATCATTTATTTTTAATGATAATTCATAAATCAATTTTATGAAATTTCAATTATTTCGAAATTCTTTAATTAAATGCATATTAGAAAATAAAAACATCAAATAATATTAAAAAAAATTCAACTCAACTTTTCCAAAAATATTAATTTAAAATTCAATTATTTCCAAAAAGTTCACTCTATATTTCTTTTAATATTCAATTATAATCTAAAATTTTAACTGAAATTCAATTTTATGAAATAAAAATCAATTTTTATTAGAAAATACTACAAGAATTTAATTATTTAAATGCAAAAGTAAATAATTTATTGAATAATTGAAAGTTTCTCAAAATTCAATTCTCATAAAGAGTTATAGTGACAAATTTTTTAAGAATTCAATTCTTTTGTCGAATTTTATTAAAACTTGCATGAACATAATTACTTTTTTCAAGGAATTCAATTATAATTGTATAAAAAATAATTGAAACGCTGCGATGAGTTTTATGAGAATTTTCAAATTTATTCGTTTACAAATCAATTTTGCAAAATTTCAATTATTCGAAAATTCTCTAATTAAATGTATATTGAAAAATGAAAACATGAAATAATTTCAATAAAAATCCTATTTACACTTTAAAAAAGAATTAATTCAACAGAATTTTTTGTCAAAAATATGAAAAATTAAGAATTTTAACGTTTTTAGTTTAAAACTTTTTCAAAATTTAATTATTTTTAAAAATCTACGTTATATTGTTATTAATACTATAATCCATAAATTTTAACTGAAATTCATTTTTAAAGCAATTTTTATTAGTAAATTCTACGAGAATTCAATTATTTAAATACAAAAATAAATAATTTACTAGTTTCATGTTTCTTGAACCTTAATCCTCTTAAGAAAATGTTATCAACAAATTTTTTAAATCATTAAATTTTTGGACTTTTAATATGAATTTTAAGAAGATTTTTAAGAATAAATACATTTTTTGGGGAATTTGATTAAAATTGCATTTTAATTATAATTTCATTTATAATCTAAAATTTTAACTAAAATTCATTTTTAAATCAATTTTTATTAAAAAATTCTACAAGAATTGAATTATTCAAATTAAAAAGTAAAGAATTTATTGAATAATTGAATGTTTCTTAAAATTCAATTCTCATAAAGAATTTTAGTAACAAATTTTTTAATAATTCAATTCTTTTGTTGAATTTTTTTAAAACTTGCATGAAAATAATTTCTTTTTTCAAGGATTTCAATTATAATTGCATGAAAAGTAATTGAAACGCTGCGATGAGTTTTATAATTTTCAAATTTATTTGTTTACAATTAAATTTTAAAAAATTTCAATTATTCGGAAATTCTGCAATTAAATATATATTGAAAAATAAAAACTTGAAATAATTTCAATAAAAATCCTATTAAACTTTTAGAAAGAATTAATTCTACAGAATTTTTTGTAAAAAATATGAAAAATTAATAATTTCAATGATTTTAGTTTGAAACTTTTTTAAAATTTACTTATTTCTAAAAATCCTCGTTATAATGCTTTTAATACTTAATTATAATCCAAAATTTAAACTGAAATTAATTTTTAAAACCTTTTTTAATTTCTAAGAGAATTGAATTATTTAAATACAAAAATAAATAATTTATTAATTTCACGTTTGTTGAAATTAAATTCTCATAAAAGATGTTATCAACAAATTTTTTAAATCATCAAATTCTTTAGACTTTTAATACGAATTTTAATAAGATTTTTAAGACATTTTTATAAGATTTTTGCATTTTTTGAGGAATTTTATTAAAATTGCATTAAAAATAATTGAAATTCTTCAATAAGTTTTATTATTTATAAATACAATTGAATTCCTAACAGAATTTTATTTTTTTAAAAATAATTGAACCCCTGTAGAAATGTTATTATTTTTTGAAAATAATTAAATTAATCCGATGAAATTTATAAATATTTTTATAAATAATTAGATTTCTGTAAAAATTTTTATTATTTATGAAAAATATTGAACATTTGCATAGAATTGTATTAAAATTCCTTTTAATAATGGAATTATTTTGGAAAAATTCATTGAAATAGTAGATATTAAAAAATTATTGGAATTTTAGAAAACTTTTAAAAATAATTGAAATTTCGACAAGAGTTTAATTTGAATTTTGCAAAAATAATTGAATATCAGAGAAAGAATTTTATTATTTATAACGAGAATCGAAATTTTGTGAAATTTTAAATCTTATTTGTAAATGTTCAAATTGTAAAATTTTTAATTTTATTTGTAAATTTTAAAATTGTGAAATTTTAAATTTTATTTGTAAATTTTAAAATTGTGAAATATTTAAAATTGTGACATTTTTAATTTTATTTGGAAATTTTAAAATTGTGAAATTTTAAATTTTATTTGTAAATTTTAAAATTGTGAAATTTTTAAAATTGTGACATTTTTAATTTTATTTGGAAATTTTTAAAATTGTGAAATTTTAAATTTTATTTGTGAATTTTAAAATTGTGAAATTTTTAAAATTGTGACATTTTTAATTTTATTTGTAAAGTTTAAAGTTGTAAAATTTTTAATTTTATTTGTAAATTTTAAAATTGTAAAATTTCAATCGTTTTTGGTATTAATTCAATTCTAGAGGAATTAAACTGTTGCAGATTATTTTTAACCATTCGTTCCGGTGTTATTTTAACACCTCACGTTTTAGTGTGAATAAAATAAATATATAAATATAGAGAAACTTTGAATTAAAATTAACAGAATTTTGTATGGTCTGTTATAAGTATTGTTTTCATGAAAATTCGGCTAAAAAAATTATTTTCGCTTTAAGGGGTGGGAGCATTTAATTATTCATTTATTACATAATTAAGCTCGTGTGGAAATGTCAATGGAATGGGGAATATTAAGACGCTACTGAGACATTAAAGTTCTAACACACCTCAAGAGTTGTTCGGTTGCTTAGCCACAATGCGTCTTTTATATTATGATTAATTACTCAAGAAAGTGGGGAGGAGAGGGGGGAGCTTAATGAGTCGGTGACGCGTTACACAAGATGCCTAACACACACACTCTGTCTGTCTCTCTCTCTCACTTTCTCTCCTTCTCCTTCTCTCTCTCTCCTTGGTTGACTCCCTTTCTCTCTCTCTCTCTCCTATTCTCTCTCGCTCGCTTCCAAGGCACGTGATGCCATTACACCGGTTTCTGCGGATTTCGAAAATGGAAGGGATGGGGGTTATATAGTATACGTTCTATATCTCGATCAGCTTCACTCTCTTATTCTCATACTCGAAAAGCTTTTCCTGCGGACCCTGAATTAAAATCCCATAAAGTCATGGTCCCTTTCCTCGCGGGCGGCTGTCTCATTCGGTGCGCATTTATCGTCTTTAATTTCCATCCTCATGGATTATTCATGCCACCACAAGAATAGATTCGTATGGGTGCATGTGAATCCTCCCCCATTCAAGAGACAGAGAGAGAGAGAGAGAGAGAAAGAGAGTGTATGCTCATACATGAAAAGGTGAGTAGGTGAAGAAGAGGATTCTGTAAAGGGCATAGAGCCTCTAGTTTTAGTTTGCAGATTTTCTCTCTTTATTATAAATATAGAACAGTGTTAGTTGGAGTACAGACATTTTTTTAATACTCCTATTTTTTAATTATCTTTCAAAATTTATACAGTTTTTTTTATTTCAGAACTAGGTTTTATTTAATCGAAAATTTATAGTATCTAGGGAAATTTTCTTGTTTGTCTAACCCCACGTGACATTTACTACTTTAAATAGAAATTTTCGCGAAATTCCCATGTTTGTCTGACAATTATTGACTTTTACTACTTAAAAACGAAATTTCTACATAATTTTAATGTTTGTCTGACTGTAGTCAATTTTTACTACTGAAAATAGAAATTTTCACAAAATTCGCATGTTTGCCCGACCACAGTCTATTTCTACTACTTAAAATGGAATTTTTAACGAAATTCCCGTGTTTGTCTGACCATAGTCAATTTCTACTACTTAAAATAGAAATTTTCGAGAAATTCCCATGTTTGTCTGACAATTATTGACTTTCACTACTTAAAAACGAAATTTCTACATAATTTTAATGTTTGTCTGACTGTAGTCAATTTTTACTACTCAGAATGGAATTTTTCACGAAATTCCCATGTTTGTCTGACAATTATTGACTTTCACTACTTAAAAACGAAATTTCTATATAATTTTAATGTTTGTCTGACCATAGTCGATTTCTACTACTTACACTCACAAAAATGATCTATTAACCATTAAAAACTAATTTCCTTTTAAATCATGTCCCTTAACTGTTAGCAAAAATAGTTTTATAGTAAAACAAAATCTTTTAAATATAAAAAGGTTAGAAGTTTATTGGAAAAAAGAAAATCGTTTAAATATTAACTGATTTCTTTTCATCTTTAAATGAAATCTTTTTATGTCAAAAGGATAATTTCAAATTATTTGACAATTGTAAGCATGTCAAAATAAAAAAAATATGTTTATTACTCGTCAAATAAAGCAAAGGTTATCTGCATAATTTTTACAATAATTACTTATTTATAAAACAACAGTGGATAAATTTAATAATTAATAATATATAATAATAATAAAACTATATTTTATTTAATAAAATAAACAATATGTAAAAAAAAGGTATATGTAAAATGTATATGTATAAAATTTAAATGAAATATTAACAATTTTGGGTAATTATAATAATTATTTATATATTCGAAAAATATAATTTTATTCATTAAAAATGTAGAATGTAATAAGTCATAGCTTTTTAAAATTAAAAAAATTGTTATAAGGTTATATACATGGAAATTATGGTGAAAGAAATTTAGTTCTTATTTTAATATATTTTTTCCTATCAACATATTATTATTTACAGGCTTGTGTTGTTATTATTATTTTTTAAAATCTAATTTAAAAATATTTTATAAATTTGAGTCAAAAATAAGTAAATTATTATTTTAATTAAATAAATAAATTAATGAATTACTGATTTCCAAATTTTTCTCCTTCTTCTGACAATTCTTGACTTTTACTACTTTTAGAAGAATTTTGTACACAATTTTAATGTTTGTCTGACTGTAGTCAATTTTTACTACTTAAAATATAAATTTTCATGTAATTCCCATGTTTGTCTGACTATAGTCAATTTCTACTACTTAAAACAGAATTTTTTGCGAAAAACCCATGTATGTCTGACAATTATTGACTTTCACTACTTAAAAACGAAATTTCTACATAATTTTAATGTTTGTCTGACTAAAGAGAATTTTTATTGACCAGTACTACTTAAAAACGAAATTTCTACATAATTTTAATGTTTGTCTGAACATAGTCAATTTTTACTACTTAGAAACAGAATTCTAACGAAAGAATCGAAAATTTTTGTATTCGTCTGAAAATTGTTGACTTGTTCCACTAAGCGAACGAATTTTCCAAATTTTTCTCATCCTTCCAACAATTTTTGACTTTTACTACTTTTAGAAGAAATTTGTACACAATTTTACTGGTTGTCTGACTATATTCAATTTCTACTACTTAAAATAGAAATTTTCATGTAATTCCCATGTTTGTCTGACTATACTCAATTTCTACTACTTAAAAAAGAAATTTTAACAAAATTCCCATGTTTGTCTGACAATTATTGACTTTTACTACTTAAAAACGAAATTTCTACATAATTTTAATGTTTGTCTGACTGTAGTCGATTTTTACTACTTAAAATAGAAATTTTTGCAAAATTCCCATGTTTGCCTGACAATTATTGTATTCGTCTGAAAATTGTTGACTTGTTCCACTAAGCGAACGAATTTTCCAAATTTTTCTCATTCTTCCAACAATTTTTGACTTTTACTACTTTAAGAAGAAATTTGTACACAATTTTAATAGTTGTCTGACTATAGTCGGTTTTTACTACTTACGAGCAAAATTCTAAAGACTGAATTCAGGTTTTCTTTTAGTGTCTGCCCGACTATAGTCGACTTTCACTACTTGGAAGCAGAATAAAAAATAAATTCCCCATTTTATCCCTATTTACTCTCAGAACTAACAATTCTATAAAAACTTCATATTTCACCGACTTTTATTGACATTTCTTCCTACTTAGATACAACTTCAAAAATTTTGTTTTACTAATTTTTTCTTTGTCTGAATAGTATTTTTTTTTACTACTTAGAAAAAGTTTTCTTTTTTTGGTACAAATAAAGCTATTGGAGGGGGCAAGCGGGGGGTTGTTTGAGGAAGAAAAGAATTTCGAGGGCTAAACAAGAGAGTCAGGAATGAGAAATAAAAGAGGATGGAGGGAGGGAGGGACAGTTGACGGCTCATGGGACAAGTGCACGTTCGTACGTATGTCCGTCTTCTCTTTGGATATATCAAGCCCCCCGGCTAACGAACCGACGCGTTTTCTGAATTCCAAATAGTACTTCGCTTTCGTAGTGAACGTCTCCGACTATCGTCCCTCTTAATCTTTGGGCTTCCTGAACTTTCTGTTTTTGTATATATAAATATTTGTAATCCAATAAAAATAAAGAAATTTTTCGATTTGTTTACCGGACACGTTTTTTCGAAAAATTATCATTATAACATTGTGAATGCATTAGGTGCGAAAAAATTTGGTTTTTCGTAACTTTGTAATTAAAAAAAGTAGAAAGTAAATCAGAAATTAAGTTAAAGAACTTCCATTATAATAAGATATATTTTCTTTCATTTTTTGTTTTTTAATTTAGATTTTATTTTTTTTTTACTTTCCTAGGTTTTAAATTAGTTTATTATTAGTTTATTATTTCTTTCGAATTAGTTTTTTATTTTTTTTACATTTTTCCAGTTAGTTTTTTAAAATAATCATAATAATAAATTGAGTTAAACGACTTCTATAATAATAAACGTTGTTTTCCTTTCTTTTTAAATTTTTTAATTTAGATTTTACTATTTTTTACTTTTTTCCATTTAGGTTTTTATTATTTTCACATTTTTTCCAGTTAGTTTTTAAAAATAATAATAATTATAAATTAAGTTAAACAACTTATATAATACTAAACTATGTTTTACTTTCATTTTTACTTTTTAATTTACATTTAAATTTTATTTTACTTTCCTATTTTGCTATTTAGTTTTTTAATTTTTAATTCAGTTTTTTACTTTTTTTCCATTTAGCTTTTTATAATAATAATAATATTAATAATAATAATAATAATAATAATAATAATAAATTAAGTTAAACAACTTGTATAATAATAAACAATGTTTTACTTTCTTTTTATACTTTTTCAATTTAGATTTTAATTTTTCGTTTACTTTTCTATTTTTTAATTTAGTTGTTTCATTTTTATTTAGTTTTTTAGTTTTCAATTTCGTTTTTTACTTTTTTCCAATTTATTTTTTATTTTTTTTTCCTTTTTTCCATTTAGTTTTTTATAATAATAATATTAATAAATTAAGTTAAACAATTTATATTATAAAATATGTTTTACTTTCTTTTTTTCTTTTTCAGTTTAGATTTTAATTTTTCTTTTACTTTCCTATTTTTTAATTTAGTTTTTTTTGAATTAGTTTTTTTTTTTTTACCTTTCTCTAGTTATTTTTTTACAATATTAATAATAAAAACAATAATAAATTTTGTTAAACAACTTATATAACAATAATCAATGTTTTCTGTCTTTTTTTCTTTACATTTTAATTTTTTTTTGCTTTTCTATTTTTTAATTTAGTTTTTTAATTTTAGTTTTTTAGTTTTTAATTTAGTTTTTAACTTTTTCCATTTAGGTTTTCATTTTTTTTTACTTTTTTCAGTTAGTTTTTAAAAATAATAATAATAATAATAATAATAATAAATTAAGTTAAACAATTTATTATTAAATAAACGATGTTTTACTTTCATTTTCACTTTTTAATATAAATTTAAATTTTTCTTTTACTTTCCTATTTCTTAAATTTAGTTTTTTACTTTTTTCGAATTAGTTTTTGTTTGGTATTTTTTTCCAGTTATTTTTTTATATTAATAATAATAATAATAAGAATATTAAATGAAGTTCAACAACTTATATAATAATAAACGGTGTTTTCCTTTATTTTTTAACATTTAATTTAGTTTCTTAGTTTTTTTTACTTTTCTATTTTTCAAATTTTTTAATTTAGTTTTTTAGTTTTTCATTTAGTTTTCTATTGTTTTTCATTTAGTTTTGTATAATAATAATAATAGTAATGAATTATGTTAAACAACTTATATTATAATAAAAGATGTTTTACTTTCTTTTTTTACTTTCCAATTTAGATTTTAATTTTTCTTTTACTTTCCTATTTTTGAATTTAATTTTTATTATTTAATTATTTAATTTAGTTTTTTACTTTTTCCAGTTAGTTTTTAATAATAATAATAATAATAATAATAATAATAATAATAAATTAAGTTCAACAACTTATATAATAATAAACGATGTTTTACTTTCTTTTTTTATTTTTTAATTATCTATTTTGACTTTTTTCGATTTTATTTTTTAATTTTTTTTCTCTTTAGCTTGTTTATCCAATTATCTCCATATTTCAATTTTTCTGTTTATCCTTTTCTTGCATTTATTTTCATTCTCTGTTAAAAATTATTTTGTTTTGTTCCCTTTTTTTTATTTTTGAAATTTAATTTTTGCTATGGTTGTTGATCATTTGGAAATGGGGAGAGAAGAGGAAAACCATTATGTAGATGTAAATGGAATTAAAGTTGAAATAAAGCGCGGAAGTTCTTTTTTGATAGTTTCAACCGCAGACTTTATCTTCTTTCTTACGCTGCGCTTTACAATTCGAGAAAAGTTTTCTCTCTGTTTGACTTTACCTTTTCCGGACCTTTTTCTTACCTAGTTTGGATGACCTTCGTCTAACCCTTAGCGCAGTCAATGGATTTAGGAACTTAAATCTTATTTCACTTTGCGGATTGTTGGAAAATTGCTTCCGTCGTCATGAGGGATTATTATTTTTTTTCGTAGAAAAAAAATTAATTTTAATATTTTTTTTTCGTAGAAAAAAAAAATAATTTCAATTTTTTTTTCGTAGAAAAAAAAATCATTTCAATAATACTTTTTTGTAGAAAAAAATATTAATTTCAATAATTTTTTTTCGTAGAAAAAAAATTAATTCAATAGTTTTTTTTTCGTAGAAAAAAAAATAATTTCAATAATATTTTTTTCATAGAAAAAACTTTAATTTCAATACTTTTTTTTTCGTAGAAAAAAAATAATTTCAATAATTTTTTGCGTAGGAAAAAAATAATAATTTTCCTTTCTCATTAAAAAAACTCATTACTTATAATTAATAAATTAATACCTAATAATTACTAGTTAATTATTAATTATTTATAGTTGTTGGTAAAAAATTCTGTTCTGAAAAAAATAATAATTTTCCTTTCTCATTAAAAAAAATCATTATTTATAATTAATAAATTTATAACAATTACTAGTTAATTATTAATTATTTATAATTGTTGGTAAAAAATTCTGTTCTGAAAAAAATAATAATTTTCCTTTCTCATTAAAAAAAATCATTATTTATAATTAATAAATTTATAACAATTACTAGTTAATTATTAATTATTTATAATTGTTGGTAAAAAATTCTGTTCTGAAAAAAATAATAATTTTCCTTTCTCATTAAAAAAAACCATTATTTATAGTTAATAAATTAATAATAATTACTAGTTAATTATTCATTGTTTATAATTGTTGGTAAAAAATTCTGTTCTGAAATTTTTTCTGAATCTCAAAGATTTTGATAGAAACACAAAAAGTTTTTTATTCACTACAAACAGTGGGGGATAAAAATTTTGTTCAATGTAATTTTTTTTTTTTATTGAAAACAGTGTTATTTTACAGAAAACGTGGATTTACAATTTTCCATGTTCGACGTATTTTTTTTTCTTTTTTAAAGAAAAAATTCTCCTCATTTGTTCGCAGGACGTGGAGCATCGGAAGAGTCGACCGACTATAGTTTGCTCATTGCTTGTTTTGCCGGCGGTCTAACTGCCGTTTGTATTCTCGTCGTTGGCATTACATTGACTCTCTATCGTCGTAATCATTTTATGCAACCAATGAAAACACAAACTCATATTGTTCATTATGAGCCGAATAATGACGATTACAACGCTCCAACGGCGCCATTGCAAAAAACAACCGCAAGACGTGAGGAGAAAAATTCCACACAAAATATCATTGAACTGGGAATGAATAATCGTCACATAATTAATAATAAGGAAATTAATGACATCACAGAGCCGCCGGACGACGATCCCGATGTGATAATTTCAAATAAAATCGAACGAAGGCCGGATATTTTTGAGCCAAATTACACCACAACGCCGGAGAGGATAAAACATTTGGAGAAGGCGGAGATGATTTTCGATTATTCAGCGAATCATTCGTCGGGAATGGAGAATTGGATATTTCCCGATGGCTATAGAGAGAGATCGGAAGAATTGAGTCCCATTAGGCCGACAACACTTCCGGTTCATCGGAATCATGATATTTATACTCGAAGTTTGCGTGTTCAAGAGAGTTGTATATAGGAAAAAAAAAAAATTTTTCAAATTGCAAAAAAAAAGAAACACACAATTTCATCAATTTTTTGTTTTGCGACAAATTTTTTCGCGGTGTACAAGATTCGGTCTGTTTGTACATAGGGGACAATAAAATTCATTGTTAATAAAATTTAAATAATTTTTTCTTAATTTTTTTCTTCTTCTTCTTCTTCTTCTTTGGCCTTTTTGAAGTATTCTCGATTTCTGACCTTGTGAATTTAAATTTCTAACCTTGGATTTCTGACCATTTTTATCCTTTTTAGATTTCTTGAAGGTAAGTAAGTATTTACGTTTTTACTCTTTTTCGTCTTCTCACAATTTTTGATTTAAAACGATTTTGAAAAAAATTGTAGAAGAAAGTAATTCTGCACTGAAAAAAAAATTATTTGATTGAAATAACCGATTATTTGTCTATAATCAAATAAATATTTACTTGAATCAAATAATTTTTATTTGCATCAATTAATTAGAATTTGCTTCAAATACTGAAATATTTGATTCAAATACAATTTATTTGATTCAAATAAAAATTATTTGATTCAAATACAATTTATTTGATTCAAATAAAAATTATTTGATTCAAGTATATTTATTTGATTCAATTAAATATTTATTTGATTATAGACAAATAATTGGTTATTTAAATCCAATAAATTTTTTTTTCAGTGTAGGAAAATTTTAGTAAAGTGTTTAAAATTTTTAAATAAATTAAAAATATAAAAAATATAATGCAGGCAAAGAAAATTTTAATTCGAACTTCGTTTGAAATTTATTGTAATTAATATTAATAATACTCAGAAAGTCTATAAAATAAAAAATCGTTTACAAATAAATTTTAACAAATATCAATTTTTAATATTGTAATAATGTGCCAAATTCGTAAAACTGCAATTTTATAATCCATTAACTTTTTAACATTTACTTTCAGTAATTTCTAGAAGGTAAGTAATTATTTACATTTTTCACGAAAAAAAATCTTCACCTGGAACAACTACAAATTTCACTATATTAGCGAAATTTTTAGTTATTGCAACGAATACTTTCGTTATTTTAGCGAAAATTATCGTTAAATTTTTTTAACTTTTCTATTTTTTAATTTAGTTTTTTATTTTTAATTTAGTTTTCTACTTTTCCATTCAGTTTTTTACTTTTCCATTTAGTTTTTTATAATAATAATAATAATAATAATAATAATAATAATAATAACAATAATAATAAATTAAGTTAAACAATTTACATAATAATAAACAATGTTTTACTTTCTTTTTTTCATTTTTAATTAAGATTTTAATTTTTCTTTTTCTTTCCTGTTTTTTAATTTAGTTATTTACTATTTTCGAATTAGTATTTTATTTCTTTTTACTTTTTTCCAATTAGTTTTTAAGAAAAATAATAATAATAATAAATCGAGTTAAATAATTAATATAATAATAAACGATGTTTTCCTTTCTTTTTTAACTTTTAATTTAGATTTTAATTTTTTTTACTTTTGTATTTCTAATTTAGGTTTTTAATTTTTAATTTAGTTTCTTAGTTTTTAATTTAGTTTTTTACTTTTTTCCATTTAGTTTCTTATGATAATAATAGTAGTAAATTAATTTTTATAATAATTAATAGGAACGAGTGATAAGATAATATTACCATTAGTAACAACTTACGTAATAATAAACAATGTTTTACTTTCTTTTTTCAATTTTTAATTTAGATTTTAATTTTTCTTTTTCTTTCCTATTTTTTAATTTAGTTATTTATTTTTTTCGAATTAGTATTTTATTTCTTTTTACTTTTCTCCAATTAGTTTTTAAAAAAATAATAATAATAAATTGAGTTAAATAATTAATATAATAATAAACGCTGTTTTCCTTTCTTTCTTAACTTTTAATTTAGATTTTAATTTTTTTACTTTTGTATTTTTAATTTAGGTTTTTAATTTAGTTTCTTAGTTTTTAATTTAGTTTTTTAATTTTTTTCCATTTAGTTCTTCCTAATATTAATAATAGTAAATTAAGTTGAAGAACTTTATTATAATAAAATATGTTTTACTTTCCTTTTTTATTTTTTAATTTATTTTTTTACTTTATTCGAATTAGTGTTTTAATTTTTTTTACTTTTCTAATTTTAAATTCAGTTTTTTACTTTTTTCCATTTGGTTTTTTATAATAAGAATAATAATAATAAATTTAGTTATACAACTTCTATTATAATAAAATAGGTTTTACTTTCTTTTTGTTTCTTTTAATTTAGATTTTAATTTTTTTTGCTTTCCTATTTTTTAATTTAGTTCTTTACTTTTTTCGAATTAGTGTTTTTTTTTGCTTTGTTCCAGTTAGTTTTTTATAATAATAATAATAATAATAATAATAATAATAATAATAATAATAAAAATAATAATAAAAATAATAATAATAATAATAATAATAGTAATAATAATAATAATAGTAAAAAATTAAAATTTAATATTTGTAAACCGAATGATAAATTCACTTTCTATAATAATAAATTAAGTTAAACAACTTATATTATAATAAACGATGTTTTACTTTCTTTTTTTTCATTTTTCAATTTAGATTTTAATTAATAGCGAAATTTTTAGTTATTGCAACGAATACTTTCGCTATTTTAGCGAAAAAAATTCCCAGAAACAAAATTTAATGCTAATTTAGCCACAATTTTTAATCGACACAAATAGTGACCCCACCAACGAGGTATAAAATTTTTTGCATGCTATTAGAACACAAAATTTGATGTTAAAATAATAATTTTTATTTTCCCTGCTTCTTTGAAGAAAAGCGGCTATTTTTCCTAGGGGAAAATTGAATTATACTAGTTTCTGATTGAAACTGAAGAATAGACCATACAAATGATATTTTCTCTGATTTATTTTTCATTGAATCGTTCGTTGGACGCTTTTGTTGAAAAACTTCGTTAGAAGCCCAATGACCTTATACGACCTTTTGGAAAAATATACTCTTCGATTTTCTCTTTCTCTCTCTCTCTCTCTGTCTTTTCGAGGGAAAGGAAATTTTTTTTGTATTATCGGGTCTTATATTTTATCTTGATTCGAAGTCGAGAGAAATTGCAAAGTTTTTGGTAAATACGATAACGATAAATCATTCTCTGAATTTCAAAGACAACGTGTGTGGAAATTCAGTCTTTGCTTCTAACACAATTCTAACAAACGGAATCGGAAATAAAGTGCTAGTAACATAAGGACACGATTGCTTTCTTTATATATATAGTGTATAGAGAAAGAGAGAAGGAGAGAGAAAAAAAAAGAGAGAGTGATGGAATCCTTTTTGCAAAATGAGCTGTCGTTCCGTAAGTCGGACCCGTATTCTTACGTTTTCTGCACACTGAAAAGGATGACAGTCCATAGAATCTCAATCCGCTTGACATTTGACAGTTTCCGTAAACAACTCGCAATATTTTTCCCCCTTCTGCCAACTGGGAATAAAATAGGGAAATGGAAATTCTTTAAACTTGAAATTATTTTTACTTTTAAGAAAAGAAATTAATTTTTTCTTTATTTTTACTGCTTTTTAATAGGGACAGGAAAAATATTCTTTGCTCATGTGAATCAAATTTTTCTTTTCCTCTATGTTAATAAAAGAGTAAAGTTCTTTTTTTGTAAATGAAAATAAATTTTTCAGCTTGCGAATTAAAGAAAAAGAAATAATTATAATTTAAATGCGTAAATACTTAAAAACAATTTTTTTGTTTAGTAATAAAAAATATTCTGTATTTTTTAACTTTATAAATATTTTGTATTTCTTAACTTTAAAAACATTTTGTATTTTTTAACTTTATAAATATTTTGTATTTCTTAACTTTAAAAATATTTTGTATTGTTTAACTTTATAAATATTTTGTATTTGTATTTTTTAACATTAAACATATTTTGTATTTATTATCATTAAAAATATTTTGTATTTTTTAACATTAAAAATATTTTTTATTTTTTATCATTAAAAATATTTTGTATTTCTTAACATTAAAAATAATTAAAATATTTTTTTTGTGTTCTTTATCACATAAAAACAGTTTTTGCATTTTGTGACTAAAAATAGTTTTTTATTTGCAAATAAAAAAATAATTACAATTTAAATGCATAATAACCTGAAAAAACATTTTGTTGTTTAATAATAAAAAATATTTTGTATTTCTTAACATTTAAAAATATTTAGTATTTTTTTACTTTAAAAATATTTGGCATTTTTTAACATTTAAAATATTTTGTACTTTTTAACATTTAAAATACTTTGTATTTTTCAACATTCAAAATATTTAAAATAATTTCGTTTGTTCTTTATCAATTAAAAAACATTTTTTGCATTTTGTGTCTAAAAATAAAGTTTTCTTATTTAAAAAAAAATATTCATCTAGAGTTTGTCGTTAAAATTTTTCTTTTTCTGAAATGAAAGATTTCTTGCTCTTTAACAATATTAATAAGTTTTTTTTTGGCGATAAAAGATATTTTATATTTTACGACTCAAAATGTGTTGGAAAAATATTTTCTCATTTTGCAGGAAAAAACATATTTTTATTGACGAACTGCAAAAATAGTTTATTAAAAAAAGCATTTTTAGTCTAAAAATACAAAACATTTTTTGTCATCCAAAAGGAAGATATTTTTTATTCGCAAAGTACAAAGTATATTTCTTCATTCACTACAAATGAAATTTATTTTTATTGTCGAGGAGGAAAAATAGTTTGTTTAAAAAAATAAAATTTTTATTCATGAAGTATTTTTTATTATTAAACAAGAAAATATTTGTTATTCAAAAAATAAAAAATATACTTCTTCATTTACTAGAAATGAAATTTATTCTTATTGTCAAAGAGCAAAAATATTTTATTTGCAGTAAATAAAATACATTTTTTGCATTTTATGTAAAAAAAATTTGTATTTAGTGTCTGTAAAGTATTTTGTTCTTTGCAAATTTAAATAGTTTCTTTTTTTTGACAAATAATAAATTTTTTTTTCACTAAAAATATATTTTCTATTTTTTGACTAAAAATATTTTTTCTATTTTTTGAACTAAAAATATTTTTTCTATTTTTTGACTAAAAATATTTTTTCTATTTTTAGATTAAAAAATATTCTTTTTATTTTTAGATTAAAAAATATTCTTTTTATTTGTTGACTGAACCATATTTTTTATAAATAAAAATTATTTTGTTTCAGGAATAAAATAAATTTAACATCAATATTAAATTTGGAAAAAAAAATTATTTGTGAATAGAGTTTATATTTTTCGTTAATAAAATTATTTTTCTTTTTTTGGGAATAAAAAATATTTTTTTGCCACGAGTAAAATAAATTTTTGTTACGAAGAAAATAAACTTTTCTTGTGAATAAAATATTTTTTCTTCCCAATAAAAATATTTTTTCTTCCCAATAAAATACATTTTCAATTAATTTTTTGCAATTTTGCTAAATAAAATACATTTTAGTTACTGCAATAAATTTTTTTTTATTGAAAATATATTTTGTTTAGTTTGAATTATTTTTTTCTCTTCGATTTGTCAATAAAAATACATTTTGTTTCTTGTGTCAAAAAAACGAGAGAATTTAAGAAAATTTTTGAATAAAATTCTTCCAAGTCAGATTTTATTGTTAAATTTCTAAATCGTTTGTAATTTCTGTAAGTAAAATAAATTTTTTCCATTTTCCTGAATAAAATGAAACAAAAAAAAACATTTTACTACAAAATGAGACGGAAAAATATATTATTTTGCTACATTTTGGTTTTTGTGAATAAAAATCGAAACCATTTAATATAAATTTGAATAAAATTCTTCAAAATCAGACATTTTTTCTGTAATTTCTAAATCTCTTCGTAATTTTTGTAAATAAAATAAAATTTTCCACTTTCGTGAATAAAACGAATCGAAAAAAAACATTTTACAACGAAATCAGTCAAATTAAAGAAACGTATGTGTATATCAATAAATATCAATTATCCGCTGGTCGGTTACCGTATGCGGGTTGGTTTTGCAAAATTGCTAGTTTCATGACAACGTGAAAATTCACGCGTCATGGCCGAGTGGTCGCGGGGAGTTGAAAATAAAAAAAAAAAAAAAAGAAAAATCATATCCAACCTCGGCCATTAGAGTTTCACGTCAACAATGCGCGACGAAATTATTTTCGCTTTATCGCTCAACTAAATGAATTTCATCGCCCATTTTCCACTGTGGAGGAAGCTGGCGTGCAATTTTATTAATAGCATAGCGTCAAGCAACACACGAGTCCCAAACGAAATAATTTTCTCAATGTTTACCAAATGAAACGAATTCGTTTGCTGAACATTCAATCAACACACACGAGAATTTCATTTTTTTTTTCCTATTCAATTTAATTTCTCTCTTTTTTTTACCCATCAAACAAAACAACTTTATTTTTAGCGTAAAGTAGATCTTCATTTTTTATTTATAAAAAAAAATGGTTTTTGTTTTCAGGTAAATTGCTTCTGTTTACGTTCAATTTCACCGTATTTTTAATTATTCTCCCCATTTTTTTTTTTTTGCTTAATTTTTTTCTTAATTGGCAAAATTATTTATACAAGTTTCGAATGAAGGAAAAATATATATTCAAAAGTGGAGAAGAGAAATAAAATTGAAGAGCTGGAGGAAAATTTTTGAGTACCGAGAAAATAAATATTTACGAATTTTCCTCTTCAAAAAACCGTTTTTAGAAATAAATAAATAAATAAAATTGTAAGCAAACGCTATTACGTTGGATAAAAAATTACATTTTATTTACAAAAACTCTGTTAAGTAATTTCTGTTATTTTCCCTTTGGTAAAGTGAATGTCGAGAGTTATATCGCAAATAAAGGAAAAAAAATTACATAATTGAAAATATTTCACGTTCTCGTTGGTTATTTCGAATGCCACACACACATTTTAGAATATACGCATGTAAATATTTTCTAAATCGAATGGCATTTTCAGATGAAATTGTCTGCAATTTGTTTTTAAAAAAAATTTTATTTAAAAAAATTATTTTTTCAATAATACAAATTTTTGTTTTCTTTATTCCATTTATCTTGATACACAAATAGAGTGAAATTTCAAAATTCATATGTTTTGCTTTGTTAATTTTAATTCTAATTAAATTTCATTTGGAAAATTAAATTTGATTAGAATGATGGAGCAATATTTGAAAAATAAAAATATTATTTGGGACAAACTATTTGTAAATTTGTTTGGGAAAATATTCGCAATAAAAAGTATGTTTTGAATATTTAAAAGAAGAATTTTAAATAAAAATGTCAATGTGTATTTCAAATATTGCAAAAATATTTTTATTAAAAATGTTTTCACTGTACTTGATAGCGAAAAAAATTAAAAATCTAAAATAAAAATGTATGTCGGGTATTTTTGATATTTTTTTAATAGTTTTCATTTGACTAGAAAGCGAAAGAATTTTAATGAATTTATAATGACTATTTTATTTTTACTTTTATCTTTTATTTTATATATTTAACTCTATTATGTTAATTTACATTTTTCAATTTAACTTTAATTTTTTTACTTCTATTTTATTTATTTATTTATAAAAATTTAATTTTAATTTTTATTTGTATCTTATTTATTTTCAATTTAATATTTAATTCTATTTGCTTCATTTTTAATTTTATTTTCATTTCTATTTTATAATTTCAACTTTAAGTAGAAAATATGTAATAATAAATTCAAAATAAAGTTGAAACAAAAATTAAAATTAAAATTTTAATTTTATTATAAATTTACCTTTACTTATATTTATTTGGTTTCTTTTTTTTAATATTTTATTATTTTTACTTATTTTCCAATTTATGTTAATTTCTATTTTGTTCATTATCATTTTTATTTTCAATTCTATTTCATTTATTTTCAATTTCATTTTCTATTTTATTTATTTTCAAATTTTCAGTTCAATTTTATTTTATTTATTTTCAAATTTTGTTTTCAATTTTATTTTCTTCCTATTTTTTCAATTTTACATTCAATTCAATTTTTTTCATTCTTAATTTTATTTTTAAAACCTTTTAAATATTTTTTATGATCCTAAAAACAAAGAAATTTAATTTTTGTGCTAATTTTCTTTAATGTTTTTTTAAATAAACAATTATTTTAATTTCGGTTCCTGTCGAAAATAAAAAATACCTTAGAAGAAAAAAAAGAAAAGTAATTTTGTTTCTATTTTTACGGAATTGGAACTAAAAATTTGAAATAAGAGCAAAAATAGTCAAAATAGTGTTTTTGGAATGAAAAATAAATTTTTAACAGTAATTTGAGTTCTCATTTAATTAATTAATTTTTTAATTTTTATTTAAATAATTATTCTTCTAATTTCTCTCTTCAATCTCGAAAATAGAAAAAGCGTACAAATTATTTTAATAATAAAAGAATAATAATTAATTTAAAAAATAAAATGGAACTTAACATTTACAAGAAAAAATTAAAGTCATTTCTCATATTGAAAGGCAAAAGACAAAGGAGAAAACAAATTACATAATCAACCCCGAGGCACTTGAAAGCTCTATCATTATAATTTCGTAATAATATTTTATTGTACGCCCAAAGGGGAAATATACAATATTACTAAAAGATGTCTATTTATAAAACATTCCATTAACACAATGAATTAATTTCATTTATACTCCATTACTATTTTTTCCAGTAAAAAAAAAAAAAATCATCTACATTTCTAGGCGAAAAAAGGAACACTAAAAAAATAAAAATACAATTCCAGAAATAAAAGTTGGAAAAAAATATAAACAATTGTTTTAATTAACAACTCATGAATAGTTAAAACATCGTTTCGAAAGTAACTGTTTCGAAAAAATTGGGGTCATCACATGGTCGTAGTCGTAGTCTTAAAAATTAAAAGCGCGAAAAGAGTCTGACGACTTTGTCAGTTATTATTATTATTATTTTTTTTTTCTTCAAATGAAGGGAAATAAGAAAAAAGGAAAAAAAAGAAGGGAGAAAAAAAATGAGGGGCGGATAAGAGATGAAAAAAAAAAATGAAGCGAATGAGTTCGCGGTATAACCGCGAACTACACAATAGTTGGCCGTTTCACAATGGAGCAGCCCTGGCTGTGGGCGAGCAGACGGAATGAGTTTTTCCTTCGTTTGGATTCGAGGAGACTATTTTAGTTCCCCATTCTTTTTACCTTCTCACAATTCTTTTCTCTTTCTTCTTTTTTTCCCCTCACGCTCACAAATATTCTCGAACTTCTCTCTCTCTCTCTCTTTCTTTTTTTTCTTTTTTTTTATGTTTCTTTGGCCCATTCTCTTTCACCACCTCGAACGGGCTGCTTTATAAAATTATTACTTTACACAGTTTCAAAAAGACTTAAGATATTCATGGAAACGCGCTCCCTGGACCAATTTCATCTTCTAATTTTAAAACTCCATTTTACTTCTGTCAAAACTTTTTTTTGCTGGTGAGAAGAAATTTTTGTTTTGTAATTTTTTCAATTATTTTTCTGGTATTTTTTTTTGTTAATTTTCTCTTGTAATCGATAGATTTTAATTGCGAGTTTTATTTTATTTTCAAGTTTATTTTCCACTTCCTCTTAAATTTTATTCTCAATTTTTGCTAAATTTTAATTCGTTTTTCTTCAAATTTTAATTCTTTTTAATTTAGTTACTAGTTTCAATTTAAATTATTCAATTTTATTTTAAATTTTAATTATTTTTAATTCTATATCCAATTCAGTTTAATTTTGCTTCATTTATTTTCAATTATGATTTTAATTTTATTTTCAATTCTATTTTCAATTTTATTTTAAATTTTATTTTAAATTTTATTTTAAATTTTATTTTCCATTTCCTCTTAAATTTTATTTTCAATTTTTTTAAAAGTTTAATTCAATTATCTTCAAATTTTCATTCATTTTTATTTAGTTACTAGTTTCAATTTTATTTTTAATTTCATTTTTAATTTTTTCTAATGTTAAATTCGTTTATTTTCAATTTTATTTTCAATTTTACTTTCCATTTTATTTTCCATTTCCTCTTAAATTTTATTTTCAATTTTTTTAAAAGTTTAATTTAATTATCTTCAAATTTTAATTCTTTTTTATTTAGTTACTAGTTTCAATTTTATTTTAAATTTTAATTATTTTTAATTCTATTTCCAAAAAGGTTTAATTTTTTTTTCAAATTCATTTTCAATTCAATTTTAATTTCAAGTGTACTTTTTACAATCTTTCTTTATTTATTTTCAATTATGATTTTAATTTTATTTTCAAGTTTAATTTTATTTTCAATAATTTTATTTTCCATTTCCTCATAAATTTTATTTTCAATTTTTTCTAAATTTAAATTTGATTATCTTCAAATTTTAATTCTTTTTTATTTAGTTACTAGTTTCAATTTAAATTATTCAATTTTATTTTAAATTTTAATTATTCTTAATTATATTTTCAATTAGGTTTATTTTTGTTTGAATTTCATTTTCAATTCAATTTTAATTTCCCGTGTATTTTTTTACAATTTTACTTTATTTATTTTCAATTATGATTTTAATTTTATTTTCAAGTTTATTTTTATTTTGAATGCTATTTTCAATTTTATTTTGAATGTTATTTTCAATTTTATTTTGAATGTTATTTTCAGTTTTATTTTGAATGTTATTTTCAATTTTATTTTGAATGTTATTTTCAATTTATTTTCAATGTTATTTTCAATTTTATTTTCAATTTTATTCTCAATTTTTTCTAAAGTTAAATTCGTTTATTTTCAAAATTTAATTCTATTAAATTTAGTTACTAGTTACAAATTGAATTATTTAATTTTATTGTAAATTTGAATTATTTTTAATTCAACTTTCAATTCGGATTAATTTTTTTCAAGTTTTTTTTTATTTACAAACTTTGTTTTGCAATTTAATTTGCTTTCTATTTTTTCAATTTTATCTTCAATTCAATTTTTTTCATTCTTAATTTTATTTTCAAAACCTTTTAAATTTTTCGAGAGAAGAAAATTTGAGGAGTTTATTCTAATTTTATAGAAAAAAAATTCTCTTCAATAACTTTTCTCTTTCTTTCCTCAAAAAAAATTTTAAACTCTCTTCACTTTCATCGTTGTTTTTTTGCTGGGAGAAGAAATTTTTGTTTCCTAATATTTTAAATTATTTTTCTGGTATTTTTTGTTTTTAATTTTCTCTTGTAATCGATAATTTTTTTTAAGTTTTTTATTTATTTTTATTTATTTTTTTTATTTTCTATTTCTTTATTTTAGGGGGAAAAAATAAAGAAGAGAGTGAAGAGAATTTGAGTTTATTTTGAGGAAAGAAAGAGAAAAGTTATTGAAAAGAATTTGCGTTTTTTTTTAGGAAAAATGAGGATTTGATAATTTCTTTTTAGGAGAGAAGAGAGCAAGGAGAATTCGAGATTTTTTTTCGAAAGAAGGAGAGAAAGAGAAGAGATTGAAGAGAATTTGAGTTTTTTTAAAGGAAAGAATGAGTAATTGAGGAATTTATTATTTTTTTTTTAAGGAAAGAAGGCGAGAAGAGAATTTGACAAAATAAAGGGATTGACATGAAAAGAAACAAAATTCCGTGACGTGTGGTGTGATTTTGAAGGGAATTTAAAAATGAAACGAGAAACGAGCGATCGTACGTCACACGTAAAATGCGAGAGAGAGAGAGAGAAGACTACGGTTATAATAGAAGCGAGAAAAAAAAATTGAGAATTTTGACTCAAGATCTATTTAACTTGTGGTTTTATTGCTATTTTATGGAGTTGCGAGAAAGAAACAGGGGCGTGACGCCATAGGAGAAAATAAAATTAGACCATTGGCTAGGTGACAGGCCTATTATAAAGTGGAACGAATTTGCCAGAAAATTGTGTGTGGGCCCCACAAACATCGGCACCTTTGACTTTATACATCATAAGCCTTCAATCATATAAATGCGCCTCTCGAATAAAGACAAGTTCTCATGAACTCCGCTTGACCCGTTTCTTTATTATTGTTTCACGCTTATTATCGACTTTCGTATACAAAAATTTATTCAAATTTTAAGAAATTTTTTTCTTCTCTTTTGTTTTATTTTAAATCAAATTTATTTTTAATTTTATTTTCCATTTTCACTTAAATTTTATTTTCAATTTTATTTTCCATTTTCTCTTGAATTTTTTCTCATTTTTTTCTAAAGTTTAATTCGTTTATTTTCAAATTTTAATTCTATTTAATTAAGTTACTAGTTACAATTTTAATTATTTGGTTTTCTTTTAAACATTAATTATTTTTAATTCTATTTCCAATTTGGTTTTTTTTAAGTTTTTTTTTATTTTTAAATTTTTAATTAAATTTTATTTTATTTATTTTCAAACTATGCTTTCAATATTATTTTTCTATTATTAGGTATCAATTTAGTTCTTAATTTAACTTTATTTATTTCTAATTTTCTTTTAATTTTTAATTTAATTTTCTCTTTTCTTCATTTTCATTTTTATCTTTTATATTATTTTTAATTTTATCTGTTATATTATTTTCAATTTTGTCAAAGTTCTTAAATATATTAATAAACAAAATTTATTTTTGATATAATGAATATTCCTTGCTTTGTAAATAATATAAATTTTAAATAGTAATAATATAATATATAAATAATAAAAATAAAAAAATAACAAGAATAAAAAAATAATAACAACAAGGATAGTAGATAAGTAAATAAAAAAAATAAATAATAAATAATACCAAAATAACAAAAATCGATAAATAAGTTTAATATACAAAATCCAGAAAATAATAATAAATAAAATACACCATATAAAAAATAAATATAAAAAGCAATTTTAAATTCTCATTTTTTTTTTATTAAAAATACCCACAAAAACAAGAAATGAAAAGAAAAATGTATTCTATCCGGAAAATCCCGCAGGATATTCTTCATTAGCGCAAAAAGTGCGGTTGGCACAATTGTATCGTTGTATATTTGTGTGTTTGTGTGTTGGTATTTTTTTGAATAGCGATGTTAATTCTGCGAACGGTTGACGCAAACGTTACAACAACAAAAAAAAAACACAAAAAAAGAGGGGAAAAAAATAAAATAAAAAAAACGTAAAAAAAGAGCGTGCCAGCATGTCGCGCAACGATTTTCCAGTAATTATTATGCATTGCTATGCAAATAGATGGACATTTAATAGACTCCCGTGGGTGTTGGGAGAGGATCACACACATATGTTTTAAAAAATTCTTCAGAAACTCCATGGCAGCATTACTGCTGGAAAAAATGCATATGTTTATTTAAACACGTATATGTAAATTTACACAAAAACAGTGAGAGAGAGGGTAAAAAAAAATTTAAGTATGAGACGAACTAGAAATTTTACATTTTTAGAGAGGAGAAAACAATTTTTTTCTAAAAACGAAATTAGCATTTTTTTACCACACTTTTCGTAATTTTTAAAATATTTTCTTAATTGTAATATTAGGGAAAAATTCCACCTAGAAAAAAAACCAAACAAATTGATGATGTAAATTTAGTTAATAAAGCAAAATAAACAAAGAAAATAATAAAAAAAAGATAAATAAAAGTAGATAAATTAAATAAAAAAAATATCTAAAAAAGGAAAATTTTTTTTGGTTCATTTAAATTGAAATTTAAAAATTAATTAATTTTTAAAATTTAAATTGGAATATTTAAACAATTTTCATTAGTAAAGAAATTTTATTCGATTATGATAATAATTATATTCTAACTTTTATCAAAAATTTAAATCGACGAAAACAAATTTTCGAAAACGTAGAAAAAAATTAAATGAATAATAAGAATTATTTATGGAATATTTAAAAAAATTTCATTAGTAAAGAAATTTTATTCGATTATGATAATAATTATTCTATCAAAAATTTAAAACGACAAAAAGAATCTTCAAAAACGTAAAAAAAAATTAAATAAATAATAAGCGTCAATATTTTTCTACTTTCAGTTCTGTAAATTTTGACATTTACGCTTCTTTTGAAAATTATGTACAAAAACTTCCCCTTTTCTCTTTCTATTTTTATTTTTTTTTGCCCTTGCAGAGGAAAAGCAAAATTTTTTCCAAATAAAAATAAAAATTTACCTTTTACAGAATATGTAGAAAAAAGAGAAATATTTCTTTTCAAATGAAATATGTAATTTCCGGTTTTTATATTTACTATGGAAAAAAGGAAAAATATATTAATGTGAAAGGGATTTCTCCTATGAAAAGACAGATTAAAGTATTATTCAAAGCACAAGTATTAATCTTCTGAAGAGGGAAACTTATCTGAATCATTAATTCTGTACGATTTTGCAGCTTTCGAAGATATTTTAGAAAAAAATATATATAACAAAATCTTTATTTTCTCTTTACATACATTGCAGTATTTTATGTAAAATTTTCCTGTTTGATAGAAAAAAAATTGAGAAAAATAAATTTTCAAATATTCAAAATTTAAAAATGAAAATACATTAAAATCGTGGAGATTAAAATTTCAATAAAAGGAGTTTGGGGAAAAAATTTTTAAATAAAATATTTTTAATAAAAAATTGATAAGAAAATGATAAAAATTTGATAAAAATTTGATAAAAATTTGATAAAAACTTGAATAAAAATTAGAATGAAAAATCAGAATAAAAAAGTAGAATGAATGATAAATTGCGATATAGAATAAAATTTGAAATAGAATATAAAATATAAATGACAGTAAATTAATTGAAATAAGGAAATGGAGTTGAATAAAAAATTGAATTAAAAATAGAAATAAAGTTAGAAGTAAAATTAAAATTAAAATTAAAATTAAAATTAAAATTAGAATTAAAATTAGAATTTAAATTAAAATTAAAATTAGAATTAAAATTAGAATTAAAATTAGAATTAAAATTAGAATTAAAATTTTTACAAGTAAATTAAAATGAAAAAAAGTGGAATCAAAAATAATAAATGGAGTGAAAAATAGAAGAAAAATTAAGTTAAAAAATACATTAAACCACGAATAAGAAATTCAGTTACAAAAAACCATTAATAAATTTACAAAATCGACGAATGAAAAAAAATTATTAAAAGTTCAATTTTTTTCTCTGAATTCATTAGTTATTGGGTATAAATTATTGATTAAAAAAATTAATTTTACCAAATGATGGAATTATTTCAGTGAAAAAATTTGAAAGAATATATATGAATTCCTCTTAGGGAAAGAATATTTCAAACACCCTCAGGAAGTGAAACATAATCGTGATGTAATTAAACGTGTAATATAAACGTTGAATATTTGCTCAAGCCAACACGCGATATTCTACTGGAAGTTCAAATATTAAAAAAAAAGAGAATAAATGAGAAAAGTCAAATTGTTATTTCAGACGAATAAAACTGGAATCGCTTTCGAGTGGCAATTTATACATTTTTTAGATATCGTAACACGCGAACTTTTCTTTTTTCCTTTTTACTGCAATTATAAATATTCTATAAAAACAATAAATAATATAAAACGATTTATTTTCGTAACTGATTGAAAATTTAATTTTCTCGCTCTCTCTGAAAACTTTGTTCTCGATTTTTGTAAATTATTTATCAGAGATTTAACTTTTTTTACATTTTTTTTTCTTTATCGTTAGAAAGCTTTCTGGTATTTTTAATTTCAATGACAATTAATTTTTGCAGATGGAAAATTTATTTTTTTACTTATCTCTCGAAAAAATTAATTTACTCTTTTTGCATTTTGTAGCTTTAAAAAAAAGATGGAAAATTTATTTTTTTTACTTATTATCTCTCGAAAAAATTAATTTAATCTTTTTGCATTTTGTAGCTTTAAAAAAAAGAATTTAGTTTTTAATTTTCAATTTTTAAACCAATTTTTTAATTTTCTTTTATTTTCTTTTTTTTCTTTTTTTTATAAGGAATGAAATAAATTATTGAAAACTACTCGAAATATTTTTTATACTACTGTTTTAAATTTTTTATTTTATTTGTCAAAGTTCAAATTTTTTTCCCTGGTAAAATTTTGATTGAAGAATTTACTTAAATTGAATTTGTTTTTTTACTTACTGTCTCTCGAAAAAATTAGTTTTTAATTTTGAGTGAAATTTCTAAAAATTAGTTTTAGAATAATTTGGTATAATAATTAATTTAAGAATAAAATTATTTTAAAAAAATATATTTCCATGATTGTTTGATAATTTACTCTCTTTGCATTTTGTAGCTTTAAAAAAATTCTGTTTTTATTATTCAATTTTTAAATTAATTAAAAAATTTTCTTTTGAGTACTATAACGAATAGAATAAATTATTGACAACTATTTGGAATGTTTTTTTTCCTACTGTTTAAAATTTTTTAATTTATTTGTCAAAGTTCAATTTTTTTTTCATCTGGTAAAATTATCATTGAAGAATTTACTTAAAATTTATTTACGAGTTCAGTTTTCTCTCGTTTAGAAATGAAATGAAATAATTTAGACGCAATGCAGTTGATCTGTTGCAATATGTGCAAAGGATTAATCGAAATACTGGATATAAAATAAAGGTGTAGGTGACGCGTAACTAATGTCGGACTATATATGATTAATATTTTAAACACGATTTGAAATGATCGTTCGCGATTTATAGGGGATTTTCATAATAAATTTCCGATGGAATAATAAATTCACGTATATATAGAAACTAAATAATTGAAAACTCTGCCTCGACAGAAAGTAACATTCAATAAAAAATTTTCTCTTTTTTTGTAATAATTTTTACTTTTCAAATGTTTATTAAACAATTGAAAAATAAATTAAAAATCACGAAAACTATCCGTTACTACCGAAACAATGCAAAAAAAAAACACTTTTCTATTCATTTGACTAAAATTTGCTACAACTTTGTACAAAATCAAAAAAAATTGTATTTAAAATAGTTTTACTAATTAATTCAACTATAAATCGAAAATAATTATTTAAATAATTAATAAATAAATATTTTAAGCTTTGTTGAATTGAACTAAAGCAGAATTACATCTATTCGAAAGAGATCAGAATTTTCTTTAATAAGACTCATTACAAAGTTGGAATTTCGAAAGCTCTTTGCAATAATAAATTTTAATTCTCATTTCGCGAAGTGAGGAATTATTAATCCACTAGTTAACAATTAATACACTATTGCAGTAAGTTGACTCATTAAATTTTAACAATGCTGCAAAATTTACAAGTTTATCTTCAATTCGAAAATGTCTCTAATTTTGGAAATAATTCAAGAAAACTTCTATCCTTGATAATATATTTCTTAATGGAAATTAAATAATTATTTGAATTGATAAAACTCTCAGGAATATAGAGGAAATTTTAGTTTAAAAAAAAGATCTTATAGTTATCTTATATTAAAAAAAAATTTTTTTCTGTTTTTTTCTTTTACTTTTTTTCTTGTTAGTAAAAACAATTGTTCACTTCTAATTTCCTTTAAATTTTTTTACTTTTACATTCATTTCAAATATTTTCACTTTTAATTTTATGCAAAAAGTTTTAGTGTTACTCACAAAAAATCATTTTTATTATTATACTGGAAAGTTGAAAATTTTTGAAGTAAAAGTGAAAACAATTTGGGTCAAAAAGTGAAACTTCTTGGAGTGACAATGAGGATTTTTGCAATGAAGATAAAAATATTTTAGTCAAAGGGAAAGTGGAAATTTTTTCAGTAAAAGTGAGCACTTTTTAGGAAAAGTGAAATTTTTTTTGAAAAAAGTGAAAATTCTTGTAGTGAATGCGAAAGGTTTGAAGTGAAAGTTATAATTTATTGAGTAAAAATAAAAATTTATTCATGAAAATTCAAAATTTATTTAGTAAAATTAAAAATTTTTGAGTAAAAGTGAAAATTTTTGAGTAAAATTAAAAATTTATTCAGTAAAATTCAATATTTATTTAAGAAAATTCAAAATTATTTATGTGAAAAGTTAAAATTCATTGAGTGTAAATCAAAAATTCTGTATTAAATGTAAAAATTTAATAAGTGAGAATAAAAAACAATTTTCAGTGAAAGTGAGAATTTTTTAAGTAAAACTCAAAGTTATTTATTGAATATAAGAATTTTTTAAATTATATTGATGAAAAATTATTGAGTGAAAACCAAAACTTGAAAGGAAAAGTTAAAATATCTGATGTAAAAATCAAAATTTTTTTATTACAAGTGAAAATTAAAAATTTTTGTACTTAAAGTGAGAATTTTGAGCAATATTTAAAATTATTTAATAAATTGAAAAATCATTAAGTGAAAATCGAAATTTTTAAAGCGAAAGTGAAAATTTTTTAGTGAAAATCAACATTTTTGTCGTGCAAGTGAAAATTTGGGAAAAATCACAATTTTTGTAGTCAAAGTGAGAATTTTGACTGATATTCAAAATAATTTAATTAATTGAATATTTATTAAGTGAAAATGAAAATTTTTGAAGCGAAAGTGAATATTTCTTGAGTAAAAATTAAAATTTGTGTAATGCAAGTGAAAATTTAGTGAAAATCGAAATTTTTGTAGTTGAAGTGAGAATTTCGACTAATATTCAAAATTATTTAATGAATTGAAAATTTATTAAGTAAAATCAAAATTTTTGAAGCAAAAGTGAAAATTTTCTAGTGAAAATCAACATTTTTGTCGTGCAAGTGAAAATTTAGGGAAAATCGAAATTTTTGTAATGAAAGTAAAAATTTTCAGTGATATTCAAAATTATTTAATGAATTAAATTGAAATAAAAGGAAAAATTCTTTGAGTAAAAGTGAAAGGTTTATTTATTTATTTCTTTTAGTTAAACTGAAGGTAATAATTTTCTACTTTCCTTAAAAAATCCACTCTTTAACACTAAAAAAAGTAATTAATTCAATAACTTTAAAAAAAATTTTTTTAATTCAAAAATAAGAAGTTCACCAAAAGAATATGTTTGAATTAAACATATTTCATAATTGAATTAAACATAATTTTTATTAATTAGAATTTGTAATGTATCGAATCAAAATTTAAATGTTATTGTTATATGTTACTATTATTATTACTAATTATTAGTTAAATTTACTTTTCGGTTATGTAAAAATGACTGAAATTTGTAGTAACTAATTCAATTAGTGAAATTTGACTATTTTTTTAGTTATTTATTTACTTATTTAATTCAAATATTTTATTTTCTCAGTGTACTGCTCTCTAAATTTGAATTAGTTAAAAAAAAACTAATTTGATAGCAAAAAGTCAGTCACTGATTAAAATAGTAATATTTTACTGACGAAATAGTCAATATTGACTAATTATTAGTTAAATTCACTTTTAGTTTATGTAAAAATGACTAAAATTTTCACTAACTAATTCAGTTGGTAAAATTTGACTAATTTCATTTTTTTTAATGATTTATTTACTATTAATGAGTGATTCTCTAGTCTCTACTAATAAATGAGTTATTTTTTACTATCAAAATTAGTGATTCTCTACACTGAGAAAACATTATATTTAATTTAAATAGAAAAATAATTTTAAATAACTTTGTTTAATTGAAATTAGTTTGTAAGTATAATTCTAATATATAGAAAATATAGCTACTGTTTTGATTCAAAAATATTATTTGTTTGAATAATTATATTTAATTCAAACATATTTTCTGTTTCGCTTTTAATAAAAAAATGTATTTAAACATTTTATGTTTGATTAAAACTTAAAAGTTGATTATAAATAATTTAAAATCAACAATAATTTGTGTTTGAATTAAATATATTATTTCTACAAGAGAACCAAAAAAAATGTTTCAATTAAACTTAAATTTGTTTGATTGTATGGCAAAGATAAATACTAAATTACATAAAATTATTTAATTATTATTATTATATTATTATTATTTAATAATTAAAGAATTAATTAATTAATTAATTAATTATTTAATAATTAAAGAATTAATTAATTAATTAATTAATTAATTAATTTTATTATTTTATTACTATTTAATTATTTTTTAGTATTTTGATTTAAACAAAATAAATTTGAATTAAATAAATTGTTTTCTTAGTGTACTAAATAGTTATTTTTTACTAATTGCGAAAGCAAAAATTCATCCACGATTTTACTAATAATTAGTCATTTTTAACTAATTCAGATTTAGAGAGTAAAATGACAAGACCATTTGATTTTTTCCGTTATAAAACATTTTTTTTTGCCCAGTGTATATATTTTACGCGAGATAAAAATTCTCATTTCGCAGAGAATTTAAGTGAAAGTGTAGATTTTGATTAGAGAGGGCAGGGACAATTTTTCTTGCCGACATATTCTGCATAATACTTATATATATATATAGATATAATAATGTATATATTATACACATATATAGATATATAATAGAAATATATACGAAAGAGCGGGGGCGCAGTTTAAAGTAATTTAGTATGTCGTGCAGATGGTCGTTGGAGTCGTCGACAGAATAATGAATGCATGAGGTTGATGATGCCATGCCAGTTTAGTGACGCAGACGGCTAACACGAAGTAGGCAGTGCTATACCATCCGCACACTATGCGAAAACGTACACACATGTTTTTCCTCTTTTTTTTTTTTTTGCCCCCAGTAGCAAATGGCTCCTAAATATTTACGCCCGAGAACGTGGACCGGGTATTTTATTTTATTTATCCGGTAAACTTGCCAGACTGTTAGTTTCTTTCATTCTCTCTCACTCACTCTCTCTCTTTTTCACTCTCTTTTCTTTCTCTCTTTACAATGATCCAAACGATCGTCTAAGTGACAATATTGTTTATATTCCAGTGGCGAATAGTTTACGTCCAACTCAAAATTGTTTAAACATGAAAATACAGAAGAAGAATTGTTCTTTCGTTCGAATTCATCCGGCGATGAGTTTTGTTTCGAACTTTCGATTCCATCGTTCTGTTGATTCTGAAACGACTCTAGTGATTTTTAATCAGAAAATATGTTTTTGAATGAAAAAAAATTGCTTAAAAGAAAAAGCGAATTAACATTTATTATTATTTTTTTCTGTTCGAGGCCATTTTTAACTGCATCAAAGAAAATAATTTAAATAAAAAAATAAAAAATAATTAAAAAAATAAAATAATTAAAATATTTAAATAATTTAAATATTAATAAGAAATTGTTTTTTTAATTTTTTTTGACAAGAGAAAAATAATTTAAAAAAAAATAATTAAAATATTTAAATAATTTAAATATTAATAAGAAATTGTTTTTTTAATTTTTTTTTGACAAGAGAATTGAAGGGGAAAAAAATAAAATAAAAAGGGACAAAAAATATTACGATACTTTTTTATGTTTTAGTTTTTCTAGAAAATTCATAGATTTTGAAAAGCTTTGGGGTAATTTTTTTAGAAACTGTTTTTGAATTAACAAAAAAAAAAATTGCAAAAAACCACCTTTAGACTAAAAGAATACGAAAAAAAATACAAACGTTAATTGTTATTCAATTTTTTTTCTTTCAAAATTCATTTCTTTATTCTTTGACATTCAGATAATAATTTTAGTAGATTTTTTTTATACGTATAGAAATTATAATCTTATTTACAGAAATAAACAGTTGAATTTTTAAAATAAAAAATTGAGCACAAACACAAAATTCTATTCTTTTATTATATTATTCTTATTAATATTTTATTAATTTTTTATTATATATTATTTTATTTTATTATATTATTTACTATTTACTCTTATTTATTATTTTACTAGTATTTAATTTTTTTCAATCTCATCTAATTATTTAATTTTATTCGAGTTTCCCCCACTAAAAAAAAAATGCTTGAAAATGTTTGAAAAACGAAAAATATTTTCTTGACGTAAAAAAAATAATTAGTACCTATAAATTATTTCCTCTGTAAATCGGTTTTCTAATTTTCAAATAAATAAATAATTAAAAATATCGGTCTTTCCTTTTCTTAATCTTTTATTTAATATATATTTAATAAGTTACTTAATTATTATTTAATGATTAATAAATAATTAATAAATAATTAATTAATCAATTACTTAATAATTATTGAATAATTAATAATTAATTAATCAATTTCTTAATAATTATTTAATAATTCATTAATCAATTACTAAATAATTATTTAATAATTAATTATTTAATAATTCATTAATCAATTACTAAATAAATATTTAATAATTAATTATTTAATAATTCATTAATCAATTACTAAATAAATATTTAATAATTAATTATTTAATAATTCATTAATCAATTACTAAATAAATATTTAATAATTAATTATTTAATAATTCATTAATCAATTACTAAATAAATATTTAATAATTAATTATTTAATAATTACTTAAAAACTATTTAATAATTAATTAATCAATTACTTAATAATTATTGAATAATTAATAATTCATTAATCAATTACTAAATAATTATTTAATAATCAATTAATCAATTACTTAAAAACTATTTAATAATTAATTTATCAATTACTTAATAATTATAAGAATTAATTAATCAATGACTTAATAATTATTCAATAATTAATCAGTCAATACTGATTAAATAATTAATTTAGAAATGAAGCCTCACGTTTTAAATAGAAAGGAAAATTTAAAGGAAATTAAATGGAAATTAATAAAAAATAGTTGAACAAATTATTTTTCTACGTAAACGATTTTTGACGCATTCTAAATAAATTGTCACTTATATTTAATATAATTTGAATATTTGAAGACTTGGCGATTCAATAAAATTGAAAACAACACTAGAGAAATAATTTAAAATATAGAATAAAAAAAAATTAATAACAATTTTCATCTTGCGGACGTAACAGTAATTATTGAATAAGAGGAGGAAAAAAATTTAAAAAAAAGAAGTAGAAGACAAGCCTTTTTTTATTGTATTAATATATTTGGAAAGGAAGGGAAAATAAAAGCGAAGGGGAATTTTCATTGCAATGAAAAGTTTTCTCTCGCGAATCCGAAAGATGCATATATAGCTTCACACCAAGTCCCGAAGGATTAATGTCGTGCGGCACGATGCCAAAAATGGAATGGCTGACCCGTACAAACCGCCAACCGACTTACATGAACAAACGATAAAGCTTCTTCGTATGTACACGATGTATGTATATTCGCTTTTATGTTCATGCACACATTACACACTCATTTTCCTCCCTTCCTCCCTTTTTGCCAGAGTTAAGGGAAATTAATGGCAGTAAAGTGTGGTTTTGCTGAAAATTTTAAACACCCCCTCCCCCCTCTCCTTCGTATATATGTATTTTGTTTCGAAATTAAAGATTAAAAATTCACCCCTTCTCCTTTTTTTCTCATTAATTTAAGGCTCATGATTTCAGCCAAATTACTTTTAATTTAATTTAATTTTTAATTTATTTTAACTTTAAATTTAATTTTAATTACATTTTATTTTCAATTTAACTTTAAATTTAATTTTAATTACATTTTATTTTCAATTTAACTTTAAATTTAATTTTAATTACATTTTATTTTCAATTTAACTTTAAATTTAATTTTAATTACATTTTATTTTCAATTTAACTTTAAATTTAATTTTAATTACATTTTATTTTCAATTTAACTTTAAATTTAATTTTAATTACATTTTATTTTCAATTTAACTTTAAATTTAATTTTAATTACATTTTATTTTCAATTTAACTTTAAATTTAATTTTATTTTTCAATTTTATTATTAATTTTATTTTAAATTGAATTTAATTTAACTCTAAATTAAATTTTGAATTTAATTTAAATTAAATTTTATTTTTCAATTTTATTATTAATTTTATTTTAAATTGAATTCAATTTAACTCTAAATTAAATTGTAATTTAACTTTAACTTTAATTTAATTTTAATTTAACTTTAAATTTAATTTAATTTTCATTAAACTTTAAATTTAATTTAATTTTAATTTACCTTAAATTTAATTTAATTTTAATTTAACTTTAAATTTAATTTAATTTTGAATTTAATTTTAATTCAAGCCAAAATATTCATAATTGGCACATATCGGAATTTTACTCAATAATCGTCGCATTTACTCAAAAGATAAATGTCTACAATTTTTTTTGTTAACATTAAATTACAATATTGAAAATTGATATTATTTGGTATAATTTATTTTTAATCTCAATTTTATTTTAGAGACATTCTGAGTATTTTTCATTTCAATTACAATTAATTTCACACTGTAAAATATTATGTATAGTAAATTTGTTAAATATAATAATTATTTTTCTATAAATTCCATGGAATCTAATTATAAAGTCACATAATTTTTAAATTGTAAAAAAGAAAGTAATTATTAAAAATAAAATAATTAGTTTTTATAATTTTCATAAAATCCAACTATTGTTGGAAATGATTACTGTTTTTGAAATTTTTTTCAATATCCGAAATTTTTCGAATTATTATTCTTTTATGTAATTTTTTTTTTGGTTTGGAAGTTGTGAATTTCTTAGAATTTTTCATATTCATATTCATATACACTTCACTTTCATTCCAAATTTATTTGCACTAAATTTTCACTTAACTTTTACTCCACTTTCACTAAAAATTAATTTTCACTTAATTTCGACTAAACTTTTACTCAAAATTTTGTTTAAAATTTATTTTCACTTTCACTCCACTTTCAGTCAAAATATTTTTTACATTATTTTCATTCCACCCTCACTCAAAATTTATTTTCACTCAATTTTCACTTCATTTTCACTTCATGTTTACTTTGACTAAAAATTTATTTTCACACCAGTTTCAGCTCAATTTCACTTCACTTTTATTCAATTTTCACTTCACATTCACTCAAAATTTATTTGTACTAAATTTTCACTTAACTTTCACTTAACTTTCACTTAAAATTAATTTTCACTCAATTTTCACTTCACTTTCACTCAAAATTTTTTTTTAACATTCATTTTCACTTTCACTTCACTTTCAGTCAAAATATTTCTCACATTATTTTCATTTCACCCTCACTCAAAATTTATTTTCACTCAATGTTCACTTCACTTTCACTCTATTTTTACTTTTACGCAAAACTTATTTTCACTTAATGTTTACTTCACTATTTCGTTGGTCAATGAAGTAAAATTGGAGTAAAAATAAATTTTTGAGTGGAAGGTACGTGACAGTGAAGTGAAAATGAATTTTGAGTGAAAGTGAAATGAAATTGAAGTGAAAAAAAAATTTTAGTCAAAGTGAAAGTAAAGTGTAAATGAAAGAAAAAAGTTTTGAGTGAAAGTAAAAAACGAGTGAATGTAAAGTGAAAATAGAGTAAAATATTTTGGGTGAATGTGAAAATTTGGTGAAATAAAATTTTGAATGAAAGTAAAAGTGAATTGAAAGTAAAGTGAAAATGGAGTGAAAATGGAGTGAAAAACTTTTTTCAGTGAAAGTGGAAGTGGAGTAAAAGTGAAGTGACTGTTGAGTGTAAATAAATTTTGAATGGAACTGAAGTAAAAATGAAGTGAAACAAATTTTTCAGTGAAAGTGAAGTGAAAATGGAGTGAAAATAAATTTTGAGTGAAAGTAGAGTGAATGTGAAATGAAAATTGAGTAAAAATAAATTTTGAGTGAAAGTGGAGTGAAAATAAATTTCGAGTGAAAGTGAAGTGAAAATTGAGTGAAAATAAATTTTGAGTGATTGTGAAGTGAACATTAAGTGAAAATCAATTGTAAGCGAAAGTGGAGTGAATGTGAAGTGAAAATTGAGTAAGAATAAATTTTGAGTGAAAGTGAAGTAAAAATTGAGAGAAAAACAATTTTGAGTGAAAGTGAAGTAAAAATTGAGAGAAAATCAATTTTGAGTGTAAGTGGAGTGAATGTAAAGTTAAAATTGAGTGAATATAAATTTTGAGTGAATGTGGAGCGAGATTAATTTTTAAGTGAATATGAAAATGGAGTTAAATTACATAATTTTATTTTAATTTTTATTGATAAATTTTATTGTCAATAGTCGAAGGTATTGTTAGTCAGACTAAAATATTAAAATTTTTTTTTACTACCGAACAGTCGAAATTACTTCCTAAACAGTAAAATTAATTAATTAATTAATTAATTATTAATTTGTAAAGTTATAAAAAAATATTTTTTCTTCAATTTCAAACGTCCATAAAGTGAAAGTAGTGAAAAAAAATACTTTTTCCAAAAGTACAAAAATTATTTGTTTTGAAACCCATGAATTTAATTCACCTCATCAAACTCTATATACGTATGAAAAGTTTTTGAGGCATATAGTCGAAAGGAATTCAAAACGTCGCGATGAGTTTAGTGAGAACACAAGAGATTTGTACCTCCCCCGTTAAAGTGGGGATTATTTCGAACTTTCTTACCTCGACTTTCTTGACGCGACAAAAGAAGAGAAAGAGAGAGAGAGAGAGAGAGAGAGAGAGAGAGAGAGAGAAAGCGAGAGAGTGAGACTACTGATAAAGTAAAGCTGTGGAAAGTAGCTGAGGTGAATCTCAAACCAAGATAATCTTTGAGGCTCCAGAAGAAGGTCTGATTGAATCGTAATCTTTTACGGCTTTTATCGACGGTCGCCATTTTTATCCAAAGACAGGACATTGATAAGATGCTAGCAAATTACTTTTTTACTTACGTTCTCTCATTTTACCCCGCATCATCATATTCTCTCCACTTGGAAAATTATCGATTAAAAGCTCCTCTCATGTTCCCTGAAAAGAAAGAAAAAATTTCTCTTAGCTCCAATTTTTTAATTTTATTCTTTTTTCTAAAAAATATTTTTGATTTTCTTTTTCAAAGACTATTTTTTTCTAAGTAGGACAATTTTCTTTTGCAAAGACTTTTTTTTCTAAGTCAGACAATTTTTTTTCAAAGACTATTTTCTTTCTGAGTAAGACAATTTTCTTTTTCAAAAACTTTTTTTTTCTAAGTAAGACAATTTTCTTTTTTAAAGACTATTTTTTCTAAGTAAGACAATTTTCTTTTTCAAAGACTATTTAGATTCTAAGTAAGACAATTTTCTTTTTCAAAAACTTTTTTTTTCTAAGTAAGACAGTTTTTCTCAAAGATTATTTTTTTTCTAAGTAAGACAATTACCTTTTTCAAAGACTATTTTTTTTCTAAGCAAGAAAATTTTTTTTTTCAAAGACTTTTTTTTCTAAGTAAGACAATTTTCTTTTTCAAAGATTATTTTTTTTCTAAGTAAGACAATTTTCTTTTTCAAAGACTATTTAGATTCTAAGTAAGACAATTTTCTTTTTCAAAAACTTTTTTTTCTAAGTAAGACAATTACCTTTTTCAAAGACTATTTTTTTTATAAGCAAGAAAATTTTTTTTTTCAAAGACTTTTTTTTCTAAGTAAGACAATTTTTTTTCAAAGACTATTTTCTTTCTGAGTAAGACAATTTTCTTTTTCAAAGACTATTTAGATTCTAAGTAAGACAATTTTCTTTTTCAAAAACTTTTTTTTTTCTAAGTAAGACAATTTTCTTTTTCAAAGATTATTTTTTTTCTAAGTAAGACAATTTTCTTTATCAAAGACTATTTTTTTTCTAAGTAAGACAATTACCTTTTTCAAAGACTATTTTTTTTCTAAGCAAGAAAATTGTTTTATTTTAAAGACTTTTTTTCTAAGTAAGACAATTTTCTTTTTCGCGGACTATTTTTTTCGAAATAAGACAATTTTCCTTTTCAAAGACTATTTTTTTCTAAGAAATACAATTTTTTTTTAAGTAAGACAATTTTTTTTTCATTTAAAATACTCTAAATTTCATGTGAAACGACATAAATCTCGAGGTTGGTTGGGTTTGTCGTCGTACAGGAACATGAGAACCTCAGGGACCGGAAGTAAGCTTCTGAATGTTGAATCTTTAACTCATAAAAGCAAAGAATTCAGTTTTCATTTTTTTCCACCCCCTCCCCTTCTGCCCCGAAGAACAATGAAGCTTTTCATTCTAAAAAGAAAAACTTGTTATTCGCATCAGTGACATCGACATAATCAAGAAAAGTACTGCCTACATTATTTTTATCACACAGGAAAATGTTCGCAATAAAAAGAAAAGGAAATTGTAATTTTCATTTTGCAAATGCGCCTACAAGAGAATGCGACATTTTTTTATTTTTACAGTTTGGGATTTACTTTTTTACGATTTGAAAGCTTTAGTTTAAACCTGTCTCTCTCGTTTTAGATAGAAGATTTTTTTTTATTTATTTTTTTTTCTTTTCTAAAAAGGAAAAATTGAAATAAAGCCTATTTTTCGTAGAAAAATGTATGTTTGTGAAGATGGGGGAAAAAATCTACAATTATTAAGGGAATTTTAATTTTTAAGTCAATTTGTCAAATTAAGGAAAAAGTAACGAGGGAATAATAATCAAATTCATATTTTCTTTGATGAGACGAAAGGAGAATTGAAATTCGGGGAAATTGTCAACATCGTGCCTTTTGCGATTTCAATTTTTTTTTTTTTTTTTTTGGTCCACAGGAAAAGTTACGGCCACAGCTTTCAGTTGAAAAGCTTGCCCTGCTGGCCTGGCGATCGTGTGGAAACTGAAAGGCGAGAACGTGAGGCATCTTAAAATACGTGATCTTTGAGAAGTGGAGGGACACTTTTCTTCGGAGAATACGAAAATTTCCCCTCATACGCAAACTCTATTTTCAATCTTTGTTACTTTCGAAGTTTACACAACTCGCATTATTCAATTTTTTTTTGTATATTACCATCAATCGCGGGGAGAAACAAAAAAAATTTTTTAGAAAACAAAAAAAATTAGTCATTTTCCTTTTTTTCTTGCAATGAAAAATCGAAAGTATGTTTTAAAAAAAAATTTTTCTTTTTCAAAAGAGGAAAATTGTAAAAATATTTTCGTTCCATATTAAAATGTATAGTCAAATAGTAATAAAATTTAATTTTTAATATAGTAAGAAATTTGTTGATTCATAACTAGAGTGATTAAAAATAATTAAAATTGAATGAGCAAAATTTTTAACTGATTTTAATTCGAAAAAGACTTTTTTTGCCTTCGAATTAGTAAATTTTACTAAAAAATAGAAAGTAATTTCTAGTAATCGACTTTTTGAGTTTTTAATTAGTAAATTTAAAAAAAATAGTATTTCTACTAATTTACTAGTAAAAATTACTATTAAGAAAATTTATTAATTACTAAATTTAACTAATAAATAGTAATTTTTACCAATTAAGAAGTAATTTATTTTTTAAGTTTTTGTATTTACTGTTTAGTAAATTTTACTAAAAAAAATTGTAATTTTTACTAATTTACTAGTAAAAACTACTATTAAGAAAATTTAGTATTTATTATTTATTAAATTTAACAAATAAATAGAAATTTTCACTAATTACGAAGTAATTTATTTTATAAATTCAATTTTTTAATTTTTCTTTATAGTATTTAGTAAATTTTACTAAAAAAATTGTAATTTCTACTAATTTACTAGTAAAAATTACTATTAAGAAAATTTACTAAATTTAACTAATAAATAGTAATTTTTACTGATTAAAAAGTATTTTATTGTTTAAATTTTTGTATTCACTATTTGGTAAATTTTACTAAAAAAATTGTAATTTCTACTAATTTACTAATAACTATTACTATTAAGAAAATTTACTATTAATTATTTATTAAATTTAACTAACAAATAGAAATTTTCACTAATTACGAAGTAATTTATTTTTTAAATTTAATTTTTTAATTTTTGAATTTACTATTTAGTAAATTTTACTAAAAAATTGTAATTTTTACTAATTTACTAGTAACAATTACTATTAAAAAAATCTAATATTTACTAAATTTAACTAATAAATAGAAATTTTTATTAATTACGAAATAACTTATTTTTTAAATTCTATTTTTTAATTTTTGTATTTACTATTTAGTAAATTTAACTAAAAAATTGTAATTTCTGACATTTTACTAGTAACAATTACTATTAAGAAAATTTAATATTTTCTAAATTTGACCAATAAATAGAATTTTTTACTAATTAAATTTTTTAAATTAAATTAAATTTTTTAATTTTTGTATTTACTATTTAGTAAATTTTAATAAAAAAATTGTAATTTCTACTAATTTACCAGTAAAAATTACTATTAAGAAAAGTTTACTAAATTTAACTAATAAATAGTAATTTTTACTAATTAAGAAGTAATTTATTTTCTTAATTTAATTTTTCAATTTTTGTATATACTATTTAGTAAATTTTAATAAAAAATTGTAATTCCTACTAATTTACCAGTAAAAATTACTATTAAGAAAATTTACTAAATTTAACTAATAAACAGAAATTTTTACTAATTACGAAGTAATTTATTTTCTAAATTCAATTTTTCAATTTTTGTATTAACTATTTAGTAAATTTTAATAAAAAATTGTAATTTCTACTAATTTACTAGTAAAAATACTAATAAGAAAATTTAATATTTATTATTCACTAAAAACTAATGAGCTATGATTTTAAGTAATTAAGAAGTAATTTTTTTTAAATTTAATTTTACCAGGCAGGTACTTTTAAGAATGTTTGACATTTATTATTTAGTAAATTTGACTAAAAAATAGTATATTTACTAATTTACTTTAAAAAAAATACTTTTAAAAAAATTTACTATTTATTATTTACTAACTTTAACTAAAAAATAATTTTTATGATTAATTTACTAGTAAGAATTAGTATTAAGAAAATTTCCTAAATTATTACTTATTCTAGACTTTCAAATTTTTTAAACTATGAAAATTTTATTATTATTTATTTATTTAATTTTTATTGAGAAAAGTGAATAATTTGTCAGTAGTAAAAATTAGCGTTTGTCGGCCAAATAATAAGTATTTTAAAGTTTTTTAGATTTGTCAGTAGAGACATTCACTTTCAGTCAGACAACAATTGTAAATATTTTAATTAGTAAAAAATCAGTTTCAGTAGTAAAATATAGTTTTACTCAGACGAATGAAAATTCTTTAAATTTACTTCAATTAATTTTCATTAGTAAAGCTCAGTTTGTATTTACTAAAGTATTTAAAGTTTATTTATTTTAAGCGACGAAAAAAATAATCTACTTTCTTATTTGAAAAAAAACATTATTTTATTTTTCTTTAAATTCAATAAATTTTTTTTGATTAGTAGTAAAATATAGTTTCAGACAGACGCAAATAATTCAAAATTTCCTTTCATCCTTCTTTTGTTTAAAAATTCTTTTACATATATACTTATATGTAAAAGAATTTTTAAATCAGAATAACAATACACATAAATAAATATACACGACAAAAAAAGTTTCACACTCATTACAAATATAAACTAAATTGTTGACTCTGCGGGACAATCAAGTTAACACAATAGAGATTTTGAATGTATTCACTAATTGAATGGAACAAAAAGTGTCTAATACCTTTTGGCGTTTACTGACTAAATTAATGGAACAAAGCAAACTAATGTGAAACTGTTTATATACTGGTTTCGATATTAGAGATTCCGTGTTTAGCATTGTATGTAAATGGGATTGGATTCTATTTTCCGCATAAGCTATGAACGAAAAGCATTACGGTTCAAACACATGGTAATTAAATCGATAACAGTTGCTGGCGACATGTTATTAATAGTGTTTTCTAATTATTATTCAACTGCTTGTTTCCAATGTAAGTGGTGTATAATTAGCGAATTTATATGTAGTTTAAACTGAATTTATAAAGTCGGCTGTCGGTTTTGTCAAAATTCCAGTCGATATTTGTCACTCTTTCCAAAAGTTTATAATAAGAATTACAATTTCAATGATTAAAAAGTTCTTTTAAATATTCATATATAAATAATATTTTTAAATATTAAGTTATTTTTTTAAATATTAAGTTATTTTTTTAAATATTAAATTATTTTTTAAAATATTTATTATAGATAAATATTTTTTTGAATATTAAATCATTTTTTTAAATATTTCTATATAAATATATTTTTTTACTGTCATTCTTAACGTATTATTATTACATTATATACACAGTAAAACGTGAGGTGTTAAAATAACACCAGGATGGATTAAAATAATCTGCAACAGTTTAATCCCTGTAGGATTAAATTATCTCCAAAAAGGATTAAAACAGTCTATTTTGGTGTTATTTTTAATTATAAATTAAATTTTATTTTAAATAAAACACCAAAGTCAACGATTTGGAAAAATTCGACGAATTTAGCTTCTCCATGGAGAATAGTAAGTTAGTTACTAACTTAGTAATATAGTTACTAAATTCAATTGTGTTCAAAAATTTTTAAAAATTCTCGACAAAATTTCAATTCTTTTTACAAATAATAAAATTCTCGTCAAAATTTCAATTCTTTTTATAAATAATAAAATTCTCGTCAAAATTTAAATTCTTTTTATAAATAATAAAATTCTGGCCAAAATTTCAATTCTTTTTGTAAATAATAAAATTCTCGTCAAAATTTCAATTCTTTTTATAAATAATACAACTCTTCTCTAATATTCAATTATTTTACAAAATTTTAATCACATTCATGGCAAAATTTCAATTCACTTTATAAATAATAAAATTCTTCTCTGATATTCCCTGTAGAAATTAATAAATAATAAATAATAATAAATAATAATAAATTAAAAAATTAATTAATTAATTAATAATGTAATAAATTGTTATGAATAATAAAACTCTTTTAGGAATTCAATTATTTTCATAAATAATAAAAGAATTGATTTTCAATTATTTTAAATGCAATTTTAATCAAATTCTTCGAAAATACAATTATTTTACAAAATTTTAATCGAATTCTTGTCAAAATTTAAATTATTTTCATAAGTTTTCTGAAATTCCATAATTTTTAGTATCTACTATTTCAATAAAATTTTCCAAAATACTTCTATTATTAAACAAAATTTCAATACAATTCTACGCAAACATTCAATTAACGAATTTCCCTAAGAATGTAATTTTTCTTGAAAATTTTATTAAAACTCTTCGAAAGAATTTAATGATTTAAAAAATTTATTGATAACATTTTTTATGAGAATTTAATTTCAACAAACATGAAATTAATAAATTATTTATTTTTGTATTTAAATAATTGAGTTCTCGTAGAATTTTACTAATAAAAATGGTTTTATAATTGAATTTCAGTTAAAATTTTAGAATTCAAAAGAGAATTTAATCAAATTTTACACAAACATTAAATTTATTTTACGCAAACATTCAATTATTTTCATAAATAATAAAATTTTTTACAGAAATTCAATTATTTACAAATTTTTTTTATAAATTTCTTTGCAATAATTCAATTATTTTTATAAATAATAAAATTCTTTTAGAAATTCAGTTATTTTACAAAATTTTAATTAGATTCTGTCAAAATGTCAATTATTTTCAAAAATAATAACAATTTTTACAGGAATTCAATTACTTACAAATATTTTTATAAATTTGTTTCCAATAATTTAATTATTTTCATAATTAATAACATTTCTACAAGGATTCAATTATTTATATAAATAATAAAATTCTTTTAGAAATTCAATTATTTTCATAAATAATGAATCTCATTGCAGAATTTCAATTATTTTTAATGCAATTTTATCAAATTCGTCGAAAAAGGTAATTATTCTTAAAAATCTTATTAAAATTCTTATTAAAAGTCCAAAAAATTTAATTTTAAGAAACAAGAAATTAATAAATTATTTATTTTTGTATTTAAATAATTGAATTTTCGTATAGAATTTACTAATAAAAATGGTTTTAAAATTGAATTTCAGTTAAAATTTTAAATTGTATTTAAGTGTTAAAACCATTACAACGTGGATTTTTATAAATAATTAAATTTTGAAAAAATTCCAAACTAAAATCATTGTAATTTTTAATTTTTTATATTTTTGAACAAAAAATTATGTAGAATTAATTCTCTTTAAATGTTCAATAAGATTTTTATTGAAATTATTTCAAGTTTTTTATTTTTCAATATATATTTAATTGCAGAATTTCCAAATAATTGAAATTTTGATAAAATTCAATTGTAAACGAAAAAATTTGAAAATTATAAAACTCATCGCAGGGTTTCAATTATTTTTCATACAATTATAATTGAATTCCTTGAGAAAAATAATTATGTTCTTGCAAGTTTTAATAAAATTCGACGAAGGAATTGAATAATTAAAAAATTTGTTACTAAAATTCTTTATAAGAATTGAATTTTGAGAAACATTCAATTATTCAATAAATTATTTATTTTTGCTTTTGAATAATTAAATTCTTGTAAAATTTTCTAATAAAAATTGATTTTTATTACATAAAAAGGAATTTCAGTTAAAATTTTAAATTATAATTGAATATTAAAAGAAATAGTAAAAGTAAAAATAGTAAAAGTGAACATTTTGGAAATGATTGGATTTTCAAAATTAATATTTAAAAAAAAATTGAATTGTATTTTCTTTGAATATTATTTGATGCTTTTATTTTCTAACATGCAGTTAATTAAAAAAATTTAGGAATAATTGAAGTTTCGTGAAATTGATTAATTAATTATTATTAAAAATAATACATATAATGAAAAATTGTAGTTAAAAATTTTGTAAAATAATAATTGAATTGAAATAATGAAAATAATTTTCAAGAAGATATTCTTATAAAATAAATTAAGGATTTTATTACTCGGTCATCTTTAATTATTATAAAATATTTTTCGATCAGTTACCGAGTTGTCGATATCTTCATGTTTTATAGTTATAAAAAAATGTAATAAACAAAAATTTCATTAATTGTAAAAAATAAAACACAAAAATAGATTATTTTAATCTCGTTTGGTGTTAATTTAAGCTGTAACACTTTTTAATATCTCACAATTTACTGTGTATTTTTCTTCTTTTATTATTTTCTTTTTTTTTATTTTTTTCTTTTTTTTTATTTTTTTCATGGAATATAATTTTTTTCTTAAAATTCCTAATTATTTTCCCAACTTTGCAAAAATGTGGAATATAATTTTATCATCCTCTTCGCCTTCATAGAAATGTAACTCTAAGCGATACTTTTTTTTCACCCAATGCGCAAAAACATTTTTTTTTTCTCTTTTCTTATTGCGATCTTATTGTAAAGTGCTTTTTTAATGCCTATTTATCTCAAACGGACATATAAACTCGAATGTAATTTAAAAGCACGCGCGCCTTCTCAATCTTCCGTTGGAAAATTTTTGCACGAAGACATTTTTGCCCATTTTTCAGTAGTGTGCGGCATACATATAACCAGGCAATGTGAACTGACACTATCAGTTTATTTTTAAGATGCAAATATATTCTCGGGTTCCACCTCGCCCGCGCTTTTAGCAGTAATAGATACGCTACTGTTACAAATACGATTAGTATATATATACGTATATAAATAATATAATCCCCTCCCCTTCTCTCTATTTTCAAATATATAAAATTTTTCCCATCTTATTGTAAAATGCCGCGTATAATATAAATATATATAGATATATATATATATATATATATATATATATATATATATATATATATAAATATATATACACATATATACATAATATATTTTATAATATGTAAAAAGAGAAAAAAAAGTGAAAGAGAGGGGGGAGGGGTAGTTACAGTATCTTTATGTATATAGTATATATAAGTAACCAGGGTATCAAAAAGGTATTCGCGAGACGAGTGCGGGGAATGAGAAAACGAGGTTAAAAAGAGCAAAAGAACTTGACAAGGTAGGAGAAAAGGAAGAAATGAAAGAGAGAGAGAGAGAGAGAGAGAGAGGGAGAGAGAAGGAGAGAGGATGAAAAAAAGAAGGGGGGAGGGTGGTTTAAAGAAGAGAGGGAGAGAGATAAGGCTGTAGCATCAAGTTGAACCGAGAAGCAGGGAACTAAAAGTTTGTCCTGATATCAGTTGCAACGCGAAAAGTAGGTACTCGGTGCTCTTAGCTCTCTTCGGATTCTGTAACTCAGGAAACGCCCTGGAGTTTGCTATAAGTTATTTTATTAAATCCACGCCCCTGGATACACGAGTATCGGGCCCTCGAGATCAAACTCTTTTTTTCTTTTCTTTTTTTTTGAAACAAGAAAAAAAAGGGAAGAATGTGCGAAAGGTTCGTTAGAAGGGAGAAAATTGTAATCAACATTCTTTTTTTAAATTTTAATTTTGGTGAAAATAATTTAATTAAGTAATAATTTAATTAATTAACTAATCAGTACTTAAAACTAAAAAGTCAGTCCCTGATTAAAATATGTTACTTCTAGTAATTAAATATTTTTATAAATCTTACTATACGCTACTATTTTTTTCGCAGTTCTTTTGTTTCAGAGTCAATTATTCACTTGCTTTTAATTTTTTTGATTACTTTTGCTAATTTTAGTCAATTTTCTACTTGCTCTTGTTTTTTGATTACTTTTGCTAATTTTAGTCAATTTTTTGAAATTTTTATTTTAACTAATTTAAAAAAATTTAAATAATAATTTTTTTTTTTTTTTTAATAATTTTTTTAACTAATAGTTAAGTTTAAATCATATTTCAAAATATTTTACTTGAAAGTCTTATAAAGTATTTTAGTATTTAAAGCTTATTGAAAGTTTTGTATTTTGTAAGCAGTTGTAAATTTTTTAATATTAGTAGTAAAAGTAAACTTTCGTCAGACTAAGAAAATTTTTATTTTGACAAATAATAAAAGTTACTGAAATCAATTACGTCTGAATAAACTTATTTTACTTACTTTACTTTTCTTTAGTTCTTAAATTAAATCTATATCATTAACTAAAATAATGTAATCAGACATAATCGTGAGGTATTAAGAAGTATTGCAGATTACATACATTGACACCAAAAAAGAATAAAATAAATAATTTTGGTGTTATTTTTTACAATAGATGAAATTTTGGTTTATTAAATTTTTTTTATAACTATAAAACATGAAAATATCGATAACTTAAGTGATATATTTCTTTATATTTTATAAGAATTAAAGATGACAAAGTAATAAAATCATTACTTTATATTACAAGAATATTACAATTCTTCAAAATTATTTTTGTTATTTCAATTCAATTATTATTTTTAAAAAATTTTAACAACATTTTACTTTATATCTATTATTTTCAATAATAATTAATTAGTCAATTTCACGAAAATTTAATTATTCCTAATTTTTTTAATTAAATGCATATTAGAAAATAAAAACTTCAAATAATATTAAAAATTTCAATAAAACTTTTTCAAAAATATTAATTTCAAAATTCAATTATTTCCAAAAAGTTCACTTCATATTTCTTTTAATATTCAATTATAATCTAAAATTTTAACTGAAATTCATTGTTATAAAATGAAAATCAATTTTTATCAAAAAATTCTACAAGAATTTCATTATTTAAATGCAAAAGTAAATAATTTATTGAATAATTGAAAGTTTCTCAAAATTTAATTCTAATAAAGAGTTTTAGTAACAAATTTTTTAATAATTCAATTCTTTTGTCGAATTTTATTAAAAGTTGCATGGACATAATTACTTTTTTCAAGGAATTTAATTACAATTGTTTGAAAAATAATTGAAACCCTGCGATGAGTTTTAAAATTTTCAAATTTTTCGTTTACAATTCAATTTTACAAAATTTCAATTATTCGGAAATTCTGCAATTAAATATGTATTGAAAAAAAATAAAAATTTAAAATACATTTTAAATAAAAATTTGAAATAATTTAATAAAAATCCTATTAAACTTTTAAAAAGAATTAATTCTACAGAATTTTTTTGTCAAAAGTATGAAAAACTTATAAATTTAATGATTTTAGTTTAACCTTCGGAGAACACACCTCTTTTTTAGATCATTTTTCAATGCTCAACCAATTTTAAACTGTTTATCTGATTAATCTAAAAAATTTTTTAAAATATAGTTTAAACTCTGTAAAATAAGTCTGTGAACTTTAAAACCCTTTTAAAAAATATTAAACAATAGATAAAAAACTTTTCGCAAAAAATCGTGGGGTCAAAATGACCCCATGTGTTCTCCGAGGGTTAAAACACTTTCAAAATTGAATTATTTCTGAAAATCCACGTTATAATGTTTTTAATACTATAATCTAAAATTTTAACTAAAATTTATTTTTAAAACCATTTTTATTAGTAAATTCTACGAGAATTCAATTATTTAAATACAATAATAAATAATTTATTAATTTAATTTTTTTTAAATTAAATTCCGTTGACGAATTTTAATAAAAATTTTAATAAGATTAATATTATTATTATTATTATTATTATTATTATTATTATTTTAATAAGAATTTATCGAGGAATTTGATTAAAATTGCATTAGAAATAATTGAAATTCTGCAATGAGTTTTATTATTTATGAAAATAATTTAATTCCTAAAAGAATTTTATTATTTATAAAAATAATTCAATTCCTGTAGAAATGTTATTTTTTATGAAAATAATTGAATTATTGGAAAGAAATTTATTTTAAAAATTTATAAATAATTGAATTCCTGTAAAAATTGTTATTATTTATGAAAATAATTGAATGTTTGCGTAGAATTGTATTCAAATTTTTTTTTTAATAATGAAATTCTTTTGGAAAATTTTATTGAAATAGTAGATATTGAAAATTAGTGAATTTTAGAAAACTTTTGAAAATAATTGAAATTTTGACAAGAATTTGATTAAAATTTTGTAAAATAATTAAATATCAGAGAAAAAAATACGTCGTCAAAATTTCAATTCTCTTTATAAATAATAAAATTCTTCTCTGATATTCAATTATTTTACAAAATTTTAATCAAATTCTTGTCAAAATTGTAATTATTTTCAAAAGTTTTCTGAAAATCCATAATTTTCAATATCTACTTTCTAAAAAAATTACGGAATTTTAAAAAACTTTTGAAAATAATTGAAATTTTGACAAGAAATTGATTAAAATTTTGTAAAATAATTAAATATCAGAGAAAAAAATACGTCGTCAAAATTTCAATTCTCTTTATAAATAATAAAATTCTTCTCTGATATTCAATTATTTTACAAAATTTTAATCAAATTCTTGTCAAAATTGTAATTATTTTCAAAAGTTTTCTAAAATTCCATAACTTTTTTAGAAAGTAGATATTGAAAAGTATGGAATTTTAGAAAACTTTTGAAAATAATTACAATTTTGACAAGAATTTCATTAAAATTTTGTAAAATAATTGAATATCAGAGAAGAATTTTATTATTTATAAAGGGAATTTAAATTTTCACGAGAATTTTGAAAAACTTCAAAACACAATTGAGTGCAGTAATTGTGTTACTAAATTAGTTAGTAACTAAGTTAGTAACTAACTTAGTATTCTCCCTGGAAAAGCTAAATTCGTTGAACTTTTACAAATCGTTTACTTCGGTGTTTTATTTAAAATAAAATTTCATTCACATTAAAAAATAACACCAAAAAAGATTATTTTAATTCTTTTTTCTGTTATTTTAACACCTTACGTTTTACTGTCAAATTTTAGTCAGATTTGGAAAAATTTTCATTTTCAAAAATACCAAATGTTACGAAAATTAAAATAATTTGTGTCTGATTAAACTTGACATTTACTACTTAAATTAAATCTATATCTTAAAAAAATAATTTTTAAATACTTGCATTAAGAGTAAGTTTAAGTGAGACCAAAGCAAAACTTACAATTTTGTTTTTAAATGTCAATTTAAAGTCACGGTAAATCGTTAGGTATTAAAATAACACCAAAATGGATTAAAATAACACTAAATTGGTATATTTTAATCCTTTTTGGTGTTATTTTAATACCTAACGATTCACCGTGGTAGTAAATGTTAATTTAAAGTAGTAAATGTCAATTTTAATCAGACATAATCTTCTTTAAATGTTAATAATTATGATAAAGTGCCAGTAGTGAATTTTGGAGTTAATACTAAAAAAACTACTTTCATTCAGAGAAGAATGAAAAAAAAAATTTATTTAGACACGTCACCTTTGAATTACGATAATGAGTTCATAAGTAGTAAACAATAGTTACAGTCAGACTTGAATAGATAATATTTTCAATAGCAGTAGTAAGAGTCGTTTAAGTCAGCCCGCCTCGCATGGCGTAAATTAATGAATTAAAAAATAAAAAGTAAAATTATTATCATTTGACATTAATAGTCGTATTATGTTTCACTGGACGAGAATAAGAGAGAGAATGAGAGAGGGGACAGAAAAAAAATGCCATTTCATTTATATATTAGAGGTAGAGTGCCAGGAGACAGAGGATATGGTTGTCTTTTCCCAGCGAAAATTGTGGGCGGGTGAGGATGGTTGTGCACGAGCCGTTATACACACGCGGTAAGCAGAAAGGGGCGTAATGCAAAGGGGAGGAGGGGGGGCTTGGCAGAGCACACCTAATTAGTGCCATTACGGTCGCACTGTTTTGCCAAATCCTGACGGCTTTAATATTGACCGTACAACTCATGGCGACGCGTACTTTCACTGAGAACGACAGTTTCCCAGCTAATTGGCGCATTGTAGTAACGGAGGGCTGCATTCAATTAGTTTTGGTGAAAAAAAAAGAAGAAGAAAGAAAACACACAGTCACTCCACTTTATACGTTGGCAAATGAATGGCAAAGTTTGATGTGCCTTTGTTTCTGTGAATTAGAAATATTTTTACTTTTTAGAAATGAAAAAAAAAAAAAATTCTCTACTAAAGTAACTAGTATTTTTGTTCCAGTTCACAAGAGCGAAAAAGTCAAATAAATTTTAGTCAAAAGTGACTAAATTTTTCATTTTATTATTAAATTCGTAAAATTTCATCGTCTAGTTAATAATAGTTAAGTGAATTATTTCAAAAATACTAAAAGTTACTAAAATAAATTCTGTCTGATTGAAAATGCCCTTTACTACTTAAAATAAGTCTATAGCATTGCAATAGTAAGATTAAAGAACAATAAATTAAATTATAATTAATTATTATTATTATTATTATTAATAATAGCAATTATTATTACTCATTAAAATTATTATTATCATGTATTAATGTATTAATATTATAATATTAATAATGATAATAATAATTATAATGAGTAATAATAATAATAATTATTATTAATTATAATAATTATCATTACTCATTATGATTAATATTATCATTATTATAATTAATAACTCATTAATTATAATGAGTAATAATAATAATTATTATTAATTATAATAATTATCATTACTCATTATGATTATTATTATCATCATTAATTATAATAATTATTATTATCATTATTAATTATAATAATTATTATTACTCATTATAATTATTATTACTCATTATAATTATTATTATCATTATTAATTATAATAATTATTATTACTTATTATAATTATTATTATTATTATTATTATTATTATTATTATTATAAAATATTAGAATTAATTATTATTATTAATTATACACAAAAAAAATTTAACTGATTCAAATAACCGATTAATTTACCATTATCATTTAAAGATTTACTTGAATAAAATAATATTTACTGGAGTCTATTAAATGGTATTTGAATCAATTAATTTTTTTTCCCAGAGTAATATTAATTAATTATAGTTATTATAGTGCAATTATAATTCCTTTTGCGAGACGGAAACATTCATAAAAATTCACCAAACTCGACAAAATAGAAGTTTAATTTTTCAACTTCTTGGTTTATTATTTTTTTTAACAGAAAAATAGAAGAATCATATTCAATAATAAAAATAAATTTTGCATGGCGCAAAGTGAACGGAAACTGGAATTTATAAAAAAAAATAATTAAATAAAATAACGAAAGGTCAATTATTGACATTTATTGATTAAAATTTCAAATTCCGGTTGATTGAACATTTATGCACGAAAATAAAATGAACATTAGTAAATTTAAACTTTAAATTGAGTTTATGTTTTACTTATATTATATAATATTCGCAGTTCTTTCCTGTTTTCAATGTAGGAGAAAAGTTGATATTTCTTTTAGTAATTTAATGAATTTCATGGAAAGTTGTCAATCTTCGAGAGAATGTGTAACATTTGTTTAAATTTTTAATTATGAAAATTCTTTTATTTAAATTAAAATTATAATTCTTTTAATTAAAAGAGAAGAGTTAAAAATAAGGAAAATGCCATTTCTTTTTACCTTTTGAATTTGACTTATTGAAATAACCAAATTTTTTCAAATAATGAAATTGAAATATAATTTTGAATCTAAAATTCTTTTATTTAAAAATTTATTACAAATTTTCTGATAAATTTTTAATAAAATTATTTTTTAACTAATTTTTCAGTGTTTTTAGTGAAAAATGCCCTTTTAGTCAGACACATTTATAAAATACAAAATTTTTTCAAATACTGAAAATAAAATTTAATTTTGTATCTAAAATTCTTTTATTGAAAATTTATTAAAAATTTATTTAAAATTTTCTAATAAATTTTAATAAATAAATTCTTACTAAAATCATCTGTTAAGTAATTTTTCAGTGTTGTTAGTAGAAAAAGTAATTTTAGTCAGACAAATTTATAAAATACCAAATTTTTTCAAATAATGAAATTTAAATTTAATTTTGAATCTAAAATTCTTTTATTTAAAAATATATTACAAATTTTCTAATAAATTTTAGTAAATAGTTTTTTAATTTATTTTTTTGTTAACTTATTTTTCAGTTTTTTCAGTTTTTTCAGTAGGAAAAGTCATTTTAGTCAGACAAATTTATAAAATGCCAATTTTTTAAAATAATAAAATTTAAACATTAATTTCGAATTTTAAATTTTTGTATTTAAAAATTTATTAAAAATTTATTAGAAAATTTTAGTGAATAAATTTGTTAACAAAATTAGTTGTTAACTAATTTTTTAAGTGTTTTTATTAGAAAAAGTAATTTTAGTCAGATGGGACTTTATAAAATATTTTTCTCTTAGAATTTTTTTTTATTATAATTTTTCTTTATTTTTTAATTAAAATGTATGGATGGTAAAGAAAAGTAATTAATTTTTAAAATATTTGTTTTAGTCTGACATGTCTACATTTTCTGTGTTGTGGAATTTAATTTCGTTAAATAATTTTTCGCCTTTCAATTAAAAGTTATAGGTTGAAAAATTGATCACTTTAGTTTAATGCTAATGTTGGTGAAAGTATAATTCGTTTGTTTTTAAAAGGTAGTAAAGGTCAATTTAATGTTATTAGTTACCTTATTATAATTATTTTTATTATTATTTATTTTTTTTGTAGTCGGAAGTGGAAAATTATTATTATTATTGTTATTATTATTATTGTTATTGTTATTATTATTATTTTTATTATTATTATTATTATTATTATTATCATTATTATTATTATTATTATTATTATTATTATTATTATTATTTTTATTTTTATTAATTACTGTAGTTAATATTAGTTTCAGTCAGAAAAATCTATTTTTTACAAATAATCCACTTTTTTTTGCTTCTATTTTTCTATTTTATCTCTCCTTCTTCCTCCATTGAATTTAATAATAATAGAACGCACTCTTTTATGTTTTAAAAATACCTCTAACGAAAGTAGGGTAAAAACTAATGGTATTGAAACATCTGATAGTTAAGGGTATTTATATACACACACACACATTTATAAACCCATGTTCGGAAAATCCAGTTTTGGATAAATAATGTATTCTCAACGACCCTTGTATAATTCCATGATTATTTTCCCAGTGAAATGAGAGCACAAATTATGGTAACATCTGTAAACTTCATTCTAACCCGCGTATTATTTATTCTAAATAAATTATTACGATAAAGTGCGCGCTCTCTGATTAATAAATCATATTTGTTTGTTCTACTTAATAGAAAACATATTTTCAAAAATATGCTGTCAACTAAATTAATTTCATTTTAAATTAAAAAATTAAATTCATTTCATTTAAAAACAAAAAAAATGAATTAATTTCATTTTGAATTAAAAAATAAATTAATTTCATTTAAAATTAAGAAATTAAATTAATTTCATTTAAAATTAAGAAATTAAATTAATTTCATTTAAAATTAAGAAATTAAATTAATTTCATTTAAAATTAAATAATTAAATTCGTTTCATTTAAAAACTAAACAATTAAATTAATTTCATTTTAAATTAAAAAATAAATTAATTTCATTTTAAACTAAAAAAAAATTAATTTCATTTTAAATTAAAAAATAAATTAATTTCATTTAAATTTAAGAAATTAATTTAATTTCATTTAAAAACTAAAAAATTAAATTAATTTCATTTAAAATTAAAGAATTAAATTATTTTAATCTAAAATTAAAAAATTAAACTAATTAAATTTTAATTTTAATTTAAAAAATTAAATTAATTTAATCTAAAATCAAAATATTAAATTAATTATTTTTTTTATTTTTACATTAAAATGATCTTTTTAAATTAATTATGTATGGAAGTTAACGATTTTTTTCTTGATTTTTTTTACATATTCTTTTCCCTTTTTTTATTTTACTATTTTCTTTTTAAAGAAATGAAGAAATATATTTTTTCCATAAAGGCACTTTTACAATGCCTTTAGATTTACAGCGTCTTTATAAATTGACGTCAGTAATTCTATTCTGTAAGTTATATTACTTCAAGGAAGCACTTTAAAAAAAAATATTTTTTTCTTTTTGATAAATTTAGTATAAAAAGAAAGCAAAAAAAATTGTTATTTGCGTGGCAAAGTGCATTGTTCGCATATCACAATACTCGAAAGTGGCTCGTTATACGCGCTGCGAGCAGGTAATCGTGTGCGATCACTCGTGAACCTGGAACTGAATGAGAACAATTGGAACACGTGAGTTCTACATTTGCTTTCTCTCTCTCTCTTTCGACTAAAAAATTTTCCTTTGAATCATATAGACGTATAATATATAATTTGACATTTTATTTTAATTAATCTATTTCATAAAGTTAATAACTGTTGGAAATTTCAACTGAGCGTATAACAAAACCCACTTATCATTATATAAATTTCCATTAAAAGCCCTCTTGCTTTTTAGTTTTGAAATAAAAATGTTTTATAATTGAAAAAAAGATTTTCGTTTCAATTTTTTTACCCGGGGATTTTTTTTTTAATCTTTGGAATTTTCTTTAGGGGAAAATAATTTTTTTTTAATATTAATACTGTTAATTTTTCACGCCGGGGGTTTTTTAATCTTTGAACTTTTCTTTGGGGGAAAATACTATTTTTTTTAATTTTATTAACACTATTAATTTTTAACCCCGGGGGTTTTTTATCTTTGAATTTTCATTGGAAGAAAATAATTTTTTTTTATTTTCATTAATACTGTTAATTTTTAACCCCGGGGTTTTTTTTACCTTTAAATTTTCTTTGGGGAAAAATAATATTTTTTATTTTCATTAACACTGTTAATTTTTAACCCCGGGGTTTTTTTTATCTTTGAGTTTTCTTTGGGGAAAATAATATTTTTTTTATTTTCATTAATAATTGTTAATAATTATTATTATCATTTTACTGCTCAAACTCAATTCTTTTTCCTAATATTTTATTTCGAGTTGAAAAATAATTTTTTTCTTCATTTGACATTTCTTTTTTTTTTTTTTTTAATAATCCAGGATAAATGTAATTTTTTTCCCCCGTGGGGAAAAAGAGAATATTTTTTCCAACTCTATTTTCATAAGAATGTGAAGAGAAGGAAAATTTTATTCATCATTGAGAAGACGGAAATCTGAAACGTGAACTTTAAACTTTATACTTACTTTGATAGCGCGCATGAAAGAATCTTTATGCAGAAATAAATAATACTCCTATGTGTGTCTATGTTGTTGGCAAAAAATAAAATAAAAAATAAAATAAAATAGAATAAAAACGAACGAAATAATAACAAAATGTCCCTGCTAGGGACGTTGGTGGAAGTATGCGAAAAAAGTTTCTTGCACAAGACAGAATAATAATTAACTGTTTCGTAAAAGTTTTTTTTTCCCCCAACTTTCAGTATGTTTGCAAATTATTCATTTTGACAAGAATAAGTAAATTCTCTCTATTGATTTTAGGTAATAAATATAAATTTTCTCATTCATTTTGACAGGAATAGGAAAATTCTGTAAACTATCGATTTTCCGTTGTTTTTTAAATAATTTATAAACGTGGAGTTTCAACTCTTGATTGAAAATAGTTTAGTATTTATAAATATTGCAAAACGGTAAAATTAAATTAATTTTTGTTTTTTTGCCCTTTTGCCGAAATTTAAATTTAAGTGTCTTTCTATCACTGAATAATTAAAAAAAATGATTTTGCAGGACAAGAAATTGTGGGAGTTTGAAAAAAGACTGAATTAAATGAAAAGAATTACACTAGGAGAATTTTTTTTAATTCAAAAATAAGTAGTCAAAGAAAAAAATATTAAAGATAATTTTTATTGAATCAAATTTATTACGTATTGAATCAAAACTAATATTTAAACTAATATTCCTTCAAAGATTTTTGCAGTCAATTTTTTTTCCAAATATATTGTTTTCTCAGTGTAGAGTTTTCGAGTAAAAAAAAAATTGACAGTAAAAAAATCGCAACACTTTTTTGGGGGAAAAATAATTTAAAAATACACCCTTGAATTCTGATAATTTATCTCTAAATCAAAGTCAATGGCTAAATGATGAATAACTGATGTAAATGAACAAGAGAACCCATAAATGCATGGCGGCCTTAAATCGCAACCAGCGATACGTAATGGAATCATCTATCACGCAAAGGGAAAATTTAAACTTTGTTAGCGATTGCATCTCCAACGCATGCATCTCAATTTATTGTGATAGTCGAAACAGAAATACATCAGGTATAGAGGATTTTGTATATATGGGCATCACATAAATGTTATTACCAATTCGATAAATGTAAACTGTGAATCGGAAAATTTATAAACAGAAATGGATTATATGATTAAATGTTGCTGCACGTCGAATTTTATGAGAAAGAACGACATTTTGCTTTATTCAAAAGCCAATGTATATATATATGGGAATTACAAATATCCACGTTTTTATACATTCCTTTTTAGTTATTCCATTTTCACAGTCTCGGATAAAAAATTATTTCAATTTTCATCTTTATTTGCATATCGACATTTTTTAACAAGTTTATCGTTCAACATTTTTACTAAAGCAGGAGTGTGTTTCGCATATTTTGCTTAAAGCATGCCAATAGAGAGAGAGAGAGAGAGAAAATAGAGAAATATTATTCAAATTGTTTTATTAATATATAATTTAATGGCAATATTAACTTTTAACCCACTTTTTATTTCGAGGAGAAGGAAAAATTTGCAAATTGAATTTATTTAATGTTTTTTTAAGGGGAGAATTAATACAACTGTCGATAAAAATTATAAGAAAAGACATGTACTGTCAAATAGAAATTAATGCATTCTACTTGTAGTAAATAAAGTTGACAGAATTCTCAAAATGTCAGTCTGATTGAAAATTTGAAATTAACTTTTAATACTGTGAAATAAGACAAGAAGTTTTATTTAAAAATAATCGAGGACTAATAATTGATATCTTTCCATAACTACGGAAAAATATTGAAAATCATAACTAAAGTTTTATTTAAAAATAATCCAAGACTAATAATTGGTATCTTTCCATAACTACGGGAAAAAAATTCGAAAATCATAATTAAAGTAATTTTCGGTTATATTCAAAAAATAAAAAATTAAAAATAAAAAATAATTAAGAAAACAAAAAAAAATAGCCGAAAATTAAATGAGATAGAATTTCCACCAAAATTGTTCCTGGAATTGTTACTAAAAGTATTATTACACTGAAATCAATTAAATTAAACAATTTATCGAACAGTAAATAAGCTATAAATAACGAAAAAACATCATTTTTAACACAAAAAAGTCCAAAATTTAACCGAATGTATAATAATTAATTCGCAAATAGAAAAAATTATTCTTTCACTAATAACAAATATCGAAGATGATTCGATATAAAATTCAATTGTGTTAAAAAATTTGTAAAAATGTAAAAATTCTCATAAAAATTTTAATTCTCTTTATAAATAATAAAATTCTTCTCTGATATTCATTATTTTACAAAAATTTTAATCAAATTCTTGTCAAAATTTCAATTATTTTCATCAGAGAAGAATTTTATTATTTATAAAGAGAATTGAAATTTTGACAACGAATTTTTTTCTCTTATATTTAATTATTTTACAAAATTTTAATCAAATTCTTGTCAAAATTTCAATTACTTTCAAATGTTTTCTAAAAATACCCAAATTTTCAATATCTACTATTTCAATAAAATTTTCCAGACGAATTTCATTATTAAAAAAAATTTTTAATACAAATTCTACGCAAACATTCAATTATTTTCATAAATAATAAAAGTTTTTACAGGAATTCAATTATTTACAAATTTTTTAAATAATTTTTTTTGCTTTAATTCAATTATTTCCATAAATAATAATATTTCTATACAGGGATTCAATTATTTTTAATGCAATATTAATCAAATTTCTCAAAAAATTTAATTATTCTTAAACATCTTATTAAAATTCATATTAAAAGTCCAAAAATTTAATAATTAAAAATTTGTTGATAACATTTTTTATGAGAATTTAATTTCAATAATTGAAATTTTCTAAAATTGAATTGTAAAAGAATTCGATTATTAAAAAAAAAATTCTATACAATTCTACGCTAACATTAAATTATTTTCATAAATAATAAAAATTTTTACAGGAATTCAATTATTTACAATTTTTTTTTATAAATTTCTTTGCAATAATTTAATTATTTCCATAAATAATAACATTTCTATACAGGGATTCAATTATTTTTAATGAAATATTAATAAAATTCCTCGAAAAACGTAATTATTTTTAAAAATCTTATTAAAATTCTTATTAAAAGTTCAACGAATTTAATGATTTAAAAAATTTGTTGATAACATTTTTTATGAGAATTTAATTTTAAAAAACATGAAATTAATAAATTATTTATTTTTGTATTTAAATAATTGAATTCTCGTAGAATTTATTATTAAAAATGGTTTTAATTTTTTCGACAAAAAATTCTGTAGAATTAATTCTTTTTAAAAGTTTAAAAGCATTTTTATTTAAATTATTTCAAGTTTTTATTTTTCAATATATATATTTAATTGCAAAATTTTCGAATAATTGAAATTTTCTATAATTGAATTGTAAAAGAATTCAATTATTAAAAAAAATTCCATATATTTCTACACAAACATTCAATTATTTTCATAAATAATAAAAAATTTTACAGGAATTCAATTATTGGCAAAATTTCTTTATTAATTTCTTCGCAATAATTCAATTATTTTCATAAATAATACAATTCTTTCTGTATTCAATTATTATCTTAAATAATAAAATTCTTTTAGGAATTCAATTATTTTCATAAATTATAAAACTCATTGCATAATTTCAATTATTTTTCATGCAATTTTAATCAAATTCCTCGAAAAGTGTAATTTTCTTAAAAATCTTATTAAAATTTGTCCAAATAATTAAATGATTTAAAAAATTTGTTGATAACATTTTTTAGGAGAATTTAATTTCATGGAACATGAAATTAATAAATTATTTATTTTTGTATTTAAATAATTGAATTCTCGTAGAATTTACTAATAAAAATCATTTTAAAAATGAATTTCAGTTAAAATTTTAGATTATACGTGAGTATTAAAAGCATTATGACGTGGATTTTTAGAAATAATTAAATTTTGTAAAAGTTTCAAACTAAAATCATTGAAATTCTTAATTTTTCATATTTTTGATAAAAAATTCTGTAGAATTATTTCTTTTTGTAAGTTTAAAAGGATTTTTATTTAAATTATTTCAAATTTTTATTTAAATTGTATTTTAAATTTTTATTTTTTTTTTCAATATATATATTTCATTGCAGAATTTCGGAATAATTGAAATTTTGTAAAATTAAATTGTATAAGAATAAGAAAATTCTCATAAAACTCATCGCAGCGTTTCAATTATTTTTTATACAATTATAATTTAATTCCTTGAGAAAAGGAATTATGTTCATGCAAGTTTTAATAAAATTCGACAAAAGAATTGAATTATTAAAAAATTTGTTACTAAAATTCTTTATTAAAATTGATTTTGAGAAACATTCAATTATTAAATAAATTATTTACTTTTGCATGTAAATAATTAAATTCTTGTAGAATTTTCTAATAAACATTGATTTTCATTTCATAAAAATGAATTTCAGTTCAAATTTTAGATTATAATTGAATATTAAAAGAAATATAGAGCGAAGTTTTTGGAAATAATTGAATTTTGAAATTAATATTTTTGAAAAAGTTTAATTAAATTTTTTTTATATTATTTGGTGTTTTTATTTTCTAAATGCAGTTAATTGAAGAATTTAGGAATAATTGAAATTTCGTGAAATTGATTAATTAGTTATTATTAAAAATAATCGATATAAAGTAAAATTGTAGTTAAAAATTTTTGAAAATAATAATTGAATTGAAATAATAAAAATAATTTTGAAAAAGTATAATATTCTTGTGATGTAAAATATTGATTTTATTACTTAGTCATTGTTAATTATTATAAAATAGGAAGAAATCAATCACTCTGAGTCTTCGACTCGGATTTATCGATATTTTCCTGTTTTACAGTTATAAAAAATTTAATAAACTAAAATTTCATTAATTGTAAAAAATGACACCAAAATTGATTATTTTAATCTTGTTTTTTGTTGATAATTTAATCTGCAACACTATTTAATACCTCACGATTTACTGCGAATATAATACAAATTCCCAATTTTCAAACAGAAAATAATACCGTAAAAATTGTCTTACATAATGTATTAATATAATATTTTACAAGGGGGAAAAAATTAATGTGCAGTTCAATGAAAAATAACACCGCGGCAATTCCAATTGAATTATTAATTATTTAACGAGTGATGAATATATTAAAATAACATTATAAAACACCTGTAATGTGGATGAAGATATAATAATTCACTGACCCTATCGATAATAAGCTCTCCGTATACAATATTGACATCATTTGTGTGGGATGACGTGAATGAGGAAAATATGAGGGTGTTTAAAGCTCGCCATAAATAACCTTGTATAATTGAATTTCATAGATAATTCAAAACTCGTAAATGACACGGGACAAAAGAAAATTAATGATGCAATTTTTGTTATCGTTGTTCAGTATTATACAGCTAAAGAAATATTTAATTGTACGTTCTTTACAAGAATGAAAGAAATTAATAATTATTTTTTTGGGGGAGGGAGGAAATTGCAGCTAATTTGATATTAAATGAAAATCTCATTTGTTTAATTGTGAATGAAGGATTTCTTTTTTCAATTGAATTCCACTGGTGTTGTTTATATAAATGCGGAACAATTGTTATTTCAATTGTGTTTGCTAATTGGTAATTTATCACCGGGGAATTATTAATCTAATTAATTATTACTATTATTATTATTATATTTTAAAATTATTATTATTACTATTATTATTATATTTTAAAATTATTATTATTATTATTATTTATTATTATTACTTTAAAATTTAAAGATTTTGAATAATTTGAAAATTGACGGTGAAAAGAAAAAAATAGTAGTGTAAATATAAGTTTAAAATTTTAATTACTTTATTTCGAAATCTCTTCTTTCCTTCATTATTTCCTATTTAATGTTGCAATATCATATGTTAATTTTCATTAAATTTTATTTATTTATACCCTTAAATTCTCGTGTTTTCTTAATTATTTCCCGATTTGCATAAATTGATGACAGAAAAGCTTTTCTATTATTTAGTTGCCTGAATTTTTAATTCTTCGCATTTATTTTCGCAGTGCTCTGAAACAGTGCTTTCAACGGATAATATTGTCAAAATCGTCTTCATTTATTCAGTAATGTTCCATTAAATATAATTAGATTTCATAAATATAATTATTCTTTGATTTTCTTGTTTGAAAGAAATAATTAATTTCAGAAAAATTAAATGTTCATTGTTTTCTCTATTTTCGGAAAATTTAAAGAAATTACATTCTGTAGAGGGTAAGTCCTTTTAAAAAAATTAAAAAATTTAAGAAATAGAAATAAGGACTTAAACAAAATATTTAAATGCAAAAAATAAAAGTAAGGACTAAACTATGTAAAAATATAAAAACTAAAAGTAAATAAATAAATAGAGAAAATAAATTAACTATTAAACGGAAATAAATGAATAAATAAATAATAAATTGATATAACTAAAAATGAATAAAAATAAATATAATAATAATAATAATAATAATAACAATAATAAATAAGTTAAGAAATGAATGTAAATAATTACAAGAAGAATGTACAATTTTTTTTCCTGAACTGAGAAAAATTAAAAAAATTAATTTTCGATAGAGTGGAAGAAAAGACAAATGTAATTTGCTGTCAAAAGAAAGGAAGCAACGTAAGATGGATGAGAGAGAAAAAAAACGGATAGAAAGAAAATTTAGATCCAAAAGAGAGGCAAGAGGTGAGAATGTATTTAGTTTTCGAGGCACGGTTCGGCGTCAAAGTCAGTTACAGGCAATAAAAAAAGGGGAAAACTCCATTTGCGTCGCGTTCCCTTCGAAGATACTGAATGAAAAACTCCTCAACTTGTCTTTACAGTTGACCTTCGAAAAAAAATATTAACGATTCTCGACAATTTTCACTTCCAACAAAATTTATTTATTTACTTCTATTGAATAAAATTTTCTCAAAAAAAGAAATTCTTTCTGTGTGAATTACCCTTATTTCCTTTTGTTTGAAAAAAATGATTAAAAGTTATTAAAAAAATGTATAAAAAATCTCTAAAAAAAACTAAAAACTAAAACTAAATAATATTAAAACTGAAAACTAACTAAAAACTAAAACTAAATAATATTAAAACTAAAAAATAACTTAAACTAAAACTAAATAATATTAAAACTAAAAACTTACTAAAACTAAAACTAAATAATATTAAAACTAAAAACTTACTAAAACTAAATAATATTAAAACTAAAAACTAACTAAAAACTAAAACTGAGAAAAAGAAAATTTATAACAAAATTGGAAATAAAATAATTACAATTTGAAATAAAATGAATAGAAAAAAAGCTTCTACTCTAAATAATTTTTTTTACAATAAAACAAAATTTTATTTTGTCATTAAAACAATTATTTTCTTCACGAAGAATTCGATGTTATTTGTAAACGAAAATAAATTGCATTTTTATGTCAAATCGTGGAAGAGAAAGACGACAAATTTTCCTCACCCCTTGGGAAAGAAAAAAGTAAATTGTTGGTATGTAATAAAAATGAAAGAAAAGCGTATGGTGAAAAAATAAAAAAAAAAGAGTGTTCTTTTTTTTTGACCCTCTTGTATATAGTCAGTGCGGTGATACCTCGTTGATCGAATCTATTCTCCCTTTAACAACGAATAAAAAGCCCCCTCCCCTTCCCAATTCACCCTTCTTTTTCTCCTTATCGCGCAGTGACACTTCATCAACACTTTCTCCCTTTTTCGATGATATGTACGACATAAAACACAATGTCAGACTGAATCTTGATTATTCGAAACACTCATTTATTCTCCAAGGAGTCTATTTATACAGTGACTTTTTTTTCTCATCAGATAATTTTTTTTTGTTGATATTTTTAAACCCATTTCCTCTTTTACATTGTTATAATGCACTTGATATATAGTGAACTGTTTATTATGTGTAATAATAATTATATGCAATAATTGTGTTAATTTTAATATTCCATGTAAATATAGTATTCGAAATAAATTATATTATTATTATTGAATTATTGAATTATTGTAATATTTCGTTTATATGTAAACTTCGATATAAACAATAATACGGAGCAATGGAATTTAATAAATTTTGACAGTTATAATTTTATTTTGATATTTTATTGTTGGCATTATTTTGGAGAAAATTATTATTATTATTATTATTATTACTATTATTACTATTATTATTATTATTATTATTAATTATTATTATTAATAATATTATTATTAATATTTGTATTATTATTAATATTTGTATTATTATTAATATTTTTATTACTATTAATATTTTTATTACTATTAATATTTTTATTATTTTTATTGAGAGAATTATTATCATTTTTATTGAGAGAATTACTATAATTATTGTCGACTGAATTATTATTATTATTATTATTATCATTATTAAGAGAATTATTATTATAAATTATTGTTGACTGAATTATTATTAAAATTATTATCGACTTTAGCATTTAATTATTTTTGGTTATCATCCTTTTTTTAACGAATATTTTTGCATCAACTTTTGTTGCCAGAAATAATCAAAACATCGAAAGTCTATTACGAAAGTGTCGATTTATTTCAATAAACTTCCTTTTGAAAAAACTTAATTGAGTCAGAGAAATTTTTATAAGTAGGTGAAAATAAAAATAGCCAATGTTTATTTTCAAAAGGAATTCTTAATGTTATATAAGGAATAAGGAAGAAGCATCTCGGTCAGAGAAATTTTTATTAATATGAGAGGTGAAAAATAGAAAATTTAACTTTTAATATACCAATAGATTGCGATCGTATTTTTGAATTTGCTCTTAATTTTTAATCCATTGACTTTTAATCAAAAATTACGAAGCAACAAATTTTCGTATAAAGTAGAAGAAAAATTTTATATTCAAGATTTGATTATAATTTTCTAATTTTATATTTTTTTATTTTGTTGCACTGTTTAAATTTCTCCATTGTTTTATTTTCTTTATTTTTCAAAATTCTTTTTTCTTCTTTCATTTTTATTATTTTTATTACATTTACAATTGTTACTTTTATTACTTTCATAATTGTTATTTTTTTACTTTTATAATTTTTATTTTTTTACTTTTAAAATTGTTATTTTTTTAATTTTATAATTGTTTTTTTTTACTTTTACAATTGTTTTTTTTTACTTTTATAATTGTTACTTTTTCACTTTGATCATTGTTTTTTTACTTTTATAATTGTTTTTTTTTACTTTTATGATTGTTACTTTTTTACTTTTATAATTGTTATTTTTTACTTTTATAATTGTTATTTTTATTATTTCTATAATAATTGTTATTATTATCATTTATTTTCTTTTGCTCTCTATTTCTTACATAATTGTTTATTGTTTTTCTCATATTGATTTATTCATGTTGATAGTGATAAAAAATAAAAAAATGTTTCTTGAAACAAAATTTAATTTTTTATGGAATTCCTTTTAGATCCTCATCTTTTTCATCCTATTGGGTCTACTTTTAAATGCACATACGAATTATATTTCTTTTTTGCAGTCAAATAAAGAAGGTTGAATATATACTTTCTGGCTTTAGATTGATTATTTATGACGACGTTACCACGCCTTTGAACTTACAAATGAAACAAACTTCTTTCATAATTTAAGTTCCAAAAAAAAGAATGATTCCAAAGTAAAATATTTTATTTAGAAACAAACATTCTGAAATATTCGCGAGATAATGGTTAGAGACGACCGTGTTTATTTATTTATTTTTTAGTCTTGTGGGACCCTATATATTGGCTAAATAAATAAATAAAAGTAAATAAATAGAAATGAATAAAAATAATTAAAAATAAATACAAACAAATAAAAAGAAATAACAATAAAATACAATAAACACAAATAAATAAAAATAAATAGAAAGAAATAAAAATAAATACAAACAATTAAAAAAAATAAACATAAGTACAAATAAATACAAATAAATGAAAATGAATAAAAACAAGTACAAATAAAGAAAAATAGGTACAAATAAATAAAAATAAGTACAAATAAATGAAAATAAATATAAATAAATACGAATAAATACGAATAAATACAAATATATACAAATAAATACAAATAAATAAAAATAAATACAAATAAATACGAATGAATACAAATATATACAAATAAATACAAATAAATACAAATAAATACAAATAAATACAAATAAATACAAATAAATACAAATAAATACAAATAAATACAAATAAATACAAATAAATACAAATAAATACAAATAAATACAAATAAATACAAATAAATACAAATAAATACAAATAAATAACAAATAAATAATAAATAAATAATAAATAAATACAAATAAATACAAATAAATAACAAATAAATAATAAATAAAAAAATGAATAAAAAAATGAATAAAAAAGATTAATGAAAAACAAGTATTGAATATAAATTATAAACATAAAAACCAAATGTAGACCAATGAAAAAATAAGTAACACTCGAAAAAGTCAGTCCATTAAAAAAATATCTATGCATCGCTGGAAAAAAACAGAAAAACTTATTTACTCTTAAAAAATATAAAAAAAACTTTTTGCAACTTATTTTTATATTCACCATGGCATGTCTACTTTGCCGAGCGTGGAAAATGGAAAAATGTTCTCAATTTTGTCCTCGTGAAAATTCATTCAGTCACTAGTTTTTAATTTACAACAATTTTTTTTCAAAACAAAAATATTTTTTGCTTTAAACAATAAAAAACCACATATAACGGTCTATTTAAATAATTATTTTGTTTCCTAACTAACTAATTCCAAAACTAACCATTCAAAAAATACTGAAAAGAATTTTTAACCAGACATTTAATAATAGCCTTTGTGTAAAAATGTAACGAAATATTTTCACATATTCTGATATAAAAATTAAAATATAAAAATATAAAAAAATATATAATAAAAAAAATATATAAAAATAAAAATACATAAAAAAATAATATATAAAATATATATTATTATAAAATATTAAATATTAAAATAAAAATATTATTATAAAACTATAAAAGTAATATATAAAAATAATCTACTCTAATAAAGGACTATATTACAAAAATACCATGACAAGAATTTAATTATATATTAAAATGAAAATATTTTTTAAAATAGTGCAACATTTTTCTATTTTAAAATTTATAAATTGTAGTTTAAAAAAAATCTCTCTGTTCTCTTATTATTACGATAAATTAAATATAAACTTTTTGATATTTTTTTACTTTTCGATATTTCAATAGTGTTAATAATTAATTATATTATCAATCAAATTTGTCTTTTGTTCGATAAATTATTAATAAACCCTTATATAGAAAATTTCAGAACGTTCGAATTATTAATATTGGAATTCATTGCTAATAATATAATCATTTTATTTCTTTTTTTAATAATCTTTTTTTTTGTTATTTAGCGCTTTGAAATTAAACATTTAGGATTTTTTTATTTATCGACATTTTTATTCATGGTTAATTTTAATTTATAGTTAAGCATTATTAATATAACATTATTTATTATAATAATGCTAATATTAATAGTAATAATATTGAAAACACATTTAAATCAATAAATAATGTTATATTAATTATTATAATAACTATAAATTAAAATGAACCAGGAATTAAAATGTCGAAAAAGGAAAAATCCCTAATGTTTAATTATTTTATTATTATTTTTTTTTATTAATATTATTATTTTTTTAAATTAAATTTAATTTTTTTTATTATTTTTGTTACTATTAATATTATTTTAATAATAATAATAATAATAATAATAATTATTATTATTATTATTATTATTATTACACGGAAAAAACATTCAACTAGAACAGGGATTAATTTCGCTGAAATAACGAATACTTTCTTTAAAATAGCGAAAGTATTCGTTACAATAACTAAAAATTTCGCTAATATAGTAAATTTTATAGTTGTTCCAGGTCATGATTTTTTTCCGTGTATTATTATTATTACTCTCTAAATTTGAATTAGTAAAAATGTTTACTAATTCGAATTAGTAAACATTTTTACTAATTTTAATTTAGAGAAAAACTAGTTTACTAGTTAAATTAAATTAAATTTAGAGATTATTATTATTATTATTATATTAGTATTATTATTATTCTTTTTTATTTTTATTATTATTATATTAGTATTATTATTATTATTATTTTTATTATTATTATATTAGTATTATTATTATTCTTTTTTATTTTTATTATTATTACATTGAAATTGATTTAATATAACTTAGTCGTTAAAAAATTCTAGAAATTGAATAATAATTTTACTAGGAAAAAATATTGGGGATTAGTAAACGTTTTTACTAATTTTAATTTAGAGAAAAACTAATTTACTAATTAAATTAAATTAAATTTGGAGATTATTATTATTATTATTAGTATTATTATTATTTTTTTATTATATTATATTGAAATGGATTTAATATAAAAGTCGTTAAAAAATTTCATAAATTGAATAATAATTTTATTAGGGAAAAATATTGGGGAAAGAGATGAAAAAAGGGGTATTATTAGGTTAGAGGGTGGGAGGGGGTCAAGAGGTCACGCAATAATAGAATCAGGCAAAGGATGTCATGTATAAGGTCATCGAGCTTTTAATCGTTTTTAATACCTACAGAGTACCAAGTCGGTAGGGTTGAGTAATTCATAAAGCACCCTTCACTCACGTGAAACATGCAGCTTGACACCTATGACGATAATGTTATACTTGTACACTCTCTCTATATATGCGTGTTACTCCTCTCTCTCTCTCTCCCTCTTTCTTTCAACATTAAAAAGAATAATACACTTTATTATGTACTCCAAGAGGGCAATTTTCGTTTTTCTTCACTAATAAGACTAAATTTAATGCCAGACAATCTTTTTTTGCAATATTAGTAAATTTTTTCGATAGTCAAGAAAAATTTAAGGTCAGACAAATTTTATTTTTTTAATATTAGCAAATTTTTTCAGTCAAGAAAGAAGGTGAAGAAATTTAAGGTCAGACAGTAATTTTCCCTTAATATTTGTTAATTATTCTCTTTATTATTTTACCTTATTTTTAATTTTTACCCTTATTATTTTTTTTGTACTTTAATTCAAAATTCATTAGAGAAAGTGTGAATTATTTAGAATAAATATTTTGCCTTTTCAAAAAAATTTTTTTCTGTAGTGAAGATATTTTTAAGTTCAGACGATATTTATTTTGAAATTAGAAAATTTATTTTTTAACTCAAAATAAACAAAAACGGGTGTAAAAAAATCGTGGAACAAATTAATTTATTTGATTTACATTTTCTGTTTTGTCGCCAGTGAAAAAAGGGAGATTCAGTCAGACGAGAAGCTTTAAAAAATTTTTTTCAGTACTAAACGTAAATTTAAGGCCAGGCAATAATATTTTTCAAATTCAAAAAGTAATTTCCCAACCGTTTTTATTTGTGATCGGACAATAATTTTTCTTCTACCATATTTAAAATAAAATTTTTTTTTTATTTTATATTTAACATATTTAAATTCGAATATTTTTTCTTTATTTTACATTTTTTTATATTTACATTCATATTTATTAATTTTGTTAGTTTTATATTTATATTTATTTATTTTTTTATATTTATGTTTATTTAATTATTTTATTAGTTTTATATTTATATTTATTTATTTTTTTATATTTATGTTTATATTTATTTATTTTTTTTATATTTATATTTTTTTTATTTTTATTTAACTTAAAGTAGAAAAAATAAAAAATAAAATTTTTAGTGAAATTCTAATTATTCTGTATGATTAGAATTTCACTGAAATTTTCCCAATTAATAATATAAATAGTGTACAATATTCCTTTCTCAATTGCTGTACGATCGTTATAATAAACACGCTTCATTAATTATTAGATGACGATTTATAAATTTCTTAATTGAAATTCAACGATAATATTTATGAAAAGTTGCTTTCATGTTTTCGCATCTTCATACTGTGTGACATAAAATTAAATTCCTCTTCCTTTTCTGCAATGTATTATTTTCATTTATACAAATTTTCAAGTTTTATGACTAATGAGTGCCGCGGTGCAACGAGAGATCGATTATTTCATCGAGTTAATTAACGTTAAACACTCCAGGTCAGTTGTTGGGGAAAGTTGATACCATAAATTTTGACACCGCAGTTATATCGATGACAAATTATTTAAATGTCAAAAAAAAAAATTAAAAATCAATGAAAAATTAAAAATCAATGAAAAATTCAATTTTTTTGTAAATTTAGACTATAAGGGGAAAAATTTATATGTTTACAGAAAAGAAATGAAAATTTATTCGCGAAAGATTTTACTTTGATTGGAAAAATAGAAAAATACTCTTGTTTTGTAATTGAAAAATAATTCCAATTGATTATATTTTAAGTCGACGTAATTAAAATTACAATTTTTCTTTTCCTCTCTTCAACTCCCTTGTTTGTATTAGGAGAGGAGAAATATGAGAGAAATAATGTAAAATAAGAGGAGGAAAATAAAATAGTATATTGTGCATCAAGTACAGAAAGAAGCTGTTTTCCGACGAGTGCTAAGTTTGCTGCTCCGAGCGAAGCGAGGGCAGCAATTTGCACGAAGTCGGAAAATCTTCTTTCGTACGTGTTGCACACAGTACTTTGTGCAACACCTGTTTACCGAAAAAAGTTATTTTTATACATTTCTAATCAATAAATATAGTTTTATGTTGATTATAGTGTATATTATACTGTTTACAAAAAAGTGTGCAGGAAAGTATACTTTCCTGCACACTTTATCAAAAGTGTGCGGGAAAGTACACTTTCCTGCACACTTTTAAATGTGCAGAAATTTACCACTTTCTGCTGCATTTATGTCAAAGGAAAGTAGCTCTTTTCCAGCAGGGGTTGCACAAAAGAAATTTTACGACAATATCTTGTATCAGAAATACATAATATAACTTAAGATGTCTACTTTCCATAAAGAAGTGGAAGTAAATCATACTTTGTGTTTAAGTTCAATGTAAACAAGCACTTTCCTTCTGCGTATTATCTTGAATTCTTCCTTTTCTTCATTTCCTCATCACGTTCAGTGATCTCAGTACTTAGAAAAGTTTTTGTTGATAGTAGCATTTCTCTCTCTCTCTCTCATTCTCTTCTTTTTGTTTTTCTCTCTCTCTTTTAAGTTTGAACGCACACTTTACCATCAGTAATGCGAAAATGTACTAGGCGGTTTAAGCTTTCAACTCCAATTAAATTAAGTACGAAAATTATAATTACTTTTGTGATGTTATTAATTAACTAAACTGCGAAATTCTCTATTTTGAGAAAAATTACACTTTTTATTGGGACTTTTAATTATTTCCAATCGTGAGTTATTTTAGTAAATCGAGCGTGGATTTTTTTTTTGAATGAAGTGCAAGATAAAAAAAAGGTAAAAATTTTCTTATAAATAGGTGAAAAAATAATTAGGTGAATAAAGAAATAAATGAAGGAATAGAAAACTAAATAAGTGAATGAAAAACTAATATAATAAATAAAAATATAAAGTAATAAATAAATAAAATAAATAAGTAAAAAAATAATTAGATGAATATAAAAATAAATGAATGAATATAAAAATAAATGAATGAATATAAAAATAAATGAATGAATATAAAAATAAATGAATGAATAAAAAACTAATGAAATTAGTAAAATAATAAAGTAATAAATAAATAAAATAAATAAGTAAAAAAATAATTAAATAAATGTAAAAATAATTGAATGAATAAAAAACTAACGAAATTAGTAAAATAATAAAGTAATAATAATTTAATAATAATAATAATTAAATAATAATAATTTAATAATAATTTAATAAATAAAATAAGTAACTAAAAAAATAATAATTAGATGTAAAAAAATAAATGAATTAATAAAAAACTACATAAATGAATAAAAAACTAAACAAATTAATAAATAAATAAAATAAAAAGAAAATAAATAACAAAGGAAAAAAATTAATAGAAAAGTAGAAAATCAAATTAAAAAAACAACAAAAATATGTATAGTTTTTTTATCGGAAAATAAAAATATGAAAAGGTTTAAAAAACTGAAAACTATTTTATAATAAAATTATATTTTAAACTAAAAAAATTTTAAAAAATATCCACAAATAAATTTTGTCTATTATAAACTTTTTTTTATAACTAATTTCGTTCATTGCCCTCAATTATCCAAATTTATCTCAATTTAATTGATAAAAAATATTGACAAATTTTTAATTGTTAAAAAACTATGATTAAAAAATAGAAAATAATAACCATTTTTTATTTTTTATATAATATTTTTATTATTTTTTTATTATTTTATTTATTTTTATATATATTTTTATTTTTTAATAACAATAGTATATACGAATTGATTTTTTTTTCTTTGGGGAAAAGAATAAATTAAATATTACCATTTCTTTATCTTTTTGTAAAAAATTTTTATTTTCATAAAGAAAATAATTTGAATAATTTTTATTTATCAATTACAATCACTGCTACTTTTATAAAATACAAAGTTTTTTAAAAATTAAGAAAAAAATGTTTGTAAATTCTATTTGTCAATTTTCAGATTCTATTTGAAAATAAAATTGAAATTTTTTAAACTTTTATAAAATGAAGGAAAAAATTTTACTTAAGAATGTTTTCTGTTACATTTTTTGGAATTTAAAGAACTTATAATAGTGAAAGATAATTATTATTAGTTATTATAACTTTTTTAAAATTATTTTTTTTCATTTCAAAGCTTAAATTTTATTGTTGAATTATAATAATTTGCTTTTTTCTAGAATTTTTAATTATTTTTTTTGTAAAAAAATTGAGTTCCTTGGAAATTTGTATTATTTATAATAATAATTGAATGTTTGTGTACAATTTTATTTAAAAATTTGCCTAAAAATATAAAATTCGTTTTGGAAATTTTTTTTAAAAGAGTAGATATTGAAAATCATTAAACATAAGAAAATTTTTTAAAAATTATTGAAATTACATTAGTCTAGGAATTTTATTAACATTTTTTTTTAAATAATTGAACTTTGGGTCAAATTTTTGTTATTTACAAAGATGATTGGGATTTTGATGAGAATTTTTTTTTCAAATTTGAAAAATAATTGAAATAATTTATGATAAGAATTTTATTACTTTTGAAAATTTTCTGCACTTTCTAATTTCTCCAAAATTGAATTTTTATTGTGTTTCCAACAAAAAATTAAATTAAAAAAATTTTTTTTTCCAAATTGCTTATTTTGTTTCAATAATTAGGTAAAAATTTGTAAATTGTTGCTAGTTTAGAAATAAAAAGAAAAGTTAAAATTTAAATGATTGAAATACTAAAAAATTATGTTTAGTTTTATTACAAACAAAATTTCTATTAAATAATTATTTATAAATCATTGTATTTTTATAAATAAATAAATAAATTTAAATTAAATAAATTTTTTAAGAATTCATTTACATTTTTTGAAAAAATTTGAATAAAATTGTATTATTGACATACAAAAGTTAATAATTTATTGAATAATTGAATGATTTTGAAAATTTAATTCTTATAATGAAATTTATGAGCAACATTTTTAAATAATTGGATTCTTTTGACGAATTTCAATCAAATTATTAAGAATCATTCCATTTTTCAAGAATTCCTTTAAAACTGTACGAAAATTAATTAAAATTCCACTATGAGTTTTATAATTTTCGAAAACAATTGAATTCCTAAAAAGAATTTATTATTTAAAAAAATAAATAAATTATTGCAAATGAAATTTATACACAATTATAATTTTATATAGAAATATAAATTATAATTATTTTTAAAATAGTTAATTTTATTTTAAAAATTAAGTAAAAAGTAGTAAATTGTCACTAGTAAGGAAATAAAAAGAAAAGTTAAAATCAGGGACTTACACGAACACGAAAAAACACGAAAATTCGTGTCGTGCCCGTGTCGTGCCTTGACACGACACAAAGTTCGCTTGGTAATTCGTGCCGTGCCTTGGCACGACACAAAGTTCGCTTGGTAATTCGTGCCGTGCCAAGGCACGACACAAATGCAAATTTGTAATTCGTGTCGTGTCAAGGCACGTTTTAAAGACACGCATGAAATACTGTGTAGAATCTTGCAAGCGTTATTTGTGTTTTTTTAGGCACGACACGAATTACGAAACGAACTTTGTATCGTGCCTTGGCACGGCACGAATTACCAAGCGAACTTTGTGTCGTGCCTAGGCACGGCACGAATTACAAAGCGTTATTTGTGTCGTGTCAAGGCACGACACGGGCACGACACATATTTTTCGTGAAGGTCCCTGGTTAAAATTAAAATGATTGAAATACAAAAAAATTTATGTTTAATCTTGTAATTAGGAAATAAAAATATGGAGTGAAACATAACAAGCTACATAAAAAATTGAAAGTAAATAAATAATTAAAAAATTAAATATAACAAAAAATTGAAAGTAAATAAATAATTAAAAAATTAAATATAACAAAAAACAAATATAAATAATAAAAACTTATGTACAGGAAAGTAAAAGAAAAATGAAATCGAAAATTCTGAAAAAATATGTAGTTTTCTGTTTGGAAAATAAAATGTAAAAAAGGGATACGAAAATAAATAAAGTATGGAAAAAAATAAATATCAACAAATAAATAACAAATAGAATAAATAGTAAATAATAAAGTAAAAAAGTAAAATTGAAATTCTGAAAAATGATAATTTTGATATCGGAAAAATAGAATAATACAAGGTATAAAAGGAAAGGTAAATAATTGATTAAAAAAATTAAATATATATGGAAAAATATATAGAAAAGTAGAAACGAAAAGTTGAAAATTGAAATACATAAAATTGCTTTTGTTTGTATCGAAAAATAAAGTTGGAATCAATTATTAAATGATGAATTACTACATTATTTTCTTCAATTTCGTTAATTGAATTACAATTTCTATTGTTAATTTATATAAGTTTTCTATCAAATAAAAATAAAAGGGGGGAAAAAAAATTAGGACACTTGTGTATCGGTTTTCTTTATACTTTTTTTTCTCCAAATAGTCCCTGAAAAACTATTTTTTACACGCAAACAATCGCTATATAAAGGTTTGTCCCTTGTGACTTGAAATCCACAAAGTCGAAACGAGCATCGTGCCTGGTAGCTTTTAGCGCAACGGCACGCAGAACAATATTAATAATAAATCAAGTTGAAAGCGTACTTACGGCAGAAAAATGTCAGAAACTGAAAATGAATAGGCGCCACTTCCGCCCGTTTGCTTAGTAACAACACAATTGTAACATCACTCAACACATAATTTTCTTTCAAAGAAGAGATATACATTTTTTTTTTGTTTTGTTATTTTTTTTTTGTTCCCCCCCCTCGCTTTTTTAATACCAGACTCTGGCACTACACAAAAAAAAAAAAAATTGTAGAGAAGCTTTGATTAAAAACGAGGTTAAACTTTATTTAATTTCCCGTCTGAGATAAAAGATTTTATACAAAACGTTTCTGTGGAATTTTAAATGCAGGAGAGCATTGAACAACGGCTTTGTTTTAAAAAGTACATTCTTTATTAACACTTATTAAAGCTCTGAATAAAACATTCTTTTCTCATGCTTTCATCTCTTCTTTTTTGTGTCACGAAAAAAAAAACACCGAGAATTTCATTTATAAAAATTGTTTTAATCGAATAATAAAATTACGTTTGTTTACAATTTATCTTTCTCTAGTGCATTTTTTTTTTTTTTTTGTTAAATGAAATTAAAAACACTGCCGATGATATTTTTCTAAAATAAAACTAACAAAGTGAAATTACGAATTGTAAAAAAAAAGAAAGGTTTGGACAAATTTTTCTTTTTAAGAAATACAATTTTTGTTATTGAAGACAAGAGAGGGGAAAAGAAGAATGGAAAAGAAGAAGAAGAAGAAGAGGAAAAAAATAGAAAAGTAGAAGTGAAATATTGTTGGCGATAATCGCAATTTCACAGAACTTAATCCACCGAGCTGCTTCCATAAAACATGGAGCACACACAGTAACGTTCAGTCATAAAAGAACGATTCGCGAGAAAACTTTTCTCTCCATGGTGAAAATCTAATAAAAATCGTTGATGTCCTTCTGCGAGGTAAGGGAAATGTTGTATAGAAACAAGCACATTGCTCGATTACTGAATCTACCATAGCAAAAATTTTGCAATAAACACAAAACTTTATGATTCGTATACCTAGTAAAAGAAAAAAAAATTCATTAAAAAATATAAACGAACACATTTAATTTTAAACTCGACATTTTTTTTCTGCACTTCAAACAAAAAAGGGCAAAAAAAAACTAACAAACTAAAAAAAACAGTGGGGAAAAATTTATGTTTATTTAAACTCGGCGGAAAAAAATGTACAAAAATATAAACAAACATTCGAAATTTATATTTGTACCCACACATTTTTTTTGTTCTACTAAACCTTTGGTTTTAGTAAAAATGAAATTTAAACATTTTCCAAAAATTATTTACAAAAATGTCTATTTTTCACTTGTAATATGGGAATATCAATTTTTTTCTCCAAAATAAATAACGTGAAAATTGAATAAACTTGTCTTTTTGGGAGAAAATATTTTTCCCCGCCTTTTTCCATATTAAACGAATAAATCAGGGAATAATACAAAATTACCTTGTTCAGAAAATTTTTTATGCGTCTCGAAATGGAAGAATAGTTACTCGAAAAAAATGTAATATTTTCTCTTATAAGAAAAAAATTCAATAATCGTAATCAAATATTAATAAAACTATTATTTATGAATAAATAGTTAGTCACGTGAATATTTTTTCCTTCAGTGTAAATTGATGTAAAAAAGGTAGTTTTAAATATGCGACAAATTTATTATACAATTCAAAAAAGTTATTTAATTTTAAATTTATTTTTTTACCAGCAGCAATTTGCGCGCTAAATCACGAAATACTTTTTTATTTTTTCACATTCTTTTTAAAATAGAATTAGCTAACTTAAAAAATATAAATAAAAAATTTTTACTTCAAATTTCAAAATTAATTCAATTTTAATAGAATTGCCTTTATTATATTTATAAATAAATCAACTTCGAAAAATTCCAGATTGAAATTTTATAAAATTTCAATTTCTGATGAATTTTATTATAAATTTTAAAAAACTTAGATTATTTATAAATTTATTTATAAGATAAAGAAGATTATTGAAAAATGTTAATAACTCAAATTCTTCTTGAAATTTCTTAAATTTGTCAATATTTATTTAATTAATTATTAATAAAAATTGCTTAATAGAAAAATTATAGACAAAAACAGTTTTAAAAATTGAATTTTGAAGATGTTACAAATGATCGCAGAAATTATTTTTAAACATGAGAAAATTCTTTTTAAAAAAGTTCAATTATGTTCAAAATTAAAAAAAAATTACCATAAAATTATTTTTTATAACAAAATTCTTCTTTAAAATTCAATTATTTTAAAACAATTTTGTCATTTTATTTTCAATATCTACTGTTTTTTTAAATTACTTAAAATAATTCAATTATTTAAAAAGAAATTAAGAAAATTAAACTTAAACATTTAATTACTTTCATAAATAGAACAAAAATTAGAAAGAAATTCCATTAATTAAATTTTTTTAAATAAATTTCATCGCAATAATTTAATCATTTATAAATGATTATTTAATTATAAATTTTGTTTGTAACAAAATTAAACATAATTTTTTAGTATTTCATTAATTTAAATTTTAACTTTTCTATTTTTTTTATTAACAACAATTTACTAGTTTTTAATTAATTTTTAAAATAAAATAACAATTTTAAAAATAATTATAATTATTATTTGTTTCCAAAATTATAATTTTTAATAAATTTCATTTGCAATAATTTAATTATTTTTATAAACTATAAATTTGTTTTAGGAATTCAATTGTTTTCATAAATCATAAAACTCAGAGTGGAATTTTAATTAATTTTCGTACAATTTTAAAGGAATTCTTTGCAAAATGGAATTATTCTTAATAATTTGATTGAAATTCGTCAAAAGAATCCAATTATTTAAAATGCTTTTTAATAAAATTCAGTATAAGAATTAAATTAAAAAAATCGTTTAATTATTCCATAAATTATTAACTTTTGTATGTAAATTATACAATTTTATATAAATTCTTCGAGAAATGTAATGATTCTTAAAAATTTTATTAAAATTCGTCAAAATAATGCAATTATTTATAAATAATAATTATTTAATAGAAATTTGCTTTGTAACAAAATTAAACATATTTTTTTTAGTATTTCAATCATTTTAATTTTAACTTTTCTTTTTATTTCCTTACTAGTGTTAATTTACTACTTTTTACTTAACTTTTAAAATAAAATAACAATTTTAAAAATAATTACAATTTTTCTTTATTTTCAAAATTATAATTTTTAATAAATTTCATTTGCAATAATTTAATTATTTTTATAAACCATAAATTTGTTTTAGGATTTCAATTGTTTCATAAATTATGAAACTCATAGTGAAACTTTTATTAATTTTTGTAAAGTTTTAATGTAATTATTGGAAAAATCAAATAATTCTTAAAAATTTGATTAAAATTCATGAAAAAAATTCAATTATTTAAAATTCTTTTTAATAAAATTCAGTATAAGAATTAAATTTAAAAAATCGTTTAATTATTCCATAAATTATTAACTTTTGTACGTCAATTATACAATTTTATATAAATTCTTCGAGAAATGTAATAATTCTTAACAGTTTTATTAAAATTCGTCAAGAGAATTCAATTATTTAAAAATTTTTTCATAAAATTCATTATAAGAATTAAGTTTTAAGCATCATTGAATTATTCAATAAATTGTTAACTTTAGTATTTCAATTTTCAACAATACAATTTTATACAAATTCTTCGAGAAATGTAATGATTCTTAAAAATTTAATTAAAATTTGTCAAAATAATGCAATTATTTATAAATAATTTATAAATAATTTATAAATGATTTTTTATAATATACATTTTGTTTGTAACAAAATTAAACATAATTTTTTAGTATTTCAATCATTTTAATTTCAACTTTTCTATTTTTTTTACTAGTAACAATTTACTAGTTTTTAGTTAATTCTTCAATTATTCTTAAGAATAATTTAATGATTGTATTTCATAAAAATTTTGTTTGTAAAGTGCTTTATGAGTTTTTTTTAAGAAACATTCGATTCTCCAGTAAATTATTTACTCTTTTTTTGGAATAATTGACTAAAATTAAAAATGGTTTTAAATTAAAATGTTTGAAAATTTGAATTTTCAATTCCTTTAATTCCTTTCATTGGTGAATTTAAGTACATTTTTTATATTCCAGAAATAATTTCCAAGTAATTAGAGTAATTATTGTTCTTAAAAATTCGAAAACTAATTAAAAATTAATTACTACATGATTCTTGTAATTAATTAATTAAAAATGATTCTTGTAATTAATTAATTAAAAATTACTGATTTAAACAGGAGAAAATATTTTTAAAAAATTTTAAAGAATTTTCTATTGAAAAAAAATGGTTATTATACCAGGGAAAAAAAATTCTCCCTCGGTAATAATTAGAAAGACAATTCTAAACGAAGTGAAAATTTTTCTTCGCCTAGTTTTCCCGAGGCGTTAATTGTGTTTCTCCTATTTTGTGTGTTTGTGTCTCCTTCCGCAGTTTGTAAACGGGTACATGCGCTATTTGCGGCACTTGCTTTTGAGTATATGCGCATGCATCTAGTTGTATACGTATATACATAGAAATTTAGAGAAGCGAGCGAGAAACAATTACCAAAGTTTCTATTGGCAATCCGAAACATCATTTATACGTATATATAGAGTGTACAATCTCACGAGTAGCGGTTTTCGTCGAGAAAATACTGCGCAAAGGGACAAGAGAGAGTGAGAGAGAGAGAGAGAGAGAGCTGACTCTCTTCGAAGTAGTTTGAGGCCCGCGCGGCATAATTACAATCATAAAGCACTCTCGCCAGACCCTGCCCACTCAACTCTCATTTCCATTTATGCATTTATGAAAAAGAGAGCCCATGAGGAAACCCCTTGTAAAAAAGACCGACCGGTCGAAGGAAACAGTTAAGCAAAACTGAATAAGGGAGGTTCAAGATAGGCACAAAAAAAAGCTAAATAGGTTTCCATTTCAAGCTTCTTGTATACCAAAAAAAAGAAAAATAGAAAGAGAGTTTTCTGCTAAATAGGATGTTAACGAGTTCTCATTTCCCAGTTGAATATCGTTTCATTCGCTGATTAAAACAGACGAAACTGTACAGATACGGAGTTTTTTTAGATGACTTTATTATATATGTTTGACTATTTTTTTTCAATCTTCCCGCATTTGCATAGAAAAAGCTTCTATTGTGCTGCCTCGTAAAAAAATTGTCTCCCTGTCTTCTACTTTTTGAAAAAATCAATTTGCCCACCAAAAATGTTCACAATTGGGTTTTTTTTTCAGGTTTTGATAGTCAAATGGTATTTAACCATAAAAAACATTAGCTTTAAGCTTTTTAAACCATAAAAAATAGTATTTAACCATAAAAAACATTAGCTTTAACCTTTTTAACCATAAAAAATAGTATTTAACCATAAAAAACATTAGCTTTAACTTTTGTTCACCATAAAAAATAGTATTTAACCATAAAAAACATTAGCTTTAACCTTTTTAAACCATAAAAAATAGTATTTAACCATAAAAAACATTAGCTCTAACCTTTTTAACCATAAAAAATAGTATTTAACCATAAAAAACATTAGCTTTAAACTTTTTAACCGTATTTAACCATAAAAAACAATAGCTTTAATCTTTTTTAACCATAAAAAAATAGTATTTAACCATAAAAGACATTAGCTTTAACCTTTTTAACCATAAAAAATAGTATTTAACCATAAAAGACATTAGATTTAACCTTTTTAACCATAAAAAATAGTATTTAACCATAAAAAACAATAGCTTTAACCTTTTTAACCATAAAAAATAGTATTTAACCATAAAAAACATTAGCTCTAACCTTTTTAACCATAAAAAATAGTATTTAACTATAAAAAATAGTATTTAACCATAAAAAACAAAAGCTTTAATATTTTTAACCATAAAAAATAGTATTTAACCATAAAAAACAAAAGTTTTAATCTTTTTTAACCTTTTTTTAACAATAAAATACAAATTGAAAAATAGTTTCAGTAGTCAAATAATATTTAACAATAAAAAACATTAACTTTAACCTCCTTGAAAAATAAAATACAAATTGAAAAATTCTTCTAATAGTCAAACAGTATTTAACCATAAAATAAAACATTCAATTTGGCTCCTAAAAAATTCACAATTGGTTTTTTTGATTTCAACAGTCAAGTAGCATTTAACAATAAAAAAAACATAAACTTTAACCTTATTCAACAATGAAACAGAAATTGAAAAAATTATTTTTAATAGTTAAATATTATTTAACAATATAACAAAAAATTAACTATATAATCTTTTCCACAAATAAAATAAAAATTGAAAAATTGTTTTAATAGTCAAAAAAGTATTTAACAGTCAAGTAGCATTTAACCATAAAAAACATTAACTTTAACCTTATTTAACAATGAAACAGAAATTGAAAAAATTATTTTTAATAGTTAAATATTATTTAACAATATAACAAAAAATTAACTATATAATCTTTTCCACAAATAAAATTAAAATTGAAAAATTGTTTTAATAGTCAAAAAAGTATTAAAACAATTTATTAAAAGTATTAAAAGTATTAAAACCATAGCAAATATTAACTTTAACTTTATTCACCAATAAAACACAAATTAAAAAATTGTTTTAATAGTCAAATAGTATTTAACAATAAAACAAAAAATTAACTTTGACCTTAAAAAAAATTCATAATCGGTGTTTTGTTGTTGTAACAGTCAAATAGTATTTAAAGATAAAAAACATTAACTTTAACCTTATTCGACAATTAAACAGAAATTGAAAAATTGTTTTAATAGTCAAATAATATTTAACAATAAAAAACATTAATTTTAACCTTTTTGAAAAATAAAATAAAAATTGAAAAATTGTTTTCATAGTCAAACAGTATTTAACCATAAAACAAAACATTAACTTTGACCCCACAAATATTCATAATCGGTTTTTTAAGTTTTAATAGTCAAATAGTATTTAACAATCAAACAAAAAATTAACTTTAACCTTTTTCAACAATAATATATAAACTGAAAAATTGTTCTAATAGTAAAATAGTATTTTAGCATAAAAAACCTTAACTTTGACATTATTCAACAATAGAAACCAAATTGAAAAATTGTTTTAATGACCAAATAGTATTTAACAATAAAACAAAAAATTAACTTTGTCCCCTAAAAAAAATTCTTAATCATTTTTAAATAATATTATTATTAAAAAATTAAATTATTAAAATAATAATATTATTATTATTAATTTTTAAAATTCATAATAATTCATAATCGGTTTTTTTGTTGTTGTAACAGTCAAATAGTATTTAACAATAAAGAACATTAACTTTAATCTTTTCCGACAATGCAACAAAAATTGAAAAATTGTTTTTAATAGTCTAATAATATTTAACAATAAAACAAAAAATCTACTTTAGCCTTTTTCAACAATAAAATACAAATTGAAAAAACGGTTTAATAGTCAAATAATATTTAACAATAAAAAACAATAATTTAACGTTTTTAAAAAATAAAATGCCAATTGAAAAATTGTTTTAATAGTCAAACAGTATTTAACCATAAAACGAAACATTAACTTTGGCCCTTAAAAAAAATTCAGAATGGGTTTTTTTAGGTTTCAAAAGTAAAACAGTATTTAACCACAAAAAACATTAACTTTAACCTTATTCGACAATGAAACAGAAATTGAAATTTTTCTTAAAGTCAAATAGTATTTAACAATAAAACAAAAAATTAACTTTTACCTTTTTCAACAATAAAATACAAACTGAAAAATTCACTTTGTAAGCTTTGAGAGTTGTAAAAATTTTCTAACGTTAAATTTATTGTCACTACTGAAGAAAAAATAGAAAAAGAATTAAATCATCGGTCTGACTGGATCCCACTTTTTCCACTAAGCCTAAAAAAATCAGAAGAATAAAGAATCTATTTTTAAAATTATAGTTTAAAAATTTTTAATGGGAAAATAATATTTGGGAAAATAATATTTGTGAAAATAATATTTGTGAAAATAATATTTGTGAAAATAATAATTCTCCTAAAAAATAAAAAATTCCCCTCAAAAAAAATTCTTTTGGAAAATAATTATTTTCCCAAATGTGAGTAAAGAATTGTTTTTCTGATCTTAAAGTGACGTTTACTATACTAAAAAATGATTATCTACGAGACATGAATATATTTCGAAAATAAAAACAAAATTCTGAGTATAAGACCCACTTTGAAACTAAAATTAGAATTATATTTTACAGTGTATATATGTAGTAGAGGAAATTTACCAAAATTCGAGACACAAATAAGGAGAACAATTGAAACAAAGCCGAGCTAATTGTAAAATCAAAACGATTATGTAATTAGAAGTTTTGTCAGGCGTCTTGAACGTGAAAATGGTTAGCTAACGGAGACAGTTTACTATACACATTTGCCTCTAAACGTGACTTCGTGAATGTGTCCCGGAAAATAAAATTCTATGTTTGCAATAACGATCCTGAAATTTAATCGCCTCTGTTCGATATGTACAATCAACTATAATTTCCATTTATTTTCCAGGTTAAATTTTTATTTTTCTAGGATAAAATTAGAATTAGTAAAATTCACCTTGTAAAAGTTTTTCATCCGTCAAATTTTTCGAATAGGCAAATTTTTACTATTGTCGGAATTAATTTTTAGGTCATCGAGAAGTTTGGTAAATTTGAATAAAAATTAATTAATAAAAGACAATTTTCACTTTTCTCGAAATTAATTTTGCCAGATTGAAGTAAATTTGGGTAAAATTCAATTTCTTATTTATTAGGAGGCAATTACTACAGTTTAAATTATAAATAGTAAGAAATAGTAAAAAATAGTAAAAATAGTCCAAAAATAGTTCGAAAAATGGTAAAAAATTTACTTAGAATGCACAGAAACCTTTTTTTTAAAAGGAAAAACATTTTAAAAATGTTAAAAATTGCGGTGAAAGTGATCAAAAAGAAAATTTTTACCTTTTTATAATTACACTGAGTTCCAGATAAAATTGACTAATTTTAAATAATTTGCAAGTTAAATTTTTATTACTACAATAAATTTACAAGTTAATTTAATATTTCTAAAATAAAATGACAAGTTAATGTATTTTTTCTAAAATAAATTTACAAGTTAATTTATTATTTCTAAAATAAATTCAGAAATAGGTAAGAATCATTATGAAGACTAAAATTTGCCAAAAATTTAATTCTTACTTTTTTTGGCGTCAACTTTACCACTTTCAAACGTTCATGAAATTTTTTTGTAAAATTACCAATTACTAAAACTCAATTTTTACTTTTTTCGGAATTAATTTTACCACATCGAAATTTTTAGTAAAATTACTAAAATTCAATTTAGAAATGCAAAAAATATTGCAAATAATATAAAGAATTAAATATTAAATAATAAATAATTTACTAGTATGACTAGAAATACGTTTTTGAAAAGCACAAATTTTTTGTAACTATTAAAAAATTGTTGAAAAGGGAAAAGAAAATAATTTTTTTTTACATAATATTTTTATGAAATTAAATTTAAAATTCGATAAAAAATACAGCGGAAAAATAAAGTTCATACTATGAATACAGTAGAAAAAGTGTATTAAAAATTTCTAAAATGGAATCAAAAAATCTTATCAAAATATAATAAGTGACTAGAATATCAAATTTTTAGTCATTTTTCAAAAAAGAAAAATTCCCATTTCAAATGGAAAACAAAGATGGCAAGGAAAAATTAGCGAAGGCAGGAAAAAGAAGCAACTCCACCCATTCCATTTACTATTTAAACCCGAAAGTAGACAAGTTGTGCAGCCAGTAGCATTCGGCGCATCCAGTCAGTGAGAGCACGATTGTCTTAAATTTAAATAATCACAGAAAAATGTTAATGCTCACCGAGACGTAATTCAATGATAAAAAAGAAAACACAAAAAAAATGCAAAAAAACAGAAGATGCCAGAGACGCGAAAAAAGAAATAAGGCAGTCGCCAGAAAGAATAGCGAAGATACTGAGTACATTTGTGTTGAGTATAGGACGAAGGGGGAAAGGGAGGTTGGTCGGTAAAGAAAAATAGAAGAATGTAAGAAACGTAAAATACAATTGCCACACTGGAAAAGGGGGCAAATTGCATTAATCTGAAAAAAGGAAAACATTATTGTTAAATTACGACTGTCTTTAACGGTCTTTTTGCCAGTTAAGCAAAAAAAAAAAATTTCCAAGCTTTCTTCTTTTTAGATACAAATATAATCATTGGGTAAATCACAATTTGAGAAATATGTTGAAAAAATAAATTCTTCGTAATTTGGGAAAAATTCTTTTTTAATGATTTTTCAATTTAATTCCATGAAAGTAATTCATTTTTTAAAAAAATTTTACTCCTCGATTGATTATAAATGAAAAAAAATATTACGAGGAGAATTTTCCAGAAGAGTCCTGAGAATTTTTCAGGAGCTATTCCACGAAATTTTTCCCTTTAATTACTAGGAACTTTTTACAAAGGTTATATTCATTATATAAATATAATAAAAAAAAGCAGGGTAATTATTTTTTTTTTTTACATAAATTTTATTTTCAATATCGAAACTCGTCAATAAAACGGTCAATGACTTTATGAAAAATAAAGAAAAGTATAGACAAAGTTTGTAGGTAATAATTATACACAGAGCAAAATTAATAATTAATAAATTCTCATTAATATTTCAGTCATCATCATTAAAAAAAAAAAAAAAAAAAAAAAATACAAAACATTCATGTTCTATTCCGCATCACCCAAGAGGTTGAACATCAGACGCGTTTTTGCATGGTTTCCCCGTTGCACATTCTCCCAATGACAAATTTATAGCAAAACACGTTTACAATTTTAACGCATTTGAATTTGTGATTGGAAAAATGTGGAATAGGCCTACTCCATTCCCTCCTTCACCGAAAGAAAATTTTCTATTCGAATCAAAAAGAATATTTTTTGAATCAAATAAAAATAAATATTTGTCTCAGTAATTCAACATTTATGGATAATAAATATTGAACTTTTGATAAAATACATTTTTCTCCGATTGAACACATTAGAAGCAAAGTCATTGAGTCTACGCTGAACAAATTACAAAACACTTACAGATTTTTTTAGATTTCTGCATTATTCTCTTTTGTAAATAAATCAAAAAGTGAAAAAGTTATTTTTCTCCTCCTCAAAAAACCGAATTTAAAAATAAAATTTCTAAGACTTTGTTTTTAATGTGGAACACAATTTATTTGGGTAAATATTAATAAAATTAACGAAAATATATTGTGTTTCGAAGGACCGCTGAAAAAAATATTTAATATATTTAAATATATAATATAAACCAGAAAAATTTATCTGAAACAAAAGAAAAAACCTGAAACAAATGAAACAACCTGAAACAAAAGAAAAAATATGAATCCAAAACATAAAAACCTGAAACAAAAGAAAAAACCCTGAAACAAAAGAAAAAACATGAATCCACAACATAAAAACCTGAAACAAAAAAAAAAACCTGAAACAAAAGAAAAAACATGAATCCAAAACATAAAAACCTGAAACAAAAGAAAAAACATGAATCCAAAACATAAAAACCTGAAACAAAATAAAAAACATGAATCCAAAACATAAAAACCTGAAACAAAAGAAACAACCTGAAACAAAAGAAAAACATGAATCCAAAACATAAAAACCTGAAACAAAAGAAAAAACCTAAAACAAAAGAAACAACCTGAAACAAAAGAAAAACATGAATCCAAAACATAAAAACCTGAAACAAAAGAAACAACCTGAAACAAAAGAAAAACACGAATCCACAACATAAAAACCTGAAACAAAAAAAAAACCTGAAACAAAAGAAAAAACATGAATCCAAAACATAAAAACCTGAAACAAAAGAAAAACACGAATCCAAAACATAAAAACCTGAAACAAAAAAAAACAACCTGAAACAAAAGAAAAAACCTGAAACAAAAGAAAAAACCTGAAACAAAAGAAAAAACCCTGAAACAAAAGAAACAACCTGAAACAAAAGAAAAAACATGAATCCAAAACATAAAAACCTGAAACAAAAGAAACAACCTGAAACAAAAGAAAAAACATGAATCCAAAACATAAAAACCTGAAACAAAAAAAAACCTGAAACAAAAGAAAAAACATGAATCCAAAACAGAAAAACCTGAAACAAAAGAAAAACACGAATCCAAAACATAAAAACCTGAAACAAAAAAAAACAACCTGAAACTAAAGAAAAAACCTGAAACAAAAGAAAAAACCTGAAACAAAAGAAAAAACATGAATCCAAAACATAAAAACCTGAAACAAAATAAAAAACATGAATCCAAAACATAAAAACCTAAAACAAAACAAAAAACATGAATCCAAAACATAAAAATAAACATTTTCATGACAAAACATAAAAATAAACATGTTGACCTGAAACAGAAGAAAATATTTCAACATGGCACAATAATAATTTAGAAGAAAAATGAGAAAACATGAAACAAAATTAAAAAATATTTTCATGACAAAGAAAAAAACATAAACAAAAAAAACATGTGACAAACATGATAAAAAATATCAATATGGTGCATAACAATATTTTCCTATGCAGAAAATGTTGTTCATGAACAAAACACATTCAACGCGATGCATTAAAAATCTGAAACAAAGTAAAAATATTTTTGCCCGTAACAGAAAATAAATATTTCGACAAGCAATACAAAAACTTTAAAAATAGAAAATTATAGGTTTTATTTTAACATTATTTGCAATATATTGTAACATGAAAATAAAACACGAAAGGGAAACATTTTTTAGGAAAAAATAAACATTAAACACAATAAAACACATATTAATCTGAAAGAAAAAAAATTTTAAATACAGAAAGGAAATTTTTACTCAAAAAGCAAAAAAATATTGCATCGTAAAAAAGTAAATTATCTGAAACAGAGAAAAAATGTTAACAGGACTGAAACAAAGTAAAAAGTATTTTTGCCTGAAACAGAAAATAAAAAAACGTTAAAAATGGAATAGATTAAAAAACGTATTAATCTGAAATAGAGAAAAAATTAAAAATACCAAAGAAATTAAAAACACAAAACAAAATTTTCACCCATAAAGGAAAAAAATGTTGCATAGTAAAATAGTAAATAATCTGAAACAGAGAAAAAATATTATCAGGAAATAGCGAAACACCTGAAAAGAATATTGACATAAAGCATTAGCAAAAATCAGAAACAAAAAATAAAATAAAAAAAAGATACTGAGCAAGTATCTTAAACTGCAACTAAAAAACGTTGACCTGAAACAGAAAGCATAATTTCATTAAAAAACTGTGAAAAAAAAAATTTATATTGAAAACACGTTTTATACTTCAGAAAAAATGCATTTTGCAGATGTAAATCTAAAACTAAGTAGACATGGATTAACTTTTAAGGGGTAAAAAAAAGGATTTTTTTAAGTTTAAAAATTTTATTTTAACTAATTTTCTTAATTTCTTTAAAAAGATAAAATAAGTTATATTAATTTTCGTGTTTAATTACAAAATAAATTTATTTAGAGATTTTCCTTCTCAAAACTGATTCTTTGTTGTCATTACAAAAATTCACAAATATTAAAGATCTAAATTTAAATAGCAGAAGATGATTTTTTTTCCGGTTTTTATAAAAAAATTTCTTTCTCAAGATGAAGAAGCTAAGATATTTGCTTCCAAAGTGATTTTTGGTTATTTTTTAAGACAAAAATGTAAAATGCAGAAATATTAAAGATCAATAAATTTAAATAGCAAAAGATGATTTTTTTGTTCCGGTTCTTATTAAAAAAATTCTTTCTCAAGATAAAGAAGCTGAGATACTTGCTTCCAAAGTGATTTTTTTTTATAAAAAAATTTCTTTCTCAAGATAAAGAAGCTGAGATACTTGCTTCCAAAGTGATTTTTGTTTTTTTTTAAACAAAAATGTAAAATGTTATTTTTTAAAACAAAAGTGTAAAATACACAAATATTAAAGATTAATAAATAAAGCAGATGATTTTTTGTTCTGCTTCTTATTGAAAAATTTCTTTCTCGAAATGTAAAGAGTAAAAGATTTTCTTCCAAACGCCGTTTCAAGGGCAACGTAGAAACAAGATTAAATAATTGACACCAGTTGACAATAGAATACCATTTAAAAAGAAAGTCAAGTCATTTTTTTTAACCAATTTTTGACTTTTACATGGCCGCACCAGCCTGTTTAAAAGTTGCTAGCAAGCAAACAGCTTCTACAAGGGTAACATGCCAAGTTGACCTGTACACTCCTTTGGTGGTTTAAGTGCTATTAATGCATTTTTGGTCCTTGGCAACGACAAGTATGCTTTCTTTTCAAATGGTCCATAATGTGCAAGATAAATTAAAATGCTCAAATTTCCTAAAAATTCTAAACGATTATTGAATTATAATGGTCAAACTTTTAAAACATCGAATGCTTATTCCATCGAATTTTAAGAACATTGAATATTTTTAATCGAATTTTCAAAACATCAAATGTTAATTTAAACAAGATTGTGTGAACATTGAATATTTAATTTGAAAGAATTTCAAGAACATTGAATGCTTATTTAATTAACAAAATATCAATTTGAACGCATTTTAAGAACATTGAATACTTATTTACTTGAACTTTCAAAAAATAGAATATCAATTTTATCAAAAATGTTGCAGTTGTTTTGTATTTCTGCAGAGTTTACATTTTATATAATTACAAACATAGCTAATTTCAGGCTAAGTAATACTGTCAAATTGTAAATTGTATTTACCTATTCATCCAAAATTTTTATACTTTGCTATTATTTTTTCTCATTTCATTTGAATGTTGACAAAATAGTTTTGTACGCTACTGATAAGCAAAGAGGCAACTTTACAGTAAGTAATAATATTAAAGAAAAGTTTACAATGCCAAGAAAAAATGAATATAATATTTATACCCAACAATGGATTGGGTTTATTATTTCATATCCCCTAAGTTGTAAAGTATAAATGATTCTTTTTTTTAGTAAAAAAATTTTTAATTGCAAAATATAATTGCTTGTAACTTGAATTAAACCAGTGTGTGAAAATATCCACTTTTGTTATTAATTCTCTGATACTTGTCAAGACAAAAATGTAAAAAACAGAAATAAAGAAAAAATAGCAGACGATTGTTTTCTGCTTCTTATTAGAAATTTAAAAAAAAAGATAAAAGAATCGACAGAAATTAGTTTAGAAAATAAAACGAATATTTTTGTAAAACGAGTGTAACTTTTTCAAGTACTCTTCAGGGTCTCAATCTTCCGATAGGTTAAATTTTCAACCCATCGTGAAACATCTTCTGGGAGCAGAGCTTCCGAGGTTACATTGCAATTTAAACTCTTTTTCAGATATCCAGTGCTTCCGACAATCAGTTATTTGGAAATGGTTGTACAACAGATTATCATTAAAAGAAGAAAGCCAGATTTTACTTGCTAATAACCAAAATGATTAAGAACAGTACGAATCCGGTTTCTTTTGAAACATCCACGCTTTGCAACCAAGACAAGGTAAAACGAACACTGCCACAAAGGACTCTGTAAAAGGCGTTAACGCAATGTAACCAAGAAAAGGTTAAACACATCCGCATTCACTTTTTCCTTTTTTCAGAAATCACTCTTTCGACAAGGAAATTCGTATAGCTTATTTTTTAAACATCAATATTTATTATTTTTTTATGAATTATTTTTTAGCAAGATTTTAAAATGAATGTACAATTCTTTACAGTAATGTCTGACAAGTCTTTTGTTACTCTACATTTTCTATGAAACTTTCATTAATTTTTTTAATTGGCAACTACGTATTTTTCGATAAAGTACGAATGTTATTTTTTTGTCCTTAAAAAAGTGGGGATGGAATTTTTTTTTAACATTATTACCTACTATTTTCAATGCTCCAATGTGAATGGAAATTTTAAAGAAAAGTTAACCAGACCTAAATTTCTATCTTTAAAAAAGTAAAAAGTAAATGGGATATAACAATTTTTTAATATTATTACCTACTATTTTTCATTTGAAAAATATCATTGTTGCTCCATTAAATTAATTTTATTTAATTGGCAAGCTTTTCTATTAAAAATTCACGCTAATATCGCGTTCACGAAATCGAAAATAAAATTACACTGCTTAAAAATTAAGAATTTGTATATTTTAATACCAAATATATAATTAGATGAAAATATAAATGTATTTAAATTATTTGAATTTATGGTAATTTGGGTTAATTTTTTCAAAGCAATGCAGGTAAATACTAAAAACAAAAGAAAGACTAGCATATTTTCATGGAAAAGGCTTCGGAGATGAAAAGCTTTGGAGATGAAAAATAAATTTTCTTTCAGATTTATATACATTGGGGTGCAATTGAAATATGTTATACTTTGCTATTATTTCTTCTTATCTCATTTGAATGTTGACAAAATAGTTTTGTACGGTACTGATAAGCAAAGAGGCAACTTTACAGTAAGTAATAATATTAAGGAAAGTTTACAATGCCAAGAAAAAATGAATATAATATTTATACCCAACAATGGATTGGGTTTATTATTTTATATCCCCTAAGATGTAAAGTATAACTGATTCATATTTTTTTAGTAAAAATACAATTTTGAATTGCAAAATATAATTGCTTGTAACTTGAATTAAACCAGTGTGTGAAAATATCCACTTTAGTTATTAATTCTCTGATACTTGTCAAGACAAAAATGTAAAAAACAGAAATAAAGAAAAAATAGCAGACGATTGTTTTCTGCTTCTTATTAGAAATTTAAAAAAAGATAAAAGAATCGACAGAAATTAGTTTAGAAAATAAAACGAATATTTTTGTAAAACGAGTGTAACTTTTTCAAGTACTCTTCACTTCCGAGGTTACATTGCAATTTAAACTCTTTTTCAGATATCCAGTGCTTCCGACAATCAGTTATTTGGAAATGGTTGTACAACAGATTATCATTAAAAGAAGAAAGCCAGATTTTACTTGCTAATAACCAAAATGATTAAGAACAGTACGAATCCGGTTTCTTTTGAAACATCCACGCTTTGCAACCAAGACAAGGTAAAACGAACACTGCCACAAAGGACTCTGTAAAAGGCGTTAACGCAATGTAACCAAGAAAAGGTTAAACACATCCGCATTCACTTTTTCCTTTTTTCAGAAATCACTCTTTCGACAAGGAAATTCGTATAGCTTATTTTTTAAACATCAATATTTATTATTTTTTTATGAATTATTTTTTAGCAAGATTTTAAAATGAATGTACAATTCTTTACAGTAATGTCTGACAAGTCTTTTGTTACTCTACATTTTCTATGAAACTTTAATTAATTTTTTTAATTGGCAACTACTTATTTTCAGATAATGTAAGAATCTGATTTTTAGTTCTTAAAAAAGTAAACAGCAAATGGGCATAGAATTATTTTTTAATATTATTACTTACTGGTTTCATAGTGGCTCAAATTTTCTTAAGAATAAAAATAAAGTAAATAAAAGTTTGAAAAAATAAAATAAATTAAAATTGGAAAAAAATAATTAATTACTTAATTAATTTGTTGGAAAATAAATTTAATTACAATATGATAAATAAAATTATAGGGTTTTTCCGAAATGCTCGATCCAGGGCGCCCCGCTGAGACCGAAGGTTCTCAAACTCAGTTTATTACCTTTTATTTATCTGAATACAAACGACAATAAACCGAATTTGTGAACCTTTTGTCGTCTTGGGACTCCCTGGGGCGAGCATCTCGGAAATTCCCAATATTAATTAAAATTTGAAAAATGAAAAGAAAATTATTTAAAATTTGAAAAACGAGAAGTAAAATCTCTAAAAATTAAAAAAACATTTAAAATTAAAAATTATAATGAAAAAAATTTTTAAGGCATTTAAAATTAAAGATTATTATTAAAAAAAATTTTTAATGATTTAAAATTAAAAAAATATTTAAATCATTTAAAATCAAAAGAATTTTGAAGTCATTTAAAATTAAAAATTATGATTAAAAAAAATGTTTGAATCTTTTTTATTCTTACAGTGGTCGAGCAGCACTCGTTCGATGTCATCTTTGGGATAAAAAAATCACTCACTCACTCGCGATTTTAAAATTGGTGAACGTGTATAGAAAAAAATTGTGGAAATTTTTTTTCATATATATTTAGTTAAAAATAAATATTTTAATGTTGAAAAAAATAGCTAACTAACACTCCCGAAAAAAATTAAAAAATTTTAATTTAACTTTACTTTAACACGTGCTTTATAAAAAAAAAATTCAAAAATATGCGCACAGCAAGATGTTACACGGCCCAAAATTAATTTGCAACTGAATAAATTTCTTTCGGTTTGTTGACTGTAAAAGTTAATTGCTGTTTTATGACCTTCAAATTTCTTCGAAATTTACTCATTTTTCAAAATAAAAATAAAATTTCCGAAAATTTTCTAATAAATATTTCTAACCTTCACCTTCGCTTGTAATAAAAGGGACAAAAGAGATGTCTAAGAGAGGGTAATGACGTAATATTTCTTGGCGATTTTTCTGTTTCTCTCTCACTCTTATTGGAAAAATAGAAATTTGAAAAACTACTACAAAAATTATTAAAAAAATTTTTTCTACTTTACGCAGTGAATAAGCAAAAAGCAGTGACGTAGATGTGACGATGACGACTAGTTCTTGGAAATTTAATTAAATTTAAAATTTAATTTTTCAAAAAAAAGTTTTTAATTTTAATTCTGGTTTTTTAAAAAACGGGACGAAAAAAATTTAAAAATTGAAAGAATGCAAATAAAAGTATTTAAAAATAAAAATGATTCAAAAATTTTCAAAAAATAAGGAATTAAACGTTTTAAAATATAAAAAATTAAATTAAAAAAAAAATTTTTTAACAAATTAATTCTGTTTTTTTGGGGACAAAAAAAAAGAATAAAATTATTTAAAACTTGCAAAAATAAGAATATTAAATACTTTTGTATTTTAAAATAAAAATGATTTAAAATTTGAAAAAATAAAATTATTAAAAATTAAAAAAAAATTCAACAATTTTGATTCTTGTTTTTAAAATTTGACAAAAAAAAGAATAAAATTATTAACAATTTCAGAAAATAAAAATTAAAGTATTTAAAAATAAAATTAGTTTAAAAATTTGTAGAAATAAATATAAAATTATTTAAAATTACAAAAAAAAATTTAATTTGTTTTATATGTAAACTTTTAATTTAAAAATCTTTTGCAAACTAAAAATGTGACGTAAGTGGGGGGGGGGGTGATGTACACTTCTTGGAGTTTTTTTTCGTTCTGTTCTTTGGATAGAAAAATTATTCAAAAATATTAGAAAATTTTTTTCTACTTTTCACAGAAAATAAAAACGGGACACAAAATATTAATATATTTTTTTAATTATAATTTTTAATTTTAAATAAATTAAGAAAATTTTTATTTTACATGATTTAAAACTTTGGAAAAAAAATTTAAGTCATTTTAAATTATAAAATTTGAGCTGAAAAATATTTTCCTAACTTACAGTAGCCAGTCTCAGCGTAAGTCCGCTTTCCATCCTGGAGCAGCATTTCTCGTTCGACGTCACTTTTGGGCACTAAAAAACACTCAGTCTCGGTTTTAAATATTTCCAAACACTCCCGCACGACATTTTGGAAAATATCCAAACTTATCCAAAAAAATCCAAATTCATCCAAAAACATCGAAACACTTCCATTGTATCCAGACGTATCCAAAAATATTTCAAAATGTTTAAAAAAAGTCGAAAGTATCCAAGAACATCCAAAAATATCCAAACGTATCCAGACGTATCCAAAAAAAATCGAATGTATCCAAATGAATCCAAATAGGTCCCACTGTGAGGTCTTACACGGCCCGAGACAAATTCGCAACTGAGGAAATGTCTGTCGATTAGCTGATGATTATCGTTAATTGCTTCTTAATGAGTTTTTAATTTCTTGGAAACTTTCTAATTTTTCGACAGAAAAATAAAATTTTCGAAATTTGTTTTTCAATTTTTTTTACATTTTGTCAATAATAAAAGGGACAAAAAATATGTCTATCAGAGGGTAGTGAGGTAATATTTCTTGGAAAACTTTCTCTTTTCCCTCTCAAACTTTTTGTAAAAATAAATATTTTCAAATCTACTACTAAAATTATTTCAAAAATTTTTTCTACTTTACGCAGAGAATAAGCAAAAAGCAGTGACGTAGAAATGACGTTAACGACTACTTCTTGGAAATTTAATTAAATTTAAAATTTAATTTTCAAAAAAAAAAAATTTTAACAATTGTAATTCTGGATTTTCAAAAAAAAGACGAAGAAAGAATAAAATAATTTAAAATTTGGAAGAATGAAAATAAAAGTATTTAAAAATAAAAATAATTTAAAAGTTTCAAAAAATAAGGAATTAAACGATTTAAAATGAACAAAATTAATTTAAAAAAAAAATTTCCACAACTTAATTCTGTTTTGTGGGACAAAGAAAAGAATAAATTTTTTTAAAAATTACAAAAATTAAAATTTGAAATACTTTGGAATGAAAAATAAAAATTATTTAAAATTTAAAAATATAAAATTATTTAAAATTAAAAAAAAATTTCAACAATTTAAATTCTGGTTTTTTTTTAAAAAACGGAACAAAAAGAACAAATAAAATTATTTAAAACTTACAAAAAAAATTTAAATACTTTTGTATTTAAAAATAAAAATGGTTTAAAATTTGAAAAAATAAAAGTATTGAAAATTAAAAAAAAAAATTTCAACAAATTTAATTCTGGTTTTTTTTTCAAAAACGGAACAAAAAAAGAATAAAATTATTTAGAACGTACAAAAAATTTTTTAATACTTTTGTATTAAAAAATAAAAATGATTTAAAATTAAAAAAGAAAATTTAATTTTTTTAATTTGTAAACTTTTAATTTAAAACTCTTTGGCAAACTAAAAATATGACGTGAGTGGGGGGGATGAAGTACACTTTTTGGAGTTTTTTTTTTCGTTCTGTTTTTTGGAAAAAAAAATTATTCAAAAATATTCAAAATGATTTTTCTACTTTTCACAAAAAATAAAAACGGGACACAAAAGATTGAGAAATTTTTTTAATTATAATTTTTAATCTTAAATAAATTAAAAATTTGTTTTATTTTAAATAATTTAAAATTTTTTTAATTTTAAATAAATTAAAATTTTTTAAATTTTATATGATTTACAAATTTGGAAACAAATTTAAATTAATTTAAATTATAAATTTTGAGCTGAAAAATATTTTTCTAACTTACAGTAGTCAGTCTCAGCGTAAGTCCGATTTCCATCCTGGAGCAGCATTTCTGGTTCGACGTCACTTTTAGGCACTAAAAAACACTCAGTCTCGGTTTTAAATATTTTCAAACACTCCCGCACGACTTTTTGGAGAATATCCAAACTTATCCAAACTTATCCAAATTTATCCAAATTCATCGAAAAATGTCCAAACTCTTCCAGTGTATCCAGACGTATCCAAAAAGTATCACCAAATGTGTAAAAAGAATACACAGTATCCAACAACATCCAAACTCATCCAGACGTATCCAAAAAAATCGAATGTATCCAAATGAATCCAAATAGGTCCCACTGTGAGGTCTTACACGGCCCGAGGTAAATTCGCAACTGAGGAAATGCCTGTCAATTAGCTGACGATTACCGTTAATTGCTTCTTAATGAGTTTTTAATTTCTTGGAAACTTTCTAATTTTTCGAAAGAAAAATAAAATTTTCGAAATTTTTTTTTCATTTTTTTTTACATTTTGTCAGTAATAAAAGGAACAAAAAATATGACGTGGGTGGGGGGGGGGGGTAATGACACACTACTTCATTAAAATTTCTTACAAATTTCATTTTTTTTCTCTCATTTTTAGGGAAAAAAAATTTTTTCTCAAAAATATTCGAAAAATTTTTTCTACTTTTCTCAGAAAATAAATGGGACAAAAACATCATGCAACGTCATCATCATCTCTTTTTCTTTTTGTCTTCTAAAAAAATAAAAAATTCATTTTTTTTTAAATTTTACTCTTCGATTGATTATAAATGGAAAAAAAAATATTACGAGGAGAATTTTTCAGAAGAGTCCTGAGAATTTTTCAGGAGCTATTCCACGAAATTTTTTCCTTTAATTATTAGGTACTTTTTAAAAAGATTATAATCATTATTAAATAAATATAATAAAAAAGTGGGTAATTAATTTTTGTTTACATAAATTTTATTTTCATTATTGAATTTTGTTTTTATCACTAAAACATTTTTTTTTGAAAAAGTTTATGTTCTGAAATTAGTTAGAAAAAAAAAAGTTTTCGTATAATAACATTTAATAATAATCTTATTTTTTTTTTAAATTCTTAACCTGAAAACTTTGTTTGCGAATTTGTAAATTTGACTAATAAATAGTATTTTTTACTAATAAATAATAGTTTTTGCTAATAAATAGTATTTTTACTAATAAATAGTAGTTTTTGCTAATAAATAGTAATTTTGACTAATAAATAGTAATTTTCACTAATAAATAGTATTTTTACTAATAAATAATAATTTTCACTAATAAATAGTAATTTCCACTAATAAATACTGTTGATGCTCGCACTTGTCCAATTTTTTTGATTTTCCACTTCATTTTCAATATTTATTTATTTAGTTATTTAGACGTGACATTTTCATAGGATAATAAAAGTTAGAAGTATATTTATAGTTGCAATAAAACACTGCCCAGTATTTCTAATTTTCAGATTAAATTTAAGATATTTGCTTAATAAGATAATTTTTTAAAAAATATCGCAGAATAAATTGATGGGAAAATAAGGAATTGAAAAATTAATGTAAAAAATACTTTGTTTAATTTTCGTATATATATTTTGGGATGTAATCTTATTTTCAATGAACGGAGGGGAATGACGATAATTATATGAAGATCATAAATTCTATAGGAACTTATAGCTAGTAGGTCTTTAGCAGTGTTATATGGACCTTCGCCTGTTTTACGAGCAGAAATGCCACTAAGTCACTGGCACTGCCGGCCTTGTGAACCTCGTTCGATGAAATACGAGCATAGTTTTCACTTCTAAGATATGCTGTTTTTCTTTTTCTCCCCTCGATTTTTGTTGTATTTGATCTCAATTTTCCCTCCTGGAAGGATAACCCTTTTAACCAAAAAAAGTAAAATTTAATTTCAAAATAGTTAAAAAAAGTCCAAAAATAGTAAAAATAGTCCAAAAATATTACAAATAGTCCAAAAATAGTACAATTAGCCAAAAATAGTAAATAATTTACTAGAATGCGCAGAATCATTTTTTAAAAAAGAAAAATTTTTTTCAACTTTTAAAAATTGGCAAAAGTGATTATAAAAACTAAAATTTCACTCTTTCCATAATTATACTAAGTTTCTAGTGAAGTTTACTAATTTTTATTAATTCACAAGTTAACTTTTTACTCCTACAATAAATTTACAAGTTAAATTATTATTTCAAAAATAAATTTAGAATTAGTAAATATATTATTTTGATGGCAGTAAAATTTGACAAAAACGCAATTTTTAGTTTTTGGAAATTAATTTTACCACGTCAAAAATTTAGTACATTTTAGTAAAATTACTAATGATATTGAAATTCAATTTTTACTTTTCTCGGAATTAATTTTATCACGTCGAAGTAAATTTTAGTAAAATACAATTCTCTATCTATTAGGAAGTAATTATTGCAATTTAATTCGAAAATAGTAAAAAATAGTAAAAAAAATAGTAAAAATAGTCCAAAATAGTAAATAATTTACTAGAATGCAAAGAAACTTTTTTTAAAGATAAAAATATTTTAGAAACTTTTAAAAATTAGTAAAAAATGATTAGAAACTTTTAAAAATTAGTAAAAAATGTTTAGAAACTTTTAAAAATTAGTAAAAAATGATTAGAAACCAAAATTTTTACATCTTTTCATAATTACACTGAGTTCCAGATAAAATTTACTAATTTTAATTAATTTACAACTTAAATTGTTATTTCTACAATAAATTTTCAAATTAAATTATAATCTCTAAAATAAATAGTTCAAAAATAGTAAATAATTTACTAGAATGCGAAGAAACTTTCAAAAATTAAAAACTTTTTGAAACTGATTAAAATTGGTAAAAATGATTAGAAACTAAATTTAGTAAATAAAATTTACGAATTTAAATTAATTTACAAATGAAATTTTTATTTCTAAAATAAATTTTCAATAAATTTGCCGAAAACGCAATTTTTAGTTTTTTTGTAAATTAATTTTACCAAGTAGAAAATTTAATAAAATTCAGTAGAATTAATTCCTAATTACTAATTTTAGTGAAATATAATTCTCTATATATTAGGAAGAATTTAAAAAAATTTAATTTGAAAATAGTAAAAAATAGTAAAAAATTGTTTAAAAATAGTTCAAAAATAGTAAATAATTTACTAGAATGCGAAGAAACTTTTCAAAAATTAAAAACTTTTTGAAACTGTTTAAAATTGGTAAAAATGATTAAAAACTAAATTTTTACTCTTTCTGCAATTACACAAAGTTCCAGATAAAATTTACGAATTTAAATTAATTTCCAAATTAAATTTTTATCTCTAATATAAATTTAAAAGTTAAATTATTATTTAAAAAAATAAATTAGAATTAGTAAAAATTATATTAAAGACTAAAATTTGCCAAAAACTTAACTTCTCCTTTTTTGGAATTAACTTCACCACTTCCAAACTTTGGGAAATTTTTTGTAAAACTGCCAATTACTAAAACTCAATTTTTACTTTTTTCTGAACTAATTTTACTACATCGATGTAAATTTTAGTAACATACAATTCTTTATCTCTTAGGAAGGCAATTATAAAAATTTAATTTGAAAATCGTAAAAGAAAGGAAAAATAGTTTAAAAGTAGTAAAAAAAAATATTTCCCAATAGTGTATTAATTATTTTAATTCAATGTTCAATGGAAAAAAGGGTTTTTGTTTTTATTTTCTATTTCTGATCTTGTTCACAACCGTTTTTTTGCAGTAGTGAGGGTAAATTTTCGGTCAGACAATTATAAGATTATTTAATATAAAAATTGAAAAAAATTGAAGAAAATTGAAGAAAATTGAAAAAAAATTGATAAAAATTGAAGAAAATTGAAGAAAATTTATTAAAATTTATTAAAACTGAAGAAAATTGATGAGAATTGAAAAAATTGATGAAAACTGATAAAAATTGAAGAAAATTGATGAAAATTGATAAAAATTGAAAAATTTGATAAAAATTGATGAAAATTTATAAAAATTGATGAAAATTGAATAAAATTAATAAAAATTAAAGAAAATTTATAAAAATTGAAGAAAATTGATGAAAATTCTTAAAAATTCAACTGAAGGAAAAGTTGATGAATCCCAAACTAATGAAATATCGAGTTAATAATTTCCCGTCGATACATCCGTGCACCTCTTTAAATTTATATTATACACGAATTGTAAACAGACAAATATATATGTAAAATTTCGAAAGTTTAAGGGAAGATATTGGAAAAGTGCTTAGTGATTATGTGTGTGGTCTTTACAGGCGAATGTACATTAATAATCTGCTATGTTATCAGAGGTATTATGTGTAGTAATCCCCAAGATTATCAGAGTTTCATGTTTTTCTTTGTAACTCCCAAGAGGATATGCAGCAGTAGCAGCAGCACCACAAACGTGTCAGCTTTGAGAGCAACCACTTGTGTAATCTTGAATTAATATTTCGTCGAACCAGGAAGTACGTTATTCCATGTCAGCAGCTGTTTATTCAAATATAAACTCCATCTTGATTTTGCTCTTTTACCATTAACTCTCTAACATTAAATTTTTTTTTCAAATTTGACAAATTTTTTTTTGAGTTGCAAAAAATAGTTAAATTTAACTTAAAATAATTTTTTTTCAAGCACTTTAACAAATTTTTTTTTGAGTTGCAAAAAAAGAATTAAATTTAACTTAAACATTTCTTTTCAAGCACTTTAACACATTTTTTTTTGAGTTGCAAAAGAATAGTTAAATTTAACATAAACAAATTTTTTTTGAAGCACTTTAACAAATTATTTTTGAGTTGCAAAAAAGATAATTAAATTTAAATTCAAAAAAATTTTTTTCAAGCACTTTAACAATTTTTTTTTAATTGCAAAAGAATAATTAAATTTAACTTAAAAATGTTTTTTTCAAGTATTTAAAAAATTTTTTTTTGAGTTGCAAAAAAAATAATTAAATTTTTCCCTCTTCATTTTTGGAACGAGGGGAAAAAGTGAGTTTTATTCAGACAAAATTTCGTACTGTTTTTATTTTTTTACCTTTTGTTCTTAATTTTTTTTTGTAGTGAGGGGAAATTTAAGGTCGCACACAATCTGAATGTTCTGAGTCGAAGAGAATTTATTTTGAACAATAAAAAATATAACGAAATAATTCGAAATAACGTTTTTTACAGTAAAATTTTGGCATTTTTAATAAAATGGCCGAAAATGGCATTAAGGTAATTGAAAAGTGTGTCTAGACAGGGGAATATTTTTCAAAACGAGAGAAATTGGAGTAAGGATTCATACATTAAGAATGATATATGCTGATATTCAGAAATTCAGGAAGAACTTCAATCAGTCGCGGTGAGTGGAAAGTTTCGGAAAACTTCTATCGCCTAAAGCCATATTTTATACATACCTGGGTTTGAGGAAAATTTGGAACTTCTATATTTGAAACTTTCATCTTGACGTGCTAACAATTTCATCTCCATATTTCATTCCCCATTAAGTCTATATAACAAGGATTTCAAGAACAGAGTTAGAATAATTATATATACATATGTATATACAGATATGTATATATTCGTAAAGTAAGCGAAAAAGCAAATTTTGGAAAATGAAAAATTTTCACAAAAAAGCATTTTATTTCCCAAACGAGTCGCATTATAAAATAGAAAATTTTTGTTTTCAAGAACTATTTTTTTGCGAAATGAAAATTGTTTTTTTTTATTTACTAAAGTAGACTATTTGCTCTATTAATATATGTCTCTGTGGAAAAAAAATTCTGATCCCTTCGTTCTACTTTTGGAAAAGAGATGAATGCCTGTAAGGTAAAAATCCAATCTTAGCATTGTATCCTCCACTACTGAGCATTGTAGCATTTACAATTGTGATTCCGTGACCTGAAAGAAAACTCGTATTTTCCGCCTTGAGGTTTTTTTTTCTAATATGCATATAGCTTTTTAGTTAAATAGTTATGCTTTTTCGGCGCTCGCACGAGCGGTAAACATAAAAATATAAACTCTTCGGTGAAAAATGGAGGAAAAATCGAAAAATTTAGAGAAAATAGAGAAAAAGATAAATAAACATACAAAAAAAGGAGAAAAAGAATAATAGAAAATAGAAAAAGAAAAGGAGAAAATAGATAAAGAAAAGTAGAAAATAGATAAAGAAAAATAGAAAACAGAGAAAAAGAAAAATACAAAATAGTGAAAAATAGAAAGTACAGAAAAAGAAAAATAGAAAATAAATTAAAAATAGAAAATAGAGGAAAAAAATAAAAAATAGAAAAATAGAAAAAGAAAAATAGAAAATACAGAAAAAATTGACAATTGAACAATAGAAAAATAGAAGACAGAAAAAGAAAAATAGAAAATAGAAAAAGAAAAGTAGAAAGTAGATAAAGAAAAATAAAAAAACAGAGAAAAAAATAGAAAATAGAAAAATGGAAAACAGAGAAAAAGAAAAATAGAAAATAAATTAAAAAATAGAAAATAGAGGAAAAAAATAGAAAAATAGAAAAAAATAGAAAATAGAGAAAAAATTGACAATTGAAAAATAGAAAAATAGAAAACAGAGAAAAAGAAAAATAGAAAATAGAGAAAAAGAAAAATAGAAAATAGAAAAAGAAAAGTAGAAAGTAGATAAAGAAAAATAAAAAACAGATAAAAAAAATAGAAAATAGAAAAATGGAAATCCGAGAAAAAGAAAAATAAAAAAAAAAAATAGAGAAAAAAAATAGAAAATAGAAAAATAAAAACCAGAGAAACAGTGAAATAGAAAATAGAAAAATAAAAAACAGAGAAAAAGAAAAATAAAAAATAGAGAAAAAGAAAAATAGAAAATAAAATAAAAAAGGAGAAAAATAGAAAATAGAAAAATAGAAAATAGAAAAATAGAAAATAGAAAAATAAAAACCAGAGAAACAGTGAAATAGAAAATAGAAAAATAAAAACCAGAGAAACAGTGAAATAGAAAATAGAAAAATAAAAAACAGAGAAAAAGAAAAATAGAAAATAAAATAAAAAAGGAGAAAAATAGAAAACAGAAAAAAGGAAAATACAAAATAGTGAAAAATAGAAAATAGAAAAAGAAAAATAGAAAATAGAGAAAAAAATAGAAATTAGAGTAAAAAATAGAAAATAAATAAATAGAAAACAGAGAAAAAGGAAAATAGAAAATAAAGAAAAAAATTTGAAAATTGAAAAATAGAAAACAGAAAGAAAAATGCAAAATAGATAAAAAAATAGAAAATAGAAAAATAAAAAACAGAGAAAAAGAAAAATAGAAAATAGAGAAAAAGTAAATGGAAAAGGAAAAATAGAAAATAGAGAAAAAAAACAAAATTGATAAATAGAAAACGGAAAGAAATAGAAAATTGAAAAATGTAAAACCAAAAAAAATTGAAATTGAGAAAAAAATAGAGAAATAGAAAGCAGAGAAAATACAGAAAAAGAAAATTAGAAAAAAATAGAAAATTGAAAAATAGTAAATAGAGAAAAAAATACAAAAATTGGATTAAACAATAGAAAATAGAAAAATAGAAAACAAAGAAAAAGGAAAATAGAAAATAGAGAAAAAAATAGAAACTTGAAAAATACAAAAACACAAAGAAAAATGCAAAATAGAGAAAAGAAAATTGATAAATAGAAAACAGAAAGAAATAAAAAATTGAAAAATAGAAGACCAAAAAAGTTAAAATAGAGAAAATGAAAAATAGAAAATTGAAAAATAGAAAACAGAAAAAAATAGAAATTAGATTGAAAAATAGAAAATAGAAAAATAGAAAACAGAGAAAAAGGAAAATAGAGAATAAAATAGAAACTTGAAAAATAGAAAACAGAGAAAAAGGAAAATAGAGAATAAAATAGAAACTTGAAAAATAGAAAACAGAAAGAAAAATGCAATATAGAGAAAAAAAATAGAAAATAGAAAAATAAAAAAAAGAGAAAAAGATAAATAGAAAATAGAGAAAAAAATAGAAACTTGAAAAATAGAAAATAGAGAAAAAAAATACAAAATTGATAAATAGAAAACAGAAAGAAATAGAAAATTGAAAAATAGAAGACCAAAAAAAAATTGAAATAGAAAAACAGAAAAATAGAAAACAGAGAAAAAAGAAAATAGAGAAAATGAAAAATAGAAAATAGAGAAATGGAAAACAAAGATAAAGAAAAATAAAAAATAGAGAAAAAGAAAAATAAAAAAGGAAAATAGAAAATAGAGATAAAAATAGAAAATTGAAAAATAGAAAACAGAAAAATAAAAAAGGAAAATAGAAAACAGAAAGAAGAATGCAAAATAGAGAAAATAATAGAAAATAGAAAAATAAAAAACAGAGAAAAAGGAAAATAGAAAATAGAGAAAAAGTAAATAGAAAAGGAAAAATAGTAAATAGAGAAAAAAATAGAAAATTGAAAAATAGAAAACCAAAAAAAAAATTGAAAATAGAGAAAAAAAGTAGAAAAATACAAAACAGAAAAAAAATAGAAAATAGAAAAATAGAAAACAGAGATAAAGAAAAATAAAAAAGGAAAATAGAAAATAGAGATAAAAATAGAAAGTTGAAAAATAGAAAACAGAAAAATAAAAATGGAAAATAGAAAACAGAAAGAAAAATGCAAAATAGAGAAAATAATAGAAAATAGAAAAATAAAAAACAGAGAAAAAGGAAAATAGAAAATAGAGAAAAAGTAAATAGAAAAGGAAAACTAGAAAATACAGAAAAAAATAGATAATTGAAAAATAGAAAACCAAAAAAATTGAAATTAGGAAAAAAGAAAAATAGAATAAGAAAAATAGAAAATTGAAAAATACAAGACAGAGAAAAAAATAGAAAATAGAGAAATTGAAAACAGCGATAAAGAAAAATAGAAAATAGAGAAAAAGAAAATTAGAAAATAGAAAAAGAAAAGTAGAAAATAGAAAAGAAAAAATATTCAATAAAGAAATAGAAAAATAGTCAATAAAGAAATAGAAAAATAGAAAATAGAGAAAAAATGAATCTCAAATGTAAATTGAACGATTTTTTGGGGAAAAAACGAAATTCCAGTGAGAAATGAATTATGACCATCAGAATTGACAACACGCCCCATGAGAATCGCATTATCTCCTGTCCAGAACTATTAGACTCGAGTAACGAAGTATTGTCTACCTCGTCGAGGATCCTAAACACAATTATCTAAACGCGGTAGTAACTGCAGTAACCAGCGATTAGTCGACGGACGAGTGCGCATCCAGAATAACCCCTGGGTCAACCGCATTATGCGGTACAGTATTATCTCTGCTATTCTCGTTAGAGGGCTCTCCCCTCTTACTCGCCTGTCATAACAACAAACATTGTGGCTCGAAAAACTTTTAAACATCATTCCATACAGTCTACACACCAGCTATCAGAGAAATATGTTTTATATTTTGCAAACTTTTCAAGTTGAAAATAATATTTTGGGTCAAATAATAAAAAGGGTTGTGTTTTAGTAATTTATCATGAAATTTTGTGAAAAATAATTTAACTATTTGTTGGTAAATGAAAATCGGATTATTTTAGTACTTGTCGAGTGTTTTATTTGAAGTTAATCGAATTTTATTGTATTGAATAGAATTTATTTGGGGGAAAAAAGAATTTATTTGGGAAAAATAGAAATTTTTTGTGAAAAATAGAATTTATTTGTGGAAAACAAAATTTATTTGTAAAAAACAAAATTTATTTGTGAAGAACAAAATTTATTTGTGAAGAACAAAATTTATTTGTGTAAAGTAAAATTTATTTGTGTAAAGTAGAATTTATTTGTTTAAAATTGTATTTATTTGGACCAAATAGAATTTATTTTTACCAAACAGAATTTATTTGAAAGAAAAAAAAATTCATTCGCACCAAACAGAAATTATTTGAACGAAATAGAATTTATTTGTACCAAATATCAAACAAAATTTATTCAAACGAAATAGAATTTATTTGTACCAAACGGAATTTATTAAAACCAAACAAAATTTAATCGAAAAAAACAAAATTTATTTCAAACAAATAAAATTTATTTGAACCAAATTGAATTTACTTTTGCAAAATGGAATTTATATCAACCAAACAGAATTTATTTTTACCAAACTAAATATATTTAAAACAAAATAGAATTTATTTGTACCAAACAGAGATTTATTTGAAGCAAAAAAGAAAATTAATTAAAGAAACCAAATTTTTTGAAAACAAATAAAGTTTATTTCAACCAAATAGAATTTACTTATGCAAAATGGTATTAATTTGAACCAAATAGAATTTATTTTGAACCGATAGAATTTATTTGTGTAAAGTAGAATATATTTGTTCAAAATTGTATTATTTTTTCAAAAATAATATTCATTTGAACCAAACAGAATTTATTTGAACCAAAAACAAATTTTTTAGTAACAAACAGAATTTATTTGAACGAAAAAAAAATTTAAATGAAAGAAACAAAATTTATTTTGTAACAAATGAAGTTTATTTGAACCAAATGGAATTTATTTTTCCAAAAAAAGTTTATTTGAACCAAAAGGAATTTATTTTTGCCAAAGGGCAATTTTTTTCAAATAATATTTTCTTGAATTAAACAGAATTTATTTGAACCAAAAAAAAATTTATTGTCACCAAACAGAATTTATTCGAAGCAAAAAAATTTAATTGGATAATTGGAAGAAACAAAATTTATTTCGTAACAAATGAAATTTATTTGAACCAAATGAAATTTATTTTTGCAAAATGGTATTTATTATAACCAAATAGAATTTTTTTGGACAAAACAGAATATATTTAAACCAAATAGAATTTTATCCAAAAAAAAAGAAAATTAATTCTGAATCGAATCAATTTTATTTGAACTAAATCGAATTTATTTGAATAAAACTAAATTTATTTTAAAATTAATGAAGTTTTTTTTTAAACCAAATAGAATCTATTTGAGCCTAACAAATATTTTGTGCGACGAGTACTACTGTGAAAGTAGTAAAAGTAGTGAAAATAGTAAAAATTATAAAATTTGTAAGTAAAGTAAGTAAAAGTAGAAAAGTAGTAAAATAAATATTAAAAGTTGGATGACACAGTAGTAAAAGTATTTAAAGTAAACAAATTAAAAAGTACTAAAAATTTTAAGGGTAGTTAACATAGAGAAATGGTAAAAATAGTAAATGTTAGTAAAAACAGTAGTAAAAGTCAATTCATTGTCAGACAAATATTTTGTAGCAAGAGTAGTAGTAAGAAAGTGGGACAAATAGTAGAAATAGAAAAAATACTAAAAATATTAAAAACACTAAAAATACTAAAAATATTAAAAATACTAAAAATAGTAAAAATATAAAAAATACTTAAAATATTAAAAATAATAAAAATACCAAGAATAGTAAAAATTGTAAAAATACTATGAATTGTAAAAGTAGTAGAAGTAGTGGAAATAGTAAAAATAGTAAAAATAGTAAAAATAGTAAAAATAGTAAAAATAGTAAAAATAGTAAAAATAGTAAAAATAGTAAAAATAGTAAAATTGTGAAAATAGTAAAAGGAGGAAAAAGAGAAAAAAGAGTAAAAAGAGTTAAAATAGGAAAAACTGGAAAAATAGTAAAAGTAGTAAAAAGATTAAAAATAGTAAAAATAATGAAAATAGTGAAAATTGTTAGTAAAAGTTGTAAATAACTAAAAAGTGAAAGTTGGAAAAACTAAAAAAAATAATAAAACAAAAAAATGGGAAAAATTTGTAAAACTCGAAATCGTAGAAAAGGCCAATTAAATAGTCAGACAACAAAGTTCGTATAATAAAATTTAATATAATATTTTTTTGGCGAAAATTTATCCTCTCTGATTTTTTCCACTCTGCAAATTTCCCTCTTGCTCACTGTACAAAAAAAGGAATTTTCAAAAATATAGTTTTTAACTATATTAAAAAATTGTAATAGAAACAATGATTATTTTTCCATTTTTATACAATAATTTCATTTTTTTCCCCCTTTTTTTTGCACATTTAGTCGCGCAGAGTCAATCAATAGATTACTAATTCGCGTAGAAAATACAGATAGAATAATGGAAAACAAACGGATTTGTTTACAAAATGTAGGTCGCCACAAGCTTTTACTTTAATGAATTTTAGTTTTACAATGGAGCATTGATGAAGATGTGAGAATTGTGTTTCGCGAACGGGTTTTGTATTGAATTTGAATGATTGTTGTATAGAAAATGGCGCGCCGTTTTAGTGAGACGAAAATTTTAGAAATACATTCAAAAACGTAAATTATGTATGTACAAAATATATATCTATATAGTTATATTATTTACGTCAATTTTAAATAAATTTTACTACGTCATTTCAGTTTATATAACAAGCACAAGGACAAAGTAATATTTAATTTTCTTCATTTCATCAGCGCGAGAGGGAAATTATTATAAATATTAAAATTTTCAAACTCGGGCTTGTAGTTTATAATTTTATTTCAAGCAGAAAACTTGGAAAATATTGTATTGTGCATATAATGATAAAGTTTTATATATATATATATATATATATATATATATATATATATATATATATATATAGTTTATGGTTGTTAAAATCTTTTTTAATTGACGTCCGATTTTCCTCGACTGTTACTTACTGTTACGACTTTTTTACGACTTTTTGGATTTTTAAGCTCTTTTGTATTAAATTATTGTGCAATTTGCATTTGGTTATTTGATTTTATATATGTATGCTAGTCACGTGTATTGAAATGTTTTTTTTTATTTTTAGCTTTTCGTAATTCTTGTAAGTTTATATAATAATTTTAACTTTTTAATTTTTATTATCGACTTTTTAATTATCGATTTTATTAACTTTCACTAATTTTATTGTCTGTTGAATTTATTAGGTTTTTAAAATTTTATAAATATTAACTTCACTGAGTTTTTAATTTACTAATTATATATTTTATTTTTGATAAATTCTAAGTGCTATTAAATTTTTAAATTTTATTCATTTTCTCACTACGAATTATACATTGAACCAAATAGAATTTATTTTCACCAAACAGAATTTATCTGAACCAAATAGAATTTTTTTGTACCAAAACTGAATTTATTTAAATAAAAAAAAATTTAATCGAAAAGAGCAACAACTATTTTGAAACAAATATAGTTTTTTTGAACCAAATGGAATTTATTTTTTCCTAATGGAATTTATTTTTTCAAAATAATATTTATTTGAACCAACAAAAAAATTATTTGTATCGAACACAATTTATTTGACCCAAGAAAATTTATTTTGAAACAAATGAAGATTTTTTGAACCAAATTTAATTTTTTTCTGCAAAATGATGTTTATTGTAACCAAACTGAATTTATTTAAACTCAAAAAAATTTAATTGAAAGAAACAAAATTATTTTTTATAACAAATGAAGTTTATTTCAACCAAATGAAATTTATTTGTTTAAAATGATATTTATATGAACCAAAAAAAAAATTATTTGTGTCGAACACTATTTATGTGACCCAAAAAAATTTATTTTAAAACAAATAAATATTTTTTGAACCAAATTGAATTTTTTTCTGCAAAATGATGTTTATTGTAACCAAACTGAATTTAATTTTAAATTAAAAAAAATTTAATTGAAAGAAACAAAATTTTTTTTATAACAAATAAAGTTTATTTAAACCAAATGAAATTTATTTGTTCATAATGGTATTTATTTGAACCAAATAGAATTTATTTGAACCAAAAAAAATTTTAATAGAAGAAACAAAAATTTATTTTGAAACAAATGAAGTTTATTTAAACCCAATAGAACTTATTTTTTCCAAAAAGAATTTATTTAAACCAAATAGAATTTATTTGAACCAAATAAAAATTATTTGTACCAAACACAATTTTACTTAAAGAAAAAAAAATTTATTTTGAAACAAATGAAGGTTATTTTAACCAAATGGAATTTATTTGAACCAAACAGAATTTATTTGAACCAAACAGAATTTATTTGAACCAACAAAAATTTATTGGTGCCAAACAATTTATTTCAACCAAATAGAATTTATTTGAACCAAATAGAATTTATTTCTACCAAACAGAATTTTGTTTAAACAAAAAAAAATGTTTTGAAACAAATAAAGTTTATTTTCACCAAATGGAATATATTTGAACCAATCAAAATTTAATTGAACAAAAAAAATTTATTGGTACGAAACAGAATTTATTTTTACCAAACAGAATTTATTTGTGAAAAATGGAATTTATTTGTGTAGGTAATGTAGAATTTATTTGCTCAAAATGGCTTTTACTTTTTTGAAAATAATATTTATTTGAACCAAATTTATTTAAACAAAAAAAAATTTTATTGGAAAAAAACATAATTTATTTGAAACAAGTGTAGTTTATTTGATTGTAATCGTTCTTCAGAAACTTTTGGGTTTAAATTCGAATTTCAAATTTGTAGAAATTCTATACTAATTTATGTTTGGTTTAAAAAATTTTTGCTTTTTAATTATAAACAGTAGTTACATATTGTAAATTATAAATTATAAACTACTCTATGAAAATATATATTTTATTTTTTTGATTTCACGTGTTTTTAATGAAAGATTTTTAAAATTGCCAGTGTAAAATAATTATTTTTTGGTCCTTCTGAACTTTATCAACTTCGTCTCGAATTAATTATTTAACGATTATTTTCTAGAACTCATAACAAAGTTTTCATTGCGAAATTTCTGTTTACAAAATATAAATCCATTTTATTATTAAACTATTTATTAATCATTTTAGTATTTTTTTTTACTTCCACTTTCGTAATATATTTACCTTCCAAATTTTAGTTGTACCACAACATTCAAAAAATAATGTTTTAATTTTTTTCCTACTTAATTTTTTAATTTTTTTTCTTCTCTTTGTTTAAGGTTTAATTTACAATATATGTTAATTTTACTTTATTTTTTTATTTATTTTTTTAATATTAATTCTTTCTAAGACGATTGCAATTTTTATTCATTCTCTTTGTTTAAGGTTTAATTTACAATATATATTAATTTTACTTTATTTTTTTCTATTTATTTTTTTTAATATTAATTCTTTCTAAGAAGATTGCAATTTTTATTTATTCTGACAATAATAAATTTTTGTTTTCGACTTTATAAAAGAGAGAGAGAGAGAGAGAGAGAGAAAATAATTTTCTTTGCAAAAAAAAAAATTTCCCTTCCGCCAATTGCAAAAATGTTGCCATCCGAAAAAAAAGAATTATTCTTTCATTTTCCTTGAAATATTGTTGAGCATAATTTGAAAAACTCAACTCACGACGAAATTCGTATTGTTAGGCAAAGTAGGAGGGAAGATAAAATTATGAAGAGGTTTGCTCCGGTTTTCTAGGACATTGTCCGACCCGATTGTTGTCTCGAGATAAACTTTATCCAACCATTAAATCACACGTGCTGAAAATGGAGTCGAGTTTTGCCAAGGGAAAGAGGGAAAATGGAGAAAATGAGAGGGAGGGAAAGGAGAGAAAGAAAAAGAGAGAGAGGGAGAGAAGAAAAGAAATGAGAGAGAAAGAAAAAGAGGAAAAAAGGGAGTAAAAGAGGGAAAAAGAGAGAAAAGAGGGAAAAGAGAAAGAAAAAGAGAAAAAGAGAGAAAAAGAATGTATTGGTACCAAACAGAATTTATTTAAACAAAAAAAATTTAATTAAAAGAAACAAAATTTTTTTTATAAGAAATAAAGTTTATTTAAACCAAATGAAATTTATTTGTTCAAAATAGTATTTATTTGAACCAAATGGAATTTATTTGGTCAAAATGGTATTTATTTAAACCAAATAGAATTTATTTTTACCAAACAGAATTTATTTGAACCCAAAAAAAATTTAATAGAAGAAACAAAAATTTATTTTGAAACAAATAAACTTTATTTAAACCAAATGAAGTTTATTTGAATCAAATGGAATTTATTTAGGTAAAATAGTATTTATTAAACCAAATAGAATTATTTTTACCAAATAGAATGTATTGGTACCAAACAGAATTTATTTGAACAAAAAAAATTTAATTAAAAGAAACAAAATTTTTTTTATAAGAAATAAAGTTTATTTGAACCAAATAAAGTTTATTTGAACCAAATGAAATTTATTTGTCCAAAATAGTATTTATTTGAACCAAATGGAATTTATTTTGTCAAAATGGTATTTATTTAAACCAATTAGAATTTATTTTTACCAAACAGAATTTATTTGAACCAAAAAAAATTTAATAGAAGAAACAAAAATTTATTTTGAAATAAATAAACTTTATATTTAAACCAAATGAAGTTTATTTGAATCAAATGGAATTTATTTAGGTAAAATAGTATTTATTGAACCAAATAGAATTATTTTTACCAAATAGAATTTATTTTTATCAAACAGAATTTATTTGAACAAAAAAATTTTAATTAAAAGAAACAAAATTTTTTTTATAATAAATAAAGTTTATTTGAACCAAATAAAGTTTATTTGAACCAAATGAAATTTATTTGTTCAAAATAGTATTTATTTGAACCAAATGGAATTTATTTTGTCAAAATGGTATTTATTTAAACCAATTAGAATTTATTTTTACCAAACAGAATTTATTTGAACACAAAAAAAATTTAATAGAAGAAACAAAAATTTATTTTGAAACAAATAAACTTTATTTAAACCAAATGAAGTTTATTTGAATCAAATGGAATTTATTTAGATAAAATAGTATTTATTGAACCAAATAGAATTATTTTTACCAAATAGAATTTATTTTAATCAAACAGAATTTATTTGAACTAAATAGAATTTATTTGTACCAAACAGAATTTATTTAAACCAAACAAAATTTTAATCGAAAAAACCAAAATTATTTAAAACAAACAAAGTTAATTTAAACTAATTAGAATTTATTTACGCAAAATGGTATTTATTTCAATCAAATTAAATTTATTTTTACCAAACAGAATTTATTTAAACATAACACAAATTTAAATACAAAAAAATATTTATTTTCGAACAAATGAAGTTTATTTGAACAGAATTATTTTTTTACCAAATAGAATTCATTTTTATCAAACAGAATTAATTTGAACCAAATAGAATTTATTTGTACCAAACAGAATTTATTTAAACCAAAAACAAATTTTTATTCGAAAAAAACCAAAATTATTTAAAACAAACAAAGTTAATTTGAACTAATTAGAATTTATTTACGCAAAATGGTATTTATTTCAACCAAATTAAATTTATTTTTACCAAACAGAAATTATTTCAACCAAATAGAATTTATTTGTACCAAACAGAATTTATTTAAAGCAAACAAAATTTTAATCGAAAAAAACCAAAATTATTTAAAACAAACAAAGTTAATTTGAACTAATTAGAATTTATTTACGCAAAATGGTATTTATTTCAACCAAATAGAATTTATTTGTACCAAACAGAATTTATTTAAAGCAAAAAAAATTTTAATAAAAAAAAACAAAATTTATTTTGAAACAAATAAAGTTTATTTGAATTAAATGGAAGAGAGAGAAAAAGAGGGAAAGGAGAATGAAAAAGAGAGAAAAAGAGGGAAAAAGAGAAAAAAAGAGAGGAAAAGAGAAAGAAAAAGAGAGAAAAATGGAGTAAAAGAGGGAAAAAGAGCGAAAAAGAGAGGAAAAGAGAAAGAAAAAGAGAGAAAAAGAGAGAAAAATGGAGTAAAAGAGGGAAAAAAGAGCGAAAAAGAGAGAAAAAGAGGGAAAAGAGAAAAAAAAGCGAAAGAAAGAGAGAAAGGGAGAGAAAAGGGAAAGAGAGAGTAAAGGGAGGGAGAGCGAAAATGAGAGAATGAATGAAAAAAATTTGAAAATAGGAAGAAACTAGTTCGAACTCAGCAAACGTCTAGGAGTCTATGGTTCTAGAATGGTTCTCACGCGAGCGTTCACACGCGCTTAGCTGTTGAGGAGTTCTGATAATGATC